>CM062810.1:124417573-125742603 GCA_031772625.1 Pinus tabuliformis | reverse complement strand
AAAAGAGCAAAAAGGGGACCGTTCTTTTTAATTCCGTTTTAACACGAGTGAAACAGAAACACTCGCGATCTTTTCAAGTTTTTAGGATCAGAAAAGGGCTTAAAAGATGACTCTTTTATATTTTTTGTTTGTGAAAAAATTACAATTTCCCTCGAAATCCCTTTGTCCTGCACAAAAGCAACACATTACTCATACCTGTTTAAATAGGCAAAAATACATTCAAAAACATCTTTTCATGGTAAAAAATGAACTAATTCATCCAAAAAACCTATAAAAGACCTTTTACCATTTCATTTACCGTTTCACTGTTGAGGTTGAAAAAAGGAGCTTTGACAAGAAACTTCCCGTGGTCGCTGCGGAAAATCTGACCGTCGGAATCGAACGCCGTCTCATCCAGGTATTTTACACATCCTACTCTGCATTTCTATCCGTTTTAGAATCATTTTTAGGTTTTAGTTTCATTTTTTGGGGGGGTTTTGGTTTGGAATGCGCCTCTCGGCGGACGCAGGTGCCCTTCGGGTGACCTGCGTCCCCCGACTTTTTCTCATACGGGAAAACGGTCGGAAGACGCAGCCCGCCTTCAGGCCAGCTGCGTCCGGGCGCCCTGTGCTACAAAGCCGGGTGCGTCCTCCGAGAAACGCGCATTTCAAAACCCCAACTCTCTCAAAAAAACACCAAAAAATCCCAAATCAATTTCTAATTGCTATTTTTGATATGCAGGGCATTAATCATGTTAGACTGGAGAGAAAGAGAGCATGTAGAGGAAGATGAAGCTGCAATAAATCATCAACCTTCCCTGGATGCCCTAAAGCATGCGGATTATACAAATATTGGACCATACCGGGCATGAGGGGCCAGGTAAGATTCTTGGAATGGCTGGTTGAGCGATGGAACGTTCAAGAACAATGCTTTTACATAGGAGGGCACCAGCTCGAGATAGAGCCCTCGGATGTATACTTTCTCACTGGCTTGCCAAACAGAGGTGAGCAACTCAGTCTTGCGGGGACTAGGCCGGGTGGCCAATCCCTTGATAGTCTCCGCGAGGATTGGTGCACACGTGGGGCTCACCATTCGAAAGGCATAGAGATAAAACACATCACTCTACGGAACTCAAAGTCATAGCGTTCACGGTTACCAGAATTTGCGGCGCGGCCGCTTTACACATTGCTTCCGGATCCCAAATGCGGATGGCAATTGACTGTTACCAAGGCACCATTTTCAACTGGTGTGAAGCTGTGTCGGCTCATATGAAGAGCCAACTGACCAAGGCAAAGAACGGACGACTAAAGACTTTTGGATATGGGCCTATAGTCGTGAGCTTTGCCTTGGAGAGATTCCAATGCTGATCCCTCAGCAACTCACTGTTGATATCTTGGGTCCTCGGGAGCCAAAGCTGATACGATGGGTTGCGGTGATGGCCCGGCATCCTGACGAGGGCGCGACAGTAGTTCGATTCTCAGATAGTTATTTTGACTGGTTAGAGGGCCAGCTTTTTGTGATACAGGACTTTCCGTATGCCGGAATGGATTTCAGAGGTGATCCGGACATGGTTCTTCCACAGGGAGAACAATGGGACGACAGAGGTACTTTTATTTTCACAAGTTTTCTAGTTATGTATTTTTTGTATTTTTTTTTTATATATATCGTCTCAAAATTAATAGTAAAACTTTTTCAAAATGCAGATGTTGGTCCACAGCGTCCAGCCAACCTCCGGCCTTATGATAGACTACATCCAGCTGCACCGGTACCGGTCCCACAGGACGCGACAGCAGAAGTACTAGCTGAGTTGGAGCATGATCTAGAGCGTCTCACGGCAGATATACCTGAGACTACTATGGACGACATTCCTATCAGGCTTCAGCGCTTCGTAGTCGCGGTCCCTGGACCGTTTAGGAGATTTTTGCGTAAGGTAGCCCGCGCAGTGGTGTCGTACAGAGAGCACCACCAGTGATTGACTAGTCACTTTTGTAGTCACATGTGACATTTTTGACTTTTTGTACTATCATTTTGCCGATCATAAGGTGTTTTTCAACCTATGATCGAAGACGATGTATATATTTTTTGACACACTTCTATCTATATATATATCACTATTACCGGCTTATCTTGTTTAACATGTATGATGAAATGTTTTTAAATTTACTTGCATGATTATTATAAATGTCTGTCCAACACTCGAGAAGCAATTGCATCTGCTAATGTATTCAAAGACCTTGGAATATGTTGATATTCAATGTAATCAAATTCACGTTCCAAGAGACGCACTCTCAAAAACAACCTTAATAACACAGGATTTCTAATGGCATAAACTCTATTAAGCTGTAATACAACAAGTTCAGAATCTAACCTCACTATCAAACGTCGAATTCCAAATGAAATAGATTCGGATAATAATTCAACCACTGCACTGTATTCTGCAATGTTATTCGTTGTTTGACCGAGGCTTACCCCATGCATAGAAACTAACTCGTCAGAGGGCGAATAGATAACCCAAGCTGCGGAAGAGATATTCCGTGTATTACGACAAGCACCATCAGCAAATCCAATGTATGTTTGGAGAGGCGTCGACATCTACAATATCAAGAGTAAAACCAAGATAAGCCAGAATAATGACGAAAAACCACACTCGCTAAGCTAAGCACACTGACTAAACTAACACACTTGCTAGCTAGAAAGAAATCTAACCTATCTAAAAATTTCTCCATACCCATCATTTTAAGCATAATACCTCTTTAGGTAAAGTCCATTTCTGGGTTTACCCAAAGAGTCCCCATCAAAATCAACTAACTCATAAGCCCCTTTTGCTAGCTTTCGCTTTACAATGTAGGGCCCATGCCACATGGGAACGAATTTTCCGGCACCTAGCTTATCGTTAGCTTGATCATATAATAGTACTAGGTCTCCTTCCGAAAAACTTCGAGGGGTTACATTTTTATCGTACTGAGCTTTCATTCGTTTCGCGTGAGTCTCGATAGCTAAAGTAGCGTCACGTCGAGTCTCATCTAATTTAGCCAAGTATAATAACCGTTTCTCCTCTTCGGAAGTAGCTGGAAGTAATTCGACAGCCATTTGAAGTGATGGGATTTCGCATTCAATAGGTAACACAGCTTCTAAGCCATAAACTAGCTGGAAAGGGGTGAAACCTGTTGAATTTTTCACTGAAGTTCGATATGCCCATAGCGCCGAAAATAACATGTTATGCCAATTCGTTCGATGGATACCAATGATCCGTCGAATCATGATGACTAGAACTTTGTTGATTGACTCAACCAAACCGTTGGCTTGCGGATAATAAGGAGTAGAGCTATCGTGGCGCAAACCAAGCTGGCTTGTAAGCTCAGTCATCATGACGTTTCGAAAATGGCTCCCATGGTCAGTAATGATTGCTTGTGGGACACCAAACCTAGTTATGATATGATTGAATACGAAAACTGCAGCTGTCTTGCCGCTTGCGTCGAATGTAGGCATCGCCTCGGCCCATTTAGTAAAATAATCAACCGCGAGGATGATATACGCATGCCCCCGGGCCGAGTGAGGGTTACAAGTAATAAAGTCAATGCCCCATTTGGCGAATGGACCAGCGGCAATTATAGGGTGGAGAGGAGCAGGTGGAGCGCGCATCTTTCGATCAAACACTTGACAGTTGTGGCATTTTCTGACGGCAAGGATACAATCTTTAAACATAGACGGCCAGAAATAGCCAGCGCGCAACACCTTCTGAGCTGTGGCATACCCAGACATATGACCGCCACATGCTCCAGAGTGACAATCATTCAAAACTCTCTCAGCCTCTTCGTGAGTTAAACAACGTCGAAAAACTAAGTCTGCCCCCGGCGATAAAGTGTATCTCCAATAATTCTGTATTGCTGGGATTGAAACCGAATTTTTCGACGGTCTTCCTTGGAAGCTTCAGGCCGAAAGGTTTGGGTTTGGAGATAGATGATTATATCCCCATACCACGGATCTAAAGTGCTAATAAGAAACAAAGATTCGTCCGCAATGGACTCCTCTGCCACAGTCTCTGTGTCAGCACTCGGGAAATCACACATCAATTCCGCAAAAACTAAAGATTTCTTAGACTTGGACTTCTCGAACTCCAAGTCGAACTCTTGCAGGATACAATCCATTTAGAGTACTTGCCCCCTAGCAGTTGTTTTGTCAAAATATAAATCATAGGGTTGCAATCCGAAATAACTGTAGTTTTGCGGAGAAGAATGTAGTGACGAAAACGCTGGACAGCTTGAACGGCTGCCAGGGCCAATTTCTCCACATGCGAATATTTTAACTCAGTGGGATTTAAGGTTCTACTAAGATAATATATCACATGCTCTGCTTTGAATTCATCTTCTTGAACTAACACCATTCCAATGGTGGAATGCGAAGCTGCGAGGTATAAGAAGTAGTCCTGGTTGTAGTTGGGAGGATGCAATAACGGTGCATGGGTCAACGCGTGTTTAAGTGCATCAAAAGATTGTTGGGCAATCTCGTCCCAAAAGAATTGTGCGTTCTGTTTCAACAACCGTGTAAAACCTTTAGTGACCTCGGCGTAGTTTGGGATGAATCGGCGTAAAAAGTTCGCTTTCCCTTGCAAACTTTGGAGTTGGCGCAAACTCGAAGGAGGAGGCAATTTGATGATAGCCTCGACTTTCGAGGGATCGACGCGAATGCCGGCTTTTGAAACAACAAATCCCAGCAATCGACCTGTTTCTATACAGAAAACACACTTGTGGGGATTCAACCGAATTCGATAATGCCTACACCTCATAAAGATTGCTCGTAGGTGGACAAGGTGATCAGCTCGATGTAAAGAATGAGCAGGCAAATCATCGAGATAGGGTTGCACAATGTGCTTGATGTCATGAAATGCATAAGACATCGCCCGTTGAAAAGTGCCCCCGGCATTCTTAAGCCCAAAAGGTAATTTGCAATAAGCAAATGTCCCCCATGGACAAATGAATGCCGTTTTTGGTTGATCGGCAGGTAGAATATTGATTTGATTATAGCCTGAGAAACCATCCATGAAGGAAAACATCTCACTTCCGGCACAATCATCAATAATTTGATCGATATAAGGCGTAGGATAGTTGTCTTTTGGACAAGCTCGATTGATATCCCTATAGTCGATACAGATTCTTATTGTTCCTTGTTTTTTATTGACGGGAACAATATTCGATACCCAATCCGTTAACGGGATCGGATAAATGAAACCTGCTTTCAACAGCTTTTCGACTTCTGCTTTAATCGCAGCCGCTTTTCGAGGGTGAATCTGACGCAACCGTTGCCGAATGGGTTTAGCATCCGGGTAGGTTTTGATTTCATGAACAACAATGGCAGGATCAATTCCCGGCATTTCCTCGTAAGACCAGGCAAACACGTCGCGGAATTCTTGGAATAGGGCCTTGTAAGTTTGGATTTCTTCTTCAGTACATGCGGCACCTATATGAATGTTCTCCTCGATTCCGGGCTTCACTGAAATATCAATGGGAATAGTACGAGAAATATTCCCTAAATTCAGCTCTGAATCAGAATGTTTCGTTGGATCCTGAGCGTCTTTGACATATTCAGCGGTAAAGATAGATGAAAAATCATTTTCAAATGCATCATCCTTAGGTAAAAACGAAGATCTGTGATGGAGATCTTCCCATGGTAGATCATCTACACTTAGGATTTCGCGAAGTTGTTCGTCAGATGACACTTCTTCGGGAAACGTTATCCGTTCTAAGGGTGAGGTGAAAAGTGACTCTTCACTGACCACATTCATTTGGTCGGTTTCGGTTGAATGAAAGTCGGTAAAAGACATAAGAGCTTCATAAGCAATCTCATACGGACTCAACGCATAACATCACCGAGTGAGTCTAGCTCAGAGTCAGATGGAACATACCAAGGATCATCATAAATAATGTTTTCTGACGTGATCATATGAATTGTTGCAAACGAAGGGTCTGCATTGAGTGGAGGGAGAGGAAAAGTTCCCAGTAAACCGGAATCCTTAACTAAACCTACACCAATGTCCCTATAAGGGATTGTCGTTTTACCAACATGCTGGATAGTTTCTGAAGAGGTTGGGTCGGATGAAAAGTATGTCAGCTGATCAATAGTCACGATCTTACCGTTATGTGGAAACTTAATGACTCTGAAGACCGATGAAACGACCGCTGTCATAGCATATGACCAACTTCGACCCAAAAGAAGGTTGTAGTCTAGAGGGGCATCAACCACTTCCACATCCAGACTAACGGTTTTACCTTCGACCCCTATAGGCAATTCTTGTAGAATACCAAACGGACGGAACCCACGGCCATCAAAGGCCTTAAGGATGGTGGGGGATTGGTTCAACGAAGGAGAACCAAGCGATCTCCAACATTGAATCGACATAATACACGTAGAAGCTCCCTCATCAATCACAGTCCGATGAATAGGCCTGTTTTTGACTATCACTGGAATTTGGAAAGCCATTTGATGGGGGAGACGCGGTGTACTACTTTCTAGATCAAAGATCATTAGGTTCGGGTCCTGAACATCGACAGCTCCAATAGCCGACAAAAGCAATTTTCGTTGCGCTGGACATGATTGCAGCACTTCGAGTGCCGACATTGCTGAAGGTGAAACAGCTAAGTCTTCAACAATGTTGTAATTCTGGGCTGCTCTCGCATGTGGATTGAAAGCAGACCTTCGAAGTACACCCTTGGCGGGCGGCTTAATCACTAAGTCTGGGTTAGGTTTTTCGATCTGTAGTGGATCGGAACCAGGAGCTGAGGTTGATGGGTTAGAGTGAGAAGATTCTGCTTCCTTACCATCAACAGGAGCCTTACTACTACCATAATCTTGCGATCGAGTCGCAATCCTGACATGAGACATCATCAAAATGGGTTCTTCACTGGCATTCGAAGAAGAACCTATCATCTTATTCTCCTGCTCTGGAAATGGATTTTTTAACACAGCAGGAGTGGGAGAACCTTTGACTATTTTCACTACCTCGGCCCGATGAGGGCAGTCTCTCGTAAAATGATCTTCTTCACAAATGAGACAAGGATATCGAGGTTTGCGTTTTTCGTCATTGGTTTCCGACTTTTCCGTTTTCTCCTTTGGAGCCTTGTCTGCTTTAGCCTTCTTCTTTCCTTTCTTCTTTCCACTGTTTTTTGATTTGGCCGTAGATGACTCTACAGCGTGAATGTCGGTGGTAAGTTCAGGAGGAGAAGACTCTCCTGTCGGAGAATCAGGCAAAGTGATAATTGGAGTATTGGAGGCCTTGGAAGACTTCTTCTTACTCTTCGTAGTCACGATACCAATCATACCATCAGCGGCATGAGATCCCGAAGGAGCAGCAGCGATTTGGTTTGACTTTGGAAGATCCAGAATTTTCTCGTGTAACGTACCCGACTGAGTGTAAACTAAGTCAAGGTATTGTGCCTGAGCAATGACTTGCTCCTCAGTAACTACTCCGGCCTTAGCTACATCTTCAGTAATTCTTGGTAATAATGATTTGACAAACCATTCAGCTAAGATTTGGTCCGGGATAAAAACTTTCACTAATCTCTTCGACGTCTCCACTCATGGATGTGATCAGAAATGTACGTGGACGTCGATTGTTTTAGCGAAGTTAATAATTCTGTACCATTATCGTATCTGACTGGTAACTGAAAATGAGTTAAGAACGAGGTAGCTAACTGGCTAAAGTTGTAAAAAGAGGCCCGTGGTAACTCAATGTACCACTTGGCTGCGAGACCAATGAGTGTACGCTGGAAAAGACGTAAGCGGATGGAATCATCTGAGATGGAATTTGATGCACCACAGAAAAAAAAAACTCTTTTCTTCTTTCAAAAACAAAAACTACTTGAAACAAGACTTTTTAAAGAAGATGTTTTTGTATTTTTTCTTTTATTAAAGCAAATAAATCTAATATAACCAAAAATCAATCTTAACAACTCTTAAAATCTATGAAAATGCACTCATAAGCAAACTAAAGGCAAAATTACTCTAAGCAATCTTAACGAGGCCAAAATAAAACAATGATTATTTCTAAGGTGTTTTACTTGATCACAATCAAATCAAGGACTAGCTTATTGCAGAATCAAAAACTAGCCAAACAAAACTCTAATCTTTTTGTTCTTTTTGTAAAATGGAATCAATACTTTATAAACAAGCAATTCGAAATTTGACCCAAAACAACTCAAATGGCAAGTTGCTCACACAAGAGACTTTACGACAGGCCCGACTTCTAAGAAGGTTGACTAACCAGAGAGATCTAAGGCTGGACAACTTTCTACTATCAAAGTCACTACAAAACCTATCCAAAAATCAAACCCTAGGTCTAAACATCGTTGAAAACCACTAAAACACTCAAAGCTCACAAAACAAGTTCAGGTGAAAATTCTTGACAGGGTACTAAAGGATCTGGGCAGAAAACACTAAGGAAAATCAAAATCTAAAAGGAATTTAAAGCAAAAATGGAATTTTCTTAAGTTTTACAGGAAGACGCAGGCAACCCGTTGTCACAGGTGCGGCCCCGCTCTGTGCAAACGGAAACAGCGCGTCCAAAGACGCACTGTGCAGTACTCAGAGGGTGCGTCCTTCTGGAAAAATGCAGAAAAACCAAATCTAACTAAATCTAAAGCTAAGCCACCCAAATACTAATTCTCACAGTCAAAAACCAGAAAATAAAAATGATTTTCTCAAAGCAAAGTTCATATAAAGGAAAAGACTCTCTCATTAATGGATTCCCCAGTGGAGTCGCCAATTTGTCACACGGAATTTGTCAAGGGTGCGGACACGACTGACCTTCCTAGAAGTCTAAGACGTTCTAATGACAAACAAGACAAAATGGAGTGATCTTTCTCTAAATACACCTTTTACAACATGAAAACTACAAGTGTTTAGGCTTACCTTATTCCAAAACGCTGTTGTTGAAGTCCGTTCTTGACGATCCGGATGAGCTCCTCCTTCAAGTCAATTCCTGCAACCACAAACAATCAAACAATTACCAAACACTTGCATTTCATATAATAAAACATATATTCAACATGCAGACCAAGGAACACATGAAATAACTCATTAACACAAGCTATTGAGAAAAATAAACCAGTTTGTATTAATAACGAAACAAAGAAACTCTTACAACCTGGCCTTGGTGTTGTGCAAGTTCCTCCCAGGGTCCATCAAGGGTTTTCCTCTACTTTGACAAAGCTCACCCTCTCCCAAGTAGAATCAAGTGAAGACAATCTCTCCCCACAAAGGCTCTAATGGAAGACCTAAATCCTGCAGCATTTACCCAAAGAAAATGTATAGCTCCAACCTCTTCTCCTTCTGGCTCAATGCCTTTATTTATAGTGCTGTAAAGAGGTTATTCAGGTCCACTATCAATGGGATCATCCCCCTCTTTGGGTGGGATAGGTCCCTTATTGATGGGATAAGTTCCCCCTTAATAGAGATACATGAACCAACTGGAGGCGCATCCATTTCATCAAACCGACCTCTAGAATGTTCTAGAAGTAACCACAAGTAACTTTTTCAAGATAAAACTCGCGCATTTTGCCTTTTACAGAGGGATGCACCTGTCCCTTAACATACAGAGCGTCCACGGATGCAGATTTTGTGAACATGGTCAGCGTCCCCGCAGGTAAGGCTAGAGAGAACCTGCGACCCCAGAGATAAACATAGTTTTTACAAGACTTTCTCTCTTATTTGAGTTTGAGATGGATAACAGAGGCATGAGACTTGCCTAAGAGGGTAGCATGACTGTTGATTTGAGCCATACTAACTGTAAGTAGTCAAGGTGACATTTTTTAGTGTAACACTTTGACAACTCGATACAGTTGGATATTCTGTTGGTGAGTGTTCTTGACCTGTGTGTCCATGATCCGATCAGTTGCAGCTTGTTCCATGCAATCTACATTTAATTCTGTGGGTGTGAGCTGTTCTGCAATGTCGGATGTGTCTAGCAATGGTGGAAAGTATGGCCGAAGGCGGTCCACATTGAACACTGGGTGTAGGCCAAGGAATGGGGGAATGCTGAGCTCAAATGCATTGTCTCCCACAGCCTTAATAATGGTGTAAGGACCATATCGGAGTGGTCTCAGTTTACGATAGGCTCCAGTAAGGCGTTCCTTTCGCAAATGCAACCAGACTTTGTCGCCCACTTGAAACTTGTGTGGCACCCGATGTTGATCATGTCGCTGCTTGTACTTGGCATTCGATTTTTCTAGAATGTCATGGATCTGCTGGCGAATATGTTGGATGTGCTCAATGAAGCTGGTTGCCTTATCTGTTTTGGATTGGAAATGAGCTCAATCTGTGTGAGTAGCTGCAAGTGGCATGGCCACATCAATGGGGCATAGTGGCTGGAATCACAGGCCCACCTGAAAAGGGCTGTGGCCCGTCGAGCTATGAAGAGATCAGTTGTAGCTGTGCTAAACATAGGGGAGGCTCTCGTCCCATGTGCGTGGATGCTTTGAGTTGTACATGCGCAGAATGTGTATAATAATCTGATTGACAACCTCTGTCTGGCCATCAGTTTGAGGATGGAAGGCTGTGGACTTAGTGAGTTTGGTGTCCAGCATTGACCAGAGACTAGACCAAAATGTACTGAGGAACCGACTGCCTCGACCTGAGATGATAGACTGTGGGATCCCAAAGTGCACCCAAACTCGTTCAAAGAAGAGTTTAGCAGTGGCTTCTGCTGTGATATTCTTCTTGCAGGCCGCCATAATGGCCATCTTCGAGAACCTGTCGACGACCACAAAAACACAATCATTTCCATGCTTAGTGGAAGGAATGCCTGACATGTAATCCATGGAGATGGATTCCCAAGGTCGACTAGGGGTAGGCAGCGGGGTATAGAGGCCTTGCTTCTTGATGTTTGGTTTGGAAATGGCACAGGCAGTACATGATCTGATGTATTTCCCGACATCTTGTCGAAGATTTGGCCAATAGAAATACTTTTGCAGTACTGCCAGCATTTTCTCAACCTCGAAATGCCCAGCAGCCCGACTATAGTGTGCTTCCCAAATCATCTTGGCACGCTCACTTGAAGGAACACAAAGGTGACCCAGGTGGCATAACAAGGCATCTTGGAGATGAAAATTTGGAACATGCCGACCCCCCAAGAGTGTCTGGTATGTGTGGCCAAATTCTGGGTCGCTTTTGTAGAGAAGTGGCCAATCAGAAGTCTCGTTCCCACAAGAGTTGAGCACGGTGGTTAACGCCATGATTGGTGGTCGACTGAGGCAATCTGCAACATTATTGGTGCTGCCCTTCTTATACTTGATATTCAAATGGAACGGTTGCAGATATGTAGACCACTTCTGATGGCGATCATTCTGCAATTTCCCTTGGGTTTGTATGAACTGCAGGGGTCGGTGGTCTGTGTGGATGACCGTTTCCTTTCCCAAAATGTAATGCTTCCATTGTCGGCAGGCCTGCACAATGGAATACATCTCTTTATCATAAGTGGGATACTTCCGGACTGTGTCTGAAAGTGTTTCACTGTGATATGCCACTGGATGCCCATGTTGAGTAAGGACTGCCCCAATAGCATAGTCAGAGGCATCTGTCTCGACCTCAAATGGTTGTTGTAAATCTGGTAACGCGAGCACCGGTGCCATGCAGAGGCGAGATTTCAACTCTCTGAATGCCTTCTGTTGAGATGCAGACCGGAAGAATTTCACTTTCGCTCCTCCCTTGGTGACTTGACTCAAGGGCCCAGTGATATGAGAAAACCCAAACACGAACCTGCGACAGAAGTTGGCAAGACCTAGAAAGCTGCAGAGCTCCGTCAGAGTGGTTGGAGATGGCCAATCCCGAATGACTTGGATCTTGGCTGGATCTACATGCACCCCCTGTTCATCAATAATGTATCCCATATACTGAACCTGGGTCATGCCAAAAGTGCATTTCTCCAAATTGGCACATAGCTTGTGTTGCCGCAGTGTTTAAAGAACCTGTCGGATGTGGTGGAGGTGCTCTTCCCAACTCTGGCTGAAGATCAGAATGTCATCCAAGTATACCACTACAAATGAGTTGGTGAATGGCCGCAAGATGTCATCCATTAGCCTCATGAAGGTTGCAGGAGCATTCGTCAATCCGAAAGGCATAACCAACCATTCGAAGAGGCCCTCCTTGGCTTTGAAGGCAGTCTTCCACACATCAGAGGGTTCGATTGGTACCTGGTGATATCCTGACTTCAGATCGATCTTGCTGATTTTGCCCCGTTTAGTTGGTCCAAGAGGTCATTAATCCGCGGGATCGGGTACCTATTACGGACAGTGATCTTGTTCAGCGCCCGATAGTCAATACAAAGTCTCAAAGTCCCATCCTTCTTCTGTACCAACACGATCGGGCTCCCACAAGGTGATGAACTCGGACAGATGTGACCTTTCTGCAATAGCTCCTGAATCTGCCTCTTGATTTCATCGTTCTCCAGAATGGAGCGCCGATAAATTGGTCCATTGGTAGCGGCGCACCTGGGGTCAGATCGATGGAGTGCTTGGCTTGACAGTGCAGAGGAACCCCTGCGGGGGAGGTGAAGATGTCCTCGTACTCCTTCATGACCTTATCCATCTGTAGTTGTCGTGCGGAGTGTTATAGACATTTTTGTGCCTTACAGCATTGAGCATGAAATGTCCATAATCTAAGGGATCCAAAGTCCCTAAACATGTTGTTCCTACCCCTAGAGGAACAAGGCTAACAAACCACAGCAATTCACAGAAGTTCTCCACCTGAAACTGCTCAAAAACAAGTCAATTTAGGATCATTTCAGTGGCTACACTAGCTGTTTGCGCTGAATGTCAAAGCCAACACTGGCTACCTGCGTTGAATGTCAACTGGAACAAAGGCTACCTACGCTGAACGAGAGTGGACAAGTGGCAGGCTCATTTCTCAAGGTGTCAAAACCCAGGAAGCTTCCAAAATGGCACTTGCCTCAGTGAATTCGACTGGTGATGAGTAAGAGGTTCCATTTCTCCAAGTGGAAGCAAGAACCTCCAAGTGGACTCAAGAACTGACAGAGGGAGAGGACACTAGTCAGATCTCAAGCTGACTCATCCTCTCTCCAAACATCTATATATGGATCTCTCCTCCATGAGATCTAGAGGTTGGAATTTTGTTATTGCAAAGAATTGTTGTTGGTTTGAGACTGGAATCATTGGGTGCTTAATGCTTTGAAAGGGGTGAAGATAGGAATTCCATTTGCTGGGAAGGAGATGCTAGATTGGAGCCTTCTGGGTTGTATCTCTTCCTGAACCTTGTTATTCATCAATAAAGCTATCTTGGTTTCTCCTATATGCTGATGTATTTTTGATGTATGAATGTATTAGCATGTTTAGTTTATTTCTAATCCTAAACTAGTTATGAATGTGAACATCTGTCTTTGAGTAGAGTTCTTCTCTTGTCGCAAGTAGCTGTTCTCTTGTGATCTTGCAGGAAGTTGAAGCTGGATAAGCAGGAAGGCAAGTAGCTGTGAACTCCCAAAGAGAAGAGAGACCGGATCGAGGGACAAATGGAAGACACCGGTAAGTCTATTGATCTCCCTTCTTTCACATTTCATAAAGGAAGAAACCATAATAGCTGTACTCGTTTGTTGCTAAGGCACTGTCACACCTTAGGTGGATAGGATCGTCCTGCATAGGCATTTTTCCCCACAACACGGAGGGGTCTTGTCTGGAGGCCATGGCTACTATCTTATTCTTTACTTGCGGGCGTATCATCAGGAAAACAAATTTCCCAGTCTTGGAAATGAGCTTACTGCATTGTTTTGCAGTAATCAAAGAGATGGCGGTAGGTGGTGCTACCTCTGGTATCCTGTACAACTTATTTCCCAATGTAACAATAACAGCACGGGGCCTTGATTCATACAAATCATGTCGCTTGCACAAGTATGGTTGTCCTAATAATACATCACAAACTTCAAGGGAGAAATGTCACACAATACCTCATCCGTGAAGGGCTTGATGTTGTACGGAAGGTGACACTGCTGGCTCACACGAAGATCCCGTCCTTGGTGAAGCCACCCAATGGTGTATGGTTGTGGATGTGCTGTGGTCGGCAAGCCCAACTGCTTCATGACCTCTGCCGAAATGAGGTTCTTTTGGCTCCCGCTATCGACAATGAACTGTAGCGGGGAGCCCTTTACCCACATCTAGGAGTGGAAGAGACGCTCCTCCTCTTCTGGATCTTCGGGTTTATTTTTCTGGATCTTTGTGGTAGAAACAGTGGCGTTGGGATTCGCGTCAATGATCTGCTTCCCTTTGTCATCCCCCTTGTCGGGTTCTGACTCAGAGTTGGAACATGCATCTGATTCTGGAACCTTTAGTTCAGCTACCAGTGACTGCTTGGCTCGACACTCACTGGTGTTGTGAGTGGAGCTCTTATGGAACTCACACCATTTTCCCGTGTCCTTTTTCATCTTCGCGGCGCTGTTCTTTGCCTGCAGCTGGCATGGTGTCTACACTGATCACCAAATCTGCGCTAGTGGTTGTGCGCATCAACTCGTAAAAGTACGAGTCAAGCTTTAGTCGGACTTGTGCCTTTTTCTTTTACTAAGTGAATGTCCTAATAGATGGGATCGTGTGTGCACACAACAACATCCATACTCATGAATACCTATGCATGGGAAGCCTATAGACTAGTGATGAGCTATGGGAGATATTCATAGTTCCAGATCTGACTCTGGATGCGTGCCTTCAGCTTGACCGCTTTGGGCTTCATCATCTTGGGCAAGTGTAATGGGGCTCCCTTGTATCTCATTGTCAATGTTTGCATGTAATCAAAAACAACATGCACGTTCGACAAGATACGTGCTCTCTTCAACCCTTCTCTTCAAGTTGTCCCATAAGATTTCTTTTAGTCAAAACTTTCCTTACTTCCAAAATCATTTCAGTCCTATCTTCAATTTCCACTCTTCCAATTCTTGACTGTTCCTATAGTTGAGAAATTTGATAATATCAATGGCTTCATGGGGTTTATCTTCTAGTTTCTTTTCGACCTGCTTGATGGCTTCATTGGATTATTCAATCAGCTCCTATTGCTAAAAAATAATTTGGATTGAAGGCCAAATGTCCTCCATGTCTTCATTGATCCTTTTCTAGATATTCTCTTTTACCTGTTCCAATGTGTTGCCCATGGCACAGTACTTTTCCATCTTATGCAATCTTTGGGACAAGGTTTTGGACTTATGTGTTTCTGTCATGTAGGAATTTTCAAATCTTGTACTATGTTTCTGTAGAATCTTTACCTCCAGCTTCAGCTTCTTTAGCTCTTCTCCCTGTATAGACATGCTTTCCATAGATAGAGCTAACTTAACTGAGACATCTACAACTGATGTGGGAAGCACGGTGGAAGATGATCTTCCAGATGTCATGGTTGTTGTAGGGACACCTATTTGAAGTAGACATGCAATCAGAACTTCATCAAGAGGAACTAGTCCAAGTTATGAACTTTGTTCCTTTTCTTTTATCATCTTGTCCATTTTTGCTTCCATTTATTTGATCTATGCACTTTGTTCCACTAGAAGCTTCAACATCTCTTACTTTTGTAGCTTTGTCTCTATAAGTTCCTTGTACTGGGGGTATTCTATCGATGGAATCTTCAATTGCTTCTTTAAGACTGCTATGTCCACATTTTTCTTTCTCATTATCACCTCCATGGATTTTGAATTATCTAGATGAAATTCTTCTTTCATCACCATTTCCTCCAAGTATTTGATTCTAGTATTATTGGAAAGTGAGGACACTTTCTCCAATTTCAACTAGGACTGCACATTATTCAAAGTAATCTATAGTTTAGAGGCAGTGATAACAGTCTGTGTGAAAGTAGAATAAACCATTTCTCCAGCCTGCCCATGCATATCTATTTGATCTAAATGATGGACATCCTTTGCCTCAGATTCACAAGTAGTTTGTTTGAAATCTGCTGCTGACTTTGGTTGAGGGACCTGGGCCCGCAAGAATTCCATATGCATCCTTCCCTTTTCTGTATCATATGTTGAGATGAGCCTGTGCTAGATGGAGGAAGATTGCTTCCTAAATTGAGCAGATATATTATCATGAATGGCTTCATTCCTCTGCTTAATCTCTTTATATCTCTGAAAAATTTCCAGCTTCCTCTGCTAGGTGGATGATTCTAGTGTATGAGGTACAGTCGTTGGAATCTCTTTAGTAACCGAGGATGATGGAGACTCCATGGTACCATTGTCCAAATTAAAAGTCTACAAACCTGAGAGTACAATAGTGTCTTGTGTGTCCTCCAGTGATGGGAAGTCCATTTGTTATACAACAAATTGACCCCCTCATTAGCTCCAAGGGGAAAGACATGATAGCTAAAGCGAAGACCAAGATCACATGCCTTGATTCAACACTAACGCTAGCTATGCATTGACAACCTGCTTTATAAAAGCTTCTCTGCAAGCCTAAGGGTGCGTTAGTGACCCAATTAACTCTAGTTGCTAGTTCAAGAACATCGTTAGTGGACCCTAGTGAAGTTCTAAGGGTCAAAGGAGCGAATTGACTCATAAATATCTAGATATTTGCTCCTAGATCTACTTAAGAAAAGCAAGGAAACATCTCAATTTTGACCTATTTGGGGGATTTTTTATCCTAATGAAGGAGGCAATTAGGAAAGAGCTGAAAAGCATAGAAACTTCAATGCTTTTACCCTAAGGAACTCATGGAGGAACTTGGCAACCTTAATTCAATTGCTACATAAGCAAAGCTAGGGCTATGGTGATAGAGGTCAAATTAGTTGAAAGGATAGCATAGTTGATTGTCGAGCATTGTCTCAAATCATAAGAAGTTGGTAAGAAGAGAGAGAGAGAGAGAGAGAGAGAGAGAGAGAGAAAGAGAGAGAGAGAGAAGCTGGAGGGGTAAGGGAAGGCTGATGCAACAGATGGTTGTAATCACTCTTTCGACATTAATATGGAACTGTAGTTGTACTTTCTACTCCATGGTGTTGGTACTATCATTCATTTAGTTGTTTGTCCAATACCTTTTAGCAAGAGTAGCTTAGTTATGTGTAATTAGATGTTCTTTTATGTATTCATGTATTAGTTATCAGAGTTGTATGCTGTGATTATGCTTGTATCTTGTATGTGCAGGACTTGATCTAGAGCCAACTCAGGGGACTTCCACCTAGCTACATTGCGCCCTCCAACAAATCTACATGGAGGCTTGAGGTAATCTATTTGTCCTACTTTGATAGTTAGTTATTATTTATGAACATGCATGTAGCTTTGTGATGGTTGCAGACAATCTTACAATCTGCCAAAGGTCCAAGGAAGACCTTTGAGGGTATCTCCATTCTCCATACACCGTGCATTTTATCCTATAGTAGAATTCTTGACTCCACTGGGGACTATACATCTAGTTCTCGGTTTACCCGGATAGTTCTTAGTTTCCTCCTCCTTATAAGACCTCCCTATACTTCTACATTCCCTTTCTGACCCACCAAAACCTTGCTACATCCTAATTATACATATTCATCATTGAATCTAATCCATGAAGCCCTATTTTGAACAGCTTTCGCACACTAACGCAGGCTAGATGACTACACAGTGCTTTATAAATCATTGTGTCTACACACACATAGCATTAGTGGACCCAGTAACTCTCTGTGGCCACTGCTACAGAGCGTTAGTCTCCCAAAATCTTGATTTCCAACTGTGTCTGCAAATCCAAGGGCATAGGAAGCCTGTTCATGGATTGAAAGAGGATCTGCTACTGCATTTTGTTAGCAAGATAGGTGTCCTAAATGAGGAAATAAGTTGTTTTTTCTTTCTTGAAAAGGTTTTTATCAAAGAAAAAATCATCAATTCTTTTATTCATTCTTCTATTTAACTGGTTAAAAGCTGCTTTATTTTGGTTTCAAGTAGTTTTTAGGAAAGCATTGGAAAGGTTTTTGTTGGTTATGCATGTGTTATAATGACTAAGATGCATGGAACAATATGAAGATGTGAAAGACACTCACCTGTAGAATACATCTTGTTTTCATCGAATTGAATATTTTTTTAAAAAGCATTGTCTTGTGCATGATTTTTGAATCAGAGTCCCATCACATTTCATACGAGTACCTCTTTACTTTTACACAAGCTTGAAGAGGATACCATATGCTTGTTGTTAGAGCCTGGATCTACCTCAGGCTGAAGGAAGGCAGGTCTAGGGTAACATCAAACCACGCTTAATCTGGTAGCTAGCCCTATCAGGTTGGGAGAGGGATGTCTCCTTGTCAATCTCAATTAGGATATTGGTAATTAGGGAATGAGATGACTGAATTTAATGTAGATTTTAGGCTAGGTATAGTAGCTCAAGGTTTCTGGTTTGATTTGTTTGGGTCGAAACAACAAGAGAAAGGATGATTTGGATTATGGCATTAATGTCAGTTTCTGTCGGCAAACCTGGGGAAAATTAAGTGCCATGTTCAGCCAAGTGAAGATTGTAAATGTGAGAAGTATAAGGGAGAAATCCTGCTGCCCTATAGGCATCAAACAAAGGATGGATCTGTAGCAGCAAATTTAGATGAAAGAGAATAACGAGGTTGCTCAACAGAGCATCTAGCAACGGATGAATTCTGTTAAACCTACCATTACAACTAACAACAAAATCATCATGAAAGGAGCATCATTATGGATGAATTCCTAACATATCACTTAGATAATGCTGAAAAAAAGGAGAAAAACATAATGTGTAAGTGAATTACAGGAGAAAAACATACTGATTTAAGCACCGTGATGAATCCCAGGTCCAAAGGGCAGAAAACTGTTTTATTAAAATGATATTCGGGAAAATTTTACATAATGCCAAGTAGCCTCTCTGCTACCAAAATTGAACCTCTACACTATGAAATTCATAAAATTTATACATTTAGCTCATCCTTGTATTAAGGGAATTGAGCTCAACCATCTTCTTCAAAATAGAATCAGTTACATTAAACTTGGACTGAATTTCTGAAAACTAGGTGCTGAAGATGAACTTGTATCTCCTAAACCATAGCACCTGTTACACAAATGAAAGAGGTTTTTGTAGATAAGGTCATGTTAGAGAAACATATCTCTCAAATTTTGGAAATTCCTTTCCAGTTGCTAGGAATCTATGCCACAAAATCATCTCTAAAACAAAAAATCATTAAAAACTTAAATCTGTCAAAATGTGATGTAAATATCTAGTCACATATTCAAATACATGACACATGTAAATAAAATGAAATAGGTTTTTGTTGTATCGAATTTTATTAACAAAAAACTCCTTGGGGTTTTCAAAATTACTTTCCATCTGTTGTAAAATGGCACTGCACTAAAATGACTAAAACAATAAAAAATAGGAAAAAATTGCTTTGTTTTAATGTAGGCTCCAAATATCATTGCATATCTCCCACATAGTAGCATCTGTGCATAAACTGAAGGAGGTTTTTGTTATTTGGTACGTGATGGACAAAAACCTCTTTCACTTTTCAAAAATTCCTTACCATTATTTCAGAAACGGATCTTGCACTAAACTTGTCATTGTGTGCAGCAACTGACCTCAAAACATGCATAACCAAGAATAACTCATTCATTTCGATCATATCATCTGATCCAGAAACCAGTTACGGGAGTGTGATATACTGTTGGAAATATTTTTCTGAGCTTATTTTGATGGAAATACTTAGGATATGATTTGCATTGAAGATCTTGTGCAAAACATCTCTGAAAACCAGACATAGTAAGAGCCCATTTTGATCCCTGGTGACAAGCTGCGAAGACTAGAACTAACATCGGCCTTATTAGGGATAGCAAGCTCCTTGGAGGTGTCAAGAACACCATAGACCAAGTGCATCATCCATTGGGCAATACGGCCAAATAACTACAAACCCAAAACAACTCATACCAATCCAAAAACATATACATACTGCAACCTGTACATAAACAAATACCGAAAACTGAAATGTTGCCTCAGGTAGCTTATTTATGTACAAATTGAGCCTACTTTGCTGAAAAATTGATAGATCAATTAATGTCGTAATGCCAGATCGACCAATCAAGTAATTGTGACAAGGATGCTGCTTGGAAGTGCTCGAACCAGGACACAATTGCAAATGCTGACAGCCATCCATGCACAAACTGAGTTTGGTTGTGTGAAAGACAATTTGACTTATCATTCAAACTGAAAAAATACTCCATATATGCGACAATAGGATCAAAGAAACTAGACTCTCTTGCTTCCCTAAATCCTCAACCCAGACCTCCAACTGCAAACTATCAATGCAAACATCCACGGGTAGCTCTATTGTTTCTTGTTTTGAAGGAGGGAGGGTTTCCAATAACTTTTTCGGATCTCGGAATTCATATGATTGGATCTGATCATTTAAATACTGAATCTCCTTCTTAAATTTTTCAACAACTAATTCAAAGAAACCAGTTTTAGCTTTAGGAGGAAACTTCAGAGATCTCAAACATTGAAGTATGGTAATGAAAAATACTTCATCAATTTCAATATCCACTAACTGATCCCTAACTTCTTTTAAAACTTCAAAAAACACATGATTTACCACATACCCTACCATTTTATTTTAGTGCATGAACAATCAGTGAACGCTGGAATCTCTGAATTGAGTTGGAGTCATGAGGTGAATGTTTCAGCCTTCATATGTGTCTGACTGTTGTCCACCATCAGCAACCAGATCTACAACTTGAATGATCATTCCCAAAGAAGATTTGTCACCTCTTCCCCAGTATGGTCACCACTATGTTAGAGCCTGGATCTACCTCAGACTGAAGGAAGGTAGGTCTAGGGTAACATCAAACCACGCTTAACCTAGTAGCTAGCCCTACCAGGTCGGGAGAGGGCTCTCTCCTTGTCAATCTCAATTAGGATATTGGAAATTAGGGCTTGAGATGACTGAATTTAATGTAGATTTTAGGCTAGGTATAGTATCTTAGGGCTTCTGGTTTGATTTGTTTGGGTCGAAACAACGAGAGAAAGGATGATTTGGATTATGGCATCAATGTCAGTTTCTGCCAGCAAACCTGGGGAAAATTAAGTGCCATGTTCAGCCAAGTGAAGATTGTAAATGTGAGATGTATAAGAGGAAAGCCCACTACCTTGTAGGCATCAAACAAAGGATGGATTTGCAGCAAAAACTTTAGATGAAAGAGAATAACGAGGTTGCTCAATAGAGCATCTAGCAACAGATGAATTCTGTTAAAACTACCATTACAAATAACAACAAAATCATCATGAAAGGAGCATCATTATGGATGAATTCCTAACATATCACTTAGATAATGCTGAAACAAAGGAGAAAAACATAATGTGTAAGTGAATTACAGGAGAAAAACATACTGAACATTTAAGTACCGTGATGAATCCCAGGTCCAAAGGGCAGAAAATTGCTTTATTAAAATGATATTTGGGAAAATTTTACATAATGCCAAGCAGCCTCTCTACTGCCAAAATCGAACCTCTACGCTATGAAATTCATAAAATTTATACATTTAGCTCATCCCTGTATTAAGGGAATTGAGATCAACCATCTTCTTCAAAATAGAATCAGTTACATTAAACTTGGACCGAATTTCTGAAAACAGGTGTTGAAGATAAACTCGTATCTCCTAAACCATAGCACCTGTTACAAAACTGAAAGAGGTTTTTATAGAAAATGTCATGTTTGAGAAAAAAATCTCTCAAATTTTGGAAATTCATTTCCAGATGCTAGGAATCTGTGCCACAAAATCATCTCTAAAACAGAAAATCATTAAAAACTTAAATCTGTCAAAATGAGTTGTAAAGATCTAGTCACATATTCAAATTCATGACACCTGTGAATAAAATGAAATAGGTTTTTGTTATATGGCTTGTTTTTAACAAAAACCTCCTTGTTTTTTTCATGATTACTTTCCATCTGTTGTAAAATGGTACTGCACTAAAATGGCTAAAACAATAAAAATTATGAAAAGTTTGCTTTGCTTTAATGTAGGCTCCAAATATCACTTCATATCTCCCACATAGTAGCACCTGTGCATAAAATGAAGGAGGTTTCTGTTATATGGTATGTGATGGACAAAAACCTCTTTCACTTTTAAAAAATTCCTTACCATTATTTCAGAAACGGATCTTGTACTAAAATTGTCATTGCGTGCAACAACTGACCTCAAAACATGCATAACCAAGAATCACTCATTCATTTCGATCATATCTTCTGATCTAGAAACCGGTTACGAGAGTGTGATATACCGTTGGAAATATTTTTTTGAGCTTCTTCTGATGGAAATACTTAGTATATGATTTTCACTGAAGATCATGTGCAAAACATCTCTGAAAACCAGACATAGTAAGAGGCCATTTTGATCCCTGGTGATAGGCTGCAAAGACTGGAACTAACACGTTTCATATAAGTTCACCCTTTGGATGAATCCATCCTAGTAGTTTTTATGAGTCCTAGGAAGGAGAAACTCAGGTTCATCATGGTGACAAGTCTTTCGTTGTAAATTTTTAATGAGTCCAACATAAGAATAACTCAGTATCTTTTTCATATTTAGAGAGTTTGAAAAAGAGACAAAAAAGAAAAATCCATCATGTCACTTTTCGTTATTTGTCTCTCTGATCCAGAAAGGTAGAAAAAAATATTTGAGAGAACCTCTTAGCCATGTTAGACTAAGGTGTTCCTTTTTCTTACAATAGTCTATCTTAGTCTGGAAAAGGGTTAAACTTATACTGAGTAGACATCAATTCATTTACTTTACACTGGTTCTAGTCATGAGGGAACTGCTCCAAACATGTAAAGATTAAGAGGTTGGATATTAAGACCACTCATCCCAGATGTTCCTCAGGCATAGGAAAAATAACCAAGTGAAAGCATATGATCGACCAAAGAGATGGTGATGATGGAATGAAAAAACCAAGGCTCGTTTGGCAAAAATCGGCAGACAAAAATCACGATATTTAAAGTGGGAATGGTTTCATTTTTACACAAGACTGAAACATGGGAATCTATGCTTGAGTATATTGAGGATGGTTTAATTTTTCCACAACCTTGAAACATGGGAAAAAACTATGCTTGGATTTGGTTTCATTTTTACACAAGCTTGAAACAAAAGATAAACTATGCATGGGTTTGGTTTCATTTTTACACAAGCTTGAAACAAAGATAAAATATACAACAGTTGCAAGGGTTCTATTTTCTCACAAGAAAGTCTAGACTATTCCTTCTCTATGCATCCTTATCTAACTCATTCTCATACTCAACTAACCATCACTCATCTCCAGGGCGAATTGCACTTTTGGACTGACATCAAGAGTGAAAAAATTTAACGAAATCAAGCCATTATCATCACTACTTGTGCACTTTAGGTTTGAAATCATTGTAGGAGAGTTTCAAACCATTCTCGACCTTATCTAATTCATTTAGAATCTTATGGGAATTTTGATCTCTAAATACATCCGCTGTGCGTGAGGATTCTGGAGGAAAAAATATTCAAAATAGAGTAACACTTTTCTCCAAGACCTGGCCAACATTATAACTCACTTCTCCAAGCCATGGCCAATGTTTGTAACACTCCTTGGCCTACTGACATCCTGATTTACTCATCCTTTTCCCTTCTTCCACATATTTTTTTCCAACCAAACTTCGAGAGGATGTTTAGGACATCTTCCTATTCTCCCACAAAAAATGTCTCATCATGAAACTGATCATAGGTCCCTAAACAAAGGAATCAAACACATAAACCTCATCTCCTATGTGAGATGACCTCCATGGAGTAGAACAACTCTTCAAGAGCTTGTTCAACATCTCGAACCCCTATAGGACATGTTGGGTTGTGTTATATTCTTTCCACCTACCTACCTATGGCTTTGTGCATGATTTTCGCACATGGTATTGGACGCGATGGTTTTTCGGTCCATGGTATTGGATGCTTCAGCATGTATAAATATGTATTGTAACATTGAAAGGAAAATAATGAAAAATCAAGCTGGTAGTCCCGGTTTTGGGATGCAGGGAAAAATCTGTGCATATGTGTTTTATGGGTTATGCTCTCACATTGTTCATTTTCTTTGTTTAAGAATTCGTATGCAGGTAATTTCTGTACAGGGTTAAAACCTACATTTGGTATCAGAGCTGTTTTGGCTTCAAGGGGATGCCTTTGTTGCTGAGGGGTTTCGCTCGGGCCTGTGGTAGACCCTGTTCAGTGGGAGATCGATTCTGGTGGTGAAAGAAGATGGCGAGCAGTGGAAAGATCGAGATTGAGAAGTTCAATGGTCAGAGTTTTGAGTTGTGGAAACTCAAGATGGAGGATCTGTTGGTCGATAAAGATTAGTGGATCGCGGTAGATCTGGGTACTAAACCATCTGGAGTGACCGATGAAGAATGGAAGAAATTGGATCGGAAGGCAAAGAGCACAATACGGTTGTGTGTCTCAGATTCAGTATTGCTGAATGTATCAGGGGAAGCTACGGCAAAGGCTTTGTGGGTCAAGTTAGGGACTTTGTACCAATCTAAGTCTCTGGTGAATAAACTGTTCCTGCGAAAAAAGCTGTATAACCTGAGGATGAAAGATGGAGACTCGGTGACAGAGCATCTGAATGCGTTTAATATTGTGGTAAGTCAATTATTATCTGTTGATATTAAAATTTCAGATGAAGATAAGTGCATCAGTCTATTGTGTTCTCTACCAGATTCGTGGGATAGTCTGGTTATTGCAATAGGTAGCAATGCAACTGCTTTGCAGTTTGATGAAATTGTCTCAGCCTTGCTGATGGAGGAGATGAGATGGAAGAATATGGACAACCAGAATGGTGATGCCTTGTCTGTACGAGGACGGTCCCAGAACATAAACAAAAATAAGTCATCGAGTGGGAGATCTAAATCTAGAGGGAGATCTAAATCTCCAGGAAAACCTACAAAGGTGGTGTGCTGGAAATGCGGAAAGGAAGGGCACTTCAGAAGGGATTGTAAATCTAAAGCTCCTGATAAAGGAAAGGGATCTGATGATGCTCCTTATACAGAGGCGAAAACCACCTCAGATGAAGGTGGGGATGTGTACTTGGCTTCTTCAAGTACACATGTAGATCATGAGGCATGGTTGATTGACTCAGGTGCATCCTTTCACTTCACTCCCCATAGAGAGTGGTTCTGCGAGTATGAGAAATACGATGGTGGTGATGTCTTCTTAGGAGATGATAGGAAGGCTAGAATCATTGGTCGGGGAAAAGTAAATTGAAGTTGCAAGGTGGAAGGGTTAGAACACTTCCGGGTGTTCTACATATTCCTGCATTGGCAGAAATCTGATTTCTATAAGCAAGTTGGATGATGCAGGTGTAAAGACGGTGTTCGAGAAAGATACCTGCAAGATGGTTCGAGGAGCACTGACATTGATGCGGGGAGTTCAGATTGGAACTCTGTACAAGCTGCAAGGTAGCACTGTTGTTGATGGGTGCAATAGTTCTATGGTTCCTGAAAATGGAGTAGAAAATCTAGTGGTCTCTGGAGAGAAGACCATGTTGTGGCATCAAAGGCTTGGACATATTGGAGAGAAGGGCCTTCGAATACTTCATGGTAAAGGTATGATAGAAGGTATGAATGATAGCTCTCTGGATTTTGATTTCTGTGAAAATTGTGTGTATGGGAAGCAGAATCGAGTGAGTTTCCCCTCTGGTGGTAAGAGGACGAAATAGATATTAGAGCTTGTGCACAGTGATGTGTTTGGACCTGTGAAGGTTCCATTACTGGGTAAGTCTGTGTACTATGTATCATTCATAGATGACTTCTCAAGGAATACATGGATATATTTCCTTAAGAAGAAATCTGAAGTCTTTGACAGGTTTAAAGAATTTAAGGCTCTGGTGGAAAATCAGACAGAGAAGAAGATAAAGGTGCTGAGGACAGATAATGGTGGAGAATTTTGCAGCAAGGAATTTGAAGAATTTTGTAAGAAGTGTGGTATAGCATGGCAGAAGACTACTCCATATACACCTCAGCAAAATGGAGTTGCAGAAAGAATGAACAAGACGTTGATGGAAAGGGCAAGAAGCATGCTCAGTGGTGCCGGGTTAGGACAGGAATTCTGGGCAGAGGCGGTGGATACTGCACGTTACCTGATCAACAGATCACCCTCATCAGCGTTGGAGGATAAGACTCCACAAGAAGTATGGACTGGTAAGAAACCCTCTCTTTCACATCTGAGGGTATTTGGATGTGATGCATATGTACATGTTCCAAAGGAGAAACGAACCAAGTTGGATAGTAAATCTGAAAAGTGCATCTTTATTGGGTATAAGGATGGTTTAAAGGGTTATAAGCTTTGGAACCCAGTCACACGGAAGGTTGTGTACAGCCGAGATGTGGTGTTCAGAGAGGTAAAATATGTTATTCAATATGAAGTCCAACCAAAGGAACCTGAGAAGATAGAGTTTGAGCCAAAGGAGGAAGAATAAGACTCTGCAGTACAGGAGGAATCAGAAGATGAAGAGCCACAAACTCCGGCTGTGAGAAGATCAGGTTGAGAAAGAAGGCAGCCAGAAAGGTATAGTCCATCTGCTTTCAGTTCAAATTTTGCTTTGTCTGTTACTGATGATGATCCCAGAACTGTGAAGGAAGCAGTGGATTCAGAGGATGGAAAACTCTGGAAAGAGGCCATGGTTGATGAAATGGCATCTTTGCACAAAAATGAGGCTTGGGATCTGGTAGAGTTGCCGGCTGGAAGGAAACCCATTGGCAGCAAATGGGTGTTCAAGAAGAAGACTAATGCAGAAGGAAAGGTGGAGAAATACAAAGCTCGGTTGGTAGCAAAAGGTTATTCCCAGGTGCCGGGAATTGATTTTGGTGATATTTTTTCTCCTGTTGCCAAGGTAGCTTCTATTAGATTACTTTTATTTGTTGCTGCTGCTTTTGATTTTGAGGTAGAACAGATGGATGTGAAGACATCATTTCTTCACGGGGATTTGGAAGAGGAAATCTATATGAGGCAACCTGAAGGCTTTGCGGTGAAGGGTAAGAAAGAACTGGTATGCAAGTTAAAGAAGTCTCTGTATGGGTTAAACAGTCACCAAGGATGTGGTATCAAAAATTTGATACATTTATACGGGGACTTGGCTTCACCAGAAGCAAAGCAGATCATTGTGTGTATTTTAAATTAATTGGTGACCGTGTTATTTATCTGGTCTTGTATGTGGATGATATGTTGCTGGTTGGAAATGACAAAGAAATTATCCAGGATTTAAAGACCCAATTGTCCTCCAAATTTGACATGAAAGATCTTGGTGCTGCAAACTATATTTTGGGCATGGAAATTAAAAGAGATCGGGCAAAGAGGAAGCTCTGGTTAAACCAGAGGAAGTATGTCGAGACAATACTGCAGAGTTTTAATATGCAGATAGTAAACGGTGAAGGTTCCTATTCCTGTAGGTGTGAGGTTATCTGCTGAACAGTGTCCCAAGACACAAGAAGAGGAAGAGGACATGTCCCGTGTTCCATATGCAAGTGCAGTCGGTAGCCTGATGTATGCAATGGTCTGTACTAGACCAGACATTGCACATGCAGTGGGAGTATTGAGCAGGTTTATGTAAAAACCTGGGAAGGAGCACTGGACAGCAGTGAAGCGGGTTTTCAGGTATTTGCGTGGCACCAGTGATTATGGTTTGTGCTACCAAGGAAGACCAGGATTGGACAAGTGTTGGATATTCATGGTTTTGTTGATGCAGATTGGGCTGGAGATCTGGATCAGAGAAGATCTACAAGTGGGTATGTGTTTAACCTATTTGGAGGTGCAGTCAGTTGGATGAGTAAGAAACAATCTGTAGTGGCACTATCAACTACAGAGGCAGAATACATGGCAGCCACTCATGCAAGCAAGGAAGCAGTTTGGTTGCAGAGATTGTGTTCAAGTATGGGGTTAGTATAGGGAGCTATAAGAATAGACTGTGACAGCCAAAGTGCAATTTTCTTGGCAAAGAACCTTGCTTATCATTCAAAGACAAAGCACATTGATGTTCAGTATCACTTTGTGAGGGATATGATAGAAGACAAAAAGGTGTTGCTGGTAAAGGTGGACACTTTGAAGAATACTGCAGATGCATTGACAAAATCTGTGAGCTCTGAGAAGTTCTCTTGGTGTAGAGAAAAAATGGGTGTTTCATGGCTGAAAAAATGACTAAGCTCTCCTGTGGAAAGAAAACAACAAGTGGGAGATTGTTGGGTTGTGTTATATTCTTTCCACGACTAACCGACGTAGTTAAATGGGGGGTTAGAGGGGGGCAGAAGCCCCCCTTCGTTGCGCAGGGGGGGGGTCACAGGGGGGGGGCGGCACCCCCCTCTACGGGGTCCGGGCAGCGCCCCGGAAATTTTTTTTGGACCCTATATTAGGTTGGGCGAACCTACCTATGGTTTTGTGCATGATTTTCACACATGGTATTGGACGCGATGGTTTTTCGGTCCATGGTATTGGATGCTTCGGCATGTATAAATATGTATTGTAACATTGAAAGGAAAATAATGAAAAATCAAGCTGGTAGTCCCGGTTTTGGGATCCAAGGAAAAATCTCTGTGCATATGTGTTTTATGGGTTATGCTCTGCATTGTTCATTTTCTTTGTTTAAGAATTCGTATGCAGGTAATTTCTGTATAGGGTTAAAACCTACAGGACAAAAAACAGAAGCTGCAGCTCCTATGAATAACCCTAAATCACATACCCATCATCATCATAAGGCCAACACATTGATGCAACAAATCATGCAACATAATCACCACTAGCACATGAGAAACCTCTAGAAATTTAATGTGTATATTCAAATCTATTCATGAAATTTACTAGATCACAAGACTTAAAGCTACTCTACTCATTTGCCGAAAGCAAATCACGATAGAGAACACAATTCATTAACATGCATCCATATTCAATGTACATACACAAAGATTTATCTAGGGGAAATAAATTGTTGAAATCCCCTTACTATATGTATTGCATTAATAAAATAATAGAGAAGAAATACAATATGCTTTGTTCAAGCTTGAGCTCAACCTGCACCTGTATATTCTATCCTCTACCTGACTAACTAACCTTGGCTAATACTTAGCCAAAATTTTGAACCTGCAAGCCCCTATTTCCTTGTTTTTTTCCCTTGGGAATTAGGCCCATATTAATGAGGAAATTTACCAATTTGGATTGTGTAATGCCTACAGGTCCTTCTCTGAAAGCATGCATGACCTGTAAAAATTTGACTAGTTTATAATTTATAGTACACTTCCCTTGAACTCTAATCTTGACTGGGTGACTCAAATTCTCTACATGCATGAGTTAATTTAGGATGATTGGTCAATTAAATAGATTATTAATCAGCGTGAAAGAAGTTACACACCCTCGACTAAACCTCCACTAGTTCTACTAACAATGAGAACTAGTTACACTGACAATAACTCAAATTAACTGAAAGAGATTGCTACAAATTAGAAATCAATCATGTAGACGTGAAATCAAGTCTCTCTAACTCAAGTATACTAAGTTAAGTGAGTGACAAGAGCCATGTCACCTCAGTTAACTACCTCCAAGTATTCTACTGAAATTGAAATTCGAATTTCTCCTAATTTAATCAAGGAAAAATTAAATTAGGATTTTCTTGTTGCATTTTCAACACTCCCTCTCAACATGAAAGATATTATCAAAGACCCCAATCCTGCCTCTATGGAACCCAAATTTTCCTCTTGAGAAATCCTTTTTCAAAATATCTGCATCTTGTTCCTATGCCGGAATGTACTACAACAACATATTTCGCCTCTACACATAATCTCGTAGATGGTGATATTGAATGTCAATATGCTTGGATCGATCATGAAATACTGGATTCTCAAAGAGTTTGATACAACTCCGATTTCATAGTAAACCATTGTAGGATTAGTCTTCTGACCAAATAACCCAACAAGAATCTTTCTCATCTAGATAGCCTGACATGTTCCTTGACTTGCATCCATGTATTCTGCTTCCACTGAGATGAATGCCAAATATCTTTGCTTCCTATTGTACTAAGAAATTGTTGTTGATCCAACATTGAAAATTTCTCCTCAAGTTCTTTCCTTGTCTGATGGACTCCCCACTCAATCAATATCTATGAATCCTTGTAGCTTCACTCCCTCTATCTGTTTGTACCAAAGACCAAACTGAGTAGTGCTTATGAGGTATCTGAACACATGCCTTGCTTCCTTCCAATACAATTTGGTTGGATTAACCATATCTTGACTAAGTTGGTTAACTGCATAACAAATGTATGGTCGTGTGTTCACCAAATACATGAGTGAACCCACAAGTTGCCTATAGATGGTAGCCTCCACTTCCTCACTTGAAGTGGCATCCTCTTTCCTCCACTTACTTGCTAGAGGAATGTCCATTGGTTTGCTACTCTCCATACGAAAATTCTTCAGAATATCATTGTCATACTTTCCCTGAGAGACAAATAGTTCCCCATCTCCTTTCCATACTTCCAACACAAGGAAATAATGAATGAGTCCCACATCCTTCATTTCAAACTCTCTTACAAGGTCCTCCTTGCAAGATTTGATTAGATTCTCATCACTAGTAAGGACCAATTCATCAACATATAACACAATAATCAATAATTTACTTCTACCACAATGTGATAAAGTTTTTCATCCACTTCACTTTTGGTGAAGCCCAATTTGGTAGCTTCTCCCTCCCATTTACCAAATCTTGGTAGTTTTGCCAACTCTTGGGAAGGCCTAGAAGTGCTAGGCTTACCAGATCATCCTCTGTTATAGTAACACCAATCTGACCAAGTTCATCACGACATTATGTGAACATTCTCAAGTATCGTGGTATTGAGTTGCCCTTATGCATCTTGATATTATGAAGCTTGTCCTTTAGTGTCAGGTTCCTCTGGTCACTATTATTCTGGAACAAATATTTCAAGGCTTGCCACATTGCATATGGAGTCTATTTCACATGGAGATTCAAGACAATATGGTCTTGAACTACCTCCAATATGATCCTCCTCACCTTTTCTACACACTTCTTCTATTATTCTATATCTTGCGCATCAGATGTTGGAGGATTCGAGATATCATTTTATATGAATTCCTTCAGCCCACTATATTCCAACACTACCTCCATCCTGTCATTCCAAGCAACATAATTCGAGCTACCCTCAAGGGAATACTCAAGTCTCAGTCCATAGGAATCCATCCTTCCATTTCTAAAGAATTGATCCTGCAAATTCGATCCAATTCCAAAGACAACTTCAAATCCTATTCTCTATTGTGATTCATGCTCTAATACCATATACAAATTTAATGTGTAGATTAAAAACTTCTCATGTAATTTAATAGATCACAAGACTTGAAGCTACTCTACTTTTTAGAACTCAATAATTTTCAGAGGTTGCAAAAGAAAATCACCAAGGTAACCACAAACCAACATTGGAAGCTGAGATCTAGCCTTCCTAGCTTCAGAGAGGGCTCTCTCTATAAGATTTAACTTTTTTTGATTGAGTATTACTCTAGTTATGAATTTTGCGGTTTGATTTGTATTTTAATGTTTGGTTGATAACTAGATTACCATTGGGTTATGGAGTCTGTTACATAAAATACAGATTAACAATAGTATCTACAGATAGATCTCAGAGGGAAGGGTAACCAAACTGAATGGATTCTTTAAGGTCTATGAAATGGAGAAGAAGAACAAATTGAGGTTTACTTTAAATATAGAGCATTGCTTCCTGAATTCTATAATTAAAGGTCAGAACAAAACATAGAAATTATTCATAGCCGGGTGCAAAGTGTAGATTTAAACAAATTTTTCCCTTTATTTATCTATTGAATAATTCACATTTGGAAAAAAAATCTGTGCTATAAACATAGAAATATAAACACATAAGGCAGATAGATGCACTTCACCAACAACTTGACACAAGAATCCTGTGAAAGAGCTTCTGTATTACTGGTAATCTATTGATGCTTCAGAAAAATATACAATATTGTTCTTTGTACAAAAACCAACCCTTGATACTTTTGAAGATGAAGTATTTATAATTAATTTACAAAAAATATCTTGTTAGAATGACTAGGATGTATCTACAAAATAATAAAATTGAATCAAGCTAACTTATTACAACGATATCAGGGAAATTTGAACTGCCTGAAGTGATGCGATTGAAATGGTGGTATAGCTGGGTGTCTCACGCTCAAATTATGCATGTGATGTAATACTGAGTTGTGTCCCCAAAACTACCTTTTACTCTAGTAACCCACAATGTTTATCACAACATTGTTCACTCAGGATATTCATCTTCATCAACTTTTTGTACACTTCATCGACTTTAGTATATTTGGAAAACATTGACCTAGTGATGAATATATTTGGAATTTCATAGTGAATATCGAAATCGTATGCTACTACTTCAAGGAATTCCTTTCTTGTCATAGTGAGTCTTCCAGCTATAACCTTTGAACTGTGTCTTGCCTTGGTCATAATTTTATCACTGTAGTTTGCCCACATGTTGAGCTTGTTGTTAATAACTAAAATTTTTGGAGTACATTTCTTGTAGAGAGGCTATAGCTTGGAAAATAATTTATGTATACTTGTGTTCATAATTTAACCCTTCTCTTCAAGTTGTCTCATAAGATTTCTTTTAGTCAAAACTTTCCTTCCAAAATCATTTCAGTCCTATCTTCAATTTCTAACTCTTCCAATTCCTGATTGTTCTTACAGTTGAGAAATTTGATAATAGCAGTGGATCCATGGGGTTTATCTTCTAGTTTCTTTTTGACCTACTCGATGGGTTCATTGGATCATTCAATCAGCTCGTATTGCTAAAAAATAATTTGGATTGAAGGCCAAATGTCCTCCATGTCTTCGTTGATCCTTTTCTAGATATTGTCTTTTACCCGTTCCAATGTATTGCCCATGGCACAGTCTTTTTCCATCTTACGCAATCTCTGGGACAATGTTTTGGACTTCTATGTTTCTGTCACGTAGGAATTTTGAAATCTTGTACTATGTTTCTATAGAATCTTTACCTCCAACTTCAAATTCTTTAGCTCTTCTCCTTGTATAAACATGCTTTCCATAGATAGTGCTAACTTAACTTTGACATCTACAACTGATGTGGGAAGCACAGTGGAAGATGATGTTCTAGATGTCATGGTTGTTGTAGGGACACCTATTTGAAATAGACATGCAATTGGAACTGCATCAAGAGGAACCAATCCAAGTTATGAACTTTGTTCCTTTTCTAATTATCATCTTGTCCATTTTTTCTTCCATTTCTTTGATCTATGAACTTTGTTCCACTAGAAGCTTTAGCATGTCTTACTTTTGTAGCTTTGTCTCTGTAAGTTCCTTTTCCTGGGGGTATTCTGTCGATGGAAAATTCAATTTCTTCTTTAAGACTTCTATGTCCATATTTTTCTTTCTGATTATCACCTCCATGGATTTTGAATTATCTAGATGAAAGTCTTCTTTCATCACCATTCCCTCCAAGTATTTTATTTTGGTATTATTGGCAAGTGAGGACACTTTCTCCAATTTCAGCTGATACTGCACATTATTCAAAGTAATATATAGTTTAGAGGTAGTGATAACAGTCTGTGTGAAAGTAGAATAAACCATTTCTCCAGCTTACCTATGCATACCTATTTGATCTGAATGATGGAAATCCTTTGCCTCAAATTCAAAAGTAGTTTGTCTGAAATTTGCTACTAACTTTGGTTGTGGGACTTGGGCCTGCAAGAATTCCATATGCATCCTTCCCTTCTCTATATCATATGTTGAGATGAGTTTGTGTTGGATGGAGGAAGGTTGCTTCCTGAATTGAGAAGATATATTATAATGAATGGCTTCATTCCTCTGCTTAATCTCTTTATATCTCTGAAAAATGTCCAGCTTCCTCTGCTCGGTGGATGATTCTAGTGTTTGAGGTATAGTAGTTGGAATCTCTTTAGTAACCGAGGATGATGGAGACTCTATGGTACCATTTTCCAACTTAAAAGTCTGCAAACCTGAGAGCACAATAGTGTCTTGTGTGTCCTCCAGTGATGGGAAGTCTATTTGTTATACAACAAAGTGACCCCCTCATCAGCTCTGAGGGGAAAGACATGATAGTTGAAGCAAAGACCAAGATCACATGCATTATTTCCACACTAACACTGGCTATGCACTGACAACCTACTTTATAAAGCTTCTTTGCAAGCCTAAGGGTGCGTTAGTGACACAGCTAACTCTAGTTGCTAGTTCGGGAACATTGTTAGTGGACCCTAGTGAATTTCTAAGGGTCAAAGGAGTGAATTGACTCATAAATATCTAGATATTTTCTCCTAGATCTACTTAAGAAAAGCAAGGAAACATCTCAAGTTCGACCTATTTGGGGTATTTCTAATCCTAATGAAGGAGGCAAATGGGAAAGAGTTGAAAAGCATGGAAACTTCATTGTTTTTACCCTAAGGAACTCATGGAGGAACTTGGCAACCCTAACTCAATTGCTACATAAGTAAAGCTAGGGCTATGGTGATAGAGATCAGATCATTTGAAAGGATAACATACTTGATTATCGAGCATTGTATCAAATCATAAGAAGTTGGTAAGAAGAGAGAGAGAGAGAGAAGCTGGAGGGGTAAGAGAAGGTTGATGCAAAAGATGGTTGTAATCACTCTTCTGACATTAATATGGAGCTGCAGTTGTACTGTCTACTTCGTGGTGTTGGTACTATCATTCATTTAGTTATTTGTGCAATACCTTTTAGCATGAGTAGCTTAGTTAGGTGTAATTAGATGTTCTTTTATGTATTCATGTATTGGTTATCAGAGTTGTATGCTGTGATTATGCTTGTCTCTTCTATGTGCAGGACTTGATCTAGAGCCGTTTCAGGGGACTTCCACCTAGCTACATTGCGCTCTCCAACAAATCTACATGGAGGCTTGAGGTAATTGATTTGTCCTACCTTGATAGTTAGTTATTGTTTATGAACTTGCATGTAACTTTGTGATGGTTTCAGATATTCTTACAGTCTGCCAAAGGTCCAAGGAAGACCTTTGACGATATCTCCATTCTCCATACACCATGCATTTTATCCTATAGAAGAATTTTTGACTCCACTGGGGACTATACATCTAGTTCCTGGTTTACCTAGACAGTTCTATGTTTCCTCCTTCTTCTAATACCTCCCTATACTTCTACATTCCCTTTCTGACCCACCAAAACCTTGCTGTATCCTACTTATACATATTCATCATTGAATCTGATCCAAGAAGCCTTGTTTTGAACTATTTTCCCACACTAACGTAGGTTAGCAGACTACACACTGCTTTATAAATCATTGTGTCTGCACACACATAGCGTTAATGGACCCAGTAACTCTCTGTGGCTAGTGCTATAGAGCGTTAGTCTCCCAAAATCTTGATTTCCAGCTGTGTCTACAAACCCAAGGGCATAGGGAACCTATTCATGGACTGAAAGAGGATCCGCTACTACATTTGTTAGCAAGATAGGTGTCCTAAAAGTTTCTTTTTAGGAAATAAGTTGTTTTTTCTTTCTTGAAAAAGTTTTTATCAAAGAAAAAATCATCAATTCTTTTATTCATTCTTCTATTTAGCTGGTTAAAAGCTGCTTTATTTTGGTTTCAAGTAGTTGTTAGGAAAGCATTGGAAAGATTTTTGTTGGTTATGCATGTGTTATAATGACTAAGATGCATGGAACAAATATGAATATGTGAAAGACACTCACCTGTAGAATACATCTTGTTTTCATTGAATTGAATATATTTTTAAAAAAACATTGTCTTGTGCATGATTTTTGAGTTAGAGTCCCATCACATTTCATACATCAACTCCCCTACCGAAGACAATAAAAAATTACACATAAAATTTACCTAAAATCTATCAGTAACTCTTTATTGAGCAAACACACATTAGTTCAGGCTAGGATCTTGGGATAGGTAGTGTGAGTAAACTACCCAAGATCGAAAACCAAATCTAGTGTCATTAAAAGAGTGAAAACTCCTTCTGCACTCAAACTACCGGGACCACTCCAGTCAAAGTGGAGCTAAATAGGAGACAAAATCAGACTGTAAGTGAAGGTAGCCCACATTAACTTGCAAATTCTTTGGGTATTCTATGTATTGGGGATCCCTTCGGGGATTTCAGAGCTGAGTCAAGGACTCAAGTATCTTGCCCACACAGCATACTATCTATGACTATGTCCCCCCTCGTAGTGTTTGTGATCTGAGGTATCCTTACTAGCCAATATTTTAGGGACTTACACAAGGTGACTAGGGCAGGCTGCCCTAGTACCTGACACAGACAGACCTACTCTGTCTTCAGTTGTTGAGAGGGTGCTCATATTCTCGAGAGTACTTGGCCCCTCAATCTGAGTTTCGGGTGAAGCTCTAGAGTAATCGTAACTGTACATTTGGCCAACCCTCTCCGTTATTCATTGTGATACTGGGTTTCATCTCTAATGATTGGTGATTATCAGACAAGGTGATTTCCCTCTGTTTTCTAATTGATCAACTTAGTGTATTTTTTATATTTTTTAGGTACTTGTGTGCTTTTTTTTTTTTTTTTTTTTTTTTTCTGTGTGGTTCACGGGCACCAGAGGTGGGCCGCTACGTCCACGTAGATAATCGGGGCAGCTCCACCCGAAGGGAACTGCCGGTCGGCCAGATCGGGCCTAACCCCGAGGGCGTCGAGGAGATTTGACCCCGTGACCTCCCAAACCGGGAGAGTACTATCAACGGGAACTCGACCATTTGAGCTATCCCTCGGGGCTTTAGGTACCTGTGTGCTATCATTGAGACCTTAACAAATATCATGATAAAATTTATTGATAAAAATTAACGGTCACCATGGCTACATCCGTCCCTTGTCATCAATCTAGATAATTGTTAGGACTTCCTCCACTCATTGTGGAAGATCCACTGAGCTCCAGTGAATCGGATTCCCCATCTTGGGGGAATCAGTATCCTAGATCTCACATGAAATTTGTTTGGACAACCGACGATTCAAGTTTACCGGAGGATTTCTTTACTAAAGGATTTCTTCCTCACTTTAACCCTCCGCTCATGAATCCGTTGGACCCACTCTTGGTTCTATTGGCACCTATACTCCCTGTTTTTGTAGGTGGAACATTTCCATCCATCCCGTCGACGACTAACGGGTCGTGGAAATTTGTGGACACTTTTGGTCCTCCACCACTTCCCCAGTTGATAGTCACCACCACACCATTGATGGCGAACCTCACTATCCCATTTGTCCCAAGTACAACCACTCACATGACACCCTTCATGAGTGGAACCCAGCCAATGCTAGGTTCCACCCCTTTAGTATCAAACTGTATACCTTTGACAAGTGCTACATATAACGCTCCATATAACGCCCAATATAGCACTATTAGCACAGTTCCTGTCCACCAACAATATTGTCGGCATCCATTGTATAGTTCAATCCCCTAGATTCAAGTATCTAGCGGCATTCCCAATATGCACATACCGGTTAGGAACATAACAGTTCCCCCTCCATTCTCAGGCATACATGGTCAGTCATTGATTGACATGAGCATTCCTTATGTCAATCAAGGACATATGGTTAGTTCTGTGGCGGGTGGGAATCCTCAAGGAGGTCCCAACCAATCCATGGGGGCACCCTTCTAACAACTTCAAATGAGTCAAGGGTGAACTGCTTATCCTAGGGGAAATTCTATACCCCAACATCAGATTCCCCATGGAAACCCACACTACAATGACATACCCCAAGGCAACTACTATACCACACAACCTATGTATAATATTGGGACTCAAACGATGGGAGGACTGTAAGGTTCCTTAAGTCATATGTCATCGCGTTGGCCCGAGTTAGGGGCACCACACACTTTGCCTTTCTTGGCAACATTGGATATCCTCGACTTGTACAAACTTACAAATGACCCCATCTACCACAACTTACTTTGACCGTCGATCCCACATAAGATACCAATAGACATATCCAATTTCGAAGGGAAACAAGAGGAGGATCCAGGCACTCACATCACCACCTACCATCTTTGGTGTGTTTCCAACTCCATGGTGGACAATAGTGTCTGGTTACGTCTTTTTCCCCGCACCCTCACTGGCAATGCAACAAAGTGGTACGTTAAGTTACCATGCGCGTCAGTAAATACCTTCGACGCTCTAACGATGGAATTCCTAAAGAACTTCCATCTACTCATCCGCTGTGAGATTGGGATAGAGCTCCTCACTTCACTACATCAGGATATTGCCACCCACATCTCTGATCATATAAATGAATGAGACGTAGGTGGAGGTTAGTTAAATCTCCCCTCCTAGACTATCTCTTAGCGTACTAGTTCTTCAAGTCCCTACTCCCGCAAATTGCTAAAGATGTCGCTTTAGGTGGTGCGGTCACAAAAGACCAATCCATACGTCGTTCCCAACACTTAGATCTGATATATTCATAGTCTGGCACTCTTTACGACGTAATCCCCAATGCCCCTCGTAACTCCAATGTATCCGCTACTCAGCAACCTAGAGTGCATGCCAATGGGATTATCAGTGCAACCCCGGTGGTAAGAACAAGAAGAATAAGAAAAAGACTTCTCCTTCTGAGGAGCAGTCAACAAAGAAGCGGCACCCAAAACATAAGGCCGCTATGCCTGCTGATGATGGAAAGGATAAACCCACCAAATTCCCTTGCAAAATCTGTGTTGAAGACCACATGACCTATCACTGCCCATGCCTTTAGGAATGCACAGAATACATTGCTAAAACGGATACTAGTAGGACCCCCGTTGTCCTTAATAATCCTTTCCCCACTCAGCAGCAGCAAAACCTTATCACAAACCAACCCCAACCCCACAAGGGGGCAACGGTGGTTCGCAATATCCTTCTGCTAGTGAAGGACCTTCTATCGTTTACACCTTAGAAACGGTAGATCAACAAACAAGAGCTAAATCCTATGGAGCTCCTATCGCTCATGCAGAGGAACCTTCCTCAAGTCAAAACCCACCGCTGCCCAATGATTTTCATATCGAAATGCCAATTGTTGACCTTGTAATTCACCCCCCCAAGGGGAACTTCGACGCACAACACACAAAACATCTGCATGTGCCGCCCAAAATTACAGCATTATAGAAGACTTCGCACAAGCATCGTCAGTTATGTCAGTACTCGAAGTATTACAAACATGCCCAGCATAAAGGAAAGCTCTGCTTTCGCCTATTGGTGGTATGGACCCACGGGATTCCATGCTTGCAGTTTTCTACATGGAAAAGTATAAACCTCCCCTTTCCCACCAACTTTCATTTCAAGTGCAAAATTTTTTGAAAGGTAAAGGTATACACAAAACTATCATCGACGAGGGTGCTTCCACCTGCATCATGTCGGCTTCATGTTGGCTCGCTCTGGGTTCTCCAATCCTATCCCCATCGTCAAATTCCCTTAAAGCTTTCGACAGCCACACTTTCATCCCAAAAGGTTACCTAGCTAGCTTCCCCATCACTTTGTATGGGAAAATGGTAACGGTGGACCTAGAAGTCGTAGATAAAAAACTTGACTATAATCTCTTGCTGGGTCGCAGTTGGACATATGCCATGACGACCAACGTATCTACTGTCTTTCGCATCATCTTATTTCCATTGGATGGAATGGTAGTTACAGTAGATCGCTGTCTTTCTGCACCCATGATTACTCCCCGTTACCAAGCGACTTCGTAACCCTAGTAGGTGGTGTACCTAACTCTTACGTCAGTATCGATACTGGTATACTGAAGGATTCTTCCCTCATGGGTTGTTTCCCTCTTTAGCCACCCAAGGTTTCACAGATGGTCAAAATGCTTTCATCTATTCCTCATGAACAGACTGATCCATGGATCCTACCAGCTCCTTTAGACATTGACACATACGAAGAACAAATGTCGCTGTCACCAGCTGAATTGGTCTACCAAGCCATTCAATTTGCATCCGCATCTCCAGTCACTTTGGTTACGATCGACGATACCACTGCCCCTCCATAAACACTCCTTATTTCAATCCACTCAATCAAGTCTTACCTCAGACGAAGCTATTCGAGAAATAATGAGTTTAGAGAGTGACCTTGGGAGGATTGGCACCATCGTGTTTCGATATCTGATTCGAACACGATGTCTCTTTAAATCCTTTCCCCTAACATACCAGAAATCGTTTCCTCACCCTATACGACCATCCAAACTTTGGAGGCAGAAGGAAACATGGGCAATATTTCAAAGACTGATTTCTCATTGATATTTCTGTCAAGACAGGCATCATGGAAAACATCCAGATTTGAGTAGATTGCAATCCTGAGGAAATTACAAGCTTCACTTGCCTTTTTAAGGAATTCTATGATGTATTCACGTGGTCTTATGAGGAAATGATTGGCATAGATCCGTCTATTGTCGAGCATGAGATCAAGATTTACAAAAATGCAAAACTTGTCTGTCAAAGACTTCGACCGGTCCATCCCCACAAAATGGTAGCCATAAAATATGAAGTAGAAAAATTGTTACATGCTGGTTTCATCTATCCCATTCCTTTAATGGAATGGGTTTCCAATCTAGTTCCTCTCGATAAAAAAAAGGAACCATCCACGTATGTGTCGATTATCGAGACTTGAACACCGTGTGTCCAAAGGATAATCATCTGACACCGTTCATCGATCAAATTATCGACGACTACACGAGTTGTAAATCATTTTCATTCATGGATGGATTCCCAGGTGACAACTAGATTGCTATAAAACCCAAAGACCAGCATAAAACTACCTTCGTCTGCCCATGGGGCATCTTTGCCTATTGAAAACTCCAATTCGGTTTAAAGAATGCTAGAGCAACTTTTCAAATAGCCATGGGCTACACATTTCATGATATCAGGCATATTGTTCAAGCTTACTTGGATGACCTTCCAGCCCATTCCAAGCAATGAACGCAGCACCTCAACCATTTAAGAGCGATCTTTCTAAGATTTCGGTTTTACAACATCTGCCTGAATCCTCATAAATGTGTTTTCTTCATTGAGTCTAGACGCCTACTTGGATTCATTGTCTCCATGTACGGGGTTAGGGTTGATCTTGATAAGGTAAAGGCAATTACTTAATTTCCTGAACCATAATCCATGCAAGGGAAAGAAAATGTCAAATTAACGACAGGCTTCATGCACCTACTTAAGAAGGGAGTGTTGTATCTGTGGGATGATCAAGCTCAACGATCATTTGATGCCTTGAAAAAGGTGCTTATATCAGCCCCACTACTAAGCGCTCCCGACTATAGCCGCGAATTTCTTCTATGCCTGGCAGCCTTGCCATCCTCTCTTGGAATGGTCTTGGTTCAAACTCATGATGAAGAGAGTGAACATGTGATCTATTATCTGTCCAAAGGCTTGGTTGGGCCCGAACTCATATATTCACACGTTGAAAAGATGTCATTGGCAGTCATCTTTGCTATCAACTGATTTCGACACTACATACTACTGTGACAGACTACTGTCATTGCATTGGAGAATCCCATGAGACATATTTTGTCTTGTCAAGTAATTGGAGGAAAATATTCAAAATGGATCGTGATGCTCCAACAATTTGATCTGGTTTTCACATTTTCCAAGGCAAAGAACTCCTTAGTCTTCACCAAACTTTTGTCAGAACTTCCTGTTGTCGATCCGAACGTGATAGCCCATGATCCTCTCCCAGATGAGGCTATCTATCTTATCGAAACCACTGACCCTTCGTACGGGGACATTCTTGTCTACCTCCAAGCACAACGGTTCCATCCCGAACTATCGATAGGTGACCGTTGTCGCATCCGCCACCAAGCACGACATTATCCAGTGATTAACGATACGTTATATCGTCACGATGCAGATACAATTCTTTGGCATTGCCTCACTCATGAAGAGGCGGAACACATTTTAAATGACTGCCATGCTAGGGCATGTGGCGGCCATTTTCTAGCATATCTATTGCACAGAAAATCTTGCGTGCAGACTATTATTGGCTGACCTTGTTCAAATATTGTGTCAAGACCATCCGGCAATGCCATCCTTCTCAAATATTCACGAAGAAAATGCACACTCCTTCGACCCTAGTGCATCCAATGATATCCATTGGCCCTTTTGCCAAATGGGGGATAGACTTCGTAACTTGTAATCCTATTTCCTCTATTGGACACAACTATATCATAGTAGTTGTAGACTATTTCATGAAATGGGCCGAAGCCCTTCCTACCTACAGAGCTGATGGAGAAATCGTGGCACTATTCCTGTTTAATCAGGTTATCTGTGATTTTTGTGTACCCTGCACGATCGTTACAGACCATGGATCTCATATCCAGAACCATATGATGTCTGATTTAATGTCGCTTCTTGGTTTTCATTAGGATCAATCATCCTCCTACTACCCCCAAGCTAATGGTCAAGTAGAAGCCATCAATGGTGTCTTAAAAACCATGATCCGTAGGTTGGTAGGAAATCATAAAACTAATTTGCACCGAATTTTATATTCGGCGCTATGGGCATACCAAACTTCAGTAAAAACTACCACAGGCTTTACACCATTTCAACTTGCTTACATCCTGGAAGTAGTTTTACCCATCGAGTGTGAGATCCCTTCCCTGCAAATAATCGTTGAACTCCTGCTTGGCACTATTGCCGAAGAAGAATGCTTACTATACCTTAATCAACTAGATGAAACCCGTCGAGATGTTGAATTAGCACTCGAGGCTCACAAGCTTCAAGTAAAAACCCAATACGACAAAAAGGTCAAGCCTCATTCTTACCAAGAGGGAGATCTTGTTTTGCTCTATGATAAAAAACATGACCTTTTGGGGCAGGAACACTTCAACCCTTATGGCTAGGTCCCATTTCATCAAGAAAGTCCTCTCAAAAGGGGCATATGAACTACAGGATTGGGAAGGAGTCCCGCTCGTGGAGCCCAAAAATGGGCTCTATCTGAAAAAGTATTATGCCTAGTATTGCACTAGGCATGTGATTTGTAATTTTATGTATTCAAAAGTTTTTCTTCCCTTTTTGGTGTGATTGGATTGTTTCGATATTTATTGGAGTATTTGTCTCATACATTCTTCTCGCAATGCAGATGTCTTCATCACCCTTAGCATCTGTAGGATATGAATATGGTGCTACTCCTCACACACGGCATATTGCATCAACTTCTTAGGTCATCTATGCACCCGAGTTAGAAGTATTTTGTTCAGGGGAGTCTTAGTACTGCCACCAACAATATTGCCGAACATATGTCCGTAATTTCACTTCTCATAGAAGCATCATCAAGGGACATCTCCAATCTAGTGGTTAGGCTAGACCCCCAGCTATTTGTTATGCAATTTACAAATCGTTATCACATTCGTAATCAAACCTTGTTACGTCATTATTTAAGGGTACGACTCTTGGAACATCAATTTGAAATAATCACATATGAACACATTCCTAGAGAATTTAGTTGTTGATTCATTAGCTAACTATGTATTAGATTGGTATCTGTCTCATTCACTATAGAAACATGCATGAAAAGTAAAAAATTTACTGAGTTAAAATTTTTGCAAAAACATTTAAAAAACATTTACACCATCAAAACACCAAAATGTCTATATATATATATATATAGATCAAAATCCAGTCTTTTACATCGAAATATTCCAAAACTCGGATGTTTTAAGTACAAAATGGCTACTAAGCCCAGCTACAAACACCCATTGGCTACGCCAAAACACCTGCTAAAAAGATCCTATTGCTCCTGAAATGCGAAAACCGCTCTAGCTATCATCCGAAGAGGAACCATAAACCACTCAAGTACACTGAATGTGTGCTGCTGCATATGAGCGAGAATCTCCCTCATAGGAAGGGGGGGACACCCATGCTCAAGCCCTCCAGGTTCCTCAGAACCTCGCGAAGACTGTTGGCATCAACCCCCCCCACAGCAGGTAGTTTGCCTCCTTGTAGCATCTCGCGGGGTTCGCCTGCAGGTCATAATGGTGCCACATCTGTGTTAGGCATAAAGTTTCATGTCAGTAATTATTTCGCCTATAAAAACATTACATAAACATTCAAAAGCTAAAAAATACTTGAAGTACTTTCAAAAATCATTCTCACCTTGAGGACCCCAGTTGGTCCCAGGTGGTAATATTAAGTCAGGATCACTGGTAAAGTCCATGCCCTCATAAGCACAGTCATCAATCATCACAATTTGGCCATGAAGCCACTGGAATAATATTCGTTAAAGAAATTTCGGATCAGTCCTCCTCCTGTGCGAGGATTGAGTGATGACCATCGCCCCTGACTCGGCTCCCTTGGATCAAAGGGACCTAAGCTAATCCTTGGGCACATAACAGGTACCCTCTCATGAATGAATGAAACTATGAGAGTACCATACCCAAAACTGTGTTGGGTACAAGTCTTGCATGTCGTTAACTCTACCTTCAACTGGCAAAGCACTGCTTCACACCAGTTGAACATCTGTGGCTAGACAAAGTCAACTACAAGCAACATTTGGGTCTTTGTTGCAACGTGGGGACTCTTTGACCCCACCAACCGCACAATCAACCATAAAATTACCCTCATAGACCTGGACCTTATCCTCTCTATGGGGACTCTGTTGCCTACTAGTCTGCTCTCATGGATGTAGTAGGATTGCACCAGCTCTAGGGTAGATCGTGGATCTGGCCTATCACCGATGAGGTTTTCCTGTGCCCCATGGCACGACATACCAGTTAAAAAGTATATGTCATTAAATTCAATAACCAGCTCTTGATCTGCAATCCTGAACACTTGCTTGTGTTCATCCCAACACTGGATAATCCATCTCAATAAATCCTCCTACCCTTTCATTAGCTCCAACTTTTCATACTTAAGTAAACCGCAGCGGCACAATGCAAGTATACATGCTGGATCGTTTCACATCAGAAATTCCTGGCTATCATGGGCCTGTTCTTTCCATAGACTACTCATTATGGCCTAAAACCTATGCAAAATAACCCTAAAAACAGTCAAAAAGGGGAAAATAGCTTCAAGAATCCTTGCATGAGGTTTTAAACTGCACCCTTCAACTCTAACACTACCACCTATGGTACACACGGAGGATTAACACCCTCCAATAGGTCATACAGAGCGTTTAATGCTCCCTATAGGCCATCTGGAGGGTGTTAGTGCACAAACACTACTTTAGGGAACCTCGGATCTGTAGGAATTTACAGGGTAAGTTCCTCAGAAAGAACACCAAAAGGACACCGCTCACAACCAGATCACAGATCAATACACCAGTATTTTTGACGTGGTTAAAACCATCAAAGAGGGAAACAGTCCACGGCCTGCGCCAACGTGGCTACTACAGGCAATTTATTAATCAAAGAATGAAAATTTACATAAGCTTCTCTCATGCACGGATTACCCGAACAATGACCCTCCATGCGCTTTAAATAGAACTCATGGACCAATCGGGTGTCAAGCCACGGATCAAGTGTCGGTAATACCGAGGAGAGAATGAACCGTCGGATCACTACATATCGTGACCGTCGGATTGTAAGTTACAAAATGTACAACGGTAAAGAAACACACTTTACCTAACTCTATACCTAACTCTACACTAGACCAAGTTGAACTTAACTATATCCTATGTGTCGGAATATCCTAACATCCCCCCTTAAGAACAACTTGGGATAGGATTGAAGGATTTACAAATATGACACAATAGGAGAAGGAAGGAGGCACTAGAGCCTATCCCCCCTTAGTGACAACTTCCTGAACTCCAAGCATATATCGAAGTTTAGTGAACTTCGCCTCTGTGAGAGCCTTTGTGAAGATGTCTGCAACCTGATCATCTGTTGAACAATATTGCACTTCAAGAACATGGTCATGAATGAGCTTTCTGATGAAGTGCATGTGTAGTTCAATGTGTTTGCTGCGCTGATGCTGGACTGGATCTTTGCATAGCTGAATGGCACTTTGATTATCACACCAAAGTGTGGTTGGATGCTGCTGCTCAAAGCCAAACTCTGATAGGATCTGACGAAGCCACAAGGCTTCCTTACTAGCTTCCACGGCACCACGATACTCTGCTTCTGCTGACGAAAGAGAAATGGCAGCCTGTTTCTTACAAGCCCATGTAATAGGTCCTGAACCAAGAGTGAAGACATAACCGACAGTAGACTTCCGATCATCAGGGTCACCAGCCCAATCAGAATCAGTGAAACCAACTAATAGAGGAGCTGCTTTGGCACTGTAATGAATCCCAAACTGTACTGTACCTCGAACATAACGAAGTATTCTTTTAGCTGCTTTCCAATGACTTTCACGGGGGTTTTGCATAAAACGAGCAACATGGCCAACAACAAAGGAAAGGTCAGGACGAGTATGGGTTAAATACAAGAGTTTTCCTACAAGTTGACGGTATAAGGTAGCATCAACTTCAGGAGAAGTACAAGAGACTGAAAGTTTGACTCCAGACTGAAAGGGAGAAGGGGCTGGCTTACAGTCTTCCATGTGAAAATGACGAAGAATATCACAAGCATACTTGGACTGGGAAAGGAAAATACCCTCCTTGGATTGCAAGACTTGAAGACCGAGAAAATAGTGTAAGTGTCCTAAGTCTGTCATTTCAAATTTCTTTTTAAGGCTGGACTTCACATGGTTTATAAGGTTGGGATCACTACGAGTAAGAATAAGATCATCAACATAAAGAACAAGGATGATAAGGGAGTTGCCCACTTTCTTGGTGTAGACAGTATTGTCAGAATGACACCTAGAAAAGCCAGATTCTAAAAGAAAGCTATCCATTTTGGCATACCAAGCCCGAGGAGCTTGCTTGAGACCATAAAGAGATTTCTTAAGTCGACATACAAGGCTGGAGTCTGTTTGGATGAAGCCAATGGGTTTTTCCATATAGATTTCTTCATGCAAGTCCCCATGCAAGAAGGCAGATTTAACATCCATCTGATGGACTTCCCATTTTAAAGAGGCAGCAAGGGAAAGAACAAGGCGGATAGAGTTCATTTTGGCAACAGGGGAGAAGGTTTCAGTGTAGTCAATGCCTTCAACCTGTGAAAAACCCTTAGCAACAAGACGAGCTTTATGTTTATCAACTTTCCCATCTGGTCCATACTTGGTTCTGTAAACCCATTTACATCTAACAAGTTTGCGTCCCTTTGGTAGAGGAACAAGATCCCATATATCATTTGTCATCAATGAATGATATTCTTCATTCATAGCTACTTCCCAATGTGGATGGCCTGAAGCTTCTGCAAAAGTGTCAGGATCATGATTTACTGGAGCTTGAGCCAGTAAAGAAGAGGCTCTTTCAAACTGAGAACGTGTACGCCGCTGATCTGTAGGATCACCGGCAAGATCACCTGCTGCATCCCGAGTAGCACGGACCCATCTTGGAAGTTGAGGATCCTGAGAAGGTGGGGGAGAATTATCATCCTCACTTTCATCATCTGAAGAAGAAATGTTTTCAAAAGTAGAAGAGATAGGAAGAGGTGGCACATCCGCCGGACTAGGCTCACAGGCCAATTTATTTTCATCAAATTTTACATCTCTTCTAATGATAACATTTTTGGACTTAAATGGAATAAGTCTATAACCTTTTACATCTTCAGAATATCCAACAAAAGTACATTTCTCACTCTTAGGTTCTAAAGCTTTATGCTTTTCATCTGGAATATGGGCCCATGCTTCACTTCCAAAAACACGAAAGTGACTTACATCTAGTTTAATGGAACTCCAAGCTTCTTCTGGAGTGATATTCTCTAGAACCTTAGTAGGAGTGCGATTGATTATATAATTTGCACAATTAATTGCTTTGGCCCAAAAACTAAGACTGAGTCCTTTAGATTGCAGCATACAATTAGCCATTTCCTTTAAGGTGCGATTTTTTCTTTCAGCTACACCATTTTGTTGTGGAGTGTATGGAACAGTATGTTGCATTTGAATTCCATTTTCGGTGCAAAAGTTGATGAATGTGTTTTTAACATATTCTCCACCATTATCAGTTCTTAGCTTAAGAATTTGATGTCCAGATTGTTTTTCAACAAAGGCTTTGAAGGCCAAAAATGTGTTAAATACTTCGCTCTTGAGTTTTAAGAAGTATACCCAAGTGTGTCTGGAGAAATCATCAATGAAAGTTAAGAAATACTTGCAGCCAGAGAATGAAGCAACAGGAAGAGGACCACATAAATCACTGTGCACAAGCTGTAAAGGGGCTGAGGCGTGCCAAGAGGCACGTTTGTCAAAACTGTCCCGATGATGTTTTCCGAGTACACATCCGGAACAAACACCATCTCTGCAAGATACCATAGGAAGACCTGTCACCATATTTTCTTTACATAGATGCTGAAGGGAGCGATAGTTTAAGTGACCAAATCGCTCATGCCAAAGTTTGCTCACTTCATCATTATGAGCAACAAATACTGAGGGAAGATTTGATGACCCAAAGTTGTGAAACTTATACAACCTTGTGGAATCATCAGCAATACCAGTAGCTAGAATCTGTTTAGGATCTCTTAGATCCTTGATTACAACATCATGAGGTGAAAATTCAACAATTTTACCTTCACCTGAATGAGTTATCTGATATACAGATAGAAGGTTGCAGGATAAGGTTGGAACACATAATACATCATTGAACTGACCATTGTCCAGATGAACAGTTCCAGTCCCTACAACATTAAGAGATCTATCATCACCAACATATATATTTTTGGTGTTACAATCATTTAAAGAAGAAAACATGGCTTGGTTTTTGGCCATGTGATAAGAGGCTCCAGAATCAATGAGCCACTCATGAGAAGGAGAAGAAGAAGATACATTTAATGCATAACCAGACTGAGATGATTGACAACGACATGCAGAAAGTGCCATTCCGGAAGTTGAAGTTGAAGTATTCTCCACATGGATGTTATGTTTCTTCATTGCGGCTTCCAAGGCTTCCATCTTCTTAAAGCATTTAGATTCTAAGTGGCCATCTCGATTACAAAAGTTACAATGTCTATCAGTCTTCTTCCATTTGCTTTTATTGGTCTTATCATTTTGCTGAAATGATCTTTCATTTTGAGGCTGAGTTGGTTTAGGACCATTCTTTTGAGGATATGACTTCTTAGGATTCTTAGAAGTTGGTTGCTGCTGGGCGGCTAATGCTTTCGTGGAAGAGTTTCCAAGATTAAGAAGACCAAGGTGTAAGAGTTTTTCTTGTTCTCTTATTAAAGAATCACAAAAAGAGTCAAAGGAAGGGGCCTTGTAGTCTTTTCCTTGACAAATGAAAGCTTCCCTTGTAGAATGGAAAGTGGAAACAAATACAGAGTAGGCTGGTCCCAACTTAGTAAGGATGGAATAAATAAGGTTACCATCTTCTTTCTTAACCTTAACACCTTCCAAGAGATATCTAAGGGTCTTGAATTTGGACAAGAAATCTTCAATGCAAGAAAAATTATTAGGATCCAAAGTAAGCAACTCATTTTCAAGTTGATGGGCTCTAATTTCATTTTTAATCCCAAAAACTTTAGCGATTTTTTCCAATGCTTCATGAGGAGTCTCAAGTTCTGCAATATGGAATCTAAGATCAGGAGAAATAGACATCCCTATCAAACCACGTGCTTGGTCTGTGGCTATTCTGTAGAGACCTTTACTTCTAAGTAAATCTTCCATGTAGGCTATCCATTGGAAGTAGTTAGTGCTGTCAAGAATGACTTGGCATGAACTTTCCATTTTTTTAAAAAAACTGAAGCTGAAGATGCTGAAAGTAAGTGTTCCAATGGATAGATCTCGAAAAATTAGGCTGTTTTAAAAAAACGGCTCTGAAAAAGGCTTCCGGATGAAGAAGTTATGGCTTTTGGAAAAAAAATTGTTGAAGTTGCCGGCAAAGTGCGCGAATGTGCGGGAATGAAAAAATCCGCCCCCACAAAATGGAGACTTGAACCCAAGACCTCTACTCTCTTAAAATAGCTTTGAACCAATTGATCTATACAAAAAATTTGAGAGAGAGAGATAGAGAGAGAGAGAGAGAGAGAGGGGGGGGGGGCTTGGTTTGCGTGCTTGCCTTGAGAAAGCTCTTTTTCCCTACAAAACACAAAACACAAAACCCAACACGAATATGCAAAGAAAAACGAACCTTGCGGCTCGAAGTTAGCTTTAGCCAAAAAACTAGATATTTTTAAAAAAAATCTCAAAGTCAGCTTTAGCCGAAAAACTAAATATTTTTCTCAATGTTTCTGATTTTCCGAGATCACACTAAGGTGCAGGGAAAAGAGCATACGCATGAGAAAAATCCTTCCTTTCTGTTTCTGATTTGCCCAGATCGCACAGAGTCGTAGGGCAAAGAGCATACGCAGAGATGAAAGGTATAGATCCGGTTAAAAAAAAAGGCTAAATAAACCGAAACCGAAACAAGCAGAGAGAAAATAACAGTAAACTGCAAAAACACTGTATACCTCCCGATCTGAAAAATGACGCAGCTAGGGCTACCGGAAACCTTTTCGCGTGAAACGAAAGGGGTTCCTCACTGGAACAAATGCTCCGAACGCAACAGAGCAGTCCTCTCGGCCCGAAAGCAGTCAGAAACAGCAGATCTAGGAAACGACAGCCGCATGCAGTTCTACCGGTTTCAGATTTGGATCATCAACGGACGCGGCCCTCAAATAGCTCTGATACCATGTAGGAATTTACAGGGTAAGTTCCTCAGAAAGAACACCAAAAGGACACCGCTCACAACCAGATCACAGATCAATACACCAGTATTTTTGACGTGGTTAAAACCCTCAAAGAGGGAAACAGTCCACGGCCTGCGCCAACGTGGCTACTACAGGCAATTTATTAATCAAAGAATGAAAATTTACATAAGCTTCTCTCATGCACGGATTACCGGAACAATGACCCTCCATGCGCTTTAAATAGAACTCATGGACCAATCGGGTGTCAAGCCACGGATCAAGTGTCGGTAATACCGAGGAGAGAATGAACCGTTGGATCACTACATATCGTGACCGTCGGATTGTAAGTTACAAAATGTACAACGGTAAAGAAACACACTTTACCTAACTCTATACCTAACTCTACACTAGACCAAGTTGAACTTAACTATATCCTATGTGTCGGAATATCCTAACAGGATCTGCAAAAATCCACCCCTGAAACTGTCAAGAAAGGTTAAGCAATGCATAGAGAAAGGTTTTAGCCTCTACCTAGAACTAACGGCATGTCAAATGGTCGCTCGGATCTCCTGCAATGGTTCGCAGAAAATTTGCTCCTCTTTAGCTCCAAAATGCTCTCACAATTCTCAAATAGTGAAAATGGTGAATGTGAAAGCTACAACACTTCCTTATATTTATTTTTGGAGACATGATTTTTGAAATCATTAAAGAGAAATTAGTCCATTCCCCATGATTTTTTATCATGCATAAACCCATATGATAGGAATTATTTCTATTTATACTTTTTCCACTTTTGATGAAAGTACTGTTAGGAATGAAACGCAGTAAAAACTGCATGAAATTCTCAAAGAGCATTTTTCTTTTATGGGATATTTTCTCGCTTTCATAAACTGAAAAATCCTCGAGTTCGTCATTGTTTGGCTCGTTAAAAATATACGACAACGGTCTGAGCAACTTTTTTTCACTCTTTTTCTAGCTCATTAAACTGAAAAAGACCATTAGAACATTCTTTTTAGGCGCGTTTTTCTAGCTCATAAAACTGAAAAAATCCTGAGTTTTTTTCTTTAGGCTCATTAAATATTTATAAAGATGACCCGATCATTCTTTTAGGTACTTTTATCACTCTTTAAACTGAAAAATTCTGATTTTTTGTTACCGGGCTCATTAAAAATCTATAGTAGCAACAAGAGCACTTGCGTTTTTGGGACCATTTCTTGCCCTTAAATCGAAAAATCCTCGAGTTTTCCCCTTCTTTGTGCTCATTAAATCTACAAAGAAGGAATGAGCAGTTCTTTTACCTCTTTTTCCTTGCTCAATAAACTGAAAAAGATAACTTGAGTTTTCTTCATTTGAATCGTTAAAATTTGAAGAAGGTATTGAGTTTGTCATCACGTGACTCATTAAAAATTCACGACGAAAAATGAGTTTAGTTCGTCACCTCGTACTCGTAACAAAATGAGGTCAACATCTATTGAACATAGGTTTCTCTTTATCTAGATTCAATAGATTAACTCACAGAAAAGTAACCAATCTGGGTATACTATTAAACTTTTGACACACCTGGTTAACAACTATGACAAAGGGACCACCATCGAATCGTTCTTTACGATCTTTTCAGACTCTCTAAATATGAAAAGACCACCAAGTTTTCTAGTCTGGACTCTTTAAATTACACAGACAAGATATAGAGTTGCTCTTTTTACGATCCTTCTTAGACTCTCAAAACTTGAAAAGATCGACGAGTTTGCCTGTCTGGATTCATTAAACTAATCAGATAGGGCATAGAGTCGCTCTTTTCGCAGTCCTTTTTGGACTCTTAAAATATGAAAAGATCAACGAGTTTACCTGTTTAGACTCACTAAACTAATCAGATGGGGAAAATAGACATTACAACTACATTCGATATTAGAAAGCGTGGTTTGGTAGCAGTCATTCCCTTGAACATGGCACTCCCTCAGACAAACCTTCCTTATGACGGCCTCTCAATATGAATCCTACCATCCTATGAGTTTAGACTAAATACCCCCATGTTCTTGCATCTCTGTATCCTAACACTCTTTGGTGTTCATGATTCTAGTGCTGCATGGTTAAAACCATTGTCGTGCCTTCTATTGTTAAAGGGTTAACCTTTTGTTTCCTCTATCAACCCATCAAGCATATCTTTTCATCATGCCCTCTGTTGTTTAGGCCCAATGCTCAAATATTCCTCAAAAAACAAATCATTTTCGTCCCATTTTGTGTCAATTGATGTAGGACACGTTATTGCTTACCTTTCGACAGGTATGTTCCTATCTACTTCAACACTCTATCTAGGAAGACAACCCAGAAACACATTCAGTGCCTTGGTACCTGCAGACATTAGTGGCAGGTTGCCTTGTGTTAGATCAGGGGTTCTCATTATTGGCTTTTGGTTAAGTGGTTCTACGGGTGTTTGACGACAAAAACATCCTTCACACTCATTAGATTGTATTGTGCATCTTGGAGACCATCACCATTATTGGTGGCCTTCCTCGCGTCTGTTAACGGTCTCCATTATTGACTGGTAATCTGAGAATTTCATGCATGTTCGACATCAACGCATAGATTCACATGTATCAATCTATGTTGTTTGGTGAAGCGGAAATCAAGACCTTAGGTAGAGGCTTGCATCACTTAGCCTTTTTTCCTCTCCCAAGTTGCGTATATTGTTTTTCGGAGACAACTTATCAGGATAATTCTATTATGACACTGGATTCGCATTATGATTATCGGTAGCCAGCATCATCATATCTCTTTGGAGAAAATCACTCTGACATAGCTACTAAGCATGGGAATGCCTGACTCAGGACATGATTTTAGTGGTTTTATATATATGTGTTGTATTAGGTTTCCTGTACTACCCGAAGCTCCGATCCTCTCTCTCTTTTTGTCAAAGAAGGAAAATTACAGTTAAGTAAAGTATTTCAGCCATCATCGCAGCCTATGATCTCACACTTTAGGGGGCATCTGTTATATAGCAAATTGACCCCCTCATCAGCTTAGAGGGGAAAGACATGATAGCTAAAGCAAAGACTAAGATCACATGCCTTGTTTCCACACTAACGCTAGCTATGCACTAACAACCCGCTTTATAAAGCTTCTCTACAAGCCTAAGGGTGCATCAGTGACCCAACTAACTGTAGTTGCGAGTTTGGGAACATCGTTAGTGGACCCTAATGAAGTTCTAAGGGTCAAAGGAGCGAATTGACTCATAAATATCTAGATATTTTCTCCTAGATCTACTCAAGAAAAGCAAGGAAACATCTCAAGTTCGACCTATTTGGGGGATTTCTAATCCTAATGAAGTAGGCAAATGGGAAAGAGCTAAAAATCATGGCAACTTCATTGCTTTTACCTTAAGGAACTCATGGAGGAACTTGGAAACCCTAACTCAATTGCTACATAAGCAAAGCTAGGGCTATGGTGATAGAGGTAAGATCATTTGAAAGGATAGCATACTTGATTGTCGAGCATTGTCTTAAATCATAAGAAGTTGGTAAGAAGAGGGAGAGAGAGAGAAGCTAGAGGGGTAAGGTAAGGCTGATGCAACAGATGGTTGTAATCACTCTTCCAACATTAATATAGAACTGCAGTTGTACTTGTCTACTCCGTGGTGTTGGTACTATCATTCATTTAGTTGTTTGTCCAATACCTTTTAGCATGAGTAGCTTAGTTATGTGTAATTGGATGTTCTTTTATGTATTCATGTATTGGTTATCAAAGTTGTGTGTTGTGATTATGCTTGTCTCTTCTATGTGTAGGACTTGATCTGGAGCCCGCTCAGGGGACTTCCACCTAACTGCATTGCGCTCTCCAAAAAATATACATGGAGGCTTGAGGTAATCTATTTGTCCTACTTTGATAGTTAGTTATTGTTTATGAACATGCACGTAACTTTTTGACAGTTTCACATAATCTTATAGTTTGCCAAAGGTCTTGGGAAGACCTTTGAGGGTATCGCAATTCTCCATACACCATGAATTTTATCCTATAGCACTATTTTAGAGCCTATTTTAATCTTCTTAGTGTATATTTTGAATTCCTTGGTTGAGACTTCTATGACTGATGGAGAATCATCCTCTCTTAGTCTCTTATCTACCATTTCTCTGGGTATGGGAGTCTCTGAAGCTGTCCTGGAAAGTACCTTCTGCTCGGCCTCCTGCAATGTATTTTCTCCCCAAATGTGTTAGTTCATATATTTCTCTATTTCTGGCCTCTGAGTATGCACATAGGGTGTAGAATTGTATTCCACTCTTAACTTGGAAATTACCCCAAAGGGGTCATAAGACAAAGTGAAACTGAGAGGGAATTTCATTTGTTTAAGCAGAAGTTTTTCTTCCTCTCCTGCTTCTCTACTGTTGTAGATGAAGAGTCCTATCTGTTTTTTGATACAGAATTGAGATTTCCTCTTGGCTGCCATGAAATGGATGTTGTCAAAATGAATTATTTTCCTGATGTACTCCAAGAGAAATGTTCTCATTGGAAAATACTTAGGTAGTTTGTATGGTGGAAGCTCTGAACCATACACTCTAATTTCTGTGAATGATTGGTAAAGGTTCCAGTCCCCTATTTTCACCTATTCAATGAGCTATAAAACCTTCTGAATGTCTTCATTAATCCTTGGAACCTGTTGGCCACTCGTAAAACAAGTTGTTGGATACACAAACTGCTCTATGAACTCTGAGAATTTGAATTCCTCTGATTATATTTTGACTAAGGATGACCAGAAGACAATAGACTCAAGCTCTCCTTGTTGATAAAGCTTCTGTACTAAGAATGGAAACTTATTTGTTTGAAAGAAAATAAACATGTACATGAGAACTGAAGAATATCTGAACATTCTTTCAGTTAAAAACTGAATGAATTTTCCATGAACTACATTTGTTAAGAAGTGACCATAGTCAAAGTTGATTGATATTCCTTATTTTGAAAAAGGGTGGATAGAAAGCCTAGAATAGGCTCATCTACCCATTCATTTGAATAGTAACCAAGAATGGATGACAAGACTAAGATAAGTTGTCTTGTCCTGTGAGGGAACATAGAAGAAGGATATGGGGTATTTTTCTTAGGTATTTGAGAGTCTTCAGGGAGGAAAATTTCAAGAATGGAAACTGTTGGATACCTATAGTAATAGGTTTCATATTTCATGATTGATTATTGAAAATCCAAATATGCTCTGCTTTGTTACTACAAAGATCCCATATTTCCAGGAAATCAGAGGTGTGTGAAATACTTCAAATATTGAGGACCTTATTACAAATTTTGTGGATGATTCAACAGTTCAAGCTGGATCATGCCATGTTTCAATTTTGAGTTGTAGAATAGAGAAAGAAGTCTGTCCAAACAGCTTAATCTTGGCAGACAAGTAGTTCAGGTAGAGAAACAAAGGTTCCCAAAAGTCTAATCTGGGACCTTGGAAGAGATAAGGGTAGAAGCAGATAGAGTAAAAAAGGAAAAAGCCAAAGAAAAGAAAAGGCAATTGAGGGTTGCAAGTTCAAGTGCCCCTCCAAGGAGAAACAAAAAATGCTAGGTGAAATAGTGGGGTAGGCAGTTGTGGTTGCAGAAAAGACATGTTCACCATCACATAGTTGTCAAAGATGTTTTGCCAAGGCAATGAACATATCAGCAAAAAAGGTGGTGAATTTCATGGATTCACAGCAGAGAGCATCACTAACTTCACTTTTTCCCCTCTACTCCATCATTAACACCCCCTTTCTAAATCCCCCTCCTTCCCTCATACTAACTCCTAACTCTACTATGTAATTCCCCTATTTTACCCCTACCCCTAATAATAATAACACTAAGGTGTATAAAACCCCAAATGATATATATTTTCCCTCCCCTAGGCATAATAGCCGAGAATTCTGCAAAGAGGGACCATAATGGCACCTGGCCACCATGGTGAACCTATCTCCACTATTTTTCCTTTGCTGCAAATCATTTCCCCCAAAAATATACCTTTGCATGGGTAAAACCCCTCTCTAAACCCCTTTGATCTATAAAACCCTCTGCAAACCTTACAAAAATCAAATTTCCGCCTTCAGCACGTTCCCAAATGCAAGCGCGGGTGGTCAGAATCAAAACATTTGGAAAACCATGCCAAAAACCCACAGACGGTTAATATTTCCGCCGCATTATCGGCCGTGCACCTCACACCTCCGCCAGCCGTCGGATCAAGCCTTCCAGATCCGACGGCCCACAGCAATATCGGAGCGCCATCCGCAACCGCACGTTAACTCCCGAGAACGTGACGTTGCGCCTCGTCACGCCTCCGCCACGCGTCGCCCGATGGACCATCTCGGAGCTCCCTCTGACACCCTGGGCGCCGTACTCTAACCGCCCCGAGAGACCGTGACGGTTAGAGCCTTAACCATAACTCTCACGGTTTCACTTCCGCCCGTCCACCATTAACCTTTCTGCCACGTCCAGCTCACCGCTGACTGGACTGCCACCTCACCGCCCTTTGACCGGTCGTCTTCTGCCACGTCCTCCCTGATGACGTCAGCTGACGTCACATCACCGTGACCCACCAATGACGTCATGCTGACGTCATTGTAAAAAAGCGCCAAACGGGTAAAAAACTCATATTAACCAAATTTTACGCGTTTTTTCACCATTTCATCGTTATTCCGTCTGAACTCTCTGCTCAACCATTTCTGCCTGGATTTCCGCCAACCGGTAAAATTAGCTAAAGCGACCACTTCAGCAGCTGCAGTACACCTTGCCACGACCTCTGCACGTCGAATTACAGGTATTTACACTGCCCTGCCTTCCATACGACCTGCATTCAGCTCAAAACTGCTCACAGGCATAATAGGACCATAAGATCGACCTTTTCACCGTTAGAATCTAGTTGTACCTCCACCATTGTCACTGTGAGGTCCAAAAATTCCCTGCAGAGCCGTAATAAGCTGCAATTCATCTAAAAACCCCTCAGTTCTGCGTTTCCCCGGCAAATTCACTACTAAATATCTCTGAACTACTACCAGAAGCTCACTTAGGCCCCAAAGAGGCTCTGTTACCAATTACCAGCAGTATTTCAATTTCTAGCTGGTGAATTCCCCTCTGACAGTTCAGAAAATCAAGCTATTTTCCACTGAGGGCAGTCTGCGGTCTGTTTTTGCCCATTCACCTGTCAGATTGCAATAGTTTACCCCTTCAGAAGCTATGGAGACCCCCATTGCTCTCAATATCAAGCCTATCAATGCTCCCCACCAAGAATTGGCATGGAAGCCCCTGGGAGACATGGACTACCAAATGCTGGACTGGTTTCCTATGGGAACTAAGTATAATATCCTGATGCTAAATGAACTGAGAGCCCAGCACATGAGTGGAGCAGATATCTTGGGGATTTGGGAATCAAATTTGCCCATATACAACCTTCCCCAAGTTAATCCCATGCCAGAGCTTATCTACAGTTGCCAGGAGTGCTATGACCCCAGCCAAAGGGCAGTCATTAGCCCCACAGGCCTAGTCCTGTTTCAGATCACTCCAGAGAGTATAAATCAGATGCTGCATTTCCATACAGCCAAGAAACTGACCCCTCTTTCCATGCAAGATTTGATAAAGAGAGGAAATAACCTGTCTAATGACCAGATTGTGAAGATTAACCAGCTATTTCTCACACCTAGCTCTGAAGCAGTCAGAACCCCTCCCATTGGGTACCAATGTCTGAATGAGTTGGGCAGAATGCTGGTGGACCTAATTAGCTATGTCCTAGGGTTCAGGGGGCTGGAAGATGTAGATGACAGCATATTGGCAATGCTGTCTATATTTGCCCCGGGTAAGCCTCCAGCTGTGCAGTATGACTATGCAACCTACATTGCAGAGAAGATTCATGATCAGTTCATGAACCTGAAGAGAGAGAGACTGTTCAGATACTCCTCATATATCTACCATTTGTTCCTTTTCAATCAGCCAGCCACCTTCTCAGTTCCTTTGAGGCCACTCAATGCCCAAGGAAGCCCAAGATCAGTTATTTTCTGGACCTCTGTGTTTCATTTTACCTCAGTATCACCTTATACATACTGTGAGTTCATTGATCTGTTTGTTCATCCGGCCCTAACAGTTCTGCAAGGTACTCCTCCTCCCAGATTAACCGACGAAATGAGGAGGATTTTACATCTGAACAAATCCTACAATATTGGCAACTGGTACTTCTACCAGAACCACACAGTCCTTAGGATATATGGCTGTGAATTGAACCCATTTAGATTGCCAAGGTATGTCCCCATGAGGCTTTTTGCCCTGGAGTATTTCAGGCAGTTTGGGAACTCAGATTACCTTCATTTTCAGAGTAGAAACAAAAAGTCACAGCTGAAGGTAAGAAGCCAGCTAGGTTCCTTCTTGTATAACAAGAAAGAGGAAGGATGGAAAGAGGCACACAGCATGCTAGAAGGCCTCAGATTGCAGACCAGTTTTGAGTGGATTCCTTATGACCCCAATCATAGTATCTCCCTCAGGAGAATTAGATACAGACTGGGCAACTATGCACATAAAAGACAACCGGAAATAGAAAAGTATGCCAATGCACTAGATTGGGAAGAGGGTACACTAATAGAACAACTCACTGAGGTAGAACTGCTTGAGAAAGAAGCCAGGAATGTACAAAAGGAAACTGACTTGGAAACTTGTGCACAGGTGCCTTACTCCTACAGAAGACAAAGTGGAACAGCTGCTGGATCTGCAGCAGCACAGCAGCAAACCACTGAAAAGACATCCCAGGCAGCAAGCAAAGACAAAGGTAAACAGGTGGAACAGCCACCTGTATTGACAGAGGAACAAGTGGACACCTTGCTACAGCAGCAAGAGGAAATGGAACAGCAAGAGCTGGGACAGCAACAAGAAAAAGCACAGTCCAGTGAGCAGCCCTTACAGCAGGAAAAGGGGACAGATCAACCTGGCAGTACCGAGCAGCAGCCTCAAACAAATGTGCCTCCCAGGACAGACACCAATGTTGACACATCAGTCCTCCAAACACCACAAAAGGAGGATGTGACAAGGAAAAGGGATAGAGAGACCCCCCACACCTCATCTTTCATCAGGGGAGAGAAGAGACAAAGACTGAATGACTCCCAAGAGGAGGACATTGCAGTAAGGCAAGCCATGGGTATGGGCCCACCCAGTGGAGAACTTTCGGCCAGCTCATCCCAGCGAGGACATGACATGACAATGGGAGGAGAGGTCAGCTCCTCCAGTGAAACAAGAAAAGGACAGTCAAGTATAAAACAGCAATTCATTGACATAAAAAGGAGGAGTGATCCAATAAAAGTGCAGCTATATGATCACTTGTTGAACCTAGCTCCTAGCAACCAGCAGAGACTCATGTCTGCTTTCGATGTGAGCGAAGGCAAAATGATAATGAGCCATTTCATGCCTACATCTTTGCAGCCTCAGTCCACCTCAGATTATCTAAGAACCAACATGGAGGTTCTTGCCAAAGACATACACCCCATGGACAAAATTGAACTACATAAGCAGACTGGGGAAATGGTGTATGCCTCCTTGGCAGATGAGACATTAGAAAATTATAAATTAAAGAGCAGCCTAGACAACACAGCTTCTCAGCTGGAGTTAGAAAGAGCTTCATCACAGGCCAAGGACAACAGGATCAAGTCCTTGGAAGAGGTAATCATAGAGATAGGGCATGACCCTAAAGATGTCAAAGGCATCCAAGAGCTCCTGAAAATAAGGGATGCAGATATGGCAGCCCTAAGAAAGAAGATCAAGCTCCCGGCCACCATCCATCCACAGACCGATGAAGTTGCCCAGCAAAGGCAAGAGAAGGAGGCTACAGATCTGCTGATATCCTTATATAAAGAGCTGGTCAGGACTCAGGACCAGCTAGGACAGACTGAAGCTGCAAAGGCAGCACTACAGGAGACACTAAAGCAAAGAGAAGAGGGCCAACCCTCCCAGCCTCCTCCTATCATAATAAACCTTGAGGAAACCCCTCCCAAGATTACTCCTCCTCTTCAGCAAACAGGAACCACAGCACCATCCACAGCAGCAACAACAACAAAATCAGAACAAGCTGCTAGCTTAGACATGCAAAAGCTGCAAGCTGAGATCCAAGCCATGGAATCTCAAATGAAAGAGCTGGATGAGCTTAAGAAAACCTTGACTAAGGTTAATGAAAGGTTTGACAGGAGTAAACAGAATGAGGCAACCAAAGACAGAGAGGTGAAAGCTCTTAAAAAGAGGATTGCTGAACTAGAGAAGGAGCTTGCACTAGAAAGGGTGACAGCTGAAATGAAAGCAGTATTATGGAGCAACATTGGAAGGTCCATTGCCAAACAGTGGCAATATATTGAGACCATGGATGAGCAAATGGTGCTCATCACCAAAGCAAATAAAGAAATACAGAGAGCCAGGGCGAGCCTTGGACACATGCCAGAAGCTGCCACAAGGATAATCAACACTCTGAACTATAAGACTAGCTCTCAATTAGCTGTCATGGGAATCACTAACAGGACAGAAGCAATTGCTGTAGCAAAGAGAGTCGTCACATTAAGGAACTTAGTTGGAACATTGGAGAGGAGGACCCAGGATATGCAAACTGAGATCAATAGATTCCTGGAAAAATTCGTGACTCTGCAGAACAGAGGCCTCCCCAGCATCTTAAGCAGTGTAGGAAGACTGCTCACCCTGGACAATTATAACAAGAGGATTGATGCCCATGCAGTGGCAGAAATTGCACAACCACCCAGCACTTCAGCAGAGCCAGGGCCAGCCACAGGGCAAAGTATGTATGACAGAGTGGAAAACCTGTTTTTCCTAATGAATGAAGTGGACCATCTGTTTGACACACCACCTAACTTCTTCAAATTTACAGAAGCAGATGAAACTCTGGGTGCAATTCTAGCACACCAACTGCCCACTCAGGATGCCTGGAGAAATTTGACACAAACAGTTCTGTCAGGCCAGAATCAGTAGCGCTGTTCCTACAGGCAAATAAGCATCATGCGCAGGCACAGTTTTGAGGAAAAATATCTACAGGAAAGAGGCAGAGGCTGAGCCAACTCAGCAGGACCATTGAGCTCAACACAAGCAACAGTCACAATCACAGGTGACAAGTCCAAGACACAGCGTACAAAGCATTAAAGACAGGTTTTCCAGCATTTACTCAGAAAATCTTGACCGACTTAGCTATCTCCAAAGGCTAAAATATCTTCTGACAGAGCATTTAAATGCCTGTACTCTGTAATCAATGCTGCATTAAATTGTGCCCATAATATCTTAAATAGTTGGTAAGGAAGTAAAATCTGAGATAACTCAGGACTCAGATATTTTGTAAATGACCGCAAGTATATATTCACCCTTCACAGCAGTGAAAGGGGTTGGTTGATAGTTGTTATTTTCTTTTGAAGAGCTCTAGCTCGTTGTAACATTTTCAGAGAATTAATACAAAGGAAGAATGGAATTTCCAAGGCTCGGTGTTCTTTGATGTAGTGTGGTGAAAGATGAATGTTACAGGATCCCAGGGTGTTGCATAAAACAGCAAGTATTCTCAAATCTCTTTGTCATGTGTGTTTTGAGTCTTTTGTTCTCTTTGTTGTTCTAATGTTTTACACTTGATAGCAAGGTGAAAGGATAGTACCAGGATTTAACCATGTTTACCCTGGACTCAAACTGAGCTATCATATATGTTTTCCTCATATACAGTAACAGAATTGTAATTCTTAATTGCTGCAATTCAAAACTGTGTTTTTATTGTAACAGTCATTCTCAGGGATTCAACTTTCGCCCCTAAGACCTCTGTTTCTCTTCTTAAAGCTACCTGTTGGGAACATATAAATAACTAGTGAAAATTCTTAAATGCTTTCACTGTTTGTGTTACCTGTTTCCAGTCTTTTAATCAAAAATCTGTTCTATTAAACACTCAAATGGCCCTGTAAGTCCCATCTTTCATCTCAAAATTTCAAACACATATAGCTACAGACTCCATTGCCCAATGGTACTCAACCTCTCAGAAAACCACTTCACTAGAACCTAAAAGGAATTTCATCAACCAGACACAAACAAAAAACAGTGCATAATAGCTAGCCTAAAACCCTATAACAAACAGTTACAAATCATAAAGAGAGAGCCCTCTCTGATCACAGTTTGGCTAGAAACAGTGATCCAAAGATTGGTTAGTGGTTACCCCGGCCGTATTCCCTTGGGAGTCATAGGGAACAACCTGGGTGTTAACATAAATGGCGACTCCGCTGGGGACTTAGAGTTTTTCAATCACTATCTATTTCCAAAGGCTACCATCAAGCCTGAAACTAGCCAAGAGGCCTTAGGACTGTTTCTGTAAACACAGGGACAGCTTTAGGGAAGAGCTAACTAGGGAAACTTCATCTTAGTTTTGACAAATACATAGCCATTCCAGAATTCTTACCCAGTCCTTGTACATACAAAACCTTCTGTATAAAGTTCTGAAAGAACACTTAGAAGCTGGCTCCTAAAAGAAACCCAAGGCATACTAGGGCACACCCTGACCCTGATCAACCCATCATTGTTGATAACCCAAATATCATCCCAAAGAACATAAGGAAACAACACAAGCAGGATAAACCTGCTGATCCAGTTATAAGTTTAGACCAACCTATCCTCATACCCACTCCTTGTAAAGTCCTTTTCCGTTCCACACCTAGTTCCCCTAGCTCATCATCAACACCTCACAGCCCTTCTCTCCCATCTTCATCTTCTGCACATACTCCCTCAACCAGTTCCCCACTTATTACCCATCCTCTTAACCCGGTTACACCTGTAATCCCTGTTGTCCCATTTGTTCCTATTAACCCTATAAATCCCACAAACATGGCTAACAGATATGCACCGCTGCAGATACCAGCCAATGCTCCAGCTCTACCCCAAGACTACCAAACTAGACTCTCATTTTTTGACTCCCATGGCCCTTTGACAGCCATCCAGCATGCTAAAAAGATGCAAGACCACTTTGAGACCTATGAAATAGATGATGACAGTGTTAGAATGAGAATTTTTGTCCAAAGCCTAACTGGGGATGTCAGAACTTGGTTTAGATCCTTGAATGCAAATTCCATTGCAACCTCTGAAGTTCTATACCAGGAATTTACCAACAGATGGGAGAAAAAGAGAGATCCACACCATATACTTGGTGAATATAACACTATTAAAAGAGGTCCCCAAGAAACGGTGTTGGAATATTGTGCTAGGTTTAACAACATATACAATGCTATTCCCCAGAACTTAAGGCCCCCTCCTGATTTGGCCCTTTATAACTTCCCTGATGGTTTTGACTCTGATATGGCCTATCAGTTGAGAGAAAGAGACCCTCCAACCCTTGCAGAAGCCCAAAGAGTTGCAGTCACTGTAGAGGCCAACCTAATTGCCAAAAGAAACAGGGCAAAGCTGGAAAAGAAGGTTGGTTTCAAGGAAGAGCCCTCGGGCTTTGATCAGAAGTTGGATGCAATACTAAACAGCATGAAAAGACTAGGTGAGAGAGTGGAATCAGTAGAAAGAAAGTCATCATGGGAAGCACCACAAAACAATACTCCTAGAAACCCAAATTTTAGGAGAACACAGAACCCCAATATAGGAAAAACAGGTGCTGACCAAGATATCAGACCACCTTTTCAAGAAAATTATGCAGAAACTTCCTCGGCTAATCAGCTCAATGAAGATCCTGAGATCAATTTAATAGGTCTGGATGGTAAAAGCCATGTTTTCCTAACACAAGAAGACCATGATGAGGATGAAAACAAAACATTCCAAACACAATCAGGAGAATCCTTTGACTTTAAGCAAGGATATGATACTGCTGTCTATGAAGTCCATAAGCAGTACAAACTAAGAAGTCGGACTGTAAATGCAAATCAGCCTGAAAAGGTAAAGGAGAAACAGCAATCTAAAGAAGCCTCAGTCACTGAACCTAATGACAAAACAAACTTGCCTGCAAAGGAAGTAGTGGTTGAGGAGGTCACTGAATTTCTGTCCACACCACAAGAGCCCACAGCAACATCATCCTCTCACCCAAATCCGAACATCACCCCTCAAGACATGGGCATGGGGGGCAGGTTCCAAAATCAAGATGAAATCCAACAAGAAGATTCATTGAACAAGGAAAGGACTGCTGTCCGTGACCCTAAAATTCAGGTGGATAAACCCTTTGACCTAGGAACAGAGATTGGCAAGTTAAAGATAGCAATTCCCCTTTCAGAGCTAGCCAAGCATGACATATATAAGCAACAGATCAAGAAATCCCTTCAGCTCACCAACAACAAAGATGATGTAAATGTGCTAGATGACACTCCAGAATTACTGTTTGGTCCAGAGGTAGATGGAAAAACAGTAGTCACAGGGGTTTTACCTTTTTATGTCAGCTTACACGTTCATGATAAAATACTGCACAATGCAATGTTTGACTCAGGTGCATCTCACAACCTCATGCCAAAAGCAGTCATGGAAAGATTAAATTTGGATATAACAAGACCATACAAAGACCTGTTTTCTTTTGATTCTAGTCAAGTAAAATGCTTGGGCCTGATTAAGGATTTATGTGTGTCCCTGGTTCAATTTCCCAACAAAACCATTTTAATGGATGTTGTTGTTGCTGATATCCCACCCAAATATGGAATGCTCTTATCAAGATCATGGGGAGCCAAGCTCCAAGGCTCCCTGCAATTAGACATGTCATATGCAACCATCTCTGTCTTTGGACAACCCAAGAGACTTTATAGGGAAACACTCATGAAATACATGGTCAGCAGTGAAGAAAAGCCTCAAAATTTTCCAATATATGCTGTCCATTCGGACATAGACTCCTTCATCCTTTTCAATGACAGCACAAATTCCTTAAGCAATAACATTAAGACCGAAACACCCATACAAGAACAAAACATCCATCAAACAAGTGGCACCTGCCAAAATTTAATCAGCCCAACAATACCCATTCACCCTCCTTTAGTTGTCAAAAATTGTCAAACAAATGATGAAATTATCCTAGGAGACAAATGGGAAAAGAAACCTCAACTCATGCTCACATGGCCATCCCATGAGAAGAATTTAAGATCCCCTGACCAGCAAGATAGTCTGTGGGTCCTAGAGTTTGATGGCTCAGTTAACAAGTTAGGGGCAGGAGCTGGAGTATGGATACATAACAAAGAGAAAGCCTGTGCACAAGGCCGGGCATATAGACTGAACTTTAAATGCACTAACAACATGGCAGAATATGAAGCTCTGCTACTAGGTCTCAAGATTGCAAAATCATTACAAGCACATAGCCTCTCAATCATGGGGGACTCTGATCTAGTAATTCAACAAGTAAAAGGGGATTTTGTCACCAATGACAAAAGATTAAGGTCCTACAGGTCTGCTGTAATTGAAATACTAGAAACTTTCTCCGAGTTTGTTCTCACAAAGATTCCAAGGGGCCACAATCTCCATGCTCACAGCTTGGCAACATTTGCCAGCACCTTCAAATTCCCACTACAACCCAACAATTGTTTCACAGCAGAAGTCAAATATAGGCCTTCTATTCCAAACAATGTCAAAGAATGGCAAGTATTTGAGAATGATAGGCAAATAAACAACTTTTTAACTTTGCAACAAGAGTTTACAGGATTAAATATTGACCTTGAGACAGCAAGTCAATCTCAAATTGTTGATGGAGCAAGTCAATCACAATTACAGTTTCAACAGTCTGCCCACCCAATGTCACCTAGGACAGCAAAACAACTACTTAGTCCAACCATTTTCGACAAAGAAAACATTCAGCAAATTCACCAAATTGACTGTGAAGAGCTGGGCAATGCTGAAGATGAAATCATACAACTCAAAGACAATCTTCTCCCAGCAGGCCTTACCCCACTAGAGGACATTTTTGACTCAAATGATGTCCCCAGGAAACCAAAGATGCAGCCATTAGATGCAACAATTGAAGAATGTAACATTGGTACCACTGACAAGCCTAAAATAATAAAGCTGTCTGCTGCTTTGCCCCCTGATCAAAAACCCAAATATGTTGATCTCTTTAAAGAATTCCAAGATGTCTTTGCCTGGGGTTATGAAGACTTGAAGTCTTATGATACCTCTGTTATACAGCACACCATTCCCCTCAAGCCTAATCAAAAACCATTCAAACAAAAATTGAGAAGAATCAATCCTGTGCTTCTTCCTTCCATTGAAAAGGAATTACAAAAAATGTTCAAAGCTGGGATCATAGCACCAATCAGGTTTTCTGAGTGGATTTCAAATTTGGTCCCTACAAGAAAGAAAACTGGTGAGATTAGACTTTGTGTAGACTTAAGGAATTTGAACCTAGTATCACTCAAAGACAACTATCCCTTACCCAAAATGGACCACATCCTTCAAAGAGTAGTAGGAGCCTCAAGAATATCATTGTTGGATGGCTTCTCAGGTTTCAATCAAATCCTGGTACACCCTGATGATCAAGACAAGACTGCATTTACTACCCCATGGGGTACTTTCAAGTATGTGAAGATGCCCTTTGGATTGAAAAATGCAGGGGCAACATTTCAGAGAGCAATGGACATTGCTTTTGCAAAGGAAATTCATGATTTCTTGGTCATTTACTTAGATGATCTTACACCCTTTTCAAAATCTGACCAAGAACACTTGAAACATCTGAGACAAATCTTCATAACATGCAGGAAATATGGTATTTCCTTAAACCCCAAGAAGTCTTTATTTGGTTTAGAAGAAGGGAAACTTCTAGGACACATCATTTCGAAAGATGGCATAAGAATTGATCCAGATAGGATACAAGCTATCCTACAAATGCCTCACCCAAGGAATGTCAAAGAGCTTCAAGGATTCTTGGGAAAAATCAACTTTTTGAGAAGGTTTATCCCAAATTTAGCAGAATTAATCAGATTACTAAACAATATGCTAAAGAAAGATTCAAAGGTCAAATGGACTGTTGAAGCAAAACAAGCTTTTGAAAGTATAAAATTGGCCTTGACTCAAACCCCAGTGTTAACTAACCCTCAGTTTGACAGAGACTTCGTCATTTTCTCCTTTGCCTCCCAACACACTATTGCTGCTGTTTTATTGCAGAAAGATGACCAAGGGAATGAAAAGCCCATTGCTTTTTTCAGCAGAGCTCTTAGGGATGCCCCCCTAAAGTACCAAATAATGGAGAAACAAGCCTATGCCTTGATCAAAGCCATCAAAGACTTTAGGATTTACATCCTTTACTCCCATGTTGTAGCTTATGTACCAAGTCCTATTGTCAAAGACATTCTCACACAAGAAAACTTAGAGGGAAGGAGAGGAAAATGGATTGCAAACATACTTGAATTTGACATTGAAATAAAGCCTACAAAGTTGATAAAAGGGCAAGGTTTGGCTAAGTTAATGACAGAAGCAAATTTCCAAGCCTTAGATATCAACCAACTGGACAGTGAAACAGAGCTGGCGACTCCAAAGATCAATGTAGCCTTTGAACAATCTCCATGGTACTCTGATATCTGTTATGTGTTACAAAACCTGTGTGCTCCCCCAGGACTGTCCAGAACTAAGTCTAGGTTCCTAAAAATGAAAACATCCAAATTTTGTGTGTTAGATGAGAATCTACTCTGGAAAAACCATGAAGGTATTTTGCTGCACTGTCTTCTTGAGAATGAAACTGATAAAATTATGCAAGAATTCCATGCTGGAGACTGTGGTGGACATTTGTACTGGAAGTCCACTGTGGACAAGATATTAAGGGCTGGTTATTACTGGCCCACTATGTTCTCAGATATGAAGAAATTCACAACATCATGCCACAAGTGCCAACTGTTTGAAGGCAAAAGACAATTGCTGCCACTCCCTTTGAGGCCCATTGCAACAGAGAGACCTTTTCAACAATGGGGCTTGGATTTCATCGGAGAAATTCACCCCTCATCTTCAGGACAACACAGATGGATTCTAACAGCAACAGACTACTTCACCAAGTGGATTGAAGCTGCCCCATGCAGACAAGCAAATGATTCAGTAATCATTCAATTTTTGGAGAACAATATACTGGCCAGATTTGGCTGCCCAGACAAGATAATAACAGACAATGCTGCTGCCTTCAGATCCAAGAAGATGGTAAACTTTTGCCATAAATTTCACATTACTTTGGGCCATTCTACAGCTTACTATCCTCAAGGAAATGGTCTTGCTGAATCATCAAACAAAAGCCTGATAAACATCATAAAGAAAGTGCTGGAAGAGAACAAAAAGAACTGGCATAAGAAACTAGTAAATGCTTTATGGGCAGACAGATTAACCACCAAAAGATCAATTGGGACCAGCCCATATGAGTTAGTCTATGGATTAGAGGCCAGATTTCCTTCATCACTAGGTGTGCCAGTTATGAAACTTCTACAAGAAAGCCAAGCAGAGCCAAATGATATGCAAAGAAGGATCAACCAGATAATTTGTCTACAGCAGACCAGAGAACAAGTTTTCAGCAGAGTGCAGATACTACAAGAGAAACTGAAAAAGGCTTTTGACAGAAGAACTAAAGCTGAAGATTTCAATGTGGGGGACAAAGTTCTAAAGTGGGATGCAAGAAGAGAAGAGAAAGGGAAACATGGGAAATTTGATTCCTTGTGGAAGGGACCATTTGCTGTCCAAGCAGTACAAGGTAATAACACTTATTTCCTTAAAAGTTTGACTGTGACTGAACTAGATGAAGGTCCTGTCAATGGCAGGATGCTGAAGCACTATTATGATGGTTCACTATGATAAGGATCCAAAGGTTCAATGTATATATGCAGGCCTACATATGTTTTCTATTGTTAGTTTGTAAAAAGAGGTTTTCCAAGTGCTGCAACTAGCAGCAATAGGCAGATAGAACCAGAGGTTCCCCAACAAAAAGCACACAATTTTGACAGGTTACACGCATCAGATCTCAAAGATTAAGATGGACAATCAAGCAACAAGGCAATCTGACCTGCTGTTCTTGGTCTTTCAAAAGAAAAACCATCCCCATGTGGAGCCACTGTTGGATACCTATAGTAATAGGTTTCATATTTCATGATTGATTATTGAAAATCCAAATATGCTCTGCTTTGTTACTACAAAGATCCCATATTTCCAGGAAATCAGAGGTGTGTGAAATACTTCAAATATTGAGGACCTTATTACAAATTTTGTGGATGATTCAACAGTTCAAGCTGGATCATGCCATGTTTCAATTTTGAGTTGTAGAATAGAGAAAGAAGTCTGTCCAAACAGCTTAATCTTGGCAGACAAGTAGTTCAGGTAGAGAAACAAAGGTTCCCAAAAGTCTAATCTGGGACCTTGGAAGAGATAAGGGTAGAAGCAGATAGAGTAAAAAAGGAAAAAGCCAAAGAAAAGAAAAGGCAATTGAGGGTTGCAAGTTCAAGTGCCCCTCCAAGGAGAAACAAAAAATGCTAGGTGAAATAGTGGGGTAGGCAGTTGTGGTTGCAGAAAAGACATGTTCACCATCACATAGTTGTCAAAGATGTTTTGCCAAGGCAATGAACATATCAGCAAAAAAGGTGGTGAATTTCATGGATTCACAGCAGAGAGCATCACTAACTTCACTTTTTCCCCTCTACTCCATCATTAACACCCCCTTTCTAAATCCCCCTCCTTCCCTCATACTAACTCCTAACTCTACTATGTAATTCCCCTATTTTACCCCTACCCCTAATAATAATAACACTAAGGTGTATAAAACCCCAAATGATATATATTTTCCCTCCCCTAGGCATAATAGCCGAGAATTCTGCAAAGAGGGACCATAATGGCACCTGGCCACCATGGTGAACCTATCTCCACTATTTTTCCTTTGCTGCAAATCATTTCCCCCAAAAATATACCTTTGCATGGGTAAAACCCCTCTCTAAACCCCTTTGATCTATAAAACCCTCTGCAAACCTTACAAAAATCAAATTTCCGCCTTCAGCACGTTCCCAAATGCAAGCGCGGGTGGTCAGAATCAAAACATTTGGAAAACCATGCCAAAAACCCACAGACGGTTAATATTTCCGCCGCATTATCGGCCGTGCACCTCACACCTCCGCCAGCCGTCGGATCAAGCCTTCCAGATCCGACGGCCCACAGCAATATCGGAGCGCCATCCGCAACCGCACGTTAACTCCCGAGAACGTGACGTTGCGCCTCGTCACGCCTCCGCCACGCGTCGCCCGATGGACCATCTCGGAGCTCCCTCTGACACCCTGGGCGCCGTACTCTAACCGCCCCGAGAGACCGTGACGGTTAGAGCCTTAACCATAACTCTCACGGTTTCACTTCCGCCCGTCCACCATTAACCTTTCTGCCACGTCCAGCTCACCGCTGACTGGACTGCCACCTCACCGCCCTTTGACCGGTCGTCTTCTGCCACGTCCTCCCTGATGACGTCAGCTGACGTCACATCACCGTGACCCACCAATGACGTCATGCTGACGTCATTGTAAAAAAGCGCCAAACGGGTAAAAAACTCATATTAACCAAATTTTACGCGTTTTTTTCACCATTTCATCGTTATTCCGTCTGAACTCTCTGCTCAACCATTTCTGCCTGGATTTCCGCCAACCGGTAAAATTAGCTAAAGCGACCACTTCAGCAGCTGCAGTACACCTTGCCACGACCTCTGCACGTCGAATTACAGGTATTTACACTGCCCTGCCTTCCATACGACCTGCATTCAGCTCAAAACTGCTCACAGGCATAATAGGACCATAAGATCGACCTTTTCACCGTTAGAATCTAGTTGTACCTCCACCATTGTCACTGTGAGGTCCAAAAATTCCCTGCAGAGCCGTAATAAGCTGCAATTCATCTAAAAACCCCTCAGTTCTGCGTTTCCCCGGCAAATTCACTACTAAATATCTCTGAACTACTACCAGAAGCTCACTTAGGCCCCAAAGAGGCTCTGTTACCAATTACCAGCAGTATTTCAATTTCTAGCTGGTGAATTCCCCTCTGACAGTTCAGAAAATCAAGCTATTTTCCACTGAGGGCAGTCTGCGGTCTGTTTTTGCCCATTCACCTGTCAGATTGCAATAGTTTACCCCTTCAGAAGCTATGGAGACCCCCATTGCTCTCAATATCAAGCCTATCAATGCTCCCCACCAAGAATTGGCATGGAAGCCCCTGGGAGACATGGACTACCAAATGCTGGACTGGTTTCCTATGGGAACTAAGTATAATATCCTGATGCTAAATGAACTGAGAGCCCAGCACATGAGTGGAGCAGATATCTTGGGGATTTGGGAATCAAATTTGCCCATATACAACCTTCCCCAAGTTAATCCCATGCCAGAGCTTATCTACAGTTGCCAGGAGTGCTATGACCCCAGCCAAAGGGCAGTCATTAGCCCCACAGGCCTAGTCCTGTTTCAGATCACTCCAGAGAGTATAAATCAGATGCTGCATTTCCATACAGCCAAGAAACTGACCCCTCTTTCCATGCAAGATTTGATAAAGAGAGGAAATAACCTGTCTAATGACCAGATTGTGAAGATTAACCAGCTATTTCTCACACCTAGCTCTGAAGCAGTCAGAACCCCTCCCATTGGGTACCAATGTCTGAATGAGTTGGGCAGAATGCTGGTGGACCTAATTAGCTATGTCCTAGGGTTCAGGGGGCTGGAAGATGTAGATGACAGCATATTGGCAATGCTGTCTATATTTGCCCCGGGTAAGCCTCCAGCTGTGCAGTATGACTATGCAACCTACATTGCAGAGAAGATTCATGATCAGTTCATGAACCTGAAGAGAGAGAGACTGTTCAGATACTCCTCATATATCTACCATTTGTTCCTTTTCAATCAGCCAGCCACCTTCTCAGTTCCTTTGAGGCCACTCAATGCCCAAGGAAGCCCAAGATCAGTTATTTTCTGGACCTCTGTGTTTCATTTTACCTCAGTATCACCTTATACATACTGTGAGTTCATTGATCTGTTTGTTCATCCGGCCCTAACAGTTCTGCAAGGTACTCCTCCTCCCAGATTAACCGACGAAATGAGGAGGATTTTACATCTGAACAAATCCTACAATATTGGCAACTGGTACTTCTACCAGAACCACACAGTCCTTAGGATATATGGCTGTGAATTGAACCCATTTAGATTGCCAAGGTATGTCCCCATGAGGCTTTTTGCCCTGGAGTATTTCAGGCAGTTTGGGAACTCAGATTACCTTCATTTTCAGAGTAGAAACAAAAAGTCACAGCTGAAGGTAAGAAGCCAGCTAGGTTCCTTCTTGTATAACAAGAAAGAGGAAGGATGGAAAGAGGCACACAGCATGCTAGAAGGCCTCAGATTGCAGACCAGTTTTGAGTGGATTCCTTATGACCCCAATCATAGTATCTCCCTCAGGAGAATTAGATACAGACTGGGCAACTATGCACATAAAAGACAACCGGAAATAGAAAAGTATGCCAATGCACTAGATTGGGAAGAGGGTACACTAATAGAACAACTCACTGAGGTAGAACTGCTTGAGAAAGAAGCCAGGAATGTACAAAAGGAAACTGACTTGGAAACTTGTGCACAGGTGCCTTACTCCTACAGAAGACAAAGTGGAACAGCTGCTGGATCTGCAGCAGCACAGCAGCAAACCACTGAAAAGACATCCCAGGCAGCAAGCAAAGACAAAGGTAAACAGGTGGAACAGCCACCTGTATTGACAGAGGAACAAGTGGACACCTTGCTACAGCAGCAAGAGGAAATGGAACAGCAAGAGCTGGGACAGCAACAAGAAAAAGCACAGTCTAGTGAGCAGCCCTTACAGCAGGAAAAGGGGACAGATCAACCTGGCAGTACCGAGCAGCAGCCTCAAACAAATGTGCCTCCCAGGACAGACACCAATGTTGACACATCAGTCCTCCAAACACCACAAAAGGAGGATGTGACAAGGAAAAGGGATAGAGAGACCCCCCACACCTCATCTTTCATCAGGGGAGAGAAGAGACAAAGACTGAATGACTCCCAAGAGGAGGACATTGCAGTAAGGCAAGCCATGGGTATGGGCCCACCCAGTGGAGAACTTTCGGCCAGCTCATCCCAGCGAGGACATGACATGACAATGGGAGGAGAGGTCAGCTCCTCCAGTGAAACAAGAAAATGACAGTCAAGTATAAAACAGCAATTCATTGACATAAAAAGGAGGAGTGATCCAATAAAAGTGCAGCTATATGATCACTTGTTGAACCTAGCTCCTAGCAACCAGCAGAGACTCATATCTGCTTTCGATGTGAGCGAAGGCAAAATGATAATGAGCCATTTCATGCCTACATCTTTGCAGCCTCAGTCCACCTCAGATTATCTAAGAACCAACATGGAGGTTCTTGCCAAAGACATACACCCCATGGACAAAATTGAACTACATAAGCAGACTGGGGAAATGGTGTATGCCTCCTTGGCAGATGAGACATTAGAAAATTATAAATTAAAGAGCAGCCTAGACAACACAGCTTCTCAGCTGGAGTTAGAAAGAGCTTCATCACAGGCCAAGGACAACAGGATCAAGTCCTTGGAAGAGGTAATCATAGAGATAGGGCATGACCCTAAAGATGTCAAAGGCATCCAAGAGCTCCTGAAAATAAGGGATGCAGATATGGCAGCCCTAAGAAAGACGATCAAGCTCCCGGCCACCATCCATCCACAGACCGATGAAGTTGCCCAGCAAAGGCAAGAGAAGGAGGCTACAGATCTGCTGATATCCTTATATAAAGAGCTGGTCAGGACTCAGGACCAGCTAGGACAGACTGAAGCTGCAAAGGCAGCACTACAGGAGACACTAAAGCAAAGAGAAGAGGGCCAACCCTCCCAGCCTCCTCCTATCATAATAAACCTTGAGGAAACCCCTCCCAAGATTACTCCTCCTCTTCAGCAAACAGGAACCACAGCACCATCCACAGCAGCAACAACAACAAAATCAGAACAGGCTGCTAGCTTAGACATGCAAAAGCTGCAAGCTGAGATCCAAGCCATGGAATCTCAAATGAAAGAGCTGGATGAGCTTAAGAAAACCTTGACTAAGGTTAATGAAAGGTTTGATAGGAGTAAACAGAATGAGGCAACCAAAGACAGAGAGGTGAAAGCTCTTAAAAAGAGGATTGCTGAACTAGAGAAGGAGCTTGCACTAGAAAGGGTGACAGCTGAAATGAAAGCAGTATTATGGAGCAACATTGGAAGGTCCATTGCCAAACAGTGGCAATATATTGAGACCATGGATGAGCAAATGGTGCTCATCACCAAAGCAAATAAAGAAATACAGAGAGCCAGGGCAAGCCTTGGACACATGCCAGAAGCTGCCACAAGGATAATCAACACTCTGAACTATAAGACTAGCTCTCAATTAGCTGTCATGGGAATCACTAACAGGACAGAAGCAATTGCTGTAGCAAAGAGAGTCGTCACATTAAGGAACTTAGTTGGAACATTGGAGAGGAGGACCCAGGATATGCAAACTGAGATCAATAGATTCCTGGAAAAATTCGTGACTCTGCAGAACAGAGGCCTCCCCAGCATCTTAAGCAGTGTAGGAAGACTGCTCACCCTGGACAATTATAACAAGAGGATTGATGCCCATGCAGTGGTAGAAATTGCACAACCACCCAGCACTTCAGCAGAGCCAGGGCCAGCCACAGGGCAAAGTATGTATGACAGAGTGGAAAACCTGTTTTTCCTAATGAATGAAGTGGACCATCTGTTTGACACACCACCTAACTTCTTCAAATTTACAGAAGCAGATGAAACTCTGGGTGCAATTCTAGCACACCAACTGCCCACTCAGGATGCCTGGAGAAATTTGACACAAACAGTTCTGTCAGGCCAGAATCAGTAGCGCTGTTCCTACAGGCAAATAAGCATCATGCGCAGGCACAGTTTTGAGGAAAAATATCTACAGGAAAGAGGCAGAGGCTGAGCCAACTCAGCAGGACCATTGAGCTCAACACAAGCAACAGTCACAATCACAGGTGACAAGTCCAAGACACAGCGTACAAAGCATTAAAGACAGGTTTTCCAGCATTTACTCAGAAAATCTTGACCGACTTAGCTATCTCCAAAGGCTAAAATATCTTCTGACAGAGCATTTAAATGCCTGTACTCTGTAATCAATGCTGCATTAAATTGTGCCCATAATATCTTAAATAGTTGGTAAGGAAGTAAAATCTGAGATAACTCAGGACTCAGATATTTTGTAAATGACCGCAAGTATATATTCACCCTTCACAGCAGTGAAAGGGGTTGGTTGATAGTTGTTATTTTCTTTTGAAGAGCTCTAGCTCGTTGTAACATTTTCAGAGAATTAATACAAAGGAAGAATGGAATTTCCAAGGCTCGGTGTTCTTTGATGTAGTGTGGTGAAAGATGAATGTTACAGGATCCCAGGGTGTTGCATAAAACAGCAAGTATTCTCAAATCTCTTTGTCATGTGTGTTTTGAGTCTTTTGTTCTCTTTGTTGTTCTAATGTTTTACACTTGATAGCAAGGTGAAAGGATAGTACCAGGATTTAACCATGTTTACCCTGGACTCAAACTGAGCTATCATATATGTTTTCCTCATATACAGTAACAGAATTGTAATTCTTAATTGCTGCAATTCAAAACTGTGTTTTTATTGTAACAGTCATTCTCAGGGATTCAACTTTTGCCCCTAAGACCTCTGTTTCTCTTCTTAAAGCTACCTGTTGGGAACATATAAATAACTAGTGAAAATTCTTAAATGCTTTCACTGTTTGTGTTACCTGTTTCCAGTCTTTTAATCAAAAATCTGTTCTATTAAACACTCAAATGGCCCTGTAAGTCCCATCTTTCATCTCAAAATTTCAAACACATATAGCTACAGACTCCATTGCCCAATGGTACTCAACCTCTCAGAAAACCACTTCACTAGAACCTAAAAGGAATTTCATCAACCAAACACAAACAAAAAACAGTGCATAATAGCTAGCCTAAAACCCTATAACAAACAGTTACAAATCATAAAGAGAGAGCCCTCTCTGATCACAGTTTGGCTAGAAATAGTGATCCAAAGATTGGTTAGTGGTTACCCCGGCCGTATTCCCTTGGGAGTCATAGGGAACAACCTGGGTGTTAACAGAAACTCTCTAGGGGAAGGTTCATTTCTGATAAATTTCTTTGAGAGATTCAAGGGAGAAATGGGAGAGGGAATCACTATGGGGAACCTGTAGCATTTGATTTATGTTGTCAGTTGTAATGGTGAAGAGAATTTCATCATTTGGGGATATCATTTCCCTCCTAATTAAAAGGTAAGAGGCTTGGCATCTTAAAAAGAATTCAGGAAAACGAGAAGACTGGGGGAAAACAAATATAGGAAGTGTGGATTTCCAGAGGTGTATCTCATCAGTTTAATCAAGGAAACTATCCCAAAACCAGCAACATAATTCAAACAGGTTGAATTCACATTGTGTTTAGGAAATCTTGTTGTCTCTGTGAGCGAGCGGAATATGGTCTAAGTCGACAAGGGGAGTGAGCATAGGATTTACTACAAGGGTGACTTTGGGTTCCATTGTAGTTGAATAATGGATACAGCGAAGAATGTAACAACAAGAAATCACAGTGTGTTGAATAATTGAGAAGAATTCGGTAGAAACACCTCTGTAAACTGATTAAAGACAAGTGATGGGAATGCTACTGTGAAATCATAGTACACAAGGTCGGGACAAATATTCATTAAGCGAGGAATGAAAGACGAAATTGTAGAAGAAAATTCATTTTTTATTAGTTGCGAATCGCGTTTAACTTTTGGATTAATGGTCTTATTATGACATTAATTTTTGTGATTTGCACGGGTGAACGGAAAGAAAATTAATGGCGGGTGCAACGGTCGCGGACATGGCATTTGGGGATTGGTGGGTGTGGTGTGGGACCCTTGGCGGGAGTGACAGTAGCAGGGGAACATGTTGTGATGGGAGTGGGAGTTGAGATGGGACATGGAGACGACAGTTTATAGGAAGGCAGGTTGTGGCAGAATGGCGAAACAACTTTCAGAGGCGGGGTAGGTGGCATCTGGTAAGTGAAGGGGGGGTCTGAAATTCCATGGTGGTGATACGTAGATGGGTGGTAAACTACTTTTCAAGCCCCCCCTGCCGTTAAACATTATCACTGCGGGGGGGTCCAAAATTTTTTATGGGTCATCAGATCAATGCAATGGATGATCGGGAGAGGGAAAAATGTGCGCAATTTAGTATCAATCCCACAATATATTTCGGGTGCATGAATTATATACCAAAGTCCAATACTTTGGTGAATGAACCACTTTAGACAACATTGAATACCTTTATTTTCCTATTCTAATGAATTTTTAAAGAAAATGAGGGTGCATTTAAATGTGCAAGCCATTTCAATTGTTTTATTCTAAAGAGATTAAGAATATGTATTTTATCTCACTAAACAAATCTAATCAACTAAATTATTCCAAATTAAATAGTTGGATTAACTTTATTCACCCATTCTACCTGTCTAATCATAACCAACATTAGACTGTTTGGCTAAGTTATTCACTCTAATCTAATTAACATAAATTGAAACCAACTTGAACATGATTAAACTGTATGTTTCAAGCACAAAGGGATTGTGGCATTTTAAACAAGCTACACATAATTTCATGAATTTATTCTTTAAAAATCCAGAAGGCTATTAGTGGCACTTAAGCATACATCACTTTCACATTTATTCATTTTATTGTGGGTTTCATTTATCATTTCTTTTCTTTTTCCTTTTTTTCTATTTTTTGTATTTATACCCCCTTTCAATTTTTTTTCATTTTTATATCTTTTTGGAAATCATTTGCAGAAAGAAGTATTATTTACAATCTAAAACGCTGAAATAAATTATTCAATGATCAATTGAACCTATAAATTATAGGACCCTAACAGTGCTTCCAGCTGGGGATGGCTCTTCCTGGTGAGGTGTCAAGAACACTATAGACTAGTAGCCTTGAATCCTCATCTTCAGTATTGGCTGCATTTAATTTTTTCTATTTTATGTAGCTATGGTGGCACAATGCCTCAAAGCTTAGGGCCTTCTCCACTAGCTTCAACTTTCATACATAAGCTACCCACTCATGACAGTACAAAAGTAAATGATATCTATTAGGGTCCTATAATTTATAGGATCTTAAGGTGATTGAGTATTTCACAGTTTTCAGATTTCAAATTGTTCATAGATTCGAATATTCAATTGATTTCAGAAAAAAAAGAGAAAATAAAATAAATTAAAAGAGGGTATATAAAAAGAAGAAAAAGAACAAAAGAGAAAAAATAAGAAGAAAAAGAAAACCCCAAATGTTGTTCAAATCATATAGTATAAGCATGATTGAACAAATTTCATTTTTTGTTGACAGGGTAGAAAATAAAGATCTGCCAAACAATTTAATCTTGGAAAATTAGTAGCTAGGTAGAAATAAAATTGATTCAACTGCTTAATCTAGACCATTGGAAGAAATAAGTGATATGGTAGGTTATAAATAAAAGAAAAAATGAAAGGGTTTGCCAGTCCAAGTGCACCCTGCAAATGAAAAGAAAAAAATTCTAGATTAGAAAAATAAGGGTAGGTAGATTGAGGAAAATCCAAAGAAAGAAAGACATTATTGTTCTTTTAAGGTTGGAAAACATATCCTATTGTTTTTCTTAAGGTCGGGAGAAGAAATTAAAAGGGGAGGGGGTCTTATATTATTTTTCAGTATTATTTCCCCCAACCTTACTCTACACCCCTATTACCCTATAGTCTGCCCCTATTTATTTCCCTATCCCACTACGCTCTTACCCATCACATACCATCTTACCTATCCCCCATCTCTCATCAAATCCCCACTGATCCCATATGATCTGACAACCCGAGTGCTTTTTCGGCCCCCCGTCAACCTCCGAAAGTTAATCCGGGGGGGGGGGAGGGTCCAAAATCAGTGTTTTCAAACCACTCACGTGTCACACTCTCATGGTTTCGCACCCCCCCTCTCATACCTCTTTCCATTCCTCAGCCGCCCCCCCCCCCCGAAAAATGGTTTATGTCATTTAGTCAAACCGCTTTGTCAGTGTGACCATTTGTTGCTCCCGTCACCTCACAACGCCAACCCGCCCCATTTGCCTATCACCTTCGTTCCCGTCGTTGTGAATTCAATTGGCTAGAACGTTAGCCAACGGACCTGCACCAAGTTAGACCAACCCAACGGGAACACTCCAAAGCCATAAAAGCACCATTTCACACCATTTTCAAACTTTAACTTGCTATCTCTACTATGAGGCATAATTCAATTCCATTTAGTCATATGTAGAAAGTGCAGTAAGCTCACTCTGAGAGTAGTACAGTTGCAGGAGAATTTATTTTTTTGTAGTGATCACATATTCCCTTTCTCGAATCCCACTTCTGGTTTATCCCTTTTCTTTCTCCCTCTTAGAATTCCCATTTCTGCTTATCCCCTTCTGTTATAATTTCAACATAGGTAAGTTTTTAGAGGTTTTTGCATAAGACAACCATGGCACCAAAGAAAAAGGAACAAGAAGTATTTAATCCAATAGTGCAGCCACCATTGGATTTGGATCACATACCACTTGTAGACAGGGATTTTAAGATACATGAAACCCTCTCAAATTTTGATTTATTTGACATATATTGCTGGTGGGGGATCAATTTATGGAGGATTTGGATGGCATATGCATCTGGGACACTACATTTTTCCTAAAATAAATAGTTTCCGAGAACTGATCAGGAAATGCCACTCATGCTATAACCCATAGCAAAAGGAAGTGATGGCCCCAACAAGAAATTTATTGTTTATCATTGATGCCAAGTCCATTATGAAAATGATGCAGGCCCCTGTTATTGAAGGAAATACTCACTTTTCCCATGAGATTCTCACTGAAATGTATTAGAAACTTGATTTTTCTAAGAGAGCCAAAACCTTAGAACTTTTCATGACTGGGCACACACTTCTACCAAACAAGAATCCTCCTTATTCTTCCTCTATTTTCCCTAACAAAACTAGACACATTCTCACTGTTCTTTCTTATTTACTTGACTATTATTCAGATCAATGGCTTGATGAGGTTATCATAGCTTTCCTGTCTATTCTGTCAACAGAATCCAAGCCCTATTTCCTCTTCAATTTCAACCAATTTTTAGCAGATTCCATTCATGAGCAGTTTTCCAATTTCTTCGTAGAGGAGGTGTTTCAATACTCCTCAGTTTTGGTTGATATGCTTGTTTATTTTCAGGCAGACAGGTTCCAGTTTTCACTGAGCAAGTTGAATGAGGAAGGTGAACCCCAATTTGTTATTTTTTGGACAACACTAATGATGAAGGACTCAAAAGACTTCAGCTACAAAACATTTTTATAAATGTTTGTTCACCAAACAATGAGCCTCCTCAGTGGGACTGTAGAACCCAAGATCAATGAAGAAATAAGAAGAATTATGTAGTTGACAGACCAAGCAAGAACAGGTGATTGGTACTTGTACCAAAATTACACTAAATTAAGAGTATATGGCTTTCAATTGGCCACTTATAAGCTACCAAAGTTCCTCCCCATGAGGATCTTTGCACTTGAATACATCAAACAAATGATTAATGTAGATATGAGAGAGCCAAAAGGTAGATATGATGAAATTAATAGTGGAGCAATCTCTCCAGTTCAAACAAATGGAAAAAAATATGGAGAAGATGGTGCAAGAGAAATAAAAGGTATCACAGATCGCTAGTACAACAATATAGGACCTTCCTCTAACATATCTTCCCATAACCACTCCAGCAAGTGCTTCCATAAAGAACAGGAAGCAACACTGAACAACTGGCCAGATCAATGGAAGGCATGAATCTACAGACTGAGGAGATTAAAAGGCTAGAAACTCAAGTTAATGTGCTGCAGGATAAAATCAAAAGGGCCAAAAGTGACCACTTAGTAGAGATGTGGAGGGCAAGGACCTTGATTGAAAGGTTGCAAAAGTCAGAGAAAGAATCATCCATTGGGAACACTCTCGGAAGAGTTAAAGAGATTATTTGGAACAACATAATCAATGGTATGAATGAAATTTGGCCTAGCATCCAAATTATCTTTGAGTAGAAAGAATTAGTGGAGAAGGCTGGAGAATCTATTTCCGCTATTAATGAAGAGCTGGGAGACATGCCAGCAACAACTAACATGATAATCAAATTTTTAAACTCAAGAAACAACTAGAAGAAAAATTCCAAAATCTAGAGTTGACAGTCAATAGGTTCTTCAACAGAATTTAGCCTTTAAATTAGAAAGGTCTCCCCTCTCTGTTTGTCATAAATTACAATCTTAGGGCCAGAGAGGATTATGTCAAGAAACTCTAGGGTATAGCCACGGATGCTGCAAATATTTCCGACCTCAAAGGCAGCATAATAGCAAAGGCATTGTTGGAAGTTATCACCAATCAAATCTACATTGAGCATGAGCTGAAACATGTTTTTGTGGTTAAACCCACTTTTGTAAAATAAACTAACACTGATGAAATATATAGGAGGCTAATGAAGATCAAGATTCCAGATGAAGAAGCGTGGAGTGACCTGCGTGATTATCAGAAGGAACGAGACAAACATGATTGAAGTGACAACACAAATTTGATTCAGCACCAGCTATGTCAAAAGAGTCACTATAGAAAAATTAATTTCTTAGTAACATCATCCCTAAAAAAGAGGACCAGGTGTCCTAGTTTTCTTAGCATGACCACTTCGTGGTTACACTAGTCAATTTTCTTTTGTTGTAATTAATAACAGATTGCACAAGTGTATAAGGAAAATCATTGTAGGTTTTGATTTAAATGATCCAAGTGTATGTTAGTGGCCACCCACGTATCCCATTTGGACCCCCATAACTGTCTCTTTCAGTTTTTTTCAGTTTCCTAAATTGTAGCACAATTTACTATTTTTAGCAGTTTTTCAGGTCCTGAACTTCTGGAGCCGTTTTGAGGCCCTAAATGACGTTTTTTGGGAAATCTCAGGGCAACATGGGTCCATTGACTAATTTTTCCCTTCCCAAAGTGGTAGTGCTCGGATAGATATTTCTAACGAGCTATTGTACCCATCAAACAGAGATCGTATGCCAAAGTTACAACCCCAGGAAATTGATGTACCAATTTACGCAAACGGGGCCCACAATTTGGCGTTTCATCTTCTAGGGTTAGGTTTTGGGATGTTAAGGGTTTTCCATTGTTTCTCAACAAAAAATAGGCCTTGGAGCCTCATTGTAACACAATTCAAAGACATGTAGCTATTGGTCACTTTAATTGCTTATTAATTTAAACAACCAAGTGCTACATGAATTGTCAACCCAAGAAAGTTTGTTTGTTTCAAAGGAAATCACACACTGTATATTCTCAATCCCAAAAGCAATGAAAATTTGTAGTAACGATTATACTGATAACACCTTGCTTAACAAACTGAAGTTCTACTCTGAGTTACAGTAGGAACAATCTCTCTATTATAGACAATTATCAAAAGAATCCTGGATTACGTTAAAAGGAACAATCTAGGAAAAGAAATCAATCTGCAGAGGAAAAGACTAATTGTGCTATAACAGAGAACAGGACCCTATTCCCCAAGCAGGAATCTTCATCACCTATTTCTGATTACCATGCTTCACAAAATCACTCTGTAAACCAATTAAAACAATCACTGAATACTTATGAATGAATTTATGAAAACAATGCAATAATTAAATAGAAACAGAGTTTCACGAGTAAATACAGAATTCCAATAACGCATAAGTAATTTCAGCAAATAGAGTTTAACAAGGCATGAATGGAAAAGAATAACACTTAACACACTACAGAAATTAATGGGTGAATCTTGTGAGGAAGGTGGGCCCTTTCCTTCTCACAAGATTCCCTAGAAAAAGGAAGTAAGGAGTGCTCAGAACAATATTTTATTCATCTGTCAATGTATCATGTTACAAAAAGATTCAAGTTCCTTTTCTTTCAACTCGACCTTCCTGTAGTCTGTCTCCCCTCTAATGATGACATCTCCTCTATTTAAAGAGGAGACATCTATTATACATTTAATTACATTATAAATCCTATTATTAACCCAATATGCTAAAATAGGATAATGTTATAGACATTTTTGTGCCTTACAGCCTCGATCATGAAATGTCCATAATCTAAGGGATCCAAAGTCCCTAAACATGTTGTTCCTACCCCTAGAGGAACAAGGCAAACTAACCACAGCAATTCGCAGAAGTTGTCCACCTGAAAACACTCAAAAACAAGCCAATTCTGGATCATGTCAACTGCTCCACTGAGCATCTGCGCTGAATGTCAACTGCTCCACTGTCTACCTGCGTTGAATGTCAACTCCAACAAAGGCTACCTGCGCTGAGCATAATTGGACAAGTGGCAGGCTCATTCCTCAATGTGTCAATGCCCAGGAAGCTTCCAAAATGACACTTGCATCAAGGAATTCGACTGGTGATGAGTAAGAGGTTCCAAATCTCCAAGTGGAAGCAAGAACCTCCAAGTGGACTCAAGAACTGAGAGAGGGAGAGGACACTAGTAAGATCTCAAGCTGACTCATCCTCTCTCCAAATATCTATATATGGATCTCTCCTCCATGGGATCTAAAGGCTGGAATTTTGTGATTGCAAAGAATTGCTGTTGGTTTGTGGTTGGAAACATTGGGTGCTTAATGCTTTGAAGGGAGCTGAAGAAGGAATTCTATTCTGCTGGGAAGGAGATGTTGGATTGGAGCCCTATGGGTTGTATCTCTTCCTGAACCCTGTTATCAATTAATAAAGCTATCTTGATTCTTTCCTATATGCTGGTGTATTTTGTATGATTGCGTTAGTGTATTTGATTTACTTCTAATCCTGAGTCATTTATGAATATGTATATTTGCCTTTGTGTTGTGTTCTTCTCTTGTCGCAAGTAGCTATTCTCTTGTCACAGGTAGCTGTTCTCTTGTGATCTCGTGGGATTCAAGTAGCTGTTCTCTTGAGCAAGCGAGGAGACAAGTAGCTGTGGACACACAAAGAGAAGAGGATCTAGTTCGAGGGACAACCGGAAGACAACGGTAAGTCTACCGATCTCCCCTCTTTCCCATTTCATAAAGGAAGAAATCATAATAGCTGTATTCGTTTGTTGCTAAGGCGCTGTCACACCTTAGGTGGATAGGATCGTCCTGCATAGGCATTTTTCCCCACAGCAAATTGGTGACTCCACTGGGGAAGAACTTGTTTATTCATTTCATTTGTGTTTCAGTCATTTGTTTACTTCATAGACTTGACAGCAACTATTGAACTGCATCCTTCCCGGATGCAAAGTAGAAAGTTGCTGCTTTGATCCAGTTGTTGGACTTGTCTATGATCTAAACTAGATCCAAAAATGATTTGATGATCCTTGTGATAGTCTTTAGTACCCTATCAAAGTATCCCTCTGTTTATACCTTGCTTGTGTTTCTGATTTGGCCTGAAACAGTTGATTTTTGAGCATTTTATGACCCAGAACCCAAGGGAAATGAGAGTTTCTTTTTCAGCGCAACTGCTGTGAAGGCAGTCTGCATTTCAACGCAGGTCCCGAAGGGGCTACCTGCGCTGAATGTCAAGTCCTCAATGTTGAGGTTGCACTGAACCAGTTTGGCCTTGTGCAGCTGGGGTTCTTTGTCCTCTGTTGCCCTGTTTTGATCTCTGTTTTTGCAGCCTTTAACCAGCATAGGTACCAGTCTGATAAGCCTTTTCTTTGCTTAGATTCCGCCTCTTTTTTGTACAAAAAGACTGTGAATGTTTTTTATGTGTTTGTGGCATCATTTACAGTTTTCCTCTGCATGAGTAAAGTAGTCATCCTGTAGCCTTTGATTCAGATCTGATTGATAATGATCTTAGAAGAGAGTTCATTGGCTGTTTTCAGATTGATTATAGATTTACTTTTGCTTATTGGTTTGAATTTGTCTCTTTCAAAGTGTAAAAACAAGTCTTTATTTCGAAAATCGCAAAGTGATTGTAATCTCTTCTACCCTTGTTGATTTCGAAGAAAGTGAACTTGTTTGTATTGATCATTGTAAAAGCAAATTCAAAGTTGTGCAAAAAGCTTTCTTTGTAGGCATTTGTACTAAGAAAGTGGAAAACAAACACCTGCATTGTGCATTTTGCATTTGATAGTTTGCATGTTGGATTTAGGGAAAGTGCATTAGAGTGTGCTGATTGCTCTTTGAGAAAAGATAGTGTTATTCTTTTCCCTTAGTAGCTAGGATTTTCAAAGTTGAAAAGATAATAAAGCTTGCTTATCATCTTAGACTGCATTTAGGAATTTGTATCATACATCTCGTGGTGAACCTTGAAAGGCAAACTTTAAAAAGATCAACCTAAAATAAACTGAATGAACCTAACAACGCTTTGTAACATAACGCACAACATAGAGGTCTAGGCTAGAGACGTGTTCCGGCGTCGTTAAGCCTAGTGACTGTCGATCTCGAAGAAGGTGGGTGATTCCTCCTGAGAGACGGTAGCGCTAGTACGGATTGTGCTCCCACGTACCGTCGCGTATATATTGGGAGACCCCTATAGGCATATATCTTTTATCCTTAGGAAGCCGTGTCGGCCGCCCTACTGATCGCAATGCAGTGAACACAGCATTCACGAAGATCGACCGCCCGTACCCTAAAAAGTATTCTGCGGTTTTGCGAAAAGTTTGGCACACCCTCTGCCTAGAACTCCAGAGCAGTTTCTTTTGGCCTTTTTCAGACTCTATAACAGAAAAAGTCCATCCGAGCATTTGTCACTTCGGGCTCGTTAAAACATCGAAGGAGACTAGAGTCATCTTTAGCTTTTTCTCGACTCTTTAAAACTAAAAAAGCAAGTTGTGTCTAAAGCGTCGTTAACAATTTATTTTAAACGGAACAATCACCCTTTAATCCTGCATTGATCTTTAGGTTGAAAAGATGGAGCACACCAACCAAGGAGTTCCCCTTGGTGGGAATCCTAGTCCCTTCTCCTCTTGGGGAGATGTTGGTGCGCCCCACATGGCCACATTGTCGCTTCCAGGACTGAAAATTGGTCTACCAGTTTGGCTCTTTTCAACCAATGTCGTTCAGAATACCACCATTCCTGAACAGTCGAGTCAACAGTTAGATTAGAAAAAAGTTGCCTCCTAGCCTTCCACTTCATCTTCCTCCCCTCCTTCCTCTTCGCTTGACGGAACTGGTCGAATTAAAAACCAGGTTCCTAAGGAGAAGAAGGAGAAGAAGAAGAAAGAAAAGAAGAAGAAGGAGCCTAAGGCGACTGGGGGCAAACAAGTGTCATCTAACAAGAATCCACACACCGCACTCGTAAGGCCTAAATCGCCATGCGTCATATGCAAGGGAGACCACTTCCATAGAGATTGTCCCTGTATCCCGCGGATACTAAGAGACTGGTCCCCCCGTTTGCATAATTCGGTAGCATCGACCTCTGATAGCCATGTCGACTGCTCACCGTCAACTAGTGGGAGTGAAGCTCCAAGACAGAGCAGGAGAGCTAAATTTCCCTGAGACTGTGTGAAGGCGATCACGCCATCTACCGTTGTCCCTTCTTAGACGAGGCAAAAAGAGTTCTGGAAGATCGCCCGATTTTACGAGCGCATCTCCCTCCTGGATATCAAAGACTCCTGCCAAGTCCCTCACTAGTTGAGAATCTGGCTGAGCCACTTAGGTGGTCAGCTGAAGCACCTGCCATTGAAGAAGAACCATCTGGATCCATGCCTAATGAAAGTCAAAAGGTTGATACAACAGTTGACCCAGTTTTGCCTTCAGAGGCTCTATCTTCGAATGACACCATCACAGAGGATAATAAAGACGACACCGTCCAGATTCTCTTCATCAGCACTAACTCTGATGATCAAGGGGGAAATGCCACCATTCCTTTGTTGCAGGAAGGAAGTTCATCAGAGCGCTATCCGGCCGTATATTCGGTCCCACCACCAAGCAACCTGGTTGTGTCCTTTGATTGGAACCAACTAGGCAGACCCCGGTTGCCAGCCAGTATACCATTCAGAATTATTTGTCAAATATACAGAATGGTAATGGCTGGCACTATCATTGATGAAGGGGCATTTGTGAGTATCCTTTCCTCTATTGCTTGGAAAGCGCTTGGTTCACCAACGCTTTTACCTGAGATGAGAAATCTATCAGGTTTTGATAAAGGAACCAGTCGACCTTTAGGGATCCTCCCCAATGTGCCTACAACATTGAAAGGGAAGACCGTTCAAATGAACGTGATGGTCGTTCAAGGACCCTTGGATTATAACCTACTCCTTGGACGAGACTATATATATTGCATGGGAGCTGTAGTCTCCTCACTCTTTAGAGTAATGTGTTTTCCGCATGAAGGAAGAATGGTCAAGCTCGTGGACCAACTTTCGTTTCCCGGATCACACATCGCAAATAGTCATGTGCCATCCCTAAATGGTCTATTCATGCAAGAAGTGTCTCAACCCACGGTCCGTCCTCCTGATGAGCGTGAGTAATCTAGGAGGATATGACTGGAACCCAGGGGGCATGCGTCCTGGCCTGCTTCGGCAGGAAAACTTTGGGTATAGGGTAGGTTTCTGCGGGAGAATATGACTAGTTCGTACCCCGTCCGTGGTTGGAAGAGGGGTTGTTCTGGAATAAGATTCTTTTGTCAAAGTTATGTGAGGAGGCGGGGGTCGTCACTCACCTCTGTTTATTTCGGTAGACATTGCCGAGGAAGTGTTTTGTTTGAAAGATTAACAAGACAATCTTTGGGTAACCTGAAAGAGGTAAGCCTCTCTCGATTAAAACAAATGTTTTGGCGGAGGGTAAGTAGAGGTAACCTTGAAACTCTGTTTTATACCTGGGGGCATGCAAACCTTTTGGAATGCAAGCAAGGGGCAACTATTTATTTTTTAAAGTTTTAGGTCCTCCCTTTAAACCTGTAGGTCTAACCCTTTAAACTCGTAGGATTAGCCGTTTCCGAACTTGCATAAAGAAAGGATGGGGAGCAAAGCTTAGTGAGATGAAGCTCCATAAAAAATAGAATCTTGATGAGACACTCTTATCAAATGACTGGGTAATCGAGCAGTTTTAGCATAAAGTTCATGCTCGTTAAAAAATAAACGCAAGATCCGAGCAGTTTTAACGCGGTCTTCATGCTCGTTAAAAAATAAATATAAGCAGTGAGCAGAGTTTCCTCCAGTGTTTAAGCTCATTTTTAACTAAAAAATGAACCTATCCCGATAAATAACCACTGTGAATGTAATTTATCAGCCGTTAAATCCTTGGTCGTGTTTGCACCTGCCACCTCCACTTTTCATTTGGCCGATCGTTCACCTCCATATGATTGTTTACCCATTTTGAGGAACAGCTGCGAAGAGTGATTTCACCTAGCCATCCTTGTGACACTGCCGTGATTGGAAAATTCCAACCTGTACCTGGAATCAGTTGCTATCCCTGTTTATCACTCGTTCCTCAAAAGACGAGTCTTCTTTAAGCTCTTTTCAATTGACTCGTAAAATATGAAAAGATTGTCGAGTTTTGGCCTTCCAACTCGTTAAAGGACAGGAAGAGCCATCCCTCCTCTAGATTTTAATCTTTTTGGACCTGAGGGATTATTGCACAAAACGATCGAGTGCTTGTTTTGTTCGGCTCGTTAAAGATATCGAAAACTCATCCCTTCTATATTGTTTTATACTTTTTCGGACTTAAGGGATTAGATGACGAAAAAGGAATTTTGGAGTTAACTTTATGTACCTTTTCAGACTCTATAAAAATGAAAAGGACCGAGTTATCCTTGTTGTTAGACTCGTTAAAATTATTAAATAGCGACAAACTTGTCTTTAGACGAGAACAAGTTTCACTATCGCTAGGCTCGTTAAAACATAGCGATGGGCTTGCCCGAAGGTCAGGTTATAGAACAAGAATATGTTATCCTCCTCAAGCTTGACAAAAATAAAGAGGTACTGGTCAGCAATGACTGGGGAAAAATTGGGAGAAAATCAAGAAAACTTTGATGGTAGCAGGTCGCTCTTGAACATGACACTTTTCCTCCGTACCACAATCGGGTTGGGTTGTCTCATTCACCAGTCACATCACCATGGTCTCGCCATACCATCCATATTTGGGGTAATGCTACCAATCCATCGCATCAGTTTCGCCATATGTTCAAGAGAAGTCGTTCAGAAAGAGTCAACCGGGTCCCATCCACTGCCATACATTATCCTTCATCCATTCATGACCGCCACCCTGAATCATATGTCACACATCGTTTTCACCTCCATTAAAATCATTGGCTCCGTTCCGTGTCACTGATGTGGGATTCATCAAGGCCCTCCTTTGACGGATCGCTTCTTGTCGACATCAGCTCATTATCCAAGAAGTTGATCTAGGAACAACCCCTTCAGTACTTTGAAGCTTGCATGCCTCAATGGCAAGTTTCTCACTTCCGGCGACAGGTATACATTAATGACCTTCGACCAGAAGATTTTGCGTGGTGTTCGACGCCAAGTCCTTTATTCACGCCACGTGAATTGTACTGCAGTACCTTGAGGGTCATTATCATTATCGGTGATTCCTCTCGCGCTTGTTAACGGTTTACATCATCGACCGGTAATCAAGCGATGTCTTTCCATGTTCGACTTCAGCGCAATTCTCACATGGATCAACTTGTACTTAGAGTGAAGATCGAACGAGTTTGAAGACCCCGGATCTAGTTTCATCCATCCGGGCTGCGATATATATTCAGGAAAGATAAAGACATTTGACATGTACATCATTGCAGCAGATGATCATCCTACTCAAAGGATGATAATTTCGCCAAAATTATCAGTCTACCATCAGACGATTGTCTGTTCTATGTACAAAAATGAATTTATAAAGCTGAGCATGGGAATGCACGCCTCAGCTAGACCATGAAAACAGTATGAATCATAATGTATTGTATTGTATTTTATTACAGGTCTCCTCCCAGCAGATGGATGAACTTCGGACCCTCCTGGATAAAGCATTTCACCCGATAAATGGCCTCATACTTTAGGGGGCAACTGTTATAGACATTTTTGTGCCTTACAGCCTCGAGCATGAAATGTCCATAATCTAAGGGATCCAAAGTCCCTAAACATGTTGTTCCTACCCCTAGAGGAACAAGGCAAACTAACCACAACAATTCACAGAAGTTCTCCACCTGAAAACACTCAAAAACAAGCCAATTCTGGATCATGTCAACTGCTCCACTGAGCATCTGCGCTGAATGTCAACTGCTCCACTGTCTACCTGCGTTGAATGTCAACTCCAACAAAGGCTACCTGCGCTGAGCGTAATTGGACAAGTGGCAGGCTCATTCCTCAATGTGTCAATGCCCAGGAAGCTTCCAAAATGACACTTGCATCAAGGAATTCGACTGGTGATGAGTAAGAGGTTCCAAATCTCCAAGTGGAAGCAAGAACCTCCAAGTGGACTCAAGAACTGAGAGAGGGAGAGGACACTAGTCAGATCTCAAGTTGACTCATCCTCTCTCCAAATATCTATATATGGATCTCTCCTCCATGGGATCTAAAGGCTGGAATTTTGTGATTGCAAAGAATTGCTGTTGGTTTGTGGTTGGAAACATTGGGTGCTTAATGCTTTGAAGGGAGCTGAAGAAGGAATTCTATTCTGCTGGGAAGGAGATGCTGGATTGGAGCCCTATGGGTTGTATCTCTTCCTGAACCCTGTTATCAATTAATAAAGCTATCTTGATTCTTTCCTATATGCTGGTGTATTTTGTATGATTGCATTAGTGTATTTGATTTACTTCTAATCCTGAATCATTTATGAATATGTATATTTGCCTTTGTGTTGTGTTCTTCTCTTGTCGCAAGTAGCTGTTCTCTTGTCACAGGTAGCTGTTCTCTTGTGATCTCGTGGGATTCAAGTAGCTGTTCTCTTGAGCAAGCGAGGAGACAAGTAGCTGTGGACACACAAAGAGAAGAGGATCTAGTTCGAGGGACAACCGGAAGACAATGGTAAGTCTACCGATCTCCCCTCTTTCCCATTTCATAAAGGAAGAAATCATAATAGCTGTATTCGTTTGTTGCTAAGGCGCTGTCACACCTTAGGTGGATAGGATCGTCCTGCATAGGCATTTTTCCCCACAATAGATAATTGGTTCTTCCATTAGCAAAATGTTGTTACAATGGTTGTGACAACACTGATTTTGGAATATAGTTGTTGCGGCCAGTGTAACAGCTCCTTCGATGATCTATTCTTGTTGCTGCCAAATCTGGAATGCAAATCACTGGCTGTTTCAGCAACGAGATTTGCGTACTGTTCTAACTGTTTTAGCAACGTAGGCCACAATGATAAATCTACAGTCTTCAGACTGTTTCAGCAACTATATATTTCCGATCAATGGTTAATTATGAAAGTAATGTAAAATTATATTTAAAACAAATTAAACATATAGTAATGAGAAGAAATGTTGTATACCTTTGGAAAATGGAGTAATAGCATAGACTTTAAATATGGATTGAAAAAGGGTGGAATGATAGCAAAATATATGAGCGAAAAGGTATAATGTAGGGTCCTAACATCCCCCCAACTGAAAGGGTTGCATGTCCTCATGCAACATCACCCTGAATCCTTGTCCGAGTACTGGCTCTTAGAGTGAAAATTACTTAAGCAGTAACTATAGAAGGTACTATCAGTTAGATCTCTGAACCCTTGCACCTTTTGTAGCCTCTGCCATGCTACTACCTCTTCCTTTTTAGTCAACTTGTAATGAGCCTTGTATTGTTGTGTTGGCATCCATAGAAGTGGAAAATGAAAATGATATCCTATCTACTTTTTAGCACATTGTTGAACACATCTGATATAATCGGGTACCCTTGAGATTGCGGCTTCAACATTAGGAGGACTGAAGGGGTTATACTCCTGCCTTTCCTTGGAGGACTGTTGCCAGAATAAGTTGTTTTCTTTTAAGGCAGTAGTTCCCCTACTTTTAACAAAGTGTTGGTAGTCATGTAGCACTGTTGCTTGTAGTTGCCTGGTGTGTTCAAGCATCCCTAGTCTTTTCAAAAATTGATGATACTCTGCAACAAAAATGGAAGGATTTTGTGGCTCAGATTGAAGCCACAGGAGATGGTTGTATTCATTATGCCTTGCTGAAAGAAAGGCAATCTGCCATGTGATCTGATTAGCAAGGAAGGAGGCAAGCACCCTGATCTGGACATCACCAACCAAAGGGTTAAGATTGAGCTTCCTATTCTCAGGGATAGCTTCATTTTGGAGATACAACCCACAGAGTAAATGTTGATCACTGGTGGATGCTTCTGTGAAAGTTTTCACAAACTGTTTGGGTCCCAATACTTCATGAGGTCTCCCATCTTTAATTGCCTTTATTTGAAAGAACGTTAAACATTCTGCAAGAAAAAGAGAATAATTGGAAGATGGTTTCCTGGCAGCTAATAATTTATGAACCAAATCAAACATAAGGAACAATTTACTTTTTAACTCTTTATTCTCTTTCTTCTGGGCACAAGAATGTTGGAGTACTTGCTCCAAGGCTTCCTAGTTTGAATATATATGATTTTTCCAGAGTAATTTATGCTCCTGCAAGATCTTATCTTGTGAAATAACATACTCTTTCTTCCACTTGTCCATTATTTGGTGCTTATCTTGAGATTCAGTTTGTATTTGAGTATTGCAAGTGGTAGGCTGAGGTATAGTCTAAGTAGAAATTGTTACAATAGGCCGAGGTATAGCCTGAGTAGAAACAGGATCTTCAGCTTTAACCGTTACAGCAGGCTGAGGTACAGTCTGAGTAGAAACAAGATCTTCAACTTTAACTGTTACAGCAGGTCGAGGTACTTGTGGTTTAGCTTATTTTTCAAAAATCTTTGAAGGCCCTACTGGTTCTTATGTGACCGTATGACGTTCCTCTTTAATTGCAGAAGACGTGGATGCAGGGGAGGTTCCAGGCTGTGGGATTTCAACTATTTTATACCCTAATTGATGATAAATGTTACCACATTGGCTGCACATATATTCCTTATACTGATCTTTCTCTGTATTTTTCTCAGCCCTGGATGTTGCAAGGGCTAAAGCGTACAAATTAAGCTCTTTGTCTTAGGCTTCCCTTGCCATTACTAATTCCTTCTTATAAGCTTCAAGTTCTGATTTTAGAAACTCGTTTTCCTGTAAAAGGGAAGCCAGGGTAACTGGGCTTTGTGTATCAGTCACAGTCTCAGTAGTTGGTTCTTGTGTGGTAGCTATTAAATGAGTAGCTAGTTCTTCTGTAATAGCTACGTGATGTGCAACGTCCTGGGCATCCAGATTTTGTATATCTGCAGCTGGTTCTTGTGTGGTAGCTACTGAATGAGTAGCTGGTTCTTGTGCAACAGCTACATGATGTGCAACATCCTGGGCATCTAGATTCTATATATCAGCAACTGGTTCTTGTGTGCCAGCTATTAAATGAGTAGCTGGTTCTTGTGTAACAGCTATGTGATGTGCAGCATCCTTGGCATCTAGATTTTGTATATCAGCCGCTGGTTCTTGTATTATAACCGTAGCTGGTTCTTGTGTGGCAACTACTGAATAAGTAGCTGGTTCTTATGTGGCAGTTACTCGTTCTGAAAGAAATGATGTTGTAAAATCCTGGGCATCTAGTTTTTGTGTTTCAGTGCCTAAGGATGAGATAGGTAAAGATTCTGGGACTTGGGACTATGGTGGGGTACGGGGTTTTAGACGAATAGGTTGGGAATTCAGGATAGTGACAAAATTTTCCGCTTTAGTTAATGTCCTCATTCGTCTTCGGGGTAAAAAGGCAGGGAGAGTAGTAATTTTCCTTTTATGAGTGGGTTTTTCTGAGGGAGAGGGCTATAAAAAATGGTAGCTGCTTTGGTTGAGGCCCTCGTTCATCTTTTTGATAGGAAAATAGTCTTAGTTTGCCTTTTTCTTTTTAGCATAGAGAGCGGATGTTATCTTCAGAATCATCACTAGGGATATGAACGGTAGGATTAGATGATTCTGCTAAATTGTGGGATGGAGTTGATATGGTGGGAGGGTCAATTGGATCAACTGGTGGAATTTCTGGAGGGTCAGGGATGTTCTCTAGTTGCTTCTCATGGGGATTTTCAAGGATTTCTTGAGGATTTTCAGCAACTTATAGAGGGATTCAGCAGCTTCTTAAGGAATTTCAGCAGCTTGCTTAGGGTCTAGGGGTGGATTGTTTAGAGGATGGTTTTGCTGAGAAAAACCCCTCTGAATCAATAGCTGAACAAGATGGTGATGGGTGAGGGAAAGGAGTGGGAATTTTACATGTCTACAGTAATGTGACATATTTCTTAGACACCCAAGTAAATAATAAGGGATATTTAATAGTCGGCCATGTCTCAAATGATTTAACAACACAAAATCATGCTGATAGACTACCTGGTAGCGACCTTCACAAGTAAGGTAATGTTTGATGAATTCAGCAACCTTCAGCCACGAAGGCAGTAATGAGTGAAGTCAAACATCCCGGCCTTTGGGCTCGACTTGTTCTCTTGGTAGAAGAAATTCCTGTTGTGCATTCAGAATAATATGCTTTCGACTAAGCCATCGAGTGCCAGAGACCAGTAGACCTTAAACTTGTGCTATGTCACCCTCTAAGATAGGAATTCGAACTCCCTGGATAGTAGAATGATCTTCCTGTAGATTTCGTGAGAATTCAAGGACCTGTTGTGGATCAAATCCCTGAAGCCTCTGAAAATATCCTATCCAGCCTGCCTGCTGAAAAATCTGATATGCCTCTAGATGTAATTCAAGTAGAGCTATCGAGTTGGGCTCGTGTCGAATAGCAGGTCCTCCCGTAGTTAACCAGCTTTGGTAAAATGCACAGTGAAGAACCAAGTTATCGCACTTCGAACAAAGTAAATTTTGTGAATGAGGACATGAAGTAATAGTGAAGAGGTGAGGTGATAAGACGGGACAGTGGGTAAGAAAAATGATGGTAATTGGCTTGCTGTGAAATGATGGTGTATAATTTCGGTATTGTCCCCAACTACGGTTGAAATAATGGCTTTAAATGTATGGGGGTTGTGGTAATGATGAACATAATCTTCTCATTTAACCATAGTTTAATTGTACTTACACATAATATTTACATACCTCATGTTTACCTTTAATTTATATTTCGAAAAATATAGTGCTCATTCATAATTGATCAACAATAGTCATGGAAGAAGCTTTTGAAACATGAGGGAGATTATATTAGAGGTCTGTATAATCATAGGAGAAGGCAGTGAAAGGACAAAATTAGCATAAAAATAATGGAAGAAAGTGATTTTCATGATGGAAAGTGCTATATGGTGATGTCTTTGAAAAGAAATGGCATTTTAGCAATGGGAAAAGGGTAAAGGGTGGTGTTTCAGCAACGGGAAAGATAGGGAAAATGTTGCTGAAGAGTGTTGTTTCAGCAGTGGGAAAAGTAGGGAAAAATGTTGTTGAAGAGTGATGGGAAAATGGAGAAAAGAATTGAGGGGAATTAATGATGGAAATGTTACTGAAGGATGGGGAAATGAACTATGGATGGATTGAAATGAGATGAACAGTGCTTCACAAGATGAAGCTTGGATCTACTTGTAGTAGAATTTTCCTTTCCAATAAGCCTTTCCTATAATTTGCAAAATAATCAATTGTAACATGCCAGCCCTTGACAAGGATTATTAGTTAAGAAATCTAATCTAATGCTAAAAACACAATGCAGAAATTAAATGCAATGAGGGGCAGAAGGTTCCCCCAAAAAGAGATAATGTGAATCTGCCATGCAAGTGGCCTTAAAATCCTCTTTGGAAATGGTTGCTGGTACAGACGGAGCCGATGACAATTTACTATAACGGTGTTCTAGATTCATCAATTGTTAGGAGCCTTACTGTTCCATTGGGAAAAACAATATCTATTTCGTAAGGTCCCAACCATCTTGTACATAGTTTCCCTTGAAAATTTTCAAACCGAGAATCATACAATAAAGCCCAATTACCTTTTTGGAACTACTTATGCTTGATGATTTTATCATGCCACCTTGTTCTTTCTTGTTGGATCATAATTGTTTGATGAATGGAATCTAACCTCTTTTCATCCAATTCTTGAAGCTGCTGCAACCTGGCTGTCTGTGCATCAGTCAAATCAAGGTTAACAGCTAAAGTAGTTCTTAAAGTTTTAATTTCAAATTCCACAGGAAAAACAACACTTTTACCGTAAACCAATTTATAGGGAGAAAATCCTGTAGTATTTCTCCAGGTAGTTCTGTAAGCCCATAGTGCTTCAGGGAGCCCTTGAGACCAATCCTTCTTATTTTCCTTCACTGTTTTTGTTAGAATGGCTTCTATCACTTTGTTTGTACTCTCCACCTATCCATTGGCTTGGGGTTGGTATGGTGTAGTCATTTTATGATGAATATGATATTTTTGAAGGGTGGTTTTAAAACCATGAGAATTGAAAGAAGGTCCTCCATAAGTAACTAGCTCTTTAGGCACTCCAAATCGAATAAATATTTCTTCAAATAGGAAAGCTAAAACAACTTCTTCATTAGCTCTAAGGAGTGCTTTAGCCTCCACCCATTTAGTCATATAATCTATGCAAACCAATATGTAAACTCTTTGATTGGATGGAGGATTAATGGGCACTAGAAAGTCTAAGACCCATCTTTCAAATGGTTCAAGTATTACCTAGGGATTCAATGGCATTTCATCTCTATGATTAGGTTGACCCATTCTCTGACAACTATCGCAGGCCTAAACATATTTCTTTGCATCCTTGAAGAGTGAGGGCCAATAATAACCCATCCTGAGAATTTTATGTGTCGTTCTCTTATCAGCAAAATGCCCTCCACAAGGGCCATCATGACAAGCTTTCAGTATATCATAAACCTCATCTTCTCTAATGCATCTTCAAATTTCATGATCAAGTCCTGTGTAGAAAAGACACCCACTTATCTAGCTATACCGAGCACTTTATTGAATGATCTTTCTCTTCTCTCGATGTGATAGATGTGATGGTAACTTCCCTACAACTAGATAATTGGCAATGTTTGCATACCAAGGTGAGTGAGAAGATACTGCAAATAAGTATTCATCAGGAAAGGAATCATCTACTAGAGTATTATCATCAACTTTTAACTGAGAAAGGAAATCAGCAACTACATTTTCTTTACCTAGTCGATCTACAATTGTAATATCAAACTCTTGTAATAACAATAACCACCTGGTGACTCAAGCATTTGTGACAAATTTGTTAATTAAATACTTAATAGCTGAGTGGTCAGTATGGACAAAAGTAGAGTAATGAGTAATGTAATGTTGAATTTATTAATGGCATAAATGACTGCTAAAAATTCCTTTTCAGTAACTATGTAATTAAGCCTAGCAGGAGTCATATTCTTACTAATGAAGTAGATAGCATAAGGAAGATGGTTTTCCTCTTGTCCCAAGACAACTCCAATTGCAGTATCTAAAGCATCAAAGGATATATGGAAGGGAAGTGCCCAATCAGGTCCCCTTAAAATAGGAGCTGTAGATTATTGATGCTTGAGTTCAACAAATGATTTCTAGCAAATATCAGTCCACTTGAATTCAACATTTTTCATAAGTAACACAAACAAAGGAGAAGCTATTTTGGAAAAATTTTTGATAAATCTTTTGTAGTATCCTGCATGTCCTAAAAAACTTCTCACATCAGTTTGTGTTCTAGGAATAGGAAGGTTCTAAATTACCTATATTTTGGATGGATCTACCTGAATTCCTTGAAATGAAATAAAGTGTTCAAGTACAATTCCTTCATTCATCATCATATGACACTTTTCAGTACTTAAGGAAAGGTGAGCTTGTACATAATGTTTAAGTACTTTCTCAAGGTTTTGTAATGCATCTTCAAAAGGCACACCATAAGGGGTAAAGTCATCCATAAATATCTCCATAAAGTCATTAAGCATATCAGAGAAGATTCCTATAACTGCTTTTTGAAAGGTTGTTGGTGCATTACATAGTCCAAATGGGAGAACTCTATAGGAAAAAGTTCCCTAGGGACTAGTAAAAGTGGTCTTATCTTGGTCTTGGAGTGCAATTTTGATTTGATTATACCCACTAAAACCATCTAAAAAGGAGAAGAATTTCTTCCCTAACAAATTATCTAACACCTGATCAATGAATGGCAAGGGAAAGTGATCCTTTTGAGTGGATTTATTTAAGGCTCTATAATAGACACACACTCTCCATTTCCCATTTTTCTTAGGGACTATTACCAACGTAGAAACCCATTCACTGCCAGATATGGGATATATAAACTTTGCATTATGCACTTTTTGAAGTTTCTCTTTGACAATTTCCCTTAAATTAGGATTCATTCGTCGCCGGGGTTGACATATTGGTCGGCAACCCTCCTTGATATAGATGCGATGAGTACATAATTCAGGAGAGATTCCCTTCATATCTATATAGTCCCATGCAAATGCTTCCTTATTTTCGAGAAGTAACTTCATTAGCTGCTGTGTTTCAGCATCTGTTAAGTTGGGGTTTATGTTCAATGTCTTGCCAGGTTCAATTTCTACTGTTATGCTTTTAGAGGAGATGGTAGTTGATGTTTGAGGTAGATATTCAGATTTAAGCTTTTCCTGGGTATCAGATTTCAAAATTACAGCCAACTGATTATGTGTTTCAGAAGTCACCAAGGAGGGTTCACAAATAAAATTATTAATTAATTCATCCTCAGTGGTATCTTTAAGGCTTAGAGCTTGTCCGATAGTCAAAATAGGTTGAGTGGCATTATCATCATAGTCCAACCATACAGAATTATCATTATTAATCATAGGTGTGGCATGAGGCTAGAGAGTAAGCTGCTTGGTTTCATATCCATTAGAAATTGTCATTGAACCAAATCTATAGCTAATAAAGGCATTGGATGTGGCCAACCAGGGTCTTTCCAGAATTAGAGGATGCCCCCCCTAAATTTGTTTTAGTCTGTAATACCACAAAGTCAGCTGGGTAATTCCAGGATTCAACTGAGATGTTTAGGTCTTCAATGAATCCTTCCGGTTTAATTGTAGAAAGGTCAGCTAACTCTAGAATGGTTGGTGTCTCTCTAATTATATTCTTTAGCTGTAATTGTTGTGAGGTTTCAAGACTCATAATATTTATGGCAACACCTAAATCTACCAGAACTCGCAAAATGATTGCTTTTCCAATTTGTACTATAACAATAGGATGACTGGGATCACCATATTTAATAGGAGGGGCTTTACTGGTCATTAATGCAGATAGATCACCCATAACATGAACTATAAGGGGATCTTTAGCTTTCCTACCGGGTTTCTTAACACAAAATATCTCTCATAGTTCTAGTATAAATTGGTACATCTCTTAGTGCTTGTAAAAGTGGAATTTTAACATAAAGATTCTGTAATTCCCCTAAAAGATTGAAAGCAGGTGGCTCAGGCATTTTAGTCAAAGCCAAATGCTCATGGAATGGTGGTTCTGCTATTTCTGTACCCTTATTAGAGGATGGTTGTACCTCCTTACATGAATCATTTTTCTCTGTCTCTTCTTTATCAGAATCAGAAGAGGTAACATCATCAATAATGGGTTCGACTATTTTCCCAGAACGTAAATGAATATCATTACACTGTGTAGGGAAAACATGAATTATAGGCTGGTTCTGAATATCAATAACTTGTACAGCTTTATTATTGGGGTTAGGGTTTGGTTGTACAGGTAGCTGGGGTCTCATCATTTTATTATTTGGTGGAGCACCTGATGGTAGAGGGAGTGATTCTGAAACTGAGGAAATTGATTTGGAAACGGGAGTTGTTGACCCCTCCAGTTTAGATTCCATTGGTTAAAGTAAGATTGTTGTTGTGGAGGCCAAGGAGTCCACATTGCTAGTTCTACAAAGGGAGGGTTTGTTTTTTGCATGGGTGGGAAATTCATTTGATTGAAGGGTGGGTATTGCATCTGGTTAAAGGGTAAGTAATTTTCTTGATTAAAAGAAGGATAATTGTTCCAATGATTAGAAGACGTAAATGGCATATTAGAGTTCATACCTTGTCTTCGTGGTTGCCATTGCCTTCTCCATGTCATCAGATAGACTACTTCAGCTTCTTCTTCGATTGGTTGCAATGCTGCTTTTATTACTGGTAAATAAAAGCATTGTTGTGTTTCATGATCCTTCTCACAAAGGGTGCAAATTGGCACTTTGTCCAATGGGCATTCCCTTAGTGGGTGTTTATCTCTGCATTTGGGACAAAAGATAGCCAAAGAAGCTTCTGCTTCTACTTGTTTCTTCTTAACATGCAAGGTGTCAATCTGTGAATCAAAAGAACTTAACGTTTCAGTTTTAAATTCCTCAAGTAAATTACCTATTTCAGCTCTTGTTGCTCCTCCGCTAGCTGATTTTTTAACTCTTGAATGTGTATTATCCCCGTTGTTTGATCTATTCCTTGTGGCTCCTCTTGAACATCTTTTACAGAGGCTAACAATTTCATCATACGATTCTTTAGATATGTCCCCTTTAACAAGCATATTTAGCATGTCTAGACAATCATCCCTCACCCCTTTCAATAATATTGTTTTAAGAATATCTTTACTTACATCGGGATGATTGGATCTCTGCAGATTATATTGTAGCCTTTCCACAAAGTCCTCCAGATTTTCGTCCTCCTTTTCTACCATCTTAAATAGTTCCTCTATTTTTTCTCTCTTCCGGTAGTAGTCTTGATATTTGAGCAGAAACTTTTGTTTCATCTGTTCCCATGTTGTGATTACATGGCCTCCCAGACTCATGAACCATCTTAGTGTATTTCCTTTTAGAGTTGCTTGAAATAGATTTAGTTTTTGAGCATTAGTAATGTAATCATAGCTTCTGCATAATATATCAAACTCAAAAAGAAACTCATTAGGATCTTCAGAAGATAAACCATGGAAGTTAGGGAAGGCCGAAAGTGGGATATTCTTCATGCGAGTTGCTCCTCTAAGAAGATCACCAATAGGAAATCCCAAGGTAGAGAGAGAATTCTCATCTTTTCCTTCTCCTACCTGTCCTCCACCTAAGCATCCTTCATTGTTCCCTTCATTGGTTGTTCTCCTACTGCACTTGCTCTACCTTCAATGTTTTCTGTTGGCTCCTTAATGTCCTCAACTGGTTCCTCAATGTCTTTGACGGGTTCCTCAATGTCTTCTACTGGTTCCTCAATGTCTTCTACTGGCTCCTCAACTATTTCAGGGCCCACAACTTCCTCCGTTTCGTAGTTTGTTTGAAGGGAGTGCTGAGACTTTGGCTATCGATAGCATAGCCTCTGAGAAGTTTTAGCTTTTGATATAATCTCGTCAATAAAGGTCTTTCTTCCTCCTCTTCCTTTTCCCTTGCCACCTGTAGGATTAGTTTTCTTGTGTCCTCTCATGCATTCTGCACATCTGAAAGAAAAACATTAATGCTTTTGAAATCTACAATTGCCTTCCCTGGCAATGGCACCAAAATGTTGGTCACTTTAATTGCTTATTAATTTAAACAACCAAGTGCTACATGAATTGTCAACCTACGAAAGTCTATTTGTTTCAAAGGAAATCACACACTCTATATGCTCAATCCCAAAAGCAATGAAAAGTTGTAGTAACAATTACACTGATCACACCTTTCTTAACAAACTGAAGTTCTACTCTGAGTTACAGCAGGAACAATCTCTCTATTGCAGACAATTATCAAAAGAATCTTGGATTACGTTAAAAAGAACAATCTAGGAAAAGAAATCAATCTGCAAAGGAAAAGAGTAATTGTGCTATAACAGAGAACGTGACCCTATTCCCCAAGCAGGAATCTTCAACACTTGTTTCTGATTACCATGCTTCACAAACTCACTCTGTAAATCAATTAAAACAATCAATGATTACCTATGAATGAATTTATGAAAACAATGTAATAATAAAATAGAAACAGAGTTTCAGCAGTAAATACAGAATTCCAATAATGCATAAGTAATTTCAGCAAATAGATTTTAACAAGGCATGAATGGAAAAGAATAACACTTAACACACTATAGAAATTAATGGGTGAATCTTGTGAGGAAGGTGGACCCTTTCCTTCTCACAAGATTCCCCAGAAAAAGGAACTAAGAAGGAGTGCTCAGAACAATATTTTATTCATATGTCAATGTATCATGTTACAAAAAGATTCAAGTTCCTTTTCTTTCAGCTAGACCTTCCCGTAGTCTATCTCCCTCTAATGCTGATGTCTCCTCTATTTAAAGAGGAGACATCTATTATACATTTAATTACATTATAAATCCTATTCTTAACTCGATATGCTAAAATAGGATAATTGGTTCTTCCATTAGAAAAATGCTATTACAATGGTTGTGAAAACGCCGATTTTGGAATGTAGTTGTTGTAGCCAGTGTAGCAAATCCTTCAATGATATCTTCTTGTTGCTGCCAAATCTGGAATGCAAATCACGGGCTGTTTTAGCAATGGGATTTGCGTACTTTTCTAACTGTTTCAGCAATGTAGGTCGCAATGATAAATCTGCAATCTTCAGACTATTTCAGCAACTATATATTTCCAATCAAAGGTTAATTATGAAAGTAATGTAAAATTATATGTAAAACAAATTAAACATATAGTAACGAGAAGAAATGTTATATACCTTTGGAAAATGGATTAAAGTAATAACAAAGACTTTAAATATGGATTGAAAAAGGGTGGAATGATAGAAAAATATATGAGAAAAAAGGCACATTGTAGGGTTCTAATAGTAGCCACCACATCTCTTCTTAGAGATAAGCTACCATCGCCCTAGCTGTTTATTTCCATTTTCTATTTGTAAGCATATCTCGGTATTTTACATTAATGAAATGAAGTATTATTTCCGCTGCATCTTTGTGTTTATGGTTATCTCTGTAATTTATTGCATTCATGTTTAAATCCAAATCAGTGGTATCAGAGCAATTTTCTTTTTCTCTGTCTTTCTTTGCATGTCCCCAATGAGGTCGGGATATAAGGAGTTCGGGCTTGAACTGGTCGAACCTTTGCAAGACCAGCCTCGCAAATCCCGACGGCCTCCCATGGCATATGAGAAGAATGATGAGGGGGTAGGAGATCCTATCAAAGGAACACGATGATGGATAGCTTTGTACAGATCCTTCAGCGACTACCCAGGAGTGATGCATCGACTTCCAATAGCTACTCTAGAAATGCCACACCATTTAAGGTATAAGTTAATTTTGAAATCCCTATATTCGAGGGTCAGATAGATGCAGATGCCGTCGATAAATAGTTAAATCTGCTAGAGGGTTATTTTTCTGTTCATGTTTTTTCCAATCAAGAAAAGATTATTTTTTCTCTTCTCAAAGCAGCCCCCCACGTCAAGGACTAGTGGGAAACCTACTGCAAGTAGAAGAATGAAAGCACAAGCTCACTATTTTCAGCTGCACCCACTTGGGATTCATTCTAGGATGTCGTCAAGGAGCATTATTACCCTGTCAAAAGATACGAGGAAAAATACATAAAGTGGACCACGCTGTGGCAGGGAAGGGACCAAGATGTGCCAGGATTCACAAACATTTTTCATACCCTTCGCACATAGTTGGGTATCAAAGATTCTGATCTCCATCTAGTACTCAAATACCGTGGCTGCCTACACAGATACATCCAGGAAGAGATGGAGTTCCTAAACATCTCCTCGCTCGACACGGCGTACTGATACACTGTCAAAATCGAGCAAAAGTTCAAACAGAAAAAGAGAGACTTTGGATCTACAAATCCGAATCCCAAAAAACAAAGCCAAGGCAGGTTGACCCAAGACAACCCATCAAATCCGCAAGAAAAGAACAACACCATGAAGCCAAAGAAGGACACAAGAAAGTGGTGTGAGTTCCGCAAGAGCCCCACTCACAACAAAAGTGAGTGTCAGATCAAGCAGTCGTTGGTGGCCGAGTTGAAGGCTTTCAAATCAGATGCATGTTCCGACCTCGAGCCAGAACTTGATAAGGGGAATGGAAAAGGGAAGCAGATCATTGATGCAGATCCCAACGCCACTGTTGCCACATCCAAGATCCAGAAAAATGAGCCTGAAGATCCAGAGGAGGGGGAACATCTTTTCCACTCATAGATGTGGGTGAAGGGCTCTCCGCTGCAATTCATTATCGATAGTGGCAGTCAAAAGAACCTCATTTCAGCAGAGGTTGTGAAGCGGTTGGGCCTACTGACTACACCACACCTGCAGCCATACAGTATTGGGTGGCTTCATGAAGGATGAGATCTCAAAGTTTGCCAGCAGTGCCACCTTCCCTACAACATCAAGCCCTTCACAGATGAGGTATTGTGTGAAGTTACACCTCTGGATGTTTGTGATGTATTATTAAGCTAGCCATACTTGTGGAGGCGACATGTTGTGTATGAGTCAAGGCCTCGTGTTGTCATTATTTCTTTTTGTAATTCATTATATAGGATACCAGAGGTAGCCCCACCTACTGCCACCTCTTTGATCTCTACTAAGGAAGGCAACAAGCTCATCTCCCAAACTAGGAAATTGAATTTCTGTCTGATTCATTCCTAAAGTAAGGGGAAGATCGTCACCACATCCATGACCCTCGCAAAGGGTTCCTCCACACAGCAACAACAACAAAGGAATACAGTCATGACAGAACACAGGAACAACTTCTCCTCACCCACAGGGGTACCACACAAGCTTCAGGTGGGCAACAAATTCTAGTTGCATCTACAGAAAGAACGCCTTACAAGAGCCCATCAGAAGCTCCGACCACACCGAAATGGTCCTTACAACATTACCAAGGCTATGGGAAACAATGATTTGGAGCACAACATTCCTCCATTCCTTCACTCACACCGAGTCTTTAATGTGGACTGTCATCAACCATACTTCCAACCTTTACTGGACACAACAGAGATTGCAGAACAACTCACTAGCAACCCAGCCCAGCGGAAGCTTCATCATCCTAGGGAGGAACTCAATGCAATGGGGACCATTGCTTCCTAAGGGGGGAGAAATGATCTAGGTGGATGTTGGTGGCCACCCACCTATCCCATTTGGACCCCCACAACTGTCTCTTTCAGTTTTTTCAGTTTCCTAAATTGTAGCACAATTTACTATTTTTAGCAATTTTTCGGGTCCTGAACTTCCGGAGAAATTTTAAGGCCCTAAACAACGTTTCTTTGGGAAATCTTGGGGCAACATGGGTCCATGGACCGATGTTGCCCTTCACAAAGTGGTAGTGCTCAGATAGATCTTTCTAACGAGCTATTATACGCATCAAACAAAGACCGTATGCCAAATTTACGACCTCGGGAAATTGATGTACCAATTTACCCAAATGGGGCCCACAATTTGGCGTTTCATCTTCTAGGGTTAGGTTTTGGGATGTTAAGGGTTTTCCATTGTTTCTCAACAATAAATAGGCCTTCAAGCCTCGTTGCAACACAATTCAAGGCATGTAGCCACCACATCTCTTCTCAGAGATAAGCTACCATCGCCTTAGCTATTTATTTCCATTTTCTGTTTGTAAGCATATCTCAGTATTTTACATTAATGAAATGAAGTATTATTTTCGCTGAATCTTTGTGTTTATGGTTATCTCTGTAATTTTTTGCGTTCTTGCTTAAATCTGGATCAGTTAAATACTTCATGCATTGGAAGTATTAGGGGTTGCACCTAAGTCATTTGAACTATTTGTTTTCATTGGAGTATTGTAATCTTGAGCTGGAGCATCAATAAAAAAGGAATGTTTGCAAGATACTTGATCTGTTTTGACCTGGTGATGTCTTCCCTTATGTGTTGAATATATCTATGTTTTATTCATTTATGCATCATTAAGTCTTATTGTAAAGAAGAAACTATAGATTAAGATATGCGGTTGGAGAACCTTATTTCTATCTATGTTTACAACCTAAGTGTTTTCTTCTGATGTACAATTAATAAATACTTAACTTCTTTTTAATCATTACTGATATCACTTTTTTGTCATCTCATTTCTCATTCTTCTTTTATATCCAGTATAAACAGTTAGCTTGCCTTGTAAATGCTTTGGAAAATTGATGTTACCACCCAGCCTTTGACTCCATAGCCCAATGGAAAGGATTCACATACGATCTACCCCAACCAAACAAACAAACAAACAAGCAATTAGTTAATAAATCTCCTTCATTTTTACATTTAGCCTAACACATTAGAACTCTGAAATAAAGTCAAATCCTAAAAATACATAGAGAGCCCTCTCTGAGTCTAGGAGGGCTAGATCCTAGACTCCTAAGCGGTTTGATGTATATTTTGTGAATTTTGTCTTTCCAATCTTCAAAATCACAGAATGATAACATAGTGGTAACCATACTAGGGAACTATTGAAAATTTATCCTTTCATTCGAATTCAGAGTACCCAGTTAAATAGATTTGTATGATAAGTTTATTCCGAAGATTGGTTTCTTTTCTATTTTTGTATATTCAATCTGTTTGTGTTTTAGATCTGAACATTGCCTCCCAAAAGAATCTCTACTAGATCCTATCCATATCCAAATCCTCCTACCATAGTGGACAATCCTGAAAATATCTTGAGGAAAACTCCTAAAATTGAGAGTCATACAAGCAATAGATTTCTTCACAGAGCCAACTCACTTCCTGAAAACTTTGTTACCTTCCAATATATCTAGTTTGAGTTACACTTTGAACAAGGCTTATTCAGGACTAAATCAGAGAATTTGAAAGAGCATATTATCTTTTATCGATCAATCTCACCAAAAAGACCAGTGAGAGAACTTTCTTCACAAATTGAATCAGATCTTCAGCTTTTATAACATTTTGACACTCTTCAAGATCTAGTGACAGATCTCACCTCAGAAATTGATGGTGCTTACCTTCAACATTTTGTAGAATTAACGGCTTTAAACCTAGCAGCTTCTTCCTTCACATCTCAACCTGCATATATTCAGTCACCAAGTCCTACTACCTCCATAATTCCTACCACTTCTTTCATCCTTCAACATAAGGTTGCTCAAATTCCTTTACTCTCATTTCCATCTAGTACTACTCAAACCTTATCCACTATTCAACTTCTGTCATCCAATGTTCAACTTCCTTCAAGTGGTCCTCCACCACCACCACCAATCATGGCTTCCAGGTATTCTCCTTTGGTGTTACGAGCCCCCTTCACTAATATGCCACAAGACTATCGGTCCAAGATCACACTATTTGATGGCATACATCCTTTAATAGCCCAACAAGATGTGGATAAAATGAATGATTGTTTTGACCTACAAGAGGTAGATGACGAAAGTATTAATCATAGAATGTTTGCTCAAACTTTAGGAGGAGAAGTCAGAAAATGGTTTAAGTCTTTGCCTGCAAATAGTATAAATGTTCTCCCTTCATTCCACCAAGCCTTTCTTAGTAGATGGGAAGTCAAGAAGAATCCTTTACAAATTCTAGCAGAATATGAAAATAATAAAAGGGAGGTAGGTGAAAGTTTATAGGACTATTGTGTTAGATTCAACAATACCTATAATGTAATACATGTAAATCTTAAACCACCCCAGGATTTAGCCTTGATAAAGTCCCTAGATGGTTTAAGTACAAATATGTCTTACCAGCTTAAGGAAAGAAAATCCAACACTAGAAGCAATGTTGGCTTGAGGGTGTCTGACCCAGGTTCAATATTAGTTAGCCAAACAAATCCCTACACTACTGGCCCTTTTGGCATCAGCCCATGGAGCGCGAGCTGAAGTCTCACCCGAAGCTGTATGGGGGGATGCTAGAACCAAGTTTCTGCACCCTTGAGATGGTTGTGATGTCGGTTTAGTCCAACTATAGCTTCCTTCACGTGGGTTGCTTATCCCTTTGCTCTACCCTTCAGTACCTTCGCGAAATGTTATAATCGGCTTTCGTGCAACCCTAACTAGGGGCTGAAGTACTTTCACACTGCTAGGGCAGCGAACTATGTTATTTCCCAAACTAGGCTAAGTATCTAACTTATCTTATTGACAGATCTTAATTATCTCCGCGTAAACAAATGTTCTTACTTGCATTCACTTAAACAATACAGTTATACACATTCACGCATCATATAAGCATTAGAAGTGAAATTCATACCCAATATAACAGATGCATAAATAGGAAATAAAGACTTAGAAATGATATAATACTTCTCTTTATTAATACTCACAGATAATTATAGACTCGACTCACCCTGCGCACTCAGCTGCAGGGGTCCGCACACTCAACTACAAACTTCTAGGCCTCTACACACTCAGTTGCAGAGCCTCTACCTAAGCTACAACTCAAAACTTACACTTCATAGCTATCTTGCATACAGATTTTTACTTACACATTGTGTGTCTCTAACTATTTAGAGCTTAGCTTTATTTATACAATCCCATGGTCCATGAACCATGGGTAGATATTCTACAACCGACATTACATTATCAAAATAATGGTGGACAACCCTATGAATCTTTAACATATACATGCTTTGCGCCCACAAAATACGGAGTCTTTACATTAGAATTACAAAATTGGACCAAAATCTAGGCTCTAAGCCCCAAAACTACCCTTAGGGGATCCTGCGCCAAACAGGCCCCCAACACAAACATCATGACTCGCCCTTGAGTCACTCTATAGGTGTGTAGATCTTAGCACAAAGACCTCCCATCTCTGTTTGGATTCCTGCAACTTCGGTAGCGCACTGAGTGGCCACCTGTTGGACTTCTTCCACATGCTATTTGGTGACTCCTGCTACTAAACTACTGCCCTGAACCCTCTACTGAGTTTCTTGTAATTGCACGAGCTTTGCTTCAATGGAGGCTGTAATTGCATAAGCCTTGTCGATCCATGGCTGTAGGCATGCTTTCAAGACTACCTCTTTATGCTGAGCAACATCCACCTATTCCTTGACCGCCTTTTCCTGCTACATCTGTGCAAGCCTTTGTGTAAGGGAAACCATTTGTGCAGTCCCTTTTACCTCATTGTACCTCTGCTATAGCTTGCATGCCTCTATCTCTACGCACTCTACATTCAGGTCCTCCTATAGGGTGGCTAGGACCTCGAATGACTATTCGAAGATCTGCATGCAGTTTGTCACTGCATTTTCAATCGTCATGATTGATTTGGTTACTATAGTGGTACATTGATCTCTGTCCTCTAGCAGAGTTGAAGGCTGAGCCTTCAACTGCAGTTTTATGATCTGAAGGTTCAACTCAAGCTAAACCCTGGCCATCTCTACTCTTTCTTCGTGCACCCCTGTAGCTAATTTTCAAACGCGTGCCTCCACCGGTTCTTCTGCCTAAATTTCCAACTCCAAGACCATCCGATAAGCTTCTTCCATAACCTACATTATCTCTTTATTCTTCTCCACTGCCTCATTGTGCTGTAGGCCCATCTACTCAATGTTGATGCACTGCTTCCTCATGACCTGTAGAGCATGACTCTCCCTGGACCGAAGTTCTGCAGTGACTCCATCTTGCAAGAGATAGAGTGTCTCCCAAGGGAGCATAGCCATGTTTAATCTGAACCCTTTCAAATTGCTGATCATAGGCCAATCAACCTCATTCTCTTAATGAGTGCTCCATCTGGTAGCACTATTGTGTTGGTCACTCTGGTACTCAACATTTCCTTGGAAACTGAAGTGCCGACTGCGAGGCTGGTCGACATTACGCCAGCATGTGGAGTGCGAACCTGCAACTCCTACAATTCTATCCTGAGACCCCTCAATACCAACTGTTATTGTTCCTTGAACCGCTGGAGGGACTCCACGGTGATATCCTTCACCGTTTTTCCAATATCATGTAAACCCTCCTCAATGAAGGTGATTGGGTCGAAAGAAGTCTTTGATGCCTTTGTCTTCTTTCGCAGCACTGTCTGCTCTCATGGTCGCGGATGCTTGAGTTGGGTGTACATTGTCTGCGGATCCACGCCACCTTGTTTTGTGTCTGTCTCTGGTTCGGGAAAAGGTGACTTATGTCCTTCGCTCTCTTCTTCTCCCTTTTTCTTTTGTTCCACCAACTTCGCAGCATTGCACGCTGCCTGGGCCTTAGCCACTGCTTCTTCTTTCCTACACTTTTCCACCAACTATGCCATTCAAAGCTTTGTCTCTTATTTCTTGTGCTGCGTAGAAAACTTCTCCATTTCCACCGTGAAGCCAACTAGAGCGCACCACTCTGACGGCTAAGACTCAAGGACTGTCAATATCACATCATCGATCACCAAATACAGTAAATCATGCCACATCTTTGTAGGGTCCTTCCTTGCCCTGATGAAGAGATGGTGGAAGTCGGCTTTGAACTCTACAAAGCTCTACAAACTTTTGTATATTGTGGGCAATAACCGCGGCTAGCAATTGATCCCCATCCAGATGTTCATCTCCATGAGTACCCAAGATATCTTGCTTTCTCTAATCTGCCACATGTCCTTGGTCACCCACAATGAAGCGTACTTCATTGCCTATGGAAGGTCCAGTGGGACTGAAGGGAGCTCACTATCTTTAGGTAGCTCCCATGCCACTAGTATGATCGACAATAGCAGCCACGTGTAATGAAACATTTTTCCCTACTCCTGTGCCTTGCGAAAATTTGCAAGGAACTCGCCGCATAGATAGTTCGCCCAGTTGAACTGGACTCCTTCTATGCATTGGGCCGCTAGTATAGCTACTGGCACGAGCAACTCATCCATGTGTCACTTCCGCATCACCTTCCCTGCCAATATCTGTGTCGCGACCTTGACTGCAGGTTTGTTGATGCTGGAGATGGCATACCCTTGCTTCTTCTTCACCAGATTAAACTTCTTTTTCATTGCCTCTGTGAGGGCCAACTCGCCACCTTTTCCCTCTGAAATGTTAGTTGGATCGTCTCCTAAGTAAGGTAGGCATGTAATTCGGTGAATCAGATGATAAGGGATGGGCTCCTCTAGCCACAAGCACCCATCATGCACCAAGAAGAGAAGTTTCTTGATGACAAAGACAGTCACTGGGGCGCAGTTGTAATGCAACACCCAGAGCAGGTTTAGCAACCCCGATTTCTCTACACCTCTGAGCCATTTCTGTGGCTCCAATTGGATTTTTCTAGTAGTCGCATCGATCTTTTGGCACATTAGCTTCTCAGTCGCAAGATGTGGGAACTTCGCGTGGTCTACGAGGTCCCACTATTCAAATTTCAACATAGGAACCCACCCCAAGTGAGATCTCTAAAAAATAATGTCGTTGGGGAGTAGCAGAGTTTGCAAAGAGCACTTTCTCTCATCTATATCCTTTGATACCTTGGCTTTACCCTTGCACAGAGGAACATATTCAGGTAACTGGGTCATAGGGTCCGCACCCTAGGTTTCAACTTCCATCTCTACATCCTCCTCATCCACCAGGATTTCTTAAAATTCTTCCTCCTCTTCTTCGGCCTCCTGTTTCATGGCCTTCCCCTTTTCCTACAAGGTGAGTTTAGTCCTTTGTGGGTTTTTGGGTGAGACACAGATCGGGATCATAGCCTACTTATCCTTCTTAGGTCACAGTGTGTAGGGTGATGTAGGGACCTCTACTATTTCTCTGGCGCTCTTTGTGGCTTCTACTTCCGCAATCTCCTACGCGGCTTCCATGGGTGTCGACATCAGTCTAGTTAGAAGCTTCTGTGTCTCCTTTGGAAATGTTTTAAACATTGAACTTGCTCTCAAAGCCTCAAAGTTTGACAGGTCCATAAACACTTGATAGTGCAACAACTCAGTTCTCAAAATGCCAAGTGTTTTTCGGCGGGAGGCCACTTGTAATTTATAGGGCCTTTTGAATTTGAATTCGATCGTTCCCCCCACATTCGGCCCATTAATGCTATATTGGTGGCAAATTTTCAAGAATCTAACCCACAAAGTTCACCTTAAATGCCTACCGCCTGCTCGATTTGGCCTAAAACCAACCATGAAATCGTGAATAGTGACTTTAACGGTCACTTTCCGACGGACCTATGCGCCAGCGTAGCTATTTTCGCACTGTCACAGACCCTGTGACACTTCACTACTTCGCGTAGTTCTGATATCACGCAGTTACCAGGCAATGTAGCTTATAGTCCCGTGCCTCCTTTTAGCTTCCTGGAGCACTAAGGCTATGCTACTTCCATATAGTCACATCGCTAGATCACCGATGTATGGATTCAAACGACTACCATTCACCTTTCCTAGGAAGGGTTATCCATTTAACTTGACCAGTTTTACTGCGCCTCCTTCGGTAATCTCCTTAATAATATACGGCCCTAACCAGTGCATCCTGAACTTCCCTGGGAATTTATCAAATTTACTATCATACAACAATGCTAGATTGTTTACCTTGAATGTGCGCAGCTTGATGTGTCAATCGTGCCATTCCCTTTCACACTTCTTTTGGACCTACTAGTGGAACCTAGCCAAAAATCATTCTTCTTCGAGCTCATCCAACTGTGTGAGCCTCTCCTCCAGGACTCCACGATCCATAATACCTATGAGCACTATTATGCACAGACTAGGCATGATGTATTCCATAGGAATTACGGCTTGCACTCCATAGACAAGCCTAAAAGGTGTCTGTCTTGTCAGTTTCTTGCGTGTTGTTCGATAAGCCCATAACACTGCAGGTATGCGTAGGTCCCAATCACTTCGTTGAGCATTGCATAGCTTGGTCAGTGCATTTTCAAGCACTTTGTTTAATGCCTCCACTGTCCCATTAGCTTGTGGGTGATAAGGTGTGCTCTTTTGATGATACACCTGAAATTATTTCGTTAGTGCATTGATCATCTCATTTAGGAAGTGTGTATCACGATCGCTTATCAAGATCTTCGGGCATCCAAATTGTGTTAGTACATGTTCAAATAGAAACTTTGCGGTAGTTGTGCCCATGCAATCCTTCACCAGTTGCTCTTCTGCCCAACAAGTCAAATACTCCGTCGCAGTGATAATATACCTCGCGCCTGTTTTTCCTTGAGGTTGAATGGGTCCTACAAAATCTATTGCCCATTTTTTGAAAGGTTGCAATGTCATTTGTGGATTCAAAGGCATTTCATCCCTTCACGATGGCCTGCCTATTCTTTCACATACATCATATGCCTTGAAAAATGCTTTCGAATCCTGATGAAGGGTTGGCCACCACAACCCTGTGTGTAGAATCTTCTGCACAGTTTCTCTTCATGCATAATGTCCTCCTGCGGCACCCCCATGAGCATCTGTGAGGATGTTGCTTCATTCAAATTCAGGTACATACCTTCGTAGTATTTCATCATTCCCCATCTTGTATAGATGCCCAGTAATGACAGAGAAATCTATCACGCACACCACTAATTCCTTATTTTGCTGGAAAAAGTATCCTTCTCACACAGTTCTAGTTGTTAGAAAGTGTATTATATCTTTAAAATGTCCATCCGCTACACGCATAGCAAAGAGTCACATGTTAGGTAATCATTCCTCCAAATTAGTAGGTTCCTCCCTTGTCTCGATGCGCAATAGGTAATCTGGTCCCATGTTCAATCTTCTAGGCTTCACAACAACTTCAAAATCATACTCTTGGAACAATAAAAGTCATCTAGAAATTCGCCCCCCCCCAACACATGCTTATTGAGCAGGTATTTTAGCGTGGAGTACATGTGCATCTACTCAGGTTGGGGCTTTTCTCCATAGGCTTGCATCCACTTGGCTAGATGTGTGTGTGGATTATCCTATCCATCATACTTGTCTGTCAGTTGCATCTTAGGCTTCCCAAACCATGCTCGCATCATTCTCCTACATTTGCGCCAATCATCAAAGCTTCCTTTGTGCGCACCCCACCATCTTACGGCCATAGCACGCAATACCCATTCCAAGACCTGGAAACATTTCTTTTATGACGCATCCCTTTCAAATGCATCCAAGAATATATCTACATGATTTATACCATCATAAGTAGGATGATCTCTTACTTCTGTCTATGCACAGCGTAGTGACCGGGTCATCATATTTCAATTCAACGTAGTTACTTCGTAACCGATTCTGTCAGCGTTCTATGTATTCATCAGAATCCAAAGTGTAGGAGCTCTTGCGCTCCCATGTAATCTACCCATCTGCAGTGGGATTCACCTAGTCTTGGTCTCACGTTGTTATCTTATAGATGCAGTCCAGATCATCATCACTCGCATAGTCACGGACTGGTTCCTTATAGCACAATCCTTCAACAGGATCTAGGGGTATTATTACGCGTAGTGATTTCTTCTTAAATATCAACTTTCGTTTTTTTAGATTGATTACCCCATTCATATTAGTATCCCAATCAATTCCTAGGAGCATGGGGTAGAGATTGTTGTCATCAACAATCTCTATTACTTCAAAATCTTCCAGTGCGCTCACTCCCTAAATATCCACAGTTACTCCCTATAATCGCCCCATGGGTATGATTTTCTGTTGATTCACCATCCTCAGCTTAATCAGAGACCATTGTAATGTAGGTCTTCCCATTTTCTCCCATGTTTGTTTCAGTAGAACATTCACATGTGATCCCAAATCCAGAATGACTTGATCCATCTCATATCCTCTGATCTGTGTGGTCAGTCTCATTTCACACCCTGTCCTGTTTTATTATTTCCAATCTTTCAGACTATGCACGGTTCTCCTAGGGCGGTCCCATCACATCTATTGATGAGTTCTTGTAACCCTTTCATAGCCTTACTGTCACACAGTAACTTCATACAGGTTTCCAGGAAAATTGTGAGCATGGAGGGATCCATCTCCGGCTCAGGCTGATCATTGCTTCCTAAAGTGGAGGCCTCAACAAATCTCCTCTTAGATTCCATGAAGGCTTCCCAAGCGTGCTCCAAATCAAACTCATCTTCCTTTGCAAGGGCTTTGCAAACCCAGGTACTGTATTCTGGTTGTTTCCCCTTGTCATCTCTTGTCGCGATTCCACTTCGGAGCACTATATTTACGTTCAAATCTTCCTCATGTGGCTCATACCTCATCACCTATAGGTTCTGAGTCGGGGGAGGTGGTAGTGCCCCTTTGTCACGTATCCTAGCTATTAGTGTAGGACAATTTTTTGTTTGATGATAAAAAAGTGTGCAGTACTTGCATGACAGACGCATTGGATTAGTGCAATCATGGGCATAATGTCCTAGCCCTCCGCAATTGTAGCAAATAAATTGTCCAAGACCTCTACCAGGTCCTCCTCTACCTCGCCTTCATTCGCGCCCCTGAAAATCCTGTCCGCACCATCCCTGCATTTTGGTTAAGGGGTCGTGTTTCTGCCTGAACCCTGTAGGCAAGAGTTCTATCCATAATCAATTCATAGCTCCTACAAGTTTTCTCATCATGTCCCACTGACCTACAAAAGTTACAAAATAATTGTTGCAGAGTTTGCGTATGCTTCTGTAACAAGTGGCAGTTATCTGTGGCATGTTTTCTAGCTATTTGAAAGACAGTGCACCACAAAGCAGGCACTGCACTACGTTCTTCTTGAGCTTCCAACCGTAAAGCCATCGGTCCTCGTCCTACAAAGTAATTTGTAAATACTAGGCAGTGGTCTTTGTCATGACCCTGACTCTTGCATTTTAGGCACCATACTTCCTCGTGCACTTCTGGTCAAACCATCTTGTCCTGTTTTAGACTTTGCATCTCAAGGCACAGATTCTTCAGCTGCATGTGGATCTACTGAACTCCTAGATTAGGATCTTTCATCAGGGTCTCGTGCAGTCTCATCGAAATATCCAAGCCTATGCCTGAGTTATTATCTTTTGTTGCGACAACACACTCCTTCAGTGTGGTAGTAGCGAAGCTACAAACCACTCACAATGTTGTCCATCCATCAAATACATATTGGCTTCACAAATCGTACATTTCAGCCTCTGATCTAGCTCCCTAGGCATCTAGCGTGGTAGCATCGTGATTTCATTGAATCCAATAATCAGTTGTGCTTCGGATTTAGGCCTACTAAATTCCCTATTCAATGCTACTTCGATGTCCGCTACTCTCGCATTTGGGTTATCATTTGAGTACTTAATATACTAGGTCAGTGCATGATCCTGTAGGGCGCTAACCAATGTTTCTTTCTTTATATGGTCATCCGTAACACCTTGAGATTTCCATACAGTCTTCACTACGAGCTAGAATTGGTTCGAATCCTCATTTCCCAAGCCTTTAAACAATGGAAACTTCACTGTGTTTGCCATATTGAATTGCGGTGGTGGTGGGGGTGGTATGGGTGAATATGGACGTGATGGCAGTGAAGCCAGCGGTGGTGTGGGTGGAGGTGGTATTCTCATAATTCTTTGTCTTATCAGATGAATAACACTTCACAGAGAGTCCTTTGCAAGCTCTTCTTCGTCCCCTCGCAGAGGTGAAATCAAGGGGCTATTCTCGAGACCCTTATTTCCTTCATCCCTATAAACCTTTCCACTTCATGTAGCCCCTAACATCAAGGTAATTGCATAACCCACTTTTTGCATGACAACATTTTAATCTAAGTATTCAAAGATTTTACATGCTTACCTCGTGGTCCTTTGAAGAATCATCACTCTGCCTTGCTGTAGTTGACTGAGGTGTCAACCGCAAACTCAGTAACAAATCCTCCTATAATGCGATTGAGTCAATGATAAATAGAGCACATGATCTTATCCTCTGATGCTTCCAACCTTCACACTAGCTCCGAGGTCCACACAATAGGACTGTCAAGTATCCACCTTCCTTGGCTATCTGCTAGCTTTGCAATCCACTCGTATAGTTCAGTAGGAAAGGAGGCAAAAAATATTTCGTCGATCTCCATATATAGGTAGCTATCTAACCATTGTTCATTTGACAGTGGCAGGTTTTTCTTTTCTTGTGCCGTGAACTCGTGAATTCTTCGTCCAACTAGCCTTCAATTTCTTTCTTAGTTGGATTCCAATGATACGACATCACACATCTCTTATGAAGATTCTGGTCTCGGCAATGGAACCATTTTTTGGCTTGAGGGGGCCTGACCCAGGTTCAGCATTAGTTAGCCAAAAAATCCCTACCTTGCTAGCCCTTTCGACATCATCTCACGAAGCGTGGACTGAAGTCTCACCTGAAGCAATATGGGGGGATGCTGGAACCAAGTTTCTACACCATTGAGATGGTTGTGATGTTGGTTTAGTCCAACTATACCTACCTTCATGCAGGCTTCTTATCACTTTGCTCTACCCTTCAGTACCTTCATGAAATGTTATAATCAGCTTTTGCAGCCCTTACCAGGGGCTGAAGTCCTTTCGTGTTGCTAGGGCAGTGAACTATGCTATTTCCCAAACTAGGCTAAGTACCTTACTTATCTTATTGACAGATCTTAATTATCTCCACGTAAATAGATGTTCTTACTTGCGTTCACTTAACCAATACAGTTATACACATTACCGCATCATATAAGCATTAGAAGTGCAATTCATACCCAATATAATAGATGCATAAATAGGAAATAAGGACAAATAAATGATAGAATACTTATCTTTATTAATACTCCCAGATAATTACAGACTCGACTCAGCCTGTGCACTTAGTTATAGGGGTCTGCACACTCAGTTGTAGACTAGTAAGCCTCTGTGCAGTCAGCTGCAAAGCCTCTACCTATGCTACGACCCAAAACTTACACTTCAGAGCTATCTCGCATACATCTTTTTTGCTTAGACATTGTTTGTCTCTAACTACTTAGATCTTAGCTCTATTTATACAATCCCATGGTCCACAGACCATGGGTAGATATTCTACAGCTGACATTACATTATAAAAATAAAGGAGGAAAATCCTATGACTCTTTAACATTTACGTGCTCTATGCCCACAAAATGAGGAGTTTTTACATTGGAATTACAAAATTGGACCAAAATCTAGGCTCTAAGCCCAAAAACTTCCCTTGGGAGATCCTGTGCCCAACAAGCAATGCAAAGAGATGTTGTGAGTGTAGAGGACAATTTACAAGCTAAAAGAGCTAGGATGAGAACAAAAAGACAAGTGACTTTTAAGGAAAAAGCTTCAACTTCTACAGCATAAGCCAAAATGGATTCCTTAGTAAGGACTATGGAAATAATTATGGAGAGAATAAGTATAAATGATAGGAATGTTCCTAGGGAAAGTCCACCTATCCAACAAAACCAAAATCTAAACCCTAGGAGAAACACTCCACAAATTAGAAAAAGAGATGAAAGAGGCCCAGACCAACAAATTAAGCCACCATTTCAAGAAAATTATGCTGGTGAAGGTACAAGTGTAGTTGAAGAAGTTGAGGAAAATCAGATTAATTTAATGGGAACCAATGAAGATAGTTTTGTTTTTCTTACACAAGAAGAACAAGAATTGTCTTTATTAACTCAAATAGAACTGGAATCTAAAGAATTTGATGACTATAAACATGGGTTTGAGAATTCTATCTTAGAATTCCATAGACAATATAATCTCAGGAGAAAGAAAAACAATGATAACTCAAATAAGAAGGATTCTAATAACTCTGCCAAGAAAACTTTAGAGCCTAATCCCAAGAAGACAATTGAAAGCTTTAAGAAAAATGAAAACATTACAGAAAGGAGAAACACATAAAATATTGCTAAGAAAACAATTGATGTCTCAACAAAAGTTGTCCAATATAGAATGCCTACTGCACGTCAGCAAATAGAACTCATAACAAATTTTGTGGCCGAAAGGATCGATTTCTCAAATTTTCTTAAAAATCAAGCACCCTTCAGTATTGAGAACAAAATTGCTAAACTCAAGATCTTTATTCCTCTTATTGAACCGATAAACAAAAATATGTATAGGTCCCAGGTTCTAAAGGTACTCAACATTGGAGAAAACACTGATACAGTGAATTTGAATGATGACCAGCCTGAACTTTTTTTTGGACCAAAAATTGATGGAATGCCTCAAGGAGGGGGTGTTCCTCCATTTTATGTCAGCCTTAATATTCATGACAAGATCCTTCATAATGCAATGTTGGATTCAGGTGCAACACATAATATCATGCGAAATACTGTTATGGAGAAGCTTGAACTTGAAATCACTAGACCATACAAAGTTCTATATTCATTTGATTCTAGCAAGGTTAGATGTCTAGGTCTCATGAAGGACCTTTGTGTCATGCTAGCCCAGATACCAGCAAAAGGTTTAGTGATGGAGATAGTAGTAGTTGACATTCCTCCTAAGTATGGTATGCTATTATCAAGATATTGGGGAGCTAAGTTACAAGGGAGACTTCAAATGGATATGACATATGCCGCAATACCAGTGTTTGGCCAACCAAGAAGACTGTATAGGGAAACCTTAATGAAATACATGGTGAGTAGCCAAGAAAGGCCAGACAACTATCCCCTCTACTCTTTCCATACTGATATTGATTCTTTCATACTATACAATGACAATTATGGAGACATATATACACAGGTCAAACAGGTAGAAAATGATCTTAGTGAAGGACTTGACACTCAAACACCCATTATCCAACAGGATCTTGAAACAAAACCCCTTTGGAATATGACTTTTGATCGCTCATGTGGTAAAACAAGGGCAGGAGCACAGTCTGGCTGTATAATTCAAAAACTAATCAAGCTGAAGGTAATTCTTACAAATTTAATTTTCTTTGTACAAACAACATAGCAGAATACAAGACATTACTCTTAGGCTTGAAATTGCTTAAAAGAGTAGCTGCTAAAATAATTTTTGTACAGGGAGACTCTGAACTTATCATAAAACAAATCAAAGTTAAATACTCTGCAAAACATTCTATATTGAGAGAATACCAAAATGCTGTGACTGGTTTTCTTAAAGCATTTGAAGAGTATGACCTTGCTGCGATCCCTAGGCTCTAGAATGTCCTGGCAAATGGATTAGCTTTTCAGCCAGCACTTGCAAATTACCTCATCCAAATAAACAATACACAGTTGAAGTGAAGCACCATCTTGCAGTGCCTGATAACATGAGATATTGGCAAGTTTTTGGAAGTGATAAAAAGATTGAGAGTTTTCTACAATCAAAGGATGAATTTCAGGATAACAACATAGATCTGGAGGATGAACTAGACAATCAAACTGATGTACATATTAATATAAATCAACCTGTTGTTTTTGATGGAAAAAATTCTGTAAATAAGTCTGTACATAAAACTGAAATACTAAAGATCTAGAAAAGGAAGAATTCAAAGTACTAGAACTCAAAGATAATGTCTTACCTAGAGGGCTTGCCCCTTTGGAAGAGTTTTTTTACTTTAATGATGTTTCTAGAAAGCAAAAAATGGAACCAATAGGAACAAACATTGAGGAATGCAACATAGGAAGTGAATTGAACCCCAAAATCATAAAATTGTTGAAATCACTGCCTCTCATGGCTAAATAAAAGTATATAGCTCTGTTCATAGAATTTGTAGATGTGTTTGCCTGGAGCTATGAGTATTTAAAATATTATGACACTAGCATTATACAACACAGAATTCTAATCAGAGAAGATCAAAAACCATTCAAACATAAATTGTGTAGGATAAACCCTGTCCTTATGCCTTTGGTGGAAAATGAAATCAAGAAAATGCATGAGGCTAAGATCATAGTCCCAATTATATATTCTAAATGCGTATCCAATATTGTGCCTACAAGGAAGAAAATTGGTGAAACAAGATTTTGCATTGACTTTAGGACTTTAAACAAGGTTTCCCTGAAAGAGAACTATCCCTTACCAAACATGGATCACATACTACAAAGGGTAGTGGGTTCTAGTTGGATTTCCTTGTTAGATGGTTTTTTAGGGTATAATCAAGTTTTGGTACATCCTGATGATCAAGATAAAACTGCTTTTACTACTCCTTGGGGAACTTTCATGTATGTAAAAATTCCTTTTTGATTAATGAATGCGGGCGCTACTTTCTAGAGAGCAATGGACATTGCTTTTTCAGATGCAATTGGACATTTCATTGTGATTTATCTTGATGACATCACTGTATTTTCAAAGACTGGTGAAGAAAACCTAGCACATCTAAGAAAACTATTTGAAAAATGTAGAAAGTTCGGTATCTCCTTAATCCCAAGAAAACCTTGTTTGGTCTTGAAGAAGGAAAAATTTTAGGCCATATCATCTCTAAAGATGGAATCAAAATTGACCCCAGTAGGATTGAAGGTATCCTATATATCATTCATCTAAGAAACATGAAATAACTTCAATCTTTTATTGGAAAAATAATTTTTTTGAGAATATTTATACCAAATCTTGTTGAACTACTCAGAAATATAACAAACATGCTCAAGAAAGATACAGAAATTAAATGAAATGTTGAAGCCAAACAATATTTTGATCTAGTCAAGCATGCATTAACAGAAGGTCCCGTTTTAATCAGCCCAGATTTCACTAAATATTTTATTATCTTTTTTTTTGCATTTGAACATACTATTGTTGTTGTGCTATTACAGAAAACCAATGAAGGACATGAACAACCAATAACTTTCTTTAGCAAAGATCTGAGAGATTCTTCTTTAAAATACAATATCATGGAAAAATAGGCATTTTCTCTAGTTAAAGAAATAAAAGGTTTCATGATTTACATTTTACATTCTCATATCATTGCTTATGTGCCTAATGTATTTGTGAAAAATATTCTCACACAAAATGGAACTGATGGGAAGAGAGGCAAATGGATAGCTGTGATTATAGAATATGATATGTAAATCAAGCCCACCAAGTTGATCAAAGGGCAGGGATTAGCCAAATTGATGGTTGAATCAAATTTCAATGCATTATATATCAACATGGTATTTGCTCTAAATGATCTTGAGGAATTGGTGACTCCACAAATAGACGAGGCATATCTAAATTACCCTTGGTATGCAGACCTTTATATGTTCTATTCCATTTAAATTCTCCTCCTGGATTATCCAAAAAGAACGCTAGATTTCTTAAATTAAAAGCAGTCAATATTTGCATTGTTGATAATACATTGTATTGGAAAGATGTTGGAGGTGTCTTACTCAGATGTTTGTTAAAATATGATGCTGAAAAAGTTATGCAGGAATTCCATGAAGGTGACTATGGAGACCATCTTTATTGGAAGACAACTCCTAATAAAATCCTTAGAGCTAGTTACTATTGGCCTACACTTTTCCCAGACATCCATAAAATGGTGACTACCTACCATAAATGCAAAATCTTTGAAGGAACAAGAAAATTACTACCTTTTCCCCTAAAACCATCTCTGTTTAAAGCCCTTTCCAACAATGGGGATTGGATTTCATTGGTGAAATTAATCCTCCGTACTCTTCCCAACACAAATGGATCCTAACAACCACAGACTACTTCACCAAATGGATAGAAGCCATCCATTCCAGATCTTCTACTGATTCTATTATTATAAACTTCCTTGAAACCAATATCCTTTCCAGATTTGGCTGTCCTAGAAAACTAATCACTGATAATGCTGCAGCTTTCAAATAAAAAAAGATGGTGGATTTCTGTCATAAGTGCCATATTTCTTTGGGTAATTCAACAACTTATTACCCTCAAGGTAATGGGTTGGCTAAATCTTCCAACAAGAGTTTGGTAAACATCATTAAGAAGATTTTGGAGGACAATAAAAAGTCATGGCACAACAAATTGATCTATGCATTATGGGTTGATAGATTGACTACAAAGAAATCCATTGGCATGTCCCCATTTCAACTGGTTTATGGAATAGATGCAGTTTTCCCTTCTTCCATGGGGGTACCAGTTATGAAGATCATTCAGGAGGTACAAAGTGAACCAAATGATATACAAAGAAGGATATATCAGACAATTCAATTGCAGTAATCTAGAGAAGAGGTATACAATTGAACTCAAGTTGCCTAAGAAAACATAAAGAAAACTTTTGATAAAAGAACCAAATATAATGATTTCAACCTGGGAGACAAAGCGTTGAAATGGGACTCAAGAAGAGAAGACAAAGGGAAACATGGTAAATTTGAAAATCTTCGGAAAGGCCCATATATCATTTCCACTTTCATAGGAAATAATGCATTTTTCCTCGAGGAGTTAGATAGAACATAATTGTCAGGGGGTCCTGTCAATGGCAGGATATTGAAGCATTACTTTTATTGAGTACACATATTTCCTCACTCCATTGTAAATATCACAGTATTTCAGATTTTTAGTTGGATTATTCATTTGACAAAAAGAAATTAGATTGAAAATAATGCATATTTGAAGGATTCAAGGCTACTGGTCATGTGTTCTTGACACTTTAAGCTGTGAAGTGCCATCCCTAGCTGGAGCCACTATTAGGGTCCTATAATTTATAGGATCTCAAGGTGATTGAGTATTTCTATGTTTGCAGATTTCAAATTGTTTATACATTCCAATATTCATTTGATTTCACCAAAAAAAAAGAGAAAAGAAAAGAAATGAAAAAGAGAGTATATAAAAACAAGAAAAATAACAAAAGAGAAAAAATAAGAAGAAAAAGAAAACCCCAAATGGTGTTCAAATCATACAGTCCAAGCATTATTGAACAAATTTCAATTGTTGTTGATAGGGTAGAAAATAAAGATTTGCCAAACAGTTTAATCTTGGCAAATCAGTAGCTAGGTAGAAATAAAATTGGTTGAACTGCTTAATCTGGACAAATGGGCGAAATAAGTGATACACTGGGTTAGAAATAAAAGAAAAAATGAAAGGGTCTGCCAATCCAAGTGCACCTTGCAAATGAAAAAGAGAAAAATGCTACATTAGAAAAATAAGGGTAGGTACATTGAGGGAAATCCAAAGAAAGAAAGACATTAATGTTCTTTTAAGGTTGGAAGACATATCCTATTGTATTTCCTAAGGTCAGTGTTGGTGTCCGAGTATAAAAAAATTATTCAATCATGTTTCCTACATTAATATGTCAATCTAGGTGCATACTCTTTTCAAGGTAACGCGCAAAGTATATGCAGGGGCAAGGTTACAATCTACATCAATCAAGGGTTCGTGATTAAGAAATCAAAGCATCATTGTAAAAGTAATGAAAGCTAAATTGCAAAAAAAAAGCGTTCACAACAATCTATGGAAATCTGTAACAACAATAAAGAAAATACAACTAGTAAAATAAATATACATAAAAATGACACACACACAAGAGTTCCACTGTTACAAAACTCAATTCTTACATCAGCTAGCTCCCTTTTCTCTCTGAATTGTGTCTTTTAAATATAAAAACATCCAAAAAAAAGTTGCAACAAACTAATCTCAATATTCAAGATGAGATCTGAGAGATCTGTCCATCCTGATTCAACTGGAACAAGTCGAATTTGATTATTACAATTTGGGCAATTCTGGAAAATAGCCACAACAACAAATCTGCAAATATGTCCTTCGAAGAACCTTGTGCTTCTCCCAATTAGAATCGAATTTCTGAAAACGGCACACTAGGTAATTGATTTGGTCCGTTCTAAACAAAACCCATGTCTCGAATTTTCATTTGCCCAAAATGTCTAACAAAAAACAATCGCTTCTTATGCCAGCGAATTCCTGAGTTGGAATATCTAATTATCTATTGAAGACCAAATCTACAATCTGAAAGAGATCTTCGAGCTAAAATAATGAGTGAGGTTATAATGAATGAATAAACCAAAATCATGCATAATAATCATTTTTTTTTTTTTTTGACAAGATCGGCTGCTATATATTGATTGAAAAAAGGGATAAGGCATGAAGCCATACATAGGTTGCTTCGAAAGCATTACAAATCCAAGGAGAAAGCATGAGGTTCCTGTCCTTGAATTGATTTCTATAACTTCTAGCTAAAAAACATCTATTGCTACTATAAATCCGGACATACTGGTGGCACCAAAACTTGCATTTACAGCACATAGTTAATCAATGTCAATACGACTGATCTTTCTCGCTGTGGAATCCTCTGGGTTCTGGTCTGCTTCCATTGGCTTTGCACTTGAGGATGTTGATTTATCTTTCTGCTTTTCTTCCATGATTTCCCTTAGGATTGCCAGCGATTCCTCAGCGTGAATGCATCTATTGCTGAGTGCGTTGAACTGCTCATGAAGTGAGTGAACTCGGTGGAGAAACAGGTTCATTTCTGTGCGGTATTTGCTGTGTAAAATTCTGAACTGCTCGTCAAATTTGGCTTCCAGGCTCCGGATCTGTTCAGCGTGCCTGGCTTCCATGTTCCGAACTTGATCTTCCAATATCCTTTGTTGAGCTCTGACCTCTTCGAATTCGGCCTGAAGGTCACGGCAATGAAAGCATTGCTCATTACGATCCATCACTTCCTGGGCTTGGGTTCTCTGAGGGCCGATTTCACTGTGGTGGGCAGCTAGCTCCTCTTTGCTGCGGGAGAAGAATAAGAAGGGCCGGATGGTGATGCGCAGGGTTGAAGGAAGAATGCTGAAGGTTAGGGAGAGTAAACAAAAGGGGTTCGAGCTAACAGCTCTCGCGTTCTGGGTGAGAGAAGGGCAGTAAAAAAGAGACTGGATGATGGTGCACAAACTTGAAGGGGAGTTGCTGGAGATTATAGAGAAGGACCCAGAGAAGGGCGTGCTAAAGGGGCAAGTTGGAAGGATGAGGGAAGGCCAGCAGAGATGCAGTGAATATAACAGAGGTTGTTGAAAAAATGGCACTGTAGTTCTCACCTTCCCACTGAACCTATTCCTGAAAAACACCACGATAAGGATTAGAGAAGAGATAATCAAAGCAAGGAGTGGCGATACCAGAGGTTGAGTTCGTCTTCGACTCTGGACAGGTGCGCCTTCTTCGTTCCAGCGGAGCTGCTCTTGCTCATAGTAATGTATGACAAGTCTTTGCTTTCCTCTGCCTGTATTTATGGAACGGAACCAACCATGGCCTGAATGCATAGCAGAAATCGGATCCTCAGTATTATTAAGATTTTTTCCTAAATCTCTAAGACGATTCGCTGAAGCAGTGCAATCGCTCTTCCGTCCTTCGCTGAGGTGATTGATTTTTCTCGAGATGTCAGCTATTCTTTGTATCAAGGCCTGAATGAGACTGTTTATGCGCTTTATACTCTCTGTCAGGTGTCCTGGGACTGTTGTAGCCATGCCCGTCACACGCTTGCAAGATCTGCGTGCCTGGGCAATGTCAGGGGAGGCCTGCTTCATGGCAGAGGCTTGAAAAAATCTCTGTGACTGTGCCTCAATGCACCTTCCGGATGTCCAACTGCATTATTCGCATGTTTATCCGCTTCCCCATTGAGCGTGCGGAGGATGTGGCAGAATCTAATTTTTTCAAAGTATTTGGTGAGGAGATTGATGCGTTGGATATGTTGCTGTAGATTACAGTTTGGGGATCTCCGGTGATGGTTCATGAGGCCAATGACTATGGAGGAGTCTCCTAAGACAAGAGCTTTTCTAATCCCCATGTTTTTTAATTGCAACAACCCTTGATACAGAGCGAGAGCCTCTGCATTATTATTTGTTTTTTCCCCCAAACTCCATTCGTAGTTGCAGATTTCTTCTCCTAATTCATCAATAATAACACCTCCTGCGCCTGCTGGTCCTGGGTTGGACTTTGAGGCGCCATCAAAGTATAGAATTGGGCAATTGTTACTCAGGATCCACCTCTTGAATTCCTGGGTTGGAAGTCTAATTTCCCAATCCCTGGTCTGATGTTGATGCTGTCTGTCAGTTCTCTGAATACTCTGTTGATGACCTGAACAAATTAGAATATGCTTGATCATGAGCCTCTCCTCAACTGAATAGTCTGTTGCTTTAATTGTTCCTGAGCATTTGGCTGCCATCGTCTCCTGCGCCAAGAGGTGAGCATTGCTGCATGTCTTCCATACATTGCCCTCTTTGTTTTGAAATATTCTCTTGTTTCTTGTGAGCCAGATTTTCCAAAGAAGATTGTGAGGTATGATATCCCAAGTTCTTTTGACTATCTTGCTCCTTTTATCTTTCCAAGGGCAATTCCTTCTCCAATCTTGGATTGTCTCTGCAATGTCTTGCTGAGGCTGCCATGTTATATTGCCCAAGTTGGACATGATGGTCCAGCATTTCTTCGCGAAGATGCAATCAAGGAATAGATGGTGAATGGTTTCCTCCTCAGAGTAACAATTAGGGCAGATTGAAGGTCCATGTATCCCTCTCTTTCTTAGGTTTTCCGAGGTGAGGATTCTGCCCTTTAACAGCAACCAGATGAAAAATTTGACCTTGGGGATGGCCTCAGATTTCCATATTGTTCTCCATTGATTCCAGACAGGGGTCTGATAAGTGTTGTTGCAAATGAATTGATAGCCAGATTTGATGGTATAACTTGAGCCCGTGGGGTCCCATCTAAACCCATCTGCTGCTCCTTTTTTTATGGGGGCTCTGTTCTGAAGATTTTTAAGGAGGGCTTGATAGCTTGATTCCAAGTGTGGGGGAATAACTGGAAAGTCCCAGCTAGTCCAAGCTCCAGTATCAGCTTCCCATTTAGAAATTTGGTCCAGCCTCTGAATGCCTTTGCTGTTAAGATAGAGGATGAAGGGAATGGCTTCTTCAACAGTATTTAGAGGTTGGAAACCCATAATTTTATCAGTGGCATAGTTTATACTGCTCCCTTCCCCCGGAATCTTTGAGGTGTTTTGAATGAGAGTGGGGATTGCTTTCTTACAGAGGTGCCAGATTTTGGTTGAATCTCTGTTGGGAATATCAGTTTCAAGGAGTCTTTGTCTATTGTCAGAGAGATATTTGCATTCAATGACCTGTTTCCACCAGGCTTTTGGTTCATTAATTAGCCTCCAAGCCATTTTAATCCCAAATGCGAGATTTAGAATTTTAGGGGCTCTGATTCCCAACCCACCTCTATCTGGAGATTGAATTACACTTTTCCAATTGACCAAATTGAATCTATTTTTTTCTTTTTTCCCTCCTTGCCATAAAAAATTGCGGAGGGCGGCTTCCAGCTTATAGTGAAAAGAAGCAGGAGCTTGATAAAGAGTGAATCGGTATAAAGGTAAGGAGGATATACCTGATTTGAGCAGAATTAATCTGCCAGCTGGGTTAAGCCATTGAGTTCCCCATTGCTGAACCTTCCTTTTGACTTTGTCAATTATTTCATTCCAGGTGGTGGCTTTTAGAGAGCCCATGGTGACCGGCATCCCAAGGTAGGTAAAGTGGTCCCAGGTTGCTTTGAAGGCAACTCCAAAGATGTTAGCAATACTGTGGGCTGTTTGATTGGAGATGTTCCATCCATAGATGCAACTTTTTTGGAAGTTAACTTCTCCTCCTGAGCACGCCATAAATTGATCGAGGAGGCTTTTAAAGCGCCTTGCTATTGTTGTGGATGCCCCACCAATAAGCAGAGTGTCGTCAGCAAATTGTGAGTGATTGATATTCTTCACTCCGTTTCCAAACTTGATACCAGAGATGAGGCCAACTCTTCTGTTGTGTTCAAGGATGCTGCTAAAGGATTCAGCCATCAAGATGAAAAGATAGGGGGAAAGAGGACAACCTTGCCTTAGCCCTCTTGAGGATTGAAAAGCATCGCAAGGGCGGCCGTTTATGAGAGGCGAGATCCAGGGGCCAGAGATGCAAGCAGCAATGGTACTAATGAAGTCAAAATTAAATCCCATTTTCCTCAAGACAGCGAACAAGAAGGAGTGTCTTACTCGATCGAATGCGTTGGCTAAATCTAGCTTAAGAACGAAGCCTTTCTCCTGCCTAGATGTGCTGGAGTGGATAGCTTCTTGAACCAGAGTGATGGAGTCATGAATTTGCCTGTTGGACATGAAGCCTCCCTGATTTTCAGATATAAGGGAAGGGAGAAGAGGCTGGAGCCTGGCTGCTATAATTTTTGCAAAGATCTTGTAAGAAGTGTTACACAAAGAAATAGGTCTAAATCTGGAGAAAGAAGTGGGGCGGTTTTCCTTAGGAATGAGGGCGAGAAAAGTTGAATTTGTGAAGCCCCCCATTTTCTTTTTCCTTTGGATTCCTTTCATCATTTTAACGAGATCTTTTTTTATCAAGTGCCAATGGTCCCTGTAAAAATTTATTGGGAAACCGTCTGGACCTGGAGACTTGTCTGGTTGTAATGTCCAGATGGCTTTTCTGATCTCTTCCTCTGTTATTTCACTGTTTAACCTGTCATTCTCCTCAGCAGAGATTTTTCCCGGAAGATACTTAAGGAAGGCCGAGTAGTCAGCGTCTCCTTGATTTTCAGTGAGGAGACAATTGTAATGGAGGAAGGCTGCTCTTTTTATAGATTCTTGGTCATTATGCTGGCTGCCTTGACTATCAGTAATAGTGGTAACATTGTTTCTTGTTTTTTTTGCTGTGGCCTGTTTATGGAAGTATGCCGTATTTTTATCACCTTCCTTTAACCATAATTCTCTTGACTTGATCCTCCATTTGATCTCTTCCGCTCTCTTTATTTGAATTAGCTGCCCCTGAACCTCCCATTCCTTACTTTTCAGCTGATTAGTGAATCCATGGTCCTCTATTTGTTTGTGGATCTCTTCCAATTCCTGCTGTATTTTTTTCCTTATTTTTTCTGGCTCTTGGTAGCTGGCTTTTGCCCAATCCTTGAGTGCCTTCCTTATGTTTCGAAGTTTTGTTTCCCAAATATGATTTGGGGAACCTTCGACGTGTTGCTTCCAAGTTTCTTCTATGATAGCCTCGGCCTCAGCACTGTCTCTCCACAAGGGATTGTACCTGAACGGAATTGGTCCCAAAGGAGCGTGGGAGTCCAGCGTTAAGAGAATGGGGAAGTGATCTGAGGCTGTGGTACTGAGAATTTTGGTGTGGCCTGCGGCAAAGGAGGAGAGAAGGGAAACATTGACCATTACTCTGTCCAACCTTTCCATAATGTTGCCTGGCCCCAGTCTTCTGTTATTCCAAGTATATTTCCTATTTTTTGGTATGATATCCATCAGTTCATGCTCAGCCATTATCGTTTCCAGCTGTCTTCTGGAGGGATCGGGGGTGAAGGTGCCCCCCCTTTTCTCATTCGCATGAAGAATTAAATTGAAGTCTCCAGCAAGAATAACATTTGGGTTCTGCTCCTTGTCTATCTCTTCCTTCAATTCCTTCCAACATTGTTCCTTTTCCCGGAAGTGGTTGGGGATATAGACATTATAAATGATTAAGTCACAGCTCTCTTCCTTGTTGATAAGGTTGGTCCTAATCCAGTTTTGATTGAGGACAGAGGATTTGCAGTCCCAGTACTGCTTATTCCACATGGTTGTGATTCCTCCAGAGGCTCCTCTGGAGTTGCTACTGGCCCCTGAGAAGGTTTTTTGGGCTTCTATAATTATTTGCATTTCGCTCTGACTTTGCTTGGTTTCCTGTATCAGAGCAATTTCAGGTCTTTCTGTTTGAAGAAGATCTCGAAGGGCAGCTGATTTGGAGGGGTGCCCCATACCCCTGCTGTTCCAAGATAAAAGCTTCATCATGAGGCGTTCGAGCGAGGAGGTGCTCGCCTCTCATGTTCTTTACCTGCTGTTTCTTTCTCTTGTGAACCTGTAATGAAAGATTCCATAGGAGTTTGGATCCCTAGGGCTATGTCCTTTTGCGTGCTTTCTTCCCGATGCTGCTTGGCTGACTTTCTGCCTGGTCCAGGTTTCTTGTGGATATCACCGGAGGAGCCAAAGTCTTTGGAGGAGCTTCTGGTGGTTCTGAGGGGGGGAGGATTAATGACGGGCTGGGAGGGGGTCGAAGAAATCAAGGGGGGCTCAATCAGATTCAAAGATGGCTGATCAGCCTGAGGATCAACAGAGGGTTCCTTTGTTTTGTTTCTTGTTAAGGTCCTCTCCACTGATTGAGGAGGGGAAGCCTGGAGGGGGGAGGAGGGGGAGATTCTGGGGCCTTTGGGGGAAAGAGGGGGGGATGGGAGATCCTCAGAGGCAAGGGATCCAAAGGGGTTGGAGGATGAGGGGATAGATTGACCCATGCTTGCTGGAACGGTGGAGTGGGGCTCCTCTGGCTCAGGGGGGGGGTTTGACTTCTTCTTTTTCTTCACTATTTCCCATGCTTCCTCAGGGGATTCAGAGATGTTATTAACTTCTGGTCTAGATTTAGAGCACCTATTTGCAAAATGACCATACTCATGACATACCTTACACTTGAAAGGGAGTTGCTCATAGTCCACCTGTTGAATATGCGTCCACTGGTCCACTCTGAGCTTGACTGCCTCTGGTAGACCTTTGCCCAAATCTACTTCCACACAGATCCTCGCACATGCATGCATATTTTCTTTTGGCTCTGATCTATCCACGTATTTACCTATTGCGTTTCCAATTGCTCGAACAGATTCATCGGCCCAGCAGTGAAGCGGAAGATGCGGAAGGCGAACCCATACAGGGACTGCATTGGGAACATCCATTTCGGGGTCGAAGTCCGGGGTCCAGCGATTGAGATAAAGGCCTCTAGTATCCATGAAGTATGGTCCATTCCTGAAAATTAGATTGCGATCCTCCACTGTTTCGAAGAGGAAGGTGAAGAAGCCTCTTCCACAAAACCTTATCGCAATTTTCCCCTGGACCATGGCGTTCCAGTTTCTTTCCACCCAACGTTGAACAGTTCGAGGGGAGGGCCATAACCCCGTGAACTGTCCAACCAGGCCGCGTTCAGCCAAGGCTACAGCGGATCTCCTTGGCAGAGTTGGAGGAAGAGGGATTTCCGGGATTTCGTCAAGCTTCTTGATAAATTTTGAGGCAGAAGGTCGGATCCTTTCAGAGTTATTCTCTGGGATGAGAGTAGCAAAGGCTTTCTCTAGATCATTCTGTTCCGAGGCGGGAGAGTCCATCGAGCCTGGGGCGCTCATCGAACAGCAAGGGGAGGGAGGGAGGGGCAGGAGGCCCGGGAGAGAGAGAGATGCAGCAGAGGGCTGCCCTCAGGGGCAGCGCGATCACCCAGAGGCGGGGCAGAAGGCCCGGGAAGCAGAGAAGAGAGGCACCAGCGGAGGAAGCCCGCAGCGGGGGCTGCAGCCCGGCAGCAGAGCTGCCAAGCTCGGACGAAGGCGATCAGGGCGTCCAGGGGCGGGAGAGCTCCATTCTCCAGCGCGCGATCCAATCCTCGAGATGTTTTTTTTTTTCCCATGCATAATAATCATTAATTATTAAAAATAAATGAGATAAGATATTATTTATCCACAAGAGCATAAATGATTATGAAATGGAATTATATAATAAATTATGGTAAATAATGTGATAAAAGAATAGTGGAAATAGATGAAATGATAGTTAAGAAGTGGTAATAATAGTGACCAATTAAGAGCCCAACATTCCCCCAAACTAAATATGTTGCATGTCCACATGCAACCCAATGCCTCTGTATAAAGTAGGGGAAATATGAGTGAATAATGCTCAATGGTTGTTTTATGATATTCTCCTAAACTTTTAATAAATCGAACACTCATGTTATTTCACCTCAACTGTTGCTTTCAATAAAATAACGTGGAATGACATCTATGTATTAACATTGTTGAAGCTAATGTAGGTTGAGCTTGTGTAAGTGATGTGAAAGGTGGAAGCCATGCAAGCTCAAAGAAAGTAATCAAAAACTGTAGCAGGATTTCCTTCCCCCAAATTGATTAGTTTCCCTGTCATCAAGATTTTTTATAACACATCTCATGAGTATCCTCAATCAGTAATTCATCAGGATTCAAAATTAGAATTAGGCCTCTTCATCCTTCCCCAAAATAATAGTAGAGTTGTTAAACTAGGATTAAATAGAGATTGATTGGGTAAAGAACTTATCTTTGGTTAAATATATGACTTGTAGAATAAAGGAATGATAGATTAGATGATACAAAATGTCAAATATCAAATATCATAAAAGTTTCATCCCTAACATGTAAAGTAAATATTGATAACTCAATAATAGATATAAACCATGACCACCATTATCTAAGAATTGATTAAATATTACCCCATGAAGCATGAGTTCTAGCAAACCTTATATATGCAACAGTGCCATTATCGGCAATTAGTTTTGAGAAAACAAGGTAACCAAGTAGATCATAGTATTGAATTAACTTCTATACCATAGGCATGGCCACTGCTGCCAACAGGCATCCATAGCCTCGACAGGGATGCCATTTTAACCCATTGAGAAGCCAGTGTCCCATCTATTAGAAATAAGTACATAGTTACAAAAGCATTTCAATTTACTTAGATGTCTACTGAAGATCATTGTTCTGGCTTGGTAACAAGTTAATAACAATGCTAATCATGGGAACTAACAAAAGTGAGAAAGTCGGCTCGTGATGAGAACTCTTGTCCTTTAGTTTTATGACCGAAGGCCATTGCCCTGACTTGGTGACCAGTAGTGGTAATGTCACTCTATTAGGACCTATGATCATGGTAGGTCGACTCGTGATGAGACCTCCTATCCTCCATTTGACTATTTATGTTTAAAAAATTTAACTATGGTTATTTTTAATCAACAAAAGATCGCTTAATAGATGGGGCGGCAAGCCAACTCCTTAAGAGCTAGGGATGGCGTAAAACATTTTGTAGTAACTATTTTCAACTCTGGTAATTTTTCTTCTCAAATACTAATAACCTTCAAATGACTGTTGATAAATATATTTTTCCTTGTTAAGATTAGGGTTTGAGGAATAATTAATTAGATAGTGATGGAAAGATCTAAGTACAATTTTGTGGTCATCATCATAAATTTTACAAAATCAGGGACTTGACAATTTAGGAAAGTTGAAAGTTTCCACGATGAAATCATATTTTCATAATTATTCCTTAAAAATAAAATTATGTTTATAGACAAACAAAGATAAATTGACTACCCAATCACTATGTCCAAGAGGACCTAGACAATTAAATGTATTTCTCCATTCACCAAGTTAATGTCGTCGTGCATGATTCAAGTTCCAATGTGTGTGGATAAGTGGGGGTTACAGATTGTTATGGATTATGGTGGTAATAATGATGAGATGTATGAGTTGACGTGAAATTTTAATAACGATGATGACATGACATCATTGATATTAAATATAATACATTTTCTATCAAATGCAACACTTCCCCCCAACTAATATATGATCGTCCTCGGTCATAATTGAAACATCAATCAAATACATGGAGTTGATTTGGGACGTACTTGAAGACTTAACTTGGCAAAGTAACAATAGGTGTAGAGTAACAACATTGGGTACCTAGAAAAATTTTTACCACGAAGTAGCAGCACTGGCAAAATAACAGCAGCGGCGGAGTAACAGAACCGGCAGAGTAACGACACCGGTGGAGTAACGACAGTTGCGGAGTAACGAAACTGGCGAAGTAACAGCAGTTGCAGAGTAACGGCATCGGCGAAGTAATGACAGTTGCGGAGTAACGACAGTTGTGGAGTAACGACACCGGCGGAGTAATGACAGTTGCGGAGTAATGGCACCGACGGAGTAACGACACCGGTGGAGTAACGACAGTGGCAGAGTAACAATACCCAAGGAGTAACAACATCCAACACTTAGAAAATTTTCGGGAGTAACAATAGTGGTAGAGTAACAGTACCCAAGGAGTCTGAGGAAAGAAAATACTGATAAGACTCAGGAACAAATGGATAAATATGGAGAAACATCATGAAACCCTGAGAAATTCCTTCATTTTTTTTTGAGAAAACAACATCATAAAATAAAACAGGAAAGAAACAAATTTTTTATTGAAAAATAATAAATAAATAGTTCAAGTTGCAATGACTATGATTGTAATTACAACAATGTTGTTCCTAAGAGAATATCAATCGGCTTCAAGAAACAACAATCTGTCAATGGTAAATGAATGGAAAAAGAATTGGCGAAAATGACTTGGATCTTCAAATGAAAATCAATTCTCCATTTCTCCTGTTATGAATCCATTAGGTAATGAAAAAGTCTTTATGTTGTTGGTGAGAAATAACAGGAATAATTTTTAACAAACTCTTACAATCAATTTCCATGGCACCTCGAAAGAATCAAAATTATATGATATTATATTTCTTAATAGATGCTTGGATGAAAATCTATTATTTCATTATCATTGCCTTCAATAATCACTTGTACAAAAACAAATTGACCTCATTTATTCTCCTCAGACTTGCAAAAAAAATGAGAATCTACCTGTAATAAAACATGTAATCATGGAAGAATAGAGGTGATCGGGCTCTCTAAATCCAATAAATATGAAAAAAACTAAGTGGTTACTTTGTAAAACAAATCCAGCGGTGGCCAACCATACTAACCAACAGTGTTTTAATCATAACTTCTTTGTTTTTCGTCTGATTTGCGTGATTCCAAAGCCAAATGAAAGTGAATAAATAGGGATATCTCCAATTGAAACAGGTTTTAAAAATTCCATAATATGATATGTCAAATTTACATAGAACAACCTGCATAACAGAGTCATTTTTGAATTCCCAACTTAGACCAACAGTTGATATTTTAAGCATGACTTTTTCGTTTGACAATGGATTGAACCGATTAAAATTGGAGATTAAATTAGATTCATATAACTATATCGAATAGAAACAATTTTTGAAATCATGAAGAATTGATGGGTCAAATGTGCGAAGGAAAAGTCAGAAAAACAAAGTTTTAAAGGTGCTGATTTATGATATACAGTCAGTATTTTGGTCATAACGTTCTCATACGATATCGAAATCAGGTGATTCAAATTTCATTGTAAACTAGATTAATAGGGTAATATACCATAGAAAGAGGTTTCAAAAATCTAGTCATTTATTCCTCGAAAAATGGACTGTCCCAAGTTTGTTCTTAAGTTGTCTACTCGACATACTATCAATGTTTTAGTCATAACTTTTTCATTTCAAATCCAAATTGAGTGATTAAAATTGGATTGGAAAGTAGAAATAAAGGGCTACTTAGGATAGAAATAATTTTTGAAAATATTCCCGTTTTGTTCCTCAAAACATGACTATACCAACTGTGATTTCAGTGGTTTTATCAAGCCCACAAGCCCTAAGGTATGATAATTTTTTAATTTTTTTTTTCAAAATGATGATGAGTGTTTGTAGAAATCTAATTTTCAATATAATATATCTACATACACAATTAAATTCAAATATTTACCATTGATATTGATATACTTAGCAAGTTGCAGCAAACACAACTCATTCTACATATAACAAAATTATTTATATACTTATTTATTCTATTTTCTACACTAACCTATTCTACCTTCAAAAGTAAAGCAAAATTACGTATAAGAGTACTTCCAATGGAGCCATTTTAGAAATAAGGCATCAGGTGTATACATACCCGAATTTGAGAAATGTCTGTCAATAAATACTAGGCTATGAGAGACCAACTTCCCTTGAAAATATTGTGTCAAAAATTGCTGAAGTATGGAGTGACGCTGCGAACAACTAATGGAGTGAAACCAATCTTCAATATATACTTTACAATCTTGATTTCCCATAGTTGTCATATCATGAAGTTCTTGAGTTTCTAAAACAACTTATTGACGCAGACTAGAAGAAACCTCCTTTTCTTCCATAGATTCTACAATTTTTGGATTTGGAACATTTCCAATCTCGATATAAGTTTTCTGCAATTGTGTATACAGGATAGGTTGGGTGGGAAGAGTAGGAAAATTTTCAATTTAACACTGTAAGCATGTTGTATTGGTTTATTATAGTGAGGGTGTGCAATGAGTTGAGCAGGATACTGTGTAGGGCATGGAGGATTTTGATGATGTAGTTGATTGGGATGTGTGGATGATTTTGATATGCAAGCAAGGTGTTCTTGAAAAGATGGAAAAGAATATGGATGATATTTTTGTGCTACAAGATGAGGGAGAGTAGTCATGTAATCATAGGATGAACCATGCCAAACTTGTGGACAAGATTGATGGGGGTTATATTAAGATTGGCATGGCCTAGCACATGAGTATTCCATAATAGATTATGCAAGTAAGACAATGGAGAGGAAGTGTTTTGAAACATACATGTAGGCCAAGATTTCCATGGTTGTGAAATTGCTGCAGCTTCTCCATCTCTTGGAAATGTTGTCTTCATCCTAGGTAAGAAAGAGAAATTATCCATGGGATGCTCCTTTTGGCATTGATGAAAAATCACTTCTCCAAATTCTGCTTGACTTTTCTTAACCTACAAAACATGCAATTGTGAATTTAGATAGCTAATAAAATCAACTTTAAAATGTTCAAAGAAATCATTGATTTCATCTCTTATATCTCCTATTCTTGTAGCAGATTTGGAAAGGAAAGAAGAAAATTCTCTAGAATTCTTACTAGCCTTGGATATTCCTCTTGAATACCTTATGCATAAATCACAAACATCATCATATGATAGCTGAAAAACATCACATTTTCCTATCAGATTTAAGATTTCTAAAATTTCATCTTTGATTCCTTTAAGAATGAGTGTATCTCTTTTTCCAAACGCTTATGCTTTGATTTTTGAAGGTTGTATTTAAATCGCTCCAAATAGTCCTCCAAGATTTCATCTTCCCCTTGTATTATACTGAAAATATCTTCATTGGCCTTGCAATAGTCTTGGTACTTCTCCAAGAATACATTCTTCATGTCCTCCCATGTTTTGATGCAGTTCCCACCAAGGCTCATGAACCATCAAAGAGCTGCTCCTTTTAGAGTAAGATGAAACACTTTCAACCTTTGATCATTAGTATAATAATCATATCCTCTACAAAGTACTTCAAATTCAAATAAGAATGTATCTGGGTCCTCATCATCCAAACCATGAAAATTTGGTAGAAAAGATGGAGGAATTATATGCATTTGTGTCACTCCTCATAGATTATTGATAGGGAATTCAAAAGTAACAATGTGAGCAATTTCTTACCATAATATAAGATGTTCTTCATGGGCTACTTTGAGGTTCCTCCTTCAGATATTCCTGTCAATTTGTTAGTGGAATGGGTGGTGCTTACATCACCACTTGAGTGAAATGCTAAGATTTCTTCAAATTTCTACCTTTTTCTTCCTATTCATTCAAAAAAACAATTTGAAAGGAAATCTAAAGCTCAAGACTTGGAGCAGGGTGTCAAAATACCCTTCCCTCCCCAGGACAAGAAACCAAACAAGAAAAGAATGCACATAAGGAAATCTAAAGCTCAAGACTCAGAGAAGGGCGTCAAAGGACCATTCCCTCCCCAAGACAAGAGATTAGTTTTTCTAAAACCAAAACAAACAAAAATGCAGGAAAAAAAATTAAGCTCAAGACCTGGAGCAGGGTGAGAGAACTCTTTCCTTCCCCAAGACAAGAGAGTGGATCCTATAAAATAAAAACAAGTAAAAAATGTAGGAAAAATAACTATGCTCAGGACCTGGAGCAGGGTGTCAAAGGAAGATTCCCTCCCCAGGATGAGAGATTGACCCTCTGGTTGATACAAATCATGTCTTGCACCTTGTTAGCCTTCCCCGGCAATGGCGCCAAAATGTTGGTGTCCAAGTATGAACAAATTATTCAATCCCATTTCCTACATTAATATGTCAATTCGGGTGCGTACTCTTTTCAAGGTAACATGCAAAGTATATGTAGAGGCAAGGTTACAATCTACATCAATCAAGGGTTCATGATTAAGAAATCAAAGCATCATTGTAAAAGTAATGAAAGCTAAATTGCAGAAAGAAAAGCATTCACAACAATCTATGAAAATCTGTAACAACAATAAAGAAAATACAACCAGTAAAAGAAATATACATAAAAACGACATACACACAACACCTGATCAGAAGAGTGGGCCCAAATCCTTGGTTAGGGTTGTGCTTAACTCACATATTGAGAAAAATATCAGAAGTCTGGAAATTTCATTAACAAGAGTTCCACTGTTACAAAACTCAATTCTTACATCAGCTAGCTCCCCTTTCTCTCTGAATTGCGTCTTTTAAATATACAAACATCCAAAGGAAAGTTACAACAAACTGATCTCAATATTCAGGATGAGATATGAGAGATTTGTCCATCCTAATTCAGCTGGAACAAGTCGAATTTGGTTATTACAATTTGGGCAATTCTGGAAAACGGTCGTAACAGCAAATCTGCAAATATGTCCATCGAAGAACCTTGTGTTTCTCCTAATAAAATTTGAATTTCTAAAAATGGCTTATTGGGTAACTGACTTGTTCCATTTTGAGCAAAACCCATGTCTCAGATTTTCCAGATTCACTTTAATTTGCCCAAAACGTCCAATGCAAAACCGTCGCTTCTTATGCCAGCAAATTCCTAAGTTGGAATATCTAATTATCTGTTGAAGACCACATTTGCAATCTGAAAGAGATCTTGGAGGCTAAAATCATGAGTGAGGTTATAATAAATGAATAAACCAAAATAATGCATAATAATCATTAATTATTAAAAATAAATGAGATCAGATATTATTTATCCACAAGAGCATAAATGATTATGAAATGGAATTATATAATAAATTATGGTAAATAATGTGATAAAAGAATATTGGAAATAGATGAAATGAATGTTAAGAAGTGGTAATAATAATGACCAATTAAGAGCCCAACAGTCGGGAGAAGAAATTAAAAGGGGAAGGGGTCTTATATTATTTTTCAATATTATTTTCCCTAACCTACTCTATACCCCTATTTTCCTCTAGTCCGCCCCTATTTATTTCCCTTGTTGGAAATAATACTGAGAGGGGGGTGAATCAGTATTATCTGATCAATAATTTTTCTTTTATCGAACATATTTATATATGCTACTTCTGCAAAGTGAACTTGCGTGTACATGCAACTATGATTAGAGAAACCAGCGTACACCCAAAAAACTTGTGATTTAGACAATTTATCATGTGTTGATCTTTAACTAGTGCATCAATAATTTATTAAATAGAGCAGTAAAAATAGAATAAACTATCACACGTAAGAAACACACATGAACACCAAGATTTAAGATGGAAATGAAAAGTGGGTGAAAACCACCTGGTGTTGTCGTCCTTGTCTTCTTTTAATAATAAGAAAATTTGTTTACAATCTTATATTGGTGTAGACTCATACTAGTACGCAGACACCCACCTGCAGAAGGCTACAACCTTTTCTTGTTTTCCAGCTTCTACTGGAAGGGAGCTTCAACCCCTATCTCTTGTACTAGCCAATGTGATTACTAGTACAGAGGCATTGGCCTATAGAAGGCTACAAATTTCTCTCTTCCTCTAGGGACCACGTTTCATAAATTTTCAGACTAGATGCTCCTGGTACACACCAATACACATGAAGGCCTCTTTTCATCAAATTTTCATATTGGACCCTTTAGGAACTTTGAAACTCAAACTGCATCAACCAACAATCAGTTAACATGAACAATCAGATCACTATCACCAGAACATTGTGCTGAACCCAGAAACCTACATCATCATTTAGAACTAGCTACAACCTCAAAAATCATGCATCAGAATGTATACGCCACTTTACTAAACCCAACCTACATGTATACACTACTTCCTATAATCAAACCTATGTATACCTTCAAGACTACTGAAACATAAAATTTCTAAAATCAAGTTTGTACCAACTAGAAGTATGTGGACCATCTACTATCTATTTACAGAGCTTTACAAAGGCAGTAGCAGAGATCACCCTTCTCACTTATTCAATCAATCAATAAGATACCAAACTCCTTATGCATCCAGTTTTACATTCAGATCTAAGAATACTTCATTGACACACATCAGTAAAACAATAAAATTGATCAGATGTACTAGTTAGATCTGAAGAAGAGGATTTTATTTTGTATACACTATTTTGAAGAGTAGAACCTGCGTGTACATGCACTTTTGTAGAGACGAACCAACATACAGATCTGCAAATATTAACTCATAACTTCGTTGCACTTCCGGACTTTAGACAAACCAAGATCACAACATTTAAAGAATAAAGTAGAAGTACATAATTAGATCTAGCCCAACCAATATCAGATCATTCAATAATAATTCATTTCAGGTCTCATGATCTTGATCCAACATTGAATTCAAGGTGCACAAAGTATTTCAGATCAAATCACAAACATATCCCCTAAAACATAAAATATACTTCAGATAGAAGTATTCGTTAGAAACCCATAGACTTGCACACTTGGCCTTATGATCTTCTCCTCCTTATATACCTTTAGGCCCTTTATCAATTCCTTGGATAAAAACCACTTAGGACCAATACCTTGGACCAAATACCTAGGGTCAATACCTCAGACCAAAACCTTGGTTTTCCAGCATGTATGCTCTTTTCCTCCTGTGGGAGTGGGTGTATACGTATACACTCTTTTTGCTCTATGGACCAGTGTGTATACACCTTTTTTACTAAGAAGACCTGTGTATATTTCTTAAACTTCTTTTCATCAACCTTTTCCTTTACCTTCTTTATTATGATCAGTAGACCTTAGTTCCATCTTCCTGTTCTTTTGTAGCACTGCCTTGTTACCGCTGAATATACCTATTGTACTGTGAGTTGCCTTTTACCAAAACTAAATTGACCTGTGAGTGAGTTGCCATCAAGAACAACACTTGTATCATAATTCCAACAATCTCCCTTTGGACTTGATGGAAACCATAAAGGTGTTCATTACTGCAAGCTATAGAAATGGTTAGAGATAACATGCAACACCAAAATACTCTCCCCCTTTAACATCAAGGGCAAAGGGCAGACCATGAAACTTTCCTCCTTTGATTTTCATTATGTTGTCCATGCTCCCCCTGAGTACATTCCAATTCTACAGAGATATGATTCAAAGGAATAACAGTACTTTATAACTCAACTAAGTGAGTATGACCTCCTCATGACCAATGACTCATACATACATCAATCACCGAACCAAGTGGGGAAATACAAAATGTTTATACATGATAGAAATACAACAAATATTAGATCATCCATCCCATGCAGAGTGGGGGTAAAAATTACATCATTTGTCCAATAGGATTCATTCAAATATATAAGAAGTCATATCACACCCTAGACCTTTACATGGTTTAAACAAAAAAATGATATAAATATCTAAAGCCATAGTTGGACTCAACAACCATAATGCCAACAATGCAGAATGTGTGTGAAGGCTAATGCTCCCTCTAAACCTGTGCTACCTGGGCATTGTCAACAAGTCATTCATCAAGTTATTTTTTCAGTCAGATAAAAATCAATGAGAAAAGCATATCATCAGACTGTAATCATCAAATCAATGAGCAAAGCATATTGTCAGACTATAATCATCAACATCGAACAAAGCACCAATATCAGAGTTTGACCCACTGTTTTTCTGTCAAAAAATATATATACACTCCTTCAGCCATAGAAACCCGTGTGTATCTGCAACTAAACTTCATGAAACCTGCGTATAATAACCTTCCTTTGAAAAACTGGATTTAATAGTAGGATGATGCGGCAGCTACTCCTAGCTTTGTCTGAGATATTAAAATGTTTCTTTGGGCAGTGGTTTAGTGAGTATATCAGCAACTTGTTCTTTGTAGGGAACATACTCCAACTTTACCTTTTGTTCAAGCACTTTTTCTCGTAGAAAATGGTACTAGATGGGTATGTGGTTGGTCTTGGAGTACATGACTTGATTTTTTGAAACACTAATGGCACTTGTATTATCACATAGAATGGAGATGGGTGGAGTACATGTGATCCAAATGTCTTTCAATGTTTGCATCATCCAAAGTAGTTGTGTGCAACAAGATGCAGTAGCCACATATTATGCTTCAACTGTAGATAATTCAATCGAACTTTGTTTCTTTTTGAACCATGACACTAACTGAGAACCCATATATAATGCACCTCCACTAGTTCTCTTTCGATCATCAACACTTCCTGCCCAATCTGCATTTGTATATGCATGAAGAGTAAGGTCTGTATCTTTAGGATAGCATACTCCAAAGTCTTGATTTCCTTGAAGATATTTGAAGATTCTTCTGACTGCCTGGAGATGTAATTCCTTTGGATTTTCTTGGAACCTTCCAACAATTCCTACTGCATGCATGATGTCAAGTCTGGTACCTGTTAGATAAAGCAGACTTCCAATCATAGATTTGTAAGTTTGTTGGTTTACTGTTGGTGATTCATCCTTAGAGCTGAGACTACATCTTGTTACCATTGGAGTACATACTCGTTTAGAATTTTCCATTTCGTACTTCTTCAATATCCACTTGAGATATTTGGTTTGTGAAAGAAAGATACCATCTCTTATTTGCTGAACTTGTAGACTAAGAAAATCAGTAAGTTCACCAAGTAAGGACATTTCAAATTCTTGTTTCACTATGTTGTGTTGTACAACAAGCCCCCATTTCTAAAAAAAATTTACACAAATTTTTTAACAACAAATGGGTCCCTTTTTAAATAAACTTAGTGAGATTTGTGATTTGATAAATAAAACTGGTATTGGCCTCATTATAAGAAAAACCTTTATCAAAAAGCCCGAGGTAAGTAATTCATTTTGTAAAGCCTTTTGAATAAAGTATAAAGTGTTCCTTTGAAAAATATTATAAATAATTCTACATTGCGATAAAGCGATCAAAGATTGCGTATCGCAATGACAAAGGGATACACCTAAAAAAGTCCTCATCAAATCCTTCGATCCGATAAAGGTAATCACAATCGGCAATCGGAGGTATCATATGCCAAAGAGCTAAAACACAAGCCGAACCCCGGATTGCGATCAATAAATAAGGCATGCATTTCAAGAAAAAAACATTCGCAAAAAAAGTTTGCATGCATAAATCTTTAAAAAAATAATAAATCAAGCTAATTCAATGAAAACATACTCCACCTTATTATAATATCACCTTATCGCAATCGGAGATATTCGTCTCAAGTGATGAAGCCTCGCCCTTTTGAAACTCCTGACTAGGATTTGTGATTTATCGCCGACATCCGATCGGTAAAATCCAAAGACACGGTTGAGATAATCATTCAATATATAATCGATGAGATGGGTATTTATGGAATTTATTCATCATGATTGGTGGCATGAAAGGCTATTAATTTCACAGTTAAGAGTAAATCCCTCAAAGATTTCACTCATGGTGGTTCTTAATTTCACCCGACTTATCATATGTCAACTACCTTAATTCTATTCATCTTCATATTGGCTTTTAGCAGCAATATCCCTTTGTTACGGTTTGTAATCGTCTGTGCAGAGTTTCTTTGAACCCATGAATCCGAAGAAGATGGGAAAGAAATCTAAAAAGGCTGAGGCAACTCCTGTAGCTAAAGAACCAGGACCGAGCAAGAAGGGACTAATATCATATACAACATGTCTCGGTCTGGGAAATGAGAGCTGGGAAAGCATCTACAATATGATAGAAGAAGAGGAACCCGAAGAATCTGAAGAGGAATCCACAACCAATTCCACCAGCAAGTCAGAAGGACCTCTCAAAGAACTAGCCTGTTCATACCTTCACAGGATAGCAGCGCAGGCCAAAATTTTTCCATACACTGATGTGGTTAGATGGCTTGTCAAGAAAATCCCAACTTCAGATAGAACATTTTCCACGGCTGATGGAAGAATGTTTGAGTCATTTAAACCTAAAGATCTCAGGCAAATGTACCATCTACCTCCGCCCGAGAAGCGCTATAACAAGGCATTCCTGGAAGTATTTGCAAAAGAAAATGACTTGGAATTGGACCCGATTAGACACTGGAGGCATTTCCCGGAGAAACATAAGCAGAAGTCATCGGGTAAGTATTCTGTTGATTCATTATCCTCTCCTTATTTCTATGATGGTGCTATGATGTGTAGACAATGGGGACAACATGATTCTGCAAGATTTACTATAGGTATGGTCCCGTTAATGGAAGCTGTGATTCATGGTTATGTTATGGATTGGGCAAATATTCTATCTGATAGAATAGCCACTGAAATACTAGAATACAGAAGGAAAGCGTATACAACTTCCCGGACCTTTCCTCCTTTTTACTATAGTGCATATATTCTTGATATTATTTGTTTTAATTCTGAATACCCCGTACTCGGATGGAAGTGGACTTCCAAAGATCCTAATCCTATTCATATCTATCACAAACAATTGTGGAAGGCCCACTATAAGAATCACTTGTATAGAATTTTCAATGGTTTTGTCCTACCTGTATACTGTTCTATCTTTAATAAGCTTTCCCCTAGGATATCTCAGGAAGCAGCAATTGACCTAACAACAGTGGGTAGCTGGTTCGGAGAGGATAAATTCACTTATGTAAGGCTTTTTGGCAGTGTTACCAAACCCCATGTTCTTCCTCTATATGTTCTTGATAAAATGTTAGCCTGAGAGTTGGCATATCAGATAACAATTGAAGGAACATCAAGAACCCTAAAGGATTCCAAGAAACATATGTGGTCTACATTCCCCCTACAGTGTGGCATTTTTACATTACATGATTATAAGCATGCAGAGAAAGAGGCAGAGAATATTCAAATGTTAAATCTTGCCACCATTCCGAATAGACAATTTGATCCAAGGAAGGTTGCCTATAATGTTACTTCTCTGGCTAAACTTACTAGATTTGATCATGAAAAAGATGACTTTGATGATATTTTTGCTTCAACTAAAATATTTTATCGGGTTAAAGGATTGGCTAGTACCAAATATGGGGAAGAGGGACTAGAAAAATTCAATAGGCTCAGAGCCCAGAGTTTGCAAACTCTACCTTTGGATCTATTAGCTACAACCCCAATAGTTCAGCCACAGAGTCAAATTGAATAGAAAGCTGCCGATAATAGTCTTGTAGTAGAGAAGGTTCCCAAACAAGAAAAGTTGCCAGAGCATGAGCATAGATAAGAAACAAGTAGTGGACTCCTTGATTCAAGCAGTTATGTTGATCCTAAACTGATCAAGGAATGGCAGCGATTTGATTCCATCATTAGTAATACTGAGAGCATTCAAGGATTCAGTACACCTGAGGTGACCGCTACTCAGAAGTCAATAATCAACATAGTTCCGACTGAAGGAATAAGTGGCCCACCCATGATCCATAAGGGCATAGAAATAATCTCGGAAAATCTCTTTGATGAAATTGTTTTACATATAGAAGAGATACCACCATTAGATTTCTTCTACATCCCTAAGCATAGGGATGTAATCAAAATACAAAGGAAAAAGAGGAAAATTGATCACTCTCCTCTTTTGACTTCACAAATGGACATGATGAATGTGGTATGGAGAGAGGAAGTTAATCCTTCTGATGATCTCACCAAACTTTCTTAGTATGATGGAGCATACACGGCAACCACAATGGATAAAACATCGGAGGTCAGTAATTTGCTAAAAGAAAAAGACCAAGTAGTCAGTTTGCTAGAAGCACAAGCACAGGAGAAACAACAGATGATAGAACAACTAGAAAAATAATTGGTAGTCCAGAAGCAGCTAAATGACCAGTTGAATGAGCAATTTCTCAAAGAAAAGCAAAGGATTGATGAGCAAGCAATTCATAAGCAATAGGAGTTATCCCAAGCATTGAGTAAGTTGCAATTATTAAATGAACAACTGAGTAAATCGAATCAAGAACAAATCACTCAACTATCAGTTCAGATAGAAAGATTCAAGGAATATCCGCCAGTGGGATAATTCAGATCGAAGGCTCTACAAATTACCATGGCATTGTTGTTATCAGGAAATCTAGTGTCTATGCAGAGCTGCTAGTCCCACTAAGGCTGGTAGCTACCTTAGAAACAAACAAACTAAAACCACTTTCATTTTCCTTTATGAGAAGCAGATAAGAGGGGAATAAAGGAGACCAACCTCTGTCTTGCACTTGGTTCCTTGCTTAATTCCTCTCCTTTCTGATAGATCTTTGCCACTCGCTTCTTCATCTACCTAGCTTCAAAGAGCACCTGTGGAATCAAAGCAGCATAACACTATCCAAGAATAGAGATCTACTATCATAAACAATATAGGGCCAGATATATATTGACCACACAAATGCATATATCATCAATCATACAAGAATGTGGAGGAAAACTTGAATAGCTTTATTAATAATCAAGAATAGCAAAGAGGATTATAACCAATTGTTCTGACCTATCATCTTCCTCTTAGCAAGAAATCCCTTCTTCACCTCATGAAAAGCTTAGATCACCCAACAATATGATGTTACACCAAGAAACCAGCAGCACTTCCTTACAAGATACAAAATTCCAGCCTCTGGATCTCTGGGATGAGGGATCCATATATAGATGTTTGCAAGGGGGGTGAGTCAACTTTTGAGATTTGATTAGTTTCCTCTCTCTGATAGTTCTTGATTCCACTTGGAGATTGATGATCTCTTACTCATCCCCGGGCGAATGCAGAGAGGCAAGTGTCACAGGAGAAGTTTCTGGAAGATTCCATGATCCTTCACCTTGCAGATTAACCTTGCCATTTGTCCACTCTCACCCATCACACCCCATAGAAGTGCTTTTCAGTATGCATCGCACCTCCCGTGTGCATTTAGGTGGGATTCAGCACACTTTTACCATGGAGCAGGTGAGATGGTCAAGTTTTGACCAGTTCTGAGTAGTTTTTCATGGAGAACTTCTGGGAGATGATGTAATCAGCTGACCTTGTTTAGGGGTTGGAACAACACTTTTAGGGACTTAAGAGCCCTTGGTTTATGGAAATTTATGATTGGGGTTGCAGTGCCCAAAAATTTCTATAATTGTTGCCCCCTAAAGCATGAGGTCGTTAATCTTTTGATGTCGAGTGAAATGCTTTATCATGAGGATCCAAAGTTTTTTCGAGCTGGAAAGCGACTTGTAATAAGATACAATACAATACATTATCTTCATAATATTTTCATGATCTAGCTGAGGCGGGCATTCCCGTGCTCAGCTTTATAAATTCATTTTCATGTACATATGATAGTGTTGTTGGGAAAAGTATCCAATACGGAATGACCCTATCCCACTCTAAGGGTGATAGTACCTCAGCAACAATCAAAGCAAAGCTATTCGAGATTACTTCTTTATGAGATGTAAGAGAGGGGAGAAAGAGATCCACTAACCGTTGTCTTCCGCTAATGATTGATCCAATCTTCTCTCTTTGTTGCTTGTTCCCAGCTCCTTGCTCTTTCACTGGCCCAGCTACACCAAGATCCTGCAAAATAACAAGAAGGGGAAACTACAAGAAGCATACATTCATAATTGATTCAAGGATTAGAATAAATCAAATATACAAGTATCAATACGCCATTGAGACACATGCATATAGAAGAACTTCAAATGCTTTATTAATGGAAGAAGTAAAGTTCAGGAAGTGATACAACCATAAAAGGCCCAATCCAGCATCACCTCCCAGCAGAAAGAAATCTCCTCTTCACCTCCTTCAAGCAAATCACCCAATAGTTCTATACTCAAACCAACAGCACTTCCTTACATTCACAAGATTCCAGCCTCCTTTAGACCTCATGAGAGAGCTCTATATATAGGAGTTTTAGAGAAAGGATGAGTCAGCTTGAGGTTGGATGAAGCTGACTAGTGTCCTCTCCCACTTCAGTTATTCTTCAGTTCTTGAGTCCACTTGGAGGTTCTTGCTTCCACTTGGAGATCTAGACCCTCTTACTCATCACCAGTCGAATTCCTTGATCCAAGTGTCATTTTGGAAGCTTCCTGGGCTCTGACACCTTGAGGAATGAGTCTGCCACATGTCCAAACTCGTTCAGCGCAGGTAGCTAGTGTTGGAGTTGACATTCAGCGCAAGTAGCCAGTGTAGCAGTTGACATTCAGTGCAGGTAGCCAGTGTAGCAGTTGACATGATCCAGAATTAGCTTGTTTTTGAGTGTTTTCAGGTGGAGAACTGATATTTAGTGTTGTGGTTTGCTGACCTTGTTCCTCTAGAGGTAGGAACAACATGTTTAGGGACTTTGGATCCCTTAGATTATTGACATTTCATGCTTCATGCTGCAAGGCACAAAAATGTCTATAACAATTGCCCCCTAAAGTATGAGGTCGTTTATCGGGTGAAATGCTTTATCAGGAGGATCCGAAGTTCATTCAATCGCTGAGAGGTGACCTGTAATAAAATACAATACAATACATTATTTTTCATTCTGCTTTCATGATCTTAGCTGAGGCGGGCATTCCCATGCTCAGCTTTATAAATTCATTTTAGTACATAGAACAGACGATCGTCTGATGGTAGACTGATAATTCTCTGCTGAAATTATCATCCTTTGAGTAGGATGATCATCTGCTGCAATGATGTACATGTCAAATGTCTTTATATTTCCTGAATATATATCACAGCCCGGATGGATGAAACTAGATCCGGGGTCTTCAAACTCGTTCGATCTTCACTCTAAGTACAAGTCGATCCATGTGAGAATTGCGCTGAAGTCGAACATGGAAAGACATCGCTTGATTACCGGTCAATGATGTAAACCGTTAACAAGAGCGAGAGGAATCACCGATAATGATAATGACCCTCAAGGTACTGCAGTACAATTCACGTGGTGTGAATAAAGGATTTGGCGTCGAACACTACGCAAAATCTTTTGGTCGAAGGTCATTGAGGTATACCTGTCGCCGGAAGTGAGAAACTTGCCATTGAGGCATGCAAGCTTCAAAGTACTGAGGGGGGTGTTCCTAGATCAACTTCTTGGATAATGAGCTGAAGTTGACAAGAAGCGATCCATCAAAGGAGGGCCTTAATGAATCCCACATCAGTGACACGGAACGGAGCTAATGATTTTAATGGAGGTGAAAACAATCTGTGAAATATGATTCAGGGTGGCGATCATGGATGGATGAAGGATAATGTATGGCAGTGGATGGGACACGGTTGACTCTTTCTGAACAACATCTCTTGAACATATAACGACACTGATGTGATGGATCGGTAGCATTACCCCAAATGCGGATGGTTTGGCGAAGACCATGGTGATGAGACCGGTGAATGAAACAACCCAACCCGATGTGATACGGAGGAAAAGTGTCATGTTCAAGAGCGACTTGCTACCATTAAAGCTTTGAGGTTCTCCCAATTTTTCCCCAGTCATTTCTGACCAGTACCTCTTTATTTTTGTCAAGCTTGAGGAGGATAACATATGCTTGTTCTATAACCTGCCCTTCGGGCAAGCCCATCGCTATGTTTTAACGAGCCTAGCGATAGGGAAACTCGTTCTCGTCTAAAGACAAGTTTGTCACTATTTAATTATTTTAACGAGTCTAACGACAAGGAAAACTCGGTCCTTTTCATTTTTAGAGAGTCTGAAAAGGTACAGAAAGTTAACTCCAAAATTCCTTTTTCGTCATCTAATCCCTTAAGTCCGAAAAAGTATAAAACAATACAGAAGGGATGAGTTTTCGATAATTTTAACGAGCCGAATAAAACAAGCGCTCGACCTTTTTGTGCAATAATCCCTCAGGTCCAAAAAGATTAAAATCTAGAGGAGGGATAGCTCTTCCAGTCGTTTAACGAGCTGGAAGGCCAAAACTCGGCAATCTTTTCATATTTTACGAGTCAGATGAAAAGAGCTCAAAGAAGACTCGTCTTTTGAGGAACGAGTGATAAACAGGGATAGCAGCAGATTCCAGGTACAGGTTGGAATTTTCCAATCACGGCAGTGTCACAAGGATGGCTAGGTGAAATCACTCTTCGCAGTTGTTCCTCAAAATGGGTAAACAATCATATGGAGGTGAACGATCGGCCAAATGGAATGGAGGTGGTAGGTGCAAAACACGACCAAGGCTTTTTATGGCTAATAATTTTACGATCACAAATGGTTATTTACCGGTACTGGGTTCATTTTTTAAAGAGCTTGAATGCGCCAAAACACTGCTCAATCTTATGTTTATTTTTTAACGAGCATGAACTATGTGCTAAAACTGCTCGGATCTCGCTTTTCTATTTTTTAACGAGCATAAATTCCGTGGTAAAACTGCTCGATTAGTTTGCATGTCCCCAGCATAATAATGCAAATCGAGGTGCATGCCCCCCAAGCTTCATTGCATTCAACTTGGTGGTTGGAATGAAGGTTTACCTTCGAGATCTTTGACTCGACCTGGAAAGGGAGTCGTTTCTTTTTTTAATGAGGTTGACACAGTAAGCTAACTATCCTCATGACTCTTTGTTTCATTTTTTAACGAGGTTGACACGAGATAAGAATTGTCCTCAGTGCCCCCTGTATTTACAGTATTTCAATTAGGGCGATGATCCATGCTGACAAAATGTTTAGGAATCTTCCGAATCCATTAGATATAGAAGATTTCATTTTGTAGGTTTCCACTGTGGCCACTTCCGCCAGATTACTTGGAGGCGGTAGGGCGAAAGTACCCATTAAGGCAGGGTCTTTTAGGAGGCCTACCCCAATATTTTGAAGCGAATGATCGTTTCCGTGGATCATTGGAAGGCTTCCCGTAACTTGTGAACTGTCGGGGAGGAAAGTTTGTTGGTCGACGACTGTAATTCTTCCTTGAAAAGGAAATGCAATCTTCCTGAAGTAGGTCGACACAACTGCGGCCATGGCATATATCCAGGGCCTTCCCAGTAGGATGTTGTAATCGAGGTTTCCATCAATTACTTCAACATCAATTCCTACTGTTTTGCCCCCCAGTTCAACTTGCAAGTTACTTAAAATCCCGTATGGAGTGTATGATCGTCCATCAAATGCTTTTAACGTAGTTGATGATTTCGACAAGGGTGGTGAGCCTAAATTTTTCCAGCAATTCATCGACATAAGACATGTAGATGCCCCCTCATCAATAATTGTTCGATGAACAGTTTTGTTGAGGGCTTTCACTTGAATAAGGAAAGCTAGTTGAGCTGGTAACTGAGGGTCATATCCTTTATGATCAAAGGCCACAAGATTGGAATCCATTGGGCCAATCCCACCTATTGCTGATAATAAAGCTTGCTCTTGGGAGGGGTAATTTTGTGGTACCTCAAGTGTCGACATAGTGGACGGCGATTGGGCTAGGTCCTCTACTATATTATAATTCTGTGCTCCTTTGGCACGAGGATTAAATGTCGATTTGTGTACTACTCCCTTTGGTGACTTTATTATTGGCTCAGGAACGATGGGTGGCACAACTTCGGTCAAAGTTGTTGTTGAGCTATTAGGTCATTCATTAACCTTGTTGTTCGATAGCTTTGGATTTCCGTAATCTTTATTCCTTGTCAAAGCATCATTCTGTTGCTTTGAGGTAGACAACATAAGCACTTGGGATCGGGAAGCATTTTGATTAGCAACCAGATTTTGACCTGGGTTGGGAAACGGATCAGTCAATACTGCTGGGGTTTTTGAACTCTTAAAGAGTTTCTTAACTTCAGCTATATGTGGACAATCTTTCGTCCAATGATCCTCATCTCATATATGACACCCTGCTGGGGGTTTCCTTTTTCTCCCTTTCTTTTTCTTCTTGCCCCCTGGTTGCTTCAGTTGTTTGCCCTTGTCGTTCGACATGGCATTTACTTCTGAGTCAAGAAGTTCCTCATTTTCATTTTGACTAGAAATTTGGTGTTTGCCAAACACGCCATCGCTGGCGCGAGAGTCATTGTTTGATTTAGGAGGAGGAGGAATTGAGAATTCCGGTCTAGGGGCATCAGGTATTTTATCATAGAGCGTGCCGGACTGAGTATATACTAAGTCTAGATATTGTGCATGAGCAATAACTTGCTCCTCCGTTACGACTCCCCCCTTGGCCACATCTTTCGTTATGGCAGGAAGTAACGACTTTATAAACCATTCAGCTAACAGCTGATCTGGAACGTAAGTCTTTACCATCCTGCGACGACGACACCACTCATGTATATGATCGGATATATGTGTGGCCGTCGTCTGCTTGAAATTGGTTAAGATTTCCGTTCCAGTTTCATACCTTATCGGTAATTGAAAATGGGTTAAGAAAGTCGTGGCTAGGGAGCTAAAATTGTCGAAAGAGGCTCTAGGTAATTCAATATACCATTTAGCCGCTGGACCTGTCAATGTCCTCTGAAAAAGGCGAAGCCTTATCGAATCATCGTTCAGGGTGTTCGACGAGCACCACAGATGAAAAGTCATCACATGATTCGACGGGTCTTCACCTGGATTTCCATTGAATTTAGGAATGTCCGATGGAAGTTTATGCGGAATCGCTGGCCACCAAGGGGCATAAGCAATTGGATCATTCGTCAGCCGGTTTAGATCTGGTAATTCTAGAGTTGCTACAAAGGGCAACTGTTGATTCAGGTTAGGCGAAGCATACCCAGGATAAGATGGAATCGCCTGAGCAGTGGGTCTTTGCATACCAGCATAATGTATTTGATGCTGGCAACTTTGACAAGTTTGATGGGCATAACCGTTATTATACGGTTGCTCATTACTTACAAAGACTTGTTGCTCGGGTCCTTGATATGATTGCTGGAATTGCGGTTGTTGAGTTTGAACCAGCTCCGGTTGTTGGACCATTTGCTGTCGTCCAATACTGGATGATTGACCAAGATGAGGAGTCATAGTACTTGTTTGAGCCTGAGTCGCTCCAGATAAGGAGGCACTAACCGGAGGTTGTGGTTGAGTTGTCGAGACAAGAGGCTGTTGTATGGCAACCTGAGAAACTTGGGGTTGACATACAACAAGTAGCGCTTGTACTTGCGACGCAATCAACATACCAGGTATAGTGGCAACATTCGACACAGGGTGGACTGGTTGCATTGAATATGCAACCCTTGGTTGCTGAGGCAGTATTGGTACCCATCCGCTGGATGTAATTCCAGTTTGACCTGAACTTTGTTGTAAACTCCCATATGGTTGTTCTCCGGGGGGGAACAATGAAAAGGCATACTGCCCTCCATATGGTGGCAATCCAGTGCTTAAAGGGTAGATTGGCCTTTGAAGACACATTGGATCAAGTTGTTGAGTTTCAACATAAGAAATACCAGATGATAATCTGGATGAAGAAATAGGAACTAACCATGTCGTCGAAACAGTCTCTGATTGGACTCCAGCTTGTTGTTGACAATTTGCCGGGACAGATGGTATACCAGCGAACATCGTTGGAGTAGCAGCAGGAGGCTCTGCCGCTGTTGTGTCGGATGACACACTCCTGGATGTCGATGTTTGTTCAGACACATTTAGTCTATCCAAAAGATTTCCTAGCGATTCTACAAGAACTTTGTGATGAAGGTAGACTAACTTCGAAGATCAACGCGGGAATAAAGGGTGATTGTTCTGTTTAAAATAAATTGTTAACGACGCTTTAGACACAACTTGCTTTTTCAGTTTTAAAGAGTCGAGAAAAAGCTAAAGATGACTCTAGTCTCCTTCGATGTTTTAACGAGCCCGAAGTGACAAATGCTCGGATAGACTTTTTCAGTTATAGAGTTTGAAAAAGGCCAAAAGAAACTGCTTTGGAGATCTAGGTAGAGGGTGTGCCAAACCTTTCGCAAAACCACAGAATACATTTTACGGTACGAGTGGTCGATCTTCGTGAATGCTGTGTTCACTGCATTGTGATCAGTAGGGCGGCCGACACGGCTTCCTAAGGATAAAAGATATATGCCTATAGGGGTCTCCCAATATATACGCGACGGTACGTGGGAGCACAAGTCCGTATTAGTGCCACCGACTCTCAGGAGGAATCACCCACCTTCTTCGAGATCGACAGTCACTACGTTTAACGACGCCAGAACACGTCTCTAGCTTAGACCTCTATGTGTTTGCGTTATGTTTCAAAGCGTTGTTAGGTTCATTCAATATATTTTAAGTTGATCTTTTTTAAAGTTTGCCTTTCAAGGTTCACCACGAGATGTATGATACAAATTCCTAAATGCAGTCTAAGATGAGAAGCAAGCTTTTTCAATCTTTTCGACTTATGAAAATCTTAACTACTGAGGGAAAAGAAAGACATCATCTTTTCACACAGATCAAAGAGCATACACTAATGCACTTTTCCCTAAATCAACATACAAACTTATCAAATGCAAAATGCAAAATGCAGGTATTTCTTTTCTCTTTCTTAATGTTGATGTAATACAAAAAGAAAGCTGTTGTATAGCTTTGAATTCGATTTCAAGTGAAAGAAAACAAGCTTGTCCAAAATCAAAAGACACCTTAAGATTTTACTTGTTTCGACACTAGAAAATATATAAATTCAAACCATATGACGAAAGCAAAAGCTCAATCAGCTATGAACAGCAAACAAACTAACTCTTAAGATCAAAACGACACTTATCACAGGTCTAGATCTAAGAGGCCACAGCAAGACTAGTTCACTTTCGTTATGGGAAACTGTAAATGATATAAGAAATACACAAAGAACAAACACAGTTTCTTTATACAACCGAGGCGGAATAGTGGCAAGGAAAGTTGGTTTCAGATAGGTACATTAACTGGTAATAGACTGCAAAAACAAGGGTGAAAACAGGGCAAGAAACAGCAGGAAACCCCAGTAGCACAAGGCAAGACTGGTTCAGCGCAGGTGGTACACTGTCAGTTTGACATTCAGCGCAGGTAGCCCCTTCAGGAACTGCGCTGAAATGCAGACAACCTTCACACAGTCTGCACTGAAGATTCAAACTTTCATTTTTCTCAGTTTCCGGGTCAGAGATTGCTCAAAAATTCACAGTTTTTGGCCAAATCAGAAGCTATCAGTCAAATACACACTAAGGGATGAAAAGGAGGATGAAAAGCTATCACTAAGAGCTATTTAGAGTCCTTGTGGATCAGCTCTTCAAATCATAAACTTGCCCAGAGACTGAGCTAGAGTAGCTGCCCTCTACTTTGCATTTGAAAGATCCAAATGCAGTTTGATTCGGTACTCCCTGTGTTTATGAAATGAATAGCAAAAACACAAACAACCAACAAGATACGATCCCCAGCGGAGTCGCCAATTTGTTGTTGGGAAAAGTATCCAATACGGAATGACCCTATCCTACTCTAAGGGTGATAGTACCTCAGCAACAATCAAAGCAAAGCTATTCGAGATTACTTCTTTATGAGGTGTAAGAGAGGGGAGAAAGAGATCCACTAACCGTTGTCTTCCGCTAATGATTGATCCAATCTTCTCTCTTTGCTGCTTGTTCCCAGCTCCTTGCTCTTTCACTGGCCCAGCTACACCAAGATCCTACAAAATAACAAGAAGGGGAAACTACAAGAAGCATACATTCATAATTGATTCAAGGATTAGAATAAATCAAATATACAAGTATCAATACGCCATTGAGACACATGCATATAGAAGAACTTCAAATGCTTTATTAATGGAAGAAGTAAAGTTCAGGAAGTGATACAACCATAAAAGGCCCAATCCAGCATCACCTCCCAGCAGAAAGAAATCTCCTCTTCACCTCCTTCAAGCAAATCACCCAATAGTTCTATACTCAAACCAACAGCACTTCCTTACATTCACAAGATTCCAGCCTCCTTTAGACCTCATGAGAGAGCTCTATATATAGGAGTTTTGGAGAAAGGATGAGTCAGCTTGAGGTTGGATGAAGCTGACTAGTGTCCTCTCCCACTTCAGTTATTCTTCAGTTCTTGAGTCCACTTGGAGGTTCTTGCTTCCACTTGGAGATCTAGACCCTCTTACTCATCACCAGTCGAATTCCTTGATCCAAGTGTCATTTTGGAAGCTTCCTGGGCTCTAACACCTTGAGGAATGAGTCTGCCACATGTCCAAACTCGTTCAGCGCAGGTAGCTAGTGTTGGAGTTGACATTCAGCGCAGGTAGCCAGTGTAGCAGTTGACATTCAGTGCAGGTAGCCAGTGTAGCAGTTGACATGATCCAGAATTAGCTTGTTTTTGAGTGTTTTCAGGTGGAGAACTGATATTTAGTGTTGTGGTTTGTTGAACTTGTTCCTCTAGGGGTAGGAACAACATGTTTAGGGACTTTGGATCCCTTAGATTATTGACATTTCATGCTTCATGCTGCAAGGCACAAAAATGTCTATAACAGATAGACAATGTGCAGACTGATGATTCTGGTAGAGCCATCGTCCCTTGGATTGGATGATTATCTGTGCAGCAATGATATACATTTTATGTCTTTATTTTCCTGAATATATATCACAGCCTGGATGGATGAAACTAGATCCGGGGTCTTCAATCTCGTTCGATCTTCACTCAAAGTACAAGCTGATCCATGTGATAGATATTCTGGAGTCGAACATGGAAAGACATCACCTGATTACCAGCCAATGATGTAAGCTGTTAACAGGTGCAAGAGGAATCACCGATAATGATGATGACCCTCAAGGTACTACAGTACAATTCATGTGGTGTGAATAAGGGACTTGGCATCGAACACCACGCGAAATCTTTCGGTCGAAGGCCATTGATGTAAACCTGTCGCCGAAAGTGAGAAACTTGCAATTAAGGCATGCAAGCTTCAAAGTATTGAAAAGGTTGTTCCTAAATCATCTTCCTGGATAATGAGCTGATGCCGACAGGAAGCGATCCGTCATAGGAGGGCCTTAGTGAATCCCACATCAATGACATGGAACGGAGAAAATGATTTTAATGGAGGTGAAAACGATCTGATGACATAAGGTTCATGGTGGCGGTCATGAAAGAATGGAGCGTAAATGTATTGCAGTGGATGAGACACAGGTGAATTCTCTGAGCGACTTCTCCTGAACATATCGGTGACACTGACATGATGGATTGGTAGCGTTAACCCCAAATATGGATGGTGTGATGGACCAATGGTGATATGACCAGTGAACGGAACAACCCAACCCGACTCAAATGCGGAGTGAAAGTGTCATGTTCAAGAGCGACTTGCTACCAATAAAGTTTCTTCAAGTTTTCTTCCCAATTTTTCCCCAGTCATTGCTGACCAGTACCTATTTATTTTTTTCAAGCTTGAGGAGGATAACATATGCTTGTTCTATAATTTTCCCTTCGGGAAAACCCATCTCTATGTTTTAACGAGCCTAGCGATAGTGAAACTCGTTCTTGTCTATATGGACAAGTTTGTCGCTATTCAGTTTTAACGAGTTTAACGACAAAGATAACTCGATCCTTTTCAATTTTAGAGAGTCTGAAAAGGGACATAAAAAAAATTCCAATAATCCTTTTTCGTCATATAATCCCTTATGCCCGAAAAAGTATAAAATAATACAAAAGGGATGGATTTTCGGTAATTTTAACGCGCCGAACAAAACAAGCGCTCGATCTTTTTGTGTAATAATCCCTCAAGTCCAAAAATATTAAAATCTAAAGGAGGGATAGCACTTCTAGTCACTTTAACAAGCTAGAGAGGCTAATTGCTCAGCAATCTTTTCATATTTTACGAGTCAGATGAAAAGAGCTTAAAGGAGACTCGTTTTTCGAGGAACGAGTGATAAATTCGGGTAGCAACTAATTCCAGGTAAGGTTTGGAATTTTCCAATCACGGCAGTGTCACAAGGATGGCTAACAGGATCACTCTTCGCAGCTGCTCCCCAAAAAGGGTAAACAATCAAATGGAGGTGAATGATCAGCCAATATAGAGTGGAGGTGATGATGAGAACACGACCAAGGTTTCAAAGGCTGATGATAATACATTCATGATGGTTATTTACTGGAAATTGGTTCATTTTTAATGAGCTTAAACTCTGGGGGAATGTTTGCTCATTTCTTATGTTTATTTTTTAACGATCTTGAATTTCACATTAAAACTGCTCGATCCAGTCGTATAATAAGGATGTCTCATTTAAAATGGCATTTTTCAAAGCTTTGCCCGACATCCTTTCTTTATGCAAGTTAGGAAACGACCAATACTACGAGTTTAAAGGGTTAGAGGACCTACAAATTTAAAAAATAAATGGTCGTTCTTCGCTTTCACGCCAAAAGGTTTGCATGCCCCCGGGTATAGCGAAAAATTTCCAAGTTACCAAAGATTGTTCTATCCGTACTGTGGAAAAAACACTTCCTTAGTGATGTCTACCGAAATAAATGAAGGTGAGTGGTGCAACTGGCTCCACTCACATAACTTTGACAAAGGAATCTTATTCCAGTCTAATCTCATAAACTAGTCATATATCCTTCGCGGAAACCTACCCTATACCCAAGGTTTTCCTGTCGAACCAGACCAGGGTGCATGCCCCGTGGGTTTCAGTCATGTCCTCTAAATCACTCACGCTCATCAAGTGGACGGACTGGAGATTGATGAGACATTCCTTGCATGAAAAGACCATTCAGGGATGGTATTTGACTATTTGCTATGTGTGAACCGGGGAATGAAAGCTGGTCTACGAGCTTGACCACTCTTCCTTCATGCGGAAAACACATTACTCTAAAGAGTGAGGAGACAATGGCTCCCATGCAATAAATATAGTCACGTCCAAGGAGTAGATTATAATCCAGGGGTCCTTGGACTACCATTACGTTCATGTTAACGGTTTTCGTTCTCAATGTTATCGACACATTGGGAAGGATCCCTAACGGTCGACTGGTTCCTTTGTCAAAGCTTGTTAGATTTCTCATTTCAGGAAAAAGCGATGGTGAACCAAGCGCTTTCCAAGCAGTTGAGGAAAGGATACTCACAGAAGACCCTGGTACCGGCCATAACCATTCTATATATTTGAGCAATGATTCGAAATGGTGCACTAGCCAGTAAACGGGGTCTGGCTAGTAGATTCCAATCGAAGGAAACAACTAGGTTGCTTGGAGGTGGGATCGAATAGACGGCCGGATATGACTCTGACGAACTTCCTTCTTATGGTAAAGGAATGGGTATACTGCCCCGAGGTTCATCGGAGCCTGTGCTTACGAAGAGAATTTGAATGGTGTTGTTCTTGTTCTCTTTGGTGACTGTATCATCTGAAGATGGACCTTCTGAAGGCAAGACCGGGTCAACTGCCGCCTCGACCTTTTGACTTTTGTCTGGTGTGGATTCAGAGGGTTCATGTTCAATGATATATGCTTCAGCCGACCACAATGGCGTGTCAGCCGGTTTTTCAACTAGTGATGGACTCGGCAAGAGTTTTTTATATCTAGGAGGAAGCCGTAATGGTGAAACCGGACGGTCATCCAAAACTCTTTTAGCCTCGTCTAAGAAGGGAAAACAGTGGACGACGTGATCACCCTCACACAGTTTACAAGGAAATTTACATTTTCCTTTTTTTCCAGCGGCTTCACTTTCACTAGTTGACGGTGTATTCTCAACATGATCGTCAGAGGTTGATGACACCAGATTGTGCAAACGAAGATCTGAGGGATGCAAGGACAATCTCGATGATAGTGGTCTCCTTTGCAAATGACACATGGCGATTTAGGCCTGGACGGTACAGTGTGTGGATTTTCGCTAGATGACGCCTGGTTGCCCCTTTTCGCCTTTGGCTCCTTCTTCTTCTTCTCTTTCTTATTTTTCTCCTTCTTCTTCTTAGTTACTTGATTTTTGGCTTTACCAGCATCATAAAGCTAAGAGGAAGGAGGAGAGAGAGAATTGGACGAAGTAGAAGTTTGGGGGGTAACCTTGGTATCATTTAGTTGTTGACTTGATTGTTCAGGAATCACGGTGTTCTGAACGACAGAGGGCGAGAATAGCCATACAGGCAAGCCAATTGTCAATCCTGGAAGCGACAATGTGGCCATATGGGGTGCACCAACATCTCCCCAAGAGGAGAAAGGACTAGGATTTCCTCCAAGGGGAAATCCTTGGTTGGTGGACTCCATTTTTCTCAACCTAAGGCCAACGTAGGAAAGGTGATGTTTATTTCGATTAAAATAAATTTTTGATGCTTTGACACAACTTGTTTTTTCAAAATTTTTAAGAGTCTAGAAAAAACTAAAGATGACTCTAATCACCTTCGATTTTTAATGAGCTTGAAGTGACAAGTGCTCAGATGTACCTTTTCCTTTAAGGAGTCTAAAAAGGAACGAAAGAGACTACTCTGGAAATCTAGACAGAGGGATTACCAAACCAATCGCAAAACTGCAGAATACTTTTTATGGTACGACAGTCAATCTTCCCGAATGTTGTGTTCAATGCATTATGATCGATAAGGCGGCAGACATGGCTTCCTATGGATAAAGAATAAAGCCTATTGTGGTCTCCCAATATATACTTGACGGTACGTGGGAGCACAAGTCCGTACTGGCACTTATCGTCTCAAAGTGGAGGAATCACCCAACCAACAATAAACAACAGTTACCAGGCTTTACGACGCTGGAATACGTCTCTAGCCTAGACTTCTAAATGTTGTGCGTTAGGTTCCAAAGCGTTTTTAGATTCATTAAATTTATTTTACAGTTGATCTTGCTTAAGAAATTTGCCTTTCAGGTTCACCACGTGATGTAGATTTACAATTCCTAAAATGAAATCTAAGATGATAAACAATCGTTTAATCTTCTTTTTGCAATGAAAATCCTAGCTACTAAGGAAAGAGAGACGATATTCTTTCAACATAGAGCAGAGAGCACACACTATATGCACTGTCCTAAAATCAAACCAACAAACAGTCTAAATGCAAATTCACATGCATGTATTTGTTTTCAACCTTCTTAATGTGTGAATGATAGAAAGAAAGCTAAATGCAAACCTGAATTATTTTTCAAAGCGACATTACTAACAAGTTTCTTTTCAAGACAAAATGAAGAGAATGACGACATTTTGTTATTTGGAATTGAAAACTTGCTTTTGACACTTGAAAAACTATTAATTCAAATCAAATACAAGAGTAATAGTGTAATAAACTATCAAGAATAATTGGATTCTCTTCTATGACTGAAAACAAAACTTGCGACACTTTTCAAATCAAGAAGTGACAGTTCAATTACGCTACTTCTTTGTAAAAGAGAACTGAAAATGGCTCACAATACATAAAAACATTTACAGTTCTTTGCACAATGGAGGTGGAATAATAGCAAGGAAGGGGGTTTCCAACAGAGGTATACTGATTACAGACAAAAAAACTCCTGAATAGAGCTGAAAAGAGTGAAAAAACCAAAATTTGAAGGCAAAATTAGCCCTTTCTGATCAGCGCACCTGTTACACAGGGATTCTAGTATGCATCCCACCTACAGCATATAGGAAGTGAGATGCATACTGATATCCCTGAAGAGAGGGTGCAATGGTACAATGCGAGACTTTTGATCCAGTTCTTGATCACAGTTTGCAGCACAGTTCAGGGATTTTGGCCGAGCAAGTGGTAATCAGTAAATAAATCATAGGGGTATAGGTTACTAGAGCCACCACAAGGGCAATTAGAGAGTTTGTAAATCGATTGTTTAGTTTACAAACAAAACCTGGAGATAGACTGAAGCAACATTGATCTACTTTGCACTTGCATAGCAAATGCAGTTTGAAGGCTAGCTGACTTGACTTCAGGCTCCATCTGTAAGTTTATAAAGCAAACAAGTATAGACAAACAAACAATCTGTTCACTCCCCAGTGGAGTCGACATTTTGTTATCGGGAAATCTGGTGTCTATGCAGAGCTGCTAGTCCCACTAAGGCTGGTAGCTACCTTAGAAACAAACAAACTAAAACCACTTTCGTTTTCCTTTATGAGAAGTAGATAAGAGGGGAATAAAGGAGACCAACCTCTGTCTTGCACTTGGTTCCTTGCTTAATTCCTCTCCCTTCTGATAGATCTTTGCCACTCGCTTGCTCATCTACCCAGCTTCAAAGAGCACCTGTGGAATCAAAGCAGCATAACACTATCCAAGAACAGAGATCTACTATCATAAACAATATAGGACCAGATATATATTGACCACACAAATACATATATCATCAATCATACAAGAATGTGGAGGAAAAATTGAATAGCTTTATTAATAATTGAGAATAGCAAAGAGGATTACAACCAATTGTTCTGACCTAGCATCATCCTCTCAGCAAGAAATCCCTTCTTCACCTCATGAAAAGCTTAGATCACCCAACACTATGATGTTACACCAAGAAACCAGCAGCACTTCCTTACATGATACAAAATTCTAGCCTTTGGATCTCTGGGATGAGGGATCCATATATATATGTTTGCAAGGGGGGTGAGTCAGCTTTTGAGATTTGATTAGTGTCCTCTCTCTGATAGTTCTTGATTCCACTTGGAGATTGATGATCTCTTACTCGTACCTAGGCGCATGCAGAGAGGCAAGTGTCACAAGAGAAGTTTTTGGAAGATTCCATGATCCTCCACCTTGAAAATTGACCCTGCCATTTGTCCACTCTCGCCCATTACACCCCATAGAAGGGCTTTTCAGTATGCATCACACCTCCCGTGTGCATTTAGGTGGGATGCAGCGCACTTTGACCATGGAGTAGGTGAGATGGTCCAGCTTTGACCAGTTCTGAGTAGTTTTTCATGGAGAACTTCTGGGAGATGATGTAATCAGCTTACCTTGTTCTTTTTGGGGGTTGGAACGACACTTTTAGGGAATTAAGAGCCCTTGTTTTATGGACATTTATGATTGGGGTTGCAGTGCTAAAAAATGTCTATAACAACTGTCTAGTCAGTTGAGCCTATTTTGTCATAATATCTCACTGGTTCTTCCTCTGTGTGAAATTTCATCATCCATGGTTGACAAATTAGTAGATGTGAGACTGGACTTGGAAAAACAGATGAGAAATTAACAAATTTTCTCTCTTGGCAAGAATCTAAAGATGGAAAAGCTGCTAATCTACCACAAATTCTGGAATCGCATAAAAAAATTATATTTATTGAATGGCAATCTCAGCTAATGAAGGCAGAAAGAGTGACATCAAGATGCAGATCGGAAACAAACAACCTAGTTGAGTTAATTAATAATAGTCTTTATTTATCAAATTTAATAACAAAGTGTTTTCCAGGGAAATTTCCACTAGTAAAAGCATTAGAACATACATGGAAACAAGAGCTGGAGCAAAGGGAAAGATTGATGGCAGGTATTTAAAGTTTAACGTGGGAAACCTTTTGCTTTTTCCTTGTCAAACCATATAGTCAGTGGAAAGTGATGAAATGCCTCACCGATTCAATTGGCCATATGATTCCTGAGCTTAATTATGCCACATACACCGCTCAGTTACACTAATGTATGAGTCATTGCTATGGGATAAAATGCACGGGATGAAAACTACCCTCAAAAGCCTTCCTGGAACCTTTGACAGACTGTAAGATTATTTGAAAAAGCTACCAAGTTGCACACATGTTTATCTATCAAACATAAATTGACAAGGTATGGAGAGAGGATCACCTTTGGTTCCTTCTAGATTTGCTTGGGGATCTCTATGCGGCAAGAAGAACTCCTTCAAGGCCGGCTCCAATACAATTTCTGCACAAAGGACAACGCAAACCAATGAAAGCATATGCTCTTAAGAAATAATGTAATAATGCACAATAAACATATATTAGTGTATAACTTAACTACTCATCTTGACAAGCATCAGAATGAACAAATAAATGAACAACATTACCGACACTATGGAGTAGGGAACACAACTGCAGTTCTATATTCAGAATGGAAGAGTGATTACAACCATCCATTGTATCAGCCTTCCTTTGCCGCTTCTTCCTCTCTCTCTCTCCCTCTTTCGACTAGCTTCTTCAAGAATATGACAGTTCACAACAGCTCTATGGGCTATCCTTCCAAATGCTCTGACCCTTTTGCAATGGCCCTCTCGCTGCTTATGTAGCAATCAAATTAGGGCTGCCAAGCTCCTCCTAGAGTTCATTAGGGCAAAAGCCATGAACCTACCCTATTTACAAGCTTTTTCCCATTTGCCTTCATTCTCAGAATGGAATTTCTCCAAATATCTTGATTTTTGGAGTTTCCTTGCTTTTCTTAAGCAAATTTAGGGATTTAATATCTAGATATTATAGAGCAAATTCGTTGGCCTGAACTTTTGAATATCCCTTAGGTTCACTAACGCTCCCCCTGGTCTAACAACATGAGTTAGCAGGGTGACTAATGCTCCTTTATGCTTGGTAACAAGCTTTATAAAGTAGGTTGACAGTGTGTAGAGAGCGTTAGTGTGGATTCTAGACCTACAATTGTGGTCTTTGCTTCAGTCATCTTGTCTTTCACCTCTAAGTTGATGAGGAGGTCAATTTGTCATGCCCCCTAAAGTATGAGATCAGAGGTAGAGACGATGGCCAAAATACTTTATGAAAACACTGTAATTTGCTGTCAAAATCTTTATAGAGAGAGAGGAGAGTTTCAGGCGGCAAGGAAAACCTGATACAACATAGATACATATATATAAACTGCTAAAATCATGTCCTGAGTCGGGAATTCCCATGCTCAGTATCTATGTCAGAGTAATTTTCTCATATGACATATAACAATGCTAGCCTCTAATATGGCACAGAGTGGATCTAGTGTCATAATAGATCATCCTGAAATAGTTGTCTCCAAAGAACAATATCTGCAGCTTGGGAGAGGAAACAAGGCTGAATGATGCAAACCTCTACCCAAGATCTTGATTCCCACTTCACCGAACAGCATAGATCGGTACATGTGATAAGATGTGTCGACGTTGAACATGCACGAAATCATCTGATTACCAGTCAATAATGGAGACCATTAACAGATGCGAGGAAAGCCATTGATAATGGTGATGGTCTCCAAGATGCACAGTGCAAACTAGCGAGTGTGAAAAATTTCTTTGTCGTCGAACACTCGTAGAATCACTTAACCAGGAGCCAATAATGAAAACTCGTGATCAAGCACAAGGTAGCTTGCCACTAATGTCGGCAAGTACCAAGGCACTGAATGTGTTTCTGGGTTATCTTCCTAGATAGAGTGTTGAAGTCGGTAGGAAGAAACCTATCGAAAGGTAGGCAATGACGTGTCCTACATTAGTCGACATGAAACCGAACAAGAATGATTTTTTTTTTGAGGAATCTTTTGAGAATTTGGGTGTGATGCAAGAAAGTGTTCCCTCTGCAGACAGAGGCAACACCTCTAGCCCTAGAGTGGGTCTAGTCACAGCAAGGACAAAACAATAATTAATTCCCTTAAATGGTCATCGTTGGAGGCCTACCTCAAATCGGTGGTTGATGAAGTTCTGTTGCACTACTCCAGCTTTTGTTTCCTTCTCCTTAGAGAATAATTGACTTGAAACAACACAAGACAATGACAAAGCACATAACCAGGAAACAACAATGATCTATTTACTCACAAAGTCAAGAAGTCATGAGCTATCAAGTAAATTACATACAAGATATAGGAAATCATCATTGATTGTATTAATAATGAAAAAAGAGTAAGCTTACAACTGAGTCTTGACATCACAAGCCTTCTCAGAGGGTCCAACTAGTGTGTTTCTTCAAGCATTCACTCTCAAAGATAGGTCTCCAAAATAGAAATATCTCTCTCTCTCTCTCTCATTCAAAAGCTTTACATAAGATTAAGAGCACTCCACACCTTCTTTCCAACTATAAAGCAATCCCACACTTGTCACACTCACACCAACTATCTATCAAACTCAAAAATAGTAGCAGCACTGTGCAACCAAAAAGAACTAGCAGACGATATTAATGGTGAGTGATTTTATAGGAGAAGGAGTCTCCATGAAATGAGGGAGAGGGAGCTTATCCTCAAGACAAGCAGCACAAAAGACGGAACTACCATGCCAAAGGGAGGAGGGCAACCCGAATTGACCCAACAACTAGGTCCAAAGACATCTAGAAGGTTGACTGTTGGAACGAATTCACCCAATCTGGATCATCGCGAGTTTATAACTAAGCTTTAGTGCTGACATCGCTAGTAGGCAATGTAATCAGTCAAAATGTCGCTAAAGATATCAAATAGACTCACACGAGAGCATCTATTTACTCACAAAGTCAAGAAGTAATGAGCTATCCAGTAAATTACATACAAGACATAGGAAATCATCATTGATTGTATTAATAATGAAACAAGAGTAAGCTTACAACCGAGTCTTGACATTGCAAGCCTTCTCAGAGGGTCCAACCAGTGTGTTTCTTCAAGCATTCACTCTCAAAGATGGGTCTCCCAAATAGCAATATCTCTCTCTCTCTCATTCACAAGCTTTACACAAGATTAAGAGAACTCCACACCTTCTTGCAAAATATAAAGCAATCCCACACTTGTCACACTCACACCAACTATCTATCAAACTCAAAAACAGCAGCAGCACTGTGCAACCAAAAAGAACTAGCAGATGATAGCAATGGTGAGTGATTTTATAGGAGAACAAATTCACCCAATTTGGATCGTCTCGAGTTTATAACTAATATTTAGTGCTGACATCGCTAGTAGGAAATGTAATCAGTCAAAACGTCACTAAATATATCAAATAGACTCGCACCAGAGCATCTATTTACTCACAAAGTCAAGAAGTCATGAGCTATCAAGTAAATTACATACAAGACATAGGAAATCATCATTGATTGTATTAATAATGAAACAAGAGTAAGCTTACAACCGAGTCTTGACGTTGCAAGCCTTCTTAGAGGGTCCAACCAGTGTGTTTCTTCAAGCATTCACTCTCAAAGATGGGTCTCCCAAATAGCAATATCTCTCTTTTTCTCTCTCATTCACAAGCTTTACACAAGATTAAGAGCACTCCACACCTTCTTGCAAACTATAAAGCAATCCCACACTTGTCACACTCACACCAACTATCTATCAAACTCAAAAACAACAGCAACACTGTGCAACCAAAAAGAACTAGCAGATGATAGCAATGGTGAGTGATTTTATAGGAGAACGAATTCGCCCAATCTGGATCGTCGCGAGTTTATATCTAAGATTTAGCATTGACATCTCTAGTAGGAAATGTAATCAGTCAAAACGTTGCTAACGATATCAAATAGACTCGCGTCGGAGCATCTATTTACTCACAAAGTCAAGAAGTCATGAGCTATCAAGTAAATTACATACAAGACATAGGAAATCATCATTGATTGTATTAATAATGAAGCAAGAGTAAGCTTACAATTGAGTCTTGATGTTGCAAGTCTTATCAGAGGGTCCAACCAGTGTGTTTCTTCAAGCATTCGCTCTCAAAGATGGGCCTCCCAAATAGTAATATCTCTCTCTCTCTCTCATTCAAAAGCTTTACACAAGATTAAGAGCACTCCACACCTTCTTGCAAACTATAAAGCAATCCCACACTTGTCACACTCACACCAACTATCTATCAAACTCAAAAACAACAGCAGCACTATGAAACCACAAAGAACTAGTAGATGATAGCAATGGTGGATTTTATAGGAGAAGGAGTCTCCATGAAATGAGGGAGAGCGAGCTTATCCTCAAGACAAGAAACACAAAAGATGGAACTACCATGCCAGAGGGAGGAGGCAGACCCCAATTGGCCCAACAACCAGGTCCAGAGACATCCAGAAGGTCGACTGTTGGAACGAATTTGCCTAATCTGGATCGTCATGAGTTTATACCAAAGATTTAGCGTTGAAATCGCTAGTAGGCAATGTAATTAGTCAAAAAGTTGATAAAGATATCAAATAGAATCGCGCCGGAGCATGAAATCCAATTGTCACGGGAATAAGATGTACGCCCACAATGGAAGCACGACTGTACTGATTATGACCACTTCTCAACGCGTATATTTAGCTAATTATCGTGACGAGGCAGAAAACTTAGGAAAAGTGGGTCAATTGGCAACATAAGAGAGCACTTGTTCAATATGAGCATGTTTTACTGGATACACGACATAGTAGAAGGACTGGGGTGAAGGTGGTGACAAATTACTATGTAACAGATGCCCCCTAAAGTATGAATCCCGAGAGAGTGGGAGGGGTGAAATGCTTTACGAAACTTTCTGAGCTGGAACACCATCTAGAAGAACCTATAGACGCAAGTACCACTGAGATCTCTGATAGTGAAATACATGTAGTCTAGGCATGGGCGCAACCATCCAAAAGACATACGAACTAGGTCTGTGGTATGGACGCAACGATCCAGCTAGTAAGACCATGGTAATGATAAAGGTATGGTCACAGCCATCCATGAAGACTCAGGTATGGTCGCAGCCATCCATTAATGAGTCATGTAATCACGAACCAACCTATGCAGCCCGAACATGTGTAATCTTAGTTCAGGGTCTTGAAACCCAACCAATCATAGTACAAATTCTAGCATGCAAATAGAGGTGCTGAAGTCGAGCACGATAGAAAGTCGCTTGATTACGGTCAATAAGGAAAACCGTTAACAAGTGCGAGAGAAACCACCAGTAATGCCAATGGATCTCAAGGTATTTTCCAGTACAATCCATGAAGTGTGAAGAATGAGATAAAGTTGAACACTCATGGAATCACCCAATTGACGAAAAATGATAAAAGTCGATCATCAGGCGCGAAGAACTTGCCATTGAGGCATGCAAGCTCCAAGGTACCGAAGGGGATCTATAGATTAGTCTCCTGGATAATGAGTTGATGTTGACAAGAGACGATCCATCGTAGGAGGGCCATAATGTTTCCCCCATCAATGACACAAGATAAGGAAGAATTGGTAGATAGAAAAACAGAGTATCAAAAGAGAAGGTAAGGGTGTGAACTACAGAAGGATTATACTCTTGAACATGTCAGCGACACGACTTCGGAGGGTGGTAGCATTCAGGTACCAAGGGATTGGAGGCTTGATGGAAACAGTGCAGATCAGATGGAATAAGGCTAAATGGCAACCCAAAACCCCAGAAGGCCAAATGACGATGTATGGATATACCAACCTGACAAGAAGCAAAAGTGTCAATGTTCAAGAGTGACTAGCTGCCGTAGGTAATCAATGACAACTTCCAAATTTCCCCCAGCATTGCTGGCGAGTACCCGAATTATTTTTGAAAACAAGCTTGAAGGGCATAGCATATGCTTGTAATATAAGCTCGACCTTCGGTCGAATCCAACTTAGTAATAGTTTAACGAGCCCTAGGGTGGAGAAGCTCGAGTCTTGTCATGGTGACAAGTCCAATGTCGTCAGGGTTTAATGAGTTCGACATAGGAAACACTCGGAGTCTTATTCATGTTTAGAGAGTTTGAAAAGGACATGAAAAAGAAAACTCCAGGGGGACCCTTTTTCGTAGATTTGTGTCTCTCGAGCCCGAAAAAGTATAAAACAATACCCGAGAGAACCGCTTGACCATTACGATTAAGGAGTACTTTTCGTGATCAGTGACCTCGATCTGAAAAAGTAGAAAAGCGATCAAAACCACTTCATTTGTAACCAATAACGAACCCGTAACGACAAAATCTCAACAATATTTTCGCGTTTATACGGTTGGAAAAGAGCTTAAAGAAGACCGCCTCTTATTTTGTTTAACGAGTCAAAAGGAATAACTCGGCTATCTTTTCGTCTTTTAAGTCGAAAAAGAGTGTTAAAGAAGACTTTATGGATCAAGTGTGGACAAAGTATGTCATAACCTCACCACCTGTAGCTCTGCACAAAAACACGTCAAACGTAAAACCCATTCGACATAAATGATTAATATATGTGGAAATATAGTTAAAAAACCAAAAACCCTTATTAACCATGCAATAAAAATGAAAAAACCCACATTTTAAAGTATGATTTTTTAATTTTTCAAAAAATTACTATAAAAAGTGGGGGGGGGGGGTGTTAATTCATTTGTTTTTACCATTTGCACTATTCATTTTACCTTGAGCGTTTGGAGCATCAACCTAAGAAAACTTCTCAAGCTGATTCCGGCCTCATCTGTCCATGGTTCGTCCTGAAACCTTCACCAAGTAAGTACATTTCTCCTTGTGCTACATTTTAGTAGTTTTTTCATGCAATTTAGTGCTAGGTAGGTGGTAGTAGGCAGATTTTCAAATCCGAATCTGCCTCTCAGTCATTGCGGAAAAACCACTTGGGTCCATGACGACTGAGCGTGATTACATGTACCACCTCCGGGATAGTCGCAAGAAACTGGTGTACTCTCACGACGATCACAAGCAAAATGAACTGTTGACTCTGCACTGTCGCTATTGTTTTGAAAACAGCCATGATGGCGACGTTAAATTGAATTTTCTTGTAAATTATGAATTTAAATTTATAAAAGGAGCTCTCATCCATTTTCCTTGTCATGTAGGGCAACATGGAATTTGTTTGGTAGTAACGAACTCACAATATCAATGATGAGGAAGCATTCAATGATGTTGGGTGCTGAAATGCTTTACAGGCTTGCGGGCTACTGAAGTCTTTTCTCACTCCGCACCTTTGGGCTCAACCTGATTTGCTAGAATTGCTAATTCGTGCTTGGAAGCCAACAGTTGAAAAATTTATTATCCATGGCAGAAACGTTGAATTTGATGCTACAGACATATATTTCCTTACCGGATTATCTCGACATGGCAAGAGGTCGATTCTAGAGGGCCAACGGGTCATGGGTGAATCATTAGACATGCTAATAGCACGAGTGTGCCCATGGGCACGCAAATCAAAAAGCAGGAAGGTGGAAATTCCCACAGTGGAAGACTTGGTTCTTCATGCAGTGGGCTTCCAAGCCCAACATGAGGCAACAAAGACCCAACTCCGATTGGCTCTTGACTGCCTCAACCCAACCATTTTCAACTGGGCAGAAGCAGTGATGGCCAACATGAAAAGACAGCTCACCAACTGTCATCGCAGGGAGGCAAAGCAGTTCGGATATGGGTCTATCTTGATCCTGCTCATGCTGGAGTGAGTGCCAATACTACAGTTGCAGGATATGGACTTGGATAGGCCCAGACTGTGGGAGACCAGGATCACACGGTGGGCGCATGTTATGCCACGAGGGGGTGGCGAACGACCAGTGTCATGGGGGACACTATTCCGTGAGTGGCTGGATCGCCAGATGATCTTCGTCGAGGACTAGCCATATGCTGGTATGGACTTTCGTGGAGACCCCAACATGCAGCTGCCCGCTAGCGAGCAGTGGGATGATGGCGGTAAAACACTTGATCACACTATTTTGTATTTTGTCTTTTATGATGTTTTTTAGATTTTTTATGCATATGTCCTAATGATGTATTTTATGGTACTTGCAGACGTGGGACTAGAGAGGCCTGTGGGGCTAGCTCCAGAGGCACGAAGGGATCCACAGGGCATCAGAGAGCTGGCCTTGGCTCCCCCAATTGGCAGTTCAGTGGAGATGGTGGCCCAAAATCTTGAGGGCCTGACGGAGGGGATCCCTGATTACAGGGGGATCGAGGAGGTCCCCATGGAGTACCAGATACATACAGTAGGGGTGATACCTAGGGTACACCGACTTTTGAGGTGAGTCGCACGAGTGGTGGTGTGCTACAGGGAGCATAACCCACCACAGTAGATGCCTAGGTTTTATTTCCTGCTGATTTTTTGAGAGACATGTGTCTCGGATGTACAGAGAGCACAGACTCTATTTGGACATATACACTTATTTTTTGAGCGCCTCGGTGCACCACACGAGATATATATATATATATATATATATATATATATATATACATATAGACACATACGTATTCCTATGATTCATTATTGTGTTTTGGATGCTTCTATATGCTGTTTTGATTACATGTTGTGCAAATGTCTATCTAATACATGGTTTGCTAATGCATCAGTTAACGTGTTTAATCTTCTTGGAATGTGTTGATGTATAATAAAATAAAAATCTCTTTCTAACAATTTAACACGTAAATACAACCTTAAAATCCGATGATCTCTGACGGAATAACGCCCATTAAGTTGGTGGACAACAAGCTGAGAATCCAGATTCACAACCAATGTACGAATACCGAGGTTGATAGCCTTGGTCAGTAATTCAATAACAACACTATATTCAGTGACATTGTTTGTGGTGCAACCTAGACAAACACCTTGAAGGTCTACTAACTCACCGTGAGGATCATAGATCACCCATGCCATAGAAGAAAGATTCTGAGTACTGCGGTAGGCACCATTAGCAAAACCAACGTAGGGTGTATCAGACATCTGCACATGAAGAAAAAAGACACAATAAGTGGAAATTACGCCTACACACCAAGCCAGACATGAAAACATGCACACAACACATCTGCTGAAAACACACGTATGTACAAATAAAAAATGCATGGGGTTCATGCATAATATTTTTTCAGATAAAGCCCATTTCGGGGCTTATCTAGAGGGTTCCCTTCATAATCAATTAGCTCATAGGCCCCTTTTTGCAAAACTCATTTTACAATATATGGCCCATGCCACATAGGCTCGAATTTTCCTGCCCCCAGCTTATCATTTGCTTGATCATAAAGCAAGACTAAATCTCCTTCAACGAAAGAATGGGGATGGACAGTATGATCGAAGTGAGTTTTCACTCTCTTCTTTTGTGCTTCAATAGCTAGAGAGGCTAGTCAATGAGTCTCGTCCAGCCGCTCTAGGTAGAGAAGATGTTCTTCTACCGGAGTAGTGTTGGGGAGTAATTCGACGGCTAATTTCAGAGAAGGGATCTCACATTCAATGGGAAGGGTAGCCTCCAGACCATAAACCAATTGGAAAGGAGTGAACCCGATGGCATCGGTTACTGAAGTTCGGTAGGCCCATAAGGCGGAGAACAACATCAAGTGCTAGTTGTACTTGTGCATGCTGATGGTGCGTTGAAACATCGTAACTAGAACTTTGTCGACGGCTTCCACTTGGCCATTGGCCTGAGGATAGTACGGTGTCGAGCTATCATGCCGCAAGCCTAGCTGGGTCATTAACTCAGTCATCATATGATTAGGGAAACCGTGATCAGTGACGATAGCTTGAGGGACTCATATCCATGAGATGACATGATTAAATAAAAATTGCGCCGCTATGTGACCATCTTCAGATAGTGTAGGCATTGCCTTGGCCCATTTTGTGAAATAATCAACGGCAACGATGATATACCCATGCCCCCCAGCCAAGAAAGGTTTACAATTCATATAATCAATGCCCCATTTGGCAAAAGGGCCGACGGTAACGACAAGGTGCAATGGAGCAGGGGGCGTGCACATCTTCCATTGGTAGATTTGGCACTCATGACAAGAGTGGATGGAAATAATGCAATCTTTGAAGATAGAGGGCCAAAAATAACAAGCACGGAGGATCTTCTGAGCAGTAGCATACCCGGACATATGACCACCACAGGCACCAGAATGGAAATCATTTAGAACTCGTTCGGCTTCCTCAAATGTTAAGCATCGGCGGAGAACAGAGTCGGCACTGAGACAGTACAGGGTGTCCCCAGTAATGGGATAAGGTTTATAATAATGGCGAATCCGTCGCTAAGCATCCTTGGACAAGTTGGGATGAAAATAGGACGTCTAGAGATAGACAATAATATCCCTGTACCAAGGATCAAGGGTGCTAATCAGGAAGAAAGTTTCATCCGGCATATGGTCCTCTAACCGAGAGGGCGCGGTAATAGATGGCAGAGAGCAAAGACGAGGGACTTCGTAGACTTGGCAGTGGTGAACTCCAAGTCGAACTCTTGGAGGATAACAATCCATTTCGAGTATTTGCTCCCTACTATCGGGTTGCAATCAAAAATCACTGTTGTGGTACGCAATAAAATATAGTGGCAAAAATGCTGGATGGCACAAACGTCGGCCAAAGCCAGCTTCTCGACATAGGCGTATCGAGTTTCCATATCTAGTAAATTGTGGCTAAGATAATAAATGACATGCTCAGTGTCATCATCATCATCTTGAACTAGAACCATGCCAATAGTGGCATCGGCAGCGGCTAAATATAGAGTGTAGTCACGGTGATAATCAGGGGGATGCAACAACAGAGAAGAAACAAGGAGGGCCTTGAGGTGCTCAAATGACTCTTGTGTAGCAGCATCCCAAAGAAAACGGGTATCCCGCTTTAATAATCGTATATAACCTTTGGCCACTTCGGCATAATTCGGAATGAATCGTCGTAAAAAATTGCTTTACCCTGCAAAATCTGCAATTGTTGCAAAGAAGCAGGGGGAGGGAGATTCAGGATGGCTTTGACTTTAAGGGGATCGAGACGGATACCCTCTAAGGAGATGATGAACTTGAGAAGTCTGCCTGACTCAATGTAGAAGACACACTTATGCGGATTAAGCCGGATAAGATATGTCAACAACGGAGGAAACTTTCACGAAGGTGAGTTGGATGGTCCTGGCGCTTTGCTGAATGAACCGGAAGATCATCCAGGTAAGGCTGCACAACATGTTGAATATCATGGAACACATAAGACATTGCACACTGGAAGGTGGCACCAGCATTTTTTAAACCGAAGGGGAGATTTTTATAAGCGAAAGTGCCCCGTAGACTAATAAAGGCGGTCTTGTGTTGATCGGTAGGCGAAATATTTATCTGATTATAACCAAAAAAGCCGTCCATAAATGAATATATTTCACTCCCAGAAAACTCATCAATGAGCTGTTCAATGAAGGGCGTAGGGTAGTTATCTTTAGGAAAGGCACGATTAATATCATGATAATCAACACATACCCTAATAGTGCCCTACTTTTTAGTCACAGGAACAATATTAGAAACCCAATCTATGAGTGGGATGGGGTAAATGAAGCTGGCTTTAAAAAGCTTTTCAACTTCCACTTTAATAGTTGTAGCCTTTCGAGGGTGCACGAGGCATAGACGCTGTCGAACAGGTTTGGCACCTAGATATGTAGGTATCTCATGCACCACGATCCTAGGATCAATGCCAGGCATCTCTTCATAAGACCAAGCAAACACATCACGAAATTCGCAAAAAATATCAGTATAAAGTTGAATCTCTTCCAGAGTACAAGTTACTACAACATGGATGTGCTCGACAATCCCTGGTTTAACAGAGATGTCAATTGGTTGAGTTTGCGTAATGTTTCCCATATTCCCTTCAGAAGACACTTGATGAACTTGGACGGGTATCTGAAGGGGTTGAGATGGGAGACAAGGAGCAAACCGCTCGAGACAAGTAAGCATTTCTCGATGGGTAGGGAGAAACGAAGAACAGTGGTGATGATCAGACCAAGGGGATTCCTCGAAAGACATGGTCTCAATAATTGCTTCATTAGAAGGAAAAATTTCCTTTAAAGGGTCTGAAGAAGCTCCATCTCCAAGCCAAGGGGATTGAACGTACAAATCGAGAGCTCTGCTCAAAGGAGCAGATTCAGAGGATGGAGCCGACACAGAAACAATTTTGATGTAGTTGAGCTCAGTAGGACTCAACGACATCTCATCGCCGCAGGATTCTATCTGATCAGTAGGGGGAAGAACCCAAGGATCAGAGCGAACATAAATCATATTAATGGGGGCGATGTTAGGAGGTGGGAGCGAAAAAACACCCATAAGGGTAGGATCTTTAAAGAGTCCAGCACCCACACTCTCACATGGAATGGAGGTATGCTCCACAAAAGGCATGTTGCCATCAGAGGAGGAGGAGGCAAAGAAGGAAAACTGGTATACTCTGATGATCTTCCCCTGATGAGGAAAATGAATAACACGAAATAGAGATGAAGCCACCGCTCGCATGGCATATGTCTAGCTTCGTCCTAAAAGGAGGTTGTAAGTTAAATTAACATCAACAATTTCGACCTCCACTTCGACCATCTTCCCTTCCAGAGTAATAGGTAAGCGCTGGAGTATACCATAAGGATGATATTCTCTACCATCAAAGGTTTCCAAGGTCGTAGGATACTGGCTCAGTGTCAGAGAGCCAATAGCCTTCCAACAAGAAAAAGACATGAAGCAAGTAGAAATGCCTTCATCAATGACTGTACGATGAATTGTTTTAGAATTGATGATGACTTGGATAAGGAAGGAAATTTTGTGAGGCAGTCTCAGTATATGACTGTGTAGGTCAAAAGTGATCAGGTCTGAGTCACTCGAGTCAATGCCACCAATAGCCGATAGCAAGGACTTCCTATGAGAGGGCAACTCTGGAGGACTTCTAATCCGAACATAGCTGATGGAGCCTGGGCTAAGTCCTCAATGATGTTGTAGTGCTGAGCAGCACGAGAATTAGGGTTGTAAGAAGACTTCCATAGCACACCCTTAGGAGGAGGCTGGATGATCGCTTCAGTGCTAGGTCACTCGATATGAAGGGGATCAGAACTGGATGGATGAGCACTAGAGGGGACCTCAGTCTCCTTCCCGGTAGGCGATGGATACTCCTTTGCCCAAGTACTAATGTGGATGGGAATCGTCCCAGCCATAAATACTTGAGAGCCAAAGGGAGAAGAGGATTGAGATGGATCGGCCACCATTTTCATTTGCTGCGAGGGAAAAGGCTCTTTGAGCATCACAGGAGTCCCAGGGGCACCTTTCAACAAACGGCTAACTTCAAACCGCTTCGGGAAATCTTTGGTATAGTGATCCTTGTCACAGATGAGGCAAGGATACTTAGACTTGCATTTGGTACCTTCCTCGGGTGGAGGTTTAGGGGAATCCTGCTTTGGTTGATCAGCCTTATTCTTTCCTTTTCCCTTCTTCTTTCCTTTTGAGGCTTTGTCCGCCATGGTGGACTAAACGGCGTTAACCTCAGAAGTGTTACCAAAATTGGATATAGCCTGAGAAGTGTTTTCATTAAAAGCATTCGACTTTTTCTTCCCAGGGTTCGCGGAATATTTCTTAGAGGACATATTAACAGAACCAATGACACCATCAACAGATGGTGTTGGCAGGGCTTTGGAAGTTCCAGGCCTCGGAGCATCAGGAAAATAATCATATAGTGTACCAGACTGGGAGTAAACCAAGTCAAGGTACTGAGCGCACGCAATAACCCGCTCTTCAGTTACACATGCCCCCATAGCAATATCTCGAGCTATTGAATCGACAAACGAGGTTGTGAACCTGTCGATCAGAAGCTGATCGAGAATCCAAAAATTAATCAAATGGTGATGTTGTCTCCATTCATGGATATGATCAGAGATGTGCGTGGTCGTGGCCTGTTTTAAGGATGTCAGGAGATGTGTGCCCATATCATATCGAATCAGCAACTGAAAATGAGTTAAAAATTCCATTGCCAACGAGTTAAAGTCCTGAAAAGATCCGCAAGCTAGCTCAATATACCATTTAGGAGCAGAGCTAGTGAGGGTCCGTTGAAAAAGGTGGAGCCGGATTGAATCATCAAGCCATGAATTTGATGAACACCATAGATGATAAGTCATAACATGGGCTTGGGGATCTTCTGCATCTTTACCATCAAACTTGGGACAATCACCGGGAATTTTAGTTGGAACTGGCAACTGTTAGGACTCCACTATGTACCATTTTTGCTATATATTTTGACATCACTTTACTCTTAAAACCATGAACCTCAATGTCTTTTTCATTCACTTTATCCCAAGGTATATAGAAAACTCTTCTTTATTATATGGTTAATCTGTCTTACATTTAATTCCACAATACTCTTATATTTTATCATTTATTGAAGTGCATTGTTGCTAACATAAGCCAAAGATCGCAGATATGTATATGCCTTGGTGGGAACGAGCGACCGTTGCTGAAACAGCTGACTCCGTTGCTGAAACAGCTGACTCCGTTGCTGAAACAGCTAACTCAGTTGCTGAAACAGCCGTCAAGCACGCAAATCCCGTTATGCGTAATTTGCGATTCTGGAAGAACTTTTTGTGCAATAGTAGCAACAGCCTGAAGATACGGTTACCTGGATCATCCTGAAGATAGCACTTCTGTTGTCTCGGTTGTAACAGTATCTCTTTTTAAGAACAGAATAGCCCTGTTTTGGAAACAGAATCGAGATACTCGCTCTCATGTAAATTGTAAATGATGTCTCCTCTTTAAAAAGAGGAGACATCATCATTAGAGGGGGATTGAATTGTGAGTCACAGAACAGTATTGTGTGAGAACAGGAGCTAGTCTCCTTTTGTAATGTATCAGTTACTTTGACAGATGAATAAAAACTTCTTTTGAGCGTTCCAATTTAATTCTTTCTCCTGGGGAATCTTGTGAGAAGGAAAGGGCCCGCCTTCCTCACAAGATTCACCCTTTTGATTCCTGTAGTTTGTTTATTTCTTTATGTGTTTGCACTTCTCTTAATTCTGTTGTTGAAACACTAGTTACATGGTTTGCAATACTCTGTTTCTTAGCGCTACACGTATTGAATGCACGAGTGAATGATGTTGAGAGCATGTGCTGAAGATCCCTGCATAAAGGGATAGGGTCTTGCTCCCATTGATTGCTTTCCTTTGCCTACAATGTGATTAGAAACAAGAGGACAAGTGCTGAAGGTTCCTGTTCCTGGGAATAGGGTCTTGATCTCTTGAATTACTTTTCTTACGGTGTGATTAGTGCCAGGCAGCAGGTGCTGAAGTTCCTCACCAGGGAATAGGGTCCTGTTCCTGCTATGGTTGAATGATTTCCTTTCTTGTAGATTGATTTTCCTTTACTGTAACAGAGAAATCGTTTCTGCTATAATTTGATTGACTTCAGCTTTAATTCAGTAGAGTATGAATTAGTAGATTAATGAAATTAACAGGTGTGTGTCTTTCTTTCACTACAACATTGATCCCGCTTTTGAAATTGAGCATATCCAGTGCGCCATTACCTCTGAAATAAAAAGACCTTCTCGGGTTGACAATTTATGTGGAGCTCGAATTGTGAAAACAATTAGAGCGACCAACATTTTGGCGCCGTTGCCGGGGAAGGTAATTATAGATTTCAAAAGCATTCATTTTTTTTCCTTTTAATGTGCAGATTGTATGAGAGGACGAGGAAACCAGAAGAAAAATAACCGCACAGGTGGCAAGGGCTGGGGAGGACGAAAAACGTTTATTGACGAGATTGTATCGAAGGCTGAATCATCACAAAGATTAAGTTCTCGGAAATCAAAATTTCAGCGTTCTCCTCAGTCAGATTACAGAACAGAGGAAGTTGTGGGTCCTGAAAATACAGAAGAACCAGTAGCCAGCGCTGAAGAGTCAGAGGGAAGTATTAGCAGATCAGTAGAACACATTGAGGAAATAGTAGAAAGCGTTGGACGACCGGTAGAAAACATTGAAGAACCAATAGAGGATTCTGACGATCGAGAAAGTGCAGTAGGAGGACCAACAATGGAAGATAACAATGATGCATTCCTCTTTGGAGGAGGACGTGCAGGTCCTGAAGAAGAAAGAAGGGATGAAAATTCCCTTTCTACCTTGGGATTTCCCATCAGTGATCTTCCTGCAGGAACAATGAAAAATATCCCATTGTCTGCCCTACCTAACTTTCATGGTTTATCCACTGAGGATCCTGACGAATTTCTTTTTGAATTTGATATTTTATGCAGAAGTTATGATTATGTTACTAATGCTCAAAAGTTGAAACTGTTTCCAGCCACCTTAAAAGGGAATGCTTTAAGGTGGTTCATGAGCCTTGGAAGTCAGGTAATCACAACATGGGAGCAAATGAAACAAAAATTTCTGCTTAAATATCAAGACTACTGCCGGACGAGAGAGAAGAAGGATGAACTATTCAATATGGCACAAAAATCGGATGAAAGTCTGGAGGATTACATAGAAAGGCTGCAATACAACATACAGAGATCCGATCACCCGGACATAAGTAAGGAAATTCGTAAAACAATATTACTTAGAGGTTTAAGGGATGATTGTTTAAATATGTTAAATATGCTTGCTAAGGGAGATATATCCAAAGAATCATATGATGAGATTTGTGAACTTGCTAAAAGGTGCTCTAGGGGAGCTGCAAGAAACAGAATAAGGGATTCCACCTATTCAAGGGTACAGAAATCAGCCAATGGAGGAGCAACAAGAGCAGAAATAGGTAATCTACTTGAAGAATTTAAAACCGAAATGTTAAGTTCTTTTTCTTCGCAGATTGACACTTTGCAGGTTAAGAAGAAGCAGGCCAAAGCAGAAGCAACTCTGGCTGTCTTCTGCCCGAAATGTAGAGACAAGCATCCACTAAGGGAATGCCCAAGAGATAAAGTACCAGTTTGCACCCTTTGTGAGAAAGATCATGAGACAGAACAGTGTCCATCTCTACCAGGAATAAAAGCAGCGTTGCAGCCAACGGAAGAAGAAGCTGAGGCAGTTTACCTGCTAACTCAAAGAAGACAATGGCAACCTAAAGGGCAAGGTACGAACTCTGGTATGCCATTTAATCGTTGGAACAATTATTCTGCTTTTGGCCAAACAAGTTACCCCCCCTTCAACCAAATGCAATACCCACTTTTCAATCAAATGAATTTCCCACCCATGCAAATGCAAAACCCTCCCTTTGTTGACCCTTCAATGTGGACTCCTTGGCCTCCACAGCAACCACCTCCTTTCAATCCTTGGAACCCAAATTGGAATAGTCAATCACTCCCGTACCCAAATCAAATGCCTCAATTCCAACAATCACTCTCTCTGCCATCAAATGCTCCACCAAACAACCAAATGAGACCCCAACTACCTGCGCAACCAAATCCTAACCCCAATAATAAAGTTGTGCAAGTCATTGATATTCAGAATCAGTCTATATTTCCTACTATGCAATGTAATGATATTCATCTGAGATCTGGAAGAATAGTAGAGCCTATTATTGATGACATAACTGATTCAGATAAGAATGAAACCGAGAAACAAAAAGAAGCTCAACCACCTCCTAACAAAAATGTTGAATTAACAGAACCACCATTCCCCGAGCGTTTGGTTTTAACCAAAACAGCTGAAACACCTGCTTTCAATTTTATGGGGGAATTGCAAAATTTGTATATTAAAATTCCACTTTTACAAGCATTAAAAGATGTACCAATTTATGCCAAAACATTAAGGGATATCTGTGTTAAGAAACCTGGTAGGAAAACCAAGGATCCCCTTACAGTACATGTGATGGGAGACTTGTCTGCATTAATGTCCGGAAAAGCCCCTCCTGTAAAATATGGTGATCCTGGCCATCCTACCGTCACAGTTCAGATTGGTAAAGCAGTGATTCCCCGAGTTCTGGTAGACTTAGGTGCAGCAATTAATATAATGACTCTGGAAACTTCACAATTGTTACAGCTGAATAACACAATCAGAGATACACCCACCATCTTAGAGTTAGCTGACCGTTCCACAATTAAGCCAGAAGGGATTGTTGAAGACCTGCTCATTTCAGTTGAATCCTGGAAATATCCAGCTGATTTTGTTGTATTGCAAACTAAAACAAAGCTGGGGGGACATCCCTTAATTCTAGGAAGGCCATGGTTGGCCACAGCTGATGCATTTATTAGTTGCAGATCTGGTTCAATGACAATTTCGAATGGTTATGAAACAAAACAATTAACTCTTTATCCTCACGCTACGCCAGTAGTCAATAATGAAGATTCTATATGGATGGATTATGATGATAATGCTGTTCAGCCGATTCTAACTATAGGACAAGCTTTAACTCTTAAAGACAATACAGAGGATGAAATAATCAATAATTTCATTTGTGAGCCTTCTTCTGTCATTGCTGAAACACACAACCAATTAACTGCAATTTTTGAAACTGATGCACAAGAGAAGATTGAACCTGAAGATTCATCTCAAACTTTAACCACGACCTCATCCAAAAGCATAACAGTCGAAATTGAACCCGGTAAGACATTAAACATAAATCCTGATCTAACAGATGCTGAAACACAGCAACTAATGAAGTTATTACACGAATATAAGGAGGCATTTGCCTGGGATTACACGGACATGAAAGGTATTTCTTCTGAATTATGTACTCACAGAATTTACATTAAAGAGGGATGCCGACCTGTTTGTCAACCCCAAAGACGAATGAATCCTAATTTACGAGAAATTGTTAAAGAAGAACTTCAAAAACTGCTTAACGCAGGATTTATATACCCCATATCTGACAGTGAATGGGTTTCCCCGTTAGTAATTGTTCCTAAGAAAAATGGGAAATGGAGGGTATGTGTCGACTATAGAGCTTTAAACAAAGCTACTCAAAAGGATCACTTTCCCTTACCTTTCATTGATCAGGTGTTGGACAGTCTTGCAGGGAAGAAATTCTTTTCTTTTCTAGATGGATTCAGTGGGTATAATCAGATAAAAATTGCACCCCAGGATCAAGACAAGACCACTTTCACCAGCCCCTGGGGAACTTTCGCTTATAGAGTTCTTCCATTTGGGTTGTGCAATGCACCAGCAACCTTTCAAAGAGCTGTTATAGGAATATTTTCTGATATGCTGAATGATTGTATGGAAATATTTATGGATGATTTTACCCCCTATGGTGTGTCTTTTGAAGAGGCATTACAAAACCTTGAGAAAGTACTTAAAAGATGTATTCAAGCTCACCTCTCCTTAAGTACCGAAAAATGCCATATGATGATGAGTGAGGGAATAGTGCTTGGACATTTCATTTCATCTCAAGGTATTCAGGTAGATCCATCTAAAATATTGGTCATTCAGAATCTTTCTGTTCCTAAAACTCAAACTGATGTGAGAAGTTTTCTAGGACATGCTGGTTATTACAGGAGATTTATTAAAGATTTCTCTAAAATAGCTTCTCCATTATTTGTATTGCTTATGAAAAATGCTGAATTCAAGTGGACTAATTCTTGTCAGAAAGCTTTTGAAGAGCTGAAGCATCAGCTGTCTACTGCTCCTATTTTGAGGGGGCCTGACTGGAATCTTCCATTTCACATATCTTCTGATGCTTCAGACATTGCTATTGGAGCGGTTTTGGGACAAGAGGAAAATCATCTTCCTTATGCTATATACTTTATCAGTAAGAATATGACCTCTGCTGAGCTGAACTATACAGTTACCGAGAAAGAGTTCCTTGCAGTAATCTATGCCATTAATAAATTCCGACACTATATTACGGGTTATCCTACTTTTGTGCACACTGATCATTCAGCTATTAAATACTTAATGAACAAATCTGTCACAAATGCTAGAGTTACCAGATGGCTATTACTATTGCAGGAATTTGATATTACAATTGTAGATTGGCCTGGTAAAGAAAATGTGGTGGCTGATTTTATTTCACGGTTAAAAACTGACAATGATATTCCAGTAGATGATAGTTTTCCTGACGAATATTTGTTTGCAGTTTCTGCTCATTCTCCATGGTATGCAGATATTGCTAATTACTTGGTTGCAGGAAAACTACCAGCACACCTGTCATATAGAGAAAAGAGAAGAATTGTTCAACAAAGTGCCAGGTATAGCTGGATAAGCGGGTGTCTCTTCTATACTGGGCTTGATCAGGAGATCCGAAGATGCATTAGAGAAGATGAGGTGTATGACATATTGAAAGCTTGTCATGATGGCCCTTGTGGAGGCCATTTTGCTGATAAAAGAACAACACATAAAATTCTGAGGATGGGTTACTATTGGCCCTCATTATTTAAGGATGCAAAGAAGTATGTAAGGGCTTGTGACAGCTGCCAGAGAATGGGTCAACCCAATCATAGAGACCAAATGCCATTAAACCCCCAGGTAGTTTCTGAACCATTTGAAAGATGGGCCTTGGACTTCATAGGACCCATTAACCCTCCATCCAATCAAAGAACCTATATATTAGTCTGTACAGACTATATGACTAAGTGGGTGGAGGCCAAAGCACTTATTAGAGCCAATGAAGAGGCTGTTCTGGCCTTCTTGTTTGAAGACATTTTCACTAGATTTGGAATTCCCAGAGAGCTAGTTACTGATGGAGGACCTCCATTCAATTCTCATGGTTTTAAATCTACCCTTCACAAATATCATATTCAACATAGAATGACTACACCATACCACCCCCAGGCCAATGGGCAGGTGGAAAGCACAAACAAAGTTTTAGAGGCCATTCTAACTAAAACAGTGAAGGACAACCGAAAGGATTGGTCCCAGAGGCTCCCTGAGGCATTATGGGCTTACAGGACTACTTGGAGAAACACTACAGGTTTTTCTCCCTATGAATTGGTTTATGGTAAAAATGCTGTTTTTCCTGTGGAATTTGAAATTAAAACTTTAAGGACTGCTTTAGCTGTTAATCTTGATTTGAATGATGTGCAGACAGCTAGATTGCAGCAGCTTTTGGAGTTGGATGAAAAGAGATTAGATGCCATTCACCAAACAAACATGATTCAGCAACAAAGGATGAAGTGGCATGACAAAATTATCAAACACAAGCAGTTCCAAAAAGGTAATTGGGCCTTGTTGTATGACTCTCGGTTTGAAAATTTTCAGGGAAAGCTACGTACACGTTGGCTTGGACCATATGAAGTAGATGATGTCTTTCCAAACGGAACGGTAAGGCTTGTAACAATTGATGATGCTAAAACACCTCTACTAGTCAATGGCCATAGGCTCTGTTTATATAAGCGCCCTGTTTCTAAAGAGGATTTCAAGACTGCCTGCATGACTGATATTCATTATCTTTTTCTAGGGGAGTCTTCTGCTCCTCACAGCACTTAATTTTCTGCACTATATTTTTAGTACTAGATTAGATTTAGCACTAATAATCCCTGTCAAGGATTGGCATATTACAATTGAATTTTGCAGATTCTGGAAAAGCAATAAGGAGGACAGATTCATCATGAGAAGATCTGAAGCTTTAAATCAAGAAGCTTCTTCCCATCATTTTACCCTCTTTCCTAAAGCAATATCCCTCCATACCCACATTACTTCTATCATTCCCACCACTCCTGAAATATCCTCCTTCAGTCAGTATTTCCCACCCCTTACTGCTGAAATAATCCCTTACCATTCACAGACCTAAGTCAGTTATCCCAGTTCTCTGATTTTTCCCGTTGCTGAAACACCTGTTTCAGCAACGTAACGCCAGCTTTTTCCGTTGCTGAAACACCTGTTTCAGCAACATATCATTGATTTCCCCCGTTGCTGAAACACCTGTTTCAGCAATGTATTATTGATTTCCCCCGTTGCTGAAACACCTGCTTCAGCAATGTATCGTTCATTTTTCAGTTGCTTAAACACCAGTCTCAGCAACTGGTTATCATCAAAGCAGTATCTCTCTTTGCTGTCATATGAGCTTTCTGGTTCTTCACGATTATACTTCAGATCCTTTTGGTGAAAACTATTCAGCATGTACCAGATTCAATTACACTCTGTTCTAAAAATCAACAAATTCTTCCATGTATATTAGAGCTATTTTGAAGCAACCGACACTTCGAATTATTAAATCAAAGGTAAAATGTAAGGTATAAGGTTTTAATGTAATTCGGTTAAATCATATTAAAGAGAGGATTTCATTTCATAATGATTGCATATCTTTACACGTCCAATCATTATTACACCATACGTAGGGGGGGGAATTCCGAAAATTGAGTAATTATTTCGCATGAACCAAGCAGCCGCCCGTTGTCATATCCATTTCTGCCGTCATTTAGACTATGCAGCCTCTGTTGCAACAACTAGTGTGATCAGGGTCTGAGTTTACTGTATTGGTGCCTCTGCAGAAAACTCAAAGCTACAGCCATGGGAGGGTCGGCCATTAGAAATGAGCCCGGCTCCATAAGTCTTCTTCAGTTGTTTCCTGAAGTTTATCAGATCTTCCAACAAGCGGGATGGACAGTATATTTTGAAAGGTTGGGGGAATTTAACCCGGAACAAGTATTAGAGTTTGCACAAAACCTTGAAGACAATTTCTCAGTGGTCCAAGGGGTTCGCATTTCAGTGGCAGAGGATGATATAGTTCAGGTATCAGGGTTGCCAGCTGAGGGCACTCGCTGGTTTAGCAGGAAGCAGGTCGTTCTTAACGCACAGCAAGAATTTCTGCGCCCGGACGAGCAAGTGGAACCCAGAGGCCGCGGGGTTAGTCTGCACTCACTTCCTCAACCATGGCCATCAGTGGCAGAGTTCATCAAACACTACTTAACATGTGAGGGGCGTTATCAGGTAGTGTACAATCATGATTTTGTTTTGATGAATCACTTGAGGAATGGACGATTGATTAATATCCCCTATTATCTGCTTGGTTGTATTAAAAACATGTCTTATTATTGTAAATGAGCCAAATCTCCAATGTCATCCCTTACCCATCACCGTTTATGCCAGTTGCTAATACAGAGGGGTTTTGCTCAGCAAAATCCCCCTCTGCAAGCCCCACCTGGAATTCCCCGACCACCCAAAATTCCGCTGCAAGCACCTGAAAATCCCCAGCCGGCCGAAATTCCGCTGCAAGCACCTGAAAATCCCCAGCCGGCCGAAATCCCTCAACAAACCCCAGTTCCCCAACCACCCGAAATTCCTCTGCAAGCACCCGAAATTCCCCAGCCGGCCGAAATCCCTCAACAAACCCCAGTACCCCAACCACCGGAAATTCCTCAGCAGGACCAAATGCCTCAACCATCTGAAAGTCCTCATGACATTCCAGAGATTCCTCATGAAGAACAACAGGAAGAAATTCCGCATTCTCCAGTTGGCCCAACCCCGAACTCGCCTCATTTAGCAGAGCCAACTGCCTCCACTATTCCTGTCCCTAGTGACGATTCTCTAACACCCCCTTCTTCACCCGTTAAGAAAAAGAAGAAAACCTCAGCAGTCGCAGGCTCCAGACCACGGACAAGGTCCACATCTCAAATCCTTACCCCTCCGGAAAACCCTGTCCCCAGAAAAAAGCCCTCCCTTTCAAAGAAAAGGAAGGGCAGCAATTTTGCTGCCTTCCTATCAAAAAGAAAAAGGAAAACGACTGTTGAGACGAAATCCACCTCCATTTTCCCTGACCCTGCCACTATTCTATTAAAATCTTTATCCCCATTCCAAACTTCCCAACCCGGCTCGTCCGAAGGCACTGCCACACAAGAACCAGCGCCCCGGGATAATATGACATTGTTTATAGGTCAAGAAGTGACTGCTCCACAAGAACCAGTCACTAGCCCAGTGACTGAAACACAAGAACCAGTCACTAAGGCACAAGAACACACCAAGCAGGATGATAGTGGGAAATGCCCAGTGACTGAAACACAAGAACCAGCCATTGGAGCACAAGAATCCATTCCTAGCCCGGTGGATGAAACACAAGAACCACCCACTGTGGTGCAAGAACCAGCTACTACCGAGCATCAACAAAATATTCCAACAGAGCCAATCAGCACACAAGGTCCACATACTATGACATCTCTACTGGAGGAAAATGAGTTCCTGAAGTCTGAATTAGAAGCTTACAAAACTGAATTAACCATGGCTCGGGAGGCTTTTGAAAGAGAACTCAATCTCCATACATTAGCACACGTAGCCTCAATGCAAAATAGGGAGCCATGTATGGAATATATGTGCAAGGAGTGTGGCAGCATTTATCAGGATGCAGGATACAAAGTAGTTAAGATTCAGCTCCCTGAAGCATCTACGACAGGTGGAATAAAAGAGGAATGCCCTACTGCTCCACAAGAACCAGTAGGACCCTCTATAAAGCAAGAAGAAGAAGTCAAACCACAGATATCCCATCCTTTGCAGGCGGATGCAGCCATCCCGACAGAAGAAACGATGCCACAACACATTCCTTCTGATGCAGCCATCCCAACAGAAGAAACGATGCCCCAACACATTCCTTCTGATGCAGCCATCCCGATAGAAGAAACAATGCCCCAACGCATTACCTCTGAGGCAGCCATCCAGACAGAGGAAACAGTGCCCCAACCCACTACTTCTGCCAAAAAGACACAGACTCTGCCATGGGACCCATTGGAACAAATGAACAGATGGAAGAAGCAATATGCTGAAGAACAAGATATAATATTACGACAGCATAAGTTGCAATGGCAGAACCATGCATATGCTAACTGGGATAGCTGGGAACAAATACTGCAAGAGCACAGGGAATATAAGAAGGAAGCCAGACAGTCTAAGGCACGGATAGCCTTGATGTTTTCATTAGTGCGGAAATTGATGGTTACACGTAAACCCTCTGTAAATTACTCTCTCTTTCTTACTGAACGATTAGTTTATTTTCAATTAAAAGCAATAGAAAATGGCAGACCACATGAGTTAATGACTTCAGAGAAATTTGTTGAGACCTTTAAGGAGGCCCCTGAAAGTGACCAGCATCTGCTGTGCGAACTCTACCTTCATAATGAGGCCATTCCTGAAGATAGGAGAGTTAATCTCATTCCAATTGCAGGCGATATACAAATTAGGGCATTTGCTTCATTTTTGTCTAATCAGCTCACTTGGCAGACTGCGTTCACTGCAAGCAGTCATAATGAGGAGAATAAACTCCTATGGATTAGACCAGAGCCTGTAGGCCCGGCCATGTTTATAGCACAGTATTATGAATTCTTGCAGAAGCCAGGAATGAACGAGCACATACAGCAATTACAGGCTTCAATCCTTTTTAAGTGTCAAGAGCACATTAGAATGAAGGGTCCTGCTGCATTGAAGGCCAATGATATCTTTTGGCAGCAGTCATGTAAGGAAAGACAGGATTATCATCCTTTTAACCCGCTCAATCTTCAAGCTGCATTATCCAGGGTCCCTAAGTACATTGATTGCATTCAACATTGTGGAGCAAACTGGATTGGGTATCATTTCCGTTTTCCAATTTTATGGCTGCCTTCAGACAAATATCAATGTCATTATCAGTTGACTGACAGAGAGGAAGCCTCGGCATGGCAACAGTTGCAAACCAACAGCGGATTCCGAGCCCCTACAGATGCCACCTTCTCCAGCTACTGCTTGAGTAATTTGCATGCTCAGTCCCAGTACTCAGACTCTGATTCAGACGAGGGGTTGCCTGAGGACATGCAACATTTTTAGCTGGGGGGGATGTTAGGACTCCACTATGTACCATTTTTGCTATATATTTTGACATCACTTTACTCTTAAAACCATGAACCTCAATGTCTTTTTCATTCACTTTATCCCAAGGTATATAGAAACCTCTTCTTTATTATATGGTTAATCTGTCTTACATTTAATTCCACAATACTCTTATATTTTATCATTTATTGAAGTGCATTGTTGCTAACATAAGCCAAAGATCGCAGATATGTATATGCCTTGGTGGGAACGAGCGACCGTTGCTGAAACAGCTGACTCCGTTGCTGAAACAGCTGACTCCGTTGCTGAAACAGCTAACTCAGTTGCTGAAACAGCCGTCAAGCACGCAAATCCCGTTATGCGTAATTTGCGATTCTGGAAGAACTTTTTGTGCAATAGTAGCAACAGCCTGAAGATACGGTTACCTGGATCATCCTGAAGATAACACTTCTGTTGTCTCGGTTGTAACAGTATCTCTTTTTAAGAACAGAATAGCCCTGTTTTGGAAACAGAATCAAGATACTCGCTCTCATGTAAATTGTAAATGATGTCCCCTCTTTAAAAAGAGGAGACATCATCATTAGAGGGGGATTGAATTGTGAGTCACAGAACAGTATTGTGTGAGAACAGGAGCTAGTCTCCTTTTGTAATGTATCAGTTACTTTGACAGATGAATAAAAACTTCTTTTGAGCATTCCAATTTAATTCTTTCTCCTGGGGAATCTTGTGAGAAGGAAACGGCCCGCCTTCCTCATAAGATTCACCCTTTTGATTCTTGTAGTTTGTTTATTTCTTTATGTGTTTGCACTTCTCTTAATTCTGTTGTTGAAACACTAGTTACATGGTTTGCAATACTCTGTTTCTTAGCGCTACACGTATTGAATGCACGAGTGAATGATGTTGAGAGCATGTGCTGAAGATCCCTGCATAAAGGGATAGGGTCTTGCTCCCATTGATTGCTTTCCTTTACCTACAGTGTGATTAGAAATAAGAGGACAAGTGCTGAAGGTTCCTGTTCCTGGGAATAGGGTCTTGATCTCTTGAAGTACTTTTCTTACGGTGTGATTAGTGCCAGGCAGCAGGTGCTGAAGTTCCTCACCAGGGAATAGGGTCCTGTTCCTGCTATGGTTGAATGATTTCCTTTCTTGTAGATTGATTTTCCTTTACTGTAACAGAGAAATCGTTTCTGCTATAATTTGATTGACTTCAGCTTTAATTCAGTAGAGTATGAATTAGTAGATTAATGAAATTAACAAGTGTGTGTCTTTCTTTCACTACAACATTGATCCCGCTTTTGAAATTGAGCATATCCAGTGCGCCATTACCTTTGAAATAAAAAGACCTTCTCGGGTTGACAATTTATGTGGAGCTCGAATTGTGAAAACAATTAGAGCGACCAACAGCAACCAATACAGATTATGAAGAATGGGATCATTTGTTAGTTTGGACACATCCGGTAACTCCAACGTTGCTAAAAAGGGTAATTGAGGATTAAAGGACATTTGAGGCCGTGGGTATGAGGTATTACCAGAATTCCACCCAGTTGCTTGTTGCCCCCACTGATTTTGTCCAGATGGATTTGGCCCAGAAGGGTTTTGTCTGTAGGGATTTTGTCCATAGGGGTTATAGCTGTAACTGGATGGTTGACCCTGGATCTACCCCCCAGCATTCCACTGATTACCAACTTGGCCTACAGGAGCAACATATGGTTGCTGGTAATTCTGTTAAGGACTCACCTGCAGTTGTTGGTAATTTTGGTATGGGGCAAATTGGGTTTGCCCTTGGGATTGCTGAAAACCATAAGGCAGCTGGGCCCCAAATTGAGCCTGGGAGCCAAGCTGCATCTAATAAGCAGGTTGGGATTGGGATACAACCTAAATTTGAAGACCAGATTGCATCTGGAGCCCAAACTGGGGCTGAAAACCAGGTGGAGCTTGAGAAGCAATGATCATTTGAGTGCCTGGTTGAGTAGGCCTAGACGGATGTCCTTGACAGGATAGAGGTTGAGCCACTTGGCTAGAAGGTTTGCCTGGTTGAGGTTGAGGTTGGCTCGTTTACCTAGAAGCTTAGACTTGCTGGGAATTGGGTTGACCTTGTGGAACCGAAGGCTATCCAGACTGACAAGATGGTAGAGTAGGCTAGACAATTGGCTGGCCTTATTGAATTTGAGACTGACCAACTTGTCCAGAAGGGTAGCCTTGCTGGGTACCAGGTTGACCTTGTTGAATGTAAGGTTGTCTTGGGTTGCCAGAAGGTTACCCAAAGTACGTGAAAGAAGACCCACTGAAGGCTGAAGGTTGTCCCGGAATGGGTTGTCCTTGTGGGCTGACAGTTTTCCCTGAATAAGGTTGCCCATAGTACGGTTGTCCATAAGACTACTGTCCGTAAGATGGTTGGCCTTGATAGGGTGGTCTTTGAACATTTAAAAACTGCGCTTGGCAACCATGGTAAGCTGTGGTACCCCAAGCGACACACAATGGAACCGAGACCTTAACAAAAGGTTGAGATGTTATGGGTCCAGGATGATAAATATGAGCTCCTCGAGAATCATAATAATTAAACGGATTTTGAGGATCCAGACTCTGAGGAATTTGAAGAGATTGATCATATACCCCCCCTGCTAGAATGGAACTAGAAGAAGGTGGGGCACTTAGGCTAGGGTCAACAACCCCAGATATGGGTGCTGTAGGGCCACTGTGTCAAGGACCTGTCGAAGGCCTAGCGACAGTGGTCACCACTAAAGATGCAGTGGCGGCACTAGCAGCAGGGGCTTTGGAAGCCACACAAACGGTTGGCATAGTCGGGACAGACATCACATTGTGAATTTAGGGAGTAAAAGATCCCGAAGTCGGAGTGACAGTACGAGACCACATGGAACTTGTAAGGGGAGACCTAGAACCCATGATATCAGCCAAAGCATTATAACGTAACGGCAGTGTGATACCAAGGGAGGTGACACGGAAGGGTGAAGTTTTCATCGGTATAGGAATTTCACCGCTCGTCATCAAGGACTCTTCACTCGTGATGGGGGATGTGTCATCCATGTCAGAAGAAGACATTAGGACCAAAACACCAGGAGGAGTAAGGGGAAAATCTTCTTCAGAGGGCTTCCAAATGGGGTTCCATCGAATATCGTAAGACTCGTCTTCTGGAGCATGAGAGTTAAGCGGTTGGACACTCGGAATAATAGGGAAAGTATCACTGACAACCGGTACCTCAGGAGCAATAGAAGATGGGGATCCTTGGTCGCTTGGAATAGGAGAGGGGATCAGTGATTCTGCCAGGATGATTTAACTCAAAAGCCCTAGGGAGAACTAATCAAGTAAGGAGAAATAACCCTATGCTAACTAAAACGCAACAAGATCTAACCGGGTAAGTGTGAACATGGTCGAATAAATTTTAAGACACAGGAATATAACTTGACCTTTTCATCTTTAAAGAGTCAAGAAAAGGACAAAAAGATGACTTTAGTCACCTTCGCATATTTAATGAACCTGAAGTGACAAGCACTCAGATGGACCTTTTATTTTAAGGAATCCGAAAAGGAATGAAAGTGACTGCTTTGGAGAAACTAGGCAAAAGGTTTACCAAACATCCCATAAAACTGCATATACACCTTGGCGATCATATGAAAACCAAGGAATTTCCGTACCGCAGTCAATCTTCCCGAATGCTGTGTTCGGTGCGTTACGGTTTGCAAGGCGGCAGACACAGCTTCCTAGGGATATAGGATGATAACCTAGTGGGCTCTCCCAACATATACTCAACAGTGCTGGGAGCACAATTCCGTGCTAGACCACTACTGAGTCATAGAAGGAGGAATCACCCAACCTTGAGTGAAAACAATAGCAACTAGGTTTAACGATGTCGGAGCACATCTCTAGCCTAGACATCTAAATAGTGTGCATTATGTTCCAATACGTTGTTAAGTTCGTTCAGTTCATTTTAGAGTTGATCTTGAATTATGTTTCAGTTTTCAGGCCTTACCGTATGTATACAACAAAATCTAGGATGCAGGTAGAATGAGTGAAATATCCTTTTTCTTCAATGAACACCTACTTACAAGAGGGTATAGAGATCATTCCCAAACCAAGAAAACCAAGATAAACCAAGAGACACAATGAAAAAACACGTCAACCCTACAGTGCACGAATACTACTAATGATAGATTTTATCATTTGCTTTCCAATATGCAAACTCAAAATGAAAATTTACTTTCACTTTTGTATACTAAATGAATACATTTTTTTGACTTTGATCACTTCAAGTTTAAGAGAAACAAACAAGCAAACAAGAAGTGTGAAAAAACCAGTTGATCCAAACAGTTGTGATCTATGTTCGGTAGTGAAAAGAAATTGAATCAATGCTAAAGATTGGTTCAATAATTGTCACTAAAAACTCAAACAGAAACAAGAAATGGAGAAGGATCAAACAAACCAACAAGAAAGTTGCAAACAAACCTTGGGCAAACCAACGACCAAGCCAATTGATTCAATAACTTGAAAGAACGAACTAGGTCACACGGGAAAAAATGCAAGATTCATTCAATAAAGCCAAAGAAAGAGTTCCTTAACCATAAACAGTCAAAAACAAGCTACTGAGCAAGAGAAAAAAGGAAAGGGATCAACAAGACTGCTAAATTGAGGAGGTAGAATTGAAAAAACAATTCTACAGGAATCGTCACGGCTACTACACAAGTAACTAGCGGCAATGATCCAGTGTCTATAGTAACAGAGCGGTGTCGTCGTGAGAGTACATGTCTCTTCCGCGACGGACCTATTTCAGAGTCGTCGCGACTGTGCAACGGGATTAAGTGACACACAAGACTTTACAAAAGAGTAAAGGCGACGTCAGCGTGACTATTAAGCTATTTTCCACGATGATACTAAAAAACAATGATAAACGAACAAAAACTCCCAAACAAAAACCATTCAATCCTTCAATCAATGTAGAGATCTCCCAGATCAACCCAGGTAACCCAAAAGACTTATAGTGTATCCCCAAAATTCAGAAGACACCACATCAAAATCAAATCAAGAGAAAACAAGAGAGGTAACATACAAAGGACATCCCCAGTAGAGTCGCCAACTAGTGATGCAGGAAAGCATTCCCTCTGTGGACAAAGGCAACCCCTATAGCCCTAGAGTTGGTCTAGTCACAACAACGACAAAACAATAATTAATTCCCTTAAATAGTCATTGTTGGAGGCCTACCTCAAACCGGTGGTTGATGAAGTTCCGTTGTGCTACTCCAGTTTCTGTTACCTTCTCCTTAGAGAGTAATTTACCTGAAACAATGCAAGACAACAACAAAGCACATAACCAGGAAACAACAATGATCTATTTACTCACAAAGTCAAGAAGTCATGAGCTATCAAGTAAATTACATACAAGACATAGGAATTCATCATTGATTGTATTAATAATGAAGCAAGAGTAAGCTTACAACCGAGTCTTGATGTCACAAGCCTTCTTAGAGGGTCCAACCAGTGTGTTTCTTCAAGAATTCACTCTCAAAGATGGGTCTCCCAAAGAGCAATATCTCTCTCTCTCATTCACAAGCTTTACACAAGATTAAGATCACTCCACACCTTCTTGCAAACTATAAAGCAATCCCACACTTGTTACACTCACACCAACTATCTATCAAACTCAAAAATAGCAGTAGCACTATGCAACCAAAAAGAACTAGCAAATGATAGCAATGGTGAGTGATTTTATAGGATAAGGAGTCTCCATGAAATGAGGGAGAGGGAGCTTATCCTCAAGACAAGCAACACAAAATATGGAACTACCATGCCAGAGGGAGGAGGGCGACCCGAACTGACCCAACAACCAGGTACAGAGACATCCAGAAGACCGACTGTTGGAACAAATTCACCCAATCTAGATTGTCGCGAATTTATAACTAAGATTTAGCGCTGACATCGCTAGTAGGCAATGTAATCAATCAAAACGTCACTAAAGGTATCAAATAGACTCATGCCGGAGCATGAAATCCGATCATCGCAGGAATAAGATGTACTCCTATGATGGAAGTGCGACTTTACTGATTATGACTGTTGTTCATCATGTATACGCTAATTATCACGACGAGGCATAAAACTTAGGAAAAGTGGGTCAATTGGCAACATAAGAGAGCACTTGTTCAGTATGAGCATGTTTTACTGGATACATGACACAGTAGAAGGACTGGGGTGAAGGCAGTGACAAATTACTGTGTAACATTGGGTCTAAATAACGGAGGGCATGATGAAAGGATATGTAGGATTGGTTGATCGAGGAAACAAATGGGGACCTTTGAAAAATAGAACGCATGACAATGGTTCCAACTAGACAGCATTAGACTCATGAACACTATAGAGTGTTTAAGATATGGAGATGTAATTACATCAGGGTATATAGGCTAAAAACTCATAGGTTGGTAGGGTTAATATTGAGAGGCTATCAAAATGAAGGTTTATTTGAGGGAGTGCCATGTTCAAGGGAACGATTACTGCCAAACCACTCTTTCAAATACGGAATACAGTTGTATTGTCCACTTTCCCCGTCTGATTTTTTAATGAGTCCAGAAGAGTAAACTCATTGATCTTTTCATGTTTAAAGAGTCTGAAAATGATCGCAAAAAGAACAAATTTTTGCCTTATCTGATTAGTTTAATGAGTCCAGACAAGCAAACTCGTCGATTTTTTCATGTTTTAAGAGTCTGAAATGTATCATAAAAAGAATAACTCTATATCTTGTTTGTGTTTCTAAAAGTCTAGACTAGGCAACTCGATGTTATTTTCATGTTTAGAGAGTCTGAAAAGATTGTAACGATAGACTCCATGGTGGTCCCTTTGTCATAATTGTTAACCAGGTGCGACAAAAGGTTAATAGTATACCCAGATTGGTTACTTTTCTGTCTTTTAATCTATTGAACCCGGATAAAGAGAAACCTTTTTCCAATAGATGTCGACCTCATCTTTTTACGAGTACGAGGCGACAGACTAAACTCATGCTTTGTCATGAATTTTTAATGAGCTCAATAACAAAGCTCGGGATTTTTCAGTTTTAACAAGCAAGAAAAGGTACCTGAAAGAATTCTCGGGTCATATTTAGCAAGTTTAACGAGCAACAAGACATAGCTCAGGATTTTTTCAGTTTAAAGAGCGAGAAAAAATTACCTAAAAAGAATGCTTCTTTGGTCTTTTTCAGTTTATGAGCTGGAAAAAGATCAAAAAAGAGTTGCTTAGAGAATTATTGCATATATTTAATGAGTGCAATGATGAAAACTCGGAGATGGTTATTATTTTTTAAAGAACAATAAAATATCACAAAAAGTGCTCTAATCATTGTCGCAAAGATTTAACAAGCTTAACAATGAAAACTCAAGGATGTTTATATTTTTTAAAGAGCGATAAAATATCCCTAAAATTTCTTTATTGATCATGGTATATATGTTTAACAAGCCCCATGACAAAAAACTCAGAGATGTTTATATTTTTTAAAGAGCAATAAAATATCTCCAAAAGTGCTCTATTGATAATTGCATGCAGCTTTTACTACTTTTCATTCCTGAAAGTACTTTCATCAAACACGGTAAAAAGTATAAAAAAGCATCAATTCCTATTATCTGGGTTCATGCATGATAAAACATCATGGAGAATGGACTACTTCCTCTTTAATGATTTTCAAAAAATCATGTCTCTCAAAGTTATATAAGGAGATGCTTTGAGCTTTCACATGCATCATTTTCACTATTTTGAAGTTTGTGAGAGCTTGCTGGAGCTAAAGAGGAGTAGATTTTCCATGGACCATTGCAGGAGATCCAGGCGACCATTCGACGTGTCGTTAGTCCTAGGTGAGAGCTAAAACCTTGATCTGTGCTTTACCGAACCTTTCTTTACAACTTTATGGGTAGAAGTTTGCAGATCTGAGGTTCCCTAGAGCCTTATTTGCGCACTAACGCCCTCCAGATGGCCAGTAGGGAGCATTAAACACTCTGTATGAGCCACTGGAGGGTGTTAATCCTCCCTGTGAAGCACTGGGGGTAGAGCTAGGGCTATAGGGCACAGTTTAAACCCTCATACATGGATTCCTTAAGTGATTTTGCCCCATTTTAACTAATTTTAGGGTTATTTTGTGCAGGTTTGAGGCTGAAATGACACACCTATGGAGAGAATGGGCCCATGACAATGAGGAATTGCTGATGCGAAACGATCTAGCATGCATACCTGAATTGCGCCGCTGCGGTTTATTGAAGTATGCAAGGCTAGAGCTAATGAAAGGGCAGGAGGATTTACTGAGATGGATCATACAACATTGGGATGAAAACGAGCAAGTGTTCAGGATTGGAGATCAGAAGCTGGCAATTGACCGGGAGGACATTTACTTTTTGATTGGTTTGTCGTTCCATGGGGCACAAGCAAACCTCACTGGTGGTAGGTCAGATCCACGATCTACCTTAGAGCTGGTACAGATATACTGCATCCCTGAGAGTGGACTAGTCAACAACAAAGTCCCTATAGAAAGGATTCAATATCGGTCTATGAGGGCAGTTTTATCATTGATTGTGCAATTGGTGGGGTCAAAAAGTCCCCACGTAGCAGCAAATGCCCAACTGTTGCTTGCCATTGACTGTGTCCAGCCCCATATGTTCAACTGGTTTGAAGTAGTGCTTCGCCAATTGAAGGTAGAATTGACAGCATGCAAGACCCATATCCAACGCAATTTTTGGTATGGTACTATCATAGTCTCATTTTTCCTTCAGAGGGGACATGTCATGCGCCCACAGGTGAGCTTAGGTCCCTTTGATTTGAGGGACCCAAGGCAAGGTCATTGGTCATCACTTGATCCTCGTATAGGAGGAGGACCGCTCCAACACTTCTTTGACGAAGACTTCTTCCAATGGCTCTGTAGCCAGATTGTGATTGTTGATGACTATGCCTATGAAGGCATGGACTTTACCGGCAATCCAGAATTGATGCTACCACACGGGACCAACTGGGGTCCTCAAGGTGAGAATAATGTTGATAGTACTTAAGTATTTTTTCACTTTTGAATGTTTATGTAATGTTTTTTAATGGTGAAATAAGAACTAACATGAAACTTTTATGCTTAACACAAATGTGGCGCCAGGACGACCTGCAAGCGAACCTCGCTATGTGCGATGAGGTGGTCAACTATTTGCAGGAGGGGGCGATGCCGACAGTCTCCACGAGGTTTTGAGGAACCTAGAGGGTTTAACTATGGGTGTCCCCCCCCCCCTCCCTTCTCTGAGGGAGATTACCGCTCATATACAGTGACACACTGTTGTTGTACCTGAGTGGTTTCTTGTTCCTCTTCAGCTAGAACTATTTTAGCTCTTTTGGAGCAATAGGCTCTTTTTAGCAGGTGTTTTGGCATAGCCATATGAGTGTTTGTAGCTAGGCTTTGAGCCATTTTGTACTTAAATCATCCAAGTTTTGGAATATTTTGATGTAAAAACCTGGATTTCGATCTATATATATACAAATATTTTTGGTATTTTGGTGGTGTAAATGTGTTTTTAAATGTTTTTTGTAACAAATTTTTAACTTTAGTAAATGTTTTACTTCTCATGCATGCTGCTATAACAAATGAGATAAATGCCAATATAATACATAGTTAGCTAATGAATCAGCAACTGTATTTAATTCTCGAGAAACATGCTCATATGTGATTATTTCAAATCGACGTTCCAAGAGTCGCACCCTTAGATAATTACGTAACAAGGTTGGATTACGGACGTGATAATGGCTTGTCAATTGCATAACGACTAGTTGGGATTATAACCTGACCACCAGATTGGAGATTCCCCTTGATGACGATTCCATGAGAAACGAAATGACGGACATGTACTCGGCAATATCGTTGGTGGCAGTACCAAGAAAGACCCTCCCGGAGCAAACTAGTTTCGACTTGAGTGTATAGATGACCCAAGCAGCTGATGCAATGTGTCGTGTGTGACAACTGGCACCATCCGTGTATCCTACGTATGCTAAGGGCAATGACGACATTTGCATTGCGAGAAGAATTCATGAGACAAGTACTCCACTAAATAACAAAACAATCCAATCACATCAAAAAAGGTAAGCAAAAATTATGATTACATAAAATTACAAAGCACATGCCCAGTGCGATACTAGGCACAATACCTTTTCCAATAGTCCCATATGTGCTCTCCTTGAGTGGGATTCCATCCCAGTCCTGTAGTTCATATCCTCTCAAGGCGAGGACTTTCATTATGACATAGGGACCTAGCGAAATGGGTCGAAGCATGCATGCCTCCAAGAGGTTATCTTTTGGATGATAGAGTGTTACGAAGTTTCCCTCTTAGAAAGAACAAAAACTAACCTCTTTCGCAAATTGGGTTTGTACCCACTCCTTGTGAGCTGCGAGTGCCAAATCGGCATCTCGATGGGTTTTATCCAGTTGTTTAAGGTATAATAGGCATTCTTCTTCGGTAGTAGGGCCGAGCATGGGTTCAACGGCTATCTCATGGGAAGGGATTGGCCACCCATTTCATTTTGCCTCGTTGTAAAGTTGGATCTCATGTGCAACAAATGATAGATTAAAGTCAGGCATTTCCTCATGAGACCAAACAAATTCATTATGGAATTCCTCATGTAGGCAGGTGGAGCTTTCAATTTCCTCAGGACTGCAATTTGCTCGCATCTGGGTGTATTCCACAATGCCTATCACGACTGAAATATCTATGGGTAATGACCTAGAAGTGTCGTCCATATTTTCTTCCACCCCAAAAGTTTGGATGCTTGTATAGGGTGGGGAAATGATTTCGTTTGTGTTAGAGGACAGGACTTGAAGAGGCATCATGTCCAAATCATATGTCGGACCCCAAAGATGTCAATACTCCCAATGTTGCTCTCCAAAACTCATGATCTCTCAAACGGCTTCGTCCGTAGGTATGAGTTGATTGAGTGGATCTAAAGGAGGAGCAGTTATGCGAAGGGGGGTAGTATCGTCGACGATAGCCAGCATGACCGGAGATGTGGATGTGGATTGAATGCCTTGGTAGGTCAATTTAGCTGGTGATAGCGACATCTAGTCTCTGAATGTGTCAAGGTCTGAAGGCGCTGTTAGGATCCAAGGATCAATCAGTTCATGAGGAATTGATGAAAGCATGTTGAACTATTGTGAAACCTGCAGCGGTTGAAGAGGAAAACAACCCATTAGGGAGGAAGCCTTCAACAGACCGGTACCTAAACTGACATAGCAGTCAGTTCCACCTCCTACTAGGGGTACGGCCACTTGGTAATGGTGAATAATCGGGGGTGCAGAAAGACAACTGATCCACTGTAATGACCTTTCCATCTAATGGAAATAGGATGATAAGAAAAACAGTGAATACAATGGCCTTCATGGCATATGTCCAATAGTGACCCAGCAACAGATTATAGTCGAGTTTCTTGTCCACGACTTGTATGTCCACTGTTACTATTTTCCCAGCCAAAGTGATGGGAAAATTGGCTAGGTATCCTTTTGGGATAAAGGTGTGGCCGTCGAAAGCTTTAAGGGAGTTTGACAGCGAGGATAGGGTTGGGGAACCCAGGGTGAGCCAACATGAAGCCGACATGATGTAGGTTGAAGCACCTTCGTCGATGACAGTTCAGTGTATACCTTTACCTTTCGAAGTGATATGCACTTGAAATGCAAGCTGGTGGGAAAGGGGAGGTTTACACTTGTCCATGTTGAAAATAGAAAGCATGGAATCCGTAGGGTCAATACCCCTGATAGCCGAAAGCAACACTTTCCATTGGCTGGGGCATGTTTGCAATACTTTGAGCGCCGACATAGCCAACGATGCTTGTGCCAAATCCTCTACGATGTTGTAATGTTGGGTGGCACGTGCAGATGTATTGTGCATTGTGTGTCGAAGTGCCCCCTTAGGGGGTCGAATTATAAAGTCCTCAACTGGCCTTTCAATATGCAGATCATTGGGCAGCGATGGGTTTTGACCTAAGGATGGTTTTGCTGCTGGAGTAATAGGAGCTCCATAAGATTTAGCTCTTATGGCGAGTTCTACCATTTCAAATGTGTAAACGGTAGAACTTCCTTCACCAGCTGAAGGATGTTGCGAACCATCACTACCCCCTGATGTGGGTTACGGTTGGTTGGCAACGAGATTTTGCTGCTGTTGAGTAGGAAAAGGATTTCTAAGGACAATAGGTGCCTTACCAGAATCTCTCTTGGCAAGGTAATATGCGCATTCTTGAAGACACGAACAACGCCAGGTTACATGGTCTTCAAGATAGAGTTTTCACGAATATTTGGTGCCTTTATCCTTTTCCTCATCAGTAGGTGCAGTGGCCTTCAGTTTGGGGTTGGGCTGCTTAGGTGACTGCTCTTCAGAAGGAGTGGTCTTTTTCCTATTCTTCTTGTTCTTGCCACCGGATTTCTGTGTAGATTGCATACAGTTTATCGCAATGGCAAGAAGAGAAGTCACTTTGGTAGAGGGGTCCACTGCTAGCTTGGCAATGGAACCACTGAGTTGTTTTACAGCGACCAAAGAGGTTGCGCCGAAAATCCCGTCGTCATGCGCTCCGGGGTGCTTAGTGGTGGGAGGATTGGGGTTACCGGGAGCATAGGGGATTATGTCGTAGAGAGTAACAGACTATTAATAAATAAAATCTAAGTGTTGGGCACGATGTATGGATTGGTCTTCTATGACCGCACTACCTAGAGCGACATATCTAGCGATTTGTGGGAGTAAGGACTTACAGAACCAGTCCGTTAAGAGAAAATTAGGGATGGGAGCTTTGACTCACCTCCGCCTACATCTCCATTCAGGAATATGATCAGATATGTGGGTGGCGGTATCCTGATGAAATGAAGTAAGGAGCTTTGTCCCTGTCTCATAGCGGATATGTAACTAAAAGTGCTTTAGGAACTCCATCGCTAAAGCGTCAAAGGTATTTACTAACGCGCGTGGTAAATATACCATTTCACAACATTTCTAGTGAGGGTGCGGGGAAAAAGATGTAATCGAACACTGTAATCCACCATAGAGTTGAAACACACCAGAGATGGTAGGTGGTGATACGGGTGCTCGGATCCTCCCCTTGTTTTCCGTCGAACTTTAGAATGTCCATCGATATCTTATGCGAGATCGATGGCCATTATAAGTTGTGGTAGATGGGGTCATTTGTCAACTTGTATAAGTTGGGAATATCCAACGTTGCCAAAAAAGGAAGATTGTTGGGTGCCCCCGATTCGGACCATGGTGATGACGGATGACCTGAGGAGCTCTTTGCTCCTCCCATCGTTTGGTTCCCCATAGTGTACATGGGTTTCCTGGTGTAGCAGTTTCTTTGTGGTATGGTGTTGTAGAGTGGATTTCCATGAGGATTTTGATACTGGGGTATGAAATTTCCCACAGTATAAGTGGTGCCCCCTTGACTCATTTGAGTCTCTGAGTAGGGTGCCCCCATGGATTGGTTGGGAATCCCTTTTGGATCCCCAACTGACACAGAACTAACCATATGGCTTTGATTGATAAAGGGAACACTCATGTCAATCAGCGACTGTCCATGCATGCCTGAGAATGGAGGGAAACTATGACATTCCCCATTGGCATGTGCATATTGGGAACCACCCCGGATATCTGAATCTGGGGGTTAGAACTGTACATTGGTGGCCGACCTTGTTGTTGGTAAATTGGAACTGCACCCATAGTACCGCATTGAGTGTTATATGGAGCACTATATGTGGCACTAGTCGAAGGTATGCTTTGTGGCACAATAGGAGTGGAACCTGGCATTTGCTGGGTTCCACTTATAGAGGGTGTTATGTGAGTTTCCGTACTTGGGACAAACGAGATAGCGGGATTCCACATTACCGGTGTTGTCATGACCGTCAGCTGGGGAAGTGGTAGAGGACCAACAATGTTTCTATAATTCCACAACCCTTGAAGCGTCAAATGGATAGATGGGAGAGTTCCACCTACTGAAGAAGGAAGTACAGGTACCACGGGAGCAATGATAAGATCCGACGGATTTGTAAGCAGAGTGTTAAAGTGAGGAAGAAATCCTTCCGTGAAGAAATCCTCCGGCAAACTAGAATCGTCGGTCATCCACACAGATCCCGTGTGTAATTTAGGAGACTGATTCCTCGAAGATGAGGAATCCGAGTCAGTGGAACTTGGCATATCCTCCACAATGAATGGAGGAAGTCCTAACAATCGTCTGGATTGACGATGAAGGCTGGATGTAGCCATAGTGACAGTTACGTTTTATCAAATATATTTTCATGTGATATTCTTTAAAGTCTTGAAATGATAGCACTCAGGTACCTAAAAAGAAAAAATACACTAAATATATCAATCAGCAAACAAAGGGAAATTACCTCATCTAATAAGCACCGATTACTGGAGATGAAACCCAATCTCTCAATGAATAACAGAGAAGGATTGCCAAATGTATAGTTATGGTTACTTTTGAGCTTCGCCTAAACCTCAAATTGAGGGGCCAAGTACTCTCGTGAAGACGAGAACCCTCCCAAAAACTGAAGACAAAGTAGATCCATCCATTTTAGGTACCAAGACAGCCCGTCCCAATCACCTTATGTAAGTACCTAAAAGTTTTGGCCACTAGAGATACCTCAAATCACAAACATTACTAGGGGGGACATAGTCATAGATAGCACATTGTGTGGGTAGGATACTTGAGTCCCCGACTCAGTTCCGAAATCCCTGAAGGGACCCCAAATACACCATATGCCCAAAGGATTTATAAGAGAAGGCGAGCTACCTTCAATTACAGTCTGATGTTGTCTTGTATTTCACTCCATTGTTAGTGGAGTGGTCCTGGTAATATGAGTGCAGAAGGATTTTTCACTTGTTAACGACACTAGTTTCGACTTTCAACCTTGGGCAGTTCACTCACATGCTTATCCCAAGGTCCTAATCTAGCTAATGTTGGTTTGATCAAAAAGAGTAACTGGTTGGTTTTAATGTAAATTTTAGTGTACTTGATTATTTGTCTTCGGTCGGGGTGTTGATGTATGAATATGATGAGACTCTCGACTCAATAAACCATGCAGAACAATGCTGATTTTTTTTTCAATTTCTTATGCAAACAAGTCTTATTCTACACATTCATCTTTTCACATATTCATGGATTCGCCAATGCATCTAAAGCCATTCAACACTTCCATAACTGAAAGATTCTTTTCCCAATATTTCCTAACAACTACTAAAAACCAAAATGAATCAGCTTACAACTATTTTGACAGAAGGATCAATACAATTTATCAGTCTTTCTTTCAAAAAAAATGTATTTTAAGAGAGAAAAACTAAAACATTTTCTTAAAAATAAATTTTGAAGACACCAAATTTGTTAACATAATACTGTTGCAGATCTTACTTTCGCCCCTGAGACACGTTTCCCCCCGTTTTGGTCCATAGAATCTTCTGGAAAACATGGAAATGGGAGACTAACGCTCTGTTTCAATGTAAACAGAGAGTTAGTTGGCCACTAACGCTCCCTATACATAGGAAAAGAGCTTTATAAAGCTCTATGTAGACTAGCAACCTTCGTTAGTGAGGGAAATGGCTCAAACAAAGGGCATTTAGGATCACTTTCTGAGGAGAATGCAAACTAGCAGGATGTAACAAGATAGATGGTGGATCAGAAAAGGATTTTAGGAAGTAGGAAGCTCTTAGAAGAAAGAGAAGAACTGAGAGGAGTCCAGGTTGACCAGGAACTAGATGTATAGTCCCCAGTGGATTTGCCAATTCTGCTATGGGGTAAAATGCACAGGATGAAAACTATCCTCAAAGGTCTTTTCGGGACCTTCAACAGACCGTAAGATTATCTGCAAAAGCTACCAAGTTGCACACATGTTTACCTATCAAACATAAATTGACAAGGTATGGAGAGAGGATCACCTTTGGTTCCTTCTAGATTTTCTTTGGGATCTCTATGCGACAAGAAGAACTCCTTCAAGGCCAGCTCCAAGACAATTCCTGCACAAAGGACAAGGCAAACCAATCATAGCATACGCTCCTGAAAACTAATGTAAGAATGCACAATAAACATATATTAGTGTTTAACTTAACTACTCATCTCGACAAGCATCAGAATGAACAAATACATGAGCAACATTACCGACACTATGGAGTAGGGAACACAACTGCAGTTCTATATTCAAAATGGAAGAGTGATTACAACCATCCATTGTATCGGCCTTCCTTTGCCGCTTCTTCCTCTCTCTCTCTCCCTCTTTCAACTAGCTTCTTCAAGAATATGACAGTTCATAATAGCTCTATGGTCTATCCTTCCAAATGCTCTAACCCTTTTGCAATGGCCCTCTCGCTGCTTATGTAGCAATTGAATTAGGGCTGCTAAGCTCCTCCTAGAGTTCATTAGGGAAAAATCCATGAACCTGCCCTGTTTACAAGCTTTTTCCCATTTTTCTTAATTCTCATAATGGAATTTCTCCAAATATCTTTATTTTTGGAGTTTTCTTGCTTTTCTTAAGAAAATTTAGGGATTTAATATCTAGATATTTATGAGAAGATTCATTGGCCTGACCTTCTGAACATCCCTTAGGTTCGTTAACACTCCCCCTAGTCTAACAACATGAGTTAGCAGGGTGACTAACGCTCCTTTATGCTTGGTAACAAGCTTTATAAACCAGGTCGACAATGTGTAGAGAGAGTTAGTGTGGATTCCAGGCCTGCAATTATGGTCTATGCTTCAATCATCTTGTCTTTCACCTCTTAGTTGATGAGGAGGTCAATTTATCCGATAACAGTAATCCACCAGAACTTCAGCCAATGCTCGCCATTTGTCAGCTCCAATCACAAGATGATCAGCCAATACAGTGAACCATTTTTGATCGACCACAACATGCCTATTTCAAGAAGATTTTCACATTTTGTGATTTGGTTAGACCAGTGCATAGCATATTTATTTCATGTTTTATTAGTTTAAGTAGTATTTATAGACCCTTTCATGTTTTTAGAAAGGGTCCTCAAATTTTTGTATTAAGAATTGGATCGTAAGTTGCACTACTATGCTTCCGATATATTTATTTTTATAAAAAACTGGACCTAAAGTCTGATTTTTGATAAAGAATGCTTTTATGTGATATACACTATTGCTTCTTGTGAAAGTATTCCCAACTTAAAAGGCAGGATCTGAATGCGATTCATATTGGAGGAGACTCAAATGCATATGGTACTACTATCTGTGTTTTTGCTTCATGTTTTTATGTGAATCAACATTTACTTATTTTGCTATTATTGATATATGTATATGTTCTTACAACAATTCTTTGACTTATCACTATTGAATGTTTAAGAGTTGTTATCTTTCATATATATGTGTGTCAGTAATATATAAAGATTAGTGTGATAACGTTTTAATTATTACTTTGTTCAAGTACTTGACCAAAGTAACTATCATATGAATGAATATTTTTATTTATGAGTAGAGTCATCTATATGCCTACTTGTCAAAAAGAACCATAAAAAATTTCACTAGGAGAAAGACTTCCCGGGATAGATTAGTCACTTTTATATTGTTTCATTTTATAATAGATCATCGATCATACCCATTAGATATCATAAATCAATCACTTATTCATCCCACTTATATATCATTGGGAAACTGGTCCCATTATATCTAGTCGGAGCCACCACACCAAATGAAAAAGGTGATGCTTTTAAGGTCCGGACCGGGTGGTTTTCCCCGATGTTGATGCAACGATTTTCGAGGCATCAACATTTTTGGCACTAGAAGGAGGGCCTGAACTGTGAATGGTGAGAAAATCCAAATCTACAATCCATTATGAGAGTAAAACTCCCTCCACCTCACCTTCGACTTCTCCCTCGCATGCTAAATCTCCAGTTTCTAAGCGAGAAGTTGAGGAAAAAACAACCACTGCTCAACCGCAAAACATCTCAGATAAATAAACTCTAGAATCTCCTGAACTATAGTCTCTAATTCATAAACTTCAAGGATTCTCAATATCACCACAGAAATCTGAGTTATCTAATGGTAGTGTGACTTCGCAATTCATTCCTTCTCATCCCCTCACCAGACTTCAAAGTGAAAAGCTTGGTATTGAACCTACTGAATTACCTTTGCCTAAAATAAAAAGAGCAAGGAAGACAACTGAAGGGTTTGATAGTGAAACTTTCTCATCATCATCCATTTCATCTTCTCCATTGCAAAGTCAACCATCCACTCCCCCACTCCAGATTGTCATTCAATAGGGTACTGGAACTTCAGCATCTGCTTCTCAACCATCTGGAACTTCAATATCTTCTACTTCTCAACCGCTTGGAACTTCATCTGCACTATCATCCATTATTAGCTCAAGAGTGGCACGGAACCCATGGAACAATCCTGGTGCAGTCACAATGCCTGCACCTTTGAACCCATTGCCAGCTCATCCCGAGAAATGGTTTCCAAAATTCAATCCAAATGCAGGCGTTTAGGCAGATGAACACATAAACAACTTTATGTTGTTAGTCAATTTAAAAGGAGTTACAGAAGAAGACGTGGTTGTCAATCTTTTCCCATATACCCTACAAGGATCAGCCGGGTCTTGGTACTTTTCATTACCATCAGGATCCATTACTAGTTGGAATATTTTCCAAGAGCAGTTCTTAACTAAATATGGTGATGACAGATCCATAGCAACGTTAATCAATGATCTCTCAAATCTTAAAATGGAATCTAGAGAGCCTATAAAAGAGTTCAATTCACGATTTAATAAACTCTTAAATAAGATTCCTACTGCCTCAAAACCTAGTGAACAGGTTAGAAGTGAATGGTACATATCAGCCTTACCTTCAAACATAGCTATCTTTGTGGATAGAGCTGCAAAGCCTACTTTAGCAGAGAATATGAAAGAGGAAATTTCTGTGGAAAAACGTATCATCGCCCTAGAAAAGAAATCTACTCTTGAAGATAGAAAATATTAAAAAGTTACCTTCAAAGATGATCAAAGAAGAAAATGGAGCCATGATCCATATGATATGGAAGGTCTCCAAAAAGTTCTAAAAACTATGTCAAATGAAATGATAGAAATTAAGAAACAAGAAGCTGAGACCTCAACTAAGAAGCCATTTAGAAACTTTAAGAAACCAGAATCAAAACCCCCTAATGTTATATCCAACACAGAGGCAGACCCCGAGAACAATGAAGAAGAAGATACGGTCTTATCATCTGAATAAACTAAAGAAGAGGAAGTTGTAGAATGTCATGGGATGTCGGAATTCATTTTTCCCAATCCTGATACTGAAAATCAATAGGAAGCTTTTCCAGTAAGTACCAGGAGTAAAGGAACTCCTGAACCTATTTAAGCAACTCAGAAGAAAAATAACATGGGTACTACCACTAAAGAAAGGGTTCCCACAAACAAGTCTACAGTGATACCTACTCAAAATCAGACATCAGCTTCCAATCCACCTTCAACATCTAAAACATTAGTAGTTGCAAACTCTATGGATTACAACATCATTGAAGACATGAAGAAAACGAAAGTGAACATCACTATGTTTGAGCTTAGGCTTAGTAAGCTTAAACATCAATAAAAATTGCTGCTCAATGAATTAAATGCAGTACCTTCTTCTCCTTTTCCGAATGTTGTATTGTTGAAAGCTGCTAATGAGATAGGGAAGCCACCAGCTGTAGAGCTGTAACAAGGGTCTCTTTCACCTCTAGTTATCCCACATTAACAAGTCAATCCGGGAACGTTTTGTTATTGCAAAGAGTATCTCATTCCGAGGCTATTCGTCAGAGTAATGCTTAGTAGTACAACGTTCAGAAAATACAAGAGTGAACGGATGCTAAACTATGACTAATTTACTTCAAAAGGATAAAATCACACAAGGCAACTTATCAGTCAAGGGTACGGAAGCGATAACCCATCCCTCTAGAAACTGATGGAAAGGAAATTAGAGCATGGACCATAGGTCTGGGAGCTAGGCAGTGACTGCTAAGGCTCACTACAGCCTTAGACCTTCTCTCACACCAAAGCAACAAATGAAAGTAAATGGAACGACAGAAAGTAAAATGGAACAACAAATAAGAAATGGAACAGCAATCAAATAAACTAAGTCTCGCGAGTCAGAACCAAACTTGCTCTATTGAACCAAACTCACATTCTGCAATAAAATAACAATCTTCTCTCTTAAGGCAAAGTGGATGGAATGTACTTTATGGAACATCACTCATTGATGAATTATAGAACAACAGGAATCAATCATATATACACACAACACGCTAGTATAGTAATCTGACGGTTAAGGAGAATATGACTATGTTTCCAAATAGAATAACATTACTTTCAGATTCCACTAATCGGGATTTCAAATGAATCCAATAACAGTAATATTCAGTACAAACGCTCTGTAACAGAAATAGCTGGTTTAGACTAATAACATGCAATCAACTCTGAAAAGATTCACTCCTACAATGCAGAGTCACTACATGAATTTCCTAAAGAAACCATTAATGAATTAGTCGTAGTAGAGCATGGAATAGCACATGAAAATCATATCAGATTACCGAGAAATAAAGATAAGCAAACCACGCAGAAAGCAAGTTATAATGATACAAAAGCAAGTGTCCTTCGGAGCCAGGCCCTTAGCTTCCAATGGTACACCGCCTTAGATTACTCCAGACGCAAAGATGAAATAAACACCAAGTCTTTTATATTAACGCATCAACAAACGTACAGTAAACCAAGTCTCAGTGAGAGTCGATGATCAAAGTTTAGTCTGAAACTGAAAATTACATAAAAGTCCCTTTGCTTAATGATGTTGTTCCTTTTTATAAAAGTAACGGTGGAGATGTCTAGGTAACAAAAATAAGTAAAATAGTGATCCCTCAGGATCAAAGATCCTGAGGGATTTTCCAAGCCGTTAATCCTTTACTTTTCTTTCCCTGTTCCGCCGAATTGGTATCCCTTCTTCCTTTCTTGGGTCGTTCTGCTTCGATCTGTTCGATCTCATTTGCATCCGGTTCCCTTCTAGAGGGACAGAAATTATTCCTCCTTTGTCTTTCCCTTTTGAACAACAGCTCTTCGTTTCCACCTTTCCCTACATAGAAAAATGACAATTATCAGCGATTAAGCTTTCCATACTAATTCTCAAACGTTTTATTAGAATTCTTTATTTCTTTGAGTTCATGATGCAGAAAAGGTTACAATTGTTACTGAAAAGTCACTAAATTGTTTGTCAAAAACATACCTTTCAAGTGCTCCACACACCCCCCTGCTTACCCTGTTTCATGCCCTCATGAAAACATTATAGTTGACATGCAAGGCGGTAAGAGAATAGGCTGGAGAGGGAACCTCGTGTGGAGGCCTACAACTGTGATGAGCAACTAGATCATCAAAGAACTGATTTGTTTGACCTTCAGGCATTTCATACAAGGCCTGATATCTGGGTGCAGGGTGCCAAATGATTGGACTACGAAATCGATACCCTAACCAGGATGGCCCTGCTTGCAAAATACGCTCGCCATAAAGGTTCAATCGGCTGGCAGCCAGCTCAAAATTTTCGTATTTGAACGGTTCCCTGAGCTGGATGTTTGGGTTAGAAATCCGGTATCGGAATTTTGCAGCATCGATGGCGAGGTCTTTAATAGTCAGAAAATATTCCATACTGTGTCAGATTAGGTCCTCGTGCATGGGTCCTAATGTCTCCATAACACCCGGGGTTCTCATAAGGTTCCTATGTGCTCTCCATAACAGCACTGGGTCTCTAGGCTCGGCTCTCACCCACAAGTCTAGGCTATTCTCCTGTCTCTGAAAAGTGTTATAAGCTCTGAGCCATTTCAGCTGATTAACCCCGAATGAAACGAAGGCTTGCAATTGTATGTCCCCAACAAAAGGGCCAGGATTTAAATCAGTTTCCTGGTCTAGCACGAGGTTATGCAAGTAAAATTCACACAATAATCTTTGAACCTTAATTCCATAATGCTTGCAACAATCTATGAAATCATTAACAGTATTGATTTGTATAGGGGCACCTGCCCTAACAGCTTTTATCTTTAATCGTAAATATCGTTCAAGCAAAAATAAAGCATAGTTTTTAGCAGGGGCCCTACAGGTCAGAACGTCATTATACAAAGAACACACAGTGTCCATCTGCCTAACAACAATATCTAATCGACGAGTTACCTTGGCAACCTTTTCTTGCTCCTTTTGCCATCCTTCGAAGGCCTGGCTCTCGGACTGACTAATATCCCGAAGTTGCTGTTGTAACTCTTCATATTTCTCCCGGGGGACTGTTTGTTCTCTCAGCTGTTCAGCTTCTTGCTGAGCTTGCTTCATCATCTTGTGCAAGGTTCTTGTTTTCGGATCCTTTTTCCATAGAGCCGTAGAGGCCAGGAGTTTTACCTGAACCTTTTTGTTATGCTGTTTGGAGTTCAGAACCTGAATTACCCCTGAGGGTGGTGCCTCTGTTTGGATCTCCTTATTCTCCTTTTCTTTCTTAACACGAATGAAAGGTTGTTGTGGTTCCCCTGTTAATGGAACATCATCCTGTTCCTCTACCTCAATTGGAATGGCAGTCCGTTCTTCAGTGTCAATTGGAACAGCAGTCTGTTCTTCAACGTCATTTGGAACAGCAGTCTGTCCTTCAATGTCATTTGGAACAGCAGGCTGTTCTTCAATGTCATTTGGAATGGCAGTAGGTCTTCCAGCAGGGTTTTGACCAACAGGGCGGCTATAAGTCCTTCGTCTTCTTGTCCTATGGGATTTTGCTGCAGTGGCCCTTTTTCTTTTCCTTGTGGTCCTTCGTATCCTCAGGTTGGCTTTCAGAATCCGAATTTGCTATCGGAGCTGGGCTATAGTGTTCAGCAATCTCTGTTGTTTCCTCCTTAATTTCTTGATTTCTATTGCCTCAGCAGAGGGTTCATGACTGGCCCTTAAATCTGCTCCTACTCCGTCTAGAATTTCTTTTGGTGTCTTGGGAACAGATTGTTCCCGATTGGTGTCTCTTATCTCCTCATCATAAACGGGCAGGTTTTCTTCTCCTGCCTTTTCTGCATGTGATTTCTCAGGTATGTCTTCCTCCGAAGGTCCGTCAGGGAGGCCTGCTGGGCTGGAGGGTTGGCCATACTCCCCCATATTGGCCAGGATTGCGGCCAATTCGTCTTCACCCACAGGGTCCCGCGGCGGGCTGCCCTCTGGCTGTACTACTTCCTCCTCTTGATTGGCCTGCTCAGTGACTGCCTTGGAGTGTTCAACTTCTGTTTCTGTTTCGGAGTGCTCGTCTCCCTCCTCGACTCCTTCTCCGGCTTGCTCAGCCTTGCCCCCAGATTGTTCAGCATTTTCTTCGGAAGGTCCTCCTTCTGGTTCTGGAGGTTCGTCCGTAATCTCGATTGGCTGGCTGGTGCTCTCCTGGATCTTTTCCAGCCTCCCTCGTATCCGGGCTAGCCGGGCTGATTTTCTTGGTCTCTCAGGTTGTTCGGGTGTACTAGCAACAGGTTTTTCTGCTACCAATTTTCTGCATTTTTCTGGTCGTTCCGGTGTACTTGAAGAATGTTTTCGTTTTGGAGCAACATGTTTTTCTGCTGCCAATTCTCTGCGTTTCTCTGATCATTCTGGTGTGCTAGAGGAATGTTTAGGTTTTGGGGATGGTGCAGCCAATCCCCCCTCGATCAATGCAATGAGGTCCTCCCAGCTGCTCTGCTGTTGAGTGAGACTATGGCTCACTATCAATCGAATCAATCCATGGTGGCTAACAACTGTTTCTACGTGCTGTGCCTTTTTCAGGCTTCGGGCCACATCATGCAATAATGAATTTAAAAGTGCAGGCAGATTTACAGAACATTTTTCTTTCAAAACAGCTAAGAGTTTAAGATGACGTGGTCTTACCACGTCTTTCCTTCCTTCACAAGTGATGTAGCTCTGCACTATCTTTGCTAATTCGGTCCAGGGTTCTCCTAATGTTGCTGGCAGAAATCCCTTCCCCTTAACTGTCAAGCTTTGGCCTTCATCCTGGAAAATCTCCATAATCTTTTGTAATATTTCTTTCTTCAGCATCCATACAGGTCGGCGGCTGGTAGTCCCAAGACTTCTGCAATTATATCATCAGTGACCGCTATCTGCCTCTCTCTTACTATGGAGTAGTTCTCCCGCAGGTTTTGCAGAAACTCCAACGCCACTATTTCGTTTGATTCTTGTAGGCGACTGAAACAATTCAGCCACCTGCCTTTTCCAGGATCTCCCAGGCAGCAGCGAAGACTGTCAACTCCTGAGGTTCGCTTCAGATTGCCTTTCCCCCCATGGTTCATTTCCAATGGAACAGCAACTGCTTGTGTTGTTTGAGATGCAGAGAGGGTGATCGTCGCAAGAAAAAAAAAAGAGTATGCAACAAAAATGGATTGTGGATGGCAACTTTCGTAAAAATAGAATTATCATACCGTTAAACCATGCCATATCTCCGTACACTATCTTCCCTGAATGGTGTGCTGACACGTAATTCGTGGAGTAATGGGGTTACCTTCCCCCCCGCGATGTGATAGGCTGTCCCAGCCGTCAAATAGAGGAGCAGCGGCCATTCTGTAACCAAGTCATAAAGGAACAGCATATGAAATTATGCCATGTTTTAGATGGACAACGAAATACCGAAATCGAGGCAAAAAGGTGGATCGCGTTTTACATAAGAGCCTGAGTGATATGATGCGAGGCTGGGGGATGGGACGTCTGTCAATCGTACAAAATCTCCAGAGGTCATTGTCAGTTCCTTTGCCATGATTGGTGGTAATGAGTGTTCATGCGATGTATACATCGGGACATAAAATATGACTTATTCATAGGATATAAGAGACAAAGAAGTATTTATATCATGCCTATTGGTGTAACCATTACGACTTCGATACCATTAACAGAGCTCTACTGCCGACAGGTGTTCATAACTTTGGCAGAGTTGTTTATTTCACCCCCGAAACCATGATCCTTTGTGTGTATTTTGAAGAGTATTTTGTCAAAATCCAGGCCATTATGCTGGCTTGGTAACCAGGTAGCCATAATGCCATTCACAAGGAAGGTGCGAAATGTGGGCAGGCTGGCTCGTGATGAGACCCCCTGTTCCAAGGTCTGTTTATTTAGTGTACCTTTTGGACCATATCCCTGGTGTGGTGGCCATAATGGGAATGCCACTTCGCTTCCATCCTTATGATCATGGTAGGCTGGCTCTTGATGAGACCTCCTATCCTGCATTTGACAATTGATAATCCATATTTACTTTTTTTCTTTTTGCAAAGCACTTTTTCTTATTTATTTACACATAAGGGTGGTTCAACACTCCTTAAGAGTGGGAATGGTGGAAGAAGTCTTATCATCCCAACAGGAAGATATAAATCCTCTGCTCTTATCCCTAAGTAATAATCAAAGAAAATTTTTAGGGAAATCGTCATGATAAAGATAACCAACCAGAGCAACGGTAATAAGACAATGACAACGAAGATGAGAGGTAAGTGTGTCCCCCCTCTTGTCCTCTTATCAATACTAGGCCTTATAAAGATAGCAATCTATGATCTGTTGACTTCGATATGTCGTGATTTATGTTCATTGCACAAGTGCATAGTTGTATCTTAAAGACTGGAGAGAACATGGGCGAAAAGCATCCTCAATATAAATCATCACATAGATCAAAAACATGGCGATGGTGTTCCTTTTGAAAAAGGAACAGCAGAGAAGAATCCATGCAAACAAATACTTAAGATGCCGTTTCTTTAAAAGGAACAGCGAAGATCACGAATGCTGTCCCTTTTGAAAAGGAACAGCAGAAAATCACAAATGTTGTTCCTTTTGAAAAGGAACAGCAGAAAATCGCAAATGCTGTTCCTTTTGAAAAGGAACAACAGAAAATCACAAATGCTGTTCCTTTTGAAAAGGAACAGCAGAAAATTGCAAATGCTATTCCTTTTGAAAAGGAACAGCAGAAAATCGCAAATGTTGTTCCTTTTGAAAAGGAACATCAGAGAATCACAAATGTTGTTCCTTTTGAAAAGGAACAGCAGAGAATCACAAATGCTGTTCTTTTTGAAGAGGAACAACAGAAAATCACAAATGCTGTTCCTTTTGAAGAGGAACAACAGAAAATCACAAATTCTGTTCCTTTTGAAAAGGAACAGCAAAAAATCGCAAATGCTATTCCTTTTGAAAAGGAACAACAGAAAATCACAAATGTTGTTCCTTTTGAAAAGGAACAACAGAAAATCACAAATGCTGTTCCTTTTGAAAAGGAACAGCAGAAAATCACAAATGTGTTCCTTTTGAAAAGGAACAGCAGAAACACGCAAATGCTGTTCCTTTTGAAAAAGGAACAGCAAAGACACGCAGAATGCAAAAATCAAAATTTTGAAAAAAAGAGAAAAATCAATGAAGATGTTAAGGAAACGTATATACAAAAAAACTTATGTACAAGTTATAGAAAAAAATGCATTCCTTACTGAATTATAGGTGAGGAAGATTTTTCCTCCTCTCCTAAAATTTGCATTTCAGTGTCTCGACGTAGCTGCTAACAGAAGGATTCCCGAGTGAGTGGCTTGCGATAGAGACGAACTCGGTGGCCATTTACCTTGAATGCATATCGAGAACCGTCGATTGTGATCAGAGTGAGGGTCCCATTATCATGTACTTTTTGGATTCCGTATGGTCCCAACCAACGAGTCTGCAGTTTCCCCGGGAAGTCCTGAAACCGAGAGTCATATAACAGAGCCCAGTCCCCTTCGTGAAAGACTTTGTTCTTGATAAGTGCATCATGCCATTTAGCTCGCTACTGTTGAATAAGTGATGTATTCTGTAATGCAGGGAGCCTGATTTCGTCCAATTCATTAATCTGCTATAATCGATTAATTTGTGCCTCACTTAAATCTAGGCCAACTTCCTGTGCAGTTCGTAACGTTTGGATTTCGAATTCTATGGGGAAAATAGGTTGTTTTCCAAACACTAATTGATAGGGTGAATAACCAGTGGTACTTCTCCATGTGGTTCTATAAGCCCACAGTGCTTCAGGTAATCGGGCGGCCCAATCACGCCTATGTGAAGCAATGGTTTTTGTTAAAATTGATTCTATTACCTTATTGCTACTTTCTACTTGCCCATTCGCCTGCGGGTGATATGGGGTAGTAATTTTATGCTGGACGTGATAATTGTTAAGTGTTGCAGCTAATTTGTTTTCGGCAAATTGTGGTCCTCCATCTGTAATTATTTCTCTTGGAAGGCCATGATGTACAAACAAGTGGAACAGGAACTGTATTACAGAATCTTCTGTAGCTCTAGGCAATGCTTCGGCCTCAACCCATTTGGTGACATATTCTGTCGCCACTAAGATATATGTTCTCTGATTTGATGATGGGTTGATGGGTCCAACGAAATCAAGAGCCCATCGTTCAAATGGTTCAATGACTAATTGTGGCCTCAGAGGCATTTCGTCGGCTTGACCAGGTTGTCCTGCTCGCTGGCAGCTGTCACAAGCTTGGACGAATTTCTTCGCATCCTTGAAAATTGTAGGCCAGTAGTATCCTGTCTGCAATACTTTATGTGCTGTTCTTTTTTCAGCAAAGTGTCCCCCACATGGTCCGTCATGACAGGATTTTAAGATGTCGAAAATTTCATCTTCTCGAATACATCTCCTAATTTGCATGTCTGCCCCTGTGTGGAACAAATAGCCCCCAATCCACAAAAATCGAGTACTCTTCTGAACAATCTGCTTACGTTCATTAGGGGTTAAGTGTTTTGGTAGCTTACCTACTGCAAGGTAATTGGCAACATCAGCATACCAGGGTGTTTGAACAGCAACAACAAACAATTGCTCATCCGGAAATTGATCTTCCACTACTGTTGCTTCAATTGATTTTGGTATTCGTGAGAGAAAATCAGCTACAGGGTTTTCCTTGCCAGGTCGATCCTTAATGGTGATATCGAACGCCTGCAATAAAATCAACCATCTAGTTATTCTAGCATTTGTAACAGGCTTATTTGCTAAATATTTGATAGCAGAATGATCTGTATATAAAATAACGGGATAGCCTGTGATATAATGTCTAAACTTATTGACAGCATGTATTACAGCCAGTAATTCTTTTTCAGTGACAGTGTAATTTAATTCAGCAGGGGATAATTTTTTGCTGATATAATAAATAGCATATGGTTTTTTATCCTCTTCCTGCCCAAGGACTGCACTGATTGTTGTATCTGAGGCATCAGATGAGATTTGGAATGGTAAATTCCAATTTGGTCCTCGAAGGACTGGAGCTGTTGATACAAGATTCTTTAATTCCTTGAAAGCACGGTCGCATTTTTTTGTCTACAAGAAATCAACATTACCAGTTAGTGCATATAGAGGTGCAGCAATGTGTGAATAATGTTCTATAAATTGTCTATAATACCCAGAAAATCCAAGAAAGCTGCGTACCTCTGTTTGAGTAGTGGGGGTGGGGATAAGCAAAAGTATTTGAATTTTGGCCGGATCTACCTAAATGCCAGCTGCTGAAACATAGTGTCCTAGAATGAGCCCTTCAGTCATCATCATATAACATTTTTCGTGGCTTAAGCAAAGTCTGGTAGCAATGCAATGTTGTAGGACTTTTTCTAGAGTGTCTAAAGCTGGATCAAAATCATCTCCATATGGTGTAAAGTCATCCATGTACACTTCAAGTCCATCATTTATTAAATCTGCAAAGATGCTAAGGACAGCCCTTTGGAATGTAGCAGGAGCATTACATAGGCCAAAGGGTAGAACTCGATAGGCAAACGTTCCCCAAGGACAAGTAAAAGTAGTTTTATCCTGGTCTTCAGGGGCAATCTGAATCTGATTGTATCCACTGAAGCCATCCAGGAAAGAAAAGAATTTCTTTCCTGCTAAAGTGTCCAATACTTGGTCTATGAATGGGAGAGGGAAGTGATCTTTTTGTGTGGCTTTGTTTAACTCCCTATAATCCACACAAATCCTCCATTTCCCATTCTTCTTGGGTACAACCACAAGCGGAGAGACCCATTTACTATCAGAAATAGGATAGATAAAATTAACATCTAAAAGTTTCTGAAGTTCAGCTTTTACAACATCTTTTAGATGAGGGTTGAGTCTTCTTTGCGGTTGACAAACAGGTCTTGCATCTTTTTCTATATAAATATGGTGGGTGCACAATTGGGGATCAATCCCTTTCATATCAAGGTAATCCCACGCAAATGCTTCTTGATACTTTCGTAACAGATGGATGAGCTTTATTTCTTGGTCCGGTGTAAGGTTGGCATTGATATTTAGAGTCTTTCCCAGTTCAATTTCCACTACTTTGCTATTGGCAACAGAAGTCACAGGTATTGTTTGGTCATGCACATCTTTCAAAGGATCTTCTTCTAGTTCGCTATCAAATGCAGCTTCTATCATGAAACACTGTGTGTGAGATCTAGATTCAGTTTGACTAATGAAATTATTGATGGCATTGTCTTCTGTTTGGTTTTTAAAGTCTAGAGCCTTCTGTACAGTCAATGGGGATCTGATATTGTCAGTAAGGTATGACACAGGGTGCTGGTTAGTTTTTATCATTGTAAGACTTGGCTGTGATGGAGGGTATAGAACTAGATTTTTAATATCTGGTCCTCTAGTTATAGTCATATTTCCCTGTCGGCAACCAATGTAAGCATCGGATCGGCGGTAGCAAGCCAAGGTCTACCTAAAATTAGTGGGTGTCCATCCAGTCGGGTTTTTGGATTAATTATCAGGAAATCGGTTGGGTATTCCCAGGAATCTACAGAGACCATGACATCGTATAGAGTACCTTCTGGTCGAACTACAGATCGGTCGGCCAATTCTAACAAAGTAGAAATAGGTTCTACCGATGTAATGCCAAGCTTTTGGAAAGTAGAAGTTGTCAAAATATTAATTGCAGCTCCTAGATCAACTAAAGCATTAGTCAGGGTCTGACCATAGATTTGAACAGTTACGATTGGATTTCCCGGATCTTCATATTTAATGGGTGTTCCTGATAACAGGTCAAATAAAGTACCGACTACTTGGACTCTTGGGTTAGTGGTTGCATTCCTCCTTGATTTCTTTATGCACAATTCTTTTATAGTTTTTGCGTATATAGGGATGTTTTTGCGTATATAGGAAAGAAGTTGGGTCTGAAAACATACCAGATTGCCTTGGTTACCATTGGCGACGCTGGTTAATGAAGTATGTTGATTCTGACTCTTCTTCCGCTTCCTTATATATTGCCTTCAATCCAGGAAGTGAGGGGCAGCTCTCAGTAAGGTGATCTTTTGTATAGATAGCACATGTTTGAACTGCATCCAGTGGACATTCCTTGTGGCTATGTTTTCTTCTACATCGGGGGCAGAAGATCGCCAAATTCTGTTCTGCCTCCATCTGCTTCTATTTAGCCTGCACAATATCAAGTTGTGTAGTTAATGTCCCCAGAATATCAGTTTTAAAATTTTCTAATAAATTTCCAAGTTCTACACGTGTTACTCCTTCTGTTGATATTTTGTTATCTCTGACAAACCGATCATATTCTGCTGGTTTTATCCTTGTGTTGCCTCTCGAACTCCTGATACATAAATCAATGATGTCAGCAAAATTCTCTTGATAAATATCCCCTTTTCCCATGATATTAAATGTTTCAATCTACTATTCCTTCATGCCTATGATCAATGCAGTTTTTAACACATTATCAGGCAGAGGTAGTGATGCATAGGGAGATCTTTGTAAATTGTACTGAAAACGTTCTATGTATTCTTCTAATGTTTCATTTGGTCTAGCTATCATCTGAAATATTTCATCTTTCAGTTCTCTAGACCTACAATAATCTTGATATTTCTTTAGGAAAGATTCTTTCATTTGTTCCCAGTTATTTATAACTCCACCACCTAAACCCATAAACCATCTTAAAGTCGCCCCTTTCAAAGTGGAGGGGAACAATTTTAATTTCTGGGGGTCAGTGGTGTAATCATATCCCCTGCATAGCACATCAAATTCAAATAAGAATGCATCGGGGTCCTCTGATGTAAGTCCGTGAAATGTAGGAATGTGTTGAAGGGGAATTGCTTTCATAGGAGCATTTGCTGCGGAATCCACTATGGGATATTGTAATGTAGAAGTTTGAGTATTTGGCTGATTTTGTGCCATGGGATCGAATATATGCCAATAACCTTCCGGGATTTCTAGGAGGGTATTCCTAGGCTGAGAAGGAACGGCCTTGACAGGGATTGTTTTAATAGCACTTCCTTTGTCTGGAATAATGAAAGTCCCTGTTGTTTGAGGAGATTGAATTCCCCCAATAATGATTTTTGCAGCGCTCCCTTTATCTGGGCTATTTAATGGCTGAATTATCCTAGGAGGAGATCTTGGCTCCCCAACTTCCCCTGTTTCCCCTTCTCCTTCACAAAGATTGCTTAGATTCCCTTCCTGCAGTCGTTCTGGAATAGAATTTTCAATTTCTTGAAAGTCCTGTTCATCAGTCTGACTATGCACCTCAGCGAAGGCTACAGATGGTGATCCTGTGGCCTGAAGGGAGCTAGTAGGTTGTTTAGAATTGATTTTCTGAGGGCCTACTGATGGCTGAGATTCAATTTTCTTATAGATTTCGTCTATGAAGGTTGTTCGGCCAAGGGTCACCAGCCCTTTGGATTTTTCGGGTTTGAATGGAGGTTTGATATTCTTTTCTGGCTTTTTCTGCTTAGTCATGCACTCTAATAAACTACTAGATCCTATTCAACCAACAATTCTGCTAGGAAAGCGGACGGTGGAGCAGGGCTTTTACATACTCCGTACGCAGGTTCTTACCTTTTGTTTTTTAAATCCAACTCTCCCCTAGCAGATTTGTACACTACTCTGTAAAAGACAAATGGCTATACTCTTTCCCCGGCAACGACGCCAAAATGTAGAGCTGTAAAAAGGGTCTCTTTCACCTCTAGTTATCCCACATTAACAAGTCAATCCGGGAACGTTTTGTTATTGCAAAGAGTATCTCATTCCGAGGCTATTCGTCAGAGTAATGCTTAGTAGTATAGCGTTCAGAAAATACAAGAGTAAACGGATGCTAAACTATGACTAATTTACTTCAAAAGGATAAAATCACACAAGGCAACTTATCAGTCAAGGGTACGGAAGCGATAACCCATCCCTCTAGAAACTGATGGAAAGGAAATTAGAGCATGGACCATAGGTCTGGGAGCTAGGCAGCGACTGCTGAGGATCACTACAGCCTTAGACCTTCTCTCACACCAAAGCAGCAAATGCAAGTAAATGGAACGGCAGAAAGTAAAATGGAACAGCAAATAAGAAATGGAACAACAATCAAATAAACTAAGTCTCGCGAGTCAGAACCAAACTTGCTTTATTGAACCAAACTCACATTCTGCAATAAAATAACAATCTTCTCTCTTAAGGCAAAGTGGATGGAATGTACTTTATGGAACAACACTCATTGATGAATTATAGAACAACAGGAATCAATCATATATACACACAACACGCTAGTATAGTAATCTGACAGTTAAGGAGAATACGACTATGTTTCCAAATAGAATAACATTACTTTCAGATTCCACTAATCGAGATTTCAAATGAATCCAATAACAGTAATATTCAGTACAAACGCTCTGTAACAGAAATAGCTGGTTTAGACTAATAACATGCAATCAACTCTGAAAAGATTCACTCCTACAATGCAGAGTCACTACATGAATTTCCTGAAGAAACCATTAATGAATTAATCGTAGCAGAGCATGGAATAGCACATGAAAAGCATATCAGATTACCGAGCAATAAAGATAAGCAAACCACGCAGAAAGCAAGTTATAATGATACAAAAGCAAGTGTCCTTCGGAGCCGGGCCCTTAGCTTCCAATGGTACACCGCCTTAGATTACTCCAGACACAAAGATGAAATAAACACCAAGTCTTTTATATTAACGCATCAACAAACGTACAGTAAACCAAGTCTCAGTGAGAGTCGATGATCAAAGTTTAGTCTGAAACTGAAAATTACATAAAAGTCCCTTTGCTTAACGATGCTGTTCCTTTTTATAAAAGTAACGGCGGAGATATCTAGGTAACAAAAATAAGTAAAACAGCGATCCCTCAGGATCAAAGATCCTGAGGGATTCGCCAAGCCGTTAATTCTTTACTTTTCTTTCCCTGTTCCGCCGAATTGGTATCCCTTCTTCCTTTCCTGGGTCGTTCTGCTTCGATCTGTTCGATCTCATTTGCATCTGGTTCCCTTCTAGAGGGACAACAGTTATTCCTCCTTTGTCTTTCCCTTTTGAACGACAGCTCTTCGTTTCCACCTTTCCCTGCATAGAAAAATGACAATTATTAGCGATTAAGCTTTCCATACTAATTCTCACATGTTTTATTAGAATTCTTTATTTCTTTGAGTTCATGATGCAGAAAAGGTTACAATTGTTACTGAAAAGTCCTAAATTGTTTGTCAAAAACATACCTTTCAAGTGCTCCACACCAGCTGGTAGAGTAGAAGCTATTGATGCTGTTCTAATCGGAGATAGATCAAATTCCCATACTCCTCCTTTCCTCTTGACCTACGAGATTTATAATAGAAATCCGCACAATTTCCTAATAGACTCAAGGCTTCATCGAATATAATGCCAGCTTCGGTTTGTTCTAAACTGAATATTAAACCCCAAAAATCTGCAGTGCATATTGTCCAGTTGGATAGAACTAAGGCCCAAGTATTGGGAGAAATCAACTCAGTTACCATTAGGTTATTAGTTGATCCAAGAGTGGTTCAGAGAATTGATATATTAACTACTAATATTCCTGAGTTTTATGGTTTGTTTTTAAGTAGAGACTTGTCTAAGAAACTTCATGGTTACATTTCTACCGATTGGTCTCACATGTGGCTTCCCTATAAAAGAAAGTCAAATCAGATCAAGATTGATCAGGAGAAGCATATGACTCATACTGTAATGGAATTTGAACAAGAAAACCAGCCTATAGCATTCAACAATAATATTCTTGGTAGCTACTCATCTAAATCATTCTTTGGTAATTTTAGTGCTCAATCATCACCTTTCTCAGTTAATAATTTCACATCTCAAATTGAAAATTTTTCCCAAACAGATACATCAAGGTGTGTTAAAATTGCTGAGGAAATTGTAAATAAAACTGTAGATAAACCTTTATTTTGGTCATTATATTTTGATGGGTCTAAATCTAATGACGGTGTAGGAGCAGGATGTATTTTAGTTAGTCCTGAGGGAGAAAAGACAATGCTATCATGTAGATTACAATTTGAGTGCACAAATAATATTATTGAATATGAAGCCTTGATTCAAGGACTTTACATAGCAATAGCTCTTAAGGTGCAATATTTGAAAGTGTTCAGTGACTCTGAAATTGTTATTAAGCAAGTCAGAAATACTAAACATTGCCTTTCTAGTCACCTTAAACATTATCAATCCTTGGTACAAGACCTTGTATCTCATTTTCTAGCATTTAATATTTCTCCCATTCCTAGATCTTAGAACGCATCAGTGAATTTACTAGCCAATATTGCTTCTAAGCTCCTTCCATCTGAAGATTACAGTCCCAATAAATTTTCAGTAGAGTTAATTTTTAGGCCATCAATTCCCGATAATGTCACTAAATGGCGAGTATTCAATCATGACGACGACATTTTAAATTTCTTAACTTCTGATAAGTCCTATGATGATCAAATTATTGATGACAGTGAGCATGATCTTCAAATGAAGAAAAACTGGATGAAAATTCAATACCTAAACTAGTGTTCAAACTTGAAGACCTTTATGACATCAAATATAGGTTTAAATAGGTTACTAATTCAAAACTTCAAAGTCTACTTGAAGATTTGAATTAATAAATCTTGGCATAGAGGTCAAGCCACAAAATATCAATCTAGGATTCGGACTTACTTCAAAAGAAAGATTTTCATTTATCAGATTATTGAATAGATATAAAAATGTCTTTGCTTGGAATTATGATGACTTGAAAACATACAATACTTCTATCATACAACATACAATTCCAATGATATCTGAAGAAAAACCAATACAATAGAAATTAAGGAAAATTCATCCAAACCTTGAAAGTCAGATAAAAGCTGAGTTAAACAAACTCTAGAAGGTTAAGATAATTTTTCCTATTAGACATTCAAATTGGGTGTCCAACTTGGTACCCGTGAGAAAGAAGAATGGTGACATTAGAATTCACATTGATTTCATAAATCTTAATAAGGCGGTCAAAAAGATAACTTCCCACTACCAACAATGGAGCAAACTCTGCATTCAGTAGCTGGTTCTGAATTAATGTCTTTCTTAGATGGTTTTTAGGGTATAACCAAATCTTGGTGCACCCCGATGACAGACTAAATACTACTTTCAGAACTAAGTGGGGAACTTATGCCTATCAAAAAATGCCTTTCAGTTTAATTAATGCTGGAGCTACCTTCCAAAGAGCAATGGATATAGCATTCAAAGGTCTGATTAATAAATCAGTAGTTGTCTATTTGGATGACATTATTGTCTTCTCTAAGAAAAGAGAAAATCATTTACTTGATTTGAAACAAATCTTTGAACGTTGTAAAAGGTATGGGATTTCACTCAATCCTAAGAAGTTATTTTTTGCTCTTGATCAAGGTAAACTCTTGGGGTTTATTGTTTCAAAATATGGTATTTATATCAATCCAGATAGAATTTAAGAGATTTCTGATATTTTATTTCCACATAATAAAAAACAATGCAATCATTTTTAGGTCAAATAAATTTTGCAAAAAGATTTGTTCTAGATTTTTCACAGATTGTTTTACCATTACAAGTGATGATCAAGAAAAACTCAGTGTTTAAATGGGGACATATGGAAAGGGAGGCTTTTGATTTAATCAAGCAAGCAATCATAAATGCTCCCGTATTGAACACTCCTGATTTTTCAAATCATTTTATTTTATATACTCTTGCATCTCATTCATCTTACGCAACAGTACTTACACAAATCAATGATCAAAACATGGAAGCACCAATTTCATTTTATAGTTCAAATCTTCAAGGTGCAGAGCTCAATGATTCTGAAGTTGAAAAGCAAGCCTTTGTTGTATTCAAAGCTACTAAACACTTTCGGCCATTTCTCTTAAAGGCTCACACAAAAGTTATAGTCCCTTTTTCAGCAGTAAGACAGTTACTAGTGCAAAGGGAATTGGGAGAAAAAAGGGGAAACTATGTTACAACATTACAAGAATATGATTTTGACATTAGACCAGCAAAGATTGTCAAAGGCCAAGGTTTTTGCACGTTGTTAGCAGGAGCTTCTAATATTCAGGAATATGAAGGTACCAACAATATTGAAGAAATCAATGAGATAAGTACCATCAATCCTGAATCCCAATATGCAGATTTGATATTTTATTTGAAAAATGAATATGCTCCTTCTAATATTTCCTATAAAAATAAATGTGCCATAAGACTGAAAGCAAAAAACTTCATGATTGTTGATGATGTGTTGTTTAGAAGGAAATATGATTCAATTTTGTTACGATGCTTAGAAAAAACTGAGGCGCAAAAGGGCTTGCAGGAATTACATGATGATCCAGTAGGAAGACTTTTTGGAGCTGATACAACAACTCACAAAATTATTCATGCTCGGTATTATTGGCCCACCTTATTTAAAGACACTCATGAGTATGTAAGGAGATGCAGAACATGTCAAACTTTTAGTGGAAGACAAAGAAAGCCAGCTTTTCCTTTGCAAACAGTCAACATTGAGAAGCTTTTTGAACAATGGGGATTGGATATCATTGGAGAAATTATTCCGCATTCATCCAAATAGCACAGGTACATCCTTATAGCCACGAATTATTTAACTAAGTGGGTAGAAGCAATTCCTTTGAAGACAGAAAACTCTAAGGAAATCATTAAATTCATAGACTAGTTCGTCATTACCAAGTTTGGTGTCCCAAACGCTCTTATTTTTTATAATGCATCTTATTTCTCTAGTAATTCTATACTTAAATTTGTTATGAAAAGAGGATTCAAATTGAAATATTCTATAAACTACTACCCTCAAGGCAATGGTTTAGCAGAATCCACCAATAAAAATCTTATTAAAATCATTAAGAGAATGATTTGTTAGAATCATAAGAATTGGCATAAGTCTTTGATATTTGCATTATGAGAAAACCGCATAACATAGAAGGCTTCAATAGGCACTTCTCCATTTAATCTGGTCTATGGAAAGGAGGCTGTCATACCAGCAAACTTAGTACTTCCATCACTAGCCTTAGTGTAGTTTATTGAAGAAAATCCCTCATCTTCTATCCAATTGAGACATAATCAGATCTTGAAATTAGAAGAAGAAAGAGAGAAAGCCCGAAATACACATGTGAAGCATCAACAAATTATTAAGTCTTCTTTTGATACAACTTTCACTGGCCCAAAACTTTTACAAGTTGGTGATCTTGTTTTGAAATGGGACAAAGCCCACGAGGATAAAGGAAAACACACTAAATTTCAAAAAATGTGGCTCAGACCATTTCAAATCAGTGAAAAGATAGGCCCATCAACATTCATATTTCAAGATCTATCAGGAAAGATAGATTCTCTTCCTGTCAATGGGCTTATTTTGAAAACGTTCTTCACTTGACGAGGTAACCCCTTCTTACATTGTAAATATTCAATTTTAAGCTATATTTGTGTGAATAATTAGTTTAGTTTCTTCTTAATAAAGTTGTAAATAGCCCTCTATTGGTCTTTACTCTTTTGAAAAGGTTACTTAAAAGAAAAATAGTGTTAATATTTACTTTTGATAGATGGAAGCCTTGAAGGAAAAGAAGAAAGTTCTAGGAAATTAGGTATAATTAAACTCTGAAAACCCTTTTTATTTTTGTAAAATCTTCTCAAAACTTGAAAATACAGTGAATCATTCTAAGTTTTAAAAGCCTAAAAATATTATCAATAGAAAGCAAAGACTGATCCAATCTTAGCATCTTCAACTCTTAAAACTGTCATCCATGTTCTCTTAAGGAGTAAATTATTCACTCCATCCATCAAAGTTTATAATTTTTCAGAGTGTAATTCTAAAATATATTTGATATAAGAGATAACAGGTCTCATTACGAGCCTGCTTACCATGATCATGGGGGAGTAGTTCAACTAACATTAACAACACTTCATACCAAAACAAGGTAATGGCTTATAATTATAAGACAAGGGGTCTCATCACGAGCCAGCTTGTTCAGTTAAATTACAACCAGTGAATGGCATTTTCAACAGATGGCCACCAAACCAGGACGATGGCTTTTTATCTTACAAAATAAAGAAATAAGGAAAAGATAAAAATGCAATACAAAATATGTGGAAACATATATTTTGGATTCATTCTTTTAAATTATACTCTGAAATGGATGGGACAATGATAGATTAAATGGTTAAAATGTAATGCTGTCAAGACTATAGACGTTTGCTGGCAGCAGTGGCTCTACCCATGATAAGAGAGTCATTATATAAGCTAAGTTGGAGAAGTATTTTTTTTATCATTATCAACCAATAAAGGTTTACTTAAACTTAGAATGTATGTAATTTTGAGATGAGAAAGAGATAGCAAAAATAGTTTTCATTATATTCAGAGTTTATGATTACCTAGTTATATTAGATTTTCTCTATCCACTAAGGTTTTTAGATTAAGAAGGTTAAAATATTACATTACTTTATTAGATATAACTGTTTCTTCCAGTGAATCACCAATTGTTGTTCTGTACAACAACCCCCCATTTCTAAAAAACTTTTACACAAAAATTTTAACAAGAAATGGGTCCCTTTTTAAATAAACTTAGTGAGATTTGTGATTTGATAAATAAAACTGGTATTGACGTCATTATAAGAGAAACCTTTATAAAAAAGCCCGATGTAAGTAATTCATTTTGTAAATCCTTTTGAATAAAGTATAAAGTGTTCCTTTGAAAAATATTATAAATAATTCTACATTGTGATAAAGCGATCGGAGATCGCGTATCGCAATGACAAAGGGATACACCTAAAAAAGTCCTCGTCAAATCCTTCGATCCAGTAAAGGTAATCACAATCAGAAATCGGAGGTATCATATGCCAAACACCTAAAACACAAGTCGAACCCCTAATTGCGATCAATAAATAAGGCACACATCTCAAGAAGAAAACATTTGCGAAAACGGTTTGCATGCATAAATCTTTAAAAAATTAATAAACCAAGCCAATTCAATGAAAACATACTCTGCCTTATTATAATATCACCTTATCACAATCGGAGATATTCATCTCAAGTGATGAAGCCTAGCCCTTTTGAAACTCCTGATTGCAATTTGCGATTTATCGCCAATCGCTGATCGGTAAAATCAAAAGACAAGCTTGAGATAATCATTCAATATATGATCGATGAGATGGGTATTTATGGTATTTATTCATCATGATTTCCGGCTTGAACGACTATTAATTTCACATTTAAGAGTAAACCCTTCAAAGATTTCACTCGTGGTGGTTCTTAATTTCGTCCAACTTATCATATGTCAACTACCTTAATTCTGATCATCTTCATATTGGCTTTCAGCGGCAATATCCTTGTGTTACGATTTGTAATTGTCTATGAAATGTTTCTTGAACTCATGAATCCAGAGAAGATGGGGAAGAAATCTAAGAATTCTAAGGCAACTCCTATAGCTAAAGAACTAGGACCGAGCAAGAAGGGACTAATATCAGATAAAACATGTCTAGGTCTGGGAAACGTGAGCTGGGAAAGCATCTACAATTTGATAGAAGCTGAGGAGCCCAAAGAATTGGAAGAGGAAGGCATAACCGATTCCACCAGCAAGTTAGAAGGAACTCTCAAAGAACTGGCCTGTTCATACCTTCACAGGATAGTAGCGCGGGCCAAAATTTTGCCATAAACTGATGTGGTTAGATGGGTCATTGAGAAAATCCAAACTTCAGATAGAACATTTTCCACGACTAATGGAAGAATGTTCGGGTCATTTAAACCTGAAGATCTCAGGAAAATGTACCATCTACCTCCGCCCGAGAAGCGCTATAACAAGGCATTCCTGGAAGCATTTGCAAAAGAAAATTACTTGGAATCAGACCCAATTAGACACTGGAGGCATTTCCCGGAGAAACATAAGCATAAGTCATCGAGTAAGTATTCTGTTGATTCATTAGCCTCTCCTTATTGATATTCAAGCACTATGATGTGTAGACTATGGGGACAACATGATTCTGCAATATTTACTATAGATATGGTCCCGTTAATGGAAGCTACAATTCATGGTTATGTTATGGATTGGGCAAATATTCTATCTGATATAATAGCCACTGAAATACTAGAATACAGAAGGAAAGCATATACAACTTCCTGGATCATTCCTCCTTTTTACTATAGTGCATATATTCTTGATATTATTTTTTTAATTCTGAATACCCCGTACTTGGATGGAAGTGGACTTTCCAAGATCCTAATCCTATTCATATCTATCACAAACATTTGTGGAACGCCCACTATAAGAATCACTTGTATAGAATTTGCGATGGTTTTGTCCTACCTATATACTATTCTATCTTCAATAAGCCTACCCCTAGGATATCTCAAGAAGCAACAATTGACCTAACAGCAGTGGGTAGCTGGTTCGGAGAAGAGAAATTCACTTATGTAAGGATTTTTGGTAGTCTTACCAAACCCCATGTTCTTCCTCTATATTTTCTTGATAAATTGTTAGCCCGAGAGTTGTCATATCAGATAACAGTTGAAGGAACGTCAAGAACCCTGAAGAATTCCAAGAAACATATGTGGCCTACATTCCCCCTAAGGTGTGGCATTTTTACATTACATGATTATAAGCATGCACAGAAAGAGGCAGAGAAGGTTCAGATGTTAAATCTTGCCACCATTCCGAATAGGAAATTTGATCCAAGGAAGGTTACCTATAACGTTACTTCTCAGGCTAAACTTACTAGATTTGATCATGAAAAATATGACTTTGATGATTTGTTTACTTCAGCTGAAATATTTTATTGGATTAAAGGATTGGCTAGTATCAAATATGGTGAAGAGGGACTAGAAAAATTCAATAGGCTCAGAGCGCAGAGGTTGCAAACTTTGCCTTTGGATCTATTAGCTACAACCCCAATAGTTCAGCCACATAGTCAAAGTGAACAGAAAGTTGTCGATAATACTCCTGTAGTAGAGAAGGTTCCCGAACAGAAAAAGTTGCCAGAGCATGAGCACAGACAAGAAACAAGTAGTGGAGTCATTGATTCAAGCATTTATGTTGATCCTAAACTGATCAAGGAATGGCAACAATTTGATTCCATCATTAGTAATACTGAGAGCATTCAAGGATTCAGTACACCTGAGGTGACCACTACTCAGAAGTTAGTAATCAACACAGTTCTAACTGAAGGAACAAGTGGCCCACCCATGATCCATAAGGATGTAGAAATAATCCCAGAAAATCCCTCTGATGAATTTTTTTTTTACATATAGAAGAGATACCACCATTAGATGTCTTCTACAGCCCTAAGCATAGGGCTGTAATCAAAAGACAAAGGAAAAAGAGGAAAAATGATCACTCTCCTCTTTTGACTTCACAAACAGAGATGATGAATGTGGTATGGAGAGAGGAAATTAATCATTCTAATGATCTCACCAAACTTTCTCAGTATGCTGGAGCATACACAGTGACCACAATGGATAAAGCATCGAAGGTTAGTAATTTGCTAAAAGGAAAAGACCAAGCAGTCAGTTTGCCAGAAGCACAAGAACATGAAAAACAACAGACGATAGAATAGCTGGAACAACAATTAGCAGTCCAGAAGCAACTAAATGACCAGTTGAATGAGCAATTGCTCAAAGAAAAGCAAAGGATTGATGAGAAAGCAATTCATAAGTAACAGGACTTATCCCAAGCATTGAGTAAGTTGCAATTATTAAATGAACAGCTGAGTAAATCGAAGGAAGAACAAATTGCTCAACTATCAGTTCAGATAGAAAGATTCAAGGAATATCCTCAAGTGGGAGAATTCAGATAGGAGGCTCTATAAATTACCAGGGCATTGTCTAGTCAGTTGAGCCTATTATGTCATAATATCTCACTAGTTCTTCCTCTGTGTGAAATTTCATCATCCATGGTTGACAAATTTGTAGATGCAAGACTAGACTTGGAAAAAGCAAATGAAAGATTAACAATTTTTACAAATTCTAGAATCGCATAAAGAAATTTATTTATTGAATGGAAACCTCAACTAATGAAGGAAAAAAGAGCGACATAAAGATGTAGATCGGAAATAAACAACGTGGTAGAGTTAATTAATAATAGTCTTTATTTATCAAATTTAATAACAGAGTGTTCTCCATGGAAACTTCCACCAGTAAAAGCATTAGAACATACATGGAAACAAGAGCTGGAGAAGAGGGAAAGATTGATCGCAAGTATTCAAAGTTTAACGTGGGGAACCTTTTGGTTTTTCCTTGTCAAACCATATAGTCAGTGGACAGCGATGAAATGCCTCATCGATGCAATTGGCCATATGATTCCCGAACTTAATGATGCCACATACATCGCTCAGTTATTCTCACGCATGAGTCATCCACCAGAACTTCAGCCGATGCTCACCATTTATCAGCTCCAATCACAAGATGATCAGCGAATATAGTGAACCATTTTTGGCCTACCACAGCATGCCTATTTCAAGAAGATTTTCACATTTTTGTGATTTGGTTATACCAACGCATATCATATTTATTTCATAGTTTGTTAATTTAAATAGTATCTATAGACCCTTTCATGTTTTTAGAAAGGGTCCTCAAATTTTTGTATTAAGAATTGGATCAGAAGTTGCACTACTGTGCTTTCGATATATTTATTTTTATAAAAAATTGGACCCGAATTCTGAGTTTTGCTAAAAAACGCTTTTATGTGATATGCACTATTTCTTCTTGTGAAAGTATTCCCAAGTTCAAAGGTAGGATCTGAATGCGATTCATATCGAAGGAGATTCAAATGCATACGGTACTACTATATGTGTTTTTTCTTCATGCTTTTATGTGAATCAACACTTACTTATTTTGCTATTATTGATATATGTATATGTTCTTACAACAATTCTTTGAGTTATCACTATTGAATGTTTAAGAGTTGTTATCTTTCATATATATGTGTGTCAATGATATATAAAGATTAGTGTGATAATGTTTTAATTATTACTTTGTTCGACTACTTGAACAAAGTAAGTATCATATGAATGAATATTTTTATTTATGAGTAGAGTCATCTATATGCCTACTTGTCAATAAGAACCATAAAAAATTGCACTAGTAAAAAGACTTCCCGGGATAGATTAGTCACTTTTATATTGTTGCATTTTATAATACATCATCCATCATACTCATTAGATACTATAAGTCGATCACTTATTCATCCAACTTATATATCATTGGGAAACTAGTCCCATTATATCCAGCCAGAGCCACCACACCAAATGGAAAAGGAGCTGCTTTTAAGGTCCAGACTGGGTGGTTTTCCCCAATGTTGATGCAACTATTTTCGAGGCATCAACGCACTACTAAAGCAAAATTATGACTCATGGATTCTTCATTGCTACCAAAAATGATATCATCAACATAAACAACAATAATTAGAATTTATCATTTTCAATCTTTGTGTATAAATTTCTATTTGCAGAACCTTTTGAAAAACCTTGTTGTTGTAGATATTTTCAAGATGGTAATACCAAGCTGTTGGAGCTTGTTTCAAACTGTAGAGAGATTTTTTGAGCTTGCATATGAGTTTTGCATCATTTCAAAGAATGAATCCTTCTCCCTATTCAATATAAACTTATTCTTTTAAATCTCCATTAAGGAAGACTGATTTTACATCCATTTGATATACTTTGAATTTTCGAAAACTAGAAATGGCAAGAAACATTCTTATGGCTTCAAGTCTAGAAATAGGTGCAAAAGTTTCTTCAAAATCTATACCTTCTTGTTGAGAATACCCTTTACAAACAATTTTGGCCTTGTTTCTAATAACTTCTCCAATTTCATTCAACTTGTTCTTAAATATCCATTTTATTCCTATAATATTTTTATCATGAGGTCTAGGAACTAATTCCCAAGTATCATTCTTTTCAATTTGGTCAAGTTCTTGGCCTTGACCCAACATTCATCTTTGCAGGCTTCATTTACATTTTCAGGTTCAGTGGAGGATAGTAATGCTAGATAGCTTGAGGTCCCTGTAAGAGTTCTTCTTGGTTGTATACTAGCCCCCTTTTCTCCTAGAATTTGAGATTCAGGATGATTCTTCTGAACATACCTGGATGGAGTCTTTTCCCTATCTGTTGTAACTTCTTCTTCTGGTGCTTCATTTGTTTCTTCTTCTATATCATTTTGATTTGATGCAGGAAAACATTCCCCAACTTCCTCACTATCATAATTCTCTGTTGATTTCATTTGTTCCGGATTTCTCCATGCTTCATCAACTGCAACATCAATGCTTTCATAAAAATTTCGAAGTCTTTTATTATAACATTTGTAGCCTTTACTTCTAGAAGAATAACTAAGAAGAATACCTTCGTCTACTCTAGGTTCAAACTTACCAAGTTTTTCATCAGTTCTTTTGATAAAACATTTTCTTCCAAAAACTCTAAAGTGTTTTACAGTAGGAGGCTTACCATACCAAAGTTCATGTGGAGTTTGATTGCTATTTACCCAAAAATTTGCTTTTTTGAGAATAGTCACAGCAGCAAATGCAGCTTCACCCCAGAAGGTTGCAAGATTTCTAGATTTATCTAGCATAGCTCGAGCCATTTCTTGAACTGTTATATTCACCCTTTCTACCACACCATTTTGCTGAGGATTTCTTGTGGCAAAGAATTTCCTTTTTATTCCATGTTTCTCACAAAATATAAAGAATTCATCTGATATGAATTCTCCACCTCAATTAGATTTGAGACATTTGATTTTTCGATTTGATTCATTTTTAACTAAAGCTTTGAAGGATTTAAACTTTTCAAATGCTTCATCTATATGTTTTAGAAGACCTATCCAACACATCCTGGAAAAATCATCAATAAACAAAATAAAGTATTCTTCTCCACAAGGTGACTTTTTCCTTGTTGGTCCACATAAATCAGTATGGATGATTTCAAGAGGCTTACTTGCTCACCCTTTCTTTTCAATGAAGTGAACTCTGGTTTGCTTACTGATTTGACATGGTTTGCATATGGTATTTTCTAGTATGTTGATATCTGGAAGATCACAAACTGCCTTGAACCTGCATGCTTTTCTTATTTGAGAAAATCTTATATGTCCCAATCTTCCATGCCATAGCTAGTTTTCATCTGTTTTTCTTAAATAGCATTGTTGTTGTCTTCCTTTGAGTATGTATAAGTTTTTTGGAGTTCTTTTACCTTTGATCGAGGTATCTCCTGTATCAAGCTCACGAACGACACATACGTTTGATCAAAACACCACTTCATTTCATTGATCACACATTTGACTAAAACTCAAAAGGTTACGCTTTAAACCATCTACATACATGACATTCCCAGCTTTAACCTTTTCTTTCAAGAAAATAGAACCTTTACCTTTAATGACAGTTGGAGTTGTTAGTGTCAGTCTTTCGAGCCTTCCTCCAGTGATCAAATATGCTCTTACAAAGTGGTCTCAGAGTGTCAAGGTCAAATTTTGTCATTTCAAAGAGTTTTCAAGCAAAATTTGGTCACTAGGCATTAGGTCTAGGGTTTGCTTTCACTCCTTCTAAAGTTGTCCAAATGTCAGTCCATGTCATCATTCAGCTGAGTCTATCATCATTCAGAGGGTTTTCATTATCATGTCAGTGTCTAATGAGTCATTTTACACCTTGTTGATGCTTCAGTTGCGCCTAGGCAAGGTCATTTCCCTCTCCTAGGGTTTTGAAGGCAATTTCTCTTGGACGGTCAAATCATCGGTAAAACTTGTATCCTGATGTTCATACACTTTCCATCACTGAGATCCCCCAAAATCCTCATTTTTGCACAAACCCTAGTTTCTAGCTACAACCGGACAATTTTCTAGGTTTGGCCTGTGTTTTTCCCTTTTGGACCCCTTCCCCTCACTCAATCTCTAAGATTCCACTTTCCCCTGCTTCCTAACATCCCTCCCCACTCCCAAAAATTTCCCCAAGAATTTAGAAGCCCCTTATCCCCTTCATTTCACTTCATTTCGACAAAATTCCTTGTTTCACACATCGGGACAAGTCGCACTCAAATGATGTTACAGAGCAATAAAAGATGAATTTTGGAAAACTGAGAGAGGTTTTTGTCCATAACATGCCAAAGAAGAAAAACCTCCTTCACATTTTTCACAGGTGTCATGGTTTTAGAGAAATATCAAAATTGCAATCGCCTGATCCGAGGAGGTTGGCCAAGGCACTAAAACGACGGAAACCGCCCGATCCACTCCAAATTTTGGCCAAAGCCTCTTTGAATGAGCATGGTACTTGATTGGGGACTCCCAGCCCAAATTTCAAGAAATGTGGATAAAATTTTGTCATTTGTGAATTTTTTGTGCCATAAACAGGTTTTTCCCATTAACGGGTCTCACCCCCCGCGCGACCCTTCATCATGGCAACTCCATTTGACAAAAACTCAGCATTTCCAGATTTTTCATGCAAAGTTACACATGCTCATGGATGGACTTGAGATTTGGTGAAGTTTTGGGCCTCCAGAAAGTCAAAAAACTAGCAAAAAATGACTTTCTGCCACTTTTTTGAACTGCAGAAAGCCGTCTTAGGATATTTGATTTTTGACAGGGCAAATGACAACCAAATTCAGAAATTCTAGTTGGGTTGGAATGTAGACTCACAAACCTTTCCAACAAGCCTACGCTTGCTCAATTTGGACACCTGTAAGTGCCCCAAATGTGGTCCCAAAGGCGCGCGACCCGTCAGGCAGAGGCGCGCGACCCGTCAGGCAAACTTTTCCAAATTTCATTGTACAGCTCAGAAAAACGCAGTTTGACCGTGTCTGACTTTTTGGTGTGGATTATTAGGCTCTTTGATGTAATTATTGTAATTTTATTACACTTTTACTCTTATGTACTTCTTCTAGAAGATTCATTCATGAAAAGGGTGAAAATTAAATGAATGAATTGGTTTCCTAACTTATAGAGGCAAGTTGTTTTGACTGCCTAGTTTGTAGTGCTTAGTTTAGAAGTAGTTGAAACAGCTCCTAGGATAGTGAGCTCGACCCATGGAGGCAGGGAAAGAGGTTAGATCATCTATATTATGTACTTTCTTGCTCATTTTCATGGTTGGACTCTTGAGGGAGAAGCTATCATTGTATTATTCACTGTATCTCTGCAATTTTTGGCTAAGGAAGACCAGGGTTTTGCAGTCCTCTTTGGGATTCTTGTGGACTCATGTGTTGATGGTGTGTTTCTCAATGTACTTGTAAGCTTTTTATGTGACTCATTTCCTTTCTTTTATTTCTGCACATTAAACAAATGAAGTGTTAAAGTAAGAATTCATGCCTGCCATGCTCTGCTTTTAAGTTTGTTTAATTTCAATGTTTTCTTATGTCTAAAGAGAATTCAAAGTTATTGTTTGCTCTCTTTAGCTCCTCACCTTTCATTCCTGACCATCCACCTCAATCTAAGGCATCAATACTGTCTCCTACCTCGCCCCAAAGAACTCCCTGCAGAAACTGTGTCCAATCCCCGCACCCGAAATTGCCCTCTCCTCAATTTGCCACCAAAAACCCAAAAAACCCCAAATTAACCCTTTTGATCAGTTTACTAGCCTAATATCAGTGTTACCTTATTGGTCATTTCATCTATTGAAGATTTTACCGAGATAGACCGGAGAGAGCCTTCTCCTGCCCCGTAGGGCTAGCTACGAGGCTAAATGGTTTGATGTTGCCTTGAGGTTTACCTTTTTTCAGCCTGAGGTGAAATTTCAAGCGCTAACATATTGGCGACCATACTGGGGAAGAACAAACTTGTTTGTGGATTGATGTGTTTGTTTCATAAGTCTTAGACGGAGCCTGAAGTTATGCCAGGTAACCTTCGAAAACGCTCTTGTTTTACATCAGCGTTAGTAGATAAACGCTGCTTCAGTCAATCTCCGTGAGCTTGTGAATACAACACTTCGATTGCATTTAACCCCAGTACATGTATCAAGTTCAGATCTGATTGTTGATAGTGGACAACGATCAGACACTGACAAGGCTGAAATCATTCACTGGCGACTCCTTCACTGAAAACTCCAGAGATCAATGCTTCATGGTGACTTCACTGCAGAGAGATCAGTAGCTGTGAGATTTTCAAGATGGACCGAATCGCAAGAAGATATGCTCCCTTGAGCCGAGATCACATCCCTGGTTTTCCGAATAAAATTCGAAAGGTAGATTGGTCAAGGAATTTTCCTACATTTAATGATGATGGTAAGAAGGATGCCGCTTTACATCTAGTTAGATTTCATATGCATATTCGCAAATTGAAGGTGGAATTTCCTGAAGATTGTTTGATGAAGATATTCTTGGCCACTCTAGAAGGTAAAGCCCAATCATGGTATGAAAGTTTGTCGCCTGCTTGTATTTACTGTTTAAAGGATTTTCATACTATGTTCATTGAACGATATAAGGACTCTTATCCATCATTAAATTTAGTTCAAGACTGTTGCAAGCATGCTTATAGTGTTATTGAAAGCCTTGAGACATATTATGAAGATGATAATTTTATGGATGTTGAGATCATGGAGGCTCTATATGAAAATCTGTTTCAGCAGCACATAGAAATCTTAGAGGATACTTGTCGGGATCAGCAGGCTGAAGATGGTCATATAGTGGAAGATGATGAAAGAGAAGAGCTTGTTTCAGATCTACCCACAGAAGAAGACCAGATTGCAGAATGTGATGATGTTAGAACAGCTTCATAACAACATTTAGATTATGATGACCAGGAATATCTTGTGCTGAAGCCCATCAAAGAGAGCTCTGCTGTTGAGATCATAGACAGAGTTTTGGATTCAGATGTTCATGAACAACAAGGTGAGACCTTTGTGCAAGTAAGTGATGAATCTCCTTTCAATAACTCAGTAATAAATGATAGTTTGAGTGCTCTATCACATGAAGATAATTACTGTTTAACCAGAAGAGAACAAAAGGCATTGTCTCCTTTGTCTGAAGAGGAGATAGATCAGCTTTTGAAAGGTCTTGTTACAGCCCAAGCTACAGAAGATTTGCAATGCACACATAGTCAGGAAAGTGTTGGGGAAACTTCTTCCTCTGTTGAAGAAGATGATTGTCTTGTAGATCAGCAAACAGATAATGTTTTCCTTCACAAAGATGATAATCCGGCTGTCATATCATATGAAGATCACCTACCATATTGTCAGACTACCGAAGATCATAGCCTACAGGATTACCTTTCAGATTCTTCATATGTTTCATGTGCTGAAATGTTTTTCCAACAAGAGATCTGCCCATCCATTTGTTCAGAGTTTTTTGAAGCCCAGGAACATACTCTTTCTGAAGCACATGAAGAAGCCAGATCAGAATTTGAAGCAAAAGACACCTTGTTCTTTCAGCAGGAGGTGGCAATGTCAAATCTTCATGTTTTTCACGATCCTCTAGCAAGTTTGTTGTAGCCAGCAGTGATAGTGTTTATTGTAGTGTTCAGTGATGAAGGAGATCATGGTCAGCTATGTTTTCGGATGCCCAGTGATAGGTTTGTACTGTTGACCAGAAGTTCTGATAGGAAGAATCAGTCAAGAAGCCATCTTCTTGATTGGTTGCATTGGCATTTTGATATAGTTTGATGGTATATTGTCTTGTAAGAAACACAGGTGGTTGTCATCATGATTTCAAATCTTGATGGACTGCTGCCCTTCAATAAGCTTTGAAAAGTCTTGTTTTAAGTCAGTCATGAGTCATTTGTGTTTGGTCTGTTGAGTGAGTTTTTCAAGTTATTTCAGTTTGCCATCGAGTCGGTTTGAGTCAAGTTTCAGTTAAGTTTCAGTCAGTTTTCAGTCAAGTTTTCATTCAATAAATGAGTCAAAGTCTTGTGTCGTTTGCCTAAATAATGACTCCATTGCCCAATGATTGAAAGGCACTGGTCTGCTCTCCCAGAGGTCTAAGGTTCTTGGCACCTCCAAGGAGCTACCATCCCCATTGGAGCCAATGTTAGTGTCAGTCTTTCCAGCCTTCCTCCAGTGATCAAATATGCTCTTACAAAGTGGTCTCAGAGTTTCAAGGTCAAATTTTGTCATTTCAAAGAGTTTTCAAGAAAAATTTGGTCACTAGGCATTAGGTCTAGGGTTTGCTTTCACTCCTTCTAAAGTTGTCCAAATGTCAGTCCATGTCATCATTCAGCTGAGTCTATCATCATTCAGAGGGTTTTCATTATCATGTCAGTGTCTAATGAGTCATTTTACACCTTGTTGATGCTTCAGTTGCGCCTAGGCAAGGTCATTTCCCTCTCTTAGGGTTTTGAAGGCAATTTCTCTTGGACGGTCAAATCATAGGAAAAACTTGTATCCTGATGTTCATACACCTTCCCCTATCCTTAATGTACCTTATCAAACACTTTCCATCACTGAGATCCCCCAAAATCCTCATTTTTGCACAAACCCTAGTTTCTAGCTACAACCTGGCAATTTTCTAGGTTTGGCCTGTGTTTTGCCCTTTTGGACCCCTTCCCCTCACTCAATCTCTGAGATTCCACTTTCCCCTGCTTCCCAACATCCCTCCCCACTCCCAAAAATTTCCCCAAGAATTTAGAAGCCCCTTATCCCCTTCATTTCGCTTCATTTCGACAAAATTCCTTGTTTCACACATCGGGACAAGTCGCACTCAAATGATGTTCCAGAGAAATAAAAGATGAATTTTGGAAAACTGAGAGAGGTTTTTGTCCATAACATGCCAAAGAAGAAAAACCTCCACTTTTTGCGCAGGTGTCATGGTTTTAGAGAAATGTCAAAATTGCAATCGCCTGATCCAAGGAGGTTGGCCAAGGCACTAAAACGACGGAAACTGCCCGATCCACTCCAAATTTTGGCCAAAGCCTCTTTGAATGAGCATGGTACTTGATTGGGGACTCCCAGCCCAAATTTCAAGAAATTTGGAGAAAATTTTGTCATTTGTGAATTTTTTGTGCCATAAACAGGTTTTTCCCATTAACGGGTCTCACCCCCGCGCGACCCTTCATCATGGCAACTCCATTTGACAAAAACTCAGCATTTCTAGATTTTTCATGCAAAGTTACACATGCTCATGGATGGACTTGAGATTTGGTGAGTTTTGGGCCTCCAGAAAGTCAAAAAACTAGCAAAAAATGACTTTCTGCCACTTTTTTGAACTGCAGAAAGCAGTCTTGGGAGATTTGATTTTTGATAGAGCAAATGACAACAAAATTCAGAAATTCCAGTTGGGTTGGAAAGTAGACTCACATACCTTTCCAAAAAGCCTACTCGTGCTCAATTTGGACACATTTAAGTGCCCCAAATGTGGTCCCAAAGGCGCGCGACCCGTCAGGCAGAGGCGCGCGACCCATCAGGCAAACTTTTCCAAATTTCATTGTACAGCTCAGAAAAACGCAGTTTGACCCTGTTTGACTTTTTGGGGTGGATTATTAGGCTCTTTGATGTAATTATTGTACTTCTATGACACTTTTACTCTTATGTACTTCTTCTAGAAGATTCATTCATGAAAAGGGTGAAAATTAAATGAATGAATTGGTTTCCTAACTTATAGAGGCAAGTTGTTTTAACTGCCTAGTTTGTAGTGCTTAGTTTAGAAGTAGTTGAAACAGCTCCTAGGATAGTGAGCTCGACCCATGGAGGCAGGGAAAGAGGTTAGATCATCTATATTATGTACCTTCTTGCTCATTTTCATGGTTGGACTCTTGAGGGAGAAGCTATCATTGTATTATTCACTGTATCTCTGCAATTTTTGGCTAAGGAAGACCAGGGTTTTGCAGTCCTCTTTGGGATTCTTGTGGACTCATGTGTTGATGGTGTGTTTCTCAATGTACTTGTAAGCTTTTTATGTGACTCATTTCCTTTCTTTTATTTCTGCACATTAAACAAATGAAGTGTTAAAGTAAGAATTCATGCCTGCCATGCTCTGCTTTTAAGTTTGTTTAGTTTCAATGTTTTCTTCTGTCTAAAGAGAATTCAAAGTTATTGTTTGCTCTCTTTAGCTCCTCACCTTTCATTCCTGACCATCCACCTCAATCTAAGGCATCAATATTGTCTCCTACCTCGCCCCAAAGAACTCCCTGCAGAAACTGTGTCCAATCCCCGCAGCCGAAATTGCCCTCTCCTCAATTTGCCACCAAAAACCCAAAAAACCCCAAATCAACCCTTTTGATCAGTTTACTAGCCTTATATCAGTGTTACCTTATTGGTCATCTCATCTATTGAAGATTTTACCGAGATAGACCGGAGAGAGCCTTCTCCTGCCCCGTAGGGCTAGCTACGAGGCTAAATGGTTTGATGTTGCCTTGAGGTTTACCTTTTTTCAGCCTGAGGTGAAATTTCAAGCGCTAACAGGAGTGTCATTTCCAAATGAGACATTCTTTTCCTTTTCTAAAGCATTATATGAATGAAGTTTCTCTTTATCACCTGTCATGTGTTTTGAGCATCCACTGTCGATGTACCACTTATTTTCTTGTCCTTCTGCATACAAATATATACCACATCTTTCTGATTGATATTCCTTCCTTCTCCATATCTTGGGATTTAATGGCATTTTCTCCTGCATCCAGATTCTTCAGGACCAAATTTGTTACAAATCAAGCATTTTATTTCATTTTCAAGAGGATATAAGTTATTATAGGACCTTTTCTTGATTCCTGTTGCACTTCTTTGATTTCGTGCTTCTCTATTCATGATGGTTTTGTAAGCAACACATTGAGCAGCCTTGTGTCCAAAGTTATTACATGAAAAACATTTCCCATTAAAGAAGTTTTTGTGATCATAGAATCTTTTGACATTGTTTACCTATTGGTTGCGGCCTCTACTGATATTCATCCTTGGAGTAAATTGAGTATGATTTACCTAATGAGTAGTTTTAGGCCTTTGCTGATGATTGACATATTGTTCACTCGTCTTTGCTGCTTTAAGATAGCTTCTGGTGGAGGTTAACAGTTTCTGTGATTGAGATGATTCTTCAGTATATCCAAGACCTGTCTTTATCAGAGGAGAACACTGAACTTTGATAATTTAATTTAAAGTTTCTGATCCTTTATAAAATCTAATATTAAGAGATTTTATCTTCTCAAGATCTTTTCTTAGACCCACAATTTCACATTCTAGATTTTTATTTTGTTTTTCTCTTTCATCAATTTGGTGTGTCAAAGAATCTATGATCATATTTTTTCCTTCTAAATAGATTTTGAGTTTAATGATTTTTTCAAGAAAATCATCCTCTTCTAATTCATCTAGAAAATCATCATTATCATAGGCTATGAGAAGTCTATAATCTTGTTCAGTTTCATCTTCATCACTATTAGATAAACCATCACTATCTTCAGGCATATAGTAACTCCTTCTATTCACAACATGTTTTCTATTGCCTTTTGCATATTCCTTCCCTTTTTCATATTTATCTTTATGAGGACATTTGTCAACATAGTGACCAACTCTACCACAAGAAAAGGATTTGAAAGGTAGCTTACCTTTAAATCTTCTAGGACCCCTTTGAAGCTTCTTGACAAAATTTACCTCATTTTATTCTTCTGAAATGTGTCCTGATTCCATGGAGTTGAGCCACTGTAATAGTTTGATGATCCTGTTTTTCTTATATGGCACACTTTTGACGCAAATTTAGAAGACAAAGATCTCAAAATTTTCTCCACTAATGTAACTTCCTTTATCTCTTCACCCAGATTCTTCATACAATTAAAAATCGCATCTATACGTAAGAAGTAACTAGCAACACTCTCATCACTACGCATCTTAAGAGTTTCATACTGAATTCTGAGACTTTGAAGCTTAACACATTTTACCTAAGAGTCTCCTTTATAACTTTGAATGATTTTGTCCCATATTTCTTTGGTTGTCTTGAGTTGCATGACTTTGACAAATTCTAATTCTGACAAACTTCCCAATAATGTATTGACAACTTTGGCATTGGTTTTGTTATAACTTCTTATCTATAGAGTCTGTAGGAATTTCTGCTAGAAATTGATATCCTCCTTCTACAATTTCCAAAACATCTACTCCAAGCAATTGTAAATAAGCTCTGGTTCTTATTTTCCAATACACTAAGTTGCTCCCATTGAATATTGGTGGTCTGATGGATCCCATGCCTTCATGATTATTCATCTTGAAAGATCTTCCTTCAAGTGATCAAGCTTCTTTAGAAGGACCTGCTCTGAAACAAATTGTTGGAAATAAGACTAAGATGGGGTTGAATCAGTATTATGTGATCAATAATTCTTCTTTTCCCAAAAAAATTTATATACGCTACTTTTATAAAGTGAACTTGTGTGTACACGCAACTATGATTAGAGAAATGTTGGCTTATAGGGGCTGAACCAGGTTCAGAGATGCTTTAGCCAAACAAATCTCGATACTACTGGCCCTTTTGGCAAGAGTCCGAGGAGCGTGGATTGAGGTCTCACCTGAAGTAGTATGGGAGGCTGCTAGAACCAGTTTTCTGCACCCTAGAGATGTCTAATGGTTTTAGTGTGGTCCGCGGTTTGACCCTGCGCGCACGTCACTACGCGCACCTATCAATACCTCGTAGGCTACAATATTACCTTTGCACAACCCTGTTTGAGGTGAAATCCATGTTATTACCCAAGTTCCTTACTATTAACCTGAGATTATTTGATTACTTAACTTATCTATATGAGCCCACTTATACTTAACAGTGTTCAGTATTCATATAAGTGCACGCGATAAAAAAAACAGTATAAATGCATAGAAAATGATACAAAAATAGATACATAGTATTTAGAATAAAACTTCTCTTTATTATTCTTCTTCTTGGATTACAAACTCGACTCCTCCATGCGCACTTAGCTGCAAGAGTCTGCGTACTCAGCTGCGGACTCTACTAGGCCTCTGCACACATAGCTGCAAAGCCTCTTCCTACCACTACAACCCAAGGCACTTATACTTTTCCTCTATGCTCGCTATCTTCTAGACTCTACCCATCTTCATCTATCTCTGCTTATCTTTATAACTTAGAGCCTCGCTCTTAATTATACAATCCCATGGTTTGCGAACCATGGGTAGGATTACATGACATTACATTACAACACTTAGGGCGAACAACCCTATGACTCAATGTACATTTCGCACTCCGTGCCCACAATTTGCAAAGTCTTACAACATATTTGACCAAAACTTGGGCTTTGAGCCCCAAAACATGTTGTGGGGGGATTCCATGCCCAACAGGCCCTTAACACAAACATCGTGACTCGCCCTTGAGTCACTCTGTTGACGCGGAGTCCCTCCAGCTAGTCCTAAATGGCCTAAATGTCGATAGCGCACTGAGCTGCTGCCTGCTGCATTCCGTCTTCTGAGTCCTCTATTTCCGGCGTGTTGCACTGCATCTGTACCAGCATCTCCTAAATCTGTGCGAGCTTTCCTTCCATATTTGCTGTGATTGTGAAGGCTTCATTAATCCATGGCTAGACGCACACTTTGAGAACAACTTCCTTATGGCGGGCTGCCATGACCTCGGCTACCGCTTTTTCATTGCAGCTTTTCTCAACGAGTTGGGTGACGCGCTGCTTGGCATCATCCTTCCTCTTCTACACTTCTATCTTATCCAACTCCGCTAAATCTGGTGTGCACCACTTGGGAGGCCATGTCTCTAACACTAAATAGATCGCGTCGTCATTGGCTATGAATGGGAGCTTTGTCCACTGCTGCGTCAGATCCTTTCGCGCCCTAATGTAAATATTGTGCATGTCCACCTTGAAGTCTGCAAAACTCTGCAAACTGTTGTGAACTGTGGGGGACAAGCGTGGCCTCCTATTAATCCACATTCGGATGCTCGCCTCCCTGCGCACCCAAAAGATATTTATATCCCAAATCCACTTTGCATCCTTGGTAACCTAGAGGGAAGCATACGTCGCGGCCTCTGGTAAGTCACACTCAATGCTTGGGAACTGACTGTACTCCAGTAGTTCTCCCGCTACCAACAATATGGACAAGAGAAACCATGCGTAGTGCAAGGTCTTACCCTAATCCTGGGCTTCCTTGCAATTGAGCAAAAATTCTTCACAGAGGAATTTGGCCCAGTGGACCCCTTCTACACATTGTTCGGCCAACACAACTACTGGCGCTGCTACTTCATCGCCGCAACATTTTCTCATTACCTTACTGGCCAGGAGTTGGGTGGCCACGCACACCCATTTTTCCTTGATACTGCTGATGGCGTAACCCATCTTTTTCTTCTCGAGCTTATATTTTTTCTTCATGGCTTCCGCGAGAACCAAATTGTCGCTTTTTCCTACTATCATCGTGGGGTCCTTTCCCTTATAGGGTGTTGGAAATAATACTGAGAGGGGGGGTGAATCAGTATTATCAGATCAATAAAACTTTTCCAATTTCATACAAGAAACATATACGCTACTTCAGTTAAGTGAACCTGCATGTATACGCTACTGTGTCTAAAGAAACTTGCGTATATCCAGAAATCTTATGATTCAGTTAGCTTATCTTCAGTAAATGCATCAGAACATTATTAACCATATTAACAGTAAAAAGGTGCAGTATAACAGAACAGATCATCACACAAAAGCCACACACATGAACACCATGATATAAGGTGGAAACCCAATGTGGGTGAAAACCACCTGCTGCAATTTGTTTCTATCTTCCTTTAATAAGAAACTTCTTTTACAATGTACTGGTGCAGTCCTTACCAGCACGCAGGCTACAACCCTCATAGCTCTTGTACTAGCCGATCCATTTACTAGTACGTAGGTGCCAACCCTACAGAAGGCTACAACCTTCACTCGTTTTCCAGCTGTTCCTGGAAGGGAGCTACAACCCCCTGGCTCTTGTACTGGCTGATATGTTTAACAGTACGTAGGTGCCGGCCTAAGATCTTCCCGGGACCACGTTTCATACATTTTCATACTGGATCCATGAAACAATCACCATTGTAGTACAACCTGCATCATCAATCTCTGAATCACCCAATACTGAATCACTGAAACCCTGTCAACAACAACCAGACAACATAACAACAACCAGATCTAACTCCATCTTCAAATATCATACTTCACATTGTATACGCTACTTCTACGAACCCAACCTGCGTGTATACGCTCTTTTACCAAAACCAATCCGCGTACAGATCTGCAAATTCTAACTTATAACTCCACAGCTATATCAAAACATACCCAGATCATAACAATAAACATGCGTCAATAGATCTAGTCTATCCACAGTCATACCATATGAAGATAATCATTCCAAGCCTTGAGATCTCGTTCCATCATTCATCACATGAGTGAAACCTTGGTTCAGATCACCAACCCGTAACCAGCATTTGGATCTCACACTTCCTCAGATTTTCATCACTCACACACCCTCTCTCTTATTTCATCTGGCCTAATGATCTTCTCCTTATATAGGCTTAGGCCCTTCACAATACCACGGTCCAAAACCATAGTAACACAATACCATCAACTTCAAAACTAGGGATCAACACATCCGTCGAGACACCATGGTCCAAAACCATAGGCACAACTTCCAAGGACTAACCGCCACGGACCAAAGATATGTTTTCCACATGTACGCGCTTTTACTGAAGCCAACCTGCGTGTACACGCTGATTTTCCTTACTGAACCTGCGTATATTGCTTTCTTGTCCTGCTGTGCTAAGATCTGTCCTCTGATTAAGTTGCCATCACCTGTACCTGCCTCTGAGTGAGTTGCCATCAAGGACAACACTTGTATCATAATGCCAACAATCTCCCCCTTTGGACTTGATGGCAACCACCACACCAAGTCACTCTCCCGTTTGACATCAAGGGCAAAGGGCAGACTAGGATATTCTCTTCTTTGGTATACCTTCTGTTGTCCATACTCCCCCTGAGTACTTGCTGAAATATCCAAATGTGCTCCCCCTGAGTACATGCTGAAGTTTCTGGTTTGGCTCCCCTTTGTATATGCCAAGTTGTATCAATCTGTCCATGCTCCCCGTGAGTACATGCTGAAGTTTCTGATTTGGCTCCCCTTTGTATTAATCCATCCATGCTCCCCCTGAGCAGATGCAGGTTCTAAGACCAGCAATTTATTCAAGACCATGACTATCATTCATCATATATGATCTGTACCATAAGCATCAGCCTGCAATACCATTCCTTTGATCAAACAACAAGATGTATCATTTAGCTTCATAGACTTTATCAACAACTTGTAACCATAATGCCAACAATGCATTATTTGAAGTATATGCTCCCCCTGAGCTTGTGCCATCTGTTTTCAGTTAGATCTGATCATGCATACATCAGTAATAAGCATCAAGATATCATCATCATCAAGTTAGGATTAAAACACTTCTAGCATCTTAAGACATTTCCAGACCTCCTCAGCAGACTGTAACTGTTAACCAATAGAGCATATACTGGACTGAAACATATCAGACCCCTTTTCTGAGTCTGTTCCCACTGCTTTTCCACAAACTGACATATACGCGACTTTGCAGTGTAGAAATCGCGTATATACGCGGCTTCCCTTCATTAAACTTGCGTATGAGAATTAGAACACTGAAGTTTTACACTTTCAGCTCCCCCTGAGTCTGTTATGTCTGTGTTGTGTTGAGTACCCTGTGCTGTGCCACATCTTTCTGACTGAACTTCCTTCTTCTTCCATATCTTCAAGCATGTTGATGATTTCTTTTTATTATGAGCTTTGTTCCTGCAACCTTTTGCTCTATGTCCAAACTTGTTACATGCATAGCATCTTACATGTTTCATATTCCTCCTATAGCAATCAGCAGCTTTGTGGCCAAACATATTGCAAGAAAAGCAATATCCATTAAAGTACCTTGAATGTGATGATCTTTCTGCATGATGGTCTTGAAACCTTCTTCTTCTACATATGGCTACAACATGTCCAAGATTATGACATACATGGCATTCAACATTATTCATGGGAGGAGTAAAAGATTTTCTTTGAGGAGTCTCTTTCCTTGATTGTTGATGGGGTTGTCCTTTCATCTCCTTGTAGAGCCTTTAAGATTTTGCATTAGAGATTCTTGTCTTACTTTGTGAACCAGATTCTCCTTCAATAGACTCATGAAAACCAAGACCAGTTTTGATAGCAAGGGACCTTGGCTACTAAGAATATCATCCAAGATCTTAGTACTATCTTGAAATCGTAATAGTTTATCTTTTTCTTCTAATTTACTTTTCAAGATATTTACCTCAACTTGATGTTGTTCTTCTTTTTCCAGACATTGCTTCTTCAAGGTCTCTTCAGCTTTCCTTCCTTCATCCAACTGATGCCTTAGTTTGAGGATCTCGTTTTCTTTCTCTTCATTCACCGCTTGCAGCATTTGTCGAATTCTGGAGTCAAATTCCAACTAATCTTTTAATTTGATGATTTCTTCTTTGAGGGCATTCTCCCTTTTGCTAGGTAGATCTTACTGATATTGAGGTGATTCAGGATCTGAATACTTGCTTCCACTCAACTGCAGGTTGTCATTGTTCCTTTGAGCTGTCTTCTTCTTCTGACGCGCTTTCTTCCCCATTGTTCTACGAATCTCCTTCAAGCGATCAAGCTTCTCTGAAGGACCTGCTCTGATACCAATTGTTGGAAATAATACTGAGAGGGGGGGGGGGGGTGAATCAGTATTATCAGATCAATAAAACTTTTCCAATTTCATACTCAGAAACATATACGCTACTTCAGTTAAGTGAACCTGCGTGTATACGCTACTGTGTCTAAAGAAACTTGCGTATATCCAGAAATCTTATGATTCAGTTAGCTTATCTTCAGTAAATGCATCAGAACATTATTAACCATATTAACAGTAAACAGGTGCAGTATAACAGAACAGATCATCACACAAAAGCCACACACATGAACACCATGATATAAGGTGGAAACCCAATGTGGGTGAAAACCACCTGCTGCAATTTGTTTCTATCTTCCTTTAATAAGGAACTTCTTTTACAATGTACTGGTGCAGTCCTTTACCAGCACGCAGGCTACAACCTGCAGAGGGCTACAACCCTCATAGCTCTTGTACTAGCCGATCCATTTACTAGTACGTAGGTGCCAACCCTACAGAAGGCTACAACCTTCACTCGTTTTCTAGCTGTTCCTGGAAGGGAGCTACAACCCCCTGGCTCTTGTACTGGCTGATATGTTTACTAGTACGTAGGTGCCGGCCTACGATCTTCTCGGGACCACGTTTCATACATTTTCATACGGGGTCCATGAAACAATCACCATTGTAGTACAACCTGCATCATCAATCTCTGAATCACCCAATATTGAATCACTGAAACCCTGTCAACAACAACCAGACAACATAACAACAACCAGATGCAACTCCATCTTCAAATATCATACTTCACATTGTATACGCTACTTCGACGAACCCAACCTGCGTGTATACGCTCTTTTACTAAAACCAACCCGCGTACAGATCTGCAAATTCTAACTTATAACTCCGCAGCTATATCAAAACATACCCAGATCATAACAATAAACATGCGTCAATAGATCTAGTCTATCCACAGTCATACCATATGAAGATAATCATTCCAAGCCTTGTGATCTCGTTCCATCATTCATCACATGAGTGAAACCTTGGTTCAGATCACCAACCCATAACCAACATTTGGATCTCACACTTCCTCAGATTTTCATCACTCACACACCCTCTCTCTTATTTCATCTGGCCTAATGATCTTCTCCTTATATAGGCTTAGGCCCTTCATAATACCATGGTCCAAAACCATAGTAACACAATACCATCAACTTCAAAACTAGGGATCAACACGTCCGTCGAGACACCATGGTCCAAAACCATAGGCACAACTTCCAAGGACTAACCGCCACGGACCAAAGATAAGTTTTCCACATGTACACGCTTTTGATGAAGCCAACCTGCATGTACACGCTGATTTTCCTTACTGAACCTGCGTATATCGCTTTCTTGTCCTGCTGTGCTAAGATCTGTCCTCTGATTAAGTTGCCATCACCTGTACCTGCCTCTGAGTGAGTTGCCATCAAGGACAACACTTGTATCATAATGCCAACAATCTCCCCCTTTGGACTTGATGGCAACCACCACACCAAGTCACTCTCCCCCTTTGACATCAAGGGCAAAGGGCGGAACAGGATATTCTCTTCTTTGGTATACCTTCTGTTGTCCATACTCCCCCTGAGTACTTGCTGAAATCTCCAAATGTGCTCCCCCTGAGTACATGCTGAAGTTTCTGGTTTGGCTCCCCTTTGTATATGCCAAGTTGTATCAATCTGTCCATGCTCCCCCTGAGTACATGCTGAAGTTTTTGATTTGGCTCCCCTTTGTATTAATCCATCCATGCTCCCCCTGAGCAAATGCAGGTTCTAAGACCAGCAATTTATTCAAGACCATGACTATCATTGATCATATATGATCTGTACCATAAGCATCAGCCTGCAATACCATTCCTTTGATCAAACAACAAGATGTATCATTTAGCTTCATAGACTTTATCAACAACTTGTAACCATAATGCCAACAATGCATTATTTGAAGTATATGCTCCCCCTGAGCTTGTGCCATCTATTTTCAGTTAGATCTGATCATGCATACATCAGTAATAAGCATCAAGATATCATCATCATCAAGTTAGGATTAAAACACTTCTATCATCTTAAGACATTTCCAGACCTCCTCAGCAGGCTGTAACTGTTAACCAATAGAGCATATACTGGACTGAAACATATCAGACCCCTTTTCTGAGTCTGTTCCCATTGCTTTTCCACAAACTGACATATACGCGACTTTGCAGTGTAGAAATCGCGTATATACGTGGCTTCCCTTCATTAAACTTGCGTATGAGAATTAGAACACTGAAGTTTTACACTTTCAGCTCCCCCTGAGTCTGTTATGTCTGTGTTGTGCTGAGTACCCTGTGCTGTGCCACATCTTTCTGACTGAACTTCCTTCTTCTTCCATATCTTCAAGCATGTTGATGATTTCTTTTTATTATGAGCTTTGTTCCTACAATCTTTTGCTCTATGTCCAAACTTGTTACATGCATAGCATCTTACATGTTTCATATTCCTCCTATAGCAATCAGCATCTTTGTGGCCAAACATATTGCAAGAAAATCAATATCCATTAAAGTACCTTGAATGTGATGATCTTTCTGCATGATGGTCTTGAAACCTTCTTCTTCTACATATGGCTGCAACATGTCCAAGATTATGACATACATGGCATTCAACATTATTCATGGGAGGAGTAAAAGATTTTCTTTGAGGAGTCTCTTTCCTTGATTGTTGATGGGGTTGTCCTTTCATCTCCTTGTAGAGCCTTTCAGATTTTGCATTAGAGATTCTTGTCTTACTTTGTGAACCAGATTCTCCTTCAATAGACTCATGAAAACCAAGACCAGTTTTGATAGCAGGGGACCTTTGGCTAATAAGAATATCATCCAAGATCTTAGTACCATCTTGAAATCGTAATAGTTTATCTTTTTCTTCTAATTTACTTTTCAAGATATTTACCTCAACTTGATGTTGTTCTTCTTTTTCCAGACATTGCTTCTTCAAGGTCTCTTCAGCTTTCCTTCCTTCATCCAACTGATGCCTTAGTTTGAGGATCTTGTTTTCTTTCTCTTCATTCACCGCTTGCAGCATTTTTTGAATTCTGGAGTGAAATTCCAACTGATCTTTTAATCTATCTTGTACATGTGCTTTTGCAGATACGAACCGATGTATAGATATGCAAATATTAACTCATAACTTCGTTGCACTTCTGGACTTCAAATAAACCCAGATACAACATTTAAAGAATAAAATAGGTGTACATAATCAGATCTAGCCCAACCAAAATCAGATCATTTGATAATAAGTCATTTCAGGCCTCATGATCCTGATCCAACATTGAATTCAAGGTGCACAAAGTATTTCAAATCAAATCACAAACATAGCCCCTACAACATAAAATATACTTCATATAGAAGTATTCCTTAGAAACCCATATACTTGCACACTTGGCCTTATGATCTTCTCCTCCTTATATAGCTTTAGGCCCTTTGTCAATACTTTGGACCCAAAATACCTTGGACAAAATACCTCGGACCAAAACCTTGGTTTTCTAGCATGTACACTCTTTCCCTCCTGTGGGAGTGCATGTATACATATACACTCTTTTCTTCTATGGACTAGCATGTATATGCTCTTTTTGACTAAGTGGACTTGCGTATACTTCTTAAACTGCTTTCATCATCATTTTCCTTTACCTTCTTTATTCTGGTTAGTAGACCTTAGCTCCATCTTCCTGTTCTTCTATACCACTTCCCTATTACTGTTGAATATACTTGTTGTACTATGAGTTGCCTTTTACCAAAACTGAATTGACCTGTGAGTGAGTTTCTATTAAGAACAACACTTGTATCATAATGCCAACATCCATACCCCGCCACTCGCTTACCTGTCACATCCCATCTTACATATCCCCAATCTCTCATCAAATCCCCACTCATCCCATATGATCCGATGGCCTGAGTGCTTTTCTGACCCCCCCTCACCCTTCGAAATTTAATCCTAGGGGGGATCCGAAGTCAGTGATTTCAAACCACTGACGTGTCATGCTCTCATGATTTCACACCCCCCCTCTCATACCGCTTTCCACTCTCCAAGTGCCCCCAAAAATGGTTTATGTTGTTTAGCTAAATTCTTTGCCATTGTGACCATTTTTCGCTCCCGCCACCTTATAATGTCAGCCCGTACCATATGCCTATCACCTTTGTTCCCACCATTGTACATTCAATTGGCTAGACAGTTAGCCAACGGACCCACACCAAGTCAGACCAACCCAACGGGAACACTCCAAAGCCATAAAAGCACCATTTCATGCCATTTTTGAATTTTAACTTGCTATCTCTACTATCAGGCCCAATTCAATACCATTCAGTCATAAGTGGAAAGTGAAGTAAGCTCACTCCAATAGTAGTACAGTTGCAGGAGAATTTATTTTTTTGCAGTGATCACATATTCCCTTTCTCGAATCACACTTCTCGTTTATCCCTTTTCTTTCTCCCTCTCCGAATTCCCATTTCTTCTTATCCCCTTCTATTATAATTTCAAAACAGGTCAGTATTCAAAGGTTTCTGCAAAAGACACCCATGGAACCAAAGAAAAAGGAACAAGAAGTATTTAACCCAATGGTGCACCCACCATTGGATTTGGATCACATACCACTTGTATACAGGGATTTTAAGATACATGAAACCCTCTCAGAGTTTGACGTATTTGACATATATTGCTGATGGGAGGATAAATTTGTGGAGGAGATGGATGACATAGGCCTCTAGGACACTAATATACCTTTTTACATTTTTCCTAAAACACATAGTTGACCAGAATTGATCAGGAAATGCCACTTATGCTACAATCGATAGCAAAGGGCAGTGATGGCCCCAATAGGACATATATTGTTTACCATTGATGCCAATTCCATTATGCAGATGATGCAGGTCATTGTTATTGAAGGAACTACTCCCTTTTCCCATGAGATTCTCACTGAAATGTATCAGAAACTTGATTTTTATAAGAGATCCAAAACCTTAGAATTTTTCATGATTGGACACACACCTCTGCCAAACAAGAATCCTCCTTATCCCTCCTCTATTTTACCTAACAGAACTAGACACATTGTCACTGTTATTTCTTATTTACTTGGCTGCTATTCATATCAATGGCTTGACGAAGCTATCATAGCTTTCCTGTATATTTTTTCAACAAAATCGACGCCCTCTTTCCTCTTTAATTTTAGCCAATTTCTAGCATATGCCATTCATGAGCAGTTTTTCAATTTCTTTGTAGAGGAGGTGTTTCAATACTCGTCGGTTTTGGTTTATATGTTTGTTTATTTTCAGGTAGACAGGTTCTAGTTTTCAATGAGGAAGTTGAATGAGGAAGGTGAACCCCAATCTGTTATTTTCTAGACCACATTAGTGATGAAGGACTCAAAAGACTTTAGCTACAAAACATTTGTAGAAATTTTTGTTCACCTAGAAATGAGCCTCTTTGGTGGGACTGCAGAACCCAGGATCAATGAAGAAATAAGAAGAATTATCCAGTTGACAAACCAAGCAAGAATAGGTGATTGGTACTTGTACCAAAATTACACTGAATTAAGCATATATGGCTGTGAGTTGGCCCCTTATAAGCTGCCAAAGTTCCTCCCCATGAGGATCTTTTCACTTGAGTACATCAGACAAATTATTAATGCAGATGAAGTGCATTTTGTAACAATTAGAAAAAGTCCCAATTCAGGATCAAATCTCATATTAGTCCCTCCATTTGTAATAGCAGAGCAACAGGGGAGGAGGTAAATAATAGACTAAAAGAAATTAATTTTACCCACAGTTTTACATGGTCCTATGACCAATGGGGTATCATCTCCAAGAAGAGGGTGGAGAACAAGTCAACAACCTCTATTCACACTCAAAGGCTTGAAATTGATAAAAACATGAACCAAATTGAGTGGATGCCCGACACATTGTAGGAGGCTAGCAACAAGTGATTTATTCTTCCAGTGCACAAACTTCAAGGTAGTAGGAAAAGCAAACCATTGAAGGTAGAACAGAAAAGCGAAAAGAACAAGAATAGGGAGTAATAGGGAAAAGGACTAGAGAAGATCAATCACAAGGGACCGGATACTTTTATGACGGAATTCAAGCTGAAATACAGATAAAAACCTAGAAATCACATGGACATAGATAAAGGATCACCGCAACAAACATTCACCAATATCATCGATATTCCAGATTCATCCCCAATGGGGGGAAATCCTTTCCTGCCACTCCGATTTCAGAAAGGCAACAGTATCTTCAAGTGTCATCATCCACAAATATGACTAGAGAAAAGGAAGTGACAGTCTTTGACACATTCAGGGAGATCAAAATCAGGAATGAAATATTGAAAAAGAGAACTTATGCTCAATTTTGGAAATAGAGTGCAATTGCACATGCCAGACTTCTCTCTGCCTTTGATTCAGAAAAGGGAAAAACACATATGGAATTTTTAGAAGCACAGACAACAGAGTCTAAAACTCCAGTAGATTAAAAACAAACTTCTTTTGAGTTTGATGCAAGAAGTGTTCATCCAATTGACCAGCTAGAAATGCACAAACAAACAGGTGAAATGATTTCATCTACTCTAACCAACACTTCCATGAATTTTTTAAAGAGCAGGTAGCCCTATCAAATTCTCAATCCCAGTTAAATATGGAAAGGATTTCATCACAATTAAAGGACACTAAAATTAAGTCTTTAGAAGACTTAGTAGTGAAAATTGGGTATGATCCCTTAGATGTGAAAACAACTGAAGAAATAATAAAGAAAAAAGAGATGGATATAGAAACTTTGAAGAAGCAGCTCAAGATGCCTACTACACATGACCCACTGACCAAGGAGATAGAGGAAACAGAGAGCCAAAAGGCTGATATGATGAAATTAATAGTGGAGCAGTCTCTCCAGATCAAACAAATGGAAACAGAGATGGAGAAGATGGTGCAAGAGAAAGAAAAGGCAACACAGATGGCCAACACAACAATAGAGGCCCTTCCTCTAATAACTCTTCCCATAACCACTCCAACAAGTGCTACCACAGGAGCAGGAAGCAGCACAAAACAACTGGCCAGATCAATGGAAGGCATGAATCTGTAGACTGAGGAGATTAAAAGACTGGAAACTCAAGTTAATGTGTTGCAGGGTCAAATAAAAAGGGTCGAAAGTGACCACTAAGAAGAGATGCAAAGGGAAAGGACCTTGATTGAAAGGCTGCAAAATTCAGAGAAAGAATCATCCGTTGGGAACACTCTAGGAAGAGTTAAAGAGATTATTTGGAACAACATAATCAGTGGTATGAATGAAATTTGGCCTAGCATCCAAATTATCTTTGAGCTTAAAGAATTAGTGGAGAAGGCTAGAGAAGCTATTTTAGCTACTAATGAAGAGTTAGTAGACATGCCAGCAACAGCTAATAGGGTAATCAAATTTTTAAACTCTAGTAACAACAAGAATAAAAATGTCAAAATCTAGAGCTGACAACCAACAGGTTCTTCAACAGAATTCAGCCTTTAAATTAGAAAGGTATCCCCTCTCTATTTGTCATAAACGAAAAACTCATGGCCAGAGAGGATTATGTCAAGAAACTCCAGGCTATAGCTACAGATGCTGCAAATCTTTCCAACATCAAAGGCATCATAACAGGAAAGGCATTGCTAGAAGCTATCAGCAATCAAATCTACATTGAGCATGAGATGAAATATGTTTTTTTGGTTAAACCCACTTTTGAAAAATACACTGAAGATGATGAAATATATAGGAGGCTAATGAAGATCAAGATTCCAGATGAAGAAGCGTGGAGTGACCTGTGTGATTATCAAGAGGAATTTGACAAAGATGGATGAAGTGACAACGCAAATCTGAGTTAGCACCAGCCATATCAGCAGAGTCACTACAACAAAATTAATTTCTCAACAACAACATCCTTGAAAGACAAAACCAGGTGTCCCAGTTTTCTCAGTGTGGTCACTTCGTGATTACACTAGTCAAATTACTTTTGTTGTAATTAATAACAGATTGCCAAGTGTATAAGGCAAATCGTTGTAGGTTTTGAGTTAAATACTTCATGTATTGGAACTATTAGGGGTTAGACCCAAGTCATTTGAACTATCTGTTTTCATTAGAGTATTGTAATATTGAGTTGGAGCATCAATAAAAAAGGACCGTTTGCAAGATACTTGATCTATTTTGACCTGGTGATGTCTTCCCTTTTGTGCTAAATATATGTATGTTTTATTCATTTATGCATGATTAAGTCTTAGTGTAAAGCATAAATTATAGACTAAGATGTGTTGTTGGAGCACCTTATTTCTGTCTGTGTTTACAATCTAAATTTTTTCTTCTGATGTACGATTAAGAAATACTTAACTACTTTTTAATCATTACTGATATCACTTTTCTGTCATCTCATTTCTCATTCCACTTTTTTATCCAGTATAAACAGTTAGCATGCCTTGTAAGTGCTTTGGAAAATTGATGTTATCATCCACCCTTTGACTCCATAGCCCAATGGAAATGATTCATATACGATCTACCCCAACCAAACAAACAAACAACCAAGAAATTAATTAAAAAATATCCTTCATTTTTACATCTAGCCTAACACATTAAAACTCAGAAAATAAAGCCATATCCTAAAAATACATAGAGAGCCCTCTCTGAGTCTAGGAGGTCTAGATCCTAGACTCCTAAGTGGTTTGATGTATCTTTTGTGAATTTTGTCTTTCCAATCTTCAAAATCACAGAACGATAATAGTATCTACAATGGGTGTGATAAAAACACTTTGTTAGTCCTGAAAAACATAATGCTTTAGAATCCTGCCATTGACAGGTCCTCCAGGTAATTTTGTTCCATCTATGTTCTTCAGAAAAAATGCATTATTACCTCGGTAAGAATCAATAATGTAAGGTCCCATCCACAAGTTTCCGAACTTACCATGCTTTCCTTTTTCTTCCCTTATGGAATCCCATTTCAGAACCTGATGGTCAATCTAAAAGTCATCGGCATAGTCCTTCAGTCAAATTTCTTCTTGATGTTATCTTGGATCAACTGAGTTTTTCTATGAATTGTTTCTCTTGTCTAATGCAAATGAATGGCCTAGTTTATTCTCCTCTGTAAATCATTTGGTTCCACCTTTAATTCTTGCATCATCTTTAAACAGAGATTCCCAATGAATTTGGAAAAACAACATCTATCTCGTAAACTAGCTGATATGGAGACATGCCTATTTACTTTTTGGTAGTAAGCTTGTCTTCCCACAATGCATTAACGAGCTTGTTGTGCCATCATTTTTTATTGTTCTGAAACAAAATTTTAATAATGTTAACTAAGCTTTTATTGGAAGATTCTGCCAGTCCATTTCCCTGAGGGTAATAGGTTGTAGAATGTCCCAATGTTATCTGATATTTATTGAAAAAATCTACCATCCTTTTTTACCTAAAAGTTGTAGCATTTTCAGTAATAATTTTCCTAGGGCAACCAAACCTTGCAAGGACATTGTTCTCCAGGAATTTTATGATGACTGCATCGGAAGCTTGTCTTGTAGCTATGGCTTCTATCCATTTTGTAAAGTAATTAGTGGCTGTCAAAATCCACTTATGTTGGGCATATGAGGTAGGGTGGATTTCTCATATGAATTCAAGGCCCCGTTGTTGGAAAGGGGTTTCAGCATATATAGGCCTCAAGGGTCAAAAATTTCTTCTTACGTTCGAATATTTGGTATTTGTGGCATGAAGTAACCTTTTTTTGAAAATAGGGTGGGCTAGTACAAACTTGCCCTCAAAATCTTATTTGTAGTAGTCTTCCAATACAGGTGTTCACCACAGTCTCCTTCATGGAACTCTTGCATGACCTTATCTGCTTCATTTTTCAAAAAATAGTTTAGTAAAACACCACCAACATCTTTCCAATACAGATTTTCATTCAAAATACAAAACTTGGTAGCTTTAAGTTTAATAAATCTAGCCTTTGTTTTAGTTAAACTAGGAGGATCTTGTAAATTATGTAAAACATAAATAATTTATGCATACCAGGGAGAGGTAGCAAAAGCTTCTGCTACCATTGGAGTCGCCAGCTCATCAAGTTCATTAAATATTTCTAGAAAAAATATATTTAAAGCATGCAAGTTAGATTCTGTGATTAATTTTGCTACCCCTTGACCTTTGATGAGTTTAATAGGCCATATTTCGATATCATATTATGTATAACATCAATCCACTTACCCCTTTTTCCATCAAGATCGTTTTGAGTCAGTATATCTATAACTACTGCACTTGGAACAAAAGAAATGATGGGTGAATGAAGAATATACACTCTAAAATCTTTTATGGCCTTTACCAGGGAAAAATATTTCTTTTCCATAATGTCATATTTCAATTTTTCATCTCTCAAAGCTTTGCTGAAGAAAGCAATAGGTTGTTCATGACCCTCATTTTTGTTTTGTAGGAGAACTGCAGGAATGGTGTGCTCAGAAGCAAATGAAAAAAATAGGAAATCTTTAGTAAAATCTGGACTAATTAACACAGGTGCCTGACTTAAAGCCTGCTTTACATTGTTAAATGATTGTCTAGTTTCCATATTCCATTTCACGTCAATGTATTTCTTTAGCATATTGGTTATATTTTTTAAAAGCTCAGCTAAATTTGGAATGAATCTACTTAGAAAATTTATTTTTCCAATAAAAGATTGAACTTCCTTTATATTCCTCGGGGGATTAATTTTTAGTATAGCTTCGATTCTGCAGGGATGTATCTTGATTCCTTCTTTCGAAATTATGTGTCCCAAAAATTTTCCTTCTTGAAAACTGAATAATGTTTTCTTGGGGTTGAGGGACATGCCAAATTTCTGACATTTTTCAAAATCTTTTCTCAGGTGATTTAAGTGTTCCTCATCAATTTTTGAAAAAACAATGATGTCATCTAGATATATGACTATGAAATGACCCATTTCATCAGCAAAAGTAAAATCCATGACTCTCTGAAAAGTTTCCCCAACATTCATTAAACTGAAAGGCATTTTCACATACATGAAAGTTCCCCAAGGTGTAGTAAACATTGTTTTCTCTTGATCGTATGGGTGTACTAAGACTTGCTTATAACCAGAAAATTCATCCAACAAGGAAATCTTGTTGGATCCAAACACCTTCTGTAGGATGTGGTCCATCTTGGGCAGAGGGTAATTTTCTTTTAGAGAGGCTTTATTTAAATTCTAGAAATCAATGTAGAGCCTAATTTCACCAGTGTTTTTCCAAGTGGGAAACAAATTGGATACCCATTTGGAATATCTCAGAGGTACTATGATTTTTGCATCATACATTCTTTTTGCATCTTTTTCAACTAGAGGCATAAGCATCAGATTAATCCTCTTTAATTTTTGTTTAAAGGGTTTATGATATTCTTTCAAGGTAATTTTGTGTTGTATGATACTGGTGTCATAGGATTTTAGGTCCTCATAACTCCAGCGGAAAACATCACTGAATTCTTTGAGCAATTTAATGTACTTCATCTTTTCAGTTGGGGGTAAGGATTTGGATGGTTTGATCATTTTGGGTTGAATTTCAATCCCAATATTATGTTCCTCAACACCAACTATAGTGGGTTCAATTTTGGGCTTCTTAGCTACGTCATTGAAATCAAATAAATCTTATAAGGGAACAAGCCCTATAGGTAGGATATTATATTTTAGTTGTAAAATATATGTTTCTTGTTTCTCTTCATCTATTTCATGAAATTATAATTTATTCACACTAGTATGTACAGTATCTTCTACATCAAATTCTATATCTATTAGCATCTTCAAATTCGTCTTTAGACTGCAAAAAAATTTCAATATAAGCATCCTCCCCAAAAACATGCCAATATCTAATGTTATTAGGTAGAGTAGGTCAATTTTTAACTTTGACAATAGATGAGTAGGAAGAAATGGTAATTTACAAGTATGTGTCGAAGTATCAAGACCATCAGGGAGTATATTTTTATCTCTTGAAACTGAAAACAAACTATATTCACTAAAATAATATAGAATGTCTAACACTCATTTCTATAGGGTCTTGACCTACGATGTTTTCCAAAGTATTCTCGTTTGATTTGTTTTATAACCAACTCAAAATATCCATGAATGGAAATCCATTTAGCACCAAGTTTCTTCAAAATCTGTAAACCTAAGATTAAGGCTTCATACTCAGCAACATTATTAGAACCCTAGAAATTCAATTTGTAGGAAAAAGAATGTAGAAATCAGGCTCTGTGTGGAATTTAGAAATTTGAACAATTAAAGGATAATTACCCTTTGCCTAAGATGGACTAGTTACTTCAAATGGTTTCAAGAGCACAAAGACTTTCTATGCTTGATGGTTTTTCAGGTTATAATCAGGTGAATGTTGGTCCAACAAACAAGGAAAAGACATCCTTCACTACACCCTGGGGTACATTTATGTACCCTAGAATGCCATTTGGCTTATCAAATGTTGGAGAAACATTTCAAAGAGCTATGGATGTAGCTTTCATAGGTCAGGTAAACAAATTTGTAGTTATTTATCTTGATGACAGTACTATTTTTTCTAAATTTGATTAGAAACATCTAAAGCACTTGAACAAAGTTTTTGACAGGTGTAGGAAATTTGGGATATCATTGAACCCTAAAAAGTCTTTGTTTGATATAAAAGAAGGAAAAATATTAGGCCATATAATCTCAAAGGAAGGAGTGGTAATTGATCCTAAGCGTGTTTCTGCCATTGAAACATTGACCTTACCTAGAAACAAGAAAGAAATTCAAACTTTTCTAGGTAAGATTAATTTTTTAAGAAGATTCATCCCGAATTATGTAGAGATTGTAAAAGATATAACTGAGCTCCGAAAGGATCACAAAGTTAAATGGATTGACTCTTCGAGGCATGCATTTGATCAAATCAAGAAAGCTATCTCTGAAGCTCCCACCTTGGCCAGCCTTGATTATACTAAACCATTTAGTATCTTTTCTTTTGCCTTAGAAACAACCCTTGTTGTTGTTCTATTACAAAAGAATGAAGATTCCCATGACCAGCCCATAGCATTTTTTAGTAAGGTTATGAGAGATGTCAAGCTTAAGTATGACATAATCAAGAAGCAAGCCTATGCCCTCATTCAAGCCTTGAAATCTTTCAGGATGTATGTCCTACATTCACCTATTACTTCTTATGTTCCTAATGGTGTTGTAAAAATTGTTTTAACTCAACCTGACACTGATGGGAAAAGAGGTAGGTGGATCACTCAAATACTTGAGTTTGATCTAATTATCAAAACTACAAAGCTAGTAAAAGGCAAGGGATTAGCCAAGCTTCTAGCAGAATCCAATGGCAAAGTGCTTGGAATCAATTCTATTTTAGAAGTACAAGGGAAGAATCCATAAGAACCTTCTGTCCTAGTACAAGAGAAGAATCCACAAGAACCTTCTGTCTTAGTACAAGGGAAGAATCCACAAGAACCTTCTATCCTAGCACAAGAGAAGAATCCACAACAACCTTTTGTCCTTGCACAAGGAAAGAATCCACAAGAACCTTTCCTAATTCTAGAAGGGGATAATCCACAAGAACCTTTACCTTCAAACCAGATCATCCCTTTACATATTTATGACAAATTTTTATTGTCAGATTGGTATAAAGACATTGTAAATTTTCTCCTCCATTTTGAATGCCCAACATCATTTTCCAAAGCCCAGTGTAAAAGCATTAAATTGAAAGTGGTCAAGTACTGCATAATAAATGAAAATTTGTACTGGAAAGATCCACTGAATATTTTGTTATTATGTTTAACAGAATCAGAAACTGAAGGAATCATTGATCAATTTCATGCAGGATTTTGTGGAGGACATTATGCTTGGAGAGAAACAACATACACGATATTAAGGGGAGGATTCTATTGGGCAACATTATTCTTGCAAGTAGGGGAAAAGGTTAGAAGTTGTGTCCTTGTCAGATGTTTGCTAGTAAGCAGAAACTAGCAACTCTTCCACTAGTACCATCAATAATCTTGACACCTTTCCTTCAATGGGGATTAGATTTTATTGGATAAATCCATCCCACTTTAAGTAATAGCATAGATGGATTCTCAAAAAACCAGACTACAATAAATGGGTGGAAGCAATTCCAGTAAGAAATTCTATTGATTTAGTAGTAATTAAATTCATTGAAGAAAACATCTTATCTAGGTTTGGTTGCCCAACTCAAATTGTCATAGATAATGCAATAGCGTTATCTAGTGTTAAAATGATTGAGTTTTTCCAGAAATATTAGATTCTATTACATCATTCAACTCCATACTACCCTCAATGTAATGGCCTCATGGAATCCTCAAATAAAATTCTAGTAAAGGTAAAAGACCCTAGCAGATCATAAAAAGAGCTGGGACTCTCATTTAGTTTATGTAGTATGGGAAAACATAATAGCTCCAAAAAGATCTACTAGTAAATCTCCTTTTCTGTTAGTCTATGGGAAGGATGCAATTTTTCCCACCAATTTGGATTTCCCAATTTTAAAATTCTTGCAAGACTCAACAAATGAACCTGATGATTTTTCAAGAAGGATAAATCAGATTATTGAACTAAATGAAAATAGAGAGGAAGTTCAATACAAATTGAAGAAATATCATAATAAGATGAAAAGCCTGTTTGACAGAAGAGCCAGGGAAAGGGACTTCAGAGAAGGTGACCTAGTTCTAAGATGGGACTCTAGGAGGGAGGAAAAGGGAAAGCATGGTAAGTTTGAAAATCTATGGTTTGGCCCATTAGCCATTGCTGAAGTAAAGGGTAACAACACCTTTATGCTGCAAGATCTTGAGGGACAATATTCCACTTATCCTGTAAATTGAAGGTTTCTCAAACATTTCATTCAGTACTAAGAAGTTTGGATACATTTCATTGTAAATATTTCAGTTTATTTTAGTTTTGCGCTGTCAGTGAGACTTTTTACAGCAAAGACTCCAAAGCCCGAGGGGAAGGTACATAGATCTACAGGTTCTCTGCATTCTATAGGAGAAAGCAGTCCTCAGTTAGAGCCAATGTTGTAGCATTTTTTGGTTTTGATAAGTTAGAATAAATTAGACAAAAAATGAAAATGTATATACAAAATGTTAAGATAAGATATGGACAAACAGAATATTGAATAAAAAATGTTAGGAACGTTTTTGAATAAATATGTCCATATCAAATAAAATGTTAGGGTATATGACCTAAAAAATAAAGGCAAAATAAAATGCTAGGTTAGATAGAAAAGAAAACAAAAATACCATGAAAGTGTGCAAGTCTAAATGCCACTAATATTTACTTTTATGCATAGTAATGATTGTGTGCAACTTGTTATTCATGCCATAATCCATGGTAATCAAACTATTTAATCTTGGTTATTCCATGCTTTGAATTTTATGTTTATAGGTAGAAAATAAAATCTGACCGAACAGTTTAATCTTGGCAGATCATAGTTAGGTAGAGAAAGTAAAAGGAGTTCATAAGTTTAATCTGATCCCTTGGATGATATAAGGTTAAAAATAGATAGATTACTTTTCAAAATAAAAATAGATGAATAAGGATTTTCTAGCCTAAATACACCCAAAGAAATGAAGAAAATATGTTAGAGGTAAGAAATGGGTAAGTAGAAGAAAGTTTGTTGAACTACAAGGCTAATTAGATCAAAGCACATGCATCATGCTTATACACATCTTTCAACATGTATGGTCCACTATGGAAGCAAAGACAAAGGTTTACAAGTTCATGTGATTAACTTCCCCCACATTCATTTTTCCCTTTACTTACTAATTTCCTATCTACAAGTATATTCTAAGTACTTTTAATCCTACAAGTCAAATAGGCTTAGAGCATTTCTCTGAAATTTGGTGGGACCGGACGCTCGGCTTAATGACTTATTGACTAAAGTGCTAGAATCCCCATATAAATCACTTTCCGCTCAAAAACTCACAAAAGAACCATTTATCCTAAGTATAAAGCAAAGTGTGGAAATAATTACATTTTTCCCTTTTACTTAAGAAAACCTCACTCTGCTCGTTTCATATCAATTCCTAACTTTACTATATAAATCTAATATAAACCCTTTTTCCGTATATAACTAAATCCCTATGTAAAATACCCCCAACCCTTAGTTTTAATAAAAACTATAAGAATTACCCATATCCCGACAAAACATATAAATCCCCCATTAACCCCAAATAAACCTGAAATTACTTCTTATTAAAAGTTTTGGGCCCATCTTAAGCCTCCGTACATTTCACCCATTCTTCTTCATCAACCCGACCACTGTCCGATCTGTTAGCCTCCTATCGCAATAGGTGTTCATATTTCATGATTGACAGTTGAAAGTGCCAAATATGTCATCTTCTCATGCTGCAAGGTTCCATATTTCCAGAAAGAGGCCAAAGAAGAGGCCATGAAAGTGTGCCAGTCTAAATGCCACTGTTGTATTCCAAATTTTGATGAGTTTTTTCAGTTAAGGGAAGTCCAAACAGCTTAATCTTGGCTTCCCTAGGTTTCAATTTCTTGTTGTAGAATATAGAGAATGAATATATGTCCAAACAGCTTAATCTTGGCAGATTTGTGGATAGGTAGAGAAACAAGGGTGCTCAACAGCTTAATCTGAGCCCCTGGATGATATAAGGGTACGTTTAGATAGGAGGGCAGTCAAAATAAAAAGGATAATCAGGGTCTGCAAGTCCAAGTGCACCCATGCAAAAAGAAGAAAAAATGTTAGGTAAGTAGGCTGGGTAAGTAGTTTTGTGGTTTCAGAATCAAGCTATGTGATCCATTTCATGTTTTTTAATGTTATAACTATTCAGATCACAAGTATAAGGAAATTTCCCATTGGAGGAGCTCAAGCAAGGCATGTCTAATTCCCCTTTCTTCTAAATCTCCAAATCACTCACTAACATCCCCTTGAGGACCTTGGGATCTGCCCAACCAGTCCTGTCATCACTTCATTTTTGTAAAAAACCAAGTCAAGCTTTGACTTTCTTCAGTGAAAAGAAGCCACATTTCTTTTGTAAAAATCATGTCTCCACAGTCCATTCACTTCCTATGTCTAAGTTTCAGCTCACAAACTTAGCCTCTCCCCTACACTTCACCTCACAAATTCACATTAACTCCTAACTCTACTATCTAGCTTCCTAGATCATTTCCTTATCCCCTGTTATACAAAAAACTATATAAAATCCCAAAAATATTACATATCCCACCCTATAGCACTATAGCTATGTACATACAGTTCTTGGAAATGATAGTCCATCTGGGGCTACTGTCAACCCATCCGCGTCCTAACCCTGGGATTAATCTAACCTCTGGTTAGGCTAATAACCTATATCCACCCCTTTACCCTTAAAACCTCACATATCCTACCTTTCGCGCACTTAAAACCCCCAAACTCCGCATTAACCTAAGGTTTTCAACTCCCGTCGCGTATTTTTGTTTAAATATTACGGGCGGGTCTCGTCCCTAACCTCCCGCTACCTCGCCTACCCCGCCAACCGTCCGATGGCCAACACCCGAGATCAACAGTGGGCGGTTATTACTGCACCCTGATCTGCTGAAGGTTGATGTATGGGGGATGGGCGGTTTCCTTGCCGTACCCCCGCCATGTGTCAGCCTCCCGGTGTGTTCGGAGGCCCCTCCCCTAATACCACCTACGCGGAAATGCGATGCAGGAGAAAACCGGATAACGCCTCCGCCGAATGACATCAACGCCACGTCTTCATGACGTCATCAACCTGTGTCGGCCTCCTACCACTGTATCTTGTGCCATGTCACTGCCACGGCGTTGCCACCGTGTCATCGCCACGTCAGCCTGTTGTACTGCTGACATCACCTTGCTGACGTCACCCTGCCACATCACCGCCGTACTAGGACCCATCGCTAACGTCTTGCTGACGTCATCACTGAAAAGGGCGCGAAGTGCGAAATCTGCAGCAATGGATGCCTGGAATGAAAAACCGAGGCAGTTTTTGATGCGTGAAAGAAAAATAGGCCAAAATGGAAGCCCTCTCATGGCTCAGCTACCAGCGGGCCCGAAATTTGCAAATTCACAGGAATTTCTTCACGCAGGATTCAGAAAAGGGGCAAAGATAGTTCTTAAGGCAAACAGAGGGCCAAATAGTAGCCATAAAGTGTCGATGGGACAATTTAAAGCATTCAGAAGACAATAAGGAGCCCAGTTTCAGTGAAAGTGTATCAGAGGAAGTGGTGAAGACTATCAGTTACTGTTTTTGGTGGAAATCCGTATTTCCGAAGTAGGTAAACATTAAGAGGCCCCCATCAAAGTCAATAAAGCAGTGTTGGGCCATCAAAGCTCACCAGATCAAATTTAATGCATAAGGCCACCTAAGGGAAGCGCTGCAGAAATCAAAGCACCGTTGTGGCCAAATGCCAACACATAGCTCTAAGGATATCATAGTTACTCATTTTTGAGGCAGCTGCCCCTGGCGCAGCATTAGATAGATATTTTGGCATTTATTTCAAGCATATGTTAGGTTAAAGACATTTATTGCATCAGATCTATCTCAGATCTGATTCTTGTAGATATTTTGCTTATAAAACCACCCTAATTTACTGTTTAGAGGGTTGGTTGGTTGATTTGCTCCACTAGAGACTCGCTCTATATACTTGATGTTTTCCTTAATCAAAGACTGCTGAAAAGCTTGGAGGATGGACTGTCTACTGTGTTATTAATGTTTTGAAGAATGAATATGGAATTCTTGTGCTGCAACATGACTCAGTAAGTGTTTTCTATCTCTATTTTCCATTGATATATGCTCATATAATACATATATCACCATCTAAATAGTAGATAGAAAGATTAACTTAGAACTTGCTTGGTTGCACTCTATGCTCAATTTCTACTATTTCTTTATGTTTTCCTTTGAATCGGTAATGAATATGAATTCCCTTTGGCTCATATTTCCCCTAATTCACCCATGTTTGACAGTTATCTAGGGATTCTTTACTGCTCCTAGATAGAGCTCATTCACCTTCCCTGTATTAAGCTAAAAGCGAGATTCTTAATTGCCTCTCATTCCTTAGCCTCCAATCCATCTCCATTTAGCTTGAATGTTGTTTCAAGTGCTTCTATCTTGCTCCATTATTCCTCTTGTGACCAAGAAAACACACCAGCAGTCCTACTCCATGACTCCATGCCCAATGGTTTGAACTTATCATACTATGCATTACCTCTCTACTTGAAAGCTTCATCCTTCCCACCAAAACTCAAACAAAACCCCTTGAACTCAATAACTAGCCTAAAATCATCATCAACAAAACTAATTCATTAAGAGAGAGCCCTCTCTGATTGCAGGTGAGCTAGAACCTGTAGTCCAAAGATTGGTTAGTGGTTACCTCGGCCGTATTCCATTGGGAGTCAAAGGGAACAACCTGACTGATAACATAATGGCGACTCCACTGGGCAACCAATGAATTTTCTAATTGTTGTATATTCCTTAAAACTACAGATGAAGCCTGAATGCCAGGCAGGCAGCCTTTGAAACTGTTCTTTCTTTGCATTTACAGGAGTAAATAAAAGCTGCTTCAGTCAATCTTCATGCTAGTTTTAAGCTGTAAATAGCTATTCCAAAATTTGATCAGTTCCTTGATAATTCTAAAAACATTCACAGAAAATACCAAAACAAGTTCAGACTCTGGCTCCCAAAAGGAACTCATGTTATACAAGGTCAAATCCAGACCCAAATCCCCCAGCTATTTTTGAAAATCCCAATTTAATCCCAAGGAACCTCAGGAAGCTAGAGCGAAGAGAAGATTTTGCTGATTCTAGTCCTGAAACAGTCCAGCCAAGCTGTGTTCCAACCCCTCTCAAAGTTTTATTTTGTTCAACCCCTACTTCCCCTTGTTCATCATCCACCTCTCAAAGCACTCCTTCCACACCTCCATTCACTGCACATACTCCCATTACCACTATTATTACCGTTGTTCCAGTCATTCCATTTATCCCTGCTGTTCCACTTATCCCTTTGAATATGGTGAATAGATATGCTCCGTTACAATTTCCTGCTAATCCAGGGGCTATGCCTCAGGATTACCAAACTAAAATCACATACTTTGATGGTACTGGTTCTTGCACAAACCTTTAGCATACCAAGAAGATGCAAGACTATTTTGAGAACTATGAGATAGATGATGATAGCGTGAGAATGAAGATTTTTGTCCAAAGCTTAACAGGAGATGTAAGACCCTGGTTTAGAAGCCTTGCTGCAAATTCCATAGCTAACCCAGAGGCCCTTTACCAAACATTTCTTAACAGATGGGAGAAAAAGAAATATCCCTTGCACATATTATCTGAATATGACACCATCAAAAGAGGCCCTCAAGAGTCTGTCTTAGACTATTGTGTGAGATTTAATAATGTTTATAATGCAATACCACAGAACTTAAGACCTCCACCTGATCTTGCTTTGTATAGATTCCCTGATGGTTTTGATACTGAAAAGGCTTATCAGTTAAGGGAAAGAGCCCCTCAAAGCCTAGCAGACATGCAAGATGTTGTTGTTAGCGTAGAGGCAAATCTGATTGCCAAAAGAAACATAGCTAGAACTGAGAGAAGAACCACATTTAAGGAAGAACCCTCAACCTTAGACCAAAAGCTGGATGCTATTATCAGTGGCATACACAGGCTGGGAGATAGAGTGGAAAGCGTTGAAAGGAAATCTACATGGGAAGGACAACAGCCCAATACCATAAGGAACCCAAATTTCAGGAAAACTCAGAACACAAATGCTGGTAGGGCTAGCCCAGACCATGATATAAGGCCTCCTTTCCAAGAGAACTACATAGAAGCATCCACATCTAGTGAGCAGACAGAAGACACTCACATGAATTTGATGGATCTAAAGGGTGAGCAACAAATTTTCCTAACCCAAGAAGACCAAGATAACCATGAGATAAATCAATTTCGGACTAAGTCAGGTGAGTCTTCTGATTTTAAGCAAGGTCATGATTCAGCTGTTTATGAGGTCCACAAACAGTATAAGCTGAGGACAAGAACCATAGATGTGCCCGAAAAGGTTAAACCAAGTGATACCAAACAACCTAAGAAGATCAAAGAAAATGTTGCCCTCATAGAAACTACTGATAAAACAGTCCCAAATCCAAAGGATGTCACCATAGAGGATGTCACAGACATGCAGCCCTATAATGATCACCCTCTGCCACCTTCTCCCTCAAAAGAAGATTTGAACAACTCTCCTAAAAACCTTTCCAAATCAGAAATAGTTCAAGAAATCAATGAAGAACAAGAGAAAACCGCTGAGAGTGCAATTGAAAAGGGAAAATCTACCAGTCACAATACTAAATCACAGTCAGAAAATCCTTTTGATTTATAGGCAGAAATAGGTAAACTGAAGATATCCATCCCTTTATCTAAACTTTCCAAACATGATATCTATAGGCAGCAAATCAAAAGATCGCTGCAAATGCCAGAAAATAGGGATGATGTGAATGTATTAGATGATCAACCTGAGCTCCTTTTCAGTCCTGAAGTCAATGGTAAATTAGGACATGGAGCTGTGTTACCATTCTATGTCAATTTTCACATTCATGATAAAGTATTGCATAATGCTATGTTTGACTCAGGTTCCTCACACAACCTTATTCCCAAAGCTGTAATGGAGAAGCTAAACCTTGATGTTACAAGACCCTACAAAGACTTATTCTCCTTTGACTCAAGTCAGGTCAAGTTTTTAGGCTTAATCAAAGAATTATGTGTCTCCTTAGTCCAATACCCAAACAAGACAATCCTCATGGATGTGGTGGTTGCTGACATTCCACGAAAGTATGGCATGCTACGGTCAAGATCTTGGGGAGCAAAACTCCAAGAATCTCTCCAATTAGACCTCTCCTATGCCACCATATCTGTCTTTGGGAAACTGATCCAGGTGGATCTTGGTGGCCACCTGCTAAGTCCACCTGGACACCCACCATTGTTTCTCTCAGCATTTTCAATTTCCTTAATTGTAACACAACTTACTATTTTTAGCAGTTTTTCGGGTCCTGAACTTCCGGAGCTGTTTTGAGGCCCTAAACGGAATTTTTTTGGAAATCTACCGCCAACAATTTTTTTGATAAAAATTGTCTTTTTTGTCGTAGTCCTCGGAGAGATCTTTCAAACGGGCTATCATGCGCGTCAAACGGAGATAATACGACCAATTCGCGACCTCGGGAAGTTGGCTGTCCAACTCACCCCAAAACGGGGCCCACAATTTGGCGTTTCATCTTCTAGGGTTAGGTTTTGGAATGTGAAGGGTTTTCCATTGTTTCTCAATAATAAATAGGCCTTCGAACCTCATTGTAAACACAGTTCGGAATAGTTCAGAGGCATGTAGCCGACACATCTCTTCTCAGAGATAAGCTACCATCGCCTTAGCTGGGTTATTTCTATTTCTATTTGTAAGCATATTTCAGTATTTTCCATTAATGAAATGAAGTATTATTTCCATTGCATATCGTTTTTATGGTTATCTCTATATTTTATTGTGTTCCTATTTAAGTCCGGATCAGTGGTATCAGAGAGGTCTGCTTTTTCTCTGTTTTTTTTTGCATGTCCCCAACGAGGTCGGGATATAAGGAGTTAGGGCTTGAACTGGTCGAACCTTTGCGAGACCAGCCTCGCAGATCCCGACGGCCTCCTATGGCAGATGAGAAGAAAGATGAGGGGGCAAGAGATCCTATCAAAATCTTGCTTGAAGAAGCCCTCGAGCGACAACAGAACGCGATGATGGACAGTTTTGCCCAAATCCTTCAGCGGCTACCCAGAAGCGACGCATCGGCTTCCAGCAGCTACTCTGGAAATGCCACGCCCTTTAAGGTACAAGTTAATTTTGAAATCCCCATATTTGAGGGTCAGATAGACGCAGATGCTGTAGATAAATGGTTAAATCTGCTGGAGGGTTGTTTTTCTGTTCATGAATTTTCAAGTCGGGAAAAGATTGTTTTCGCTTTTCTCAAAGCAACCCCCCACGTCAAGGATTGGTGGGAAACCTACTGCGAGCAGAAGGATGAAAATACTGGCTCACTATTTTCAGCTGCACCCACCTAGAATTCATTCCGGGATGCCATCAAGGAGCAGTACTACTCTGTCGGAAGCTATGAGGATGAATACATAAAATGGACCACGTTGCGGCAGGGAAGGGACCAAGATGTGCCGGAGTTCACCAATCTTTTCCATACCCTTCACACAAAGCTGGGTATCAAGGATACGGAGCAGCATTTGATACTCAAATACCGTGGCTGCCTGCACAAGTACATCCAAGAAGAAATACAATTCCTGAACATCTCCTCGCTCGACACAGCGTATCGATATGCCGTCAAGGTCGAGTAGAAGTTTAAACAAAAGAAGCGAGACTTTGGATCTGCGAATTTGAAGCAAGGGAAAGGTGCCCCTGAAACACAGAACAAAGGACAAAGCCAAGGCGGGGCAGCCCAAGACAACCCACCAAAGCTGCAGGCAAAGAAAGGCACCGCGAAGACGAAAAAGGACACGGGAAAATGGTGTGAGTTCCATAAGAGCTCCACTCACAACACCAGTGAGTGTCGAGCCAAGCAATCACTGGTGGCTGAACTAAAGGTTCAAGAATCAGATGCATGTTCCGACTCTGAGTCAGAACCCAACAAGGGGGATGACAAAGGGAAGCAGATCATTGATGCGGATCCCAATGCCATGGTTGCTACCGCAAAGATCCAGTAAAATGAACCCGAAGATCCAGAAGAGGAGGAGCGTCTCTTCCACTCCCAGATGTGGGTAAAGGGCTCCCCGCTACAGTTCATTGTCGATAGCGGGAGCCAAAAGAACCTCATTTCGGTAGACTTCGTGAAGTGGTTGGGTTTTCTGACCACAACACATCCACAACCATACACCATTGGGTGGCTTCACCAAGGACGGGATCTTCGCGTGAGCCAGCAGTGTCGCCTTCCGTACAACATCAAGCCCTTCACAGATGAGGTATTGTGTGACATTGCTCCCCTTGAAGTTTGTGATGTATTATTAGGACAACCATACTTTTGGAAGCGACATGCTGTGTATGAATCAAGGCCCCGTGTTGTTATTGTTACATTGGGAAATAAGTTGTACAGGATACCAGAGGTAGCACCGCCTACTGCCATCTCTTTGATTACTGCAAAACAATGCAGTAAGCTCATTTCCAAGACTAGGAAATTTGTTTTCCTGATGATACGCCCGCAAGGAAATAATAAGATAGTAGCCATGGCCTCCAGACAAGACCCCTCAGCACGATAACTACAGATGGATATGGTCATGAAGGAGTACGAGGACATCTTCACCTCCCCCGCAGGGGTTCCTCTGCACTGTCAAGTCAAGCACTCCATCGATCCGACCCCAGGTGCGCCGCTACCCAATGGACCAATTTATCAGCGCTCCGTTCTGGAGAATGATGAAATCAAGAGGCAGATTCAGGAGCTGTTGTAGAAAGGTCACATCCGTCCAAGTTCATCACCTTGTGGGAGCCCGATCGTGTTGGTACAGAAGAAGGATGGGACTTGGAGACTCTGTATTGACTATCGGGCGCTGAACAAGATCACTGTCCCTAATAGGTACCCGATCCCGCGGATTGATGACCTCTTGGACCAACTAAAGGGGGAAAAGTATTTCAGCAAGATCGATCTGAAGTCAGGATATCACCAGGTACCAATCGAACCCTCTGATGTGTGGAAGACTGCCTTCAAAGCCAAGGAGGGCCTCTTTGAATGGTTGGTTATGCCTTTTGGATTGACGAATGCTCCTGCAACCTTCATGAGGCTAATGGATGACATCTTGAGGCCATTCACCAACTCATTTGTAGTGGTATACTTGGATGACATTCTGATCTTCACCCAGAGTTGGGAAGAGCACCTCCACCACATCCGACAGGTTCTTCAAACATTGCGGCAACACAAGCTATGTGCCAATTTGGAGAAATGCACTTTTGGCATGACCCAGGTTCAGTATCTAGGATACATTATTGATGAACAGAGGGTGCATGTAGATCCGGCCAAGATCCAAGTCATTCGGGATTGGCCATCTCCAACCACTCTGACAAAGCTCCGCAGCTTTCTAGGTCTTGCCAACTTCTACCGCAGGTTCGTGTTGGGGTTTTCTCATATCACTTGGCCCTTGAGTCAAGTCACCAAGGGAGGAGCGAAAGAGAAATTCTTCTGGTCTGCATCTCAACAGAAGGCATTTAGAGAGTTGAAAGATCGCCTCTCCACGGCACCGGTGCTCGCGTTACCAGATTTACAACAACCATTTGAGGTCGAGACAGATGCCTCTGACTATGCTGTTGGGGCAGTCCTTACTCAACACGGGCATCCAGTGGCATATCACAGTGAAACACTTTTAGACACAGTCCGGAAGTATCCCACTTATGATAAAGAGATGCATTCCATTGTGTAGGCCTGTCGACAATGGAAGCATTACATTTTGGGGAAGGAAACGGTCATCCACACAGACCACCGACCCCTGCAGTTCATACAGACCCAAGGGAAATTGCAGAATGATCGCCATCAGAAGTGGTCTACATATCTGCATCAGTTCCATTTGAATATCAAGTATAAGAAGGGCAACACCAATAATGTTGCAGATTGCCTTAGTCGACCACCAATCATGGCGTTAACCACCGTGCTCAACTCTTGTGGACACGAGACTTCTGATTGGCCACTTCTCTACAAAAGCGACCCAGAATTTTTCCACACATACCATGTTATATACCTAGGGGGGATAATATGGGGTACCAAGGGAGGTACCCAAGGTAATAATGTAATAATGGGATGGGCCATAGTAATAAAGAAGGTGGTTAACCCATGTCATGTAAGGGACCACAAGTAGTTAATAATAATGTAAGGGGCCCATGGTATTAGTTGATGGTATGAGGAAACCATGGTAATGATGCATGTTATTGTATGTATGAGGCCTATATAGAGGCTAGAGACTCCATATGAAGATGAAGAGAAGTATTATTGTATGAACAGGCATATGGCTTGTGGAGTGCTCTCCTTCCTTAAGGAGTGAATGTATGGTGTTGACCTACCATAAGGGTTTTGATAATAAAGAATCATTTCATATTATTTCTGGGTTTCTTTGCATTATCTTATATTTTTTATCTGATTTATAGTATTTCCGGGTTAGATCTACAATAATTGGTATCAGAGCTACAACAAGTGGTATCAGAGCTATCAGGAAAGCGATGGAGGTTGCTCATGGGATTAGGGTTTCAGAGGATTCGATTTGCGCAGCTGCAGCCCCTAAGAAATTGTTCTGCTGTGGATCGGCCAGAAGCCTGCACGCTGGACTCTCAATCTACGATGGTTCCCTCCAGCACAGGGCTGGATCCGCTGATGGCAAGGACTCTCACGATTCGTACCTCAGAAATCAGAGCCCGGAGGTTTTCCCCTCCTTCTGGACGCAGGCCTGTGTTGATACGCTCCCCTTCGCAAACGCTCTGCTCAAGACTGGCAGATCTGCCTACGACTATCGAAAACAAAGGCGTATGACAGTCCCCAGACCCCATTTTGGTCTGCCATGGATCCGATCTGCTGATCTAGGGCCGATTTTAAATGGCATGGTCGAAGACAAGGTATGGGGTGGGAGTATGGACCTGTTTCCTCGGCATTTTGAGAGTTCTCTGCTTTCTTCAGTACAGATCTGGGCTTCTACCATCTGGAAGCATCGCTCTAACAGAGGGCTTGTAGACCACGACCGGCAAACAAGAGATAGTCACAACAGGAACCCCGATCTGGGGAATGGCTCATCAGATTGGATCGAATACTGTAGAATAGGAGTGAATCTATCAGATCCGACCAGATCCAGGCAGAAGCAAAATAGAAGTTCGCCAGATCCAAAACACAAAGCAGACATAAGGGATCTGAAGCAAATTTTTATCAAATCAGTAGAAGGGAGACACGTTTGTGTGCAGATCTGGGACCGGACGAGTGTCTTGGAGCTAAAAAAAGAGATCCAGGACAAACTAGGGATTCCAATTGCATTACAAATTCTAATATTTTCTGGGCACTGCTTGCAGGATCAACACACACTGCAGCATTACAGGGTGGAAAAGGACTCAACTATTATCCTCAATCATCGACTGCGAGGTGGATCTAAGGGATCTACCTCAAAACCTACAGGTACCTACCGCGATGCAGCCAAAGGGAAAGAACCTCCAAAGGGGAAAGAATCCACAGCTGTCAATATACCTCTAGGGCAGTATATCGTGGATCAAGTGCCAGAGAGTCCCTCCATCTCGCTGGATACACCAGAGGTAAAGTGCATATTCTCAGATCTACAGAAAAATGTTGTTATTTGTAGATTTAACGGTTTCTGGCCTAAAACAGATGCTTTGTATCAATGGATTCACACGGTCTGGACAAAAAACTGCCAGATCCACCTATGCTCGAAGGGTTTTTTCATAGTAGTCTTCCTCGTAGAAGGAGAAAGGGAAAAAATTCTCGATGAAGGACCATGGTTCTGGGGCAGTGCGGGATTGTTTGTTACCCCATGGTTCCCGGAGTTTGATGCCAATACTATGGTGGTATCAAGGATGCCAGTATGGGTAAGGCTGCATAATCTTCCAATACACTTTTGGCACTACAAGACCTTATTAGCTATAGGGAATACCCTTGGAAGAATGCTAAAGATTGATTCAGAGAGACACATAAAAGGAATCTTTACTTTTGCTAGGATATGTGTCGAGGTAGATCTTAGCCAAGGATTACTTGAAAGCATCATTCTGAACTTCAACAATTCTTAGTGGAAACAACCTCTGGACTATGAGAATACAGCATTCAGATGCAGGGGATGTCAACAAATAGGCCATCTATTCAATGCATGCAGAAGCCTCAACAAAAGCAAGACACAACAAAGGAAGCCCAAAGGATGGCAGAATATAGATGATGTCCTAAAGAAAAGAGACGCGGAAAAGAAAGCCTCTTCGGTAACAGAAGATGAAGAAACAGAAGCAGAAGAGGATGATACCACCATAGAGGAAGTTGAAATAGAGAACCAGAAGGAAAATGTAGCAGACAACAAGGCATCACAGTTCCACTCAAATCAGCCAGAGACACAGAAAAATCAGGCAGAGATGACAAGCGTGGATCAAAGCATGGGAGGCATCAAACGGCATCATCACTCAGATACTTCAGACTCAGACAAGGAATCAGGGCCTCAAAATACAACAACACAGTTAGTCATTGCTTCGATCGAGCCCACTCAAGGAGAGTGGCGCAAGGTCGAAAAGAAAAAGGGGAGAAAAACTTGAAGCGTGAGTCTTACTCACAGCCGGAATTCAGGTTTTTACCCCTTTTTCTTTCTCTTTTCTCTCCTCTTTCTTATTCTTTGTGCACGTTATTCTTCTAACGTTGCGTGGGGTGCAAAAGCACTCGAGCCCATGTGGCAACTTACTGAATGCTTCATTGCATCTACTAGTGTAACTTTTCATTAATTCTTTAATAAAAGGTTACCGTTTTTTTCCTTGGAAAAAAAGTGGTATCAAAGCTACAACAATTGGTATCAGAGCTACATTTTCATATCAGATCTACAAAAATTGGTATCAGAGCTACTTAGATCTACAACAATTGGTATCGGAGCACTTTCTTGGGCAAACCGTGGATTTTTTTTTTTTTTTTTGCAGGGATTTTTTGGGTGGCGAATTTGCAGATCTGATCTGTACGTTTTGGTGCAAGATTTGCAGAATATAATTTCAGATCTGTATTCCTTGTGAAAAAATACACAAATTCAAAAAAAAATCAGTTGAATCGGAGTCCGGATGAAGGAGATATCGTTGATCTAAAAATCAGTGGGGTTGCCGACAATTTTCAGGGAAGCAAGTTTGCGGCGCAGACCTAGAAGCCCTGGTGCAAGATCTGCAAAATATAATTGTAGATCTGTATTCTTTGGGAAAAAACACCCGATTTCAAAAAAAAAATCGGTCGAATCGGAGTCCGGATGAGGGAGATATCGCTGATTTAAAATCAGCTCTTTTTGCAGACATTTTGGGTGACGGCGAGAGAGTAGCAGAGCAGATCTGAAATATCAAGTGCCTGGATCAAGATTTCTACCACATGGGTAGATGCAGAATGATTGTTTCATTTCTAAAAATAGGTTATAATAAAGATTCTGAGCAATATTGAAGGTATTGTGGCCATTTCAAATTTTCGCCAAGTAAGTGAATTTTTTCAAAACTCTCTTCATGGCTTCTAGCAAGGTTCTATTATTTACAGGAAAAGATAATGGTCCTACTATTGAAGAATACATAAAACAAAAAAAGTCAGCATGGGAAAAAAATTGGAGAAATTCATGGTGGTTTGGTTTCAAAGATGAGGCTTATAAATGGTATCTCTCACTTGATAACAAACAGTTGACCAAACTCTCAGATGCAGAATTTGAAAAAGTCCTTTTAGACAAATGGTCTCGTGCTAGAAAAAAGGAGAATGCGACACATAAGGGATTATTTGCTACAGGTGTCTCCTTATTGCAGGTTCATGGATTGATTCAAAAGGAGAAGATCATTGTGTCTATAAATCATAGTTGCAAGCATAATTTTATCAATGTTAATTTGGCAAAAAAATTGCAAGTTCCAGCAAAACAAGTTGAAAATACACAGGTTGATGATGAGGATGTGCAAATTTATAAGGATTTGAAGCTTTCTATGGATAAGTATGTGTTTCATGGTGATTTTTATGCTTCATATATGGATCACATGGATGTTGTTTTGGGATACCCTTGGATGGAATCAGTGGGTACTATCAATATTAATGTACAGAAGAAATTTCTGAAGCTCTGGTATAAAAAGAAGAAAATTACATTACAGGATATTTCCATTAATAAACAGGGAGAGTCCAAGGAGGCTGAAGCAGAAGATGTTCCAGGGTTTGACATATTAGACGATGAGCCAGTGATGATAGACAATCAAACACAAACAGAGGCTGAAGCAGAAAAGGTTACAGGTGCTGATACATCAGATGAGGGTTCAGTGGTTGAAGTCATATTGAAAAAGAAGACACCACAACAGGGTGAAGTAAAGAAACAACCATCGTGGGTTAAAAATTCAACATATCATCACCCACATCACCCAGCGAGACAACCATCAAGATGGAAACCAAGTCGTCACATGACGGATCGCGAGGAGAGAAGATCCACCCACTACACATCAACACAGAAGAGCTGCCATAGTCAACTTCCATCTCAAGCGAGCGAGGCACCAGTGAGATCGAGGGTTCACCTTTCTCTTGGATGGCTAGATGCACGTGCATGGTATCAGTGGACTACTCTTTTGAGTAGATCTTATTATTTGTGTTCTTCCCATGTTTCGGGGACGAAACATGCTTAGGGGGGTGGAATGTTATATACCTAGGGGGATAATATGGGGTACCAAGGGAGGTACCCAAGGTAATAATGTAATAATGGATGGGCCATAATAATAAATAAGGTGGTTAACCCATGTCATGTAAGGGACCACAAGTAGTTAATAATAATGTAAAGGGCTTATGGTATTAGTTGATGGTATGAGGAAACCATGGTAATGATGCATGGTATTGTATGTATGAGGCCTATATAGAGGCTAGAGACTCCATATGGAGGGATATGAAGAGAAGTATTCTTGTATGAACAGGCATATGGCTTGTGGAGTGTTCTCCTTCCTTAAGGAGTGAATGTATGGTGTTGCCCTACCGTAAGGGTTTTGATTAATAAAGAAGCATTTCATTCTATTTCTATCTTTTTTCTTTCTTGGGTTATTTCTATTCTCATATATCTTAGTATCAGAGCAAGAAAGTGCTCCGATACCAATTGTTGTAGATCTAAGTAGCTCTGATACCAATTGTTGTAGCTCTGATATTAAGATATATGAGAATAGAAATAACCCAAGAAAGAAAAAGATAGAAATAGAATGAAATGCTTCTTTATTAATCAAAACCCTTACGGTAGGGCAACACCATACATTCACTCCTTAAGGAAGGAGAACACTCCACAAGCCATATGCCTGTTCATACAAGAATACTTCTCTTCATATCCCTCCATGTGGAGTCTCTAGCCTCTATATAGGCCTCATACATACAATACCATGCATCATTACCATGGTTTCCTCATACCATCAACTAATACCATGGGCCCTTTACATTATTATTAACTACTTGTGGTCCCTTACATGACATGGGTTAACCACCTTATTTATTATTATGGCCCATCCCATTATTACATTATTACCTTGGGTACCTCCCTTGGTACCCCATATTATCCCCCCTAGGTATATAACATACCAGACACTCTTGGGGGGTCAGCATGTTCCAGATTTTCATCTCCAAGATGCTCTGTTATGCCACCTGGGTCACCTTTGTGTTCCTTCAAGCATGCGTGCCAAAATGATTTGGGAAGCACAATACAGCCGGGCTGCTGGGCATTTCGGGGTCGAGAAAATGGTGGCAGTACTGCAAAAGTATTTCTATTGGCCAAATCTTCAACAATATGTCGGGAAATACATCAGATCATGTACTGCCTGTGCCATTGCCAAACCAACCATCAAGAAGCAAGGCCTCTATACCCCGCTGCCTACCCCTAGTCGACCTTGGGAATCCATCTCCATGGATTACATGTCAGGCCTTCCTTCCACTAAGCATGGAAATGATTATGTTTTTGTGGTCGTCAACAGGTTCTCGAAGATGGCCATTATGGCGGCCTGCAAGAAGAATATCACAACAGAAGCCACTGCTAAACTCTTCTTTGAACGAGTTTGGGTGCACTTTGGGATCCCACAGTCTATCATCTCAGATCAGGACAGTCGGTTCCTCAGTGCATTTTGGTCCAGTCTCTGGTCAATGCTGGACACCAAACTCACTAAGTCCACAACCTTCCATCCTCAAACTGATGGCCAGACAGAGGTTTTCAATCAGATGATTGTACACATTCTGCGCATGTACAACTCAAAGCATCCACGCACATGGGACGAGAGCCTCCCCTATGTTCATCACAACTACAATCGAGCTCTTCATAGCTCGACGAGCCACAGCCCTTTTCAGGTGGGCCTGGGATTCCAGCCACTATGCCCCATTGATGTGGCCATGCCACTTGCAGCTACTCACACAGATTCAACTCATGTCCAGTCCAAAATAGATAAGGCAACCAGCTTCATTGAGCACATCCAACATATTCGCCAGCAGGTGCATGACATTCTGGAAAAATCAAATGCCAAGTACAAGCAGTGACATGATCAACATCGGGTGCCACACAAGTTTCAAGTGGGCGACAAAGTCTGGTTGCATTTGCAAAAGGAACGCCTTACTGGAGCCTATCAAAAACTGAGACCACTCCGATATGGTCCTTACACCATTATTAAGGCTGTGGGAGACAATGCATTCGAGCTCAACATTCCCCCATTCCTTGGCCTACACCCAGTGTTCAATGTGGACCACCTTCGGCCATACTTTCCACCATTGCTAGACACATCCGACATTGCCGAACAGCTCACACCAACAGAATTAAATGCAGATTGCATGGAACAAGCTGCAACTGATCAGATCATGGACACACAGGTCAAGAACACTCGCCAACAGAATATCCAACTGTATCAAGTTGTCAAAGCAGGCCAACTCCTTCACCAGGGCAAGTGGTTCACCAGGGACCAAGTTCAACAAAAGTTTCCTCATCTCATGGAGGAACTCAACGCAATGGGGACCATTGCTTCCTAAGGGGGGAGGAATGATCCAGGTGGATCTTGGTGGCCACCTGCCAAGTCCACTTGGACCCCCACCATTGTTTCTCTCAGCATTTTCAGTTTCCTTAATTGTAGCACAACTTACTATTTTTAGCAGTTTTTCGGGTCCTAAACTTCCGGAGCCATTTTGAGGCCCTAAACGACGTTTTTTGGGAAATCTACCGCCAATGATTTTTCAAATAAAAATCGTCTCTTTTTTCATAGTACTCAGAGAGATCTTTCCAACGGGATATCATGCGCGTCAAACAGAGATAATACGACCAATTCGCGACCCCGGGAAGTTGGCTGTCCAACTCACCCCAAAACGGGGCCCACAATTTGGCGTTTCATCTTCTAGGGTTAGGTTTTGGAATGTGAAGGGTTTTCCATTGTTTCTCAATAATAAATAGGCCTTCGAGCCTCATTGTAAACACAGTTCGGAACAGTTCAGAGGCATGTAGCCAACACATCTCTTCTTAGAGATAAGCTACCATTGCCCTAGCTGGGTTATTTCTATTTCTATTTGTAAGCATATTTCAGTATTTTCCATTAATGAAATGAAGTATTATTTCCACTGCATATTTGTCTTTATGGTTATCTCTATATTTTATTGCGTTCCTATTTAAGTCCGAATCAGCAACCAAAGAGACTATATAGAGAAACACTGATGAAGTATGTGGTAAGTAGTGAGGAAAAGCCCCAAAACTTCCCTATCTATTCAATCCATTCTGATATGGATTCTTTTATTTTATTTAATGATGAAACAAGTCCTCCCACTGATGATAAGCCGTTGGCTTTAGAACTGGACACACACATCAATGAAGAATCGGTTGCCCATACTAATGAAACTGTCAAAACAATCAAGGCAACCAGCATACAAGAAAAGCCTCCCCAAATAGAAAATTCAAATTTGCCCACTGCAAGAATGACTGAAACTTTTAATACTAACCACAAGCAAGCAATCACATGGTATTTAGAGTTTGATGGCTCTGTTAACAAGTTAGGAGTAGGGGCAGGTGTATGGATTCACAATACACACAACAATCATGCAGAAGGCCATGCCTACAAACTAAACTTCAAATGCACCAATAACATGGCAAAGTATGAGGCTCTCTTTTTAGGCCTTAAACTGCTCAAAGCTCTAGGAGCTGCAAAATTATCCATTCTAGGTGACTCTGATTTAGTCATACAGCAAATGAAGGGCAACTTTGTCACTAATGACAATAGAATGAGGGCCTATAGGATTGCTGCCACTAATATACTCGATGCATTCACTGAATCCAAGCTTGCCAAGATTTCTAGAAATCATAACATTCATGCACACAGCCTAGCCACTTTTGCTAGTACATGCAAGCTTCCCTTTGAGCCAAATCACCATTTCACTGCTGAGATAAAACATAGGCCTGTTGTCCCAAATAATGTTAAAGATTGGCAAGTGTTCGAAAATGATGCCAGATTAACAATTTCCTCACTCTTGAGCATGAGTTTTCAAATATTAACATTGACATGGATGCTATGACGGATGAACAATAGCAAATAAATGAAAATCAGCAGGCTGTAACAGCTGTAACAACCAAACAAATGCTAAACCCAACAGTTTTTGACAATGCAAACATAGAAGAGCTGAAACAGATGCATTTGGAGGATATAGTCGAAACAGAGGCCGAGATCGTTGATCTAAAAGATAACTTTCTCCCTGCTGGCCTCACCCCATTAGAAGATATGTTTGATGCAAATGATGTTCCCAAAAAAAAAAATGCAACCCTTAAACATTGCTATAGAAGAACACAACATTGGGACAACAGAGAAGCCCAAAATCATCAAACTATCTCAATCTTTGCCACACGATCAAAAGCCCAAATATGTTGATTTGTTTAAAGAATTCCAAGATGTATTTTCTTGGAGTTATGAGGACTTGAAGTCCTATGAAACCTCAGTGATCCAACAAACCATTCCCTTAAAACCAAATCAAAAGCCCTTCAAACAGAAACTAAGGAGAATCAATCTTGTGCTTCTCCCTTTGATTGAAAAGGAAGTGAAAAGAATGTTTGAAGCAGGTATCATAGCACCCATCATATTTTCTGAATGGGTATCCAATCTTGTTCCCACATGAAAGAAGACAGGTGAGATTAGGCTATGTGTAGATCTAAGAAATTTAAACCAAGTCTCCCTAAAAGACCACTACCCATTGCCAAAAATGGACCACATCCTACAAAGAGTAGTGGGGTCATCTAGAATCTATTTGCTAGATGGACTTTTAGGTTTTAATCAAATACTGGTTCACCCGAATGACCAAGACAAGACAGCCTTTACCACACCGTGGGGAACATTTAAATATGTGAAGATGCCTTTCGGACTTAAAAACGCTGGTGCTACCTTTCAAAGGGCCATGGACATTGCATTTTCCAAGGAAATCCATGATTTCTTGGTTGTCTATCTTGATGACCTTACTCCTTTCTCAAAGTCTGATCAAGAGCACCTCAAACACTTAAGGCAAACATTCATGACATGTAGGAAATATGGCATTTCCTTGAACCCCAAGAAGTCTCTCTTTGGCCTTGAAGAAGGTAAATTACTAGGCCATATCATCTCAAAAGATGGGATTAGAATTGATCCCGAAAGAATTCAAGCCATCCTTCAAATCCCATTTCCAAGAAACATAAAAGAGTTGCAAGCATTCCTTGGAAAGATCAATTTCCTAAGGAGATTTATCCCAAATCTAGCCAAGATGATAAGAATGTTAAGCAACATGTTAAAAAGGATGCCAAGGTAAAATGGTCTCTTGAAACCAAGCAAGCCTTTGAGAGTATCAAAACTGCCTTAACCCAAGCCCCAGTCCTCACAAGTCCTCAATTTGATAAGGATTTCATCATTTTTTCATTTGCATCTGAACACACCATAGTTGTTGTCCTTTTGCAAAAGGATGATCAAGGAGCTGAAAAGCCAATTGCATTTTTCAGCTGAGCCTTAAGAGATGCCCCTTTGAAGTACCAAATCATGGAGAAGCAGGCCTATGCCCTTGTTAAAGCAATCAAAGATTTCCGAGTTTACATTTTATATTCACATGTGATTGCCTATGTCCCAAATGCTGTTGTAAAAGACATATTAACCCAAGAGGGGTTAGAAGGCAAAAGAGGCAAGTGGATTGCTAACATCCTTGAGTATGACATAGAAATAAAACCAACCAAGCTCATAAAGGGACAAGGTTTAGCCAAACTGATGTCCGAAACAAACTTTCAAGCCTTAGACATTAACCAACTGGACAATGAACAGGAGTTGGCGACTCCACAGATCAGTGAAACCTTTTTGCAATCCCCATGGTATGCTGATATATGTTTTGTATTGTTAAACCTGTTTGCTCCCCCAGGATTGTCCAGAACCAAGAAAAGATTTTTAAAGATGAAAGCTTCCAAGTTTTGTGTCTTAGATGGTGCATTATTTTGGAAAAATCATGAAGGCATATTGCTTAATTGTTTAACCATGAATGAAACTAACAATGTCATGAAAGAATTCCATGCAAGGGAATGTGGAGGACATCTATATTGGAAGTCCACTGCTGATAAAATTTTAAGGGCTGGTTTCTATTGGCCCTCTTTGTTTGCAGATGTAAAGAAGTTTGCTATCTCATGTCATAAATGCCAAATCTTTGAGGGCAAAAGAAAGTTGTTACCTTTTCCTCTTAAGCCCATCTCAACCAAGAAGCCTTTTCAACAATGGAGTCTTGACTTCATTGGATAAATCCACCCTTCTTCCTCAGGCCAGCATAAGTGGATTCTAACAGCCACCGACTATTTCACTAAATGTATTGAAGCCATCCCATGTAGACAGGCCAATGACTCCATCATTATCCAATTCCTTGAGACCAACAACCTTTCTAGATTTGGATGCCCTGAGAAGATCATTACTGACAATGCCGCTGCCTTCAAATCCAAAAAGATGATCAATTTTTGCCATAAATTTCACATTACCTTGGGCCACTCCACAACCTATTACCCTCAAGGTAATGGCTTGGCTGAATCATCCAACAGAAGCCTCATCAACATCATAAAGAAAGTGCTAGAAGAAAACAAGAAGAACTGGCATAGAAAGCTCACAAATGCCCTATGGGCAGACAGACTTTCAACAAAGAAATCCATTGGGATGAGCCCTTATGAGCTGGTGTATGGCATGGAGGCCAGATTTCCATCTTCCTTGGGCATTCCTATCATCAAGCTATTACAAGAGATCCAAGCTGAACCAAATGATGTTCAACGAAGAATCAACCAGACCATTCGTCTTCAGCAAACAAGAGAACAAGTCTATGATAGAGCTCAAATTTTGCAAGAGAAGCTCAAAAGGATGTTTGATAAGAGAGCTAAGGCTGAGGATTTCTGTGTTGGCAACAAAGTTCTAAGGTGGGACTCACGAAGAGAAGACAAGGGCAAACATGCAAAATTTGATTTTTTATGGAAAGGTCCATTTGTTATCAGCACTGTGTAGGGCAATAACACATATTTCCTCAAATCTATAGAGGACGACATAACTGAAGAAGGCCTTGTCAATGGCCGAATGCTAAAGCATTATTATGATCCCTGTTGTTGAAAACAACGCAGTTGTAGTATATTTGTACATAAATACTTGTATTTTCAGCACTTTGTTTTTTTAGCAGGCCGAATAGTGGAATAGTGCAGCAAAGTTCTTTAAAGGCAGAACCAAAGCAAGTCCTCCATTCAGATCTCTGTCATTGCACTAGTCTCAGCAAAAGAACAGGCAGTTTTTAGTCAATAGTATTAAAAGAAAGGGGGATTTTCAGTTTACATCAGCACCCTTTTTCAAGATAGAATCAAGGGAAGTGCTCCAATTTTGTTCCCCTATGCTGTGTTTATTTCAAAGGCAGGTTCTCAGGCAGAGGTGCATATAATAATAGAGCACGCATAAAAAAGCAGGCAGGGCTGCTATTGTATAAAAATTTAGTTTATGAGAATGTTGTGTTCAGGTTTCAAATTTTCAATCATTTGACAGCCATCACAGGGGAAGTTTCAGTCTACAGCAACAATAGAAGATCAAGGCAGTCTGACCTGTTGTTCTTGGCTTTTCACAAGGAAAATCCATCCCCAAGTGGAGCCACTGTTAGCCTCCTATAGCAATAGGTGTTCATATTTCATGATTGATAGTTGAAAGTGCCAAATATGTCATCTTCTCATGCTGCAAGGTTCCATATTTCCAGAAAGAGGCCAAAGAAGAGGCCATGAAAGTGTGCCAGTCTAAATGCCACTGCTGTATTCCAAATTTTGATGAGTTAATCCATTTTTATGAGTTTTTTCAGTTAAGGGAAGTCCAAACAACTTAATCTTGGCTTCCCCAGGTTTCAATTTCTTGTTGTAGAATATAGAGAATGAATATCTGTCCAAACAGCTTAATCTTGGCAGATTTGTGGATAGGTAGAGAAACAAGGGTGCTCAACAGCTTAATCTGAGCCCCTGGATGATATAAGGGTACGTTTATATAGGAGGGCAATCAAAAGAAAAAGGATAATCAGGGTCTACAAGTCCAAGTGCACCCATACAAAAAGAAGAAAAAATGTTAGGTAAGTAGGCTGGGTAAGTTGTTTTGTGGTTGCAGAATCAAGCTATGTGATCCATTCATGTTTTTTAATGTTATAACTATTCAAATCACAAGTATAAGGCAATTTCCCTTTGGAGGAGCTCAAGCAAGGCATGTCTAATTCCCCTTTCTTCTAAATCTCCAAATCACTCACTAACATCCCCTGAGGACCTTGGGATCTGCCCAACCAGTCCTGTCATCACTTCATTTTTGTAAAAAACCAAGTCAAGCTTTGACTTTCTTCAGTGAAAAGAAACCACATTTATTTTGTAAAAATCATGTCTCCACAGTCCATTCACTTCCTATGTCTAAGTTTCAGCTCACAAACTTAGCCTCTCCCCTACACTTCACCTCACAAATTCACATTAACCATTAACTCTACTATCTAGCTCCCTAGATCATTTCCTTATCCCCTATTATACAAAAAACTATATAAAATCCCAAAAATATTACATATCCCACCCTATAGCACTATAGCTATGTACATATAATTCTGGGAAATGATAGTCCATCTGGGGCTACTGTCAACCCATCCGCATCCTAACCCTGGGATTAATCTAACCTCTAGTTAGGCTAATAACCTATATCCACCCCTTTACCCTTAAAACCTCACATATCCTACCTTTCGCGCACATAAAACCCCCAAACTCCGCATTAACCTAAGGTTTTCAACCCCCGTCACGCATTTTTGTTTAAATATTACGGGCGAGTCCCGTCCCTAACCTCCCGCTACCTCGCCTACCCCGCCAGCCGTCCGATGGCTAGCACCCGAGATCAATGGTGGGTGATTATTCCTGCACCCCGATCTGCCGGAGGTTAACGTCTGGGGGATGGGCGGTTTCCCTGCTGTACCCCCACCACGTGTCAGCCTCCTGGTGTGTTCAGAGGCCCCTCCCCCAATACCACCTACACGGAAAAGCGGTGTGGGAGAAAACTGAATACCGCCTCTGCCGAATGACATCAGCGCCACGTCTTCATGACATCATGAACCTGCGTCGGCCTCCTACCACTGTATCCTGTGCCACATCACTGCCACGACACTGCCATCGTGTCATTGCCACGTCACCCTGCTGTATTGCTGACATCACCCTGCTGACGTCACCCTGCCACGTCACCACTGTACTGGGACCCACCGCTGACATCATGCTGACGTCATCACCGAAAAGGGCGCGAAGCGCGAAATCTGCAGCAACGGATGCCCGGAATGAAAAACTGAGGCAGTTTTTGATGCGTTTAGCGCTAATCGCGCATCGCTAAGAAAAATAGGCCAAAATGGAAGCTCTCTCATGGCTCGGCTACCAGCGGGCCCGAAATTCGCAAATTCACAGGAATTTCTTCACGCAGGATTCAGAAAAGGGGCAAAGACAGTTCTTAAGGCAAACAGAGGGCCGAACAGCAGCCATAAAGTGTCGATGGGACAATTTAAAGCATTCAGAAGACAATAAGGAGCCCAAGTTCAGTGAAAGTGTATTAGAGGAAGCGGCGAAGACTATCAATTACTGTTTTTGGTGGAAATCCGTATTTCCAAAGCAGGTAAACATTAAGAGGCCCCCATCAAAGTCAATAAAGCAGTGTTGGGCCATCAAAGCTCACCAGATCAAAGTTAATGCATAAGGCCACCTAAGGGTAGTGCTGTAGAAATCAAAGCACCGTTGTGGCCAAATGCCAGCACAGAGCTCTAAGGACATCATAGTTACTCATTTTTGAGGCAGCTGCCCCCAGCGCAACATTAGATAGATATTTTGGCATTTATTTCAAGCATATGTTAGGTTAAAGACATTTATTGCATCAGATATGTCTGAGATTTGATTCTTGTAGATATTTTTCTTATAAAACCACCCTAATTTACTGTTTAGAGGGTTGGTTGGTTGATTTGCTCCACTAGAGACTCGCTCTGTATACTTGATGTTTTCCTTAATCAAAGACTGCTGAAAAGCTTGGAGGATGGACTGTCTGCTGTGTTATTAATGTTTTGAAGAATGAATATGGAATTCTTGTGCTGCAACATGACTCAATAAGTGTTTTCTACCTCTGTTTTCCATTGATATATGCTCATATCATACATATATCACCATCTAAATAGCAGATAGAAAGATTAGCTTAGAACTTGCTTGGCTGCACTCTATGCTCAATTTCTGTTGTTTCTTTATGTTTTCCTCTGAATCGGTAATGAATATGAATTCCCTTTGGCTCATATTTCCCCTAATTCACCCATGTTTGACAGTTATCTAGGGATTCTTTACTGCTCCTAGATAGAGCTCATTCACCTTCCCTCTGTTAAGCTGAAAGAGAGATTCTTAATTGCCTCTCATTCCTTAGCCTTCAATCCATCTCCATTGAGCTTGAATGTTGTTTCATGTGTTGCTATCTTGCTCCATTATCCTCTTGTGACCAAGAAAACGCACCAGCAGTCCTACTCCATGACTCCATGCCCAATGGTTTGAACTTAATAACTCAAGCAAAACCCCTTGAACTCAATAACTAGCCTAAATCATCATCAACAAAACTAAATCATTAAGAGAGAGCCCTCTCTGATTGCAGGTGGGCTAGAACCTGCAGTCCAAAGATTGGTTAGTGGTTACCTGCCGTATTCCCTTGGGAGTCAAAGGGAACAACCTGAGTGATAACACGATCATCTGCACTCAAATCCAATGATGCACAACCGTATCGGCCTCACCTGACACCCGAAATTTTACCCAAAGAGTTAAACTCCCTCATTAAGCCCAACCCGATCCTTTTAAACCCATGATTAATTCATAAGTAAATCAATACCGCCGTGATTAAAACCCTTGAGCCCCCCCTTCAACTCCTATTCATTTCCTCCGCATAGCTTCTCTACCTGACTACTATCATATCACAATCGCCCAAATCCAATGGCCCAAAGCCATATCGGTCGTGCCCGGTGGACTACTTTTACCTGCCTGATAAGGTGGTTTTCCCAAAACCCTTTATAGCTATGTGTAAAGCTCTAAATCACATCTGGCCACCCCCCCTAAAACCCTCCCATGCCACAAAAGCGGTGTGATGACCCTTAAAACCGCCTCCCCACCATTCCAATAAACCACCTATCCTCCATAAAATATGAATTTCGCACCATTTTCAAAAGTCGCCCTTTAGACTTTAAACCTTGAAAACCCGTGTTTCAATGCCTTTCACCTATTTAACAATGTAAACCCATAAAACCCTTCAGCACCACCCTGAACCCCTACAATCCAATTCCACCTCCATTCACATCCAAAATACTACCATGGCTCCTTCAGGCATCCTGTGAAAACAAAGCCATTAATCCCCTTTCCTGTCGAACCTTTGTTTTGTTAACTATTGTTGTGTTTTGCAGGTAATCAGCTGAAGACTTGAGCATTGGATAAACAACTCTAATATTAGTCACAGAGTCTATTTATTCTAAGACTCAACAAGAATACCATTACACAAGGAATGGAGAATAAGAAAACTATGCAGAGCCTTTACTATTAAAACATAGGATTAGTGATACATCTCTCATAATAAAAACACTCAAGGATTCTTTCTTCATCCCGGATGAAATCAAGCATATATTTGGTAAAGCCCACTTTTACTAAACACACCAACATGGATGAAATCTACAGAAGAATAACAAGCATTTCTATCCCAGATAGGAAATTCTAGGAAGAATTAATAGATTTACTTAATCAAGGATAATTGAACAGCATTTGCCTTTTGAAGGAACAGTCAGCTAGTTTCAACCATCTTTCACATTTTTTAGTGACAGTCATCAAACAGCATAGCACCAAACAGTGCCAGATCATTAGACAATTTTATTTTTGATTGTGTAAATAATCTCTTTTTATAAAAGCAGTTTAGGATTTTTTTTGTCCTACTATTATATAAATAACACTCTTCACGAGTTATCAAGGGTTGCACCCTTGATGAAGCATTTCTAGACATTTGATGTACTTTACTTTTCTGGAACTTCAGTACGAAGCAAAGGATTCTGAATTCTGTTTTTCATAGTTTGTGCTTCATGTAAGTTTTTCGAGTATTACTCATTATTTTTTTCTTCATATTCTTATGACTTTACAGAGATAAGTAGGTAGGAATATAATTGTGTCTCAATCTATTCCTATAAGATTTCTAAAGTGATAATCATTAAAGAGAATGGATTAATGAATTGTCTATTTAATTAATTCCCTCTGAATCAATAAATAATCAGCATCTTGTTGTAAGCATAAGCATATTCTCCTGAACCTTCTGAACATTAGTCAAAGGTTTCATACTTATGATTATTAACTATCTATCTGAGAATTGTGATAATCATATTATTTTTATTTTTTGCTCACCACTATTCAAGCTTTATCGCTATGTGAAATTTTATAGCAGCCCTTTACTGAGATATTGATATTATTCAAAGGTTTAGGTATATCAGTTCTATATTTTTTTTATTCATTGGTCTCCCAAATCAAAACAAAAACCCCCAAAACATTTATCTTATATGCTCTAGCATAATAGTTGACCATTATTATCTCAGAGGTACAACATTGAACTGGCACCATTGTCGGGGACTCGAATTTCATAGATATGTATTCTATTCCTTTATGGTGATTAAAGGTGTAAAAAGGTTAAAATCCTTCACCTGGCGACTCCACTCTCTCAACTGGCACCTTTTAAGCACACCAGATCTCGTTTAGAGGGTAACCTAGTTGATCCTTTGTTAGATCCTGAAAAAATTCTGAGAAAAGCCAGTTCTAAAAGGGGACATCAACCCTCTTCTTCTTCTTCTTCTTCTTCAGTCTTACATTCTGAAGATTTACCATCATTTGATCCTTATAGTCACATTCCATTGAGTCCAAATTACTCTCACCTATCACCTAGGGTTGTTGAACTCTTGAGGAGAGGAGTTGATTTTAAATCATAATTCCTCATTCATTTATTTGAAACTCATCCAGAACCCTCAGTACCACCAGGATCTCCTATAACTAAATCTGACTTGGGTGTTAATTTACCAGAATATAAACTAATAGATTTCATATCCCCTACCACTTATTCGTTTCCTCCCACTTTTGGACAACCTGAAGGTTCTACTTCTGAACAACCTGAAGAGACCTTCTCAGTGTATTCAAATCCACTCTTTGAAAGAAAGGAAGGTATTCATCCACAGGTCCAAAAGTTAGTTCTTAGGACTCCTTTGAAATCACTCAGGAGATCCCCTCCTTCTTCACCTCCAACTAGTTCTTCAACCCCTCAATCACCTTCTTCAACTTCTTCTTCATCTTCTTCAACTTCTACATCCACACAAACACCTCATACACCACCTCCCACTATGGCTTTCCAACCTATTGTATAGGCTAGATATGCAGCTTTAGTGTTACCCCTTAATCTAGATGCATTCCCAGTTAGATACTTGAAATACCTTCCCAGGTATAATGGAGAGACTGGTCCTTCTGCTAAAGACCATCTTCAAGCCTTTTTAGACTTTGAAAATAACATGAATATTGAACGATAAAATGTTTACATGAGTTTGTTTATGCAATTGCTTGAAGGAAATGTAAGAATTTGGTTTAGGCAGTTACCTGCAAATACCATTAGAAATTGGGAAGAGATTACAAATATTTTTAAAAATAGTGGGGTGTGAAATGTTGGGTTGTGTTATATTCTTTCCACGTAGTTAATAGGGGGTTTGAAGGGCACCCGTAACCCCACTTTATGGGGTTCGGGGCAGCGCCTCGGAAAATTTTGGTTTTGGACCATATGTTAGGTTGGGCGGACCCACCTATGGTTTTGTGCATGATTTTCGCACATGTTTTTTGGATGCGATGGTTTTCGGTCCATGGTATTGGACACGATGGTTTTCGGTCCATGGTATTGGATGCTTCGACATGTATAAATATGTATTGTAACATTGAAAGGAACATAATGAAAAATCAAGCTGGTAGTCCCGGTTTTGGGATCCAGGGAAAAATCTTTGTGCATATGTGTTTTATGGGTTATGCTCTCGCATTGTTTATTTTCTTTGTTTAAGAATTCGTATGCAGGTAATTTCTGTACAGGGTTAAAACCTACATTTGGTATCAGAGCAGTTTTGGCTTCAAGGGGATGCCTTTGTTGCTGAGGGGTTTCGCTTGGGCCTGTGGTAGACCCTGTTCAGTGGGAGATCTACGAGATCGATTCTGGTGGTGAAAGAAGATGGTGAGCAGTGGAAAGATAGAGATTGAGAAGTTCAATGGTCAGAATTTTGAGTTGTGGAAACTCAAGATGGAGGATCTGTTGGTGGATAAAGATCAGTGGATCGCGGTAGATTCGGGTACTAAACCATCGGGAGTGACCAATGAAGAATGGAAGAAGTTGGATCGGAAGGCAAAGAGCACAATACGATTGTGTGTCTCGGATTCAGTATTGTTGAATGTATCAGGGGAAGCTACGGCAAAGGCTTTGTGGGTCAAGTTAGGGACTTTGTACCAATCTAAGTCTCTGGTGAACAAACTATTCCTACGGAAAAAGCTGTATAACCTGAGGATGAAAGATGGAGACTCGGTGACAGAGCATCTGAATGTGTTTAATACTGTGGTAAGTCAGTTATTATCTGTTGATATTAAAATTTCAGATGAAGATAAGTGCATCAGTCTGTTGTGTTCTCTACCAGATTCGTGGGATAGTCTGGTTATTGCAATAGGTAGCAATGCAACTGCTTTGCAGTTTGATGAAATAGTCTCAGCCTTGCTGACGGAGGAGATGAGACGGAAAAATATGGACAACCAGAATGGTGATGCCTTGTTTGTACGAGGACGGTCCCAGAACAGAAACAAAAATAAGTCATCGAGTGGGAGATCTAAATCTAGAAGGAGATCTAAATCTCCAGGAAAACCTACAAAGGTGGTGTGCTGGAAATGCGGAAAGGAAGGGCACTTCAGAAAGGATTGTAAATCTAAAGCTCCTAATAAAGGAAATGGATCTGATGATGCTCCTTCTGCAGAGGCGAAAACCACCTCAGATGAAGGTGGGGATGTGTACTTGGCTTCTTTAAGTACACATGTAGATCATGAGGCATGGTTGATTGACTCAGGTGCATCCTTTCACTTCACTCCCCATAGAGAGTGGTTCTGCGAGTATGAGAAATACGATGGTGGTGATGTCTTCTTAGGAGATGATAGGAAGGTTAGAATCATTGGTCGGGGAAAATTAAAGTTGAAGTTGCAAGGTGGAAGGGTTAGAACACTTCCGGGTGTTCTACATATTCTTGCATTGGCCAGAAATCTGATTTCTGTAAGCAAGTTGGATGATGCAGGTGTAAAGACGGTGTTCGAGAAAGATACCTGCAAGATGGTTTGAGGAGCACTGGTATTAATGCGGGGAGTTCGGATTGGAACTCTGTACAAGCTGCAAGGTAGCACTGTTGTTGATGGGTGCAATAGTTCTATGGTTCCTGAAAATGGAGTAGAGAATCTAGTGGTCTCTGGAGAGAAGACCATGTTGTGGCATCAAAGGCTTGGACATATTGGAGAGAAGGGCCTTCGAATACTTCATGGTAAAGGTATGGTAGAAGGTATGAATAATAGATCTCTGGATTTTGATTTCTGTGAAAATTGTGTATATGGGAAGCAGAATCGGGTGAGTTTCCCCTCTAGTGGTAAGAGGACGAAACAGATATTAGAGCTTGTGCACAGTGATGTGTTTGGACCTGTGAAGGTTCCATCACTGGGTAAGTCTTTGTACTATGTATCATTCATAGATAACTTCTCAAGGAATACATGGATATATTTTGTTAAGAAGAAATATGAAGTCTTTGACAGATTTAAAGAATTTAAGGCTCTGGCGGAAAATCAGACAGAGAAGAAGATAAAGGTGTTGAGGACAGATAATGGTGGAGAATTTTGCAGCAAGGAGTTTGAAGAATTTTGTAAGAAGTGTGGTATAGCACGGTAGAAGACTACTCCATATACACCTTAGCAAAATGGATTCGCAGAAAGAATGAACAAGACGTTGATGGAAAGGGCAAGAAGCATGCTCAGTGGTGTCGAGTTAGGACAGGAATTCTGGGCAGAGGCGGTGGATACTGCATGTTACCTGATCAACAGATCACCTTCATCAGCATTGGAGGATAAGACTCCACAAGAAGTATGGACTGGTAAGAAACCCTCTCTTTCACATCTAAGGGTATTTGGATGTGATGCATATGTACATGTTCCAAAGGAGAAATGAACCAAGTTGGATAGTAAATCTGAAAAGTGCATCTTTATTGGGTATAAGGATGGTTTAAAGGGTTATAAGCTTTGGAACCCAGTCACACGGAAGGTTGTGTACAGCTGAGATGTGTTGTTCAGAGAGGTAAAAGATGTTATTCAACATGAATTCCAACCAAAGGAACCTAAGAAGATAGAGTTTGAGCCAAAGAAGGAAGAATCAGACTCTGCAGCAGAGGAGGAATCAGAAGATGAAGAGCCACAAACTCCGGCTGTGAGAAGATCAGTTCGAGAAAGAAGGCAGCCAGAAAGGTATAGTCCATCTGCTTTCAATTCAAATTTTGCTTTGTCTGTTACTGATAATGATCCTAGAACTGTGAAGGAAGTAGTGGATTCAGAGGATGGAAAACTCTGGAAAGAGGCCATGGTTGATGAAATGGCATCTTTGCACAAAAATGAGGCTTGGGATCTGGTGGAGTTGCCGGCTGGAAGGAAACCCATTGGCAACAAATGGGTGTTCAAGAAGAAGACAAATGCAGAAGGAAAGGTGGAGAAATACAAAGCTCGGTTGGTAGAAAAAGGTTATTCCCAGGTGCCGGGAATTGATTTTGGTGATATTTTTTCTCCTGTTGCCAAGGTAACTTCTATTAGATTACTTTTATCTGTTGCTGCTGCTTTTGATTTTGAGGTAGAACAAATGGATGTGAAGACAACATTTCTTCACGGGGATTTGGAAGAGGAAATCTACATGAAGAAACCTGAAGGCTTTGCAGTGAAGGGTAAGAAAGAACTGGTATGCAAGTTAAAGAAGTCTTTGTATGGGTTAAAATAGTCACCAAGGATGTGGTATCAGAAATTTGATACATTTATACGGGGACTTGGCTTCACCAGAAGAAAAGCAGATCATTGTGTGTATTTTAAATGAATTGGTGACCGTATTGTTTATCTGGTCTTGTTTGTGGATGATATGTTGCTGGTTGGAAATGACAAAGAAATTATCCAGGATTTGAAGACCCAATTGTCCTCCAAATTCGACATGAAAGATCTTGGTGCTGCAAACTATATTTTGGGCATGGAAATTAAAAGAGATCGGTCAAAGAGGAAGCTCTGGTTAAACCAGAGGAAGTATGTCGAGACAATACTCTAGAGGTTTAATATGCAGGATAGTAAACCGGTGAAGGTTCCTATTCCTGTAGGTGTGAGGTTATCTGCTGAACAGTGTCCCAAGACACAAGAAGAGGAAGAGGACATGTCCCGTGTTCCATATGCAAGTGCAATGGGTGGCCTGCTGTATGTAATGGTCTGTACTAGACCAGACATTGCACATGCAGTGAGAGTATTGAGCAGGTTTATGTCAAAACCTGGGAAGGAGCACTGGACAACAGTGAAGCGGGTTTTCAGGTATTTGCGTGGCACTAGTGATTATGGTTTGTGCTACCAAGGAAGACCAAGATTGGACAGAGTGTTGGATATTCATGGCTTTGTTGATGCAGACTGGGCTGGAGATCTGGATCAGAGAAGATCTACAAGTGGGTATGTGTTTAACCTATTTGGAGGTGCAGTCAGTTGGATGAGTAAGAAACAATCTGTAGTGGCACCATCAAGTAGAGAGGCAGAATACATGGCAGCCACTCATGCTAGCAAGGAAGCAGTTTGGTTGCAAAGATTGTGTTCAAGTATGGGGTTAGTACAGGGAGCTATAAGAATAGACTGTGACAGCCAAAGTACAATTTTCTTGGCAAAGAACCTTGCTTATCATTCAAAGACAAAGCACATTGATGTTCAATATCACTTTGTGAGGGATATGATAGAAGACAGAAAGGTGTTGCTGGTAAAGGTGGACACTTTGAAGAATACTGCAGATGCATTGAAAAAATCTGTGAGCTCTGAGAAGTTCTCTTGGTGTAGAGAAGCAATGGGAATCTCAGGGCTGAAAAATGACTAAGCTCTCCTGTGGCCCCCTGTGGAAAGAAAACAACAAGTGGGAGATTGTTGGGTTGTGTTATATTCTTTCCACGTAGTTAATAGGGGGTTTGAAGGGCACTCGTAACCCCACTTTGGAAAATTTTGGTTTTGGACCATATGTTAGGTTGGGCGGACCCACCTATGGTTTTGTGCATGATTTTCGCACATGTTTTTTGGACGCGATGGTTTTCGGTCCATGGTATTGGACGCGATGGTTTTTGGTCCATGGTATTGGATGCTTCGGCATGTATAAATATGTATTGTAACATTGAAAGGAACATAATGAAAAATCAAGCTGGTAGTCCCGGTTTTGGGATCCAGGGAAAAATCTCTGTGCATATGTGTTTTATGGGTTATGCTCTCGCATTGTTTATTTTCTTTGTTTAAGAATTCGTATGCAGGTAATTTCTATACAGGGTTAAAAACTACATGAAAAAGGATCCTCTTTACTTTCTTACTGAGTTTGATGAACTTAAAATAAATTTTGGTGAACCTGTATCAGACTTTATCAAAAGAATCAATAAGCTTTATCATAAAATTCCCCCTGATTGTAAACCCCTTGTAGCAGTAGCAAAGTCTAGATTTTCTAAAGCCTTTGATGATTATTTTGTTGTTATGCCGAGAGAGAGAACTTCAAGAACTCTTGAAGATATGCAAAAAAAATGCTATTGAGGTAGAAGCAAATAGGGCTGCTTCAACTAATTTGAAAGCTAAAGAGGAAAAGGCCCAAACAAAGCTCAAATCGACACTAGAGGCTTCTAGCTCCTCTAAGACTAAAACTGAAGATTCTAAAATAGATGAAATAACTTCTTTTCTTAGAAATCTATCTAATAGGATTTCCAATATTGAGACTCAACCTAGGACAACTCAAAAAACTGTTTCCAGACCCCAAAATCAAAATCAAGGTCAGTATCAAAGAAACCCACCATTACGAATTCTTCAGAGACCTAGTAATGATCAGCAAGTTCCCACTCCTCTGTTGATATATTATCAACAACCTGATGATAATACTATGACCATCACTGAAGATATAAAAAATTTGGATACTTCCTCTGATCAAACAGTTATTATTCCTCTTACACAAAAAAATCAGGTTCAAGAAGATCAAGAACCTTCACAGGTTTCTAAATACCATGCCTTCTCTGAATTCTTAATTGCAGAGTTTAACAAAAGATATGACCTTAGGCCTAGACCTAGGTCTGGCCCTGGAAGACATCCTAAGGAAACTCCAGTAATTGAACCTCATTCCAAAGCTGCTCAAAATCAAACAACTTTTATTCGACCATTAGAAAAGCCAATTGATATTCCTCAAAATGACAAAAATTCATTGACTCCTTTTAATGTTGAAAAAGAGTTAGAAAGAGCTAAAATTCCAATTCCTCTTTCAGAACTTTTTAAAAACCCTGGGTATAAAAATTAGGTCTCCAAATGGATATAAAATACCTCGGTTGATGCTGAAAGTGATATAATTAGTTTGCAAGATGAAAAACCAGCAGTTGTGTCACACGGAATTTGTCAAGGGTGCGGACACGACTGACCTTCCTAGAAGTCTAAGACGTTCTAATGACAAACAAGACAAAATGGAGTGATCTTTCTCTAAATACACCTTTTACAACATGAAAACTACAAGTGTTTAGGCTTACCTTATTCCAAAACGCTGTTGTTGAAGTCCGTTCTTGACGATCCGGATGAGCTCCTCCTTCAAGTCAATTCCTGCAACCACAAACAATCAAACAATTACCAAGCACTTGCATTTCATATAATAAAACATATATTCAACATGCAGACCAAGGAACACATGAAATAACTCATTAACACAAGCTATTGAGAAAAATAAACCAGTTTGTATTAATAATGAAACAAAGAAACTCTTACAACCTGGCCTTGGTGTTGTGCAAGTTCCTCCCAGGGTCCATCAAGGGTTTTCCTCTACTTTGACAAAGCTCACCCTCTCCCAAGTAGAATCTAGTGAAGACAATCTCTCCTCACAAAGGCTCTAATGGAAGACCTAAATCCTGCAGCATTTACCCAAAGAAAATGTATAGCTCCAACCTCTTCTCCTTCTGGCTCAATGCCTTTATTTATAGTGCTGTAAAGAGGTTATTCAGGTCCACTATCAATGGGATCATCCCCCTCTTTGGGTGGGATAGCTCCCTTATTGATGGGATAAGTTCCCCCTTAATAGAGATACATGAACCAACTGGAGGCGCATCCATTTCATCAAACCGACCTCTAGAATGTTCTAGAAGTAACCACAAGTAACTTTTTCAAGATAAAACTCGCGCATTTTTCCTTTTACAGAGGGACGCACCTGTCCCTTAACATACAGAGCGTCCATGGACGCAGATTTTGTGAACATGGTCAGCGTCCCCGCAGGTAAGGCTAGAGAGAACCTGCGACCCCAGAGATAAACATAGTTTTTACAAGACTTTCTCTCTTCTTTGAGTTTGAGATGGATAACAGAGGCATGAGACTTGCCTAAGAGGGTAGTATGACTGTTGATTTGAGCCATACTAACTGTAAGTAGTCAAGGTGACATTTTTTAGTGTAACAGATTGCCCCCTAAAGTGCGAAGCCTGGAATAGAATAGGGTTTTGTAATTCTAGGAAGGGTGAAGCGCTTTATCATCTCAAGGATTGTCTTGTGGATGGCCTGGTTGGAACCTGCAATTTTCAACACAAAATACATGGATAAGATTATATCATCACTGAGGTAGGCATTCCCATACTCAGATTCAAAACTTTAACTAATGGACTAACTATTCTGATACAGGAATGATCTTGCAGTACATCATTTTTATAGACTTTTGTAGATACAGTATGGACGCAGCCATCTGTTTATGATTAGTCTACATAGATAATGAATACAAAACTCCTCGCAGCCTGGATGGTAGAAACTAGATCCAGGGTCTTCACTTCTACTTCCCGAATTGGTACGATTCTAGCCATGTGATTAAATGATTCGATGTCGAACATGGTAGAAACCACTTGATTACCAGTCAATGATGTAAGCTGTTAACAAGCATGAGAGAAACCACCAGTAATGTCAATGGTTCTCAAAGTACCAAGCACAACCCGTGAAATGTGAATAGATGTTTTGATGTCGAACACTTCACGGAATCCTTTGATCGAAAGTCAATGATGTAAACTGACGTCAAAGGCGAGAAACCTGCCATTGATGCATGCAGACTTCAAGGTACTGTCGATTCCTAAGTCATCTTTCTAGATAATGTGTCGATGTCGATAGAAAGCGACCCGTTGCAGGCAAGCCCGCAACACGAAATCATTGTTCAAGTTGAAGAAATGTTGCTGTAAGGACTGACTCAGGGATGGTCAAATGGATGACAAGTATTTTGCAGATGAAAGTTTTGCTTGCAGACCTCTTGAACACATAACCAGAGATTCTGGGTTCGATCCCCAGTGGAGTCGCCAATTTGTCACACGGAATTTGTCAAGGGTGCGGACACGACTGACCTTCCTAGAAGTCTAAGACGTTCTAATGACAAACAAGACAAAATGGAGTGATCTTTCTCTAAATACACCTTTTACAACATGAAAACTACAAGTGTTTAGGCTTACCTTATTCCAAAACGCTGTTGTTGAAGTCCGTTCTTGACGATCCGGATGAGCTCCTCCTTCAAGTCAATTCCTGCAACCACAAACATCAAACAATTACCAAGCACTTGCATTTCATATAATAAAACATATATTCAACATGCAGACCAAGGAACACATGAAATAACTCATTAACACAAGCTATTGAGAAAAATAAACCAGTTTGTATTAATAACGAAACAAAGAAACTCTTACAACCTGGCCTTGGTGTTGTGCAAGTTCCTCCCAGGGTCCATCAAGGGTTTTCCTCTACTTTGACAAAGCTCACCCTCTCCCAAGTAGAATCTAGTGAAGACAATCTCTCCTCACAAAGGCTCTAATGGAAGACCTAAATCCTGCAGCATTTACCCAAAGAAAATGTATAGCTCCAACCTCTTCTCCTTCTGGCTCAATGCCTTTATTTATAGTGCTGTAAAGAGGTTATTCAGGTCCACTATCAATGGGATCATCCCCCTCTTTGGGTGGGATAGCTCCCTTATTGATGGGATAAGTTCCCCCTTAATAGAGATACATGAACCAACTGGAGGCGCATCCATTTCATCAAACCGACCTCTAGAATGTTCTAGAAGTAACCACAAGTAACTTTTTCAAGATAAAACTCGCGCATTTTGCCTTTTACAGAGGGACGCACCTGTCCCTTAACATACAGAGCGTCCATGGACGCAGATTTTGTGAACATGGTCAGCGTCCCCGCAGGTAAGGCTAGAGAGAACCTGCGACCCCAGAGATAAACATAGTTTTTACAAGACTTTCTCTCTTCTTTGAGTTTGAGATGGATAACAGAGGCATGAGACTTGCCTAAGAGGGTAGTATGACTGTTGATTTGAGCCATACTAACTGTAAGTAGTCAAGGTGACATTTTTTAGTGTAACAAGTTGTTTTTGGCCCAAGCTCATATATGATAGATGAAATAGGGCCTCCTTTCTACGTAACTCTTAAGACAAATGATTCCATGTTGTATAATTGTATGCTTGATTTTGGAGCATCACATAACCTCATGCCAAAAATTATCATGGATCATTTGAAACTTGACATAACTAGATCCTATCATGACTTGTACACCTTTGATTCTAAAAGGGTGCCTTGCTTAGGATTGATTAAGGATTTAGTAGTCACCCTTGCCCAAATTCCAATGAATAGTATAGTACTTGATATAGTTGTCACAGATATCCCTCCCAAATTTGGAATGCTCCTTTCATGTTCTTGTTGTGCCAAATTAGGGGGAACTCTTTAGATGGATATGTCTTATGCTACTATTCCAGTTTATGGGGGAGAACAACTAAGATTATATAGGGAGGTGAGATTTGTGCACACTTTTTGTAAAACAGACCAGCCAAGGAACCATCCCATTTATTCAATTGAAAAAGATTTTGGTTGCTTTCAACTCTCTTCAAACCAAGTGCATGAAACTCATGTTAAAATTGAAGATGTAATTGAAAGTCCAGTACCAAATAAAGCTGGTATATGGAAACTATTCTTTGATGGCTCCTGTACAAAACATGGATAAGGAGCTGGAGTAGTTTTAATATCACCAGAAAAAGAAAACATTACCCAATCATGTAAGCTCGACTTCAAAGTTACAAATAATGTGGTTGAATATGAAGCTTTCCTTTTAGGATTTCAATTAGCCAAAAGCTTAAAGGTTTGAAACTTAAGTGTTTTTATTGATTCAAAGATTATTGTCAAACAAGTGAGAAGTATTTTCCAGACTAAACATCATAGACTTTGGTCTTACCGAAATGAAGTATGGGATTTAGTTGAAAACTTCTTTGATGCCTTTAATTTGACTTATATTCCAAGATATCAAAATATTCATGCAGATGCCTTAGCTATTACTGCTAGTTCATTTAAAATTCCTGATGAGACTAATGTACTCTACAAAATACAAGTCAAGAATAGACCATCTATCCTAGACAATCTGAAACAATGGCAAATATTTGAAGATGATGAACACTTGAAAAATTTTCTACAACTTGTAGATAAATTTTCTCTTCTACAAATTGATGAAGATAGACCTGAAATAAATGAAAATATAAGTGAGAATGATACTTCAGATTTCAGTTCAAAAATTGTTGATCATAATATTATTCAATTGTCTAACAATTTTATTCCAAAAGGCTTGATACCTTTAGAAAAATTGTTTGATCAAAATGATGTTCTCCAAAATCCTCAGTCCATTTCTTCAGAAGAGGACATAGAAGAAATTAACATTAGAACAAATGATGATGTCAAAAGCATCAAAATCTGTGCATCTCTAGACCCTGAGATTAAAACTCAATATCATAAGTTACTTAAAAATTATAAGGATGTTTTTTATTGGACCTATGCTGATCTAAAAACTTATGATACTTCATTAATACAACATAAGATCCCTTTGAAGCCAGAAGCAGTACCTTATCAACAAAAACTTAGGAGGATTAATCCAACCCTTATACCAACTGTCGAATGGGAAATTAAGAAAATGCTAGATGCCCGGATCATTCTCGCTCTTAGATATTCTAATTGGATTGCAAATTTAGTTCCAGTTAGGAAAAAGAATGGAGAAATTAGGCTTTGTGTGGACTTTAGAAATTTGAACAAAGCATCATTAAAGGATAATTATCCTTTGCCTAAAATGGACTAGTTACTTCAAATGGTTTCAGGAGCACAAAGAATTTCTATGCTTGATGGTTTTTCTGGTTATAATCAGGTGAATGTTGATCTAGCAGACAGGGAAAAGACAACCTTCTCTACACCCTAGGGTACATTTATGTACGCTAGAATGCAATTTGGGTTATCAAATGGTGGAGAAACATTTTAGAGAGCTATGGATGTAGCTTTCATGGGTCAAGTAAAATAATTTGTAGTTATTTATCTTGATGACATTACTGTTTTTTCTAAATATGATCAGAAACATCTAAAGCACTTGAATAAGGTTTTTGACAGGTGTAGGAAATTTGGGATATCATTGAACCCTAAAAATTCGTTGTTTGCTATCAAAGAAGGAAAACTATTAGGCCATAAAATCGCAAAGGAAGGAGTGGTAATTGATCCTAAGCGTGTTTCTACCATTGAAACATTGACCTTACCTAGAAACAAGAAAGAAATTCAAGCTTTTCTGGGTAAGATTAATTTTTTAAGAAGATTCATCCCGAATTATGTAGAGATTGTAAAAGATATAACTGACATGCTCCAAAAGGATCATGAAGTTAAATGGATTGAATCTTCTAGGAATAAATTTGATCTAATCAAGAAATCTATCTTTGAAGCTCCCACCTTAGCTAGCCCTAATTATACTAAACCATTATGTATCTTTTATTTTGCCATAGAAACAACCCTTGTTGTTGTCCTATTACAAAATAATGAAGATTCCCATGACCAACCCATAGCATTTTTCAGTAAGGTTATGAGAGGTGTTGAGCTTAAGTATGACATAATTGAGAAGCAAGCCTATGCCCTCATTCAAGCCCTGGAATCTTTCAAGATGTATGTCCTACATTCACCTATTACTGCTTATGTTCCTAATGGTGCTGCAAAAAAAAAATTTAACTCAACCTGACACTAATGGGAAAAGAGGTAGGTGGATCACTCAAATACTTAATTTTGATCTAACTATCAAAACTACAAAGCTAGTAAAAGGCGAGGGACTAGCCAAGCTTTTAGAAGAATCCAATTGCAAAGTGCTTGGAATCAATTCTATTTTAGAAGTACAAGGGAAGAATCCACAAGAACCTTTTGTCCTAGTACAAGAGAAGAATCCACAAGAACCTTCTCTTCAACCTGAAGAAAAGAATCCACAAGAACCTTTACCTTCAAATTACATCAGCCCTTTACATATTGATGACAAATTTCTATTGTCAAATTGGTATAAAGACATTGTAATTTTTCTCCTCCATTTTGAATGCCTAGCATCATTTTCCAAATCCTAGTGTAAAAGTCTTAAATTGAAAGCAGTCAAGTACCGCATCATGAATGCAAATTTGTACTGGAAGGATCCACTGAATATTTTGTTATTATGTTTAACAGAATCATAAACTGAAGGAATCATTGATCAATTTCATGCAGGATTTTGTGGAGGACATTATGCTTGGAGAGAAACAACATACAAGATATTAAGGGGAGGATTTTATTGGGAAACATATTTCTTGCAATTAGGGGAAAATGTTAGATGTTTTGTTCCTTGTCAGATGTTTTCTTGTAAGCAAAAACTAGCAGCTCTTCCACTAGTACCATCAATAACCTCAGCACCTTTCCTTCAATGGGGACTATATTTTATTGGAGAAATCCATACCACTTCAAGTAATTAGCATAGATGGATTCTCACAGCAACAGACTACTTCACTAAATGGTTGGAGGCAATTCCAGTAAGCAATGCTATTAATTCAGTAGTAATTAAATTCAATGAAGAAAACATCTTATCTAGGTTTGGTTGCCCAACTCAAATTGTCACAGATAATGCAGCAACATTCTCTAATGTTAATTTGATTGAGTTTTACCAGAAATATCAGATTATGTTACATCATTCAACTCCATACTACCCTCAAGGTAATGGCCTCACAAAATCCTCAAATAAAAGTTTGGTAAAGGTAATCAAAATGACCCTAGTAGATCATAAAAAGAGATGGGACTCTCATTTAGTTTATGTAGTATGGTAAAACATAATAACTCCAAAAATATCTACTGGTAAATCATCTTTTCAGTTAGTCTATGGTAAAGATGCGATTTTTCCCACGAATTTGGCTTTCCCAACTTTAAAATTCTTGCAGGACTCAATAGATGAACCTGATGATTTTTCAAGAAGGATAAATCAGATTATTGAACTAAATGAAAATAGAGATGAAGTTCAATACAAATTGAAGAAATATCAAAATAAGATGAAAATCCTGTTTGAAAGAAGAGCCAAGGAAAGGGACTTAAGAGAAGGTGACCTAGTTCTAAGATGGGACACCAAGAGAGAGGAAAAGGGAAAGCATGGTAAGTTTGAAAATCTATGGTTTGGCCCATTAGCCATTGTTGAAGTAAAGGGTAACAACAACTTTGTGCTGAAAAATCTTGAGGAACAATATTCCACTTATCCTTTAAATGGAAGGTTTCTCAAACATTTCATTCAGTACTAAGAAGTTGGGATACATTTCATTGTAAAAATTCTAGTTTCTCTTATTTTTGAGCTGTTAGTGAGATTTTTTATAGAAAAGACTCCAGAGCCCGAGGAGAAGGCACATGGATCTACAGATTCTCTGCATTCTACATGAGAAAGCAATCCTCAGTTGGAGCCAATGTTGTAGCATTTTTTGGCTTTGATAAGTTAGAATAAATTAGACAAAAATGAAAATGTATATACAAAATGTTAAGATAGGATATGGACAAAAGGAATATTGAATAAAAAATGTTAGGAAAATTTTTCAATAAATATGTCCATATCAAAGAAAATGTTAGGGTAGATGCCCTAAAAAATAAAGGCAAAATAAAATGCTAGGTTAGACAAAAAAGAAAACAAAAAGACCATGAAAGTGTGCAAGCCTAAATGCCACTACTATTTACTTTTATTCATAGTAATGATTGTGTGCAACTTGTTATTCATGCCACAATCCATGGTTATCAAACTGTTTAATCTTGGTTATTCCATGCTTTGAATTTTATGTTTATAGGTAGAAAATAAAATCTGACAGAACATTTTAATCTTCGCAGATCATAGTTAGGTAAAGAAAGTAAAAGGAGATCATAAGTTTAATCTTAGCCCTTGGATGATATAAGGTTAGATATAGATAGATTACTTTTCAAAAGAAAAATAGATGAATAAGGGTTTGCTAGCCTAAATGCACCCAAAGAAATGAAGAAAATATGTTAGAGGTAATAAATGGGTAAGTAGAAGAAAGGTTGTTGAACTACAAGGTTAATTAGATCAAAGCACATGCATCATGCTTATACACATCTTTCAACATGTATGGTCCACTATGGAAGCAAAGACAAAGGTTTACAAGTTCATGTGATTAACTTCCCACATTCATTTTTCCCCTTTACTTACTAATTTCCTATCTACAAGTATATTCTAAGTACTTTTAATCCTGCAAGTCAAAGAGGCTCAAAGCATTTCTCTAACTTTTGGTGGGACTGGACCCTCGACTTAATGACTTATGGACTCAAGTGATAGAATCCCCATATAAATCCCTTTCCGCTCAAAACCCCACATAAAAACCTTTTATCTGAAGTATAAAGCAAAGTGCGGAAATACTTACATTTTTCCCTTTTATTTAAGAAAACCTCACTCCGCTCATTTCATATTAATTCCTAACTTTACTATATAAATTTGATATAAACCCTTTTTTCATATATAACTAAATCCCTATGTAAAATACCCCAACCCTTAGTTTTAATAAAAACTAGATCAATTACACATATCCCAACAAAACATATAAATCCCCCATTAACCTAAAATAAACCCGAAATTACTTCTGATTAAAAGCTTTTGACCCCTCTTAAGCCTCTGTACATTTCACATGTGCTTCTTCATCGACCCAACCACTGTCCGATCATCCATGCTGAAATCCAATGACGCACAACTGTATCGGCCTCACCTGACACCCGAAATTTTACCCAAAGAGTTAAACTCCCTCATTAAGCCTGGCCTGATCCTTTTAAATCCATGATTAATTCCTAAATAAATTAATACCACCATGATTAAAACCCCTTGGCCCCCCTCTCAATTCTCATTCATTTCCTTCATGCATCTTCTCTGCCTGACTACCATCAAATCATAATCGTCCAAATCTAATGGCCCAAAGCCATATCAGCCGCGCTCGATGGACTACCTTTACCCACACAATAAGGCGGTTCTCCTCGACCCCATAGCTACGTGCCAAGCTCTAAAGCACATCAGGTGACCCCTCCTAAAAACTACTCATGCCACAAAAGCGGTGTGATGACCCTTAAAACCGCCTCCCCGCCATTCCGATAAACCACCTATCCTCCATAAAATATGATTTTCGTGTCATTTTCAAAAAGTCACCCATTAGACTTTAAACCTTGAAAACCCGTGTTTCCACACTTTTCGCCCTATTAACAGTGTAAACCCATAAAACCCTTTAGTGGCACCCTGAACCCCTATAATGCAATTCCACCTCCATTCATGTCCAAAACACTACCACGACTCCTTCCTCAAGCATCCTGTGCAAACAAAGCCATCAATCCCATTTCCTCTCGAACCTTTGTTTTCTTAACTATTGATGTGTTTTAAAGGTAATTAGCCAAAAACTTGAGCATTGGATAAACAACTCTGATATCAGTTGTAGAGTCTATTTATTCTAAGACTCAAAAAGAAGACCATTACACAAGGAATAGAGAAGAATACAACTATGCAAATCCTTGACCATTAAAACAGAGGATCAATGATACAACTCTCATAATAAAAACACTGAGGGATTCTTTCTTCATCCCGGATGAAATCAAGCATATATTTTGGTAAATCCTACTTTTACTAAACACACCGAGATGGATGAAATCTACAGAAGGATAATAAGAATTTCTGTCCCAGATAAGAAACACTGGGAAGAATTAACAGATTTACTTAATCAATGATAATTCAACAGCATTCAGATTTTGAAGGAACAGTCAGCTAGCTTCAACCATCTTTCAACTTTTTCAGTGACAGTCATCAAACATCATAGCACCAAAGTAGTGCTAGATCATTAGACAGTTTTATTTTTTTTTGTGTAGATAATCTATTTTTGTAAAAGAATTTTAGTATATTTTTCGTCCTACTGCTATATAAATAACTCTTTTCACGAGTTATTAAGGCTTGCGCCCTTGATGAAGCATTTCTAGACATTTGATGTACTTGACTTTTCTTGAACCTCAATACGAAGCAAAGGATTTTGAATTCAGTTTTGCACAGTTTGTGTTTCATGTAAGTTTTTCCAGTATTACTCATTATGTTTTTCTTCATATTCTTATGACTTTACAGAGATAACTAGGTAGGAATAATTGTGTCTCAATCTATTCCTATAAGCTTTCTGAAGTGGTAATCATTAAAGAGAATGGATTAATGAACTGTCTTAATTCCCTCTGAATCAATAAATCATCAGCATCTTGTTGTAAGCATAAGCATATTCTCTTGAACCTTATGAACATTGGTCAGAGATTTTCATACTTATGATTATGTAATTATCTATATGAGAATTGTGATAATCATATTATTTTTTTTTTTCTGCTCACCACTATTAAGGCTTTATCACTGTGTGAAATTTTATAGCAACCCTTTACTGAGATATTGATATTATTCAAAGGGTTAGGTATATCAGTTCTATATTTTTTTTATTCATTGGTCTCCCAAATCAAAACAAAAACCCCCAAAACATTTATCTTAGATGCTCTGGCATAATAGGAAACCATTATTATCTCAAAGGTACAACACATACATATACTGAAAATAGCTACACATGCATGCATAAGCAAACAAATACATATATCATTTAGAGTAAACAAGATAGCTGAAATACAATATGACATATGCATGAAACATGTTGGCTTTGTTATATTAAGAAGTCTAAATTCTAGTCATACAATACATCCATGTCCAACCACTAGTTCTAACAACGGAACGTTACAGTCACTCTCGTCTGCTCCTCCAAAGAGATATACTAGCTCTGCATAATGGAGAAGCCAAGGCTCATTACAATACTATCCAAACTCTCCCTAAGATAGTCCTATCGAAGCTTGGCTGACCAAAATCCTCTATAATGAGTTATGAGGGACCATATATAACAAAGGGTGGGGTGGCCCTTGACATTCCCCTTTGTGACAGTTCAACTACCCTCATGATTCTTCATCTACTCTATGGTTGTTACATCCAACTATCGACACTTGAACTTACACTTGACAAGACGTCACATAAAATCTGCACATGTACCCATGTGAGACAAAATAGGCTTGAGCAAGCCATGTAAGACATCACTATGACTCAAACAACTGTTGGAAGACCAGATCTTTGACATCCTCATGGTGGTTGATAGTAGCAAACTGAAGCCAATCTCGGTAGTTTGCAATGGTGTCCATGTACTCTAAGGTGATATATTTCTGGAAACAAACCATTACATCCATAACATCACGGTACACTTCTCAGGCTCCTTTGTCCAACTCATCTAATAACATGCACATCATTGCCTTGAGTGCGGCTGGACCATCAACATACTTGTGCATGGTGCCTGCATTGATCACCAAGTCCGGGCTAGTGGCTATGCACATCAACTCATCAAAGTATGAGTCAAGCTCTAGTCGAACCTGTGCCTTTGTCCTCACCTTGGTGAGTCTCCCAATAGAAGGGATCGCATGTGCACACACAACAACATCCATACTCTTGAATGCCCATGCATGGGAAGATTGTAGACTAGTGATGAGCTACGAGAGATATTCATAGTTCTGGATCTTGCTCTAGATGCGTGCCTTTAGCTTGACCGTTCTACGCTTCATCATCTTAGGAAAGAGTAATGAGGCTCCCTTGTATCTCATTATCCATGTTTTCATGTAATAAACAATAGCATGCATATTCGACAAGATATGTGCTCTTCTAGCACATCATTGTTGCCAACCATTGAGATGGACAATTGCCTTATGCATGGTACCAAACTTGGAATACAATGCCTGCATGACTATGTCAAGGGACAATACTTCATCCAGTATTGCCTTCTTCAATTCTGCTCAGGCGGATGCTGTAACCAATTCTCCTCCTTGCTTGGTTATCTGTAGCTCCTTAGCCATTCACTCATTCTCAGCTATCAGGAAGAGAAACTCGAGCTAGTGGATTTGTCATATGCTCTGGTAGCATCGGCCAATGCTACTAGTTGTTTGCACACGTCAGACATGATCACTCATTCCTCAAACTATGCAGGAGATGTATGATCATCTGGACTCGACACTCTATGAGATTGCACAACTCTATGTTGAGACTCATCGATTGAGATGCTTTGCATCTCTCCTTCTAGCTGATCTCCAAGGATCTCAATGTCTCCTTAGTTGCTTAGGACTTTCTCCTCTTCCAGATGCGGTGAAGCTGGTCAGTCAACCTCTTAGTGGCGAGGCATGAGGTCGATGTCTTTCTCTAACTCTTGTGGCTCCATATCTGTATCTCCTGAGGGAAGTCATGCTCTTGCGATGGTTCACCCTATATTCTTGATGCCAGTGGTTCTGATGAGTCTATTACATGTATGGGCACAGTTTCATCTGTCTGTACAAGTTGCACCCCTTGATGTACCTTTTCCTAATACACTTCCTTCTCCTTTCTACCCAACTCCTATTCCTTCTGAATTTGCTCCTTCAACTCATGCAACTACTTCTCTGCTTCTTTCATTCTCTCTATCTCTCTCTGCCTTTTCAAATTTCTCTTGTAGCATTGTTTACTCTTTTCCTCTATCGCCAAAGCTGCTTCCTGCACAAGTGGGTCCACTCAAAACTTGCACCTTTGCTCTTCCTTGATATTTTCGACAATATTCCTCTTGCCCTTATTGCGCACTGGTATTTTTACCTCTGATGTTGTTTCTTCTAGTGCTATCCAAGATGTTGCTTCACGTTGCTTTTCTATCCATTCCACAACAAGGCTGACAGGTCCATTGAGTCTAGAGAAGATGTAACAATATCTCAATGAGTCTTCCTCCACCCAATGACATGCCCCATGGATCCAGTTAAACTATACTCTCGTGTAGTCGTCTTTCACAAGAAAATGCGGGTCATACAAATTGTAACTTCGGGCATCGAATGGATATTTATTCATCTCCTCTACCTCGACATCCGCATGCTTGAAAATATGTATCTTATATAACCTGATGCACAATGGAAGAGCGGGCCAAGGTGCCTTATTCTTCCAGTGCAGCCTAGCTGATAATCCTGCTGAGATGTAACATGATACTTCTTACATGACGAGTTTGTCCAAGGAAAACTTCGGTAGAACATGCAAAGGTTTCTCCACGTTGTACATCTGTATGGAGGTGCTCGACGGTAAGGCATACCAATCAGTTATGTCGACCAATGGCTCTATTGTTGCCTTCGATATGCAGGGTGGATCTTATTCGAATATCATCTTGTAAACTGGGATGACAAAATGATCAGATAGTTGTGTGATAACTCCTCTGAAGCTGCATTCGGACAATATCTTACAATAAGTTTTCACAGAGGTCTCCATCGATGTCCATGCCCAATTCAAGCCCAAGAACTCCTATCAGGCACAGATTGCATCTAAGATGTAGGCCGACATGTAGATTTCTACTTGCATACCTTTGGGTGGTTGTCAAGCCTTGTTACCTATTCCTTCAGCTGGTGAGCCAACATGTCAGACCAGTTGCATGCTTTGCCTTCTCTGGCCAATTGGTCCAACGCAATCACCCAACTCTCTAGGAAGGTTTCCGTGCTTTCTTGGCAATACAAAAGACAAGCAAAGATGACCAATTATTCATACGAATTCCGTAGTATCTTCGTCTTGTAGGCCTAGTTGGGTGTCATCCTAAATTTAGCCAGCTCCTTCACCTAATACTTAAAAATAGCTCTGGAGCTGGCATTACTTCTGGGTATGCTGTAGGGAGTCTCCATGGTGATCACGGGCTTCAACATATGATACATCTGCTCATAATCATGTGCCCTGAAGGTAGCAATCTCTGTCCTGCTGACACTACTCAATGTCATTGTCTCAGGATCAGTGTGCGAGATGATCCAATGTATCATGTCCTCGCATGGGAGCATAGGATACCTGCATGCAATCCAGTACACGCCGGACTTGTGGATGTTCGAATAGACTTGGCAGTCTTCGAGGTATTTGCCAAATCTACCTGCAAATTCATCATTGGCCTCTTTCCATTTCAGCTTGATGTCCTTGTCTACAATCAACTTGGTGTCTTCATAGATCGACAGAATTGTAGACACTCGCTCACCTGCTGCTCCAATTGCACTTCCACTAGTGTCCTTTGATCCTACTCTCTTGGAGGCCATTGATCCTGAACTACTAAGAGGTGGATGCACACCTACTAGATCTAAAGACAAAACGACATGCATGGCAAGAAATTTGTTATCTAAAACGAAAGAAAACTTGAGGAACAACATGCAACATACCTAGGGATTGACAGGCAAGGATTGCACAATTTTTCCTAGGAGGATGGGAGACTAGCTACCAGAACTATGCAAAAGGTAGTCTGGCCTATTTGGGGAAGTTGTCTGGCTGTTGGAATTGCACAATTTTCAATTTCATTTGGCAATGGTTGCAGGCCCAGTGACTGCATTATGCGATTTTCTAGGCCAGCACTCACTGTTCCACAGAGTTGCGCAATGCAAGACTCGAGGACAGTCATTGTCCCTCGCAGTTGCACAATGCAAGACTAGAGGATAGTCACTAGGTAGAAATGCACATTTTCTAAGAGGAAGACAGAGCCTTCCCTCTCAGGATTGCGCAATGTTATTTTGGTGAGGCAAATTTCGAGCCAAGGCTGCCCAAACCCACCGATGGGCAACTAAAATAAAATGTGAATGTGAATGCATGGAAATACTGAGTGTAAGCAATATTGAATGATCATGCATGCAAACAATGAATGAAAGATTCATAAAATGGAAAACCATGCATGTGGATGAAGCAAGTCATCGAATCAGTGACTGTTCTTGCAAAACAATTTCATGCATGTGAAAAAAGTGAGATGCTAACAGAAACTAAAGCGGTGTTAGTACAAGCTAGTATGCATGTAAATGATAGCAAGTGTTAACAGAAATCAAGAAAAAAACACTCACACAAGCCAAAACACAAAAAGTGATAGAAATGTTGTGAAAGACAAGTTAAGCTGACTTACCTGGAAATAGCTGAGTTGGATGTGTCAAAGACTCTTGGATGTGTTGTGGGATGTCAGAGCTCCAAGATCGATGTGAAGGAATGAGGTCTGAAGTGTCGAATAAATAATTTTGAGGCTCATGACGTGCATGCCACAAATCTAGGAAAAAGCGACACTTTGAGGAAAGATTCTAAAATGATCATTGCATGTAACCTCTAGCTGCTAAAAATTTCTCCCTAAAATATAGTGATTCTTTTTACATGTTTCTTTTTCTATTCCGGGAAAAAGCATCCCAGGCATGCAAGTCAAGTTTTCTCAGTCCCGGTTGGAACCAGTCAACTCAATGGCACATGCAACAACCTTCTCAGCTGAGGAGAAAAGTTGTGCATTTATGGGAGGGAACTGGGTTGGCTTGCCAGAAGGATTGTGTAATTTTTGGGTTGAGCAGCTGACTGTGACCCAGAATTGTGCAATTGTTGGGTTGAGAATTCCTACTAGGAGAGATTGCGCATTTTTTCTAGTGAAGGGTGACAAGAAGATTTGCACAATTTTAGAGCCTAGAAGGTTGCCAAACAAGATTGCGCAATTTCGTGAGGGAAGGCTGGTTCCCCTCAAGAATTGCGCAATTTCTTGAGGGAGGTGCTCAGCCTAGAGTTGGAGCAAGTCCTGAGAAACACCCTGTGAGGGAGATGCAACAAGCTATCATGCACAGGCTGGCAGTCTGCTAGAAAATCACTGAAGCTTGTGTACTTGACAAGGCAATAAATGTTGTTGAGGAAGGTTGGTAGGGAGGCTCCAAAACAAAGCTAAGGAAAAATTTTCTAGGGCAGTTGTAGCCGCTATAACACTTGGTGACACACTAATAGAACTCCAGCTCTCTAAATGGACCTTGTTCAAGAAAGGAAATTCTAACACCTCCGGAAGTATTGTTTAGTTCTTAATTCATCTTGGTTTCCACACTTGCTTGTTTGTAAGATGTAGCATCTTCCAAGCTCTTGGTCGATCAACACACATTCCAAGCCAAGGCAACATAGTTGTTTCAATTGGGGTTGAGGGGTACATTGATGCACAAGCAGTATAGTCATTAGAGTTTTAGTTTCATCTCTGGCATTGTTCCACTACCAACAGGCCTAGACAGTACCCCGACAAAGTCACACAGGAACAAAAGCATCACTCTACTGCCAACAATCCTGGTCGGTACCCCAGCGAAGTAACTTGCATCACCTTTCTGCGCAGGAAGCCATTATCTTCTTTCTCCTTATTCATTTTCATTTTTTTGAAAATTTTTACTTTTTAATTTTCATACCTGTGCATAGCACTTATTCATTTCAAAGGCAAAAGAGGGATCTCGAATAATTGAGAGCAGAAGAGGTTGTTCCTTTAGAGAAGTAGTTTATTATATACCTCTGACATGCATGTTAAGACTTTCCCCCTCACCCTACTCTACTTGATTGAGCTACCAATGGTTATCCCAAAAACAACTGACTAGAGTAGGTGACACTAGTTAGCATGCAAGCATTGTGTTTTCACCAAGGTTCACTTCGAACAGTACGTATTTTCCATCGACATATCATGGACCAAAAGTAATAAGTTCTTTACACAAAGGAAGGTTGATAGATAACCAAGTAGTGATATTTGCACAAGGCCTCTTGTACTTTACCCAGCCTGTTTCAAGAGTTGCGCACAGTTTTATGCGAAACTAACCTACGAACAAAAACAAGGAAACAAAAAACAAAGAAAAGTAGAAGTAGAAGTAAATGCGAAAGAAAAGTGAGTAAGAAAACAAGAAAGTAGACAAATAAACATGCAATGGAAGAAAGCAAACAAGAATGAAAGAAAACAAACTAAAAGAAAACACTACTCCTACTCCTAAGCTAATGGTGCATGGGCCTAATCACGTGAAGTGATATTTCCAATGCAGCCACCAGCGCATTGGCTAACCCATGTTGGTGAAGGCTTGGTCTGAAATCAACCCAGTTGTGTGAACCAACAAACAAGAAATATATAAAAATGAATACAAACACACTTCATGTTTAAAAGTGTCCACAGGACATAAGTGAGTGCAAGTACATGACATGTAGTCCATGGAATTATCACATTGTTGTGTGACACTGTGTGTAGCTATGAAGCATACGCATACTCTTGACTGTGACATGCAAGAAAATGAAAGAAACAAAGACAACTTGCGTCATGCACGTGTGGTTGCAACGTAAGATTCCTCCAATCCATGAGCGATGTGACTATGTAGTTCGAGTGGAGGAAGCATGATCTGTGTGTGAGATGGATCTTCAATGCATACAGATGAATGATGAGGAGAATTAGGTGTTTCAATAATATCCTGATCGGAAGTGAAACCAACCTCAGGAGAGAGAGGGCCTGACATAACCATCAACTAGAGCTGAAGTGCCTCGACAGTCTATGGGGTTTAAACTTTGTCTTTAGATAGATCATCATAAACAGGTGGCTTCGGAAAATCAACTGCAATATAATCATGATCGTGATCAAATATGGGAGTAAATAGATCACGATAGCTACGATCAGAAAAATCAATGATTTCATCAACAACCTCATGATCTGATAAATCAAACAGAGGGGTAGATGAGAAGTGGACAAATTCACCCTTTGTGTTTCCGAAAAAGGCAGATGAAAAGTCAAGTGGATTTTCAATGAATAATTTATCCTCTCCATTGTTGGATGATGGACTGACATTAGGTGTTCCCTATGAATGATCAAAAATGGATGCATTCGTAGAAGAATATACACATGCGAAATCATGGATGGTAGGTTCATTCTCAGACATACTCTTCATGAATGATAGCGCTTTTGGTTGTGCAACACCAACTCCATCGATGACTTGATCCTTTTTCACAACAAGTGTCAAGTCCGGAATGGAAGAACACTAGACAGTATCATCTGAAGGATCATCCGAGTACAAAGATGGAGGTTGTGGTACAAAATGCATGTGACAACTCGATGGACACACAACAAAATATGCACAAAAATTACATGAAGTGATGTTGGGAGGATATGACAACTAAACAAATGTGTGTGCCTGATCTCCCACATCACTCTACAGTGGTGAAGTTGTTTGATCAGGGGACGGCGAACAATCACTTGTGACAGTGACCGTATCCATCTGTGATTGCGCAGCTCCATCACTAAAGTATGTTGAGCGAGGCTTGGGCTCATATTTCTTCTTGGGATTAACAAATTTCATAAGGTAATACTCGAATCTGTCAATGAGATATTGGAACTTCATTTAGCTTCACGGAGCTTAAAATTGCAAAACACGGAAGCATTGCCAAAAATCATTAGGCGATTCATGCGGAGCCTTCTGTTGTTGTAACAGTTTATCGTCAAGATATTGTGGATCAAAATGATGTAAAGTATCTTCAATGACATCAAAAAAGTGCTCATGTGCATGCACATTTCATCTGGTAGGCTGCATAGCCACCGTAGTGGGGATTCGCGAAGTGTGTATGCAAGCAACAGACTGGCCAGTTCATCGGAACATCCATCTTCCTCGTTAAGCATGGAAATGAAGTCATGTAAGAACATAGGCCAGGCCACTTCACCTTCACCATCATATGTGTATTTAGACAAGAGATCAAAAAACTCCCTCGTGATTTTGACAGGTTTGGCATGCAAAAAACATCATGGAGGGTTGAGTGTGTAAGACTCCATGATAAATGTGCAAAGGTTCAAAGCATGATGAGAGGACACAGCTTGTCATACAACCCTCCTTCTAGCGCCAGACATGTTGATGGTGTTGGACCCACCAACATGTTAGGGGATCTCCCCGATAAGAAGTACCAATTAGACCTCAAACTATTTGGTGTAGGAGTCCCAACAGTGGGTTGTATGATATCACCTTGACCGTAGTTTCACACAAAGGAAGGTAAGATGTCCATGTTGGTAGCAAGGGTGTGACCGATGTACTAAGTCAAGGAAGGTGTTTGAGTGGTTCTAACACATAGAGGGTGAGGTGAGTGTGCCCCTTGGAAATCTGTGAAAGAACAGAGTTAAGAAGGGAACACACGAGCTAAGATGCATCACAACATGGAAGGCAAGTGAGCTAGCAATCCAAAGGGATGGTTAAACCAACAACACATTTCAGTAATATTCATACATACATATATAGAAAATAGCTACACATGCATCCGTAAGCAAACAAATGCATATATCATTTAAAGTAAGAAAGATAGCTGAAATAAAATACGACATATACATGAAACATATTGTCTCTGTTATATTAAGTGTAAGTTCCAGTCATACAATACATCCATGTCCATCCACTAGTTCCGACAGTGGAACATTACAGTCACTATCGCCTTCTCCTCCAAAGAGATATATTATCTCTATGCAGTGGAGAAGCCAAGGCTCGTTAAAATACTATCCAAGCTCTCTCTAATATAGTCCTATCGGAAGCTTGGCTAACCAAAAGCCTCTACAATGAGTTATGAGGGAATATATATAGAAAATGGTGGGGTGACCCTTGACATTCCCCTTTGTGACAATTCAACTACCCTCATGAATCTTCATCTACAAGTCTATGACTGTTATATCCAACTATCGACACTTGAACTTACACTTGACAAGACATTACATACAATCTTCACATGTACCCATGTGAGGCAAAATTATCTTGAGCAAGCCATGCAAGACATCACTATGACTCAGAAAATTGTTGGAAGACCAGCTCTTCGACATCCTCATGGTGTTTGACATTAGCGAACTGATGCCAACCTCGATAGTCCGTGATGGTGTCCAGGTACTCTAAGGTGACATCTTTTTGGAAACGAACTCTTTCCTCCATAGCATCTACGTACACTGCTTGGGCTCCTCTGTCCAACACATATGATAGAATGTGCATCATTGTCTTGAGTGTGGCCCGACCAAAAACATACTTGTGCATGGTGTCTACATTGATCACCTAGTCTGGGTTGGTATCTATGTGCATCAACTCGTTGAAGTACAATTCAAGTTCCAATCCGACCTGTGCCTTTGTATTTGCCTCAGTGAGTGTCCCAATAGATGGGATCACATGTTCAAACACAACAACATCCATACTCTTGAAAACCCGTGCATGGGAAGCCTGTAGACTAGTGATGAGTTGTGGGAGATCTTCATAGTTCCGGATCTGACTCCAGATGTGTGCCTTTAGCTTGATCGCTCTTGGCTTCATCATCTTAGGAAAGCGTAATGGGTCTCCCTTGTATCTCATTGTCCATGTTTTCATGTAATCAACAATAAAATGAACGTCTGTAAATATATGTGATCTCCTAGCACTTCACTGCTACCAACCATTGAGATGGAAAATTGCCTTATCCATGGTACCAAACTTGGAATACAACGCCCCATGATTGTGTCAAGGGAAAATACTTCATCCAGTATTTCCTTCTTCAATTCTTCTCAGGAAGATGTTGTAACCAATTCTCCTCCTTGCTTGGCCATTTGTAGCTCCTTAGCCATTCGCTCATTCTTAGCTATCTGGAAGTGAACACTCAAGCTAGTGGCTTTGGCATATGCTTTGGTAGCATCGGCCAATACTGTTGGATGTTTGCGTATGTCAGACATAATCACTCGTTCCTCATGTTATCGATCGCCACAAAACTGCTTTCACATGTCCTGCAGGTTTCTTCCAGTGGAAGGTTGTTCCTTTCGGATTGAAGAATGCTCCTGCCTTCTTTCAGAGAAGAATGGATCATATCTTCAGTAAACATGATTTCGTTGTTGTATATATTGATGATATTCTTGTACATAGTTCAGATTTAGAATCGCATTTGCAGCATTTGAAGATTTTTCTTGAAGAAGCCAAGGCACATGGAATTGCTAGATCTTCAGTTGATTGAAAAGAGTGAATCTCATTACTCCTGTTCTGCATTTCTTGTCAGAAATCATTCAGAAATTGTTCATGGAAAAGATAGGACGGTTATTAATTACAAGCCATTAAATGCAATAACAAAGAGTTTTAATTATCCTATGCCTAGACAAGAAACCATTATGCAGAAAATTCAAGGAAGTAAGATCTTTAGCAAATTTGATATGAAATCAGGCTATTATCAAATTCAAATTGCAGAAGAAGATCGCCACAAAACTGCTTTCACATGTCCTACAGGTTTCTTCCAGTGGAAGGTTGTTCCTTTCGGATTGAAGAATGCTCCTGTCTTCTTTCAGAGAAGAATGGATCATATCTTCAGTAAACATGATTTCATTGTTGTATATATTGATGATATTCTTGTACATAGTTCAGATTTAGAATCGCATTTGTAGCATTTGAAGATTTCTCTTGAAGAAGCCAAGGCACATGGTCTTGTGTTATCTGAAAAGAAAATGATCCTCTTTCAAGAGAATGTTGATTTTCTTGGAATTCATATCAGTAATGGGAAAATTCAGATGCAACCGCATGTTCTAACCAAACTATCTGAATTTCCTGATCAGTTGACAGATAAACATATGATTCAAAGATTTATAGGGATTTTGAATTATGTACATTAATATATTCCAAATCTCTCTGAAAAAACTTCTCCAATCCGTCAACATCTTAATGGTGGATGGTCAGATGAAGCTACTACAGCGGTTTAGTTTCTTAAGAAAGAATTCCAAAATCTGCCAGCATTAAAGCCACCAGGTAATGGATTTCTAATCTTACAAATAGATGCTTCAGATAATTTTTGGGCAGCAACACTTCTTGAAAGAAAAGGAGAAGGAAAATAAATTGAAGAAGTTCTTTGTGCATATGCCTTGGGAGAATTCCAGAAACATCAGAAAGGTTATTTCCCTGCAGAGAAAGAAACCCTTGCTATTTTCAATGGAATTCAAAAGTTTGAAATTTATTTGGCTCCTGCAAAATTTTTAATCCATACTGATTCCATGAATTTTAAATACTTCCTGAATGCAAAGATTTCAAAACAGTTGGCTCGTGGAAGATTGTTAGCATGGAAAATTTGGTTTCAGATGTATGAATTTGATGTCGAATGGATCCCAGGAAATTCTAAATTTTTAGCAGATGCTTTGACAAGAGAAATGAATAAGGTTCATGTACATAAACAGAGTATCTTTGAAATTTCTGCAAATCTGCTTCTGATGACAATTTTGAAACTTTTTGTACAGCATTTTAAAATTCTAGATTTCCTTTTATCTGATATTGCTGAACAAATAAAGAAGGTTATTCGGTTGAGGTTAAGAAGAAATCAGTGGATCCAACGATGCCAGGCTTGGCAGCACAAAAATGTTGGTATATTTCTTAATCTTGATGAAGAATTGGTAAACGTTTATCGTCTTCCAAATATGAAGGTGAAGATTTATTTCAAGCTGCTTGATGATACATGGAGTAGACATTTCACAGAAGAAATGATCAAAGTATTAAAGACTTTAAATTATTATCAAATAATTGGTGGAATTGATTTCTCTGTTGCAGTTTTCGTTTCGGCGAAAATGCTAGATCTTGAAGAAATTAATATGCATGAACTTGTTCAAAGATTTTTGTTATCACTCAGAATTCCTGATTTGTTTGAAGAACTGGATGCAGCTTTCTTACAAAGGGTTGATGAAAATTTTGAATCGACAGATTCTTTCCCACAGTATGAATTGTTTCAGCCTTTTGCTGATTGGGAGATAAAAAATGGCAGATGTCAAAAGAAGGTTCAAATCAAAGCATCCCAGTGTATTTTGATAACTCTCCAGTATCTCAGAACTTTTACAGAACCTTGGGATTATCAAAGTATGGAATTCTGCAATCCAATAGAGCCTAATCCGTTTGCACAAATGTATGGTACGGATAGTGTGCTAGAATCTACATTGGCCGAAAATCCAGAACAGATAAAGAAGATTTCCATGTGGCTTCAAGAATTCCATTCATTAAAATTACCAGAAAAAATCTCAATGATAAAAACATTGGAGCCGATGCAAGGAAAACAAGGAATGTTACGATTGATTATTAATTAAAAGGCATTAATTACAATTAGTGTCTCCTCGGGAAGTTGGACAGAAGATTCTGTATGTCTTATAAATTTGCTACTATCAAACAGGGTCTGTTCATCAATGATATTTGAAGTTGGATGGCAAGATCAAGGACATGTCAGTCACCAGTGCAAACTATGGGTTCAAGTTGCCATCGAACAGTCGGTCAGCATGTTTCAAATTTTCAGATGGGATTTGTTAGATGGGGTTGAGTTGGCAGTGCAATCCTTGCCAGACTTTAGAAAAAGTAAAAAAGATTCCTTTCTAGGAATTGAAATTGATCCATTTGCATATGTGAACAGATGGAATAAAGATGATTATCTCTTTCCATCAAAGAGTGTACGAAAAACTGCAGATTTGATAAAATTTTCATATGACACGGGACAGAGTTCACATGCTTCACGAAAAGAAGAATCTTCAATAGCAATCCATGATTCAAAAGGAAAAGCAAAAGTGGATGAAGAAAAGGAAACAATATTCGTTGATGTTTATCAAGATGCTCAGATACAAAATGACTCCACTTGGGAGAAGGACTATCTATCATGGCTTATGGAAAAAGAAAAAGATGCTTTATCTGATTCTGATTGTGGATTAGATTATGATAGCGATAGGATCCCAAAAGGACCTTGGTAAAGAATCTCTTGTCAGCAATGTGACACTGTTGGTCACATGTTGTGATAGGAATCTTTGTACAAAAGAAAGATTGAGTAGACACCGTCGGTGGAAAAAGATACCGACGGGACCCTCAATTATTTCTATCTTATGTCATGTCTTCGCTAAGTCAGATTCGATTTTAGGCTATTTAAGAATGAACTCTCAAAGAGTTCTGCATCGTGGATTTTCGAGTGAGTGTGTATGTGTAATCAGAGCTCTCATACTTGAGGCTATCTATGATGTGTAATCTTATTTTGAATTAATATTGAAGCTTGTTGGGCCGCCAGTCTGAGGACTGTTCTTTTCCAAGATCATCGCATGGAATGAGATTGTAAGGTGCATTGGAGAAGCGAAAGGGTCGCGTTAGTCCACGCATTTCTCAGATTGATGTGAAGAAATCTGCCTGAAGCGTCCACTTCAATTGGTTCAAGTAAGTTACTGAGTCCATCATCTATTTATCTGAAGCATCCACTTCAATTGGTTCAAGTAAGTTACTGAGTCCATCATCTATTTATTGGTATCAGAGCCTAGAGAAAGCCAGGCAGCCTTCGAAAGGCATCTCTATTGAACATTGTGCTAAGTAGATAAATGCTTTCTTTAGTCAATCTCTCGTTTAGATTATAAAATATGGCCAATCTCTTACGCTCATTCTCTTCTATAGATCGAAAATTCATAACTGAAGTATCATCAAGGTCTAATGAGTCTGAAGTGGCTGAAAATGAAAATCATGAGATTATTGAGAATCCTGAAAATTGGATTCCTCCTGCTTTGCATGCTACTGATGTCTATAAACTTCTCATGACCTTTTTTCTAAAGAGAAAGACTTTTCTGAAAGAAGTAGAGATATCTATAAAGATTTCTGGACCCTCTACTCAAATCCTTGCTTTGAACTTATTTTCTGACGATGAAATTAAAAAGTTCCGTCAGTATGCTAAGGATGGAAAATACTTTTATCTTCATTTTGGAGGTATAAGGATAGGACTCGCACCATTATTCCGTCATGGAATAAACACCCCTTGCATTGCTGAATTGTTTGATACCCACCATCAGAATTATGATCATGCCAGGATTGGAACTATTATGGGAAACCTTACCACCGGTTGTCAATATGGGACAATCTATCGTGACTATGCCATCAGCTTAAATGATGTACATTTGAAAGATTGTTGGAAATTATTAACTAGGGTACAAGGGTTAACTATGGCAGAAGAAAGTGAATATCTCTCTGTAATAGGACAAGATTCATTTCAGCTTACTAATACTGCACATCCAAAGCTGAAACAACCTGTACTAAAAGACTGTGTTACTGTTGGTCTATCTAATGCCCAAGTTAAAGGAGTGCTGTATGACCCTACTGAGTTACCCGGAAATTGGTACTTCCAATATAAATCCATAGCTGATGAGAAAAAGCTTGAACTAAAAGTGAAACGAGTTGCTATTGATAATGGCCAAGTAAAGCTGATCCCTCCCAAGCCAAAAATACCTCATCCAATTACCAGGCAGAAAAGATATACATTCCCTATTGCTCCAACTGAGGTTCCGTCAAGTAGTCATGATTTGTCTACTATTCAAGAAGTCAGTCAGAGTCAGAGTGAACCTCTGAGGTCATCTACTGAATTGTACATACCAGAGTCTAAACCTTTTTTACCCACTGTAAATAAAATGCACCGTATATGTTATTTTCCTCCTGTTGAAGAATGGCAATATGCCAATCGCAGATTTTTCAAGGGTGGCAAATGGCCTCCTCGTACAAAGTTCTGCACCACTTCTTCCTCTTCTCGGAAACCAATCACTGGTGCAGATTGTGCTCCATTGATTGAGCATAATGCACAAAACACAAATGATCTTGATGAGACGTATCAGATCGACAACTATATAACCACATGGTGTGCACATGCAGAAGAAGTTTTAGATGATTTGGGATGTCAAAGTGAATTAATTCTGGCAAATATTAAACTTCTACATGATGAACAGACAGCCGATAGACAAAATAGAGAAGAGAGAGAAAAAGAAAAAAGAGTCACAGCCTCCAAAGTTTTCAAAAACTATGGAAATTCCTCAGAAATGGGAGACTAGTGATTCCCAAGAAGAAGTAGCTGAGTCTAGTAGTAGCCAAATTGGTTTCAGAATAGACAAGCCAAAATCAAATACAATGCACAGAAATAAAAGTGAATTGGCTACTTTTGAAAATGCTGCTACTCTATTTCCATCATTCATAATGCCCTCACTGCAGAAATCCAATATGTATAAAGAACCAAAATATCCAAGAGTCGAAGAGGATTTATTTGCTACTAATTCATCTGGATATGTTCTAGATTTAGATAAATCTAAAAATCCAGCTGAATCAATTAGAATATGGATTGGTTCTTTGTACCAAATGCAAGTAGTATCCAAGTTGGATAATTTCTCAATCTTCTTGCTAGCAGAAAAACGTATGGCAGGTATTGTGTGGGATTGGTGGATGGCTGGTTCTAATGAAGAAAGACAGAATGTTGCAGCATTGGGTTTAGCTACTTTAGAATTTTTGTTGCTTACCCAATTTGTTCCAGAACCTACAGATGAAAGAAAGAAAATAAATAGATGATGGACTCGGTAACTTACTTGAACCAATTGAAGTGGACGCTTCAGGCAGATTTCCTCACATCAATCTGAGAAATGCGCGGACTAACGCGAGCCTTTCGCTTCTCCAATGCACCTTACAATCTCATTCCATGCGATGATCTTGGAACAGAACAGTCCTCAGACTGGCGGCCCAGCAGGCTTCAATATTAATTCAAAATAAGATTACACACCATAGATAGCCTCAAGTATGAGAGCTCTGATTACACATACACACTCACTCGAAAATCCACGATGCAGAACTCTTTGAGAGTTCGTCCTTAAATAGCCTAAAATCGAATCTGACTTAGCTAGGACATGACATACGATAGAAATAATTGAGGGTCCTGTCGGTATCTTTTTCCACCGACGGTGTCTACTCAATCTTTCTTTTGTACAAAGATTCCTACCACAACATGTGACCAACAATGTCACATTGCTAACAAGAGATTCTTTACCAAGGTCCTTTTGGGCTCCTATCACTATTATAATCTAATCCACAATCAGAATCAGATAAAGCATCTTTTTCTTTTTCCATAAGCCATGATAGATAGTCCTTCTCCCAAGTGGAGTCGTTTTGTATTTGAGCATCTTGATAAACATCAGCGATTGCATTGGCTTTACCACATTATCAACCAATGGTTGATGGGATTGATGAGAAACCATATCAGGTCTAGGAGTAGAAGTACTTTCAGACTCGGACCATATCTTTTGAACCTCTGGAATATCAGGGCATAAATGAGTAAGATGGTCTCCCTTGCATATCTTACAAGGGAACTTAGGTTTAAAACTTCTACGTCCAGGTTTCTTATCAACCTCCATTCCGCCAACATGACTAGCAGTGGTTTGCGAAGAGTCTTGAACATGACTTGCAGAGGTCGGTGACTCTTTGCTAGTATGACTCACAGTGACTAGACTCATGCCCCCAGCATGACTTGCAACGGCTGAGGACTCATCTCCAACATGACTCGCAGAGGTTGAAGATGAAGTGCTAGTGTGACTTGCAGGGACTAGACTTGTGCCCCCAGCATGACTTGCAGCGGCTGAAGACTCATCTTCAACATGACTCCCAGAGGTTGAAGATGAAGTGCTAGACTTATTCTTCTTCTTTGACTTCCTTTTTCTCCTTTTTTTAGATTTCTTGTGACAAGAAGGAGGAGAAGAAGGAACCCCAGATTTCTCTTTGAGAGAAGATGAACAATGAGCACCCATATGATGCCCTTGAAATAAAGCATTCAACTGAGAAGCTTCAAGAGCATTTGGAATATTCGGAGTGGACCACAGCCAAACGGGTAGTCCAACATTCAACCCAGGAATATTCAAAGTGGCCATCAAGGGAGTACCAACGTTTCCAAAGAAAGGAAAAACACAAGGATCCCCTTTTGGGAGGGCACCTTGGTTGGTTTCCACAGGAATATTGGCCATATCAAACTGTTCCAAAGACCCTTCCCCTACGGGAATATAGAAATAACTTTTCAAGGAATATGGATAAGCAGCCAAAACCTTTGCCCTTGAGGAGGCAACTCCACAACTTCTGAAAGAACGACCAAAAGCCTTTCAAGATCGGTAGATTGGTAAGCCGGTCACTTAGAACACAAAGTCCAAATGTGACTAGACAAAAATACCTAAAGCCAACTATATACAAGGAACAAAGAGCACACACTATAAAGTCCCTAAAGATACAGCCAGTCAAACAACTTCCAAGTATTTCCGCTCTGGGTGGTGAGGACCGGACACCAAAATACAAGAATGTGGAGTCAGGGGCCTTTCGAAGATATTCTGGGATAATGACGGCCCAGTCCTATCAGCGAAGGTAACAGAGGAAGTTACGTTGACCTCCTAACAACAGCCTGCGCCGGTGCAAGCCCCCAAGCTTCGCAAGGGTGCCCTCCAGTAGTACTGTCGAGAGTGATGCAACGTCGACCTCAGGTGCCACGGGATTCCCCTCCGCAGCCACCTGTGTAGATCCCTAGGAGAGGCAACTATGGGTACCAACTCGTCGCAGAAGCCAGGCGGAACAGTTGTGAGGTAAGTTCGGACAAGTAGGAGAGGGGGTATCTCTCTTCCCTGTCTTCACAGACCCTCGTGCTTAACTCCCAGATCCGGAGCTTTCCTGGTCTTCCTAACGCTATTGGATTTTCTCTCGTTATTCAGACTCTTATGTTTGACGTTTTATGTGGCCTTGGAGAGTTAACTCTCCACTCGCCTAATCCAAGGCCCTAAAATCCTAAACTTGTTGGTGTAACTGACTAAAACAAAAAAGTTCTAGTGGATTTTAATTTAGCGCTTGATTTTATTAGATTGTTCTTTAAGTCACAAGGTAACGGAAGTGAAACTAGTGGTGTTTTTTGACGCAAAAAGAAATTAATAAAACTTAGCTACATGCATATGCACTTTTTGTTTTTCGATGAAAAGCAATTTCTACAGGGTTCAGAGGAACTTCAAATAAAACAAAGTTTTTTGCTTTCTTTCCAAACTCCACACTCACAAAAGCTAACAAAGCTATGTATGCATAAAAAGGGATGCAAATCTATCCTAATGCAACAACTATATGTGAATGCAAGATTTTAAGACTACTCTGCAAACAAAGAAGGAAAGTTGCTCACTTATCAAATTTGTCTTGCCACTAAAATGCTTAGATAGAAGATGATGTGTTACCAATAATTTCGTCCAAACAATAAAAACAAGTTCTAAGATAAAAAACAAAGCACTTTCACTTCGCAAAAAAGGAAATCAAATGAAAAGCAAGTTTAAGAAAGCGAAACTCAAAACTTTCAAAAGATTTTCTTTCAATCAAACCAAAAAGTCTTTTTCAACGGAAAGCTCTCAAAAATACTGACACCAATGATTGATAAATAGGCAACCAAACACTTTTGTGAATTGACACCTTTCAAATGATGAAAACTCAACAAAAATAAATGTGTTTGAAATCGCTTTTGACAATCAGAAGCAGCAATGAAAGTCCAAAAGATCAAAAGACAAGTTTCAAGAAAATGATAACAAACAACTTTCCCGAAACGAAGGAGCAAATGGTCACAAAAATGATTTCGTTAAGCAAACAAAACTGTCATGAAAGCAAAATGGACACAAAGATTGAACCCAATCTTCCTACTCTGCCGAAACAGAGCAATCAAGATTCCTAAACAGAAATCTTGTGTGTCAAAAATCAATGACACTTGCAATCAACGAAAACAAGACTAATACTCCTTATGACTAGAGAGAGTTCAGAACAAGATGCCCCCTGTTAAACAGAGGACTGTTACCAGAAAATGACTGCTTGAAACTGACCCAAACCACCAGACAAACCTTCAACAACAAGAAAATTTATAAATCTTGAAAATTATGTAATATACGCGCCTGCAATTATGTGCAGAATGCGTGTACACGCGACTGTAACTAAGGAAACCTGCGTATACGCGGGTTCGCTTAGTGAAACTTGCATATATACGCTTCTGTAATCCAGAAAAAGAGCGTATCTGAAATCTTTCAAGAAAAATAAAAAACACAGACTGAAAAACTGGAAAAGCTTGGAGTTCAAGAACAGATCAGACAGTCAGAGCCAACAAACAGAGGGGCTGAGCCTTGATTGGCTTGAAGACTACCCAAACTAGGAACAACAAGAGTGTTGTCCCCAGCGGAGTCGCCAATTCTGGTTGAAGGGAAAGTACCCCTAGGGTCCTTTGGGCTAAGACTCTACCAGACTGAAAATTGCTTATTCAAAGAAACACACATACAGCCATCATCTTTACTTTTAAGCAAATTCTAATGTTAAGGGTACGTACCTAAGGTCCTACGTTCGAGAAGGCCTTTAGGGTCCAAACCCTTCTTGGAGTTCCCTTCTTCTTCCTTTGACCTGTAAGACAAACAAATCAAAGAACACAACAGTACATGTACAAATACTTATGTATAAACCATCTTTATGCTATAAAGTTAGTTATAAAAATCTTTAAATAACCACTTGCATAAGAATTCAAAACAAGAATCTCATAAGCATAAAGAAAGATTGTTTCAGGAACAAAGACTTGTTTCTTTATATATAAAGGCAAATAAAGTACATATAACGGAAAGATATCACCTGAACACCTTCAGCAGGCTCCAAGCAAAGCTTCCTCCCGGATTCGTTCCAGCCTCAAGCCTCCAACAAGAGCTCCTTCCAAGTCTTACTCAATGATGATATCAAGGATGAATCATCACCAATACACATGGAAACAAGGGTTTCCTATGCAAAATGGGGGAAGTGCAGAAAGCACCAAGGACTTCAGACCTGGTCTAAGGGGAAAATCTCAGCATAATAATCTTGCTCTCCTCTTTCTCTCTCTTTGGCCTTCCCTTTGATGTCTTTTTATACCATCTCCAAAGTAGTTTTTTAGTTAGGAGTTGGTTGGGAACAGTTGGGCCACGGGCACTAACAGGTGATCCAACAGGTAAAACCCGCGATCTCCGCCCGAAAATAAGGAATTTATTATTTTTTTAAGTGTTTTAATACATACACGCGGGTTGGGTACACACAGACCCGCGTGTACACGCGTTTAACTAAGGGCAATGTCGCGTATAGGGAATAAAACACTGTTTTTTAAATTTTAGGACCAGGTCTGGAAGGAGGGGTTTCCCTAGGCCATGAGTGCAGCATCACAAACCATAAGAGTGAGATTTGGAGCTATAACACTTTTGCTTTTCCTTTTAAATCATGGATTGCTATTGAAGATTCTTCTTTTCGTGAAGCATGTGAACTCTGTCCCGTGTCATATGAAAATTTTATCGAATCTGCAGTTTTTCGTACACTCTTTGATGGAAAGAGATAATCATCTTTATTCCATCTATTCACATATGCAAATGGATCAATTTCAATTCCTAGAAAGGAATATTTTTTACTTTTTCTAAAGTCTGGCAAGGATTTCACTGCCAACTCAACCCCATCTAACAAATCCCATCTGAAAATTTGAAACATGCTGACTGACTGTTCGATGGCAGCTTGAACCCATAGTTTGCACTGGTGACTGACATGTCCTTGATCTTGCCATCCAACTTCAAATATCATTGATGAACAGACCCTGTTTGATAGTAGCAAATTTATAAGACATACAGAATCTTTTGTCCAACTTCCCGAGGAGACATTAATTGTAATTAATGCCTTTTGATTAATAATCAATCGTAACATTCCTTGTTTTCCTTGCATCGGCTCCAGTGTTTTTATCATTGCGATTTTTTCTGGTAATTTTAATGAATGGAATTCTTGAAGCCACATGGAAATCTTCTTTATCTGTTCTGGATTTTCGGCCAATGTAGATTCTAGCACACTATCCGTACCATACATTTGTGCAAACGGATTAGGCTCTATTGGATTGCGGAATTCCATACTTTGATAATCCCAAGGTTCTGTAAAAGTTCTGAGATACTGGAGAGTTCTCAAAATACACTGGGATGCTCTGATTTGAACCTTCTTTTGACATCTGCCATTTTTTATCTCCCAATCAGCAAAAGGCTGAAACAATTCATACTGTGGGAAAGAATCTGTCGATTCAATATTTTCATCAACCCTTTGTAAGAAAGCTGCATCCAGTTCTTCAAACAAATCAGGAATTCTGAGTGATAACAAAAATCTTTGAACAAGTTCATGCATATTAATTTCTTCAAGATCTAGCATTTTCGCCGAAACGAAAACTGCAACAGAGAAATCAATTCCACCAATTATTTGATAATAATTTAAAGTCTTTAATACTTTGATCATTTCTTCTGTGAAATGTCTACTCCATGTATCATCAAGTAGCTTGAAATAAATCTTCACCTTCATATTTGGCAGAGGATAAACCTTTACCAATTCTTCATCAAGATTAAGAAATATACCAACATTTTTGTGCTGCCAAGCCTGGCATCGTTGGATCCACTGATTTCTTCTTAACCTCAACCCAATAACCTTCTTTATTTGTTCAGCAATATCAGATAAAAGGAATTCTAGAATTTTAAAACGCTGTACAAAAGTTTCAAAATTGTCATCAGAAGCAGATTTGCCAGAAATTTCAAACATACTCTGTTTATGTACATGAACCTTATTCATTTCTCTTGTCAAAGCATCTGCTAAAAAGTTAGAATTTCCTGGGATCCATTCGACATTAAATTCATACATCTGAAACCACATTTTCCATGCTAACAATCTTCCACGAGCCAACTGTTTTGAAATCTTTGCATTCAGGAAGTATTTAAAATTCATGGAATCAGTACGGATTAAAAATTTTGCAGGAGCCAAATAAATTTCAAACTTTTGAATTCCATTGAAAATAGCAAGGGTTTCTTTCTCTGCAGGGAAATAACCTTTTTGATGTTTCTGGAATTCTCCCGAGGCATATGCACAAAGAACTTCTTCAATTTCTTCTCCTTCTCCTTTTATTTCAAGAAGTGTTGCTACCCAAAAATTTTCTGAAGCATCTGTTTGTAAGATTAGAAATCCATTACTTGGTGGCTTTAATGCTGGTAGATTTTGGCATTCTTTCTTAAGCAACTGAACCACTGTAGTAGCTTCATCTAACCATCCACCATTAAGATGTTGACAGATTGGAGAAGTTTTTTCAGAGAGATTTGGAATATATTTATGTACATAATTCAAAATCCCTATAAATCTCTGAATGATATATTTATCTGTCAACTGATCAGGAAATTCAGATAGTTTGGTTAGAACATGCGGTTGCATCTGAATTTTCCCATTACTGATATGAATTCCAAGAAAATCAACATTCTCTTGAAAGAGGATCATTTTCTTTTCAGATAACATAAGACCATGTGCCTTGGCTTCTTCAAGAAAAATCTTTAAATGCTACAAATGCGATTCTAAATCTGAACTATGTACAAGAATATCATCAATATATACAACAATGAAATCATGTTTACTGAAGATATGATCCATTCTTCTCTGAAAGAAGGCAGGAGCATTCTTCAATCCGAAAGGAACAACCTTCCACTGGAAGAAACCTGCAGGACATGTGAAAGCAGTTTTGTGGCGATCTTCTTCTGCAATTTGAATTTGATAATAGCCTGATTTCATATCAAATTTGCTAAAGATCTTACTTCCTTGAATTTTCTGCATAATGGTTTCTTGTCTAGGCATAGGATAATTAAAACTTTTTGTTATTGCATTTAATGGCTTGTAGTTAATAACCATCCTATCTTTTCCACGAACAATTTCTGAATGATTTCTGACAAGAAATGCAGAACAGGAGTAATGAGATTCACTTTTTTCAATCAACTGAAGATCTAGCAATTCTTGAATCTGCTTTCTCATTTCTTTTTCTTCAGCAGGGGTGCATGGTATTAATTTACCGGTTACCCCATTATCATGCAATGTCTTAATTTCTTGTTGTGGACTTTCTGTAGTCCAGAATGCTTGAGGGTTGTTTGAACAACACTTTAACAAATCCTTGTATAGACAAATTTGTTCAACTGACCAATTAGGATCTCTATTAGCCTTCTGGGTAGGTTGTGATTTGGCCTCATACATCATTAGCACTTCTTTCCAATCATGAGACTCGTTTTTTATTTTCTTAGAACCTACCTTTTTCTGACTCTGCTCCCTTCTAGCTTCTAAGTTTGCCATTGTCAATCTTGGAACTGCTACTGCTTTCTTTTTGACATTGCAAATGATTTTGTCTTCACTTATTGTTACTGGCAGTACTGAATTAATAAATGGAATTCCTAAAAATAGACTTGTAGAAGCATCATAATGCTGAATAGCAGAAATTTTGATAATAACCCCCCAAGTTTCAAAGAAATATTATCTACATAATGGGTAAGGTTTATAGATCCACCAATGGTTTCTGACACAAGGATATGCTGCAATGGCTTCCATAATCCTTTGAAAAGAGATGGTCGGGCAAGATTATTGGATCCACCAGTATCAATGAAAGCATCAATACTAATCCATTCACCACGGACTTGGACTTCAACTGGAATGTACAAAAGATTATTGGATTTGACCATCTTTTTGAGAAAAGCATTTTCTTCATCTAAAGCATAATTATTTACAGGGAGTGATGATGATGAAGACACGACTGTTTTAGGATATGGACAGAAAGAACTCACAGGTGGTTGTGGAGGCAAGGAATTTAAACTGGGAAATGAGTCCTTTAAGTCTGCTATAGTAACAGTTTCAATAGAAGAATGATCTGAATCTTCTTCTGTAAAGTCTTCTGTATCCGTCTCATCACTATAATGATGTTCTTTTTCTTCAAATTCACTTGGTTCACTTTCAAAACCAGAATAACAAACATTCATTTTTTGGCTGACATCATTAAGAGATTAAGTGTCAGAGAGTGAAGCATCAGTCAAAATATATACATCAGATACTTCATCATTTGAATCGACTACTAACCAGTCGTCTGCAAATTCATCAATTTCAAAACAGGCTTTTAGTTTATTAGAGGAACTCTTGGGGCATTTTCTAGCAAAATGTCCTTCTTGCTTACAGATGAAGCAAGCATTATCTCGTTTTGGTTGTTTCCTCTTTTTAACATATCTGAATTTTCTAAATGGTCGTCTTGGATTTGCAACTCTCTTTGGTCTGTATTTACCATACTTCTTAGTTCTTCTTTTTCTGAAAGGAGTCCAGGGTAATACAGAACGACAAACATTCAAATTTGGAGAAACATTATGAACCTGTTTTTGCCAGCACAAATACTTAACTTTTTCTTGACATCTGAATAGGAGATCTATCCAATATATTTGTTCAATCTTTTTATTTTGAACTTCAATATCTTTCATGATCATATCTCCTAAATTTCCAGGCAATTTTGATAAGAAAGCAACTTTCTGGGTAGGATCATTATTTAAACTGGCTTTAAAAACTTTAGCCATATAGTCTGAGCCAAACTGATCTAGATCCTTTAAATCTTTTAACTCCATTCTAGTTAAATCAGTAATTATTTGCTTTCTTTCATCTGTAGGTTCTGGAACAAATTGGGTAAGCAACAAAACTTCTAAAGTAGCTAAACCCAATGCTGCAACATTCTGTCTTTCTTCATTAGAACCAGCCATCCACCAATCCCACACAATACCTGCCATACGTTTTTCTGCTAGCAAGAAGATTGAGAAATTATCCAGCTTGGATACTACTTGCATTTGGTACAAAGCACCAATCCATATTCTAATTGATTCAGCTGGATTTTTAGATTTATCTAAATCTAGAACATATCCAGATGAATTAGTAGCAAATAAATCCTCTTTGACTCTTGGATATTTTGGTTCTTTATACATATTGGCTTTCTGCAGTGAGGGCATTATGAATGATGGAAATAGAGTAGCAGCATTTTCAAAAGTAGCCAATTCACTTTTATTTCTATGCATTGTATTTGATTTTGGCTTGTCTATTCTGAAACCAATTTGGCTACTACTAGGCTCAGCTACTTCTTCTTGGGAATCACTAGTCTCCCATTTCTGAGGAATTTCCATAGTTTTAGAAAACTTTGGAGGCTGTCACTCTTTTTTCTTTTTCTCTCTTCTTCTTCTTTCTCTCTCTTCTCTATTTTGTCTATCGGCTGTCTGTTCATCATGTAGAAGTTTAAGATTTGCCAGAATTAATTCACTTTGACATCCCAAATCATCTAAAACTTCTTTTGCATGTGCACACCATGTGGTTATATAGTTGTCGATCTGATACATCTCATCAAGATCATTTGTGTTTTGTGCATTATGCTCAATCAATGGAGCACAATCTGCATGAGTGATTGGTTGTCGAGAAGAGGAAGAAGTGGTGCAGAACTTTGTACGAGGAGAACATTTGCCACCCTTGACAAATCTGCGATTGGCATATTGCCATTCTTCAACAGGAGGAAAATAACCTATACGGTGCATTTTATTTACAGTGGGTAAAAAAGGTTTAGAATCTGGTATGTACAATTCAGTTGATGACCTCAGAGGTTCACTCTGACTCTGAATGACTTCTTGAATAGTAGACAGATCATGACTACTTGACAGAACCTCAGTTGGAGCAATAGGGAATGTATATCTTTTCTGCCTGGTAATTGGACGAGGTATTTTTGGCCTGGGAGGGATCAGCGTTACTTGGCCATTATCAATAGCAACTCGTTTCACTTTTAGTTCAGGCTTTTTCTCATCAGCTATGGATTTATATTTGAAGTACCAATTTTCGGGTAACTCAGTAGGGTCATACAGTACTCCTTCAACTTGGGCATTAGATAGACCAACAGTAACACAGTCTTTTAGTACAGGCTATTTCAGCTTTGGATGTGCAGTATTAGTAAGCTGAAATGAAGCTTGTCCTATTACAGAGAGATATTCACTTTCTTCTGCCATAGTTAACCCTTGTACCCCAGTTAATAATTTCCAACAATCTTTCAAATGTACATCATTTAAGTTGATGGCATAGTCAGGATAGATTGTCCCATATTGACAACCGGTGGCAAGGTTTCCCATAATAGTTCCAATCCTGGCATGATCATAATTCTGATGGCGGGTATCAAACAATTAAGCAATGCAAGGGGTGTTTATTCCATGATGGAATAATGGTGCAAGTCCTATCCTTATACCTCCAAAATGAAGATAAAAGTATTTTCCATCCTTAGCATACTGACGGAACTTTTTAATTTCATCATCAGAAAATAAGTTCAAAGCAAGGATTTGAGTAGAGGGTCCAGAAATCTTTATAGTTATCTCTACTTCTTTCAGAAAAGTCTTTCTCTTTAGAACAAAGGTCATGGGAAGTTTATAGACATCAGTAGCATGCAAAGCAGGAGGAGTCCAATTTTCAGGATTCTCAACAATCTCATGATTTTCATTTTCAGCCACTTCAGACTCATTAGACCTTGATGATACTTCAGTAATGACTTTTCGATCTATAGAAGAGAATGAGCGTAAGAGATTGGCCATATTTTATAATCTAAACCAGAGATTGACTAAAGAAAGCGTTTATCTACTCAGCACAATGTTCAACAGAGATGCCTTTCGAAGGCTGCCTGGCTTTCTCTAGGCTCTGTCTATAGATTACAGACTCAGGACTAGAACAGGGCTCTGATACGAATAAATAGATGATGGACTCAGTAACTTACTTGAACCATTTGAAGTGGACGCTTCAGGCTGTCATGTTGTGTTTAAAGAAGTTATAGAGGTAACCACAAACCTACTTTTGAGATCAAGATGTAGCCTTCCTAATGCTCAGAGAGGGCTCTCTCTTAATGATTTAACTTTGTTGGATTAATTGATTTTAGGCTAGTTGTTTAAGCTTGGTTTGTCTTTTATTTGATTTGGTGATGGAATAACCAATTTAGATGGATAGGTAAGTGTCTTTTTAACATTGGGCCATGGAGTCCAAATGTTAAGAAAATGGGACTTAATCAAGTTTTAAAAATAATGTTCACAGGGAAAGGTAGCTGAGTAAATTCAGATCTTTTAGGTTGGATGGTGAAGTGGTTTTTCAATTGGGGTAAAGAAGCAGTTAAGGATTCCTCAAACCAGATAATGAGGGAAATTAAAGAGGTCAATTGAAACTAGGGAGGAACGAAGAATTTCCTACTCTGGATATCAGAAGAAAACATCAAAATGAATAACCGTTCAAGACAAAGTGTACTTAAACAAATTTTGTAATAAAATTCCAGTTATTTCATTCAAATTGGAAAACATGTAAGCATGTGAAATACTTAAGAAAATAACATTTTTGACAAATGAAAGATACTTCACTGAAGTGGCCCAACACATGAATCATGTAATGCAATGCCTTTATTACTCATTGCAGTCTACTGACTTGAAAATGTCACAATAAACCCTCAGGTTCTCAGATCAATAATAACTATAGAAATGTTCAGAAATCCACCCGCTATAGTTCGAACTATGAAGTATTTATACAACAACAACAAAAAAAAAAAAATTAAAACTTATTACAAAATATCCTATATTGTTTTAGGAATTATTCAAGGAAAATAAAATATCTTCATGCAAGAAGATAGAGACACCTAGGAGACTAAAAGGCTAGATGTCCCTTCTTTTACTGATTTTGTTGTTTGATGCTTTGATCTTTTGCTGCTTTCTCTCTTTTGGTGTTGCTCTACGCTAGTTGTCCTTTTATTCCACCTTTGACTAATGTTCTTTGACTTAGCTAATCTGTTGTTTTACCTTCACTGCTCTGTATTCACTGTTTACCTTGTAGTTTTACAGTAAATCATTCAAATTTTCCCAAGTCTCTGCATTTGGTAATTTAATATTTACCATTATGTTGATGCCTCTAAAATCATAGCAACAATATTGGGGGATAACCAACCAGTCCGAACCTTAGTGCAGCTCCTTTTCCGTTTGGTATGGTGGCTTCGACTGGATATTACGGGACCAGCTTCCCAATAAAGTATGATTTGATGAATGGGTGTTTAAAAAACTTTGTCCATAAAAATTGTTGAGAGTTGTTGGAACTGCCTTCATCAAAATATGGGATTTGAATTTCAAAAATAGAATTGTGATAACCTCTAAAGAGATTCATCGCATCTAATTTTTCTCTTGTATCTTCAATAGAAAAACCGAGAGCATGGTTTGGATTTCTGGAGGATGACTCAACCTGGCATCTAACTAACCTGCGTATGTGGCATCTGAGAACTCGGGCATCATGCGATCAACGACATCAAAAAGGCACTTGATAGTCATCTGTTGGCTATGTGGCTTGACCAAAAAGGACCAATGTGCATCCCAGTTACAACCTTGTACTCTATTGAGCTGCTCCTCCTTGGTGTCCAAATCTTCCTTCCATTGCTTCTCTAAAACTTTCGCCTTTGGAAGTTTTCCTGGGCAACAATCAGAAATTAAATTGGCACCATATAAGTTATCATTCACCAGCTCAATAACATTATTCATTTGGATTTCAAGCATCTGTGGTTCATTTTTTTATTTAGTTGAATCTCGGAGTACCCATATTAATAATCATGTTTGTCAACGTTTCAAATCCCAACAGGGATCCATCATAAGGACAATACTGAATGATGATAGAAGAAGAGATGAGTGAGAGTATAAATAGTGTTAAGATATTTTTAAGATCATTTTTAAAGAGATGAGGTCGGCTTGAAATTTTATATTTATATTTATATTTTTAATTTATATTGTTTTATTATTTTAAATAATTATTAGCCAATTTTTAAAGTTTTTATTATAATTTTGTAATAAATTGTATTTTCATATTTATATTTTTATATTTAAAGAGATTTTAATAAATACTTTCTATTAATATTAAAAGATTATGTAAATTTTTGTGATGTTTTATTAGATTAATTAGTTAGATAGATTTTTTTATTTATTTTTTATTTACTATTATATATCTTTTAATTCTAATAAATTAATTACTTGATTCATAATTATTATAATAATCAAATTTTTAATCTTGCTTGATTTTATTTTATTTTATTTTGCTTAATTACATTTTATTTTAGTAATATAACTAGTTTTATTAATTAATTAATAAGTTAATGAATATTATAATTAGATACTAATTACTTGTATAGTAAGTTAGATGCTATTATAATAATTAATTTTTGTTATAAATATTTAATGATGCTATTACTAATTATTATAAATGAAATATACCTATTGTTATTATAACTAATCTTTAAATAATTTATTATTCTTTTAATTATAATAGATATTAACTAATTAATTGATTAATTATAATATATATTAACTAAATAAATGATTAATTCTAATTGAATTGGTAATATTATTATAACTTAATACATTAATTATTATTAATTATGAAATTTTCTTATTATTATTATTAAATAATTAGTATTATAGTTATAATTAATCATTAATGGTTATTATTATAGATACTTAATAATAATAATAATAATTAATTATTATTAAGAATTATAGGAATAATTATTTTTATTTTTAATTTTATTTTTAGTATGGGATCAGAGAATTTTAATAAGAGAAGTTATCTAGTTACATGAAATGTATTGGTGGTCCTAATCCCTTTGGTTAAAGGAAGCCAACTTCCACTAATCTCGATACAGTTGTCTCTGTTGAGATTATGCGGATGTTTTATGATTTCAAGGGCTTCCCTAATCTTTCGTCTATGATATTGTTCCTCTCTTGCGATAATTGAGGTGCTTTCCAAACAAAATTGGTGTTTTGTTTTTGAGGAATGCTCCGCAAGAGTCGACGTAAGAGACCTTCCATTCTTAATATCTGCCCCATGTTCTTTTAGTCTTTTCTGTAGAGACTGCCCTGTTTCACCAATGTAACACTTGCCACAAGAACGATCAATTTTATAAACTCCTTTGAGTTGATGTCTATCAATATCATCCTCGACAGACCTCATACCTTTCTTAATTGTTCCAGTTGCTGAGAACTGAATGATTATGTCTTTTCTTTTTAAGATTTTGGCAATCCTATCTGTCACCCCTTGAATATATGGCAGGAAAAATCTACCACGCTGAGGAAGGTTTTAGGTCTAAGGTTCCTCTAAAAACACTCTTCTTTCTGCTCTTTCTATAACACTCTTAATATCTTTTTCCCTATATCCTATACATTTAAATACCGAAAATAAATGCTTCTTCTCTTCCTCAAGATGATCAGAGTTAGAGATTCAAAGGGCTCTAGTGGCAAGAGTGTTTAGGACACCAAGCTTCTGGGACAGGTGATGGTATGATTCAGAGTGGAGGTACCTTTCTATGTGAGTTGATTTTCTAAAAACTTTATGTCCTAAAGAGACATCCTCATTTCTAATTATAAGAACATCTAAGAATGGGATCCTATTGTCTTCCTCCACTTCCATAGTAAATTTTATTTCGGAAGAGATAGAGTTAAGGTGCATAAAGAACTTATCAAGGTATGTCCTACCATGAGTCCATTTTAGGTTGGTATCATCGACGAATCGTTTCCACCAAGCTGGCTTCAAAGGGTATGTTTCAAGGGCTTTCTTTTCAAAGTATTCCATATATAAGTTGGCCACAATTGGAGAAAGGGGTGATCCCATTGCCACCCCAGATGTCTGCTCATAGTAATCTCATTGAAATGTGAAAATTGAAGACCGTAAACAAATCTCAGCATGTTTTGCAGTTTCTGGGTCCGTAACCTCATTGATAACCTAAATAGCTTCATCTAAGGGGATCGTGGTGATAATGACACCATGTCAAAACTTACTAGGATTTCATCCTGGTCTACCCTCTCATTTCTTATAAGTTTCACAAAATCATGGGAGTCCTTGATATAGGAATCAGTGTTCCCTATGAGAGGCCTCAGGATCTTCGCAACATATTTAGCGAGCTTGTAGGTTGGTGAACCAATGGTATTAACTATTGGTCTAAGAGGAACCCTTTCCCTATGGATATTGGGCAACCCATAAATTCTTGGGAAGGTTTCATATGAAGGAGTTAATTTCTTCTTTAATTTTTCATCAAGCTTGGAATCTGAGATTGCCTTCTTGACTTCTCTCATAATCTTAGGAATGGTGTTAGTTTTAAGTTTCTTTTAAGTACCACAACTAAGGATTTCATTCATTTTATGAATGTAATCTTCTTTATCGAGGATCAAGGCTGCCCCACCCTTATCAGCTTTTAGAACTACAATCTTGTTATTATTTCAAAGGGATCTAAATGCACCTTTCTCTCCTCTACTCAAATTAATATTGGGAACTTTTTCCTTTCTCATTATGAGGGAAAATTCTTGTATTATTGCCTCCTTGACTTCTAAGGGTATGTTAACCATCCCATCCTCTATGCCACAGATGATACTTTCAACCGGGATGTTTCCAGTAGCAACTGCAAACCCTAGACCTTTGTTGAGAACACTAATAACTCTTGGGTCTAATTCCTGAGACGAAAAATTAACTACCTTTCTTCTCGGAATTATTTTGGAGGATAAATTAGAACCTTGGTTATTGAAACACGGGCTATTCTGAGTAACTGCGCTACTGTCACTAGTCCTTCCTACTGCTTGGTTCCTATTTGGTTTTTTTTTTATTTAGATCAGCGTTGGTGTCATTTATTTTAATTAGAATTTCAGGCCTATTCTTTCTTATTTCTACTACAAGTGGTTCACTATTATTCTTATTCCTATTGAATGAAATGGCATTATCTGAGGGAAATTGATTAATATCATAATTTCTTAATCACTCAACGTCATTAGGGATAGTTTTGAAGTTAATTTATGTCTCTGTTCCTGATCCTATCTCACTATACGACCCAACTAAGTTTCTTACTTCCTTTGCGGTGTTGGGAGCAGTAATCTCGGTCCATTCAGAACTTATGTTTATGTCCGAGCTACTGTCTATAAATATAGCTTTTGGGTTAATGTCGCTGGTCCTTCATGTGTTTCAATACCATTTATTATGTTGCTAACCTTGTTGTCCTCATTTACGAAAACGCTAATCGATTTTCATTTTTGCAATCTGGGCCCTATCCATATACCGTCGTCTATCTTATTTAGCTCTGTGGTTCTTTCCTTCTCTATGATGCCACTAGAACCTGAGTTCTCCACACTGCTATTTCTGTTCTTGATACTGTCTACTATGTTGCTAACCTGGCTGTCCTCATTTTCGAAAATATCAATTGATTTTCATTTTTGCAATATGGGCCCTAACCAAATACCGTCGACTGTTTTATTTTCCTCTGCGGTTCCTACCTTCTCTTCGATGCCAACAGGACTTGAGTTCTTCGCTCTCCTATTATTGTTTGAGGTATCTGAAAATGTCGAACGGTCTTCTCTGTTCTAGAACCTTGGCTTACTGTCGGAGCCATACCTGGTAACTACAGTTTTTATGGAGTCTTTAGACCTCCTTGAACCAAAATTTCTTGAACTTGCTACTGCGTTGTTGAATGGAATCGATCCGTCGCCTCCTATTATCCAACTATTATTTTTAGTCAACATTTTTTCTAATAATTTTGAGAGCTTCTTATGTTGTCTAGTTTGAGCAATCTGGCCTTCGTTCTGAGCCTTTAGAGCCTCTTTGGCATCCACTACGGACCAGAGATCTCTGTTAATGTTTTTGGCTAGTTTAAGATGTGAAGAAAATCTAACCGTCCAAGACTATCCATAGATATGCCCTAAATTTTTTAATTTTTTCACGCACCAGAGACCTGCTTAGTTTTAAGAATGCCTTATCGTTATATCTATTATGTAATCTATGATTAATTTGCGCAAAAGAGGGAATTAGGTTATTATCTCGACAATATTTAAGAAATTTTAGATCTGCAGCTCTTCTTAATATCCCCTCCATACAGGGATATAACTTTAGATTTCAGGCATCTGTGGTTCATTTTTTTATTTAGTTGAATCTCGGAGTACCCATAGTAATAATCATGTTTATCAACGTTTCAAATCCCAACAGGGATCCATCATCAAGACAATATTGAATGATGATAGAAGAAGAGCTGAGTGAGAGTATAAATAGTGTTAAGGTATTTTTAAGATCATTTTCAAGGAGATGAGGTCATCTTGAAATTTTATATTTATATTTTTATTTTTAATTTATATTGTTTTATTATTTTAAATAGTTATTAGCCAATTTTTAGAGTTTTTATTATAATTTTGTAATAAATTGTATTTTCATATTTATATTTTATATTTAAAGAGATTTTAATAAATAGTTTTTATTAATATTAATAGATTATGTAAATTTTTGTAATGTTTTATTAGATTAATTAATTAGATAGATTTTTTTATTAATTTTTTATTTATGTTTTTTATTTACTATCATATATTTTTTAATTCCAATAAATTAATTATTTGATTCATAATTATTATAATAATCAAATTTTTAATCCTCCTTAAATTTTTTTTTTTTTTTGCTTAATTATATTTTATTTTAATAATATAACTAGTTTTATTAATTAATTAATAAGTTACTGAATATTATAATTAGATATTAATTACTTGTATAATAAGTTAGATGCTATTATAATAATTAATTTTTGCTATAAATATTTCATAATGCTCTTACTAATTTTATAAATGAAATATTCATATTTTTATTATTATAAACTAATCTTTAAATAATTTATTATTCTTTTAATTATAATAGATATTAATCTTTAAATAATTTATTATTCTTTTAATTATAATAGATATTAACTTTAATTGATTAATTATAATAGATATTAACTAAATAAATGACTAATTCTAATTGAATTGGTAATATTATTATAACTTAATAGAGTGATTATTATTAAATATGAAATATTCTTATTATTATTATTAAATAACTATTATTATAGTTATAACTAATCATTAATGGTTATTATTATAGATACTAAATAGTAATAATAATTAATTATTATTAAGAATTATAGTAATAATTATTTTTATTTTCCGTCGAGGCTCTGCCCGGGGAGGGTCTTCACGTCCTTCAATCGAAAATCCCCAATCCCACTGCTGTCGATGCCTTTGCCATCGAATTGCTGAGGCCAACCCCCTCCAAACAAGCCAATTCATGGACTCCAGAAGCCCAGATTCTGACCCGGCACCTCTGCCTGCTTTCGGTTCTGCCATTTTCTCCTTCAGCAGCTCTCAGGAAAAACCCCGTATCAATGCCCACGTCTCGGTTCTCTTCCTTGAAGAACCTCAGGATGATGGCGAGGAACATCTCAGCAAGGGGAAGCACCCGGGCGGGAGCTCAAAGGATGTCGAGGAGACGCCAGCGGCTGCTCCAGAGCACGCCTCCAACCTACCTCAGACTCAGGCGGCGTTATCACCCACGGGGGACAATGACGACATGGATTCCTTTCCTACTGCAGAGGAAAGGGAAAAATATGGCTGGTGCAGGGTGGTCGAGGAGAAGCCGGACGATTAGCCGTCCATCCGCTCAGCATCACATTCTCAGGCGCTGCTCAGGTCCTATTTTGATTTTCTGTGTTTGTCATGTTGGCTTACTGTATGTTCTTGCTATGTTTGTTCGGCCCGAAAGGGATCTTGCTGAAGGTTTTTTGATGCCCCTGCGAGGGATGAACACTTTTGGTCCAGAGCCCCTGCGCGGGATGTTAAGTATGATCTGGCTGCACTTCTGTGGTTTAAAGCCCCTGCGTGGGTTGTTTTGCTCAGTCGCGGTGCCCCTGCGTGGGCTGCTCTTTCTGATAACTCTCATTCCAAAGTGCCACAGTTGGCCTTTGGCAAAATGACTCTGTGATTGTAACTGTTTTTCCTGTTCCTGTATATAATAGAATAGTATAGTTTTAACGAGAAAAAAAAAATAATTATTTTTATTTTTAATTTTATTTTTAGTATGAGATCAGAGAATTTTAATAAGGGAAGTTACCTGGTTACCTGAAATGTATTAGCAGTCCTAATCCCTTTGATTAAAGGAAGCAAACTTCCACTAATATCGATACCGTTGTCTCTGTTGAAATTATGCAGATGTTTTATGATTTCAAGGGCCTCCCTAATCTTTCATCTATGATATTGTTCCTCTCTTGCGATAATTGAGGCACTTTCCAAACAAACTTGGCGTTTTGTTTTCGAGGAATGCTCTGCAAGAGCCAATGTACGACACCTTCCATTCTTAATATCTGCCCCATGTTCTTTTAGTCTTTTCTGTAGAGACTGCCCTATTTCACCAATGCAACACTTACCACAAGAATAGTCAATTTTATAAACTCCTTTGAGTTGATGTCTATCAATATCATCCTTGACAGACCTCATACCTTGCTTAATTTTTCTAGTTGCTGAGAACTGAGTGACTATGTCTTTTCTTTTTAATATTTTCACAATCCTATTTATCACCCCTTGCATATATGGTAGGAAAACTCTACCACAATGAGGAATGTTTTGTGTCTTAGGTTCCTCTGAAAACACTCTTCTTTTCGCTTTTTCTATAGCTCTCTTAATATCTTTTTCTCTATATCCTATACCTTTAAATACCGAAAATAAATGCTTCTTCTCTTCTCAAGATGATCAGAGTCAGAGATTCGAGGGGCTCTAATGGAAAGAGTGTTCAAGACACCAAGCTTCTGGGATGGGTGATGGTATGATTCAGTGCAGAGGTATCTTTTTATGTGAGTTAATTTTCTAAAAACTTTATGTCCTAAAGAGACATCCTCCTTTCTGATGATAAGAACATCTAAGAAGGGGATCCTATTGTCTTCCTCCACTTCCATAGTAAATTTTATTTCGAAAGAGATAGAGTTAAGGTGCATAAAGAACTTATCAAGTTATTTCCTACCATGAGTCCATTTTAGGTTGGTATCATCGACGAATCGTTTCCACCAAGATGGCTTCAAAGTTTATGTTTCAAGGGCTTTATTTTCAAATTATTCCCTATATAGGTTGCCCACAACTAGAGAAAGGGGTGATCCCATTTCCACCCCAGATGTCTCCTCATAGTAATCTCCTTAAAATGTGAAAACTGTGGACCGTAAACAAATCTCAGCAAGTTTTGCAGTTTTTGGGTCTGTAACCTCATTTAACCTGAATAGCTTCATATAAGGTAATTTGGTGAATAACGACACCACGTAGAAACTTACTAGGATGTCATCCTGGTCTACCCTCTCATTTCTTATAAGTTTCACAAAATAATGGGAGTCCTTGATATAGCAATCAGTGTTCCCTATGAGAGGCCTCAGGATCTTCGCAACGCATTTAGCAAGCTCATAGGTTAGTCAACCAATGGTATTAACTATTGGTCTTAGAGGAACCCCTTCCTTGCGAATTTTGGGAAACTCATAAATTCTTGGGAAGGTTTCATAGGAAGGAGTTAATTTCTTCTTTAATTTTTCATCAAGCTTGGAATCTGAGATTACCTTCTTGACTTCTCTCATAATCTTAGGAATGGGGTTAGTTTTAAGTTTATTATAAGTACCAGAACTAAGGTGTTCATTCATTTTACGAATGTAATCTTCTTTATCGAGAATCACGACTGCCCCACCCTTATCAGCTTTTAGAACTACAATCTTGTTATTATTTCAAAGGGATCTAAATGCACCTTGCTCTCCCCTACTCAAATTACTCTTGGGAAATTTTTCCTTTCTCATTATGAGAGAAAATTTGTGTACTAATGCCTCATTTTCTTATAAGGTAAGGTTAACCATCCCATCCTCTACGCCACAGATGATACTTTCAACCGAGATGTTTCTAGGAGCAAGTGCAAACCCTAGACCTTTGTTGAAAACACTAATAACTCCTGGGTCTAATTCCTGAGACGAAAAATTAACTACCTTTCTTCTCGAAATTATTTCGGAGGATAAACTAGAACCTTGGTTATTGAAACACGGGTTGTAATGAGTAACTGCACTACTGTCACTAGTCCTTCCTACTGCTTGGTTCCTATTTGGTTTGTTGTTATTTAGATCAGCGTTGGTGTAATTATTTTAATTCAAATTCCATGCCTATTCTTTCTTATTTCTACTACAAGTGGTTCACTATTATTCTTATTCCTATTGACTGAAATGCCGTTGTCTGAGGGAAATTGATTAATATCATAATTTCTTAATCCCTCAGCGGAATTGGGGACAATTTTGAAGTTAACCTTTCTCTCTGTTCTTGATCCTATCTCACTATACGACCCAACTAAGTTTCTTACTTCCTCCATGGTGTTGGGAGTAGTAATCTCGATCCATTCAGAACTTATGTTTATGTCCGAGCTACTGTCTATAAATATAGCTTCTAGGTTGATGTCGTTGGCCCTTCGTGCATTCTCAATACCGTCTGCTATGTTTCTAACCTTGTTGTCCTCATTTACGCAAACGCTAATAGATTTTCATTTTTTCAATCTAGGCCCTATCCATATACCACCGGCTATCTTATTTAGCTCTGTTCTTCCTGTCTTCTCTACGATGCCACCAGAACCTGAGTTCTCCACGCTCTTATTTATATTCTTGATACCGTCTGTTATGTTGCTAACCTGGTTGTCCTCATTTTCGAAAACATCAATTGATTTCCATTTTTGCAATCTGGGCCCTAACCAAATACCGTCAGCTATTTTATTTTCCTCTGCAGTTCCTACCTTCTCTTTGATGCCAATAGGACCTGAGTTCTTCACACTTCTATTACTGTTTGAGGTATCTAAAAAACGTCGAACGATGTTCTCAGTTATGGAACCTTGGCTTACTATCGGAGCCATACCTGGAAACTATGGCTTTATGGAGTCTTCAGACCTCCCTGAAACGGAATTTCTTGAACCTGCTACTGCGTTGCTGAATGGAATCGATCTGTCGCCTCCTATTATCCAACTATTATTTTTAGTTGGCATTCTGTCTGATAATTTTGATAGCTTCTTGTGTTGTCTAGTTTGAGCAATCTGGCCTTCGTTCTGAGCCTTTAGAGCTGCTTTGGCATCCACTATGGACCAAAGATCTCTGTTAATGTTGTTGGCTAGTTTAAGATGTGAAGAAAAAGCTAACCGTCCAAGACTATCCATAGATGCCCTAACTTTTTTAATTTCTACACACACTAGAGACCTGCTTAATTTTAAGAATACGTTATTGTTATATATATTATGTAATCTATGATTAATTTGGGCAAAAGAGGGAATTAGGTTATTGTCTCGGCAATATTTAAGAAATTTTAGATCTGCAGCTATTCTTGCTATCTTTAATCTGAAATTTTCGAACAAAATGGTCTCATTCCATGTATCCCCTCCATACAGGGATATAACTTTGGATTTCATGCATCTGTGGTTCATTTTATTATTTAGATGAATCTTGGAGTACCCACAGTAATAATTGTGTTTGTCAACGTTTCAAATCCCAACAGGGATCCATCATCAGGACAATACTCAATGATGATAGAAGAAGAGCTGAGTGAGAGTATAAATAATGTTAAGATATTTTTAAAATCATTTTTAAGGAGATGAGGTCGGCTTGAAATTTTATATTTTTATTTTTATTTTTAATTTATGTTGTTTTATTATTTTAAATAATTATTAGCGATTTTTTAAAGTTTTTTATTATAATTTTGTAATAAATTGTATTTTCATATTTATATTCTTATATTTAAAGAGATTTTAATAAATAGTTTTTATTAATATTAATAGATTATGTAAATTTTTGTAATGTTTTATTAGATTAATTAGTTAGATAGATTTTTTTATTAATATTTTATTTATATTTTTTACTTACTATTATATATTTTTTAATTCCAAAAAATTAATTATTTGGTTCATAATTACTATAATAATCAAATTTTTAATCCTGATTAATTTTATTTTTTTTATTTTGCTTAACTATATTTTATTTTATTAATATAACTAGTTTTATTAATTAATTAATAAATTACTAAATATTATAATAACATACTAATTACATGTATAGTAAGTTAGATGCTATTATAATAATTATTTTTTTTTATAAATATTTAATGATGCTCTTACTAATTATTATAAATGAAATATTCCTATTATTATTATAACTAATCTTTAAAAAAATTATTATTCTTTTAATTATAATATATATTAACTAATTAATTGTTTAATTATAATAGATATTAACTAAATAAATGATTAATTCTAATTGAATTCGTAATATTATTATAACTTAATATAGTAACTATTATTAAATATGAAATATTCTTATTATTATTATTAAATAATTATTATTATAGTTATAACTAATCATTAATCATTATTATTATAGATACTTAATAATAATAATAATATTATACAGTGAATATAACTATATCATTAATCATTATTATTAGTAGAAACTAAAAAATAATAATAATAATAATTAATTAATTATTATTAGAATTATAATAATAATGATTTTTAATTTTAATTTTATTTTTAGTATGAGATCAAAGAATTGAATAAGAGAAGTTACTTGGTTACCTGAAATGTACTAGTGGTCCTAATCCCTTTGATTAAAGGAAGCCAACTTCCACTAACCTCGATACCGTTGTCTCTATATAGATTATGCGGATGTCCCAAAGAGAGTTGTAACTGTGTGATTTTCTCTTCCTTAGATTTAATCTCTTGTTGATGTGTCATTTTAAGTTGCTCGAGCTCTTGAGACAACTGTTGTTGTCTTTGAATGGATTGCTGGTCAATTTTTTGCTTTTCTAGGTTCAATTATTCATCAAGCTGCTCAATATTTTGTTTCTCTACTGTTAACTATTCCTCAAGCCGATTAATCTTTTGCTGCTCTACTGCCAACTGTTCTTCAAGATGATTAATCTTTTGATCCTTTTCTTTGATCAATTGATTCACTTTAGTTGCCTTATTAATTGTAGCAGTTGTGTATGCCCCTGCAAATTGAGATAACTTACTCAAATCCTGAGAAGGATTGACCTCTGAATCTTTCCATATGACATTCATAAATTTAGATTGAGGAGTTGTGGATGATGTTTGATCTATTTTCCTCTTTTTCCTCTGCCTCCTGACTACAGCCCTATGTTTTGGGCTGTAAAACACATGCAAGGGTGGAATTTCCTCAATGTTCAATGTAATCTCTCCTGAAGGATTTTCAGGGATTATTTCTATCTCTTTTTGAGCTATGTCTTTGCTGGGTGTCTCTTTAATCCCAATATCAGGAAAAATGGGTCGTTGTGTTCCGGGAGGTGTTGATGTGATAATGTTTTGAAGATCATTCAGACTTCTTATCTGTTGGTCAAATTGCTCCCATTCTTTAATCAATATGGGATCAATGTGAACATCAATGTTTAGTTGTTCACTGGCCTTATCACTTGTCTCAATTTCTTCATAAATATTCTCTATAACATGCTTACTATTGTGTTCTGCCTGCCCAATGATTGGTATAGTACTTAATAAATCTAGAGGTACTATCAGTAACCTCTGTGTCCTGTATTCAATGAATTTGTCTGTTTTCTTATCATTCAATTTGAATTTTTCCAGGTGGCTTACTGTTGATAATAATTCTGCTGAAGCAAATAAGTCATCAAACTCATCTTCCTCGTGCAATAATTTATTAACTTTGATCTGAGTTGTGAAATTGAAAGAAACGTTCTTTGGGTCATATTGTCTTTTAGGGATAACAGATAGACTCGGATCCTTTGTCTTGTTTTCTTCTTTCTTGGCATGTTTAAAATCATGTAATGAGTAGGTGCCACAGTGAAGAGGAAAGGTAGGCCACAACTATTTCTTGGAGTCTTTAAGATTTCTATACATCCCTTTTTCTACTATCCGGTAGTCTACTTCCCTGGCTAATAGCTTATTTGGAATGTAAAGTGGAAGAACATGAGGATCTGTAATGCTGCCAAAAACACTAACATAGGTGAATATCTCTTCACCAAACTAACTACTGATTGAGGTTAAATCAATGTTGGCCTCGTCAAACAGCCAAGGAGCAGGTTTATTAAAGATATCTTAATGGACGGGTAAAATGAAACCATGGAAAATCCTATATAAATGATTCTTGTATTCAGACTTCCATAAGTATTTATGGTAAATATGAATGGGGGTTGGGTCCTGAACAGTCCATTTCCAACCTAGTATGGGAAATTCGGAATTAAAACAAACTGTGTCAACTATGTAAGCACTCATATGGAATGGGGGCACAAATTGGGTAGTGACAAATCTGTTCTTTCTATAATCCAGTATTTGACTAGCCATTTTATCTGATAGGATAGTTGCCCAATCCATGACAAAGGAGTTTATCACTGCTTCTATCAATGGAACCATCTCAATAGAAAATCTAGCAGAATTGGGGCTTCCAAAGAGTCTACACATCATAGCAACATCATAATAATATGGAGATGCTAAGGAGTCCACGGAATACATATCAGAGGATTCATGTTTGTGCTTGTTAGGAAAGTGTCTCCATTGCTTGATAGGGCCTGATTCAATATCATTCTCCTTGGTGAAAGCTTCCAGGAATGATTTGTTGTAGTGTCGTTGATGATCTAGAAAGTGATACATTCTCTTGACATCTTCAGGTTTGAAGGATCCAAACATCCTTCCATCAACTATGAAGAAAGCTCTGTCTGTTATGTTAATGCTCTCGATTACCCATCTTACCATATCATTATATGGTAAAATCTTTACACGGGTTGTTATTCGATGGAGGAAAGAGTTGGCCAAATCATTGAGCATGTTTTCTGATTTATCAGTTCCATCAGTTGTTGCTTCTTCTTCTATCTCCTTCGGATCTTCATTTTCAAGAAAAGCATATATGCCTTCCCACGAGGTCTTACCAAAGCCTAGACAGGTAGTATCTGAGATTAATGCCAATTTTCCTTGTCCTTCTTCCACTATAAGGGGAGCCTTTGTCTTTCGAGCTCTCTTAGACATCTTGACTGACTGCGTGATTCTGGATTTACACTGCAAAATGAGAAAGAGGAGCGTGATAGGCAAAAAACTTTGAGAGGAGCCAATACAACTAATTATAGACTAAAATCAGTTATGCACATCAAAATATCTCATATAGTACATAGTCACAAAGGATGAAATCCTTAAAGGATTGTAACCATAACTGCCTCTTAATGCATTACCATATCCTCATAACGTGAAACTTTAATGCCAAATTAATATATGTCGCATCACAAGTTTTCCAATGGTCCTTTTAGAACAGGTGTCACAACTCTGTGATTTTTCAATTGGTGATTGTATTATTTTAATACGTGTAGAGTCATTGCATATCGCAAATCGAGAGTTACAAGCACTATGTCTGAAAGAATTCCTTGTATTGTTGCAATTGAAATGGGTGATGAGCTAGCACATAGAGTTGGCAGGTTCCTTTCAAACTTGGCAAATCATGTTCTTCCTTCATAAATCATGTTTTCTTTTATAATTGATTTAATATTATATCGCGAGTCTTCATAGTAGATGCTACTTGTTTCTATTGGGAGCGTGGTATGTGATATGTGATCACGATAGTTATATTGCATAGAAAATTTTCAATGGAGTGGTTTCAATGTTTTCCTATGGATTGGCGATATGTGATATGCGATAGCCTTATCGCATCGCAAGGTTTCAACGAAGTGCCCTAACTTATTCCTTAGGATTACCGATATGCAAAATGTGATAGTTATATCTCATCGCATATTTATAGATCGATATTTTCAATATAAAACTTTGCAATGAGGCATTTGCAATGACTTTGATCGCATCACAACTTTTCAAATGGATGTTCATTGGTCTTAAGTAGTTGTGATTTGCGATGAGCAGTTTCGAACACTCATAAAGAAACTTTGATATGAAAAGTATGGAAAAGCTATTTTTACTCAAAAAGTTTTATTTCTTTTTATATCCTAAAGGGGACCTATTTCTTATTTAGTGTCTTTAGACTAAGATTAAAAATTTGAAATGGGTGGTTGTTGTATAGCACAACAATTTGTGACTCACTGGAAGAACCAGTTATCTCTGAATAAAATAATGAAATTTATAACACTTTCTTAAGTAGAATAAATTAAGAAAAAGGGAACTATCTTGGAATTCGTTAGATAAAAAAATTTACTCTGAATAAAAAAAAACATATCAATTTTGCAATTTCTTCTACAAACCCTTACCATAAATAAAAACATCTTTTGGTTTCTTCAAGCTTTGATTGGTTGTTAAAGATAAAGTAGGGGGCTCCTCCAACTTAGCTTTTAAATTTACTCTTTTGTCATAGGTAGTGCCATTGCTGCCAGCAAACATCTATATTCTCGACAGGGTTACCATTTAACCATCAACTATTCATTATCCCATCCATCTAAGAGTATATTCTTTTAAAGATAAATTCAAAAAGATATATCTACATATATATTTTTTTCATATTTTTATTTTATTATTTTATTTGATTAAAAGCCATTGCCCTAGTTTGGTAGCCAGAAGATGACAATGCCATTCACTGGTTGTAATTAAAGTGAACAAGATGGCTCTTGATGAGACCCCTTGTCTTTTGATTATAAGCCATTACCCTGTTTTGGTATGCAATATTGATAATGCCAACTTAACTAGTTTCCTATGATAACGGTAAGCAGGCTCGTAACGAGACCTCTTATCTTTTAAATCGGATATATTTTAGAATTACAATCTAAAAAATCATAAACCTAGTGGATGGGGTGAATTCTTAACCTCTTAAGAGTTTATGGATGACAATTATAGAGTTGTAGATGCTTAGTTGGAGAAAGTCTTTACCCATTTATAAATAACCTTTCTCAACTGATAAAACTCAAAATGTTTTACTGTGTTTTCAAGATTTGAAAGATTTCACAAATTTAAAATGGATTTTAAAGTTTCATGTTTTTATCTAATTTCCAAAGCTGTAATCATTTCCTTGAAAGTTTCTACTTTTTAAAAGCAAGTAGTAACAATATTCTTTCAAATAGATTTTCAATAGTAGAAAGCCAATGGTAGACTATTTACAACATTATTTCTAAAAGAAACCAGAATTTGCATAAAGAATATGTCGGGTAAGAAGGGGTTACCTCCTTAGGAAAAGAATTTCTTTAAGATAATCCCATTCACAAGAAGACAATCTCTCTTTCGTGATAAGTCTTGCAGTAGAAACGTTGATGAGCCTATCTTTTCAACAATTTGAAATGGTCCAAGCCACATCTTTTGAAATTTGGTATGCTTACCTTTGTCTTCATGTGCTTTTCCCCATTTCAAAACGAGATCACCAATATATAATATTTTTGAGCGGCAGAACTTGCATCAAAAGAATATTTAATGATTTGCTGATGTTTAGCATGAGTAATTTTGGCCTTTTCTCTTTCCTCATCCAGTTTAAGAATTTGATCAAACCTTAATTGAATAGAGGAAGATGGAGTTTTTTCAATGAATTTTATTAGGGCTAGAGATGGGAGGGCTAAATTTGGTGGAATTACAGTTTCTTCCCATATACTAAGTTAAAAGGAGAAGTACATATTGAGGCCTTCTGATTTATGCGATCTGCCCATAATGCAAATATTAAAGATTTACGCCAATTCTTTTGGTTTTGATCAACATTTCCTTTAATAATCCTAATGAGATTTTTGTTAGTTGACTCTGCTAAGTCGTTTCCTTGAGGATAGTAATTTGTAGAGTATTTTAACTTAAAACCTCTCTTAAGACAAAATTCAACTATAGTATTTCCAGAAAAATAAGATGCATTGTCAAAGATAAGCGTGTTAGGTAAGCCAAACCTTGTAATATGAACTGATCAATAAATTTGATAATCGCATCAGAATTGGCTACCTTTAGCGGAATTGCTTCTACCCACTTTGTGAAGTAGTCTGTGGCTATGAGGATGTATTTGTGTTGCTCGAAATAATGTGGAATGATCTCTCCTATAATATCAAGCCCCTACTATTCAAATGGTTGATCAATGTTAACTGGTTGTAAAGGAAATGTTGGTTTCCTTTGTCTCCCACTAGCAGTTTGGCATATCTTGCACTTCCTCATGTAGTCATGGGCATATTTGAACAAATTCGACCAATAATATCCAACATGTAGTATTTTGTGGGCTGTAGTGTCTCCTCCAACATGTCCACCTGCTGGGCTATCATGTAGTTCCTGCAAAACCTTTTGCGCTTCAGATTTTTCAAGGCATCTTAATAGAATAGAATCATAATTTCTCTTGAATAACACATCATCAATGATTTCATAGTGTTTGGCTTTTAACCTTAAGGTACGTTTGTTTTTGTAGTTGAATTAAGGGGGAGAATATCCATTTTTTAAGTGAAAGATCAGATCAACATATTGAGACTCAGAGTCAATGATACTTATCTCGTTTACTTGTGCAATACTATCTGAATCTTCATGATCTAGTATGTTGGAAGCTCCTGCAAGTAACCTATAAAAACCTTGTCCTCTAACAAATTTTTCTCTGGTTTAATATCAATGTCATATTCTTGAAAATCTATTACCCAATTAGCTCTTTTCTCTCCTAATTATCTTTGAACTAGCAATTATGTCACTGCAGAGAATGGGACTATTACTTTAGTGTGTGTTTTAGGAGGAATGGTCTAAAATGTTTGATAGATTTAAATACAACGAAAGCTTTCTTTTCAACTTCGGAATAATTAAGCTCAACACCATGCAAATTAGAACTAAAGAAAGATATGGGTGCTTCTACTTGTTGATCGTTGATTTGTGTTACAAGAGCAGCATAAGATGTTTTAGTGGCCAAAGTATACAAAATAAAATGACTAGAAAAATTGGGAGTATTCAATGCAGGATCGTTAATGATTGCTTGTTTGATTGAATCAAAGGCTTCCCTTTCATTATGTCCCCATTTGAAGACTGAATTTTTATTAATCATGGATTTCAAGGTAAAACAATATGAGAAAAATCAGGAACAAATCTTCTCACAAAATTTATCTGTCCCAAAAATGATTGCATAGATTTCTTATTATGTGGCAAAGGGATATCAGAAATTTCTTTTATCCTGTAAGGGTCCATGTATATGCCATTTTTGGATACAATAAACCCTAAAAGTTTACCTTCATTAAGAGCAAAGAATGATTTCTTGGGATTTAAGGAAATCCCATATCTTTTGCAATGTTCAAAGATCTACTTTAAATCATGCAGATGATTGCTCTTTTTCTTAGAGTAGACAGTTATGTCATCTAAGTAAGCTACGACCTTCCTATTGATCAAACCTTTGAAAGCTATGTCCATAGCTCTATGGAAAGTAGCTCCAGCATTTATCAAACCAAAAGGCATTTTCTGATAAGCATATGTTCCCCATTTAGTTCTGAATGTAGTCTTTAATCTATCATCTGGATGTACCAGGATCTAGTTGTATCTTGAAAAACCATCAAGAAAAGACATTAACTCTGAACCAGCTACAAATTGAAGTATCTACTCCATTGTTGGTAATGGGAAATTATCTTTCTGACATGCTTTGTTGAGATTCCTAAAATCTATGCAAATCCTAATATCACCATTCTTTTTTCTCACAAGTACTAAATTTGAGACCCATTTAGAATGTCTGACAGGAAATATTATTTTGGCTTTAAGGAGTTTATTCAAATCTACTTTGATTTGGCTTTCAATATTTGGGTGAATTTTCCTTAGTTTCTGTTATAGAGGTTTCTCATCAGAGATCATTGGAATTGTGTGTTGAATGATAGAGGTATCATAAGTTTTCAGATCTTCATAATTCCAAGCAAAAACAAAATTGTATTTCTTCAATAAACTGATAAAAGCAAATCTTTCATGTGATTAAAGTCCAAGTCCAAGATTGGCATTTTGTGGTTTGGCATCAGTGCCGAGATTTACTAATTCAAACCTTAAAGCTTAAATTTGAAGTTTTTCATTAGTGACCTTTTTGAATCTATCCTTAATATCATAAAGATCTTCTAGATTGACCACATATTTAGGAATAGGAATTTCATTGACTTTCTGCTTTAATTAAAGATCATAATCACTTTCATCGATAATTTGATCATCATAAGATCCTTCAGATGTTAAGAAATTTAAGATATCCACATAATGATTGAACACTCGCCAATCGGTGACATTATTTGGGACAGATGGCCGAAAAATTAATTCAATAGAAAATGTATCTAGACTATAATCTTCGGATGGAAGGAGTTTAGAAGCAACATTAGCGAGGAGATCTGTTGCTACATTCTGTGATCTAGGAATAGGAGAAATGTCAAATGCCAGAAAATGAGTTATGAGATCTTGAACAAGTGATTGATAATGTTTCAGATGCCCTGAAAGACAATGGATAGTATTTCTCACTTGTTTAATGACAATTTCAGAATCACCAAATACTTTCAGATATTGGATATTCAGGCCTATTGCTTTATAGAGACCTTGAATCAATGCTTCATATTCTGCAGTATTGTTGGTACACTCAAATTCTAATCTACATGATAACATCATTTTTTCTCCTTCAAGACTAACTAAAATACATCCTGCTCGTGCACCGTCATTAGATTTAGATCGATCAAAATAAAAAGACCAAAATAAAGACTTATTTACAGTTTCATCTACAAGTTCATCTGCAACACTAACACACTTAGAAGTATTGGTACTAGAGAAATTTTCAATTTGTGATATGACACTATTAACAGGAAAAGGAGATTGTTGAGCATTGAAATTCCAAAAAAATGATTCATCCGAATAGTTTCCAAGAATGTTATTATTGAAGGCTACAGGTTGATTTTCTTCCTCAAACTTAGTTACTGTGTGAGTCAAATGTTTTTTTTGTCATCAATTCTGATTTGATTTGGTTTCCCATTATAGGGAAGCCACATGTGAGACCAATCAGTTGAAATATAACCATGAACTTTTTCAGACCAATCCCTTCTAAGGATCAAACCATAAAACTCAGGGATGTCAGCAATTAATATATCAATTCTTTAGACAACCCTAAGATCGACAGATAGTCTGAAAGGAACTGAATTTATTTCTCCTAAAACTTGAACCTTAGTTCGATCTAAATGGACAATATGAACTGCAGATTTCTAGGGTTCAATATTCAACTTGGAGCAAAATGATGATGGAATTATGTTTGATGAAGACCCTAAATCAATCAAGCAGTTATGCAAATTTATATTGTACATCTCATAAGTTAAGAGAAAAAGAAGAGTGTGATAATTTGATCTATCCCCAATTAAAACAACATCGGTAGCATCCACCTTATCAGATGGTGGCTTACCTGATCCTCTAGCAACCTTTGATAATACCATTCTGCTGATGCCTCTAAAATTGTAGCACCAACATTGGGGGATAACCACTCGGTCCGGACCTTAGTGCAACTCCTTTTCCGTTTGGTATGGTGGCTTCGACTAGATATTATGGGACCAGTTTCCCAATATAGTATGATTTGATGAATGGGTGTTTTAAATGTATAAAAGGATGATAGATGGTTTAATATATAAGCTCTAAAATATAAATATATATCTATATAACCTGGGTGATCTCATAATAATTCGATTCTTGATGATTCCTAGCAGAAAAATGATAATATAAATTATTCAATTATCTACAAAAAGATGCATCTAAATGATGATTACTTTGTTTAAGAAATTAAACAAAGTAATGTGAAAACATATCGCATAACATACTAATATTTACCGTTGACATATGTATACAATATAACAATTCTAGATCTTTCAAAAGTGAAATAATACAAAGTTGTTTAAAACATGAGAATATATCAACAATAATAAATCAATGGAATTCTAATTACATAAAAACAAGAAAAAAGAACAATGATAGAAGTACCATATGCATTTAGTATCAGATCAGAGAATTTTAATAAGAGAAGTTACCTGGTTACCTGAAATGTACTGGTGGTCCTAATCCCTTTGAGTAAAGGAACCCAACTTCCACTAATCTCGATACCATTGTCTCTATTGAGATTATGCGGATGTTTTATAATTTCAAGGGCCTCCCTAATCTTTTGTCTATGATATTGTTCCTTCTTGCGATAATTGAGGTGCTTTCCAAACAAAATTGGTGTTTTTTTTTTATGAATGCTCCACAAGAGCCGATATGCGAGACCTTCCATTGTTAATATCTGCCCCATGTTCTTTTAGTCTTTTCTATAGAGACCGCCCTGTTTCACCAATGTAACACTTACCACAAGAACAATCAAATTTATAAACTCCCTTGAGTTGATGTCTATCAATATCATCCTTGATAGACCTCATACCTTGCTTAATTGTTCTAGTTGCTGAGAACTGAGTGACTATGTCTTTTCTTTTTAAGATTTTGGAAATTCTATCTCTCACCCCTTGAATATATGGTAGGAAAACTCTACCACGCTGAGGAAGGTTTTGGGTCTTAGGTTCCTCTAAAAACACTCTTCTTTCCACTCTTTCTATAGCTCTCTTAATATCTTTTTATCTATACCATATACCTTTAAATACCGAAAATAAATGCTTCTTCTCGTCCTCGAGATGATTAGAGTCAGAGATTTGAAGGGCTCTAGTGGCAAGAGTGTTCAAGACACCAAGCTTCTGGGATGGGTGATGGTATGATTCAGTGTGGAGGTACCTTTATTTGTGAGTTGATTTTCTAAAAACTTTATGTCCTAAAGAGCCATCCTCCTTTCTGATGATAAGAACATCTAAGAATGGGATCCTATTGTCTTCCTCCACTTCCATAGTAAATTTTACTTCGGAAGAGATAGAGTTAGGGTGCATAAAGAACTTATCAAGTTATGTCCTACCATGAGTCCATTTTAGGTTGGTATCATCTAAGAATCGCTTCCACCAAGCTGGCTTCAAAGGGTATGTTTCAAGGGCCTTCTTTTCAAAGTATTCCATATATAAGTTGGCCACAATTGGAGAAAGATGTGATCCCATTGCCACCCCAGATGTCTACTCATAGTAATCTCCTTGAAATGTGAAAATTGTATACCGTAAACAAATCTCAACAAGTTTTGCAGATTCTGGGTCCGTAACCTCATTTATAACCTCAATAGCTTCATCTAAGGGGATGGTGGTGAATAACGACACCACATCAAAACTTACTAGGATTTCATCCTGGTCTACCCTCTCATTTCTTATAAGTTTCACAAAATCATGGGGGACGTTGATATAGGAATCAGTGTTCCCTACGAGAGGCCTTAGGATCTTCGCGACGTATTTAGCAAGCTCGTAGGTTGGTGAACCAATGGTATTAACTATTGGTATAAGAGGAACCCTTTCCTTGTGGATTTTCGGCAACCCATAAATTCTTGGGAAGGTTTCACAGGAAGGATTTGATTTCTTCTTTAATTTTTCATCAAGCTTGGAATATGAGATTGCCTTCTTGACTTCTCTCATAATATTAGGAATGGGATTAGTTTTAAGTTTCTTATAACTACCACAACTAAGGTGTTCATTCATTTCATGAATGTAATCTTCTTTATTGAGGATCACGGCTGCCCCACCCTTATCAGCTTTTAGAACTATAATCTTTTTATTAATTCGAAGGGATCTAAACGCACCTTGCTCTCCCCTACTCAAATTACTCTTGGGAACTTTTGCCTTTCTCATTATGAGGGAAAATTCTTGTATTAATGCCTCCTTGTCTTCTAAGGGAAAATAACCATCCCATCCTCTGCACCACAGATGATACTTTCAATCGAGATGTTTCTAGTAGCAACTTCAAACCCTAGACCTTTGTTGAGAACAATAATAACTCCTGGGTCTAATTCCTGAGACGACAAATTAACTACCTTTCTTCTCGAAATTATTTCAGAGGATAAACTAGAACCTTGGTTATTGAAACACAGGTTGCAATGAGTAACTACACTGCTGTCACTATTCCTTCCTACTGCTTGGTTCCTATTTGGTTTGTTGTTATTTAGATCAGCGTTGGTGTCATTTATTTTAATTCGAATTTCAGGCCTACTCTTTCTTATTTCTACTACAAGTGGTTCACTATTATTCTTATTCCTATTGACTGAAATGCCGTTGTCTGAGGGAAATTGATTAATATCATAATTTCTTAATACCTTAGCAGCATTGAAGATAATTTTGAAGTTAATTTCTATCTCTATTCCTGATCCTATCTCACTATATGACCCAACTAAGTTTCTTACTTCCTCTACGGTGTTGGAGCAGTAATCTCGATCCATTCAGAACTTATGTTTATGTCCATGCTGCTATCTATAAATATAGCTTCTGGGTTGATTTCGCTAGCCCTTCATGCGTTCTCAATACCGTCTGCTATGTTGCTAACCTTGATGTCCTCATTTACGAAAATGCTCATCGATTTTCTTTTTTGCAATCAAGGCCCTATCCATATACCGTCGGCTATCTTATTTAGCTTTGTGGTTCCTGCCTTCTCTACGATGCCACCAGAACCTGAGTTCTCCACACTATTATTTTTGTTCTTGATACCTGTGCAATATTGCTAACCTAGCTGTCCTCATTTTCGAAAACATCAATTGATTTTCGTTTCTCCAATCTGGGCCATAACTGAATACCGTCATCTATTTTATTTTCCTCTGTGGTTCCTACCTTCTCTTCGATGCCAACAGGACATGAGTTCTTCGCGCTTTTGTTACTATTTGAGGTATCTGAAAATGTCTAACAGTCTTCTCTGTTCTAGAACCTTGGCTTACTGTTAGAGCCATACCTGGTAACTACAGTTTTTATGGAGTCTCCAGACCTCCCTGAACTGGAATTTCTTGAACCTACTACTGCGTTGTTGAATGGAATCGATCTGTCACCTCCTATTATCCAACTATTATTTTTAGTCAGCATTTTGTCTGATAATTTTGAGAGCTTCTTGTGTTGTCTAGTTTGAGCATTCTGGCTTTTTTTCTGAGCCTTTACATCCTCTTTTGCATCCACTACGAACCACAGATCTTTGTTAATGTTGTTGGCTAGTTTAATATGTTATGAAAAAGCTAACCATCCAAGACTATCCATAGATGCCCTAACGTTTTTAATTTCTGCACGCACCAGAGACCTGCTTAGTTTTAAGAATGCCTTAATGTTATATCTATTATGTAATCTATGATTAATTTGTGCAAAAGAGGGAATTAGGTTATTGTCTCTGCAATATTTAAGAAATTTTAGATCTACAGCTCTTCTTGCTATCTTGATTCTGAAATTTGTTGAGATTTTCTGTTTGGAGCAAAATAGGAAAAATCTCAGCTGATGACAACAATAGAAATTCAGTTCCCAGATTAGCTGCAGGTTGTTGGGAGGGAGTTAATGCCTCCTATATTTGATGTGAGGGAGTTAATGAGGTTGTTAGATTCTCTATGCTATATAACAGGCAATCATTCGGATGGTTTGCTAAGAGGGTGAGAGTTTTATGAGGTTTTCAGTATGTAATCTCCAATTTGATTAATAAATTCCTGATGCCTATGTTTGGTGGACGTAGCCCAGATTGGTTGGGTGAACCACGTTAAACTCTTGTGTTTATGTGCTTGATATTCTGCTGTGTGTTTATTTTGTTTGTTGTGCCTCTGGATTCCAACAATTGGTATCAGAGCTCGTTGGAGGAGCGGCACTGCTGGAGCACGGAGTTGGTTGCTGGAGCTGATCAAAAACTGCATGGAGAGATACCTGGTGAAGTTCGGCGTGAAGAGCTGTTGCGTGGATCTCCATTGAGCACGTTGTTGAGCACGCTGTGGGAGCACACATTGAGCACGCTGTTGCCGGAGCTGTAACGTGAAGAGCTGTTGCGTGGATCTCCATTGAGCACGCTGTGGGAGCACGCATTGAGCACGCTGTTGACCGGTATGTTACTTTGCATATTTGAACTGCGTGGAGCCTGTTTTAAACTGCTGGTGTTTTATAAAATTGCTGGTGCGTATGTTTTTTAAATCGCTGGGCGTAGTCTATAACATTGATGGTGTGCTATCTGCTGGTGCGCTATCTGATTGCGCTGTAATCTCTGTTGCGTGGAGCCTGTTTTTCTTTTAAACCTGAGACTGTCGTGTCAAGGAACATTTTGGTAATAGCAATTAAAAAGGCCATCCTCCACTCAGTATTTACGAACTTGCATGCAGTTAATCAGGGAACCTACGGATCCAAATGATATGTAGGTTGGATATGTAGTATGACAAAAATGCCTCGCAATTTGCGTGAAATGTAAAACGCAAGACACTTAAAACTCATGGTTATTAAGTGGAACGCTTCGTAAGGTTATGGTTTCGAATGGTGAATAGAGTTATGATTTAAATCAAATAATGGTGGGGTGTTAAAATATATTGGGGTATATATTTTGGGAACCAGGGTTTTCAATACCGTACTCCCACGACATTTCCAGGACATCCATCAAAATACTTGAAACAAAAGTTAATAAAACAAAAAAAAATTGTTTTTGGCGGAGGTCTTTATATACTGTAATAAGGCAGTTTTTTTGTTGTGTCAAAACAAAGGCATAGGCAGAAATTTTTTGTGTGAAGTGCAAACCGAAGATATTTTTTTTGAGGCATAGGCAGTTTGGTTTTTTAAATTGCTGGTATTTAAACGTTGGTATTGGAGATTATTGTGTTTTTTGATACAAAATGGCGAAAACTCAAAGTGCCCGGTTTGAAATTGAGAAATTTAATGGCAAGAATAATTTTGAGATCTGGAAGGTGAAAATGTACGATTTGCTTGTCCAACATGGTGTGGCAAAGGCGTTGTTGGGCAAGTCCAAACAGCCTTACAACATCACAGATAATGAGTGGGCTGAGATGGATGAAAGAGCGATAAGTGCTATTCGACTGTGTCTAGCTGATGATGTCCTGTTTAATATCGTGTCGGAGACAACAACTGCTGGTTTGTGGATGAAACTGGAGAAATTGTACATGACCAAATCCTTAACCAATAGGATTCTCCTGAAGTGACAGTTGTACAGTTTGCGAATCAAGGAAGGTACATCGATTGCTGATCATTTAAATGCTTTTAATACTCTTCTTGTGCAATTACAAAGTATAGAAGTAAAAATTCAATCCGAGGATAAAGCTATTACTTTATTGTGCTTGTTGCCCGAATCATGGGATCATTTTGTTACTTCTATAAGTCTTAGTTCATCAAAAACTATTGAGTTTGATGATGTAGTTGCATCCTTATTATCGGAAGAAACAAGGAGAAGGTCGCATTCTGAAACCTCTACATCAGAAGCTATGATGGTTAGAGGTTGTTCGAAAGAAAGACACTCCAGGCGGCCGAGCGACTCACATTCAAAGTCAAAAGGGAAGAAGAGTAAGCTAAAGTGCTGGTTTTGTGGCAAATCAGGGCATTTAAAGAAGGACTGCTGGAAGCGACAACAGCAAACTTCAAAAGCAGATTCTTCGACAGAGAAGAAGGAGGCAAATACAACAGATACAGGTTCGACATCTGGTTCAGGTATGAGTGATGAAGTATTATCAGTTAATGTGTCAAATCATGGTCAACATTGGTTGTTAGATTCCGGTGCATCAAACCACATGTGTATCCATAAAGAATGGTTTAAAACATATAAATCAATTGATGATGGTGTTGTGTACATGGGTAATGACGTAACATGTAATATTGTGGGAATTGGGAGCATACAACTGCAAATGTTTGATGGGACAACAAAAATATTAACTGATGTGAGGCATGTACCAGATTTAAGAAAAAATTTGATTTCATTAGGAGCACTTGATTCAAATGGATATAAAACTGTAATTCAAGGTGGAGTAATGAAAATTTACAAAGGTATTTTACTAGTTATGAAATCTAAGAAAGTAGGAAATCTATTTCAGTTAGAAGGAGGTATAAGGTCAGATTTTGTGTCTACTGTGTCTGAACCTGACAGTAGTTCCATTCACTTATGGCATCAAAGATTGGGGCATATGAGTGAAAAAGGATTAAAAATTTTGGCTGATCGCAAGTTACTTCCAAATCTAAAGTCTGGCAAGTTAGATTTCTGTAAGCATTGTCTGTTTGGAAAACAAAGTAACAAAAGTTTAAAACAGGCAAACATACTAGTAAAGGCATACTTGATTATATCCATTCAAATGTTTGGGGACCAGCCCCTACAACTTCATATGGTGGTTCGTCTTATTTTGTATCATTCATTGATGACTTTTCTAGGAAGGTTTGGGTCTACATGTTGAAAATAAAGTCTGATGTTTTTTTAGTTTTCAAGCAGTTTAGAGCATTGGTAGAAAACAGCACTGGTAGAACAATAAAGTGTTTAAGAACTGACAATGGTGGTGAGTTTACTTCCAAGGAGTTTGACAGCTATTGCAAGGATGCAGGGATCGAGAGGCATAAGACCACGACTTATACTCCTCAGCAAAATGGAGTTGCTGAACGCATGAACAGGACTCTTCTAGAGAGAGCAAGGAGTATGCTGAGTAATGCCGGGTTGCAGAAGGAGTTGTGGATGGAAGCGGTGGCAACAGCTTGTTATGTGATAAACCGATCTCCATCGACGGTGATAGACTGCAAGATTCCGCAAGAGGTATGGAAAGGACACCCTTGTGACTATTCTAAACTTAGAGTGTTTGGTTGTGATGCATATGCTCTAGTGCCTAAACATCGACGAACTAAGTTAGATCCAAAGTCTAAAAGGTATATCTTTGTTGCGTATGGTGTTGGAACAAAGGTATATAGATTGTGGGATCCTACTACCCGCAAAATCATCATCAACAGAGATGTAAAGTTTAATGAATCCTCTCTTGTACAGTTAGATGTAGATAGTCGATTGAAACAGGATGATGTATCTGACTTTCAGCACATTCAGTTTGATAGCATTTCTAACGATAGTCATGATGGCCATAGTTCAGATACTAGTCATGAACAGGTTTCAGAATCAGAACATGAACAGGGTTCAGGTTTAGATCATGAACAGATCTCAGATACTGATCGGCAAGAAGTTCCTACAAAGGGTAGTCAGCCAATCGTGGAAGCGCCAGAAACATCCTTAAGGAGGTCGACAAGAATTAAACGGCCACCGAGAAGGTATGATGATTATGTCACTTCTGTTGCATTTACTGCTAATGACAATGAACCTCTGTGCTATCAGGAAGCAATAGAAGGTTCGAAAAGTGACAAGTGGAAAGCAGCCATGAAGGACGAAATGATGGCCTTGAATAAGAACGGCACATGGGATCTGGTGGAGCTTCCGAAAGGCAGGAAAACTGTGGGGTGTAAATGGGTCTTCAAGCTGAAACGAGGTGTGAATGATACGGAAGACAGGTACAAAGCGCGACTAGTTGCAAAAGGGTTTTCTCAGAAAGCTGGTATTGACTTTCATGAGATTTTTTCGCCAGTGGTTAAAATTGTTTCAATTAGAATTGTGTTAGAATTAGTGGCTTTGTTTGATTTGGAGTTGCAGCAGTTAGATGTTAAGACTGCATTTCTACATGGTGATTTAGATGAGGAAATATATATGGAACAACCAGAAGGGTTTTTTCAGCATCGCAACGAGAAATTTGTTTGCAGGCTCAAGAAGTCATTATATGGCCTAAAGCAGTCGCCTCGACAGTGGTATAAGAAGTTTGATTCTTTCATGTTGAGTCAGAAATATGTTAGAAGTGAATATGATCATTGTGTTTATTTTAAACAGTTGAATAATGGCATATTCATTATCTTGGTATTGTATGTTGACGATATGCTTTTAGCAAGCAAAAGCATAGAAGAAATCAACAGGTTGAAGGCTCAGATGGCTAGGACATTTGATATGAAAGATCTAGGAGCAGCAAGACAGATTTTGGGCATGGAGATTTTCAGAGACAGGAGCAATGGTAAGCTATGGCTATCACAACAAAAGTATATTGAGAAAACACTTTTGAGGTTTGGTATGAATAATGTGAAGCCTGTTTCAGTCCCTTTAGCTTCCCATTTTAAGATTTCTTCGAGTTTATGTCCAAATACAGATGAAGAAAAGGATTATATGTCTCGAATTCCATATGCCAATGTAGTAGGGTGTTTAATGTATGCGATGGTTTGTACTCGACCAGATATTTCACATGCAGTTGGGGTTGTCAGCAGGTACATGGAAAATCTGGGTAAAGAACATTGGTCAGCAGTAAAATGGGTGCTTCGATACTTGAGAGGCACAAGTAGTTATTGTATTACTTACAATAAGAGTAGTGAATTTGTTTGCGGATATGTTGATTCTGATTTTGCAGGTGATTTGGATAAGAGAAGGTCAACTTCAGCGTATGTCTTTACTTTGCAGGTGGAGCTATAAGTTGGATGTCAAAGCTACAGAACATTATCGCGTTATCCACTACTGAAGCAGAATACATTGCTGCTTCGCATGCTTGCAAAGAGGTGGTTTGGTTGAAAGGTTTGCTTGGTGAGTTTGGTAGGTTACAGGACAACATCAGGTTACTTTGTGATAGTCAAAGTGCAATACATTTGGCTAAGAATCCGGCCTATCATAGTAAATCAAAGCATATTCCAATTAAGTACCATTTTGTAAGACAGGTTATCACTGAAAGGGGAGTCTCTCTTGAAAAGGTGCATACAAAGGAGAACTGTGTAGACATGTTCACGAAACCAGTTTTGTTGGAGAAGCTACGCTGGTGTTTGGCTTCTCTTGGCTTGCAGAAAAGATAAAATAATAATAACAGGGCATGAGGCGAATTGTTGTCAAGGTGGAGATTGTTGAGATTTTCTATTTGGAGCAAAATAGGAAAAATCTCAGCTGATGACAACAATAGAAATTCAGTTCCTAGATTAGCTCCAGGTTGTTGGGAGGGAGTTAATGCCTCCTATATTTGATGTGAGGGAGTTAATGAGGCTGTTAGATTCTCTATGCTATATAACAGGCAATCATTCGGATGGTTTGCTAAGAGGGTGAAAGTTTTATGACGTTTTCAGTATGTAATCTCCAATTTGATTAATAAATTCCTGATGCCTATGTTTGGTGGACGTAGCCCAGATTGGTTGGGTGAACCACGTTAAACTTTTGTGTTTATGTGCTTGATATTCTGCTGTGTGTTTATTTTGTTTGTTGTGCCTCTGGATTCCAACAAAATTTTCGAGCAAAATGGTCTCATCCCATGTATCCCCTCCGTACAGGGATATAACTTTGGATTCCAGGAATCTGTGGTTCATTTTTTTATTTAGTTGAATCTCGCAGTACCCATAGTAATAATCATCTTTGTCAACGTTTCAAATACCAACAGGTATCCATCATCAGGACAATACTGAATGATGATAGAAGAAGAGATGAGGGAGAGTATAAATAGTGTTAAGATATTTTTAAGATCATTTCTAAAGAGATGAGGTCGGCTTGAATATTGTTTTATTATTTTAAATAATTATTAGCCAATTTTTAAAGTTTTTATTATAATTTTGTAATAAATTGTATTTTCATATTTGTATTTTTATATTTAAAGAGATTTTTATAAATAGTTTTTATTAATATTAATAGATTATTTAAACTTTTGTAATGTTTTATTAGATTAATTAGTTAGATAGATTTTTTTATTAATTTTTTATTTACTATTATATATTTTTTAATTCCAATAAATTAATTATTTGATTCATAATTATTATAATAATCAAATTTCTAATCATGCTTTATTTTTTTTTTTTTTTTTGCTTAATTATATTTTATTTTAATAATATAACTAGTTTTATTAATTAATTAATAAGTTACTGAATATTATAATTAGATACTAATTAGTTGTATAATAAGTTAGATGCTATTATAATAATTAATTTTTCTTATAAATATTTAATGATGCTCTTACTAATTATTATAAATGAAACATTCCTATTGTTATTATAACTAATCTTTAAATAATTTATTATTATTTTAATTATAATAGATATTAACTAATTAGTTGATTAATTATAATATATATTAACTAAATAAATGATTAATTCTAATTGAATTGGTAATATTATTATAACTTAATACATTAATTATTATTAAATATGAAATATTCTTATTATTATTATTATTATAGTTATAACTAATCATTAATCGTTTTATTATAGATACTTAATAATAATAATAATAATAATTAATTATTATTAAGAATATAGGAATAATTATTTTTATTTTTAATTTTATTTTTAGTATGAGATCAGAGAATTTTAATAAGAGAAGTTACCTGGTTACCTGAAATGTACTGGCAGTCCTAATCCCTTTGATTAAAGGAAGCCAACTTCCACTAATCTCGATACCGTTGTTTCTGTTGAGATTATGCAGATGTTTTATGATTTCAACAGCCTCCCTAGTCTTCAGTCTATTATATTGTTCCTCTCTTGCGATAATTGAGGTGCTTTCCAAACAAAATTGGTGTTTTGTTTTTGAGGAATTCTCCGCAATAGCCGACATACGAGACCTTCCATTCTTAATATCTGCCCCATGTTCTTTTAGTCTTTTATGTAAAGACCACCATGTTTCACCAATGTAACACTTACCACAAGAACAGTCAATTTTATAAACTCCTTTGAGTTGATGTCTATCAATATCATCCTTGACAGACCTCATACCTTTCCTAATTGTTCCAGTTGTTGAGAACTAAGTAACTATGTCTTTTTTTTTTAAGATTTTGGCAATCCTATCTATCACCCCTTGAATATATGGTAGGAAAACTCTACCACGCTAAGGAAGGTTTTGGGTCTGAGGTTCCTCTAAAAACACTCTTCTTTCGGCTCTTTCTATAGCACTCTTAATATCTTTTTCTCTATATCCTATACCTTTAAATACCGAAAATAAATGCTTATTCTCTTCCTCGAGATGATCAGAGGTGGAGATTCGAAGGGCTCTAGTGGCAAGAGTGTTTAGGACACCAAGCTTATGGGATAGGTGATGGTATGATTCAACGTGGAGGTACCTTTCTGTGTGAGTTGATTTACTAAAAACTTTATGTCCTAAATAGCCATCCTCCTTTCTGATGATAAAAAAATCTAAGAATGGGATCCTATTGTCTTCCTCCACTTCCATAGTAAATTTTACTTCGGAAGAGATAGAGTTAAGGTGCATAAATAACTTATCAAGTTATGTCCTACCATGAGTCCATTTTAGGTTGGTATCATCGACGAATCGTTTCCACCAAGCTAGCTTCAAAGGATATGTTTCAATGGCTTTCTTTTCAAAGTATTCCATATATAGGTTGGCCACAATTGGAGAAAGGGGTGATCCCATTTCCACCCCAGATGTCTACTCATAGTAATCTCCTTGAAATGTGAAAATTGTATACCGTAAACAAATCTCATCAAGTTTTTTAGTTTTTGGGTCCGTAACCTCATTTATAACCTAAATAGCTTCATCTAATGGGATGGTGATGAATAACGACACCACGTCAAAACTTACTAGGATGTCATCCTGGTCTACCCTCTCATTTCTTATAAGTTTCACAAAATCATGGGAGACCTTGATATAGGAATCATTGTTCCCTACAAGAGGCCTCAGAATCTTCGCAACGTATTTAGCAAGCTCGTAGGTTGGTGAACCAATGGTATTACCTATTGGTCTAAGAGGAACCCTTTCCTTTTGGATTTTGGGCAACCATAAATTCTTGGGAAGGTTTCACAGGAAGGAGTTAATTTCTTCTTTAATTTTTCATCAAGCTTGGAATCTGAGATTGACTTTTTGACTTCTCTCATAATCTTAGGAATGGGGTTATTTTTAAGTTTATTATAAGTACCACAACTAAGGTGTTCATTCATTTTATGAATGTAATCTTCTTTATCGAGGATCACGACGTCCCCACCCTTATCACCTTTTAGAACTACAATCTTGTTATTATTTCGAAGGGATCTAAATGCACCTTTCTCTCCTCTACTCAAATTACTCTTGGGAACTTTTTCCTTTCTCATTATGAGGGAAAATTTTGTATTAATGCCTCCTTGTCTTCTAAGGGTAGGTTAACCATCCCATCCTCTATGCCACAGATGATAATTTCAACCAGGATGTTTCTAGTAGCAACTGCAAACCCTAGACCTTTGTTGAGAACAACAATAACTCCTAGGTCTAATTCCTGAGACGAAAAATCAACTACCTTTCTTCTCGGAATTATTTCGAAGGATAAACTAGAACCATGGTTATTGAAACACGGGCTACTCTGAGTAACTGCGCTGCTGTCACAAGTCCTTCCTACTGCTTGGTTCCTATTTGGTTTGTTGTTATTTAGATCAGCGTTGGTGTCATTTATTTTAATTATAATTTCAGGCCTATTCTTTCTTATTTCTACTACAAGTGGTTCACTATTATTCTTAATCCTATTGATTGAAATGCCGCTATATGAGGGAAATTGATTATTATCAGAATTTCTTAATCCCTCAACGGCATTGGGGATAGTTTTGAAGTTAATTTCTATCTCTGTTCCTGATTCTATCTCACTATACGACCCAACTAAGTTTCTTACATCCTCCACGGTGTTGGGAGCAGTAATCTTGGTCCATTTAGATCTTATGTTTATGTACGAGCTACTGTCTATAAATATAGCTTTTGGGTTGATTTCACTGGCCCTTTGTGCATTCTCAATACCATTTATTATGTTGCTAACCTTGTTGTCCTCATTTACGAAAACGCTAATCGATTTTCATTTTTGCAATCTAGGCCCTATCCATATACCATCGGCTATCTTATTTAGCTCTGTGGTTCCTTCCCTCTCTACGATGCCACCAGAACCTTAGTTCTCCACACCGCTATTTCTGTTCTTGATACCATCTGCTATGTTGCTAACCTTGTTGTCTTCATTTTCAAAAATATCAATTGGTTTTCATTTTTCCAATATGGGCCCTAACCAAATACCATCGACTGTTTTATTTTCCTCCATGGTTCCTACCTTCTCTTCGATTCCAACAGGACATGAGTTCTCCGTGCTTCTGTTACTATTTGAGGTATTTGAAAACGTAGAACGATCTTCTCTGTTCTAGAACCTTGGCTTACTGTCGAAGCCATACCTGGTAACTACGGTTTTTATGGAGTCTTTAGACCTCCTTGAACCAGAATTTCTTGAAATTTCTACTGCGTTGCTGAATGGAATCGATCTGTCGCCTCCTATTATCCAACTATTATTTTTAGTCGGCATTCTGTCTGATAATTTTGAGAGCTTCTTGTATTGTCTAGTTTGAGCAATCTGGCCTTCATTCTAAGCCTTTAGAGCCTCTTTGGCATCCAGTATGGACCAGAGATCTTTGTTAATATTGTCGGCTAGTTTAAGATTTGAAGAAAAAGCTAATTGTCCAAGACTATCCATAGGTGCCCTAAATTTTTAAATTTTTGCATGCACCAGAGACCTGCTTAGTTTTAAGAATGTATTATCGTTATATCTATTATGTAATCTATGATTATTTTTCGCAAAAGAGGGAAATAGTTTATTATCTCGGCAATATTTAAGAAATTTTAGATCTGCAGCTCTTCTTGCTATCTTTATTCTGAAATCTTCGAGCAAAATGGTCCCATTCCATGTATCCCCTCCATACAAGGATATAACTTTGGATTTCAGGCATCTCTGGTTCATTTTTTTATTTAGTTGAATCTCGGAGTACCCATAGTAATAATCATGTTTGTCAACGTTTCAAATCCAACAGGGATCCAACATTAGGACAATACTGAATGATGATAGAAGAAGAGCTGAGTGAGAGTATAAATAGTGTTAAGGTATTTTTAAGATCATTTTCAGGGAGATGAGGTCATCTTGAAATTTTATATTTTTTTTTTTTTTTTTTTTTTTTTTTTTTTTTTTTTTTTTTTAATTATTTTAAATAGTTATTAGCCAATTTTTAGCGTTTTTATTATAATTTTGTAATTTCATATTTATATTTTTATATTTAAAGAGATTTTAATAAATAGTTTTATTGATATTAATAGATTATGTAAATTTTTGTATAGTTAGATAGATTTTTTTATTAATTTTTTATTTATGTTTTTTATTTACTATTATATATTTTTAATTCCAATAAATTAATTATTTGATTCATAATTATTATAATAATCAAATTTTTAATCCTACCTAATTTTATTTTATTTTATTTTGCTTAATCATATTTTATTTTAATAATATAACTAGTTTAATTAATTAATTAATAAGTTATTGAATATTATAATTAGATATTAATTACTTGTATAGTAAGTTAGAAGCTATTATAATAATTAATTTATGTTATAAATATTTCATAATTCTCTTACTAATTATTATAAATGAAATATTCATATTATTATAACTAATCTTTAAATAATTTATTATTCTTTTAATTATAATAGATATTAACTAATTAATTGATTAATTATAATAGATATTAACTAAATAAATGATTAATTCTAATTCAATTGGTAATATTATTATAACTTAATACAGTGATTATTATTAAATATGAATTATTATTATTATTATTATTAAATAAGTATTATTATAGTTATAACTAATCATTAATGGTTATTATTATAGATACATAATAGTAATAATAATTAATTATTATTAAGAATTATAGTAAGAATTAATTTTATTTCTATTTCTATTTTTAGTATGAGATTAGAGAATTTTAATAAGAGAAGTTACCTGGTTACCTGAAATGTACTGGCACTCGTAATCCCTTTGATTAAAGGAAGCCAACGTCCACTAATCTCGATACCGTTGTCTATGTTGAGATTATGCAGATGTTTTATGGTTTCAAGGGCCTCCATAATCTTTCGTCTATGATATTGTTCCTCTCTTCCGATAATTGAGGTGCTTTCCAAACAAACCTGGTGTTTTGTTTTCTAGGAATGCTCCACAAGAGCCGACGTACAAGACCTTCCATTCTTAATATCTGCCCCATGTTCTTTTAGTCTTTTCTGTACAGACCACCCAGTTTCACCAATGTAACACTTACCACAAGAACAGTCAATTTTATAAACTCCTTTGAGTAATGCCTATCAATATCATCCTTGACAGACCTCATACCTTGCTTAATTGTTCCAGTTGTTGAGAACTGAGTGACTATGTATTTTCTTTTTAAGATTTTGGCAATCCTATCTATCACCCCTTGCATATATGGTATGAAAACGCTACCATAGTGAGGAAGGTTTTGGGTCTTAGGTTCCTCTAAAAATACTCTTCTTTCCGCTCTTTCTATAGCTCTCTTAATATCTTTTTCTTTATACCCTATACCTTTAAATACCGAAAATAAATTCTTCTTATCTTCCTCAAGATTATCAGAGTCAAAGATTCGAAGGGCTCTAATGGCAAGAGTGTTTAGGACACCAAGCTTCTGGGACGGGTGATGGTATGATTCAGTGTGGAGGTAACTTTCTATATGAGTTGATTTTCTAAAAACTTTATGTCCTAAAGGGACATCCTCCTTTCTGATGATAAGAACATCTAAGAAGGGGATCCTATTGTCTTCCTCCACTTCCATAGTAAATTTTATTTCGGAAGAGATAGAGTTAAGGTGCATAAAGAACTTATAAAGTTATGTCCTACCATGTGTCCATTTTAGGTTGGTATCATCAACGAATCGTTTTGCACCAAGATGGCTTCAAAGGGTATGTTTCAAGGGCTTTCTTTTCAAAGTATTCCCTATATAGGTTGGCCACAACTAGAGAAAGGGGTGATCCCATTGCCACCCCAGATGTCTCCTCATAGTAATCTCCTTGAAATGTGAAAACTGTAGACCGTAAAAAAATCTCAGCAAGTTTTGTAGTTTCTGGGTCCGTAACCTCATTTATAACCTGAATAGCTTCATCTAAGGGAATCTTGGTGAATAGCGACACCACGTCAAAACTTACTAGGATGTCATTCTGGTCTACCCTCTCATTTCTTATAAGTTTCACAAAATGATGGGAGTCCTTGATATAGGAATTAGCGTTCCCTATGAGAGGCCTCGGGATCTTTGCAATGCATTTAGCGAGCTCGTAGGTTAGTTAACCAATGGTATTAACTATTGGTCTTAGAGGAACCCCTTCCCTGTGGATTTTGGGCAACCCATAAATCCTTGGGAAAGTTTCATAGGAAGGAATTAATTTCTTCTTTAATTTTTCATCAAGCTTGGAATCTGAGATTTCCTTCTTGACTTCTCTCATAATCTTAGGAATGGGTTAGTTTTAAGTTTCTTATAAGTACCACAACTAAGGTGTTCATTCATTTTACGAATGTAATATTCTTTATCGAGAATCACGGCTGCCCCACCCTTATCAACTTTTAGTACTACAATATTGTTATTATTTCAAAGGGATCTAAATGCACCTTGCTCTCCCCTACTCAAATTACTCTTGGGAACTTTTGCCTTTCTCATTATGAGAGAAAATTCGTGTACTAATGCCTCCTTTTCTTCTAACTAATAATTCCTGAGACGACAAATTAACTACCTTTCTTCTCGAAATTGTTTCAAAGGATAAACTAGAACCTTGGTTATTGAAACACGGGCTAGAATGAGTAACTGCGTTGTTGTCACTAGTCCTTGCTACTGCTTGGTTCCTATTTGGTTTGTTGTTATTTAGATCAGCATTGGTGTCAATTATTTTAATTCAAATTTCAGGCCTATTCTTTCTTATTTCTACTACAAGTGGTTCACTATTATTCTAATTCCTATTGAATCAAATGTCGTTGTCTGAGGGAAATTGATTAATATCAAAATTTCTTAATCCCTCAGCGGCATTGGGGAAAATTTTGAGGTTAACCTTTGTCTCCATTCCTGATCCTACCTCACTATACAACCCAACTAAGTTTCTTACTTCCTCGGTGTTGGGAACAGTAATCTCGATCCATTCAGAACTTATGGTTATGTCCAAGCTATTGTCTATAAATATAGCTTTTGGGGTGATGTCACTGACCCTTCGTGCATTCTCATTACCGTCTGCTATGTTGCTAACCTTGTTGTCCTCATTTACGAAAATGCTAATAGATTTTCATTTTTTCAATCTAGGCCCTATCCATATACCGTCGGCTATCTTATTTAGCTCTGTTCTTCCTGCCTTCTCTACGATGCCACTAGAACCTGAGTTCTCCACGCTCTTATTTATATTCTTGATACTGTCTGCTATGTTGCTAACCTAGCTGTCCTCATTTTCGAAAACATCAATTGATTTTCGTTTTTGCAATCTCGGCCCTAACCAAATACCGTCAGCTGTTTTATTTTCCTCTACAATTCCTACCTTCTCTTTGATGCCAACAGGACCTGAGTTCTTCACGCTTCTATTACTGTTTGAGGTATCTAAAAAACGTCGAACGATCTTCTCTGTTATGGAACCTTGGCTTACTACCGAAGCCATACCTGGTAACTACGGTTTTTATGGAGTCTTCTGACCTCCCTGAACTGGAATTTCTCGAACCTGCTACTGCGTTGTTGAATGGAATCGATCTGTTGCCTCCTATTATCCAACTATTATTTTTAGTTGGCATTATGTCTGATAATTTTGAGAGCTTCTTGTGTTGTCTAGTTTGAGCAATCTGGCCTTTGTTCTGAGCCTTTAGAGCTACTTTGGCATCCACTATGTACAAGAGATCTCTGTTAATGTTGTTGGCTAGTTTAAGATGTGAAGAAAAAGCTAACCACCCAAGACTATCCATAGATGCCGTAACTTTTTTAATTTCTGCACACACCAGAGACCTGCTTAGTTTTAAGAATACCTTATCGTTATATATATTATGTAATCTATGATTAATTTGTGCAAAAAAGGGAATTAGGTTATTGTCTCGGCAATATTTAAGAAATTTTAGATCTGCAACTCTTCTTGCTATCTTTATTCTAAAATTTTCGAACAAAATGGTCTCATTCCATGTATCCCCTCCGTACATGGATATAACTTTGGATTTAATGCATCTGTAGTTCATTTTCTTATTTAGATGAATCTCGGAGTACCCACAGTAATAATCATGTCAACGTTTCAAATCCCAACAGGGATCCATCATCAAGACAATACTGAATGATGATAGAAGAAGAGCTGAGTGAGAGTATAAATAGTGTTAAGATATTTTTAAAATCATTTTTAAGGTGATGAGGCCGGCTTGAAATTTTATATTTATATTTTTAATTTTAATTTATATTGTTTTATTATTTTAAATAATTGTTAGCCAATTTTTAAAGTTTTTATTATAATTTTGTAATAAATTGTATTTTCATATTTATATTCTTATATTTAAAGAGATTTTAACAAATAGTTTTTATTAATATTAATAGATTATGTAAATTTTTGTAATGTTTTATTAGATTAATTAGTTAGTTTTTTTATTAATATTTTATTTATATTTTTTTTACTTACTATTATATATTTTTTAATTCCAAAAAACTAATTATTTGGTTCATAATTATTATAATAATCAAATTTTTAATCCTGCTTAATTTTTTTTGCTTAATTATATTTTATTTTATTAATATAACTAGTTTTATTAATTAATTAATAAGTTACTGAATATTATAATTACATACTAATTACTTGTATAGTAAGTTAGAAGCTATTATAATAATTAATTTTTGTTATAAATATTTAATGATGCTCTTACTAATTATTATAAATGAAATATTCCTATTATTATTATAACTAATCTTTAAATAATTTATTATTCTTTTAATTATAATAGATATTAACTAATTAATTGATTAATTATAATAGATATTAACCAAATAAATGATTAATTCTAATTGAATTCGTAATAATATTATAACTTAATATAGTAATTATTATTAAATATGAAATATTCTTATTATTAATATTACTAAATAATAATTATTATAGTTATAACTATTCATTAATCATTATTATTATAGATAATAATAATAATAATTAATTATTATTAAGAATTATAGTAATAATTATTTTTAATTTTATTTTTATTTTTAGTATGAGATCAGAGAATTTTAATAAGAGAAGTTACCTGGTTACCTTGAATGTACTGGTGGTCCTAATCCCTTTGATTAAAGGAAGCCAACTTCCACTAATCTCGATACCGTTATCTCTGTATAGATTATGTTGATGTCCCAAAGAGATTTGTAACTACGTGATTTGCTCTTCCTTATATTTAATCTCTTGCTGATGTGTCATTTTAAGTTTCTCGAGCTCTTGAGATAGTTGTTGTTGTCTCTGAATGGCTTGCTGGTCAATTTTTTGCTTTTCTAGGTTCAATTGTTCATCAAGCTGCTCATTCTTCTATTTCTCTACTGTTAACTATTCCTCAAGCCGATTAATATTTTGCTGCTTTACTACCAACTATTCTTCAAGCCGATTAATCTTTTGATCCCTTTCTTTGATCAATTGATTCACTTCAGTTGCCTTATCAATTGTAGCAGCTGTGTATACCCCTGCAAATTGAGATATCTTCTTCAAATCCTCAGAAGGATTAACCTTTGAATCTTTCCATATGACATTCATAAATTTAGATTTAGGAGTTGTGGATGATGTTTGATTTATTTTCCTCTTTTTCCTCTGCCTCCTGACTATAGCCCTATGTTTTGGGCTGTAAAACACATCCAGGGGTGGAATTTCCTCAATGTTCAATGTAATCTCTCCTGAAGGATTTTCAAGGATTATTTCTATCTCTTTTTGAGTTGTGTCTTTGCTAGGTGTCTCTTTAATCACAATATCAAGAATAATGGGTCGTTGTGTTTCGGGAGGTGCTGATGTGATAATGTTTTGAAGATCATTCTGACTTTTGATATGTTGGTCAAATTGCTCCCATTCTTTAATCAATATGGGATGAATGTGAACATCAGTGTTTAGTTGTTCACTGGCCTTATCACTTGTCTCATCTTCTTCATAAATATTCTCTATAACCTTCTCTCCATGGTGTTCTGCCTACTCAATGATTAGTATAGTACTTAATAAATCTAGAGGTACTGTCAGTAACCTTTGTGTCCTGTATTCATGAATTTGTCCATTTTCTTAGCACTCAATTTGAATATTTCCAGATGACTTACTATTGATAATAATTCTGCTGAAGAAAATAAGTCATCAAACTCATCTTCCTCGTGCAAGAATTTATTAACTTTCATCTGAGTGGTGAAATTCAAAGAAACCTTCTTTGGGTCATATTGACTTTTAGGGATAACAGCTAGACTCAGATCCTTTGTATTGTTTTCTTCTTTCTCGGCATGTTTAAAATCATGTAATGAGTAGGTGCCGCAGTGAAGAGGAAAGGTAGGCCACAACTGTTTCTTGGAGTCTTTAATATTTCTAGGCATCCCCTTTTCTACTATCTGGTAGTCTACTTCCCTAGCTAATAGCTTATTTGGAATGTAAAGTGGAAGGACATGAGGATTTGTAATGATGCCAAAAACCCTAACATAGGTGAACATCTCTTCCCCAAACCAACTACCGATTAAGGTTAAATAAATGTTGGCCTTGTTAGACAGCCGAGGAGTAGGTTTATTACAAATATCTTGATGGACGGGTAAAATGAAACCATGGAAAATCCTATATAAATGATTCTTGTATTCGGACTTCCATAAGTATTTATGGTAAATTTGAATGGGAGTTGGGTCCTGAATAGTCCATTTCCAACCTAGTATGGGAAAGTCAGAATTAAAACAAATTGTGCCAACTATGTAAGCACTCATATGGAATGGGGCCACAACTTGGGTAGTGAAAAATCTATTCTTTCTATAATCCAGTATTTGACTAGCCTTTTTATCCGATAGGATAGTTGCCCAATCCATGACAAAGGAGTTTATCACTGCTTCTATCAATGGAACCATCTCAATAGAAAATCTAGCAGAATCAGGGCTTCCAAAGAGTCTACACATCATAACAACATCATAACAATATGGAGATGCTGAGTCCACGGAATACTTATCGGAGGATTCATGTTTGTGCTTGTTAGGAAAGTGTCTCCATTGCTTGATAGGGCCTAATTCAATATCATTATCGTTGGCAAAAGCTTCCAGGAATGATTTATTGTAGTATCGTTGGGGATCTATAAAGTGATACATTCTCTTGACATCTTCAGGTTTGAAGGATCCAAACATCCTTCCATCAGCTGTGAAGAAAGCTCTATCTGTTATGTTAGTGCTCTCGATTACCCATCTTACCATATCATTATAGGGTAAAATCTTTGCACGGGCCGCTATTCGATGGAGGAGTGAGTTGGCCAAATCATTGAGTGTGTTTTCTGATTTGTCAATTCCATCAACTATTGCTTCTTCTTCTATCTCCTTCGGATCTTCATTTTAAAGCGAAGCATAGATGCCTTCCCACAAGGTCTTACCAAAGCCTAGACAGGTAGTATCTGAGATTAATGCCAATTTTCGTTGTCTTTCTTCCACTGTAAGGGGAGCCTTTGTTTTTCGAGCTCTCTTAGACATCTTGACTGACTGCGTGATTCTAGATTTACACTGCAAAATGAGAAAGAGGAGCATGATAGGCGAAAAACTTTAAGAGGATCCAATACAACTAATTACAGACTAAAAGCAGTTATGCACATCAAAAGATCTCATATAATACATAGTCACAAAGGATGAAATCCTTCAAGGATTGTAACCATAGCAGCCTCTTAATGCATTACCGTATCCTCATAATGTCAAACTTTAAGGCTGAATTTATATATGTTGCATCGCAAGTTTTCCAACGGTCCTTTTAAAACAGGTGTCACAACTCTATGATTTTGCAATTGGCGATTGTATTATTTTAATACGTGTAGAGCCATTTCATATCGCAAAGTAGGAGTTACAAGCAGTATGTCTGAAAGAATTCCTTGTATTGTTGCAATTGCAATGAGTGATGAGCTAGCACATAGAGTTGGCAGGTTCCTTTCAAACCTGGCAAATCATGTTCTTCCTTCATAAATTATGTTTTCTTTTATAATTGATTCAATATTATATCGCGAGTCTTCATAGTATATGCTAAGTGTTTCTATTGGGAGCATGGTATGTGATATGCGATCATGATAGTTATATCACATAGCAAATTTTCAATGGAGTGCTTTCAATGTTTTCCTATGGATTGGCGATATGTGATATGCGATAGACTTATCGCATCGCAAGGTTTCAACGGAGTGCCCTAACTTATTCCTTAGGATTACCGATATGCGAAATGCGATAGTTATATCTCATCACATATTTATAGATGGATATTTTCAATTTAAAACTTTGCAATGAGGCATTTGCGATGACTTCGATTGCATCACAACTTTTCAAATGGATGTTCATTGGTCTTAAGCAATTGTGATTTGCAATGAGTGGTTCCGAACACTCATAAATAAACTTTTATATGAAAAGTATGGAAAATCTATTTTTACCCAAAAAATTGTGTTGCTTTTTTATATCCTAAAGAGGACCTATTTCTTATTTAGCATCTTTAGACTAAGCTTAAAAATTTGAAATGGGGGGTTGTTGTATAGCACAACAATTTGTGACTCACTAGATGAACCAATTATCTCTAAATAAAATAATGAAATTTCTAACACTTTCTTAAGTAGAATCAATTAAGAAAAAGGGAACTATCTTGGAATTGGTTAGATAAAAAAATTTACTCTGAATAAAACAAACATATCAATTTTGCAATTTCTTCTACAAACCCTTATCACAAATAAAAACATTTTTTGGTTTCTTCAAGCTTTGATTGGTTGTTAAAGACAAAGTAGGGGGCTCCTCCAACTTAGCTTTTAAATTTACTCTTTTGTCAGAGGTAGTGCCACTGCTGCCAGCAAACATCTATAGTCTCGACAGGGTTACCATTTACCCATCAACTATTCATTATCCAATCCATCTAAGAGTATAATCTTTTAAAGATAAATTCAGAAAGATATATCTACATATATAATTTTTTTCATATTTTTATTTTATTATTTTATTTGATTAAAAACCGTTGCCCCGGTTTGGTAGCCAGAAGATGACAATGCCATTCACTGGTTGTAATTAAATTGAACAAACTGGCTCGTGATGAGACCCCTTGTCTTTTGATTATAAGCCATTACCCTGTTTTGGTATGCAGTATTGATAATTCCAGCTTAACTAGTTTCCTATGATCACAGGCAGGCTCATAATGAGACCTCTTATCTTTTGAATCGGATATATTTTAGAATTAAACTTTAAAAAATCATAAACCTAGTGGATGGGGTGAATGCTTGACCCCTTAAGAGCTTATGGATGACAATTATAGAGTTGTAGATGCTTAGTTGGAGAAAACCTTTACCTTTTTATAAATAACCTTTCTCAACTGATAAAAATCAGAATGTTTTACTTTGTTTTCAATATTTGAAAGATTTTACAAATTTAAAATGGATTTCAAAGTTTCATTTTTTTATGTAATTTCCAAAACTGTAATCATTTCCTTGAAAGTTTCTACTTTTTAAAAGCAAGTAGTCACAATATTCTTTCGAATAGATTTTCAATAGTAGAAAGCCAATGGTAGACTATTTGAAACATTATTTCTAAAAGAAACTTGAATTTGCATAAATAATATGTGTTTGTAAGAAGGGGTTACCTCCTTAGGAAAAGAATTTCTTTAAGATAATCCCATTCACAGGAAGAGAATCTCTCTTTCGTGATAAGTCTTGCAGTAGAAACGTTGATGAGCCTATCTTTTCAACAATCTGAAATGGTCCAAGCCACATCTTTTGAAATTTGGTATGCTTACCTTTGTCTTCATGTGCTTTCTCCCATTTCAAAACGAGATCACCAATCTATAATGTTTTTGAGCGGCAGAACTTGCATCAAAAGAAGATTTAACGACTTGCTGATGTTTAGCATGAGTAATTTTGGCCTTTTCTCTCCTCATCCAATTTAAGAATTTGATCAAACCTTAATTGAATAGAGGAAGATGGAGTTTCTTCAATGAATTTTACTAGGGCTAGAGATGGGAGGGCTAAATTTGGTGGAATTACAGCTTCTTCCCATATACTAAGTTAAAAGGAGAAGTAGCTATTGAGGCCTTCTGAGTTATACGATCTGCCCATAATGCAAATATTAAATATTTATGCCAAATCTTTTGGTTTTGATCAACAGTTCCTTTAATAATCCTAATGATATTTTTGTTAGTTGACTCTGCTAAGCCGTTTCCTTGAGGATAATAATTTTCAAAGTATTTTAACTTAAAACCTCTCTTAAGAGAAAATTCAACTATAGTATTTCCAGAAAAATAAGATGCATTGTCAAAGATAAGTGTGTTAGGTAATCCAAACCTTGTAATGATGATTAGATCAATAAATTCGATAATCGCATTAGAATTGGCTACCTTTAGTGGAATTGCTTCTACCCACTTTGTGAAGTATTATGTGGCTGTGAGGATGTATTTGTGTTGCTCGGAAGAATGTGGAACGATCTCTCCTATAATATCAATCCCCCACTGTTCAAATGGTTGCTCAATTTTAACTAGTTGTAAAGGAAAGGCTCGTTCCCTTTGTCTCTCGCTAGCAGTTTGGCATATCTTACACTTCCTCATGTAGTCATGGGTATATTTGAACAAATTCTACCAATAATATCCAGCATGTAGTATTTTGTGGGCTGTAGTGTCTCCTCCAAAATGTCCACCTGTTGGGCCATCATGTAGTTCCTGCAAAACCTTTTGCACTTCAGATTTTTCAAGGCATCTTAATAGAAAAGAATCATAATTTCTCTTGAATAACACATCATCAATGATTTCATAGTGTTTGGCTTTTAACCTTAAGGCACGTTTGTTTTTGTAGTTGAATTCAGGGGGAGCATATCCATTTTTTAAGTGAAAGATCAGATCAATATATTGAGACTCAGAGTCAATGATACTTATCTCATTTAATTATACAGTACTATTTGAATCTTCATGATCTGATATGTTGGAAGCTCCTACAAGTAACATGTAAAAACCTTGTCCTATAACAAATTTTTCTATGGTTTAATATCAATGTCATATTCTTGTAAAAATGTTACCCAATTAGCTCTTTTCTCTCCTAATTATCTTTTAACTAGCAATTGTGTCACTGCAGAGAATGGGACTATTACTTTAGTGTGTGTTTTTAGGAGGAATGGTCTAAAATGTTTGATAGATTTAAATACAACGAAAGCTTGCTTTTCAACTTCGGAATAATTAAGCTCAACACCATGCAAATTAGAACTAAAGCAAGATATGGGTGCTTCTACTTGTTGATCGTTGATTTGTGTTAAAACAACAACATAAGATGTTTCAGTGGCCAAAGTGTGCAAGATAAAATGACTAGAAAAATTGGGAGTATTCAATGCAGGAGCATTAATGATTGCTTGTTTGATTGAATCAAAGGCTTCCCTTTCATTATGTCCCCATTTGAAGACTGAATTTCTATTAATCATGGATTGCAAGGGTAAAATAATATGAGAAAAATAAGGAACAAATATTTTCACAAAATTTATCTGCCCCAAAAATGATTGCATAGATTTCTCATTATGTGGCAAAGGGATATCAGAAATTTCTTTTATCCTGTGAGGGTCAATGTATATGCCATTTTTGGATACAATAAACCCTAAAAGTTTACCTTCATTAAGAGCAAAGAATGATTTCTTGGGATTTAAGAAAATCCCATATCTTTTGCAACGTTCAAAGATCTCCTTTAAATCATGCAGATGATTGCTCTTTTTCTTAGAATAGACGGTTATGTCATCTAAGTAAACAACAACCGTCCTACTGATCAAACCTTTGAAAGCTATGTCCATAGCTCTTTGGAAAGTAGCTCCAACATTTATCAAACCAAAAGACATTTTTTGATAAGCATATGTTCCCCATTTGGTTCTGAATGCAGTCTTTAATCTATCATCTGGATGTACCAAGATCTGACTGTATCCTGAAAAACCATCAAGAAAAGACATTAACTCTGAACCAACTACTGATTGAAGTATCTACTCCATTGTTGGTAATGGGAAATTATCTTTCTGACATGCTTTGTTGAGATTCCTAATTTCTATGCAAATCCTAATATCACCATTCTTTTTTCTCACAGGTACTAAATTTGAGACCCATTTAGAATGTTTGACAGGAAAGATTATTTTGGATTTAAGGAGTTTGTTCAACTCTAATTTGATTTGGCTTTCAATATTTGGGTGAATTTTCCTTAGTTTCTGTTGTACAGGTTTCTCATCAGAGATCATTGGAATTGTGTGTTGAATGATAGAGGTATCATAAGTTTTCAGATCTTCATAATTCCAAGCAAAAAAAAATTGTATTTCTTCAAAAAACTAATAAAAGAAAATCTTTCATTTGATTAAAGTCCAAGTCCAAGATTGACATTTTGTGGTTTGGCATCAATGCCGAGATTTACTAATTCAAACCTCAAAGCTGAAATTTGAATTTTTGCATTAGTGACATTTTTGAATCTATCCTTAATATCATAAAGAACTTCTAGCTTGACCACATATTTAGGAATAGGATTTTCATTGACTTTCTACTTTAATTGAAGATCATGATCGCTTTCATCGATAATTTGATCATCATAAGATCCTTCAGATGTTAAGAAATTTAAGATATCCTCATAATGATTGAACACTCGCCAATTAGTGACATCATCTGGGGCAGATGGCCAAAAAATTAATTCAATAGAAAATCTATCTGGACTATAATCCTCTGATAGAAGGAGTTTAGATGCAACATTAGCCAGGAGATCTATTGCTGCATTCTGTGATCTAGAAATAGGAGAAATGTCAAATGCTAGAAAATGAGTTATGAGATCTTGAACAAGTGATTGATAATGTTTTAGATGCCCTGAAAGACATTTCTCACTTGTTTAATGACACTTTCAAAATCACCAAATACTTTCAGATATTGGATATTCAGGCTTATTGCTTTGTAGAGACCTTGAATCAATGTTTCATATTCTGCAGTATTGTTGGTACACTCAAATTCTAATCTACATGATAATATCATTTTTTCTCCTTCAAGACTAACTAAAATACATCCTGCTCATGCACCGTCATTAGACTTAGATCCATCAAAATAAAAAGACCAAAATAAAGGCTTATTTACAGGTTTATCTACAAGTTCATCTGCAACACTAACACACTTAAAAGTATCGGTACTAGAGAAATTTTCAATTTATGATATGACACTATTAATAGGAAAAGGAAATTGTTGAGCATTGAAATTCCCAAAAAATGATTCAATCAAATAGTTTCCAAGAATGTTATTATTGAAGGCTACAGGCTTATTTTCTTCCTCAAACTCAGTTACTGTGTGAGTCAAATGTTTTTCGTGATCAATTCTGATTTTATTTGGTTTCCCATTATAGGGAAGCCACATGTGAGACCAATCAGTTGAAATATAACCATGAAGTTTTTCAGACCAATCTCTGATAAGGATCAAACCATAAAACTCAGGGATGTCAGCAATTAATATATCAATTCTTTAGACAGCCCTGGGATCAGTAGATAATCTGAAAGGATCTGAATTTATTTCTCCTAAAACTTGAACCTTAGTTCGATCTAATTGGACAATATGAAGTGCAGATTTCTGGGGTTCAATATTCAACTTGGAGCAAACTGATGTTGGCATTATGTTTGATCCAAACCCTGAATCAATCAGGCAGTTATGCAAATTTCTATTGTACATCTCATAAGTCAAGAGAAAAGGAGGAGTGTGAGAATTTGATCTATCCCTAATTAAAACAACATCGGTAGCATCCACCTTATCAGATGGTGGCTTACCCAATCCTCTAACATCCTTTGATAATACACTAGTTGGAAGAGGAGAAGAAGGTACTGTGTTTAATTATTTAAGTAGTAATTTTTGCTTATGCTTGAGCTTGCTAAGTTCATGTAGAGAAATATTTGCTCGAGTCTTCTTCATATCTTCCACTATGTTATAATCCATGGAATCTGAAACTACTAATGTTTTAGATTATGAGGGAGCGTTGGAGGAGGATGGTTGATTGTGGGCTGACGCAACTGGAGCTTTCTTTGTGGGAACTGTCTCTTCAGTAACAGGAATTGAGTTTTTCTTCTTTTGATTTGATTGATTAGGCTCTACTATACTTTTACTTCTGGTGTTTACTTGGAGAGCTTCCTGTTCTCTTTCATTATCAGAGTTGGGCAAGATAAAGTCCCACATTACATGACATTCAACTGTCTCATCTTCTTCCATTTCCTCAGCTGATAAAACTATATCTTCTTCTTCATCATCATCCAAGTCAAATTTTGCATTAGATATAGCATTGGATGGTTTAGGATCAGTTGACTAATTCCTTTTAAAATTCCTAAATGGTTTTTTCCTAGAAGTTTTAGCTACCTGCTTTTTTATTTCAACCATTTCATTGGACATAGTTTTAAGAAATTTCTGTAAGCCTTCCATGTCATATGGATCCTTGGTTGCTTTATTATTTGAATCATCTTTAAACGTAACTTTCTTGGATTTCCTTTCTTTAAGAATTTTTTTCTTTTCCAAAGCAAGGATACGTTTCTCAACAGTTATTGCTTCCTTCATATTTTCTGCTAATGTTGGTTTGGAATCCTTATCAACGAAGATGGCTATGTTTGAAGGTAGTGCAGAAATGTACCATTCATTTTAGACCTCCTCACTAGGCTTGGATGTCATAGGTAGTTTATTCAACAACTTATTGAAGCGTGAGTTGAAGTCTTTAATGGGCTCTTTTGATTCGGATTTTAGGTTGGAGAGGTCATTAATCAAAGTTGTTGTAGACCTATCGTCTCCAAACTTAGTTATAAATTGCTCTTGGAAAACATCCCAGCTATTGATAGAACCTGGTGGTAACGAAAAGTACCATGATCTTGCTACTCCTTGTAGAGTGTATGGAAATAGTCTAACAACGGCATCTTCTTCCGTTACTCCATTCAAGTTAATCGATAACATGAAATTGTTTATATGTTCTTCTGTTAATAGGCCATTGTTAGGATTAAATTTAGGTAGCCATTTTTCAGGATGTGCTGGCAATTGGGTCAAGGGTGCAGGCATTCTAATAGCTCCTAGTTTGGTCCATGGCCTTGGTTGAGGTTGATTATGTGCCATTGTTCAGCTAATAATAGAAGAGGGTGATGAAGCAGTTGAAAGTGATTGGGTAGAGGATGTTGAAGCTCCTGTACCTATTTGGACTATGATCTGAAGTTTGGAAATGGATGGATGACCTTGCAATGGTATGGATGGAATGGACGATGATGATGACAAAGTCTCATTGTTAGATTTAGATGGTGTCTTTCTAGCCCTTTTTCGACTTGGTAGAGGGAATTCAACTAGTGGAATGCCAAGATTTTCACTCTTTGCCCTAGTAAGTGACTACGATGGGATATATATGGAAGTAACACTACCTTGGGATAACTTAGACTCTTCTTGGGATATTGAAATCTCCTGGAGTTTATGAATCAAATATTGTACTTTAGGAGGTTCAAGAGAAGAATTGTTTGGCCTGTTTAAGGTTTCAGCAGTGGGTTTTGTATTTTTATTTTCAACTTCTCGCTTAGGAATAGGAGATTTAGAATGCGAAGGAGAATTTGGAGGTGATGGTGAGGGGGAATTACTCTTAGAATGTCCTATAGATTTATATTTACTCACCATTCACAGTCTATCCCTCCTTCTAGCGCCAAAAATTTTGATGCCTCTAAAATCGTAGCACCAACATTCAGGGATAACCACCCAGTCTGGACCTTAGCGCAACACCTTTTCTGTTTGGTATGGTGGCTCCAACTGGATATTATGGGACCAGTTTCCCAATAAAGTATGATTTGATGAATGGGTGTTTTAAATGTATAAAAGGATGATAGATGGTTTAATATATAAGCTCTAAAATATACATATATATCTATATAACCCGGGTGATCTCATAATAATGTGATTCTTGATGATTCCTAGCAAACAAGTGATAATATAGATTACTCAATTATATACAGAAAGATGCATCTAAATGATGATTACTTTGTTTAAGAAATTAAACAAAGTAATGTGAAAACATATCACATAACATACTAATATTTATTGTTGACATACGTATACAATATAACAATTCTAGATCTTTCAAAAGTGAAATAATACAGAGTTGTTTAAAACATGAGAATATATCAACAATAACAAATCAATGGAATGATAATTACATAGAAACAAGACAAAAGAACAATGATAGAAGTACCATATGCATTTGAGTCTTGTTATGCAAGTAACAATCTGGTTCAATCTTCTTATTCTGGAAACTCCAAGAAGATAAAAAATGCAACTCTTTATGAAGCTCTTTCACAACAATTCTGAACCTTGATCCACGGCTTATAAAAAATAAATTAAGAAGTGCAAAAGTAAAAACTTCTCAAGTCTAGTTTTATACAAATTGAGGACCCTTTATAAAATGACATGAAAGGTTCTTTATAGTAAAATTAAAAACAAACTGTCCATAAAAATTGCTGAGAGTTGTTGGAACTGCCTTCATCAAAAAATGGGATTTGAATTTAAAAAATATAATTGCGATAACCTTTGAAGAGATTCATCACATCTATTTTTTCTCTTGTATCTTAAATCGACAAATTGAGAGCATGGTTTGGATTTCTGGAAGATGACTCAACCTAGCGTGTAACTGTCCTGTGTATGTGGCATCTGGGAACTCGGTCATCGTGTGATCAACGACATCAACAAGGCACTTGATAGTCATTTGTTGGTTGTGTGGCTTGACCAAAAAGGACCCATGTGCATCCCAATTAAGACCTTTTACTCTGTTGAGTTTCTCCTCCTTGGTGTCCAAATCTTGCTTCCATTGCTTCTCTAAAACTTTCGACTTTGGAAGTTTTCCTGGGGAACAATAAGAAATTAAATTGGCACCATATAAGTTATCATTCGCCAGCTCAATAACATTATTCATTATAGCCCTAGCCCTGGAGGTAGCTCTTTCTGCTTTTATCAACTGTCTTTCGCATTCTGAAAATAATATCTCTTTATGGGACTCTTCAATTTTAGGTAATTTAGCAGCTCTTCCATCTTTTGTGCTTTGCCAAAAGAGATAATTTGTGACTTAATCATCCGCATCTTCAAATTCTATCCTAGTATTAATTGCTTGGTCAATCAGTGATGTCGTTATGATGCATAATGGATCAATAAGAGATATTTTCTAGTAGAGTAGATTTCGCTATTGAGATAAAGCCTTATTTGCCTCTAAGGCTTCCTTTCTTAACTCTTCAACCTTGGGATAATATTTGAATTGTCCCAAAGAGAGTTGTAACTATGTGATTTCCTCTTCCTTAGATTTAATCTCTTGCTAATGTGTCAATTTAAGCTGCTCGAGCTCTTGAGACAGATGTTGTTGTATCTGAATGGCTTGCTGGTCAATTTTCTGCTTTTCCAGGTTTAGTTGTTCATCAAGCTGCTCATTCTTTTGTTTCTCTACTGTTAACTTTTCCTCAAGCCGATTAATCTTTTTTTTCTCTAGTGCCAACTGTTCTTCAAGTTGATTAATCTTTTGATCCTTTTCTTTGATCAATTGATTCATTTCGGTTGCCTTATCAATTGTAACAGTTGTTTATTCCCCTACAAATTGAGATAACTTAGTCAAATCCTCGGAAGGATTGATCTCTGAATCTTTCCATATGACATTCATAAATTTAGATTGAGGAGCTATGGATGATGTTTAATCTATTTTCCTATTTTTCTCTACCTCTTGACTACAACCTTGTGTTTTGGGCTGTAAAACACATCCAAGGGTGGAATTTATTCAATGTTCAATGTAATCTCTCCTGAAGGATTTTCAGGGATTATTTCTATCTCTTTTTGAGTTGTGTCTTTGTTGGGTGTCTCTTTAATTACAATATCAGGAATAATGGGCCATTGTGTTCTAGGAGGTGTTGATGTGATAATGTTTTGAAGATCATTCTGCTTTTCATCTGTTGATCAAATTTCTCCCATTCTTTAATCAATATGGGATCAATGTGAACATCAGTGTTTAGTTGTTCGTTGACCTTATCACTTGTCTCAACTTCTTCAGAAATCTTATCTATAACCTACTCTCGACTGTGTTCTACCTACTAAATGATTGGTATAGTACTTAATAAATCTAGAGCTACTGTCAGTAACCTCTGCATCCTATATTCAATGAACTTGTCCATTTTCTCAACACTCAATTTGAATTTTTCCATATGACTTACTGTTGAGAATAATTCTGCTGAAGAAAATAAGTTATCAAACTCATCTTCCTCGTGCAAGAATTTATTAACTTTCATCTGAGTGGTGAAATTGATAGCAACCTTCTTTGGGTCATATTGTCTTTAATGGATAACAACTAGACTCATATCCTTTGTCTTGTTTGCTTCTTTCTATGCATGTTTAAAATGATGTAATGAGTATGTGCCGCAACGAAGAGGAAAGGCAGGCCACAACTATTTCTTGGAGTCTTTAATATTTCTAGACATCACTTTTTATTTGAAAGAATAAATTTTGCGTAAATCGCATGCAGACATACATGATTTACTCTGAAGTTATTCTTTCAAATATTATGGATCACAGAAGCCTCAATTCAACTATCCCTTTTTATATTATCTGGTAGGCTACTTTCCTGGCTAATAGCTTATCTGAAATGTAAAGTTGAAGGACATCAGGATCTGTAATGGTGCCAAAAACCCTAACATAGGTGAAAGCCTCTTCCCCGAATCAACTACTGATTGAGGTTAAATCAATGCTAGCCTCGTCAGACAGCCAAGGAGTAGGTTTATTAAATATATATTGATGGACGGGTAAAATGAAACCATGACAAATCATGTATAAATGATTCTTGTATTCAGACTTCCATAAGTATTTATGGTAAATATGAATGGGGGTTGGGTCTTGTACAGTCCATTTCCAACCTAGTATGGGAAATTTGGAATTAAAACAAATTGTGTCAACTATGTAAGCACTCATATGGAATGGGGGCACAACTCAGGTAGTGACAAATTTGTTCTTTCTATAATCCAATATTTAACTAGCCATTTTATCCAATAGGATAGTTTCCCAATCCATGACAAAGGATTTTATCGTTGCTTCTATCAATGGAACCATCTCAATAGAAAATCTAGTAGAATCGGGGCTTCCAAAGAGTCTACACATCATAGCAAAAACATAACAATATGGAGATGTTAAGGATTCCACAGAATACATACCGGAGGATTCATGTTTGTGAGTGTTAGGAAAGTGTATCCATTGCTTGATAGGGTCTGATTCAATATCATTCTCCTTGGCGAAAGCTTCCAGGAATGATTTGTTGCAGTGTCATCGGGGATTTGGCAAGTGATACATTCTATTGACATCTTCAGGTTTGAAGGATCCAAACATCCTTCCATCAGCTGTGAAGAAAGCTCTATCTGTTATGTTAATGCTCTCGATCACCCATCTTACCACATCATTATATGGTAAAATCTTTGCACGGGCTGAAATTTGATGGAGGAAAGAGCTGGCCAAATCATTGAGCATGTTTTTTGATTTATCAGTTCCATCAGTTGTTGCTTCTTCTTATATCTCCTTCAGATCTTCATTTTCAAGAAAAGCATATATGCCTTCCCACAAGGTCTTACCAAAGCCTAGATAAGTAGTATTTGAGATTAACACCAATTTTCATTGTCCTTCTTCCACTATAAGGGGAGCCTTTGTCTTTCGAGCTCTCTTAGACATCTTGACTGACTGCATGATTATGGATTTACACTGCAAAATGAGAAAGAGGAGCATGATAGGAAAAAAACTTTGAGAGGAGCCAATAAAACTAATTACAGACTAAAATTAGTTATGTGCATCAAAAGATCTCATATAGTACATAGTCACAAAGGATGAAATCCTTAAAGGATTGTAACCATAACTGCTTATTAATGCATTATCGTATCCTCATAATGTGAAACTTTAATGCCAAATTAATATATGTCGCATCACAAGTTTTCCAATCGTCCTTTTAGAACAGGTGTCACAACTATACGATTTTGCGATTAGTGATTGTATTATTTTAATACGTGTAGAGCCATTTCATATCTCAGATCGGGAGTTTCAAGCGCTATGTCAAAAACAATTCCTCGTATTGTTGCAATTGCGATGAGTGATGAGCTAGCACGTAGAGTTGGCGGGTTCCTTTCAAACTTGGAAAATCATGTTTTTTCCTTCATAAATCATATTTTCTTTTATAATTGATTTAACATTATATCACGAGACTTCATAGTATATGCTACTTGTTTCTATTGGCGGCGCGGTATACGATATGCAATCGCAATAGGTATATCGCATCTAAAAGTTTCAACGTAGTGGTTTCAATGTTTTCCTATGGATTGGCGATATGCGATATGCGATAGCCTTATTGCAACACAAGTTTTCAACGCAGTGCCCTAACTTATTCCTTAGAATTACCGATATGTGAAGTGCGATAGTTATATCTCATCACATATTTGTAAATGGATATTTTCAATTTAAAACTTTGCGATGAGGCATTTGTGATGACTTTGATGGCATCGCAACTTTTCAAACTGATGTTCATTGATCTTAAGTAATTGTGATTTGCAATGAGGGGTTCCGAACACTCATAAAGCAAATTTTATACAAAAAGTATGGAAAATCTATTTTTACTCAAAAAGTTGTATTGCTTTTTTATATCCTAAAGGGGACATATTTCTTATTTACCATCTTTAGGCTAAGATTAAAAATTTGAAATGGGGGGTTGTTGTATATCACAACTGTTATGAAACCAGCTCAAGAAAAGATAGAAAAGATAGATCAACGCCTTAGAATTCAGCCTCTTCGAGGGGGCAACCTCCTTTACATTACATAAATGAACAATTCTTGGATGATTCAAATGACAAAACCTCCTTTCTATATATAGGAGTCTAAGGAGTCACAATATAATCCAGCCGACCTAACAATAATAATATAAAGCCACAAAAATAACAATAGAGGGATTCTATGGGGCACAGTAGTAACAATATGGGGGCAATAGGGGCATAACAATATTAATAAGGGGTATAACTACAATAGTAATGGGGTAATCACTAGTATTATAGGGACCTAACATGCCCCTCTCCTTCAAAAAAGTGTTGTCCTCAACGCTTGAGTAGTTCTGGATACTTCTGCATAAAATTCTCATCCTCCCATGTGGAATCTTCAACGGCTAAGTTCTTCCACTTGATAAGATACTCTGAAATTGAACGATTCCATAGCTATCGAGTTCTTGTTTCTGTGACTGCTTCCGGTTCCAATATAATGTTTCCTTCCTCGTCAAGTTCTGGCAATATTGTTTGAACTGGGAGCTTATCGCCTATAACCTTCTTTAAACATGAAACATGGAAAACTGGGTGCAATCGAGAAGCTGCAGGAAGCTCCAATTTGTATGCCATAGTACCAATCTTTTGCAACACCTTGTACGGACCATAATACTTTGGTGATAATTTATTATCCTTCTTAGCTTGTTTGAGGGACATTTTCTTATATGGTTGTAGCCGTAGGAATACCCAATCACCTACATCAAAACTTCTTTTACTGCGATGTTGATCTGCCTGTTGTTTCATTCCGTTCTGTGCCAACACGAGGTTATCCTTTAAGAGTTGGAGGACTTGTTGTTGATGTTCGATGTGATGTTCCACTGCCTGAACCTTAGAATTTTCTCTCAAATATGATGTGATGGATGGTGGTTGATACCCATAAAGTGCCATAAATGGGGTCATTTTTGTTGCTGTATGGAAGGAAGTGTTATACCACCATTCAGCCAGAGGCAACCATTTGACCCATTGTGTCTGTTTATCAGATACAAAGCAACGAAGATATCCTTCCAAACATTTGTTTACTATCTCAGTTTGTCCATCAGATTGAGGATGATAAGATGAGCTATGAGCTAACTGAGTACCAAGACAAGAAAATAATTCTGTCCAAAAATTTCCAGTGAAAATGGGATCTCTGTCACTTACAATAATCTTTGGGTTTCCATGTAGCTTTTGAATTGTTTCCATAAATGCAGTAGAAACTGTATTGGCTTTAAATGGACGTGATAATGCACAAAAGTGTGCATACTTGGTAAGTCTTTCAACTACCACCATGATGACACTTTTTCCCTCAGACTTGGGTAAACCTGTGATAAAATCCATTGAAACCTCCTCCCAACGTTGGCTTGGAATGGATAAAGGTTGTAATAGACCCGATGTCTTAACTATTTCCACTTTATTTTGTTGGCAAACCAAACATTCCGCCACAAACTTTTGAATATCTGATTTAAGGCCATCCCAAAAAAATTCCTTCTTAACCCTATGGTAAGTTTTTAGAAATCCTGAGTGCCCTCCTAAGGGAGAAGTGTGCAATTCCATAAGAATCTTTTGTTTTAGCTGGGAATTCTTACAGAGGTATAAGCGATCTTTGTACCATAACGAATCATTTTGCCAGCTAAATGTATCAGACGTACTGGAATCTTGTTTCGAATAAGTGCCCACACTTCTTCATCATTCTTCCATTCCTCCCTTGCTTCGTTTATCCAATCTGGTTGGATAATAGAAATGGCACACAACAATGCTTCCACATCCTCATCCTTTCTTGAGAGTGCATCTGCCACCACATTTTGCTTTCCTTTTTTGTAGATGATTTCAAAGTCATAACCCAACATCTTTGTGACCCACTTTTGCTGCTCTTCAGAGGATAATCTTTTGTTCTAAAAAGTATTTAAGGCTATCATGATCCGTTTTTACCTTGAAGTGTCTTCCCATTAGGTAGGGTCGCCATTTCTTAAGTGCATGGATTATTGCCAACATTTCCTTCTCATAAATAGCTTTGCTTAAAAACTTTCCCTTGATTGGACAACTTTCAAAAGCAATGGGTCTTTCATCTTGCATTAGAACAACACCAATTCCATTTCCTGAAGCATCACATTCCACAATAAAGGTTTTTGTGAAGTCTAGTGTAGCTAAGACCGGTGCTTGGCACATTGCCTCTTTAAGATGTTCAAAGGCCTTTGTTGCTTCCGGAGTCCATGAAAATGCATCTTTCTTCAATAATGTTGTTAGAGGTGCTGCTATTCTCCTATAATTCTTAACAAACTTGCGATAATACCCTGTCAACCCAAGAAATCCTCGCAGATGCTTTATGGATGTGGGGATCTTCCATTCCTTAATGGCTTTAATTTTTCTAGGGTCTACCTTAACTCCTTCATGAGATACAATATGACCCAAATATTCCACCTCCTGGACTCCAAAGAAACATTTGGATCTTTTTGCATATAATTGTTTCTCCTCCAATAGTTGTAGCACCCTGTCAACATGTTCAACATGATCCTTCCAAGACTTGTTGTAGATTAGTATATCATCAAAAAATACTAACACAAATTTTCTAAGGAATGGTTTGAAAATTGAATTAATCAAACCTTGAAATGTTGAAGGTGCATTGGTAAGGCCAAAAGGCATGACCAAAAATTCATAATGACCCTCATGAGTTCTAAATGTTTTTTTCAGAATGTCTTCAATCTTCATTCTGATTTGATGATATCCTGAACGAAGATCCAACTTGGTTAAATAAATTGATCCATGCAATTCATCCAGTAATTCATCAATGACAGGAATGGGGAACTTGTATTTAATAGTGAGCTTGTTGAGCTCCCTATAATCCGAACACATGCGCCATGATCCATCCTTCTTGTGCACCAATACTACTGGAGCAGAGAAAGAACTTTGACTCGGTTGAATTATACCAGCCTCTAGCATTTCTGCAACCATACATTCAATTTTACTCTTTTGGACATAGGGATATCTGTACGGCCTGATGTTTGGAGGAACACTTCCTAGAATCAGATGAATAGCATGATCATGATCACTCATAGGTGGGAGACATTTGGGGGTCTCAAATACCTTAGAATGATTGTCCAAGACTTTTTGGAGATATGGAGAAATAGATGATTCCGATGTGGAAACATCTAGCGAACATAATTGTGCAATTACACCTCTTTGCTCCTTTTTTAGCAATTAGAGCTGATTATCTTTCCTGGTTTCCCTGCAATACCCCTCAATTCAACTTCCTTTCCTTCCGTGGAAAATTTGATGAAAATTTCTTGAAAATTAAAAGCTATTGTACCCAAGGATTGTAGCCATTGGATTCCTAGTACAACATCAGCACCTCCCATTGGAATGGAAAGCATTATGCTAGTCAATACATATTCTCCCATGGATAACTTGATATTATGGAACTTCCCAGAGCAATTTATTGTTCCTCCATTTACAATCATCACTTGACACTCTGGTGCTGGATATAGGAAGCAATTCAATTCTTTTGCTACCCTACAATGAATAAAATTGTGGGTGCTTCCTGAATCAATCAACACTATTACCTTTTTCTTCTTGATTTGTCCTTCTATCTTGATGGTTTGAGGAGTGGTAATTCCCGCCAATGCATTACAAGATATGGTCGGATTTATTTTTTCTTCATCTAGGCTTTGTTCTTGGAGTATATCCTCTTCCTTTGACCTTTCTTGCTCCTTTTCTTCTTCCTCTTCACAATCTATGTAGAATAATTTCTTCTTAGCACACTTATGACCTTTAGTGTATTTGCTATCACAACTGTAACAAAGCCCTTTTGCTCTTTTTTCTTCCAATTGTTGTGGTGTCAACCTTATAGGTTGTGGAAGGCTAGGGGCATCAACACTTCCGTCTTTATAGTTGTGAGTGGTATGCTTCTTGGTTGCCATAATTTTGCTTTCCATTTTTCTTGCTAACCTGAATGCCTTCTCTAATGAATCAGGTTCCCAAAGGTGAACATCATGTTGGATATTATCCTTTAAAGACCCTATGAACACATCAATCCTATGCTCTTCTGGAATATCTTTTACCCTTATGTTCAATTTTTGGAACTCCTCAATGTGATCCATTATTGAACCCTTTTGTTTGAGACTTATCAATTGGCTAAAAAAAGTGTTGCTTTTTGTATCCTCATAATGTGCTACCAATTCTTCCGTAAAAATTGCCTAAGTGATAAATAGTTTACGAGAGCAAAGCCATTGATACCATACAAACTGATTTGGTTCCAAATATAAAGTTTCCATACGTACCTTTTGTGTTTTTTGCACATTATTGAGATCGAAGAATTGCTCCATCTGTAATATCCATGTGGCAGGATCCTTGCCATCAAACTTCCTCATATCGATTTTTGGAATATGGTGAGTCTTCGATCCAACATTAGCATCTATGGAATCATGATTAACATTTCTTTTGTTCTCATCATGAGTTTCCTTTAGTACCCTTTCACCCTTAGGGACCATTTCGTGTAGCAACTTATTCATATTTATCTTCAATTCGTCCATGTCTGTCTTCAAATCTATCTTCAAATCATCCATCTTAGCTTCCACGTCAATCATCTTAGCTTCTATGCCTTTCTTTAAAGAGTCCATCTTAGCTTCTACACCTTTCTTTAAACCATCCATCTTAGCTTCTACATCTTTCTTTAAACCATCCATCTTAGATTCTGTTCCTTTTTGTGCAAGGGACAGTTGTTGCACTTGGTCTTGTAATTTTGATATATCATGTTGCATTTCTTCCTCTTCTTCATGAGTCATGCTAGAGCTTTCAGGTTCCTTACTAGGTGTTTGCATTTTCTTTCCTCGGGGCATCAGTTACCGATAATAATGCTCTACTATGCCCTTTGAATTTCTTCAAAATAAATTTTCAAACCAAGCTTAAGCAAAAATTTAAGAAAATCTTCACACCTTTTTCCACTTTGTAGGAGCTCGATATTGCCTCTGATGTATCTCTATAATTTCCAATCATCTAGTTCTGCATTTGTGAGCTGTATTAGCCTTCTGTGTCCTCTTTCCAATGCCACAAGTCTGACCCAAATTGGATTCTCCAAGGAAGAGTTATGTGAAATCTCCCAAAGTGACTAGCTTATAGACTAGTTTAGTAGAGCGAACTTGTACGACGTGCCACGTGTCACTGTTTCGACCTTTGGATCTGAAACATGCATAAAAGAAACTACATTCCGTCCTCTTTCTGTACCTTCTTACAAAATTTCAATCCGATCCCCAGAGAGAAAGTTATGACGATTTTCCTCAGGTCACCTGTTTTGAATGTAATTCAGGAGTCTGCAAAAAGACCAACTTCCTTAGATCATATCTCTTCAAATATTGTGCGAAACGCTCTGAAATTCGGACCCAAGGTTCAGCGTGATTTCTTCTCAAATGGGTTTTTTTTTCGACTTCTAAAACGTTACAGAAAGAAAAGTTATAGCGAAAATTCCACGATGACCTGTTTGGAGCAGCGAAACCCTAGAATCCAAAGCTCTGATACCAAATGTTATGAAACCAGCTCAAGAAAAGATAGAAAAGATAGATCAACGCCTTAGAATTTAGCCTATTAGAGGGGGCAACCTCCTTTACATTACATAAATGAACAATTCTTGGATTATTCAAATGACAAAACCTCCTTTCTATATATAGGAGTCTAAGGAGTCACAATATAATCCAGCCGACCTAACAATAATAATATAAAGTCACAAAAATAACAATAGAGGGATTCTATGGGGCACAATAGTAACAATATGGGGGCAATAGGGGCACAACAATATTAATAAGGGGTATAACTACAATAGTAATGGGGTAATCACTAGTATTATAGGGACCTAACAACAACACACTCTTTTGTAGACTTCATCGGTTTCTGTGTATTTTGCAGAAGTGGGCTTGTTTACAAAAAGATGTTTTACCTCATGCCGGAGGTAAAAGAGGTTCTCAAAAGTCTGGTAAAGGATTTTTTCTTGTAGGCATCCCTTTCATAGAGGAATTTTTGGCTTGTTCCTTTGCCATTTCTCTGATTTTCTTATCATAGTATTCATGTGGCATCAACTTGTCATTAATCACCAATGGATTAGGCAGACCTTTCTGCCTCAAAGCATCAAATTTTACCATAAACCTAGCTATTGCTAGCTCCATTGTTTGGAATTTATCCTCAAGTTGTGTCATCACAATCCTCTTGGTGATTACCTTCTTTACCTCTAGTATAGTCCCATTTCTATAATCTATTCGCAGCTCCTGTAGTTCATACTTGTTCTTTGAGTTAAGGAACTGGATTATTCTTGAGGCTTCTTCTGGCATATTTCCAAGTTCATCTCTAACCCTTTGAATTGCCTCACCAGCCTCTTTGACCAAATTGTTCTACTCAAATATCACCTGTATAGATGGCCAAATATCATTGACTGAGTCAATGATATTGGCCCATAAAAGTTGTTTTGCTTGGGCTAGTGTCTCTTTCAGTGTCAATTCCTTCTCTAACTTATGTAACCTTTCATTCAACCTATTTGATTTCTGTGTTTCATTCTTATGCAAGATTTGAGCCAATTTATTTTCATCCTCTATACATTTTATTTGTTCCTTAAGTCTATTTATTTCAGTGGTTTGGATGGACATATCCTCCATGGCTTTGACCAGTTTACTTTCTTCATCACTAGGATGAGATGTTTTTGTTTTTGAACCTGTTGTTGATGTAGCTGGAAGTGTTGTAGCTACTGGAGCTATTGGGGCCAATGAAGCTGCCAAAGTAGAAGGAACTGTTGTAGTAACTGTAGGAATAGTAGTGACAGTAGCTATTTCCATGCTGGCATGTTTCTCCTGCACTAACTTATCCATATCATTCTCCATTTCTTTTAATTGAGCATTTAACTGGAGAATGAGGTCCATCATCTCATCGTTTTGGCTTTGGATCTCTAGAACTTCCTTGGTCTGTGGATGTTCAGAAGGAGGAAACTTTAGTTGCTTATTCAATGCAGTAATGTCTTCATTGTTCTTTTTTAGGAGCTTTTCTGTTGCCTTGATGTCATTTGGATTATATCTAATCTCAATAACCAATTCTTCTAATGATTTAATTCAGTTATCCTTTGCTTGTGAGGATGCCTTCTCTAGCTTAAACTGTGTTGTGATGTGATCTAGAGAATTTTGAATTTTCTATACACTCATAGCCTTGTTGGTCATTGTTGAGTATATTATTTCTCCTGCTTTCTTATGAAATTCAATATGATCTATGGGATGAACATCCCTGGCCAAAAATTCAAATTTTGTCTTTCTGTAATCTGCTGATGACTTAGGTTGTTGTACTATAGGTTGCAAAAAGGTCATTTGCATTTTCCCTATTTTAATGTCAAAAGTTGAAAGTAACCTATTCTGATTACTAGGAGTCTGTTTGAAATATTGGTTATAGGTTTCACCTTTCAATGCTTCATTTCTCAACTTGATCTCTTTATGCTTCTCCTTTATGTCTTTTTCCTTATCCACTGGTTTGGTTGATGATGAGACCTCAATGCTAAGCTGTTTTTGAATACTCTGAGTATTAGAGGTGGAAGGTTGATGAGTTTCCTCTGAAACTGCTGGAGTTGTGTTCTCTTTGACCACTGTATATGTATCAATGATTTGAAGTGTCTCAACTATCTCTTCTTGCTCATTTACAGGATTTAGCTTGGGCTTCTTCTTGTACATCATTTCAAATTTGTCATGTGTTGTATCTATGTTTGAGCAGAAACCTTCTTCCCTGGTCCTTTTTACATTTATTTCCTGCATGGCTGGAGTATGCAGAATGGAACTAGTATCCATCCGCTTCTCCATATCTATTAAGGTATTCTCCAACCACTCTAACTGGTTGGCATATTTTTCAATGTTTTGCCTGGACTCATGCATAAAAGGGCTCAATTTAAATTTGCATCTTAGTTTGTTTATGACACCTAAAGGGTCATACTTCCATTTGAAACTGCTACTGAACTTAATTTCCTGTAAATATTTTGCTTCTTCCTCTCCAGCCTCCCTATTATTGCAGATAAAAGGACCTAGCTGATTTTTTATTTTGAACTGTGTTTTCTTCCTTGTTGATAGAAAATTCACATCATCTGAGTTTATAATCTGCCTGATATCCTCTAATGAAAATATTCTTATGGGGAGATATTTGGGCAGCTTATAGGGAGTGAGTTGGCATCCATACACCCTAATTTCAATGTGTTCCTAGTATAAATACCAATCTCCTACTCTATTGTTTTTAGATAGCTATAAAACTCTCCTTATCTCCTCACTGATCTTGTGTTGATTTCTACTTCTTAACATATTGACAACTGGGTGAACAAAGGAATCAATGAACTCCTTGTAACTGAAAACAGTGGAATATTTTTGGATTAAGGGTGTCTGAAAGATAAAAGATCTAGGATGGCCTTTAGTGTCCAACTTTTGGATGTTGACTAGAAACGTGTCTGATTGGAAATATAAGAACATGTGGAACAATACTGAAGAGTATTTGAATACTCTTTCATTTGGAAATCTGATCAGTTGATCATAGATTCTGTTTGCTAAGAACTAGGCAAAGTTGAAAACTGCAGCTAGAGGCTTGCCTGGGAAAAAAATAGAGAGGAAAGCAAGTATAGGCTCATCTACATGCTCATCAGTGGTATATCTTAGAATAAAAGAAAGCATGGTTACAATTTGTCTGGCCCTCTTAGTTAAAATGGTGGCAGAGTATGGAGGACTGTTTGTAGGAATATGAGCCTCTTCTAGGATGAAACTCTGAAAATTTTGAGACCTCTTAGGAAGGTCCAGCTTCAAGTACAGTTCAAGCAAGTTTTCAATGGAAAATGGGGTTTCATTTGGCTTTGGCTGGACCTGCAACATTTGGTTTATTGACTCTGCAGTGATTGTAATAAAATTTGCTGGTTAGGAGAGACTATGGCTCTTTGGCATGGAATATAATAGAGTTGGCATAGGTGGATGATTTCACGGAACTGGTATACCTGTGGGAACAAGTATTTGGGAACTTTTTATTCCCATAACTGAATATCATCACTCTGGTTGAGGAATTTGTCTTTACTCCAGCAGTGGAGTTTCAATAGATGGCTAGGGGAAACTATGTCTTTGATTTGAAAATCTTTGTCGGCCAATGGGAGCTGGTCAACATCTAGGTGAGGGGTTTGCAGGGGTTTTTCATTCATAATGCTTTGGGAATCCATAATTTTATTTATTTTAATGAATTAATTACTATCTAGCTTAAGGAGTAAGCTCAAGACTTCTGGAATAGTGCAAAAGGTGAAAACAATATGCAAGAAAGGGATTTTGGATGCACAGTGGGTTTCTTTAGTTTGGAAAGGTTTTTTAATTAGTTTAATTGATTAACATTTTGTAAATATTGTGCAGATCTTTAAGTACAGGACCTTTCTGGTTCTTTCAAGAATACCTGGAAAATGACGATTTGGTGTGCAGTCGGAGTTCTGTGGGAGCAGCGGAGGCTTTTTGAGGCTTGAATGGTCTTTATGTTGCTTTAAACCGGAGTCTGCAGCATCTTCTGGTTGTAAGTGGGGTTAAAATGGTTGATCATAGCTTCGAGGTCTAGAATTGGTTGGCAGAGGTTGCTTGGCGACAAAATAACAGTGAAAAGGGTAAAAAGGGCGGCTTTTTGGTTTTTAACCAACAGTGGTTAACTTTTGGGGGCGAGATTAATGTATGAACAGTAGGTGGTTTCATCCTATGCGAGGAGGCAGTATTGTGGCTTATTGCACTGCTTTTGAGTGTAGGGTGGTATTTTTTCAGAGCACACAATATAACACGTGGCTGCCACGTAGAAAAATGGCGATCGGGAAAAACTGCGAACCTCACGTGCTTTTGGGATTTTAACAATCGAACAATGGGAGCATGCGACGTGGGTATGGGTCATTGGATCTATAAGTGGGTGATCGAAGGGCTATCGCACGGCAGAGTTGCGAGGGCTGAGTCGGGGTGTGGGGTCGGGTTTAATTTAATTGTATGGGGAAATAATATATGCAATGGGTATTAAAAGGTGGGGACCATGGGTTATACGGTGGAGGGTTATAACCCATATACAAAGGTTTTTGGGATCGGGAATATAATATAGTGGGAGGATGAAATATACAAAGTGGAAGTAAATGTACAAAAACTATAGGTTAGAATAATATAAGGGTTGAGTTAAAAGGGTATCGAGGAGGGTTTTTCAATGGGGCCCGATATATTTAACTTTTTAAACTTATGATAAGGGGGTTTTAGTGGGTTTAAAGGGAAATTAATATGGGGAGAATGATTTTTAAGGGGTAATTTCTAGGGAAAGGTGTGAAATATAGGGGAAAAGGGTTAAAATGAAGGGAAAGGGTTTTCACAATGGACATGTGTTAGAATAAGGGGAAATTAAAAGGAAATGGTCCTTTGGAATCAAGAAGGGGAAAACATTAGGGAATGAAAAATAATGAAGGGGTAATGAAGGGAAATTAATAAACTAGACATGTAGGGTTTTAATGAAATGAGGGGAAATCAGTGAATCAACTTTAGTATTCAGGCCCAAAATTATATAGAACTTGTTAACACTCAGGTTGTTCCCTTTGACTCCCAAGGGAATACGGCCGAGGTAACCACTAACCAATCTTTGGGTCACAGGTCCTAGCCTACCTGTAACTAGAGAGGGCTCTCTCTTTATGATTTAACTTTGTTTGTATGATGTTTTAGGATAGCTATGATGCACAAGGTTTTGTTTTGAATTTGTTGGATGATGATTTCAGTCAGAACAGGTATATTTTTGCAGGGTGATCTAGGCCATTGGGCATGGAGTCAGTGACGTTTAATTGCTTGATATGTCTGTGTTGAAACAACAGTGATGCTACAGAGCCAGATAAGTGTCTAGGGAACAATTCTTTAAATCTGTAATTGGATGGGATGTAATCAGGGCGTGAAAGGAAACTAAGGATCTTTCAGTAAGCTGATATGGGGAACAGTGGGAACATTACTTAGGAGCATTGAAGAATTCCTGGATAACATTCATATTTATAGAACTGATACAAACATGAGCAATTAAGAATTCATGTCCATGATTAATTCTGAAGAAAAAAATTTCAACGACAGAGATTGAGCACAGGGTGTAATCAAACATTTCCTGTACTATTCTTTTTATCTATTGTTTAGACTGGTGAAACATGCATATGATTCAAACAAACATAAGAAGATAAAACATAGTTTAAGAAAACTTATTGTTCCATTAGACAACACAGGAATTCTGTAACAGCACGTAGAGCATCATTGAGACATCAAGCATTCAGGAGATAATGAGCTTTTCCAGCCTTTGGCATTAGATCATCTGAAAATATACAATATATTGTCTTAGAGAGAAAATCACCAACCCCAAATACGTTGCCAGGGGAGATCTATATACAAAATTTAGATCAGAAAATATCTAGTTGATGAATTAATGGCTCATAAATACTGTGCCAACTCCTGGAGAATTGCAGCTGAGAGAATAAATGTTGTAATAACTTCTTAGTGTATTAGCTGTCCAAAATTGTCAGAGAACTTTGACTTTGTGACATATTGAGTCGGCTGGAGCCATATTGCCCAAAATCTGCGCTTTTCCTTTGGCTTGGCTTGCTGTCGTGGTATTTACGTTGAGTCATCTTTTTTGGCCGCTTTGCATGCTGTCCTGATTCTGCTTTTGACTTTGTTTGAGCTGAAGTGGACTAGGGCTGACTAAACTGAGATTAGTGAGGCAAAATTTGCAGCATTGCCTGCCACCAATCTTCCTTGGGCAGTTGGTGTCTTCGCATCTTTATCAAGGTTTCATATGCCTCTGTATATCTGTAAAAATTTGGTGGGACCTCAAATAAGTGATTAATCTCATGCTCGATGTAGAATAAATTTTCAAGCTTGTCATAGAGGCTCTGCCCTGATGGAGGTACCGTTTCTTCGGAAGTACTTGAGGATGTTGTGATCTGATTTTCAATAAAATTTGTCATCCTCGTAGCATATTGCTCACGGGGGAGTAGTCTTCCCGTGCTGGTCAGTAGGCTGGGCAATCCCTTGTCTTGCAGTGCTCCCATTTTAAGCGTGTATTCATCCACCTCAGCCTGCATTTCATGACATTTTCTCTCTACAGTTTGTACAAAATTTCTGAGGGTCAGCACCTTTTTAGCTATGAGGACAGCTTCTGTTCTATTGATGATGTTCAGGGCTACCAGCTCCTCCTTGGTCTGATTGTTAAGGAAATTTATCATCCCGTTGGCCTGCTCAGGCCTATTCCCTAGTGCTGTTCTGGCTTTCTGGCTCTCAATTTGTGCTTGGCCTATTAATTCCATCTGTTCATGCACTGTTTTGATTGACTTCCATTGTCTGGTAAGGGAGTGGTCAATCCGGGCCCACAAAATCCTTTTTATTTCTGCCAGAGTATTTTCAAGTTTCAGTTCTTTCTCTAAGGCCTTTCTTTTGTCTTTGAGGGCCTTAATCTCTCTGGTCTACTCTGCTACAGTCTTCTTGTATTTTTCATACTTAGCTTCCAGCTCTGCCAATTTCTCCTTGGCTTGTTTGATCTCGGTCGCCTGAAGCTCCAACTCTTTGATAACTTTTGTCAATTCATCCATGTTTAAGCTAGACTCAGGAGCTGTTGTTGTTGCTGCTGTCGCATCTGTTGTTGCTGTAGCCGTTGGAGGGGTTGTTGCTGCCTCTGTAGTTGTGGCAGTGGTTGAGGTAGTCTGAGGAGGTTGGGAGGTTGATTCTCCCTGTTTGTCTAGCAGTGCCCCTTCTAGCTCCTTCTCCAGATCAATAACTCTTTGATTCAACTGCATTATTAGGTCCAATTGATCTTCAGACTCCTTTTCTTTTTACAATTCTGCTGTTTGAGGGTGCTCAATAGGAAGCAATTTTAGTCTTTTCTTCAATGCAGCAATATCATCCTCTTTCTTTTTCATAAGGGCCCTCACACCCTTAGGATCCTTAGGATCATGTCCTAGGTCCACAATGATGTCCTCTAGTGTTTTGATCCTGATGTCCTTGGCCGTGGAGGACATTCTCTCCAAGTCTAGCTGAGTGTTGGTGTTCTTCAAAGATTCTTTCAATTCATGGGCCATTGTGGCCCTGTCTACAAGTGTGGCATAGACCATTTCCCCCGTTTTCTTATGCAGCTCTATCTGATCCATGGGGTGAATGTCTTTTGCCATAACTTCTAGCTTTATTTTTACAAAATCTGCAGCTGCGTGAGGCTGCGGTACCTTAGGTTTGAAATGGCTGAGGATTATCTTTTCCTCTTGGATATCATATACTAACATCAGCCTCTCTTGTTTAGTTGGCGTTGCCTTGATAAATTGCTTGTATACCTCCACTCTCAACAACTCATTTTGTGCCTTTATTTCTTTGAAGGAAGCCTTAGTGCTGGAAGGCTTCTTGCTCTGTTGAGTGGAGGAGGACACCTCCATGCCAAGCTGTACTCCTTGCTCTTGTTGAAAAGAGCTTGTGGCTGTCTGTTGGTTGTCTCCTCTTTCTTTCCTTGGGCTCTCAAGGTTTTCCTCGCTGATTTCTTCTATGACCGGAGAAGCAACCCTTTGTCTTTTGGCTTCGGATTGCTGAGAGGATCCACTAGCAGGTGTGGACTCTTCTCGGTCCCGTTTCTTGCCCCTCTCCTCATGTGCAGGGGTCTGCAAGGCAGGCACTATTGGTGCCTCTATTTGTGGCAGAGGGGTTTGCTCTTGCTGCTGCCCAATTGAGGAGGCAGGCTTTTCTTTTACTACCTCTTTTTCTTCACCCATTATTCCCTTGCCTTTTTCTGTAACTGATGCTGATGTAGATGGCGCCTGGGTGACTGGTGCGGCTGCAGCAGTGGAGGTACCTTCTCCAATTGGATGCGGCTGCTTGAAAGTTACCTGCTGCACAGAATCTAAGTCAAGAGTTTTTTTCCAAATCCTTGACATTTCTTTCCATTATTTCTTCTTGAGTTAGTTCCTCAATTAATGTGCCTTGCAACCATTCTTGTTGGTTGGCATACTGCTCAATTTGTGGAATTTTACAGTGCGTATACCCTAGCAGCCTGTACTTGACTCTTCTAGACTGATGAAGCCTTCGGGGTCATAAGGGACCCACCAGAAGCTTCTTGATAGCTTGTATTTATCTTTGATAATTTGATCAGCCTCTTGCCAACCCTCTTTTTTATTCATGATAAAGGGGCCCAGGTGGTCTTTGAACTTGAGATGGGCTTTCTTCTTGGCACTACGAAAGTGGGTGAGGTCAGAGTTAATAAGCTGCCTATAATATTCCAAGGCAAACATTCTCATCGGTACATATCTTGGGAGCCTATATGGACAGACCTCACAGCCATAGATTCTGATGACTATGTGATTTTGGTATAGGTACCAATAACCTATTTTATAGTTCTTGGACAGCTGCAGAGTTTTCTGGATTTCAAATGACAGTCTGGGAGGAGGGGATCTCATCAATAGGCAAGAGACCGGGTAGACAAATTGGTCAATAAATTCATAGTATGAATATTATGGTGAATCTTGGACTTGGTGGAAAACTGATGACCAGAAGATGACAGACCTCCTTTCTCCCCTAGAATCCAGCTTCTTGATAGGGCATTGAAAGGCCTCGGATTGATAATACATGAACAAGTGGTAGATATATGATGAATATTTGAACACACCCTCCCTGTCCACTTTCAAGAGTTGGTCATGTATTTTGTTGGCTATAAATTTAGCAAAGTTATATTTGTAGGCGGGAGGCTGGCCTGGGCTGTAAGCAGCTAATAACACCAGCACTGTCTCATCAACGTGCTCACTGGTTTTGTAGCCCAACACATAGGAGATCATGTCAACCAGGAGTTTTCCTATATCAGTGAAATGGACATGCAAGAAAGGAGGTGGCCCTGTAGGCTGGCGTCAGCTCTCATGAATGTCTTGGTGACCTTCTCAATGTCAGCAGTGGAAAGTTTGGCGCCTGCATCTAGTAAATAGTTCATGGAGAAGGGAAACAATAGCTGAGTTTGCTTGAAGTTGAGCATTTGGTTGATGGAGTCAGGATTGATGTGGAAGAGTATGCTCCCAGATGGAGAGTTGATAGTTCTCTGAGTTGGATCATAATTCTCAACACATAAGCGGATGATTTCTGGAAAAATATTGACAGATGGGAGGAAATAGTAAGGCAGATTGGACTCCCATATCCCATGCTTGTCATTGTTGCTCAAGTAGATGTCTCTCAATTGGCGAAAAGTTTGCAAATGGTTTTTGCCAGCCACAAGGTCCTGGATAAGGTAATCTCTGTCAGCAAGAGGCATGGCCTCAAGCTCCTTGTTTGGTGGATTTATGGGAGCAACACTGGGAGCTGATGGTGCAGCCATTGTATAGCCTTCAGGTGTTTATCTTTAGAATGCAGCTTCTGAGTGTAGCAGTTTGAATATGATAGCTTGTAAGGCTTTTTAGAAGTAAGGTGGCAGACTGCATGCAGAGGCCAGACTTATCTTTTAGAAGGAGCAACTTGGATGAGTAGAATTGACTCTAATTTCTTTTGGTGAATTCACAGGAATTATGGACAGTGAGGGAAAATTGCAGAGGGGATCAGGATTATAACCTGGTGTAATGAAGTTTTTGAATTATACGCTCGGCAAAAGGGAACAATGTCGGGGAGTTGGGGGGGTGAATCGAAAATTAGGCCCGAGAATGACTGTACAATAGTGAATTTTGAACAGGGAGGCGCTTTGGATTATTTTGGGCCAACATTTAACCGAGCAACACCATTTAATTTAGGAGTTATCAGGTAATCCAGTGGAGAAATTTGCAGAGAAATGGTAAGAACAAGGGAAAATGGGTAGGTTTCGGCAAATACCTGGTTTAGCCAATGCCGAGGGTCGTTGAATTGATGAACAGATGAAGAATGTTATTGAACTGGTGAGTGGCAGTGTTCGCAGTGTTTGAATTCGAAATCTTGGGGCAATTTTGGCGTAAAAGGGCAAAACAGCTCCCTCACCTTTCCAACGAAAATGACCAAAAACGGTCCATTTTCGCATTTTTAACAATAAATTTGGTGCATATGGCTTTTTGGCGCTTTCCCGCGATGACATTAGCATGACATCATCAGCGGGCCCCGAGTACGGACGGTGACGTGGATGCTGACTTGGATGCCAGCGTGGTGGGACACGATGGAGGCATGCGGAGGCGGCAAGACGGCGTGGAGGGCGACGTGGCGCAGAGGCGAGATCTTCGGGCATGACGTCACCATGACATGGGGCTGACGTGACAGGGGTGGCAGTTTGTGGGAGGGCGGTTTCCGGTCTCCCTGCACCGCCTTTGGGGAAAGGTGGTATTGGGGAGGGGGGCTCCGAACAACCCCAGCTGCCGACCCGTGTCCTACGTATGGGAGCAAAACAACCCGCTCCCCGGATGCTAAACAACGGCACATCCATCGCCCATATTACCCGCCCACCGTTGGATCAGGGGCGGCGGGAGATCAACGATTGGCAGTCGCTCCGACATGGTGTGCATGTTTGCTGCGGGACCCGCCCGATAGTTAAATAATATTTAAATGCGGCGGGTTCAAAAAACTTTGGTTTTGGAGGGTTTTATGGGTTTCAAATGGATAAGGGTTAATGCGACGGGGCTTAACAAAATATTTAAACATTGGGTTTGACCGCGGGGGTGAATTTTCAAAGGTTTTTCGGGTGAATGATGGGTAAGGATTTAGTTGTAGGTTATTAATCTAACCAGGGGTTAGTTTAATTCCAAAGTAAGGGTTGACTAGAGTCCCTGATGGACTAATGTCTCCCATGAGAATGCTACTTAGCTGTAATGCTAAGGGGGGGGAATATTTACATATTTTTTGGGTTTTTTGCATAAATGCTATAATAGTAGGGGGAGGGGAATACTTAGGGAGCTATATAGTAAGTTTAGAAATTAATATGGATTTGGGATGTGAAAGAGGAACAGAGAGCTAAGTTTAATGAGTAAACTTAGATTTAGAAGCAGATGAGAGTGAAGAATGATTTTACACAAGAAATGTGGCTTCTTTTCGGAGAAGGAGGTCACAACTTGACATGAAATTCACAAATGAGAAATGTAAGGAGGACTGTTTAGGCAAATCCTACAGTCCTCAAGGGGATGTTAGTAAGAAAACTTTTGAAGGGAATGAGGGAAGTTAGTGATGGTTTGGTAGTTTGCCAAATAGGCCATTGCTCTTGCCTTTCTCTTATTGGTGAGATCAGATATGATTTTCATATATCATGTGTTTAGATCTTGTTTTCTGCAACCTTCAACTGCCTACCCTGCCTAATATGCCTAACATTCTTTCTTCTTTTGGATGGGTGCACTTAGCCTTGCAAACCCTGATAATCCTCTTTTCTTTTTGCTGCCCTCCTATCTAAGTCTACCCTTATGTCTTCCAGGGGCCCAGATTAAGCAGTTGGGCTCCTTCCTTTCTCTATCCACCTAGTCATCTGGCAAGCTTGAACTGTTTGAGCAGGTACTTTCTCTCTAGTCTAGAACATGCAATTTAAGACATGGTATGGCCCAGCTTGAACTGTTGGACCATCCATCAAGATAACAGTGGCATTTTGGCTTAGCCACTTTCATGGTCTTTATTTGTGGTTCATTTCATTTATTTTTCCTTTTGACCAGTTCATTTTCTTGCCTTCTGATTATTCTTTTAAGGCATGCCCTCTTTACATTTTTTAACTGTCTGTTTCTTTCACAAAAATGGAACCTTAGTAACACGGAAGATGAACATTTTTGGCACTTCCATTGTCAATCATGAAAAATGAAAACCTATTGGTATATGTGGCTAACAGTGGCTCCACTTGGGGATGGCTTTTCCAGATGAAAAGCCAAGAATAGCAGGTCAGATTGCCTTATTTCTCCATTCTTGCTGTAGTCTGAATTTTCCTGTTGTTGGAGACTATTGATCTAGATCTTAGATACTTGTATGAAGTACCCACTGAGCTGATTTGCTGCGAAGTTACAGCTCTATTTTTTACCTGTTTCTCTAAGTTCTCCTCATCACCTTGATAGTTTCCAAGTGTTTTCTCTTGCTTTCCAATGATAGGATCAAAACATATTCCAAAAATGGTGCAGTACCTTGATCTTTATCAAAATGTGCTTCATTTGGTGCTTTATTTATCTGCTGTAAATGAAAATACTGGGAATTCAAATATTTATGTACAATATATGATTGTGCAGTGTTTGATCAAAGGGGGTCAAAATAATGCTTGAGCATCCTCCCATTGACTGGGCCTTCCTCAGTGTTTGAGCCATCCAAACTCTTTAGAAAATAGGTGTTATTACCTTGTACAGCATAAATGACATAAGGTCCCTTCCATAAGAAATCAAATTTACCATGTTTCCCTTTGTCCTCCCTCCTGGAATCCCATCTCAGCACTTTGTTTCCTAAAAAGAAGTCTTCATCTTTGGTTCTTTTGTCAAATATTCTTTCAAGTTTTTCTTGCAGTACTTGGGTTCTTTGATAGACTTCCTCTCTTGTTTGCTATAGGTGAATTGTCTGACTGATCCTTCTTTGAATGTCATTGGGCTCAGCTTGTATTTCTTGCAGCAACTTGATTACAGGAATACCTAAAGATGAAGGAAACCTTGCTTCCATTCCATAAACTAGTTCATATGGACTTGTGCCAATTGATCTCTTGGTGGTCAGTCTGTCTGCCCACAGTGCATTCACCAACTTCTTATGCCAATTCTTTTTATTTTCCTCCAAAACTTTCTTGATGATGTTGATGAGGCTTTTATTGGAAGACTCGGCTAGGCCATTACCTTGAGGATAGTAGGCAGTGGAATGACCTAAGGTCATATGGTATTTGTGACAAAAGTTTATCATTTTTTTGGACTTGAAAGCAGCAGCATTGTCTGTAATAATTTTGTCTGGACAGCCAAACCTGGACAAGATGTTGGTTTCTAGAAATTGTATAATAATGGAGTCATTGGCTTGCTTTTCCATGATCTGATATTTTAAGGGAGCATCTCTAAGGGCCCTACTGAAAAATGCAATGGGTTTTTCACATCCTTGGTCATCTTTCTATAATAGAACAACAGCAATTGTATGCTCAGATGCGAAAGAAAAAATGATAAAATCTCTATCAAACCTAGGGCTTGTTAGGACTGGTGTGTTTGTCAATGCTCTTTTAATATCTTCAAAGGCTTGTCTAGCTTCCATAGTCCATTTGACCTTGAAATCATTTTTCAACATATTGTTTAACAGCCTTATGAGCTCAGCCAAATTAGGAATAAACCTTCTCAAGAAGTTGATCTTTCCTAAAAAGCCTTGTAGTTCTTTGATGTTCCTTGGATGGGGAACCTAAAGGATAGCTTGAATTCTGTCAGGATCAATCCTAATACCATCTCTTGAGATTATGTGCCCTAAGAGTTTACCTTCCTCCAGGCCGAACAGTGATTTCTTTGGATTCAAAGATATGCCATATTTTCTGCAAATTAAGAAAATTTGCCTTAAATGTTCTAAGTTTTCTTGATCTGATTTTGAAAAGGTGGTAAGATCATTGAGATAGACAACTAAGAAATCATGGATTTCTTTGGCAAAGGCAATATCCATTGCTCTTTGGAATGTGGCCCCTGCATTTTTAAGCCCAAAAGGCATTTTGACATATTTGAAAGTCCCCCAAGGTGTTGTAAATGCAGTTTTGTCTTGATCATCTGGGTGTGCTAGAATCTGATTGAATCCAGAGAATCCATCTAACAACGAGATCCTAGAGGCTCCCACTACCCTTTGCAGGATATGATCCATTTTTGGTAAGGGGTAATGGTCTTTGAGAGAGACTTTGTTCAAATTTCTTAGGTCAACACACAGTCTGATCTCTCCTGTCTTTTTTCTAGTAGGCACTAGGTTTGAAATCCATTCTGAAAACCTGATTGGAGCAATGATTCCTGCTTCATACATACGTTTCACTTCCTTCTCAATGAGGGGGAGGAGGACCGGGTTCACTCTCCTAAGCTTCTGTTTAAAATGTTTTTGGTTTTCTTTCAAAGGTATTGTGTGTTGGATAACTGTGGTATCATAGGACTTGAGGCCCTCGTAACTCCAAGCAAAAATATCTTGGAATTCTTTGAATAGTTCCATGTATTTCAACTTCTGATCAGCTGGTAATCTCTTGGATAATTTTATCATTTTGGGATTGTCTGTGGTTCCAATGTTACAGTCTTCAATTTCAGCATTTAGAGGTTTCATTTTTGGTTTTCTTGAGATATCATTTGAATCAAACAGATCCTCCAAAGGGGTTAAACCTGTGGGCAGAAAATTATATTTTAGCTCAATTACCTCTGCTTCTGTTTCAGTCAGTTCATCTCCATCTATCTGTTTCAACTCTTGTATAGTTTCGTTGTTAAAGGTGGTAGGATGCAAAACTAGATTAGCTGTTTCAACTGATATTTTCTGTGTAATGGTGTGTGCATGTTGTTGATCATCTCCAGTAGTTGAGTCAATGTTAATGCCAGAGAATTCCTCTTTTAGAGTGAGGAAGTTATTTATCTGTGTATCACTCTCAAAGACTTGCCAATTCTTGATGTTGTCCGGAACTACAGGTCTATGTTTGATTTCAGCAGTAAAAGTATGATTGGGTTTGAAAGGCAGCTTGCAAGTGCTGGCAAAGGTTGCCAAGCTATGAGCATGTAGATTGAGTTCTCTAGAAATTTTAGTCAACTGTGATTGTGAGAAGGTATGAAGTACCCGTATAGCTGCTCCCTTATATGCTCTCAACCTTAGATCATTTTTGGTAAAGTTTCCTTTCATTTGTTGTATGATCAGATCTGAATCTCCTAAGATTGAAACTTTGGTTGCACCCAAATTTTTTATGAGTTTCAGACCTAACAAAAGGGCCTCATTCTCAGCCATATTGTTTGTGCATCGAAAGTTTAACCTGTATGCATGACCCTCAGCCTGGTCATTGTGCATATTGTGGATCCAAAATCCTGCCCCAACTCCTAACTTGTTTACAGAACCATCAAATTCTAGGTACCATAAAGTTTCATGATCAAGATTTGGATTGAGATTTTTAGAAAATTGGATCATGGGCAGGTTGGTTTCTTGCAAGTCACTTGATAGATCATGCTCTTTCTTTATATCAGTTATGCCTAAAGTGTTTTGGTTTTGGGGGGCAAATTGTTCATTTAATTCCTCTGTCTCTGCTGCCATTACTAGTTCAGAATAAACTTTGTTGCAGATGTCAGCATTATAGAGAATAAATGAATCCATGTCATAGTGTATTGAATAGATTGGGAAGTTTTGGGGCTTCTCTTGACTGCTTACCACATATTTCATCAATGTTTCGTGGTATAATCTCTTTGGCTGCCCAAAGACCGAAATGGTGGCGTAGGACATATCTAATTGCAAATATCCTTGGAGTTTGGCCCCCCAGGATCTGGACAAGAGCATACCATACTTAGGAGGTATGTCAGCTACTACTACATCCATCAAAATTGTTTTGGTTGGGTATTGGACCAGGGAGACACATAAGTCTTTAATCAATCCTAAGCACCTGACTTGGCTTGAATCAAATGAGAATAGATATTTATAAGGTCTTGTGATGTCTAAGTCGTGCTTTTCCATTACAGATTTGGGCATTAAGTTGTGTGAGGCCCCGGAATCAAACATTGCATTGTGTAGAATCTTATCATGAATGTTTAAACTGACATAGAAGGGTGGAACCCCTCCATTTTCTGTTTTTCCATTAACCTCAGGGCCAAACAGTAACTCTGGTTGATCATCTAGGACATTCACAACATCTTTATTGTCTGCTACTTGGAGTGACTTGTTAATCTGTTGTCTGTATACTTGATGTTTGGCCAATTCCGAAAGAGGGACTGATATCTTCAGCTTACTTATTTCTGTTTCCAAGTTAAAGGGCTTTTCCATTTGGATTTTGGCATTAACTGCAGCCGATTTTTCCCTTTCAGCTGGGTTTTCAGTAGTCCTTTCTTCATGGTTGGTATGATTTTCAGTGAAATTGGTACCATATTTATTTTCAGCGGTGGTAGGTGACCTTGCTTTTGAAGGATGGGGTGGGGCTGGCTGGTTTTCAGAGGGCTGTTGTTCTGAGATATCCTCCACAGTTACTTCTGTGGTATGTGGGTTTGAGTTGCCAGCGGATTCTGGAAGAACAGTCTTGTCATTGGTCTTTTTTGGCTGCTTACTGTCCCTTGGTTTAAAAGGTTCAGGTACATCTATAGTTCTACTCCTTAGTTTATACTGCTTATGCACCTCATAGACTGTTGCATCATACCCTTCTCTAATCAAATGATTCTCCTGACTTAGTGTGAAATTGATTTTCATTATAAGCCTCTTGATCTTCTTGTGTTAAAAAAACCTGATGCTCACTGTCTAATCCCATTAGGTTGATGTGAGGCTCCTCAGTTGGTTCACTAGATGTTGAGGCCTCAGCATAATTTTCTTGGAACGGAGGTCTAATGTGCTGGTCAGGATCAGTCCTTCCAACATTGGGATTTTGATTCTTTCTAAAATTTGGATTTCTAACAGTGCTTGGTTGACCTTCCCATGATGATTTTCTTTCTATGGTTTCTACCCTGTCCCCAAGTCTGTCCATACCTTTGATGATTGCATCTAGCTTTTGCTCAAATGATGAGGGTTCTTCCTTAAAAGTGGTTCTTCTTTCAGCTCTTGCCCGATTTCTTTTAGCAATCAGATTTGCCTCTACACTTACAGCTATGTTTTGCATGTCTGCCAGGGTTGCAGGGGCTCTTTCTCTTAATTGATATGCCATATCAGCATCAAACCCATCCGGAAATTTGATTAAGGCAAGATCAGGTGGAGGTCTAAGATTTTGAGGAATGGCATTATAGACAGTGTTGAATCTGGTACAATAGTCTAAGACAGTTTCTTGTGGTCCTCTCCTTATGGTGTCATATTCAGATAAAATGTGTAGAGGATCCTTTTTCTTTTCCCATCTATTCAGGAAGGACTGATAAAGGGCACCCGAATCAGCTATGGAATTTGCAGCAAGTGCCCTGAACCATGTTCTTACTTCACCCGTTAAACTTTGGACAAAAATTTTCATTCTTACATCATCATCATCTATTTCATAGTTTTCGAAGTAATCTTGCATTTTCTTGGTATGCTGTAAGGCAGTGTATGTATTGGTTCCATCAAAATAGGTGATCTTACTTTGGTAGTCCTGAGGCATAGCCCCAGGATTACCTGGTAGCTGAAGGGGGGCATAATGATTAGCCATATTTGCAGGGATCAATGGGACAACAGGTAGAAGGGGAACAACTGGAACAATAGGGACAACAATAGCAGTTTGTGTATTGGGTGGAGGTGTGAATAGTGTATTTTGGGAAGTGGATGAGGAAGATGGGGAAGACTAGGTTATATGAGGATGAACCAATGGTTTAGCAGGGGTTGGGATATAGCTTTGCTGAACTACCTTAGGGCTAGAATCAGCAAATTCTTCTGGTTCCTTTTGGTTCCTAAGAATCTTGGGAATCAAATTAGGATTATCGAAAACAGGTGGCGGATTTGGGTCAGGATTTGACCTGGTACGCCTAGTTCTCTTTTTAGGAGCCAGCTTCCGAACATGTTTTTGGTATTTTTAAGAATATTTTCAGAATTTGTTAAGGAACTGCTCAAATCTTGGAACTGCTATCTAAAGCAGACAGCAGTTGAAAAATTCACTCTGTTCCCCAGTGGAGTCACCAATTATGTTAACGCTCAGGTTGTTCCCTTTGACTCCCAAGGGAATACGACCGAGGTAACCACTAACCAATCTTTGAGTCACAGGTCCTAGCCTACCTGTAACCAGAGAGGGCTCTCTCTTTATGATTTAACTTTGTTTGTATGATGTTTTGGGCTAGCTATGATGCACAAGGTTTTGTTTTGAATTTGCTGGATGATGATTTCAGTCAAAACAGGTATATTTTTGCAGGTTGATCTAGGCCATTGGGCATGGAGTCAGTGACGTTTAATTGCTTGATATGTCTGTGTTGAAACAACAGTGATGCTACAGAGCCAGATAAGTGTCTAGGGAACAATTCTTTAAATCTGTAATTGGATGGGATGTAATTAGGGCATGAAAGGAAACTAAGGATCTTTCAGTAAGCTGATATGTGGAACAGTGGGAACATTACTTAGGAGCATTGAAGAATTCCTGGATAACATTCATATTTATAGAACTGATACAAACATGAGCAATTAAGAATTCATGTCCATGATTAATTCAGAAGAAAAAAATTTCAACGACAGAGATTGAGCACAGGGTGTAATCAAACATTTCCTGTACTATTCTTTTTCTCTATTGTTTAGATTGGTGAAACATGCATATGATTCAAACAAACATAAGAAGATAAAACATAGTTTAAGAAAACTTATTGTTCCATTAGACAGCACAGGAATTCTGTAACAGCACGTAGAGCATCATTGAGACATCAAGCATTCAAGAGATAATGAGCTTTTCCAACCTTTGGCATTAGATCATCTGAAAATATACAATATATTGTCTTAGAGAGAAAATCACCAACCCCAAATACGTTGTCAGGGGAGGTCTATATACAAAATTTAGATCAGAAAATATCTAGTTGATGAATTAATGGCTCATAAATACTGTGCCAACTCCTGGAGAATTGCAGCTGAGAGAATAAATGCTGTAATAACTTCTTAGTGTATTAGCTGTCCAAAATTGTCAGAGAACTTTGACTTTGTGACATATTGAGTCGGCTGGAGCCGTATTGCCCAAAATCTGCGCTTTTCCTTTGGCTTGGCTTGCTGTCGTGGTATTTACGCTGAGTCATCTTTTTTGGCCGCTTTGCATGCTGTCCTGATTCTGCTTTTGACTTTGTTTGAGCTGAAGTGGACTAGGGCTGACTAAACTGAGATTAGTGAAGCGAAATTTGCAGCATTGCTTGCCACCAATCTTCCTTGGGCAGTTGGTGTCTTCGCATCTTTATCAAGGTTTCATCTGCCTCTGTATATCTGTAAAATTTGGTGGGACCTCAAATAAGTGATTAATCTCATGCTCGATGTAGAATAAATTTTCAAGCTTGTCATAGAGGATCTGCCCTGATGGATGTCCTGTTTCTTCAGAAGTACTTGAGGATGTTGTGACCTAATTTTCATTAAATTTGTCATCCTCGTAGCATATTGCTCACGGGGGAGTAGTCTTCCCGTGCTGGTCAGTAGGCTGGGCAATCCCTTGTCTTGGAGTGCTCCCATTTTAAGCTTGTATTCATCCACCTTAGCCTGCATTTCATGACATTTTCTCTCCACAGTTTGTACAAAATTTCTGAGGGTCAGCACCTTTTTAGCTGTGAGGACAGCTTTTGTTTTGTTGATGATGTTCAGGGCTGCCAGCTCCTCCTTGGTCTGATTGTTAAGGAAATTTATCATCCCGTTGGCCTGCTCAAGCCTATTCCCTAGTGCTGTTCTGGCTTTCTGGCTCTCAATTTGTGCTTGGCCTATTAATTCCATCTGTTCATGCACTGTTTTGATTGACTTCCATTGTCTGGTAAGGGAGTGGTCAATCCGGGCCCACAAAATCCCTTTTATTTCTGCCAGAGTATTTTCAAGTTTCAGCTCTTTCTCTAAGGCCTTTATTTTGTCTTTGAGGGCATTAATCTCTCTGGTCTACTCTGCTACAGTCATCTTGGATTTGTCATACTTAGCTTCCAGCTCTGCCAATTTCTCCTTGGCTTGTTTGATCTCGGTCGCCTGAAGCTCCAGCTCTTTGATAACTTTTGTCAATTCATCCATGTTTAAGCTGGACTCAGGAGCTGTTGTTGTTGCTTCTGCCGCATCTGTTGTTGTTGTAGCCATTGCAGGGGTTGCTGCTGCCTCTGTAGTTGTGGCAGTGGTTGAGGTAGTCTGAGGAGGTTGGGAGGTTGATTCTCCCTGTTTGTCTAGTAGTGCCCCTTCTAGCTCCTTCTCCAGATCAATAACTCTTTGATTCAGCTGCATTATTAGGTCCAATTGATCTTCAGACTCCTTTTCTTTTTGCAATTATGTTGTTTCACGGTGCTCAGTAGGAAGCATTTTTAGTCTTTTCTTCAATGCAGCAATATCATCCTCTTTCTTTTTCATAAGGGCCTCACACCCTTAGGATCCTTAGGATCATGTCCTAGGGCCACAATGGTGTCCTCCAGTGTTTTGATCCTGTTGTCCTTGGCCGTGGAGGACATTCTCTCCAAATCTAGCTGAGTGTTGGTGTTCTTCAGAGATTCTTTCAATTCATGGGCCATTGTGGCCCTGTCTACCAGTGTGGCATAGACCATTTCCTCCGTTTGCTTATGCAGCTCTATCTGATCCATGGGGTGAATGTCTTTTGCCATAACTTCTAGCTTTGTTTTTACAAAATCTGCAGTTGAGTGCGGCTGCGGTAGCTTGGGTTTGAAATGGCTGAGGATTATCTTTTCCTCTTGGATATCATATATTGACATCACCCTCTCTTGTTTAGTTGGTGTTGCCTTGAGAAATTGCTTGTATACCTCCACTCTCAACAGCTCATTTTGTGCCTTTATTTCTTTGAAGGAAGCCTTAGTGCTGGAAGGCTTCTTGCTCTCTTGAGTGGACGAGGACACCTCCATGCCAAGTTGTACTCCTTGCTCTTGTTGAAAAGAGCTTGTGGCTGTCTGCTGGCTGTCTCCTTTTTCTTTCCTTGGGCTCTCAAGGATTTCCTCGCTGATTTCTTCTATGACTAGAGAATCAACCCTTTGTCTTTTGGCTTCGGGTTGCTGAGAGGATCCACTAGCAGGTGTGGACTCTTCTCGGTCCTGTTTCTTTCCCCTCTCCTCATGTGCAGGGGTCTGCAAGGCAGGCACTATTGGTGCCTTTGTTTGTGGCGGAGGGGTTTGCTCTTGCTGCTGCCCAATTGAGGAGGCAGGCTTTTCTTTTACTACCTCTTTTTCTGCACCCATTATTCCCTTGCCTTTTTCTGTAACTGATGTTGATGTAGATGGCGCCTGGGTGACTGGTGCGGCTGCAGCAGTGGAGGTACCTTCTCCAATTGGATGCGGCTGCTTGAAAGTTACCTGCTGCACGGCCTCAAGTTCCTTGTTTGGTGGATTTATGGGAGCAACATTGAGAGCTGATGGTGCAGCCATTGTATAGCCTTCAGGTGTTTATCTTTAGAATGCAGCTTCTGAGTGTAGCAGTTTGAATATGATAGCTTGTAAGGCTTTTTAGAAGTAAGGTGGCAGACTGAATGTAGATGAGACCAGACTTATCTTTTAGAAGGAGCAACTTGGATGAGTAGACTTGACTCTGATTTCTTCTGGTGAATTCACAGGAATTATGGACAGTGAGGGCAAATTGCAGAGGGGAGCAGGATTATAACCTGGTGTAATGAAGTTTTTGAATTATACGCTCGGCAAAAGGGAACAATGTCGGGGAGTTGGGGGGGGGGGGGTGAATCGAAAATTAGGCCCGAGAATGACTGTACAATAGTGAATTTTGAACGGGGAGGCGCTTTGGATTATTTTGGGCCAACATTTAACCGAGCAACACCATTTAATTTAGGAGTTATCAGGTAATTCAGTGGAGAAATTTGCAGAGAAATGGTAAGAACACGGGCAAATGGGTAGGTTTCGGCAAATACCTGGTTTGGCTAATGCCGAGGGTCATTGAATTGATGAACAGACGAAGAATGCTATTGAACTGGTGAGTGGCAGCGTCCGCAGCGTTTGAATTCGAAATCTGGGGGCAATTTTGGCGTATACGGGCAAAAATAGCTCCCTCACCTTTCCAACGAAAATGACCAAAAACGGTCCATTTTCGCGTTTTTAACAATAAATTTGGCGCATATGGCTTTTTGGCGCTTTCCCGCGATGACGTCAGCATGACGTCATCAGCGGGCTCTGGGTACGGACGGTGATGTGGATGCTGACTTGGATGCCAGCGTGGCGGCACATAGTGGAGGCATGCGGAGGCGGCAAGACGGCGTGGAGGGCGACGTGGCGCAGAGGCGAGAGCTTCGGGCATGAAATGGGGCCGATGCGACAGGGGTGGCAGTTTGCGGGAGGGCGGTTTCTGGTCTCCCCACATCGCCTTTGGGGAAAGGTGGTATTGGGGAGGGGGACTCCGAACAACCCCAGCTGCCGACGCGTGTCCTATGTACGGGAGCAAAACCACCCGCTCCCCAGACGCTAAACAACGGCACATCCACCGCCCAGATTACCCGCCCACCGTTGGATCACGGGTGGCGGGAGATCAACGGTTGGTGGTCGCTCCAACACGGTGTGCATGTTTGCTGCGGGACCCGCCCGATAATTAAATAATATTTAAATGCGGCGGGTTCAAAAAACTTTGGTTTTGGAGGGTTTTATGGGTTTCAAATGGATAAGGGTTAATGCGACGGGGCTTAACAAAATATTTAAACATTGGGTTTGACCGCGGGGGTGAATTTTCAAAGGTTTTTCGGGTGAATGATGGGTAAGGATTTAGTTGTAGGTTATTAATCTAACCAGGGGTTAGATTAATTCCAAAGTAAGGGTTGACTAGAGTCCCTGATGGACTAATGTCTCCCATGAGAATGCTACTTAGCTGTAATGGTAAGGGGGGGGAATATTTACATATTTTTTGGGTTTTTTGCATAAATGCTATAATAGTAGGGGGAGGGGGAATACTTAGGGAGCTATATAGTAAGTTTAGAAATTAATATGGATTTGGGATGTGAAAGAGGAACAGAGAACTAAGTTTAATGAGTAAACTTAGATTTAGAAGCAGATGAGAGTGAAGAATGATTTTACACAAGAAATGTGGCTTCTTTTCAGAGAAGGAGGTCACAACTTGACATGAAATTCACAAATGAGAAATGTAAGGAGGACTGTTTAGGCAGATCCTACAGTCCTCAAGGGGATGTTAGTAAGAAAAATTTTGAAGGGAATGAGGGAAGTTAGTGATGGTTTGGTAGTTTGCCAAATAGGCCATTGCTCTTGCCTTTCTCTTATTGGTGAGATCAGATATGATTTTCATATATCATGTGTTTAGATCTTGTTTTCTGCAACCTTCAACTGCCTACCCTGCCTAATATGCCTAACATTCTTTCTTCTTTTGGATGGGTTCACTTAGCCTTGCAAACCCTGATGATCCTCTTTTCTTTTTGCTGCCCTCCTATCTAAGTCTACCCTTATGTCTTCCAAGGGCCCAAATTAAGCAGTTGGGCTCCTTCCTTTCTCTATCCACCTAGTCATCTGCCAAGCTTGAACTATTTGAGCAGGTACTTTCTCTCTAGTCTAGAACATGCAATTTAAGACATGGTATGGCCCAGCTTGAACTATTGGACCATCCATCAAGATAGCAGTGGCATTTTGGCTTAGCCACTTTCATGGTCTTTATTTGGGGTTCATTTCATTTATTTTTCCTTTTGACCAGTTCATTTTCTTGCCTTTTGATTATTCTTTTAAGGCATACCCTCTTTACATTTTTTAACTGTCTGTTTCTTTCACAAAAATGGAACCTTAGTACCACTGTTACACAGTAATTTTTCACCATCCCTGTTACTCCTCTTGTCGTACCTTGGAGGACTCATTTCGAGAGTTATAAGAAGTGACAAAGTCTAAAAACACTTGCAGTATGTTCCCCTGAGTATGTACTTCATGTTCCCTGAAGACACCTCCTCCAGATTATCCCTGGAAAATGCTCTTTTTCCATTGGTGCAAGTCCACAGTGTCTTACCTGCGCCAACCATGGAGATCCTCAAAAGAGGGCACGACCATTGGCGCTCTGTCTTAGAGCAGCAGTCGCGCCAACCAAGTTTGGTCATGCTTTTTGCCTTAACGCACGTCCGGCTGTTGTTTCCTTCATTACATGGAGCTCTTTTGAGGATAAAAAATCAGTCTTATGTCGAGCTCTATCCTATCTCCATCTTTAATGGCTTTTGGGGATAATGCTAATCCGCAATAGGTGTCCCGGTTCATCGTATCCTCCTTCCTTCTTCATCTATATAAGCTTATCCTTATGCATTTACAAGCTAGTGATAGTCATTAGTCATGGAGTGCTAGATGTTGAGTTCTTGAGTTCTTGGAGTAATGTTAGTGAATGCTAGAGAGGTTATGCTGCCGGAGAGGAGATGCATTGCAAGACACATATAGTTACTCGCCCAGCCAGGAGAGGTTCGACGTCAGAACCATGGTTGTAACTTTTCCTGTTTATTATTAATTAATGAGCGACTGCTATTATAGTTCCAATCTCATTGTCTATTATGGTGATGTGTTGATTTATTTCCTTTCTGACTGAAATATAGTTATGCCTTGGTAGCTTTTATGTTGGTATCTGTCTCTTCCTTTGCATGTGCAGGTGGTCGTTTATGATCTGCTGGAGCGAGGGAGCGGGAATATCAACTCTGCTTCAATCACAGCGTTGGACTCCAGGTTGGTCTTCTTGATTCACCTTTGATGCATAACTAGGAACTTGCGTAGCAGCGTGGTTTGATTGTGGCTAGTTCTGTTTTAGGCTAGTGGGATCGCCTCTGTCCGCAGAGGGGATTTACCTACCCAACAATTTGGCGACTCCACTGGGGAGAAGCTATTTGATTTTTGTCTTGCATGTTAATTTTCTTCTGCTTGCTTGAGTGAATGAGCTTCCTGAGTCAGTTTTGAGTTTATTCTTTACTGTTTGACCCATCTGAGCACTGTCAACCCGACCTGAGGTCGTATCATTTATTTTTCTAGCTGGCAAGCTTCATTGGCGCGGTTATTACTCTGACAGTCACGCTAGTTGGCGCATGTTGCTCAAAAGCAACTCGCGCCAATCCTGTGGTAGCGCAAGTTTCAGGATGACAGTCGCGCCAGCCCTGTAAATTTTGCCTGTGTGTGAGTGGAAAGCTCTTTCAGTCTCTTTTTATATCTCTTACAGCCTCTGGAAGTGTGTTGAACCTCTGCTTGACTGGTTTTAGCCTTTATCCTTCAGCTGTTTGCTCATTTCTATTGATTTTCGTCTCAGCCCTAGAACATCTAGTGACTTTGCATGTCTAGCCTTCTGTGGGAAGTTTCGGTCTTTTGATTATCCAGTCAGCTTGTTGGTTGTGTTCTGCACCTATCCAGTGATTTGTTAAAGCTTGATCTTCTATACTCTGAGTGCTTCACTTCTAGCCTCTTTGGATTTCACTTAATTTCATTTGAACTTAGAGTACATGGTTCAGTGAAAGTCTTTGTGTTTCTCCTTGCTTGCATGGTTCATTTTTGTGTTTCAAAATTGGTTCTATTTCATTGACTGAACTTGGATTGTGCATATCTCTTAAGGTTTGTTTAAATGCATCATGCCATCTTAAAGGAAAGAAAAACAAAAAAATCTTTTGCATCATATTAGTTAGCATTTATTGTTATTTGTTGCTATTAAAAAGAAAAAGAAAAAATTTCATTTCTTTTTATTAGCTGCATTAGGATCTTTGTTGTTTGTTGAGTGATCATTTCGTTTGTGAAAAGACATCAACCCTCCTGTAGATAGAATTCATCGAATCAAATGATATAATTTTGGTATATAGTTTGCATTTAAGAAGTTTTTGAGATATCACATACGGTAGGACCAAAAAACTGAAACATAATCGAAGATAAACTTTAAAATGAACTCAATGAACATAACAACGCATTGGAACATAACGCAAATACTCTAGAGGTCTAGGTTAGAGACGTGTTCCGGCGTCTTTAAACCTGGTAGTTTATCGTCGAGTGGTTGGGTGATTCCTCCACGGTGAAACGATAGGTGCCAATACGGACTGTGCTCCCACGTACCGTCGAGTATATATTGAGAGACCCCTATAGGAATAAAGCCTTTATCCATAGGAAGCCGTGTCAGCCGCCCTACGATTCGCAATGCAGTGAACACAGCATTCACGAAGATTGACCACCCATACCCTAAAAAGTATTTTGTGGTTTTGCGAAAAGTTTGGCACACCCTCTACCTAGAATTCCAGAGCAGTCACTTTTGATCCTTTTCGGACTCTCTAAAAGAAAAGGTGCCTGTGAGCGTCTTGTCACTTCGTGCTCATTAAATATTCGAAGGAGACTAGAGTCATCTTTTATCCTTTTCTCGACTCTTAAAAAATGAAAAGGTTAAGTTCAGTGTCTTAAAATTTATTGGCCACGATAACATTTACCCAATTAGATTTTATTTGCGTTAGCCTGACTAGGATTATTTCTCGTTCAATGGCAGCCTTCCCGGCGCCCACCGGCCAAGGCGTTCCTCCTGATGGGAACCCTCGTCCATTTCCTTCTGTTGGAAATGTCGGTGTTCAGTATATCGCAACATTGTCTTTGCCTGGGTTGACCATTGGTTTACCCGTATGGTTGTTTTCAAACTCAGTGGTCTCAAGTGTGATGACTCCTGTTCCGCCACCACCTCCTCCACCCGAACAACACCATGTTGATTCTAAGGTGGACCCCTTCCCTTCTTCGCCCATTGCTGCGTCCTCATCTTCTACTTCGCCTGGTGAAACCGTGAATTTTAGTAACCAGGTGGCTAAGAAGAAGAAGAAGAAGGCCAAAAAGAAGAAGTCTCCTAAGGGAAGGGTCGCATCTACCACGAAAATATCTGAAGTGAAACCACCTTCTGCTCCTCCGCGGAAGGCTAAGTCTCCTTGTCGATTATGCAAGGAGGACCATTTTCTTTCTGATTGTCCTGGTATTCCCAGGATCCTAGATATATGGTCCCGTGACCCGACTCGCCCATTGTCGTCGCAGATCGACGATACCTTACTAGTTGGTAAGAGAAAAGGGAGGGTTCGTTTCCCTTGTCGACTTTGTGAAGGTAATCATCTCCTTCGCCTTTGTCCACTTATGGATGAAGCTTCCCGTCTGTTGGCAAGTCTGTCAACTCCCTTACCCCAACTACCCGCTGGATATCAGCGTCTTTTTGCAACTGCAGATCATCTTTCCACTAACCAAGTGATCAAACATGATTCCTCTTTAGTCCAGCCTTCTCTTCCTGAACCTACCTGTGCTCCGCCTGCTCCAAACCAGTCCCTGGTCGGAACGAGTGTTGATTTATATTCATCATCTACGCACCACTCTATCATCAAAGATGAACCACCTGAGTCCAAACCAAACGAAAGTCCACAGTTCCAGATTACAGTTGACCCGGTCTTTCAAAAGGTCCAGATTACAAGTGACCCAGTTTTGCCTACAAAAGTTCCATTCTTAGATGATCTTACACCTGAATCTAAACCAGACAAAAGTCAAAAGGTCCAGATTACAAGTGACCTGGTTTTGCCTTCAGAAGTTCCAGCCTTAGATGATCTTACATCTGAATCCAAACCAGACAAAATTCAAACGGTCCGGATTACAAGTGACCCGGTTTTGCCTTCAGAAGTTACCTCCTCAAATGATGTTATCACTACAAAGGATGAAGATCCCACCGTCCCAATTCTAATGATCAAGTGAGCATCCCTCTCATTCCTTCACACCAAGAAGAAAGTCCATCAGAATCATATCCAGCTGTCTATCCAGTCCCACCTCCAAGCAACCTAGTTGTTTCCTTCAATTGGGATCAACTAGTCAATCCTCGGTTACCAGCCTCCATACCATTTCGAATTATAGTCCAAGTCTACCGCATGGTTATGGCTGGTACAATTATTGATGAGGGATCTCCTATGAGTATCCTTTCTTCAACAGCTTGGGAAGCACTTGGTTCCCCACTGCTTCTGCCTGAGATGAGAAACCTTACAGGTTTCCATCGAGAAATCACTCGACCTTTAGGAATTCTTCCCAATGTACCTATCATGTTAGAAGGGAAGACTATTCAAATGGGTGTCATGGTAGTCCAAGGTACGTTAGATTACAATTTACTCCTTGGACGAGACTATATTTATCGCATACGTGCTATTGTGTCCTCACTCTTCAAAGTGATGTGTTTTCCGCACGAAGGAAGGACGATCAAAGTCGTAGACCAACTTTCATTTCCCAGTTCACACTTCACATATAGTCATCTACCATTCCTAAATGGTCTTATTTCCACAGGAAATGCCCCAGCATCCACTCCGTCATTCTGATGACGGCAGCTGGCCCCCCCCCCTTGGGAGGCATGCATCCTCCTTCAAAATCGAGTCTTTCCAAGTAAACCTTCATTCCATCCACTCCGTGAATGCCATGAAGCTTGGGGGGCATGTACCTCGATTTTGCATTATCATGCTGGGGGCGCATTATCATGCTAGGGGCATGCAACAAAAAATTTAACAAGCAAAGTTCTCCATGGTTCAAGCTTGTGTAAAAATGAACCCATACCTGATTTACATCCCGTGATTGCCTTTTATCTGCTAAATTCTGTTAGATGAGCCTTGGTTGTTTCATTCCATCGCCACCATCTCTTTGGCCGATCATATGCTTTCACTTGGTTGTTTTTCCTTTCCTGAGGAACCGCAACGATGAGTGGTTTTATTAGCCAGCCTCTTAACCTTTACATGTTTCGAGTAAGTTCCACCATTACCGGAACCAGTTGCTATCCTTTATACCATTCGTTCCTTCAGGACGAGTCGCCTTTACGCTCTTTTCTGACTCGTAAAATATGAAAATATTACCGAGTATTTTTCCCTTTTTGACTCGTTAAAGAAAATAAAAATGGAGGTCCGCTTTCAGCTCTTTTCTGACCATTTAAAGAGGAAAAGATTGCCGAGTCGCTCCTCTTGACTCGATAAATGGTAATAAGGGGCGGTCGTTTTAAGTTCTTTTTGTCGACTGTTAAAACATAAAAAGATTACCGAGTTTTTGTCGTTTCAAACTCGTTAATGGTTACGAAACGACGTGGTTTTGACCATTTTTTTACTTTTTCAGGTCGAAATCACTAATTATGAAAAGTACTCCTCGATCGTAATGATCGGGCGGTTCTTTCGGGTATTATTTTATACTTTTTCGGGCCCGAGAGACACAACTTTACGAAAAAGGACATCCCTGGAGTTTCCTTTTCTGTTGTCTTTTCAAACTCTCTAAACATGAAAAGACGCCGAGTTCTTCCTTTGTCAGACTCGTTAAAACTTAATGACATCGGATTTTGTCACAACACAAGCATATGCTATCCCCATCAAGCTTGTTAAAAATAACTGGGGTACTCGCCAGAAATGGAGGGGGGAAAAGAAAATTTTTGAATCATAATAACGGCAGTATGTCGCTCTTGAACATGGCACTTTTGCTTTCGTGTCTGGGGTGGGGATATCTCATCTCATATTTTTCACTTGCTTCCATGGACTTGGGTACCTTATTTGACCTCTCATCCACTCATTGCCTCGTCATCATGACCTTTGATACATTGATGTCAAATACTGCCAATTCCGTTAATGTGCCGCCGATATGTTCAAGAGAAGTTGACCTCTGCAAAGAAACAACCTCCCTCTGATAGTTCGCACAATCTTGATTCACAACATTATCTTTGTCTCGTGTCGATGATGTGGGAAACATTATGGCCCACCTTCGATCAAGGTCACTTCCTGTCGACTTCAACTCATTATCCAGGAAGTTGATCTAGAGACTCCTTTCTGGTGCCTTGGAGCCTGCATGCCTCAATGGCAGGTTCTTTGTGTTCGATGTGAGGTCTTCATCATTGGCCTCCGCTCGAATGATTCTACGGGCGTTCGACTTCAGATCATTAATTCACGCGCCGTAGATTGTACCTATAGTACCTTGAGGGCCATTGTCATTATTGGTGGTACCTCTCGCATCTGTTAACAGTTTCCACTATTGACTGGTAATCAGACGATGTTCATGCATGTTCGACTTCAGCTCATATATTCACATGCTTGAACTTGTACTCTTGTTCGGGTCGAGATGGAGCGCAAGACCCTGGATTGTGTCTATTGTAATCCAGGCGTGATTCTTGATACTTGACTCATTCACTGGATGGCTGCGACCATGCCTAAGTCAATTCATTGATCCTAACCAGATGGCTGCGTCCATACTATGGATCTAGATTATTTATGTACTCTCTTATGGATGGCTGCGACCATACCATGTACATCATCTAATTGAACTATCAGTCATGTCTCTTAATACAGATCCTCAGCGGCAGTAACTATATGTGTTCTTGTGTGTTCTTGTAAAGCATTTCACCCCTCTCCACCTCTCGAACTTCATGCTTTAGGGGGCATCTGTTACACAATAATTTGTCACCATCCCTGTTACTCCTCTTGTCGTACCTTGGAGGACTTATTCCGGGAGTTATAAGAAGTGACAAAGTCTAAAAACACTTGCATTATGTTCCCCTGAGTATGTACTTCATGTTCCCTGAAGACACCTCCTCCAGATTATCCCTGGAAAATGCTCTTTTTCCATTGGCGCAAGTCCACAGTGTCTTACCCGCGCCAACCATGGAGATCCTCAAAAGAGGGCACGACCATTGGCGCTCTGTCTTAGAGCAGCAGTCGCGCCAACCAAGTTTGGTCATGCTTTTTGCCTTAACGCACGTCCGGCTGTTGTTTCCTTCATTACATGGAGCTTTTTTGAGGATAAAAAATCAGTATTATGTCGAGCTCTATCCTATCTCCATCTTTAATGGCTTTTGGGGATAATGCTAATCCGCAATAGGTGTCCCGGTTCATCATATCCTCCTTCCTTCTTCATCTATATAAGCTTGTCCTTATGCATTGACAAGCTAGTGATAGTCATTAGTCATGGAGTGCTAGATGTTGAGTTCTTGAGTTCTTGGAGTAATGTTAGTGAATGCTAGAGAGGTTATGCTGCCGGAGAGGAGATGCATTGCAAGACACATATAGTTACTCGCCCAGCCAGGAGAGGTTCGACGTCAGAACCATGGTTGTAACTTTTCCTGTTTATTATTAATTAATGAGCGACTGCTATTATAGTTCCAATCTCATTGTCTATTATGGTGATGTGTTGATTTATTTCCTTTCTAACTGAAATATAGTTATGCCTTGGTAGCTTTTATGTTGGTATCTGTCTCTTCCTTTGCATGTGCAGGTGGTCGTTTATGATCTGCTGGAGCGAGGGAGTGGGAATATCAACTCTGCTTCAATTACAGCGTTGGACTCTAGGTTGGTATTCTTGATTCACCTTTGATGCATAACTAGGAACTTGCATAGCAGCGTGGTTTGATTGTGGCTAGTTCTGTTTTAGGCTAGTGGGATCGCCTCTGTCCGCAGAGGGGATTTACCTACCCAACAACCACGGAAGATGAACATTTTTGGCACTTCCATTGTCAATCATGAAAAATGAAAACCTATTGGTATAGGTGGCTAACAGAACTTTTTAGAGTAAATACCCAAAGTAATATATGAATTTTTTGAATGTCCTTTTTCTTTGATAATTCCTCTTGCACATGAAACATAAGATTAAGCATAATGAAGGTGCATTTTAGCTTGCAACCTTGTGACTCCAAAACCTCTTCTACCTACCCTTTATTTACCTACCATTTTCTCTTCATTATTTGGGTGCATTTGAGCTTACTGACCCTTCATTTCTTTTTCTTTGAGAAGCAAACTATCTAATTATAATATTATAACTTCCAATGGCTCAGATTAAACTATTGAGCTCATTATTTATTCTCTACCTAACTAATGATCTGCCAAGATTAAATAGTTTGGCTATATCTTTATTCTCTATCTATCAACATGAAATTTAAAGCATGAATGAATCAAGATTAAACTATTTGACCATCATGGATTGTGGAATTTTTTTGACAAGCTACACAAAATCTTATTTTTCCAAGTAAAGTAAAAGGTAGTGGCATTTGAATTTACATCACTTTCAGAATCTAATTTTTTTTTTTTTGGTGGGGTTCATATTTTATTTTGTTTTTTGATCCTTTTCTTTTAGTCCTTTGATTTTTCTTTTGGGACTTACCCTCTTTACATTTTTTATTTTTAATATGGGAAAAAATTTTGCAGAAAGAAAAAGTATGTAAAATATAACAAGACTAATCATAGCCAATTCAAAATTATGAATCCTATTATTATAGGACCCTAACACCTCAAACTGTGCAGGAGATGTATGATCATCTGGAGTCGACAATCTATGATATTGTACAACTCTATGTTGAAACTCGTCGAATGATATGTTGTGCATCTCTCCTTCCGACTGATTTCCAAGGATATCAATGTATCCTTGGTCACCTGGGACTTGCTCCTCTTCTGGATATGGTGAAGTTGGCGGGTCGACCTCTTGGTGGTGAGGCATGAGTTTGATGTCTTGCTCTAACTCCTGTTGGTCCATATCCATATCCATTTTTTAAAGTGCTTGCTCTATCTCTTTAGCGAAGTCCTACTCCTGCGATGGTTCAACATGTCTGCCTGATGCAACCTATTCTGATGAGTCTACTACTGGTACAGGTGCAGTTTCATTTGTATGTACAAGTTGAACCCCCTGATGTACATGTTCTTGTTGCGCTTCCTTCTCCTATCTGCGCAACTCCTGTTCCTTCAAGAGTTTCTCCTTCAACTCATGCAACTCCTTCTCTGTTTCCTCCATTCTCCATTTCTCTCTCCACCTCTATGCATTTCTCTTGTTGCATTGTTGCCTCTTTGCCTCTATCGCCAAATTTGCTTTCTGCACAAGTGGATCTACTCAAAACTTGCAACTTTTCTCTTCCTCCTTATCATACACTGGTATGTTTACCTCTCCTAATGTCGCTTCTAGTGCTCTCTAGGATTGACTTCTTCACGCTACTTTGCTATCCATTCCACAGCGAGGCCGACCTGTTCATTGAGTCTCGAGAAGCTATAACAATATCTCCATGGGTCTTCCTTAGCCCAATGACATGCCCCGCGGATCTAGTTAAACTATACTCTCATGCAGTGGTCTTTCACAAGACAATGCAGGTCATATGGATTGTAACTTTAGGCATCAAATGGATATTTCTTCATCTCCTCTACTTCAACATCCACATTCTTGAAAATTTGTATCTCATATAACCCGATGCGCAACAGAAGAGCGAGCCAAGGTGCCTTCTTCTTCCAGTGCAGCCTAGCTGATAATCCTGCCGAGATGTGATATGATACTTCTTGCATGAAAAGTTTGTCCAACGAAAACTTCGGTAGAACATGCAGAGGCTTCTCCATGTTGTATATCCATATGAAGGTGCCAGATGGTAAGGCATACCAATCGGCTATGTCGATTAGTTGTTTAGGGATAAATTCCCATAGGGTCTTGGGTTGATACCCTAGTAGATCGAAGGTTATCTGCAAAGAAAAGCAGGCATTCCACATAGCCATGATGCTAATATAAACAAACTACACGAAGAGAGGTGCCCCTGGGAGTCCTTCATTTTGGAAGATCCAGCCAGGTTCCAAACCCTCTTAGAGTTCCTTTCGATCCTTCAACCTATAAAACAATCAATTCAAGAAAGCACAACAGTATATGGACCAAGCATCATAAGGAAATCAACTTCATAGCATATTGAAAAGTAGTTAGTTATACAATTGCAGCAACCATTCATATGTAAATCATAACATTGATATCATAAGCATGAAGAAGATTAATATCAGGAACAAGACAAGTGTTTCTTTTACTATAGATAACTAAAGTACAAAAAGGAATGGTTTCACCTGAGTCTTCCTTTCGCAGGCTCCAAGCGGAACCGTCCTCTGGATTTGTCCAATCTCAAGCCTTCAACAAACTCCTTCCATGACTCACTCCAAGATATCTCAACTAATGGAAAGACATCATAACTCAAGGAAACAAGGGTTTCATGTAATGGGGAACTATTGGAAGCACAGGGATCTTCAAACCTGGTTAGGGATAATCTCAGTAGAGTGATTTTTCTCTCTCTTCTCTCCTCCTTAGGCCTTCCCATTGAAGCCTTTTTATGCTTCTACCAAAATAGTTTTTAAGTTGGGAATTCGTTGGGAACAGTTGGGCCACAGGAACTAATAGGTAATCAATAGGTAAAACCCGTGATCTCCGCCAAAAATTAAGGAGATTTAATTTTTTTAAGTGTTTTAAGACATATATGCGGGTTGGGTATACACATACTCGCGTACACACGCATTTATATCAGGGCAATGTCGTGTATAGGGAATAAAACGTTGTTTTTTAAGTATTTGGACCAGGTCTGGAAGGAGGGGATTCTCTAGGCCATGAGTGCGGCATCACAAACATCAAGAGTGAGATTTGGAGCTATAACAGATGCCCCCTAATATATGAGATCATAAGGGGTACATGATGGCCGAAATGTATTAAGTAAGTGCATGGAAAGGAAACCTGTCAAAAACTGAGAAGGACTTCACCAAACTTCAGCCTGCCAAGCCACAAAAGGAGATAAAAAAGAAAAACTATCTGAGGCGAGCATACCCATGCTTAGAGAAAGTAAATCATGTCCGCATATCAAGTACAAGTGGATCCACTAAGTATACAAGTATAAAAGACTGGAAAATACATAATGGATCATCTGATCACGATCGAACAAGTACATGTCTGAATATCACATATAATAATGTCGATGATGTTGAAGGATGAAGAGGATCACTGATATCAAATACTGATCCAAAAAGTACCAAATGAACATGATGGAGTAAGATGGTACTACACCGCAAACTAAGGTGCCAGCATATAGAATGTCACCATGAATAATTGCAACATATAAGTTGGAATGGTATCAACTAGCAGCAATAAAAGTAACTATCAAGTGAACCAATGAATGCTGATGCAACCTGAGGTCTTCACTAATTGTGGTGGTACATTTCTACACCATGGGAATAAATGATCTAAAGTCAACCATGTAAGAAATTGTTTGATTACCGATCATTGATGTATACCGTTAACAAACGCGAGACTACTCAATGATAATGATAATGAGAGTCAAGGTACCCAGCATAATCTAACAAGTGTGAATAGATGAGCTGGAGTTGAACACCTGTAAGAATCTATCAATCAGGAGACAATGATGGTTTCCCACTATCGATAGTGAAGAATCTGCCACTAATGACTGTAAACCCCAAGGTACTGCCAAATGGACTCTAGATCTTTGCCCCAGAGCAATGAGTCGTAGTCGATAGGGAAAGATCCACTAGAAGAAATGCATTAAGGCATCCTTCATAAATCTAGCACAAGTGTAACCCGTAGGCCAATAATGTGGAAGGAATTGGACGAAAAAAGATGTATTAGCCCTACTGAAGCATGTTTCTAACGTACACAAGATGTGGCTAGCGCACGACAGAAACCCTCTGAACCAACCAATAATGAAAGCTAACACAGAGGTAAGGTATCCACCAATAGGGTCAAATGGAAACCAAGGTACTTCACGAATCCCAATGTGTGATAGTGTAAGCTGATGTCGAACACTATGGAAACCACTTAGTCAAAGACCCATGATACTGATTGATGTTGAGAACAAGGTGACCTATCAATAATGAAAATAGGGCTAGGGTGTGGCTCTAGGCCTATCCTCAGAGCAAGATGTTGTCGTCGATAAGAACAAGACCCACCAGCGAGAAGTCAATGGAGACATTCTCAAACTGGCACAAGTAAAGTACCAATATAACTAATGTGATGATAGACAAGACACTGACAACCAGGGATGGCCGACTGAAAAATGAGTCAAGAGACACCACCGAGAGGATGACTCAGGCTAACTTCCCTTGAACAAAAGCATGACTCAATGTGACTATGTGACAGCATATGATGACTCTATATAAGTTCGTCATGCAGGAGGCATGAATGAACCCTCCATATGATTGGAAGAGATAACCAATCGGGGGCGAACTGACTCAATAGCAGGGTTAAGGCATACCTAAGTCAAACTAAATCTCGCCCAAATGGAGGAGACTTTGTTTTGAGTGCTTTGTTCAAGGGCGACATGACTGAATCTAGCTGCCAACAATAAGTGGAAATATTGTCCCGTTCTCGCTCTTTCTGTAATATATAATTTTTTTGTCTTTTTCTTTAAGCTAGAAAAAGAATAAAATAATGCTATATTTCAATGGAAAGAATGAGTGTTGGTGAAGCAGATGGTCTAGTTCCTGGGATTGGAACAATCCTATGCTCAATGCAGGGAGGTGAAAACTGGTCAAAGACACTCAAAGGTGTGTTCCTTCCACGAGTCAAGGTGTGTCAAGTTGCAGAAGTCAAGGGAATGCAAGTTTGATTTTGCAATCGTCATGGTCAAAATTTGTCTTAAACACGAGTCCAAGTGAAGCTGGCTCAAGGCCAAAGTTGCAAATGGTCAAAATGCAATGCAGTAGTACAACTCGACACAAATGAGCCTCTAAGGTATAAGGCCAGAACGAAGCAAAGAAGTAAAGAGGAATGAGTCTTGATTGAATATGTCATGGCAGGACTACAAAGGACTCCCGAGCCTACTCAAATTGAAGCAGCGTGGGCAACAAATGTCAGTGAGGTGCTAACTATGATTCCCATGAAAAGGATGGCTCTACCATCGTGTCACGATTTAAAAAATCGGCGAGTGAAGATGGTTTACAAACCATAACATGATGGGATCGACCCTATGGCAAGTGTATCGACAAATGGAGGCTATTATGCATAATGCAATGGAAGAATGGCTTCCCTAACCTATATTCCAGTGAGAAAACGATACCTGCCATGACAGGTCAGCAGTCATGGAACCGTCTCGAAACTGTCGAAAGAGCATCCAAAATGTCCTGAAAATCAAACCATTCTCGACATTCCAAACTCCCAAGTTAAAAGTTACATGAGACAAAACAAAATCAGGTTTTGAAAAAATTTGACATTTTCAAAGCTTATAAAATAGTTTTTGGACTCACCATTATCACTGTTTGATTTGAGAGCAAAGGAGTGGAGCAAAAGGAGCAAACTTTGCCATACGCCAAATTCGACTGTTCAAATCTTCCCAAAATCACCACGTAACCCTTAAACTTATCTTGCGTTCAATTGTGATTGGTTTTAGAATTTTTAATTCAAGTTTCACCGTTGAATTATTGCCAAAAATGTTGTCACAGCATATACGCGGGTTGGCTATGTGCAACCTGCATATATGCAGGCCCTAGACGTGATTGTGTATGAAACATACCCGCGTATACACCACGAAAACTTCAAAACAAAAATCTAATGGTCCAAATTTGTTTTTCTTCAGGATGCCAGTCACCTGGAGAGAAAGAGAGCATTCCTTAGTGGATGATAAGGTTATGAAGGATCCTAATGCCCTAGATTCCTTAAGAGGGTGTGGTTTGCTAAAATTCTTTAAAATGCCAAACATGAAAGCAAACACCCGCAACACCCGCCTGCTCGAAATGCTCATTCACTACTGGAGCATCGAGGATGACTCATTTATGATTAATCAAATGCCACTCAAGATAGAGATCGAGGACATTTATTTCATCACAGGCCTTTCCAGGAGGGGAGAGGTAGTGCATTCCACAGGCAGATCACAAGGCAGTATCTCTACGTGCATATATATTGCACGGGTCATCTAGAAAAGGTTGGAAGTCAAATTCCAATCAAGCATGTGGAGAGTTTATCACTGAGGATCATCCTGTTCACTATAGCCAGAGTGAACGGATCAACTTCCTTACACCAGGCTTCACGGCTAGCCATGAGCTTGGTGGTAGACTGTCTCACCACTATATTTGATTGGTGTACTCCTCTTCTCTCCAACCTGAAGAGCCAGCTTACTTTTATCAAGAAGGGGTAGACCAAAAACTTCAGGTATGAAACTATTTTGTGCTCATTCTTCTTTGAGAGGATCCCAACACTCCGTCCTAGAGTATCAGTTTGGATCAGCAACCCACGAGATCCATGAATGGGTGGGTGGGCTGACTTGATGAAACGATTAGGAGGTGGGGACGTTCCATGGATTGCTTTCGACAATGACTTCTTCTCCTGGTGGGAGCAGCAGATCATCGCCATAGACAACTATCCCTATGTTGGGTTGAACTTCCGAGGGGATCCCGATCTAGCTTTACTACCAACCACATCATGGGGCAATATAGGTAACAAATGTTTTTGATTTTTATGATTTTTCATATAATAATGAGTTTTGAAAAATATTTTTGATAGGATTCAAATGACTAATATGATGATCATGTTTCAGATATTGGGCCAGTACGATCAGATGGGTTCCCACAACATGGACATCTTGGCCGAGGAGCCGAAGAGATGGCTACGGACACAGAGCGACTTCTACACATAGTTCAGTGGCACTTGGTGAGACTAACTCACCGAGTATCGATGGAGGCTGTAGAGGATCTCCCTATAGACATGCAGTGTCATGTGGTTGGCATGCCATGAGACTGGGTTCGCACTCTTAGGCGTGTGGCCAAAGCAGTAGTTGCATACTTAGCCACTCATCCTGAGCCGGGGCATTAAATGTATTGGACATAATTATGGGCATTTGAGTCCCAATTTTTGTATATTATTTTGGACACACTTATGTACACTCGAGATATTTTATGATATATATATATACATTTTCGACTTTTTTATGCTTTATTTATTGTGATGAATGAATGATGTGCCAGTCTAATTCTTGATTAGTGATATAAGTAGCTAACCAATTATGAGATCTTGGAATGTGCAAATAATTAATGTAAGTAAATGATCTTTGCAACAACCTCACCTTTAAATACTGGCGATATAAACATGGATCCCTTACCCGATAAATGTTATTCAATTGTGACACTATCAATTGTGAATCAAGATAGACTACCAACGAATCGATTTCATAAGAAATTGCTTCAGATAGTAAATTAATGACGGCAATATACTCAGCCATATTATTTGAAGCGGGACCAATGCATACTCCCCTTGACACCATCAAATGACCAGTTGGATGGTAGATTACCGAAGCTGCGGAAGCGAGGTTCCGAGTGTGCCAACTAGCACCATCGTCGAATCCAAAATAGACCAAGTCATCCATCAACACCTGCCACAGTAGACCAAAAAGTGTCAATATCAAAAAACTCCTGATGAGATATGTACAAACATACAAAATGTACAAAGAAGCCATTGCCTAGCTGCTACTTAAGCAAAGTACTTCTTGAGGTAGAGGATGTTTCAGGGCTCTGCCAACTTGTTTCCTTCAAAATCGATTAACTCATATGCCCCTTTTTCTAAAACTCGTTTAATTATAAAGGGATCGTACCACATAGGCTTGAACTTGCCTGCCCCAAAGGCATCCTTATCTTGGTCATAGACCAAGACAAGGCATCCTTATCTTGGTCATAGACCAAGACAAGGTCACCTTAGGAAAAGACTCGAGGACGGACAGATTTATCGTACTGAGTTTTGACCCCTTTCTTATGAGCCTCATTGATTGTGGAGGCATCTCAACACTGCTCATCGAGATGTTCCAAATGAAGGAGGTGCTCTTTGAGACTAAAAGTGTTTGGAACAAGGAAAATTTTAAGGATGGAAAATTTTCTTGAAGTTTAAAATATTGGCGAATCTCACTAATCCCTAATATGAAAATTATAAATGTTTATTGGTATATTTGTAAAATTATTCAAATTTATAATTATTTTATATATAGTCTCTATATAATGTTGGCGATTTTTAAGGTAAAATAATTTTATATTCTAAAATTTGGGCGAATCGTCTTTTATAAAATTGGAAATTGGCGAATCTTTTTTGTGGAAAAATCATGGAAAATTAGCCCACTGGGCGAACATTAGCCCCTAAAATTTTCCATGGTTTGGAAGGAGCTCAATAGCTAACTTAAGAGATGGAATTTCACATTCAATAGGAAAGATAGATTCCATCCCATAAACTAACTGAAAAGGTGTAAAACTTGTAGCAGTCTTTACGGAGGTTCGGTATGCCCAAAGGGCCGGATATAACTTAATATTCCAATTGGACCAATTTTTGTTGATCGTCCTTTGCAGGATCATCTTAAGGGTTTTGTTCACTACCTCGACCTATCCATTGGCCTGAGGATAATATGGAGACGAGTGCTCCTGCCGGAAACCCAATTTAAGAGCCAATTCAAACATCAGTTGGTTCTAGAAATGACTGAGATGGTCAGTGACAATCTCTCTCGGGATACCAAACCTTGAGATAATCCGATTAAAAAGGAACAATTCCACTGTTTCACTATCATTTTTATAAGTGGGCATGGCCTCAGCCCACTTCGTGAAGTAGTCTATGGCCACGATAATGTACTTGTGATTCGCTGCTGAAGGTGGATTACAAGTTTTAAAATCAATACCCCACTTAGTAAAAGGACCAATAGTGACAACAAGAAAAAGAGGAGCTGGAAATGCACGCATCTTCCGAGTAAAAACTTGGTAGGGGTGACAACCTTTGACCGCTTCAACATAATATTTGAAGAGCGAAGGCCAAAAGTAGCCGGAACACAAGACACACTGGGCTGTAGCAAGCCCTTAAAGGTGACCACCACAAGCCCCACTGTGGCAATCATTGAGCACTGACTCTGCTTCCTCTAGGGTTAAACAACACCAAAGGATTGAATCAACCCCTCGATGATATAATGTATCACCAATGATAACATAGTTCTTAGCTAGGTGACGTAATTTTTTGTGGTCATCCTTAGAGAAAGTAGAGGGAAACTTCGAAGTTTGGAGATAGACAATGATATCTACATACCAAGGTTCGAGTGAAGAGATGAGGAATAAATGTTCATCGGGAAAACTTTCCTCATAAACAATATCTTCTCCACAAGGCAGCTCGGAAATTAACTCCGCAAAAACCATAGATTTCTTAGACTTGGCAGACAAGAACTCGAGATCAAATTCTTGTAAAATGACCATCCATCGATTATATTTGCCCCTAATCACTCGCCTACTGAGGAAAAATTGGAATGGATTGACCGCTACTAAGACAAAAGTTTTGCGTAGCAAGATATAATTGCAAAGCCACTGGATAGCATGGACAGCTGCCAAAGCCAACTTCTCAACAGGATAATAGCGAAGTTCAGGACCTATCAAGCCTCGGCTCAAATAATAAATCACGTGCTCCATGAGATCATCGTCTTTCTAAATGAGAACCATGCCTATGGTTGATTCTGCTGCAGCGAGATATAAAAGGAAATCCCTACCATAATCTAGTGGACTCAAAAGCGACGCAGAGACTAATGCCTTTTTCAAGGCATCGAATGACCGCTATGCAAAGTTGTCACATACATGTGGAACTCCTTTCCATAGCAAACGCATAAACCCTTTGGTGATCTCGACATAATTCACTATAAACCTTCTTAAGAAATTAGCCTTCCCTTGAAGACTTTGAAGTTGCTGAATTGAGGACGGGGCAGGCAACTGAATTATTGCCTCTACCTTGAAGGGATCAACTCGAATCCCTTCATTTGATATAATGAACCCTAATAACCGACCAGATGTAACCGTGAAAACACACTTATTGGGATTCAACCGGATCTTGTAAAATCGACATCCCTAAAAAACCAATCGAAGGTAACTAGGATGATCAGTTCTTTTTCGAGAATGAGTATCTAGATCATCCAAGTATGCTTCGATGATATGTTTAATGTCATGGAAAGCGTATGACTTGGCTCGCTGGAAGGTAGCTCCTGCATTTGTGAGACCAAAAGGCATCTTTCTGTATGTGTCGTGGCGGAAAAAGTCGTTTGTGCGGACACAACTGACCTCCCTAGGAGTCTAAACTCTCTAGCGACAAACAAGACAAAATGGAGTGATCTTTCTCTAAATATACCTTTTAAAACATGAAAACTACAAGTGTTTAGGCTTACCTTATTCCAAAACGCGGTTGTTGTAGTCCGTCCTTGCCGATCCGGATGAGCTCCTCCTTCAAGTCAATACCTGCAACCACAAACAATCAAACAATTACCGAGCACTTGCATTTCATATAATAAAACATATATTCAACATGCAGACCAAGGAACACATGAAATAACTCATTAACACAAGCTATTGAGAAAAATAAACCAGTTTGTATTAATAACGAAACAAAGAAACTCTTACAACCTGGCCTTGGTGTTGTGCAAGTTCCTCCCAGGGTCCATCAAGGGTTTTCCTCTACTTTGACAAAGTTCACCCACTTCCAAGTAGAATCAAGCAAAGACAATCTCTCCTCACAAGGTTCTAAATGGGAGTCCTAATTCCTGCAGCATTTACCCAAAGAAAATGTATAGCTCCAACCTCCCCTCCCTCTGGCTCAATGTCTTTATTTATAGTGCTGTAAAGAGGTTATTCAGGTCCACCATCAATGGGATAATCCTCCTCTTTGGGTGGGATAGCTCCCTTATTGATGGGATAAGTTCCCCCTTAATAGAGATACATGAACCAACTGGAGGCGCATCCAATTCATCAAACCGACCTCTAGAAAGTTCTAGAAGTAACCACAAGTAACTTTTTTAAGATGAAACTCGCGCATTTTTCCTTTTACAGAAGGACGCACCTGTCCCTTAACATACAGAGCGTCCAAGGACGCACCTTTTGTGAACATGGTCAGCGTCCCCGCAGGTAAGGCTAGAGAGAACCTGCGACCCCAGAGATAAACATATTTTTTACAAGACTTTCTCTCTTCTTTGAGTTTGAGATGGATAACAGAGGCATAAGACTTGCCTAAGAGGGTAGCATGACTGTTGATTTGAGCCATACTAACTGTAAGTAGTCAAGGTGACATTTTTTAGTGTAACAGATTGCCCCCTAAAGTGCGAAGCCTGGAATAGATTTAGGGTTTTGTAATTCTAGGAAGGGTGAAGCGCTTTATCATTTCAAGGATTGTCTTGTGGATGACCTGGTTGGAACCTGCAATTTTCAACACAAAATACATGTATAAGATTATATCATCACTCAGGTAGGCATTCCCATACTCAGATTCAAAACTTTAACTAATGGACTAACTATTCTGATACAGGAATGATCTTGCAGTACATCATTTTTTATAGACTTTTGTAGACACAGTATGGACGCAGCCATCTGTTTATGATTAGTCTACATAGATAATGAATACAAAACTCCTCGCAGCTTGGATGGTAGAAACTAGATCCAGGGTCTTCACTTCTACTTCCCGAATTGGTACGATTCTAGCCATGTGATTAAATGATTCGATGTCGAACATGTTAGAAACCACTTGATTACCAGTCGATGATGCAAACTGTTAACAAGCGTGAGAGAAACCACCAGTAATGTCAATGGTTCTCAAAGTACCAAGCACAACCCGTGAAATGTGAATAGATGTTTTGATGTCGAACACTTCACGGAATCTTTTGATCGAAAGTCAATGATGTAAACTGACGTCAAAGGCGAGAAACCTGCCATTGATGCATGCAGACTTCAAGGTGCTGTCGATTCCTAAGTCATCTTTCTAGATAATGTGTCGATGTCGATAGAAAGCGACCCGTTGCAAGCAAGCCCGCAACACAAAATCATTGTTCAAGTTGAAGAAATGTTGCTGTAAGGACTGACTCAGGGATGGTCAAATGGATGACAAGTATTTTGCAGATGAAAGTTTTTGCTTGCAGACCTCTTGAACACATAACGACACGACAGATGGCTTGGTGACGAATAACTCAAAGTTAATCATCGGAACCCGGTTAAAGACTTTCGAAGTGGTTTGGTCAACTGTGAGGTAAAAGATTTCCCAACCCGGGTGAATGAAAAGTGTCGTGTTCAAGAGTGGTAATAAAGTTTCTTTTGAGACAAAAGGTGACAAACAGGTTCATTCTTCTCTCTTTTCCCCCACCATTTCTGGCAAGTACCTCTTTATTTTTAACAAGCTTGAGGAGGATAACATATGCTTGATTATAAGCTCATCCTTCGGACAAGTCCAACCTAGTTTAAATTCGAACCCTAGGAAGGAGTGGTTCGTTCCTATTTGTAATTGAACAGGTCCTTTACTGTAAAAGTTTAACGAGTCCAGTATAGGAGAAACTCGGCGTTTTTCATTTTTAAAGAGTCTGAAAAAACAAAAGGAGACTCCACGTTGAACTTTTTCGTATATTTGTGTCCCTCAAGCCCGAAAAAGTATAAAATAATACCTGGGGGAACCGCTTGATCTTGCGACCAAGGAGTACTTTCATAATAGTGTCGTTGACCTGAAAAGTAAAAAGCGATCAAGGACACGTCGTTTTATTTCCTTATCGAGTTCGAAACGACAAAAACCCGGCAATCTTTTCCTGATTTTGCGGTCAGAAAAGAGCTTAAAAGGGGACCGTCTTTTAATTCCGTTTTAACGAGTGTAAAAGAAATGCTCGGCGATCTTTTCATTTTTTAGGAGTCAGAAAAGGGCTTAAAAGATGACTCTGATATTTTATTTGTGAAAAAATTACAATTTCCCTTGAAATCCCTTTGTCCTGCACAAAAGCGACACATTACTCATACCTGTTTAAAATAGGCAAAAATACATCGAAAAACATCTTTTCATGGTAAAAAATGAACTAATTCATCCAAAAAACCTATAAAAAGACCTTTTACCATGTCATTTTTACCGTTTCACTGTTGAGGTTGAAAAAGGAGCTTTTGACAAGAAACTTCCCGTGGTCGTTGCGGAAAATCTGACCGTCGGAATCGAACGCCGTCTCATCCAGGTATTTTACACATCCTACTCTGCATTTCTATCCGTTTAGAATTAATTTTTAGGTCTTAGTTTCATTTTTTGGGGGGGTTTTGGTTTTGGAATGCGCCTTTCGGCGGACGCAGGTGCCCTTCGGGTGACCTGCGTCCCCCGACTTTTTCTCATACGGGAAAGCGGTCGGAAGACGCAGCCCGCCTTCAGGCCAGCTGCGTCCGGGCGCCCTGTGCTACAAAGCCGGGGTGCGTCTTCCGAGAAGTGCGCATTTCAAAACCCCAACTCTCTCAAAAACCTACCAAAAATCCTCAAATCAATTTCTAATTGCTATTTTTGATATGCAGGGCATTAATCATGTTAGACTGGAGAGAAAGAGAGCATGTAGAGGAAGATGAAGCTGCAATAAATCACCAACCTTCTCTGGATGCCCTAAGAGCATGCGGATTATACAAATATTGGACCATACCGGGCATGAGGGGCCAGGTAAGATTCTTGGAATGGCTGGTTGAGCGATGGAACGTTCAAGAACAATGCTTTTACATAGGAGGGCACCAGCTCGAGATAGAGCCCTCGGATGTATACTTTCTCACTGGCTTGCCAAACAGAGGTGAGCAACTCAATCTTGCGGGGACTAGGCCGGGTGGCCAATCCCTTGATAGTCTCCGCGAGGATTGGTGCACACGTGGGGCTCACCATTCAAAAGGCATAGAGATAAAACACATCACTCTGCCTGAACTCAAAGTCATAGCGTTCACGGTCACCAGGATTTGCGGCGCGGCCGCTTTACACATTGCTTCCGGATCCCAAATGCGGATGGCAATTGACTGTTACCAAGGCACCATTTTCAACTGGTGTGAAGCTGTGTCGGCTCATATGAAGAGCCAACTGACCAAGGCAAAGAACGGACGACTAAAGACTTTTGGATATGGGCCTATAGTCGTGAGCTTTGCCTTGGAGAGAGTTCCAATGTTGATCCCTCAGCAACTCACTGTTGATATCTTGGGTCCTCGGGAGCCAAAGCTGATACGATGGGTTGCGGTGATGGCCCGGCATCCTGACGAGGGCGCGGCAGTGGTTCGATTCTCAGATAGTTACTTTCACTGGTTAGAGGACCAGGTTTTTTCGATACAGGACTTTCCGTATGCCGGAATGGATTTCAGAGGTGATCCGGACATGGTTCTTCCACAGGGAGAACAATGGGACGACAGAGGTACTTTTATTTTCACAAGTTTTCTAATTATGTATTTTTTATTTTTCATATATATCGTCTCAAAACTAACAGTAAAACTTTCAAAATGCAGATGTTGGTCCACAGCGTCCAGCCAACCTCCGGCTTTTTGATAGACTACATCCAGCTGCACCGGTACCGGCCCCACAGGACGCGGCTGCAGACGTACTAGCTGAGTTGGAGCATGATCTAGAGCGTCTCACGGCAGACATACCTGAGACTACTATGGACGATATTCCTATCAGGCTTCAGCGTTTTGTAGTCGCGGTCCCTGGACCGTTTAGGAGATTTTTGCGTAAGGTAGCCCGCGCAGTGGTGTCATACAGAGAGCACCACCAGTGATTGACTAGTCACTTTTGTAGTCACATGTGACATTTTTGACTTTTTGTACTATCATTTTGCCGATCATAAGGTGTTTTCAACCTATGATCGAAGACGATGTATATATTTTTTGACACACTTCTATCTATATATATCACTATTACCGGCTTATCTTGTTTAACATATGTGATGAAATGTTTTTAAATTTACTTGCATGATTATCGTAAATGTCTGTCCAACATTCGAGAAGCAATTGCATCTGCTAATGTATTCAAAGACCTTGGAATATGTTGATATTCAATGTAATCAAATTCACGTTCCAAGAGACGCACTCTCAAAAACAACCTTAATAACACAGGATTCCTAATGGCATAAACTCTATTAAGCTGTAATACAACAAGTTCAGAATCTAACCTCACTGTCAAACGTCGAATTCCAAATGAAATAGATTCGGATAATAATTCAATCACTGCACTGTATTCTGCAATGTTGTTCGTTGTTTGACCGAGGCTTACCCCATGCATAGAAACTAACTCGTCAGAGGGCGAATAGATAACCCAAGCTGCGGAAGAGATGTTCCGTGTACTACGACAAGCACCATCAGCAAATCCAATATATGTTTGGAGAGGCGTCGACATCTGCAATATCAAGAGTAAAACCAAGATAAGCCAGAATAACGACGAAAAACCACACTCTCTAAGCTAAGCACACTGACTAAACTAACACACTTGCTAGCTAGAAAGAAAATCTAACCTATCTAAAAATTTCTCCATTCCCATCATTTAAGCATAATACCTCTTTAGGTAAAGTCCATTTCTGGGTTTACCCAAAGAGTCCCCATCAAAGTCAACTAGCTCATAAGCCCCTTTTGCTAGCTTTCGCTTTACAATGTAGGGCCCATGCCACATGGGAACGAATTTTCCGGCACCTAGCTTATCGTTAGCTTGATCATATAATAGTACTAGGTCTCCTTCCGAAAAACTTCGAGGGGTTACATTTCTATCATACTGAGCTTTCATTCGTTTCGCGTGAGTCTCGATTGCCAATGTAGCGTCACGTCGAGTCTCATCTAATTTAGCCAAGTACAATAAACGTGTCTCCTCTTCGGAAGTAGCTGGAAGTAATTCGACAGCCATTTGAAGTGATGGGATTTCGCATTCAATGGGTAACACAGCTTCTAAGCCATAAACTAGCTGGAAAGGAGTGAACCCTGTTGAATTTTTCACTGAGGTTCGGTATGCCCATAGCGCTGAAAATAACATGTTGTGCCAATTCGACCGATGAACACCAATGGTTCGTCGGATCATGGTAACTAGAACTTTGTTGATAGACTCAACCAAACCGTTGGCTTGCGGATAATAAGGAGTAGAGCTATCGTGGCGCAAACCAAGCTGGCTTGTAAGCTCAGTCATCATGACATTTCGAAAATGGCTCCCATGGTCAGTAATGATTGCTTGTGGGACACCAAACCTAGTTATGATATGATTGAATACGAAAACTGCAGCTGTTTTGCCGCTTGCGTCGAATGTAGGCATCGCCTCGGCCCACTTAGTAAAATAATCAACCGCAAGGATGATATACGCATGCCCCCCGGCCGAGTGAGGGTTACAAGTAATAAAGTCGATACCCCATTTGGCGAATGGACCAACGGCAATTATAGGGTGGAGAGGAGCAGGTGGAGCGCGCATCTTGCGATCAAACACTTGACAGTTGTGGCATTTCCTGACTGCAATGATACAATCTTTAAACATAGACGGCCAGAAATAACCAGCGCGCAACACCTTCTGAGCTGTGGCATACCCAGACATATGACCGCCACATGCTCCAGAGTGACAATCATTCAAAACCCTCTCAGCCTCTTCGTGAGTTAAACAACGTCGAAAAACTAAGTCTGCCCCCCGGCGATAAAGTGTATCTCCAATAATTTTGTATGGCTGGGATTGAAACCGAATTTTTCGACGTTCCGCTTTGGAAGCTTCAGGCCGAAAGGTTTGGGTTTGGAGATAAATGATTATATCCCCGTACCACGGATCTACAGTACTGATAAGAAACAAAGATTCGTCCGCAATGGACTCCTCTGCCACAGTCTCTGTGTCAGCACTCGGGAAATCACACATCAATTCCGCAAAAACTAAGGATTTCTTAGACTTGGACTTCTCGAACTCCAAGTCGAACTCTTGCAGGATAACAATCCATTTAGAGTACTTGCCCCCTAGCAGTTGTTTTGTCAAAATATAAATCATAGGGTTGCAATCCGAAATAACTGTAGTTTTGCGGAGAAGAATGTAGTGACGGAAACGCTGGACAGCTTGAACGGCTGCCAGGGCCAATTTCTCCACATGCGAATATTTTAGCTCAGTTGGATTCAAGGTCCTACTAAGATAATATATCACATGCTCCGCTCCGAATTCATCTTCTTGAACTAACACCATTCCAATGGTGGAATGCGAAGCTGCGAGGTATAAGAAGTAGTCTTGGTTGTAGTTGGGAGGATGCAATAACGGTGCATGGGTCAACGCGTGTTTAAGTGCATCAAAAGATTGTTGGGCAATCTCGTCCCAAAAGAATTGTGCGTTCTGTTTCAACAACCGTGTAAAACCTTTAGTGACCTCGGCGTAGTTTGGGATGAATCGGCGTAAAAAGTTCGCTTTCCCTTGCAAACTTTGGAGTTGGCGCAAACTCGAAGGAGGAGGCAATTTGATGATAGCCTCGACTTTCGAGGGATCGACGCGAATGCCGGCTTTTGAAACAACAAATCCCAGCAATCGACCTGTTTCTATACAGAAAACACACTTGTGGGGATTCAACCGAATTCGATAATGCCTACACCTCATAAAGATTGCTCGTAGGTGGACAAGGTGATCAGCTCGATGTAAAGAATGAGCAGGCAAATCATCGAGATAGGGTTGCACAATGTGCTTGATATCATGAAATGCATAAGACATCGCCCGTTGAAAAGTGGCCCCGGCATTCTTAAGCCCAAAAGGTAACTTGCAATAAGCAAATGTCCCCCATGGACAAATGAATGCCGTTTTTGGTTGGTCGGCAGGTAGAATATTGATTTGATTATAGCCCGAAAAACCATCCATGAAGGAAAACATTTCACTTCCGGCACAATCATCAATAATTTGATCGATATAAGGCGTAGGATAGTTGTCTTTTGGACAAGCTCGATTTATATCCCTATAGTCGATACAGATTCTTATTGTTCCTTGTTTCTTGTTGACCGGAACAATATTCGATACCCAATCCGTTAACGGGATCGGATAAATGAAACCTGCTTTCAACAGCTTTTCGACTTCTGCTTTAATCGCAGCCGCTTTTCGAGGGTGAATTTGACGCAACCGTTGCCGGACGGGTTTAGCATCCGGGTAGGTCTTTATTTCATGAATAACAATGGCAGGATCAATTCCCGGCATTTCCTCGTAAGACCAGGCAAACACGTCGCGGAATTCTTGGAATAGGGCCTTGTAAGTTTGGATTTCTTCTTCAGTACATGCGGCACCTATATGAATGTTTTCCTCGATTTCGGGCTTCACTGAAATATCAATGGGAATAGTACGAGAAATATTCCCTAAATTCAACTCTGAATCAGAATGTTTCGTTGGATCCTGAGCGTCTTTGACATATTCAGCGGTAAAGATAGATGAAAAATCATTTTCAAATGCATCATCCTTAGGTAAAAACGAAGATCTGTGATGGAGATCTTCCCATGGTAGATCGTCTACACTTAGGATTTCGCGAAGTTGTTCGTCAGATGACACGACTTCGGGAAACGTTATCCGTTCTAAGGGTGAGGTGAAAAGTGACTCTTCACTGACCACATTCATTTGGTCGACTTCGGTTGAATGAAAGTCAGTAAAAGACATGAGAGCTTCATAAGCAATTTCATATGGACTCAAAGGCATAACATCACCGAGTGAGTCTATCTCAGAGTCAGATGGGACGAACCAAGGATCATCATAAATAATGTTTTCTGATGTAATCATATGAATGGTTGCAAATGAAGGATCTGCGTTGAGTGGAGGGAGAGGAAAAGTTCCCAGTAAACCGGAATCCTTAACTAAACCTACACCAACGTCCCTATAAGGGATTGTCGTTTTACCAACATGCTGGATACTCTCTGAAGAGGCTGGGTCGGATGAAAAGTATGTCAGCTGATCAATAGTCACGATCTTACCGTTATGTGGAAACTTAATTACTCTGAAGACCGATGAAACGACCGCTGTCATAGCATATGACCAACTTCGACCCAAAAGAAGGTTGTAGTCTAGAGGGGCATCAACCACTTCCACATCCAGACTAACGGTTTTACCTTCAACCCCTATAGGCAATTCTTGTAGAATACCAAACGGACGGAACCCACGGCCATCAAAGGCCTTAAGGATGGTGGGGGATTGGTTCAACGAAGGAGAACCAAGCGATCTCCAACATTGAATCGACATAATACACGTAGAAGCTCCCTCATCAATCACAGTCCGATGAATAGGCCTGTTTTTGACTATCACTGGAATTTGGAAAGCCATTTGATGGGGGAGACGTGGTGTACTATTTTCTAGATCAAAGATCATTAGGTTCGGGTCCTGAACATCGACAGCTCCGATAGCCGACAAAAGCAATTTCCGTTGTGCTGGGCATGATTGCAGCACTTCGAGTGCCGACATTGCTGAAGGTGAAACAGCTAAGTCCTCAACAATGTTGTAATTCTGGGCTGCTCTCGCATGTGGATTGAAAGCAGACCTTCGAAGTACACCCTTGGCGGGCGGCTTAATCACTAAGTCTGGGTTAGGTTTTTCGATCTGTAGTGGATCGGAACCAGGAGCTGAGGTTGATGGGTTAGAGTGAGAAGATTCTGCTTCCTTGCCATCAACAGGAGCCTTACTACCATAATCTTGCGATCGAGTCGCAATCCTCACATGAGACATCATCAAAATGGGTTCTTCACTGGCATTCGAAGAAGAACCTATCATCTTATTCTCCTGCTCTGGAAATGGATTCTTTAACACAGCAGGAGTGGGAGAACCTTTGACTATTTTTACAACCTCGGCCCGATGAGGGCAATCTCTCGTAAAATGATCCTCTTCACAAATAAGACAAGGATATCGAGGTTTGCGTTTTTCGTCATTGGTTTCTGACTTTTCAGTTTTCTCCTTTGGAGCCTTGTCTGCTTTAGCCTTCTTCTTTCCTTTCTTCTTTCCACCGTTTTTTGATTTGGCCGTAGATGACTCTACAGCGTGAATGTCGGCGGTAAGTTCAGGAGGAGAAGACTCTCCTGTCGGAGAATCAGGCAAAGTGATTATTGGAGTATTGGAGGCCTTGGAAGACTTCTTCTTACTCTTCGTAGTCACGATACCAATCATACCATCAGCGGCATGAGATCCCGAAGGAGCAGCAGCGATTTGATTCGACTTTGGAAGATCCGAAATCTTCTCGTGTAACGTACCCGACTGAGTGTAAACTAAGTCAAGGTATTGTGCCTGAGCAATGACTTGCTCCTCAGTAACTACTCCGGCCTTAGCGACATCTTCAGTAATCTTCGGTAATAATGATTTGACAAACCATTCAGCTAAGATTTGGTCCGGGATAAAAACTTTCACTAATCTCCTTCGACGTCTCCACTCATGAATGTGATCAGAAATATACGTGGACGTCGATTGTTTTAGTGAAGTTAATAACTCCGTGCCGTTATCGTATCTGACCGGCAACTGAAAGTGAGTTAAGAACGAGGTAGCTAACTGGCTAAAGTTGTAAAAAGAGGCCCGTGGTAACTCAATGTACCACTTGGCCGCGAGACCAATGAGTGTACGCTGGAAAAGACGTAAGCGGATGGAATCATCTGAGATAGAATTCGAAGCACACCAGAGGTGGTAAGTCATCACATGATTGGACGGATCCTCTCCAGACTTACCTTCGAACTTGGGTATATCACTGGGCAACTTATTTGGCATTGGCGGCCAGAACTGAAGATATTGAATTGGATCGTTCGTTAGGCGCGTCAAGTCGGGTAAATCCAAAGTTGCAATAAACGGTAACTGCCGGTTAGGATCTCTAAAACTCTGGGTCACAATACCAGCCCCAGGAGGAGGATATCCAGGATAACTAGGAACAGGAGTCGCATTTGGGATATTATATCCTCCTGGAAAACCAGGATTAACCGGACCGTACTGGGGTTGTTGAGGTTGTTGATAAGTGTACCCAGGATACGGTTGATACTGGTAAACCGGTTGTTGGACAGCTTGCCCAGGTTGGTACTGTCCCTGGTACGGAGGTTGAACAAATTGAGGTTGAGTAGTCACAACCGTACTTATACCAGGCTGACCTACAGGCATCTGGACCGTGGTTTGAATCGTAGATCCAGACAACGGTAAAGATGTCTGAGGTGTGGTAACAGGGATAGTAGAAACTGGAGCCGTCGATACTCCAGAAGTAAGTATGGTAGATGTAGCGATAGTTGCAGCAGCCGTTTGAGATGGAGTACTAGGTGCAATTGACGGCTGAGTAACTACCGAAGCTACAGAAGTTTGAACATTTGGCTGGACAGGTTGCGGTTGCTGGGTTGGACCAGAAACTACGGGTTGTCCAGCTTGAGGAAGCATCTGTACACTTGGCTGCAACACCTGTTGACCCTGTGAGGGATCCCACACTAACATTCCAGGGTACTGACCCGTAACAGGTTGAGGGTACTGAGATCCATAACCAGATTGAGGGTAGGATTGATAATTGTAAGGTGCAGTTCCCATACTTGGAACATATGACTGACCTTGAGGCGGTTGATAACCTTGACTTGAGTATTGACCTTGAGGTTGATAACCTTGAGGTAAATACTGATACTGGGGTTGACCTTGACCTTGAGGTTGGTACCCTTGAGGTTGATAACTTTGGGGTTGATACCCTTGAGGTTGCCATCCTTGAGGTTGATATTGATACTGAGGTTGACCTTGGGGTACATATTGAGGCTGAGGTTGACCTTGAGGTAAGTATTGCACCATAGGTACATACTGACTTTGAGGTTGCCCCCCAGACACGATTTGTGTACCTTGAGGTTGCCCCCCAGGCGTTAACTGCGGTTGCCCCCCAGGCGGTAATTGGCCACCTTGAGGTTGGGAAACGGGAACTGAACCTGACATCATGTAAATGTCTCCTACACCCAATGGTATATTACCACTGTTTCCAGCAAATAACCCATGATCAATGGGTTGAGGAGATGCCCCCGCAAAGGTACCAGAAAGTGACTGATACCCAGTGGGAACAGAAGGACCGCCGTGTAAAAAAGATTCAGGACTTTGTGTAAACACGGACGACTGACCAGACATATTTACAGGAGTATGAATACCTCCGGGTGGAAAAGGAGTACGAGGTGTGGAAAAACCGACTGAGTTGTCTAAAAAATTGGTTAACGCAAGGTACCAAGAAGTACTTCTAGGAGGACTGTAAAAGATGGATTCACGCTCCCTTAGATCAATAGTAAGTTGACCTTCAAGGTGAGAGACACCTATATCTTCTTCTGGAGCAAGTTCTTCTATAGCAATCAAACCAGAAGGTAGATTTTCGGTGATAATTCTTTCTATTCTCGGTGAATCAGGGACACTAGAAGTTGGAGTAACAGGTTCGGAAATTTCAGGTTCTTCGCCTGTTTCACTGGCAGATGAAAAACTACCAGCAAGCTCGGAAACTGTAACAGTTTCGGGATTGTAACCTGTTTCTAAACTTTGGTAATCTGGATGGACTACCAAGGAAGATTCTCCTTCTTCAGGTGAACCTACTCTACTGTCACTAGGAGGAGTTACAAGGACCTTTAACCCTTCTAAACTACCCGGGTCGTCTCGAGGAGGGGATCCCCTAAGTCGACGGGATCTTCTTAACAATTCGGCCACAGAAACAACTTCAGGAGACTGGCCCCGAAGTCTACGGGACTGTCTCGGTAATTCCGCCACAATTAAAGATTTTTAACTACAACACACGAAAACAAAGTAAAAATTTCAAATCAAACCACCTAAAGTCTTCTAAAGAAACAAACAAATTTGAAGCACACGCCTAAATAATCTAGAGCATCAAACCACACACAAACAGTAGTCTTCCGGACCAAAAGCGCTAGTTGGTGATTAGGCCCAACCTCGCAGGATTCAGTACAGAAATGGCGGGTGGAACAGTTACCCCGGCAACCTGCTTAATGAATAGACCGGCACAAGTTCCTCCACTTTAACCGTCTCGAAGTGAAGTGAACCCCCCGGAAAATCCAAGTGAGTATAACCGACGTCTGCTCCAGGTACAGTGGGACCTTCCCTCCACCGTCACCTCGGTAGAACCCTAAAGATTATGGTCACTAAAGTTACCAATCACAACAATTACACCTGGGGGAACAGTCTAAACTCCGACAGCACGCAAGGGCAGAGTAACAAGCTCAATCCCCTTACCGGCTCCTTGACAATAATCCAAGGTTTACCGATAAGTGACCCCTGGCTCCTCGACAATGGTTAATCCGAGGTTTACCGTTTGTAATACGTACTGTCTGGCGTCGTTCCCAACGAGGGAGGAATGATCCCCTCACTGGTTCGGACACGAGCTCGTGCTTCTCCTTTAAGAGGAGCTTTCCCAGAGTATAACTGAAACAATTGGATTTAATCTACTCAAGATAAACTATCTGTTTGGTTTTGTAGTCTTGGAGAGTTAAGTACTCACCTACTCCAAGACCCTAGCCTAAGCTATGTTGGTGTTTCAGAGCCCTAGAAAAATAAAAATTACTAGATTGATTTTAATTTAAGCGTTACTTTTAAGGTTGTTTCTTAAGTCAAAAGGTGATGGAAGTGAAACCAGTGGTGTGTTGACTCGACTCGAAACCACTACAAAATGCACCTAGGATGATTTACCCACTACTTTACTTTTTCGATGAATTGCTTAACTAAAAAGTTGAGAGAATGCAATCTTTATAAAAGAAACTTCTTAATTGAAGACAATCAAAGAAACAATTCGTTTGTCTTTTCCAAGCATAAAAACATGACCGCTCTTTACATGCACGAAAAAACTCTTTTTCTCTTTCAAAAACAAAAAGCTACTTGAAACAAGACTTTTAAAGAAGATGTTTTTGTATTTTTCTTTTAATAAAGCAAATAAATCTAGTATAACCAAAAATCAATCTTAACAACTATTAAAATCTATGAAAATGCACTCATAAGCAAACTAAAAGGTAAATTTACTCTAAGCAATCTTAACGAGGCCAAAACCAACAATGATTATTCTAAGGTGTTTTACTTGATCACAATCAAATCAAGGACTAGCTTATTGCAGAACCAACAAATAGTCAAAACAAAACTCTAATCTTTTTGTTCTTTTGTAAAATGGAAATCAACACTTTATAAACAAGTAATTCAAAATTTGACCCAAAACAACTTAAATGGCAAGCTGCTCACACAAGGAGACTTTACAACAGGCCCGACTTCTAAGAAGGCTGACTAACCAGAGAGATCTAAGGCTGGACAACTTTCTACCGTCAAAGTCACTACAGGACCTATTGAAAAATCAAACCCTAGGCCTAAACTTCGTTGAAATCCACTAAAACACTCAAAGCTCACAAAACAAGTTCGAGTGAAAATTCTTGACAGGGTACTAAAGGATCTGGGTAGAAAACACTAAGAAAAATCAAAATCTAAAAGCAATTAAAGCAAAAAATGGAATTTTCCTAAATTTTTCAGGAAGACGCAGGCAACTCGTTATAACAGGTGCAGGCCCGCTCTGTGCAAACGGCAACAGCGCGTCCAAAGATGCACTGTGCAGTACTCAGAGGGTGCGTCCTTCTGGAAAAGTTGAGAAAAACCAAATCTAACTAAATCTAAAGCTAAGCCACCCAAATACTAATTCTCACAGTCAAAAACCAGAAAATAAAAGTGATTTTCACAGAGCAAAGTTCACACAAAGGAAAAGACTCTCTCATTAATGGATTCCCCAGTATGGTCGCCAATTTGTCGTGGCGGAAAAAGTCGTTTGTGCGGACACAACTGACCTCCCTAGGAGTCTAAACTCTCTAGCGACAAACAAGACAAAATGGAGTGATCTTTCTCTAAATATACCTTTTAAAACATGAAAACTACAAGTGTTTAGGCTTACCTTATTCCAAAACGCGGTTGTTGTAGTCCGTCCTTGCCGATCCGGATGAGCTCCTCCTTCAAGTCAATACCTGCAACCACAAACAATCAAACAATTACCGAGCACTTGCATTTCATATAATAAAACATATATTCAACATGCAGACCAAGGAACACATGAAATAACTCATTAACACAAGCTATTGAGAAAAATAAACCAGTTTGTATTAATAACGAAACAAAGAAACTCTTACAACCTGGCCTTGGTGTTGTGCAAGTTCCTCCCAGGGTCCATCAAGGGTTTTCCTCTACTTTGACAAAGTTCACCCACTTCCAAGTAGAATCAAGCAAAGACAATCTCTCCTCACAAGGTTCTAAATGGGAGTCCTAATTCCTGCAGCATTTACCCAAAGAAAATGTATAGCTCCAACCTCCCCTCCCTCTGGCTCAATGTCTTTATTTATAGTGCTATAAAGAGGTTATTCAGGTCCACCATCAATGGGATAATCCTCCTCTTTGGGTGGGATAGCTCCCTTATTGATGGGATAAGTTCCCCCTTAATAGAGATACATGAACCAACTGGAGGCGCATCCAATTCATCAAACCGACCTCTAGAAAGTTCTAGAAGTAACCACAAGTAACTTTTTTAAGATGAAACTCGCGCATTTTGCCTTTTACAGAAGGACGCACCTGTCCCTTAACATACAGAGCGTCCAAGGACGCACCTTTTGTGAACATGGTCAGCGTCCCCGCAGGTAAGGCTAGAGAGAACCTGCGACCCCAGAGATAAACATATTTTTTACAAGACTTTCTCTCTTCTTTGAGTTTGAGATGGATAACAGAGGCATAAGACTTGCCTAAGAGGGTAGCATGACTGTTGATTTGAGCCATACTAACTGTAAGTAGTCAAGGTGACATTTTTTAGTGTAACAGTATGCAAAGGTACCCCAGGGACATATAAAAGTTGTCTTATTGTTATAGATATTTTTGTGCCTTACAGCATGAAGCATGGAATGTCAATAATCTAAGGGATCCAAAAGTCCCTAAACATGTTGTTCCTACCCCTAGAGGAACAAGGTCAGCAAACTACAGCACTAAATATCAGTTCTCCACCTGAAAACACTCAAAAACAAGCAAATTCTGGATCATGTCAACTGCTCCACTGAGCATCTGCGCTGAATGTCAAGAGCTCCACTGTCTACCTACACTGAATGTCAACTGCAAAGAAGGCTACCTGCGCTGGGCGAGTTGGGACAAGTGGCACAGTCATTCTTCAAGGTGTCAATGCCCAGGAAGCTTCCAAAATGACACTTGGATCAGGGAATTCGACTTGTGATGAGTAAGAGGGTCTAGATCTCCAAGTGGAAGAAAAAACCTCCAAGTGGACTCAAGAACTGAAGAATAACTGAAGTGGGAGAGGACACTAGTCAGCTTCATGCCAGCTACAAGCTGACTCATCCTTTCTCCAAATCTCCTATATATAGAGCTCTCTCATGAGGTCTATGGAGGCTGGAATCTTGTGAATGTAAGGAAGTGCTGTTGGTTTGAGCATAGAACTATTGGGTGATTTGCTTGAAGGAGGTGAAGAGGAGATTTCTTTCTGCTAGGAGGTGATGCTGGATTGGGCCTTTTATGGTTGTATTACTTCCTGAACTTTACTTCTTCCATTAATAAAGCATTTGAGGTTCTTCTATATGCATGTATCTCAATGATGTATTGTTATGCTTGTGTATTTGATTTATTCTAATCCTTGAATCAATTATGAATGTATGCTTCTTGTAGTTTCCCTCTCTTGCCATTTTGCAGGATCTTGGTGTAGCTGGGTCAGTGAAAGAGCAAGGAGCTGGGAGCAAGCAGCAAAGAGAGAAGATTGGATCAATCATTAGCGGAAGACAACGGTTAGTGGATCTCTTTCTCCCCTCTCTTACATCTCATAAAGAAGTAATCTCGAATAGCTTTGCTTTGATTGTTGCTGAGGTACTATCACCCTTAGAGTGGGATAGGGTCATTCCGTATTGGATACTTTTCCCAACAACAAATTGGCGACTCCGCTGGGGATCGTATCTTGTTGGTTGTTTTTGTTTTTGCTATTCATTTCATAAACACAGGGGAGTACCGAATCGAACTGCATTTGGATCTTTCAAATGCAAAGTAGAGGGCAGCTACTCTAGCTCAGTTTCTGGGCAAGTTTATGATTTGAAGAGCTGATCCACAAGGACTCTGAATAGCTCTTAGTGATAGCTTTTCATCCTCCTTTTCATCCCTTAGTGTGTACTTGACTTATAGCTTTTGATTTGGCCAAAAACTGTGAATTTTTGAGCAATCTGTGACCCGGAAACTGAGAAAAATGAAAGTTTGTCTCTTCAGTGCAGGCACTGTGAAGGCAGTCTGCATTTCAGCACAGTTCCTGAAGGGGCTACCTGCGCTGAAGGTCAAACTGCCAGTGTACTACCTGCGCTGAACCAGTTTTGCCTAGTGCTACTGGGGTTCCCTCCTGTTTATTGCCCTGTTTTCACCCTTGTTTTTGCAGCCTGTTACCAGTCAATGTACCTATCTGAAACCAACTTTCCTTGCCACTATTCCACCTCGGTTGTATAAAGAAACTGTGTTTGTTCTTTGTGTATTTCTTATATCATTTACAGTTTCCCATAACGAAAGTGAACTAGTCTTGCTGTGGCCTCTTAGATCTAGAACTGTGATAAGTGTCGTTTTGATCTAAAGAGTTAGTTTATTTGCTATTCATAGCTGATTGAGCTTTTGCTTTCATCATATGGTTTGAATTTATATATTTCTAGTGTCGAAACAAGTAAATCTTAAGGTGTCTTTTGATTTTGGACAAGCTTGTTTGCTTTCACTTGAAATTGAATTCGAAATTATACAACAACTTTCTTTTTGTATTACATCAACATTAAGAAAGAGAAAAGAAATACCTGCATTTTGCATTTTGCATTTGATAAGTTTGCATGTTGATTTAGGGAAAAAGTGCATTAGTGTATGCTCTTTGATCTGTGTGAAAATATTTTGTCTTTCTTTTCCCTCAGTAGTTAAGATTTTCATCAGTCGAAAAGATTGAAAAAGCTTGCTTCTCATCTTAGACTGCATTTAGGAATTTGTATCAAACATCTCGTGGTGAACCTTGAAAGGCAAACTTTAAAAATATCAACTTAAAATATATTGAATGAACCTAACAACGCTTTGAAACATAACGCAAACACATAGAGGTCTAAGCTAGAGACGTGTTCCGGCATCGTTAAACGTAGTGACTGTCGATCTCGACGAAGGTGGGTGATTCCTCCTGAGAGTCGGTGGCACTAATACGGACTTGTGCTCCCACATACCGTCGCGTATATATTGGGAGACCCCTATAGGCATATATCTTTTATCCATAGGAAGCCGTGTCGGCCACCCTACTGATCGCAATGCAGTGAACACAGCATTCACGAAGATCGACCACCCGTACCGTAAAACGTATTCTGTGGTTTTGCGAAAGGTTTGGCACACCCTCTGCCTAGATCTCCAGAGCAGTTTCTTTTGGCCTTTTTCAAACTCTATAATTGAAAAAGTCCAACCGAGCATTTGTCACTTCGGGCTCGTTAATACATCGAAGGAGACTAGAGTCATCTTTAGCTTTTTCTCGACTCTTAAAAAGTGAAAAAGCAAGTTGTGTCTAAAAGCGTCTAATAAAATTCATTCAATTCGTAAACACAAATTTCCCCTTTTAATATTTTGGTTGATCGAGTAATCCGCAATCGTGGAAGAAAGTCAATTGAAACCCCGTCGTTCGCGGAGGCTTACGAGTCAACCGTCTTTGTCTCCGGAATGGAAAACAGTATGAACAAAGCGAACTCGTTTAACCGGTTCAAAATCTCCTATAAAAGTTAGAACAAGTGTTCCAACTGCATCTGAGGTTCCGGTTACTCCTAACATTTCTGGAAACCCTGCCTCTATAGAAGAAGTTCAACAGCCATAGAAGGACAGTAATACTGATCCTAGTCTGGGGGAAAATACTTGTATAACTGAACCAGGTCCATTTGTAACCGGTCCAGAGAGTTTTGTTCCTCAAACAACTGTCGCTGTCGAAGCAACCACTTCTTCGGTACCAGAAATATTTTACGGACCTGATGGTCTTCCTCTTCCACCGGGTTTGATTGCGATAGAGGAAATTACAGAGGACCCGCAAGTAAGTACTCCAACTCATTTTGGAGTCGGGGTCACTCTATTTCCTTCATCAGAAGTTAATCCACCACAAGTGGAAGTTCCTGTAGAATCGCTAGGCAATCTATTGGATAGACTTAAAATGTCTGAAAAACCGTCATCATCGAGGACTGTGTCAAATGACACAGCGACAGCAGAAGCCCCTGCCGTCACTCCGACAATCTTTGCCGGCATACCAGCTGTCCCGACTAGCTCACAGCAGCTAGAAGGAGTCCACCAAGGGACTATTTTGAGAGTATGGTCTGTTCCAGTTTGTTCATACGGAATAATACCCGGCAACTCTTATGTTGAAACTCGCCAAATTGATCCATTTGGAGGTCAATCTGGGCAATCAATCCCCTTGAGTTCTGGATTGATACCGTATGGGGGGCAGTATGCCCTTTCATTACCCCCTCCGGGAGGGTACCCATACGTGAGTTCACAACAATATTCAGGTTATACTGGAATTGCGTCAAGTAGTTGGGTACCTATGCTACCTCAACAACCAAGGGTTGTATATTCTATGCAACAGTGTGTACCTATGACGAACATCCCAACCACACTGTCTATTGTAACTGTGTCACAAGTTCAAGCGATACCTGTTGCATGCCAACCTCAGATTTCTCAGGTTGTAATGCAACAACCTCTTGAACATGGCTCACAACCACAATCGCCAACTGGTGGGGCGACACAGGTCCAAACGGGTACAATTACCCCACACCTCGGTCCAACGGTTAGCATAGCACAATAGAACATGGCTTCACAACCATGGTTAGTGCAATACCAACAACCGCAATTCCAGCAGGTGTACCAAGGTTCTGAGCAGCAGATCTTTGCGAACAGTGGACAACCGTATATCCAAAATGGTCAAAACCAACCACTTTACAGTGGTCAAGTCCACCAACCGTATCAGTCATACCAACATCAATTACATTATGCTGGTATGCAAAGGCCCACGGCTCAAGCGATTCCATCGTACCCTGGTTACGCTTCGCCTAACCTGAATCAACAGTTACCATTCGTGGCAACTTTAGAGTTACCCGATTTACACTGGTTAACCAACGATCCAATTGCTTATGCCCCTTGGTGGCCAGCGATTCCTCATAAACTTCCATCTAACATTCCTAAATTCAATGGAAATCCAAGTAAAGATCCATCGAATCGCGTGATGACTTTTCATCCGTGGTGTTCGTCGAACACCCTAAACGACGATTCGATAAGGCTTCACCTTTTTCAGAGGACATTGACAGGTCCAGCGGCTAAATGGTATATTGAGTTGCCAAGAGCCTCTTTCGACAATTTTAGTTCCCTAGCCACGACTTTCTTAACCCATTTTCAATTACCGATAAGGTATGAAACGGGAACAGAAATATTAACCAACTTCAAACAGACAAATGCCACCCATATATCTGATCATATACATGAGTGGCGTCGTCGTCGTAGGATGGTGAAAACATACATTCCCGATCAACTATTAGCTGAGTGGTTTATAAAGTCGCTACTTCCGGCTATTACGAAAGATGTGGCCAAGGGGGGAGTCATAACAGAGGAGCAAGTCATTGCTCGTGCACAGTATTTGGACTTATTTTATACTCAGTCCGGCACGCTCTATGACAAAATACCTGACGCCCCTAGACCGGAATTTTCAATTCCTCCTCCTCCTAAATCAAATAGTGACTCTCATGCCGGTGATGGCGTGATTGGCACAGCAAACGCGAAATTGACAAGGGCTTCGTCAAAGAAAGCCCGTAAGAATTCGGATCAAGATGCAAAAGAAGAAATTATTGCTTCGGAAGTAAATGCCGTATCAGAAGATAAGGGCAAAGAAACCAATCAACCAGGAAGCAAGAAAAAGCAAAACAAAGGGAAGAAGAAGAAACAGGGTGAGTCATCCCCTGGAAAAAATTCTTCAAACCCTCCTGGAAAAGGGAGACAAAATTATCCATGTCTAATATGTGATGATAAGGATCATAACACAAATAATTGCCCATTCAAAGCTGAGTTAAAGAGGTTCTTTAAAAGTTCCCAAACCTCAGCTGTGTTAACTGATCCATTCCCCAACCCAGGTCAAAATCTGGTTGATAGTGGAAATGCTTCCCCGTCGCAAGTACTTATGTTGTCGGTTTCGAAACAGCAGAATGATGCTTTGATTTCGACAAGGAACAAAGATTATGGGAATCCTCAGCTATCAAACGAAAAAGGTAAAGATCAACCAAGTAGTTCGACAACAACTTCGACAGAAGTTGTACCACCCATCATCCCTGAATTAACAATAAAACCGCCAAAGGGTGTAGTACACAAGTCGACATTTAATCCTCATGCCAGAGCGGCGCAGCATTATAACATAATGGAAGATTTGGCCCAATCGCCATCCGCTATGTCGACTCTTGAGGTATTACAAAATTGTCCATCCCAAAGGCAGGCGTTGTTATCAGCAATTGGTGGGGTTGATCCTAAGGATTCCAATCTAGTATCCTTTGACCACAAAGGATACGATCCTCAGTTACCAGCTCAATTAGCTTTCCTTATTCAAGTGAAAGCCCTCAACAAAACTGTTCACAAAACAATTATTGATGAAGGAGCATCAACATGTATTATGTCGATGAGTTGCTGGAAAACTTTAGGATCTCCAACCTTGTCGCGATCTTCGACGACATTAAAAGCTTTCGACGGAAGGACTTATACCCCTTACGGTATCCTTAATAACTTGAAAGTTGAACTAGGAGGAAAAACAGTAGAAATTGATGTTGAGGTCATTGATGGAAATCTTGACTATAACATCCTACTGGGTAGACCATGGATTTATGCCATGGCAGCTGTTGTGTCGACTTATTTTAGGAAGATCGCATTCCCGTTTGAAGGAGGGATTATGATCGTCGACCAACAGAATTTCCTCCCTAATGGTTCACAAGTTACAGGAAGCATCCCCATGATCCATGAGAGCAACAATTCAATTCAAGATATCGGAGTAGGATTATTGAAAGACCCCACATTGATGGGAACTTTCGCGCTACCACCTCCTATTTACATAGGAAATGTACCGTTTGTAGCAACCTGCAACATGATATCTTCCACGAAGGTCGACATGGATCATTCAATTGTTTTGCCCCCAAGCCCTTTAGAAATATTGTAGCAATCAATGTTTCAAGCATGGGAGGCGAACCCAAATCAACGCTCGTCAAGCGTTTGGGTAGATAGGTCTAGAGAATATGGAACCCCATTAGATCCTTGGTCGAAAGTACATGGGACTGACGAAGGAATCTTACAATCAATGATGATTGAGGGGGCACCATGGAATAATCACCACCATCGTTCCCTTCTTCCGGAATATGAAGAAGATACTCAGAGTGACCTTTATCACCCTTCAGTTTTTGAATTCCTAACAAATACTGTAAACACGGTGGACTCCGAGCGAAACCTATCCAATATTGAAGAGACTATAGCCATAAACATCTCGACTAAAATAGATGTTGTAGAGAATATTTATGTCGGCAAAGGTTGTTCCCCTTCAGAACTAGAAATATATAACGCTCTTTTTCGTGAATTCAGAGATGTCTTTGCTTGGTCATATGATGAAATGCCAGGCATTGACTCGAGTATCGTTGAACATGAAATTAAAATGTATCCTGATGTCAAACCAGTAAGACAACGGCTTCGGCAAGTGCACCCCAAGAAAGCCGCTGCCATTAAGGCGGAAGTTGAAAAACTCCTCCATGCTGGATTCATCTACCCGGTTCCTCTAACCGATTGGGTATCGAATATTGTCCCTGTTATGAAGAAACAAGGGACGATTAGAGTGTGTGTCGATTATAGGGATGTAAACCAAGCTTGTCCGAAGGACAACTACCCTACACCCTTCATCGACCAAATAATTGATGAATGCGCCGGATGTGAAATCTTTTCATTTATGGATGGATTTTCCGGATATAATCAAATAAATATCCGCCCACAGGACCAGTCAAAGACTGCATTTATTTGTCCGTGGGGCACATTCGCTTATCAAAAATTACCCTTTGGTTTAAAGAACGCAGGGGCAACGTTTCAGAGGGCAATGAATTATGCCTTCCATGACATCAAGAACATTGTTCAACCCTATCTCGACGATCTTCCGGCTCATTCGAGAAAGCGGACTGATCATCCGCAGCATTTAAGAGCGATATTTCTACGTTGCCGACACTACAAGATAAGACTCAATCCACACAAATGTGTGTTTTGCGTCGATTCTGGTCGTTTACTTGGCTTTGTAGTCTCTAAGGAAGGGATTCGTCTCGACCCCTGCAAGGTTCAGGCAATCATTAATTTGCCTCCACCTTCAAATTTGCTTCAGATTCAGAAACTCCAAGGGAAAGCAAACTTTCTGAGGAGGTTCATTCCAAATTACGCAGAACTTGCTAAGGGTTATACTCGTCTTTTGAAAAAGGATGTACCTTTTGTCTGGGACCAGGTGGCGCAAGCTTCCTTTGATGCTCTGAAAGATTGTCTAGTAAAAGCATCATTAATGTACGCCCCGGACTATCAAAGAGATTTTAACCTGTATCTGGCTGCAGCGGATACGACCATTGCGATGGTTTTAGTTCAAGAGGTCGATGGAATAGAACATCCTATTTATTATTTAAGTAAAAACTTAAATGATACAGAAAGTAAATATTCTTATGTTGAAAAACTAGCGCTTGCAGCTGTTCAAGCGATTCAAAGGTTTCGACATTATGTCCTCTTTTGGAAGACTACCATCTTGTCAGATTGCAACCCCATGACTTATATACTGTCGCGACAGTTGCTGAGGGGCAAATATTCAAAATGGATAGCGATCCTTCAAGAGTTTGATCTGGAATTTGTAAAATCCAAATCAAAGAAAGCTCTAGTTTTCGCAGAATTATTGTGCGATCTCCCATCATCGTCCGACGATGAAACATCGGAAGAGTCAATCGTAGACGAAAGTTTGTTTCTGATATCTGCAAGCGATGAGTGGTATGGAGATATCATAGTTTATCTCCAAACCCAAAAATTCAGGCCTAACACTTCTCGCTCCGAACAAAAACGTATACGATACCAAGCAAAAGACTACATGATCATCGGTGATACACTTTACCGTCGTGGTGTCGATACAGTTCTGAGGAGGTGCCTTACCCATGAAGAGGCCGAAAAAGCCCTGAATGAATGTCATTCAGGCGCGTGTGGGGGGCATCAGTCTGGATATGCAACAGCACAAAGAATCTTACGAGCAGGATATTTCTGGCCAACCATGTTCAAAGATTGCATAACCGCAGTCAGAAATTCCCATGCTTGTCAAATTTTTGATAGCAAAACCAGACGACCACCCGCACCTTTACAGCCAATAGTTGCTGTTGGGCCCTTCGCCAAGTGCGGCATCGATTTCATGCAATGTAACCCCACCTCGACCGGGGGGCATGGGTATATTATAGTCGTTGTTGACTATTTTACCAAATGGGTCGAGGCAATGCCTACATTGGATAACACTGGTGAAACAACTGCCCTTTTCTTTTTCAATCATGTATTCACTAGGTTCGACGTACCACAGGCTATAGTTACAGATCATGGGTCGCATTTTCGCAATCACATGATGGTTGAATTAGCTGCCAAGCTAGGGCTATCTCACGACAGCTCTACCCCATATTATCCGCAAGCCAACGAACAAGTTGAGGCAATCAACAAGATCCTGAAGTGTATGTTGCAAAGGATGATCGGAGTTAATAAAAGAAGATGGCACCTAATCCTGTACTCAGCCTTGTGGGCTTACCGAACGTCGGTAAAGAACGCAACCGGGTTCACACCTTTTCAACTGGTGTACGGCCTGGAAGCAGTCTTGCCAATCCAGTGCGAAATTTCGTCGCTTAAACTCGCAATTGATCTCCTCCCCGGAACTTCAGAAGAAGAAGCTCGTTTCTTGGAATTAATCCAGTTGGATGAAACCCGTCGTGATGCCGCTTTGGCTAACGAAGCCCATAAGAGATGAGTCAAGGCTCAGTTTGACAAAAGTGTCAAACCCCGTGTCTTCTCAGAAGGTGATCTGGTCTTGCTTTATGACCAAGAATCCGATAAATTGGGAGCAGGTAAATTCAAGTCCTTATGGATGGGCCCCTATATTTTGAAAAGGGTATTAGCAAAAGGAGCCTACGAGTTAATGGATTACGACGGAATTCCACTGGCGCAGCCCTGCAACGGGCTGTACCTCAAGCGTTACTATGCTTAAATAGTAACCTACATGCTTTTGTTGTATTTTTTTTTCGCTAAAGTATTTGTTCTGGTCGAGTGATCCACCTTTTTCATTTGTTGCAAATTTCAAACCTTCTGGAGACATGTGTTGGATATGCCGACGAAGCGAGACGTAGTTCGCGGAACCTATCCTCCGCAGCCTGGGCCATTTTTGATCCAAGCGGCGAGTTAGTGAGTTTCAGAGGGGTGTGTATTGGGCAATCAACGAATAACATTGCTGAGTATAGCGCGTTGATAGAACTACTCTCTGATGCCATCACATGTGGCATACGCCGACTAATTGTCAGGCTAGACTCACAGCTCGTAATACTACAACTCAATGCTATATATTCTGTTCGCAATCCAGCTATTTATCGCATGTTCCTAAGGGTTAAGATCTTGGAAAAACGATTTGATTCAATTCAATATCAACATATTTCGAGAAACTTAAACACATTGACTGACTCATTAGCAAACTATGTGTTAGATAGACATTTGCAACGTTTATAAAAAGGACACATCATCAAAGATTGTATATATGGATCATATAACTCAAACAGAATAAAACTCGAAAATCAAAATATATAAGCTGTTTATATAGTTCATACATAATGTTCTGTAACCAAGACAAAATTGGTCATATGACCTGAAACTCAAAAAGATGCTAGGGGGCACCCTAGCCTAGTGGTGCTCATGATAGCACGTCACGGCCTGTGCAATCATGCGCAAGAGACGAGTCCATCGTCTAGGTACACCAGTAGTGTGTCGCTGCAGCTGTAAAGGTAACTCATCAATCCTCACATCGGGAATGCCGAGAGTAAGGCTCTCAACCTGCTCCTGCACAGCTGTAAGGGTCTCAGTATCGTCAAGGTCGCGAATAACAGCTCTCCTAGCAGGCTCCACTGTCGGGGCAGCAACTGGCGGTCTCGGACGAACTGCTGGACGAACAGGACCAATATCTGCATGCACCCAAGAGTACAATTAAAAGTCTTGATAGAATAAAGCACAACAACATTATAAATAAGAACAGTAAACAGTAATATGGTCAAGGAGTTTACCAATGGCGCCCCACTGTTCGCCATCCGGTAGCACCAAATCCGGATCACCTCGGAAATCCATACCCACATATGGATACTCGGAAAACGCCATCTCCTGGCGCTCGAACCACCTGAAGAAGCCCTCAGTAAAAGTAATCTGAGGTTGACCAGCATGCCTAGACATGTGGTCGACCCACCTCTGCATGCGTGGTTCGGTCGGAGAAGGCAAGTCGAGTATGATGTATTGAGGCTGCATCAGTGGGATTTTCTCCAAGGTGAAGGCAGTCAGAATAGAACCAAATCCAAAGTTCTTCAGCTTCCCGTCCTTCACCTTGGTCAATTGACTTTTCATCTGAACAAGTACTGCATCACACCAGTTGAATACTTTCGGTTGGAGACACTCCAAGGCATGCTGCATATAAGATCTGTTGGCAACATGTAGAGCTGCGCTGCCCGCCATCCTACCAATGGTATACAGAATGGACCTGAGAGACCTGTCAGTAATCTCACAGATAACAATCTTGTCGTCTCTGCTCAGCTGAGAACCTTCCCTGCAATACTAGCGGACATAATCTCTGGTGGAATCGGTCCCCCAGGCTGTACCTGACAAGGAAATGGGGGCACCTCGTCTTGACAACCCAGTCAAGAAGTACATGTCCTCTATGGTCAAGGGGATGGACTTTCCCCTAATCTAGAATACTTGGTTAACAGGATCCCAAGCATCAAGCATATACTGCAGCAAAGTAATCTGTGCTCTCATGCTAGAGATACGGAAAAACTTCAGCAGGCCACAGTTCCGCAGCGCGTTCACCGTGATCGGGTCATGGAGGGCAATCATGTCCTCCTCTTCATGTTCTCGTTCTCGCCATGTAAGGGACATTTTGTTCAAAGTTCCCTGCAAAGCAAACAAAGAAGGAGTAAGTTCCTGACTTTGATGAAAAACTGGCGAAAAATCATCAAAAAATGACCTGAAAACTCAGTTTTCTGAACCCAGCGCAGGCAGAGAGTGTCCCTCCTACGCTGAAGGTCAGGCTGCCTTAAGGCAGCTTGACATTCAGCGCAGGTTTCGAAAGGGGAACCTGCGCTGAAGTTAGGGCGATTTGGAAAAACCCCTGAGGCCCAGAAAGACTGAAAAACAGGCATGAAACTGGAAAAGGAAACCATGAAAAGAAAGAGCTAGGGCTTAGCTCCTACCTGGTCCAGACGGCACCAAAAATCGTCCGCAGAATCTCCCGGAATCATCTAATGAAAATCAATGGGGAAGAGGCACCTCCAGAGCTCCAACAAACCAAATGCAAATGAAATGGTAAATGAGAGGTAAAAACACCTTTTTATGGCTTTTTACGTAGTTTAAAGTGAAGTATTAGGGTTATAATCTCATTTTCATGCAAATATTATTCATTTCTAACAAAGTTTGTTGCAGCAATTGAAAATGCAGTACTATACTTGAAAAGAGAAAAGCTAGTAATGGTAAAAAATCAAGATTTGACCATATATTCGAGCAGTTTTTACCGCGGAATTTATGCTCGTTAAAAAATAGAAAAGCAAGATCCGAGCAGTTTTAGCACATAGTTCATGCTCGTTAAAAAATAAACATAAGATTGAGCCGTCAAGCTCATTAAAAAATGAACATACTCCGGTAAATAATCTCTGTGATCGTAAATTTATTAGCCATAAAAGCCTTGGTCGTGTTTGCACCTGCCACCTCCATTCCATTTGGCCAATCGTTCACCTCCATATGGTTGTTTACCCATTTTAAGGAACAGCTGCGAAGAGTGATTTCACTTAGCCATCCTTGTGACACTGCCGTGATTGGAAAATTCCAACCTGTACCTGGAATCTGCGGCTATCCCTGTTTATCACTCGTTCCTCAAAAGAGAGTCTTCTTTGAGCTCTTTTCATCTAACTCGTAAAAAATGAAAATTTTGCTGAGTTTTGGCCTTCCAGCTCGTTAAAGTGACCGGAAGAGCTATCCCTCCTCTAGATTTTAATCTTTTTGGACCTGAGGGATTATTACACAAAAAGGTCGAGCGCTTGTTTTATTCGGCTCGTTAAAGTTATCGATACGGAATGACCCTATCCCACTCTAAGGGTGATAGTACCTCAGCAACACTTATGCTAATCTTCAAGAGGGATAGAGATCTGATTATAACCGGAAAAACTGTCCATGAAGGAGAAAATCTCATTACCTGCACACTCATCAATAATCTAACCAATAAATGGCGTGGGGTAATTATCTTTGGGAAAAGCTTTGTTTAGGTACCTAAAGTCAATGCATACTTGGATTGCTCCTTGCTTTTTATCTACAGGGATAGGATTAGAAACCAAATCTGTAAGAGGAGCAGGGTATATGAAACCCGCCTTGAGCATCTTCTCTACTTCAGCTTTAATGGTTGCTGCTTTTCTAGGATTAACCAGCTGAAGCTTCTGACGAATTGGCTTGGAGTTTTCATACGTCTTGATCTCATGTTCAAATATGGATGGATTGATGCCAGGCATTTCTTCATAATCCAAGCGAATACATCTCGAAACTCCTTAAAAAGGTCGGTGTAAATCTGAATTTCTTCGAGGGAACATTCGGCTCCGATGAAGAGATTCTCGATCGTGGTAGGGTTCCTAGAGATGTTTATAGATATCATTTTAAAATCGGTGACATATTACCTTCGGCACAAAAGTGTGCTAGAGCCAAAGGATTTGATACCATACAAACATCACTAGTAAACAACTCGAGAACCTAGATTCTACTTCTTGCAATGGAGGAAGAAAATATAAACGATGGTGTAAGTCTTCCCAGGGTTGATCCACACCCATCATTACTTCTAGGATTGCTTCTTCGGATGGTAAAACTGTATCTAAGCAGTCCATAGCATAGGTAGAATCAAGGGTCCAGGCCAGGACCACATCACTGTCTAACTCCTCATCAGAGAAAGGAGTAGAATGGTTGTCTGTAGAGTTGATGATAGACTGATATCTAAGCTTTGTTGCAGACATAGGGAATGCTATTCCACCAACTTGTCCTTCAACTAATGTGGTCATCGGTGAAGGCAAGGTCCAAAGGTCTGAAAAGTAATGAGTTCAAAAGAACTCTTCCCGTGAAGACTCCTTGGATGATGAGATGACATTAATTCTAGCGATAAGAGAGGGAGAATCAAATGTACCCATCAATGAAGAATACATCCCAACTCCTAGATTCTCAATAGGTGGGCGAGGGTTATCCACTAAAGGAACAGTACAATCTGAAGTTGCTCGAGGATCAACTGGAGAATAATCCAATTGATCAACCTTTACGATTTTCCCCTCATGAGGAAAGCAAATGACCTGAAACAGAGTCGAAATGATGACATCCATTTCATACAGCCAGTTCCTTCCTAAGAGGATATTGTAATCTAGGTTAGCGTCAATGACTTCTACTTCGATATTGACGACCTTCCCCCCAACACATATGGAAAGGGCCGGGATAATCCCATGCGGTCTATGAGAATGTCCATCAAATGCAGTCAGGAGGGTAGGTCAAGGAACAGCCAAAGGCGATCCAATGGCCTTCCATCATGACATCGACATGACGCACATGGAAGCTCCTTCATCAATAATGGTACGAAAAATATTAATTTTCCAGTATGTAGACTTTATTGAAAATCCATGTGATGAGGGAGTCACTTTTTAACATTAAGCATGTCGAAAGTGAGCTATAAAGAGTTATTTGGATCAACTGCCCCTATCGCCGAAAGAAAAGCACTTTGTTGAGATGGATATGACTGGAGAACCTCTAAAGTGGACATGGCGCATGGAATCTGATCCAGATCCTCAACAATGGAGTAATTCTGGGCAGCCTAAGCATTAGGATTAATAGTCATGTGTTTAGCAAACCTTTCGGTATCCGTGGTATAGTCTCGATAGGGGGTCGCTCAATATGAAGGTCTCTATTTCTGGGAGCATTTTTGTCCTTGGATGTTTCAGTTTCACCGGAATCACATGACCGAGTGGCCACATGGACATTAGAACCCATCATGAAAACATTTGATGATTTCTCCCCTTCCTGGTTTCCCCCTACCAAGTTGTCAGGATTCGAACTCACGCCAGCAAGCAATTGTTGCCCTTGGGGAAAAGGGTTTGTCAACACAGCTTGAGAGCTAGAAGTCCCTTGCTTCCCTAAAAAGCGCTGAGCATCTTGAATCTTTGGGCAAAGGTGAGTTATATGGTCTCCACTGCATAGCTTGCATGGTTACTTGACTTTCTTTCTAGACTCATTTCCACCACCAACAGCATTATTGCCATGTTTATTTGCGTCAGTCTTCTGATCTTGACTCTTTTTCTTACCTCGTCCTTTCTTTTTCCCGTTGGAATTTCAATTTCCTTTGGGGTTGGAAGATTGGACAGCATTAACAGAAGAGGGTTGAGAAGACGAAGGGTTAGACGATGTGACCTGATTGTTAGGAGCAGTTTGTAAAGACAAATGCTATAATTGGCTCAACAGGTTCATCACATTTGTGTCTACAGATCCAACGATACCATTTGCATGGGGACCTGGCTTCGACTTGGCTATATCAACCTTAGTCCCAGGAGCATCTGGCAAGACTTTTTGTAGAATCCCAGATTGAGAATAAATGAATTCTAACTGTTGGGCCCTGAAAATAGCTTTCTCCTCAGAATAGACTCCGGACAAGAAGACATCCTTAGAGATTTCAAGTTGTAAAGATTTCAAAAACCATTCGAGACGGTATTCCAGAGAAATTCCGGCTTTAATGAGCCTCTTTCTCCGCCTCCATTCATGAATATGATCAGAAATGTGAGTTGCCATATCGTGATGAAAATTTGCTAGAAGTTCAATTCTGGCATCATAACGGACACGCAACTAGAAATGATTTAGGAAAAATATTAGCCAAATCAGCGAAAGATGTAAAGCTACCCCCTGGAAATTCTATATTCCACTTGGCCGCATTGCTAGTCAAGGTGCGTTGTAAAAGTCTCAACCTAACCGAGTCATCGATAAGGGATTTTGATGAGCACCACAAATTGAATGTGGTTACATGGTCACCTGGGTCTTCACCGCCCTTCTCCTCAAACTTTGGAATGTCCGAAGGGAGTTTGGTTGGCACTGGAGGCTAGGCCGGATTGTATTTGATTGGATCGTTTGTTAATTTCATGAGATCTAGCAAATTGAACATTGCCAAAAAAGGAAGCCTTAGAGGACCTTGGGGATTCCACCCGGACTGGGCAGAACCCCCAAAGTTCTGAAAATATTGGTCTAGATTTTGGAAGGCACCAGGCTGCTCAAAGTAACCAGCAGAACTAGCAGAACCAAAAAGTGGACCTTGTGATCCAGCAAAACTTGGAGTTTGACCAACTCCGGCCGAAAAACCTCCATAACCAACGAAGCTCCCTCCTAAAGGATTATAAGGAGTTGATAACCCCTAATACGGATTCCAAGAGGAAGCTAAGGGAGAAATACTTCGAAACGAACTAACTGTGGAGTACAACCTATTCCTTTGTTGGCTGGCAAACGGATTCCCAGTTCCTACGCCACTAATCGTCGGGTTAGTCCAACCTTGAAAGGGATTGATGTCTTGTCCTGTAGAAGAAAAATGCATAGATCATATCATTGGGTTGGAATGTGGTATATGACCACCTCCAAAAGGAAAACCCTGAAATGAATCCGACCCACCCATCATGGATGTGGAGGCACTAATGGAACTGACGGAATACCCTGTGAATGGGTGCCAAACGGGAAGAATCCTGAACTAAAAGCATTGGCTTGGGAATTTCCACTCATAGAAGGAATGGAGGTAGACCCAACTAAGGATGTGCTAGAAAAGGACCCAAATAGAGATGTAGAGGGGATGGAAATAGTTCCTCCCCCTTGTACTGATGTTGGAGTCTGCATGGTTGTAGCACTTGGAGTAGAAGCCATGCTTCCAGTGGTGGTCATCGAAGGTAAGTGCGTAATATGACCTAGACTTGACGGTCTATGCGTCGGAGTCCCAACGTATTGTAATATGTATGGATAGTTACAAGATAGAGGATAATCCATAGCTGCTAACGACTCGAGGAGTTCTTCTACCTCTATGTTATCTTCTAATTGAAAGAGAGCTCGAGAAAGAACTAGAGTGTTCCTCTCTAGTTCTGCGGAAGTACTAGGACTATCCTGAACACTAATGCCCCCAAGGGGAGGATCAATCCCCGATGCGTCAGCTGCCATGGGATGAAACCCACCGGAAGTATTACCTCTATGCCTTCTAGGAGAAGGCTCTAAACTTGGTGGTGAAAGACCACGAAGTATTCGAGACCATCTAGGTGATCGGTCAGGCACTTTGAATTTTTTATTAAGATCTAATTAAAGACTCAAGAAAAATGAAAGCTAGGACAACTAAGAGCACAGAGCACACAATAAAAAGTCCCTAAAATATGTTAGCCAGTCGAACAACTTTCAAGTATCTCCGCTCCAGGTGATGAGGACCGGACACCAAAATACAAGAAAGTGAAGTAAGGGGCCTTCCAAAATAGTCTGGGATAATGACGGCCCAGTCCTACCAGCGAAGGTAATAGAGGAATTTATGCTGACCTCCTAACAATAGCCTATGCCGATGCAAGCCACCAAGCTTCGCAAGAGTGCCCTCCAGTAGTACCATTGAGATTGATACAACATCGACCCTAGGTGCCACGGGATTCCCCTCCACAGCCACCTATGTAGATCCCTAGGAGAAGCAACCAAAGTTACCAACTCGTGTCAGAAGCCAAGCGGAACAGTCGTGAGGTAACATCCGACAAGTAGGAGAGGGGGTATCTCTCTTCCTTATCTTCAAAAACCCTCATGCTTAACTCCCAGAACCAGAGCTTTCCTGGTCTTCCTAACGCTATTGGATTTGCACTCACTATTCAAACTCCTATGTTTGACAGTTTAAATGGCCTTGGAGAGTTTTCTCTCCACATGCCTAATCCAAGGCCCTAAAATATCATAAAACTTGTTGCTGTGTCTAAACTGACAATTATGAAAAAGTTATAGTGTATTTTAATTAGTGCTTGTTTTTAAATGGGTTGTTCTTTAAGTCAAGGGATAAGAGGAGATGAAATTGATGGTGTTTTGATGCAAAAGAAATTAATAAAAGCCAAACTATATGCGAATGCACTCGCTTTGTTCTTCAATGAAAGAAATTTCTACTAGGTTCTGAGGAACTTCTAAGAAAGAAACAATTTTTTTCTTTTCTTTTCTTTTACTCAAGCTTCACACTCACAAAAATTGACAAAACTATGGATGCCCTAAAAGATGCACAAATTTATCCTAATGCAATGAGTACATGCTGATGCAAACTTAAGACTACTCTAAATCAAAGAATGAAAGTAACTTGTTTATCAATTCTAATTAGTCACTTAAGATGTTTAGATAGAATATAAGTTGCTAATGCTCATTTTTGTCCAAACACTAAAAGCAAATTTCAAGACAAACAAAAATGCACTTTCACTCACAAAAAGGAAACTAAATCGAAACAAGGCAAAAGAAAGCAAAAACCAAGTTTTCAAGAAGTTTTCTTCAAAAGCAAAAACAAAAATGACTTTTCAAAAGTGCTCCAACTAAGACTGTAACTTTATGATCGAAGAATAGGCAACAAAACACTTTGCAAGTTAACAACACAAAACGGGTGAAAACTCAACAAAAAGTGTGTTTCAAGATGCTATTAACAATCAAAAAGCAACGAAAAAGAGCTTTGTGATGATGATCACGAGATCAAGAAAGAAAATTCTCAAAACCGTCACACAACAACTTTCAAAAAGCAAGAAAAGTAAATGGCCACAAAGATGCAGTTTTGACACGCAAACGGAAAGATCACCAAAACAAGATTTGTCACAAAGATTGAGAACAATATTTCTACCCTGGAAGGCCAGAACAGCCAAGATTCCCAAAAAGAAAACTTGTGTGCTTAAACAAAAATGATGACGCTTTCAACAAAACAAAACAGGACTAATACTTTCCACAACCAAAGAGCGTTTGAAATCATGAACTTGCTGTAAAAATAAAGGCTGACACAGAAAAGTAATTGTTCAGGACAGACTCAGACCAGTAGACAGATCTTCAAAAAAAAAATATTTGAAAAATCTTGAAAATTTTAGGGTATACTTGACTGTGTCAATGCACAGCTACATGTATACGCTATTCAGCCCAAAGAAACTTGTGTATACGTGGGTTCACTTGAGGAAACTTGCATACATATGCCTCTGTAAACTGGAAAAATAGCGTATACAACAGATCTCAAGAAAAAACAAATTATTTTTGAAGAAACTAATAAAACTTACAGTTCAAGTTCCTACAGGAACAGACTACTCAGTCATAGCAAGCAAATAAACAGTTGAGCCCTGATTGGCTTGAATAAATCCAAACTAGGAACAACAATACTACTGTTCCTAGTGGAGTCGCCAATTCTGTCTAGGGATAAATTCCCCTAGGGTCTTGGGTTGATACCCTAGCATATCGGAGGTTATCTACAAAGAAAAACAAGCATTCCACATAGCCATGATGCTAATATAAACAAACTACATGAAGAGAGGTGCACCTAGGGGTCCTTCGTTTAGGAAGATCTGGTCCAAACCCTCTTGGAGCTCCTTTCGATCCTTCAACCTACAAAACAATCAATTCAAGAAAGCACAACAGTATATGTACCAAGCAACATAAGGAAATCAACTTCATAGCATATTGAAAAGTAGTTAGTTATACAATTGCAACAACCATTCATATGTAAATCATAACAGTGATATCATAAGCATGAAGAAGATTAATATCAGGAACAAGACAAGTGTTTCTTTTATTATAGATAACTGAAGTACAGAAAGGAATGATTTCACCTGAGTCTTCCTTTCACAGGCTCCAAGAGGAACCGTCCTCCAAATTCGTCCAATCTCAAGCCTTCAACAAACTCCTTCCATGACTCACTCCAAGATATCTCAACTAATGGAAAGACATCATAACTCAAGGAAACAAGCGTTTCCTGTAATGGAGTAAGTGCTGGAAGCACAGGGATATTCAGACCTGGTTAGGGATAATCTCAGTAGAGTGATTTTTCTCTCTCTTCTCTCCTCCTTAGGCCTTCCCATTGAAGCCTTTTTATACTTCTCCCAAAGTAGTTTTTTAGTTGGGAATTTGTTGGGAACAATTGGGCCACAGGCATTAATAGGTAATCAACAGGTAAAACCCATGATCTCCACCTGAAATTAAGGAGATTTAATTTTTTTAAGTGTTTTAAGCATACATGTGGGTTGGGTATACACATACCCGCGTACACATGCGTTTAGCTCAGGGAAATGTCGCGTATAGGGAATAAAACACTATTTTTTAAGTATTTGGACCAGGTCTGGAAGGAGGGGTTTCCCTAGGCCATGAGTGCAGCATCACAAACATCAAGAGAGAGATTTGGAGCTATAACATCAGTGCCTCCATTGTTGCCTTTGATATGCAGGGTGGATCCTGTTTGAATATCATCTTGTAAACCAAGGTGGAAAAATGATTGTACAATTGTGTGATAACTCCTCTGAAGCTGCATTCGGACAACATCTAACAATGAGTGTTCATAGAGGTCTCCGTTGATGTCCATGCCCACTTCAAGCCCAGGAACTCCTGCTGGGCATAGATTGAATCCAAGATGTAGGCAGACATGTAGATTTATGCTTGCAAACCTTTGGGTGATTTTCAAGCCCTTCTTACCTATTCCTTCAGCTGGTGAGCCAACATGTTAGACCAGTTGCATGCTTTGCCTTCTTTGGCCAGTTGGTCCAACGCAATCACCCAACTTTGCGAGAAGGTTTCCGTGCTTTCTTGGCCATACAAACGACAAGAAAATATGACTAAGTATTGATATTTCTTCCACAATATCTTCCTCTTGTAGACCTGGTTTGTTGTCATCCTTAACTTAGCTGGCTCCTTCACCCAATTCTTCAAAATATCTCTGGAGTTGGCATTGCTTCTGGGTATGTTGAAGGGAATCTCCATGGTGATCACGGGCTTTGACATATGACACATCTTCTCATAATCCTATGCTCTGAAGGTAGAAATCTTTGTCCCACTAACACTATTCAATTTCATCGTCTCAGGATCAGTGTGCAAGACGATCCATTGTATCATGTTCGTGCATGGGAGCACGGGATACGTAGATGCTATCCGGTGCAAACTAGACTTATGAATGTTCACATATATTGGAGGTCTTCAAGGTCTTCCAAAATGTCCCTACAAATGCATCATTGACCTCTTACCATTTCAGCTTGATGTCCTTGTCTATAATCAACTTGGTGTCTTCATATATCGACAAACTTGTAGACACTCACTCAACTACTACTCCAGTTGCACTTCCATCAGTGTCCTTTGATCCCGCTCTCTTGGAGGCCATTGATCATGAATTTTTAAGAGGTGGACAAACACCTACTAGATCTGGAGACAAAGCAACATGCATGGCAAGAAATATGTCAGCTAAAACCAAAGAAAACTTGAGGAACGACATGTAACATACCTGGGGATTGACAAGAAAGGATTGCATAATTTTCCCTATGAGGCTAGGAGACTGGATGCTAGAACTATGAAAAAGGCAGCCTGGGTTGTCTAGGGAGGCTGGATGGCTACTGGAATTACGCAATGTGCAATCCAGGTTGGCCTGTTGGCTACTATAATTGCGTAATGGACAATTTCAGCTGGTAATGGTTGCAGGCCCAGTGACTGCATTCCACAATTTTCTGGGCCAGCAGTCATTATCCCTAAGAGTTGCACAATGCAAGACTAGAGGAAAATCACTGGGAATAAATGCACATTTTCTGAGAGGAAGATAGAGCATTCCCTCTCAGGATTATGCAATGTTGTCTTGGCGTGGCAGAGTCTGGGCCTAGACTGCCCAAATCTGTCGATGGGAAAATGAAACCAAATTCGAATGTGAATGCATGGAGATACTAAGTGTAAGTAGGAGTGAATGATCATGGATGCAAACAGTGAATGAAATATTCAAAAAATGGAACAACATGCATGTGCGTGAAGTGAGTTGCCAAATCAGCGACCGTTCGTGCAAAATAATTTCATGCATTTGACAATAGTGAGATGCTAACGAAAGTTGAAATGGTGCTAGTACAAACTAGTATGCAAGTAAACAACAACAAGCTTTCACAGAAATCAAGAAAACAACACCTCACAAGCCAAAACACAAAAATCGACACAAAATGGTGCAAAATACAAGTTAAGTAGACTTACCCAGAAATAGCTTAGTTAGATGTGTCGAAGACTCCTGGATGTGTTGTGGGATGTCAGAGATCCAAGATTGATGTGAAGGAATGAGCTTTGAAGCATCAAATGAATAAGTTTGAGGCTCATGATGCACATGTCACAAATCTAGGAAAGAGAAACACTTGGAGGAAAGATTCTAGAACGATCTTTGCATGTAACCTCCAGCTGCTAAAAATAGCTCCCTAAAATCTAGGGATTCTTTTTGCATGTTGATTTTTCTATTCCAAGAAAAAGCATCCCATGCATGCATGTCAATTTTTCTCAATCCCAGGTGGAACCAGTCAACTCAATGGCACATGCAACAGCCGCTCATCTAAGGGGAAAACTTGCGCATTTATGGGAGGGAACTAGGCTGGTTGCCCAGAGGATTGCGCAATTTTTGGGCTGAGCACCTGACTGTTGCTGAGAATTGCACAATTTCTGGATTGAGTAGTCCTACTGGGAGAGATTGCGCAATTTTTCCAGATAAGGGTGACAGCCAGATTTGCGCAATTCTGGAGCCCACCAAGCTTCCCGACAGGATTTCATAATTTCTAGAGGGAAGATTGGTTCCCCTCCAGAATTGCGTAATTTTTTAGGGAGTTTCTCAACCTATAGTTGGACCAAATCTGGAGAAATAGGCTGTGAGGGAGATGCAACAAGCTATCATGCACAGGCTGGCAGTCTGCTAGAAAATCACTGAAGCCTATGTACTTGACAAAGCAAGACATGCTGCTGATGAAGGTTGGTAGGGAGGCTCCAAAAAAAAGTTAAGGAAAAAATTTCGAGGGTGGTTGTAGCTGCTACAATAAACCCATACACCAACAGCAGCTCCTTCTTTACTCATTGATCCATCAAAAATCAAATTCCATAAAACTTTATTTCAATTATCCTGCTCACTGATTAATGTTTGACCATCAACATTGAGACAAAGAGTAGCATTATGATTAGGAACTTGTTCTTTTGTATTTACATCATTGTATAGAATAAATGAGTCTAGATCAGAATGAACAGAATATATAGGATAATCCTTTTCCCTATCCTGAGTGGTGACCATGAATTTCATAAGTTTCTCTCTATAGAGTCTTCTATTCTGACCAAAGATAGGGATTGTTGCGTAGGACATATCCATATGTAAGGTTCCTTGGAGTTTGGCTCCCCATGAACGGGAAAGGAGCATTCCATATTTGTTGGCATTATGACACAGGTTTGGCTCGATGACTTAAGTGTTGTCCTTGATGGAAACTCTCTCAAGTAGCAGATCACAAGTTTAGGCTCTCAGAATGGTAGAAAATGGCAGGTTCCGCAGTTGCGTCATTCATAAAGCTGTGGACTTTAGCAGGTTCCGCAGGTGCGCCGTTCAAAAGATGCGGACATGTTCACAGGTGTTCCAAACAAAAAGTGCGGACCTAAATTTCACGGACTTTCATGCAGAGAAAAATGTGTGCACGTGGAAAATCTTATGGTTGGTCCATGGTATTTAGTCTGACGTTTTTTATCATATGGTTTTGGTCCGTGGTTTTGCTTCTAAAATATTGAACCCCGGTTTTGGGTCCCTAGTATTGGATTTCTATGGTTTTGGACCTTGATTTTTGTAAGGCCTAGTCTATAAAAAGGAAAGGAGATCATTTGGCTGGCCACTCATGTGTTGAATATCTGAAGATGAGAAAGATCTGAAATTCTAGTGATCATTTGGTGAGTGATAGCTAGATCTGAATCAAGAAGAAACCTGAGTATTAGAAGACGGATCTACTAATGGGTCGAGATCTCCTTGGTGCATGATCAGATCTGTATATCTGATAGTCTGGGATATGCTTGAAGTCTGAAAATTAACTATACCCTCAAGACCGTAGGTGCGACACGGCGCAGGTGCGAAGAACCGCAGGCCAGTTAAGTTTTAGGTGCGGAGGCACGTAGACCAGTCAAGGTGCAGGTGCGGAGGCCCGCAGGCCAGTCAAGTTGCACGTGCGGAGGTTCGCGGGTTTTGAACAGCGTAGGTGCAAAGTTCGCGGGACCGACACAGTGTGAGTGCGGAGACCCGCAATTTCAACACAGAGAAGGCGCGATGTGCGCAGGCTACTATTGGTGAAGTTGCAGACTTTTCTTGAAATATTTTTTTTGGCTGCTTTTGCTTATTACTGCAGTGTTCAGGATTCTGAATTGGTGTCTGGTTACTGGTACTATTTTCTGAGAAGTTATTGATTCAGTAGTTGCACAAGGAAGTTGGTTAATTACAGATCTATTTGATGGTTAATTGATATTCATGGATCCAGTTTGAAAATTTATGAAATGAGGTCCTTGAGAGAAAACAGAAGGTTGTAGCCTTCTGCAGGTTGAATCCTGCGTGCTGGTATAAGACTGAACCAGTACAAAATCATTGTAAAAAGAAGTTTATAATTGAAAGAAGATAGAGACGTATTGCAGCAGGTGGTTTTCACCCACATTGGGTTTCCACCTTATATCTTGTGTTCTTTGGTGTGACTATTTGCCCTACTTTTCTTGTCCCTATTTAGCGTTATATGGTTCTGACACATAGACTGATGATCCACATCTGAAGAATGAATTAAATTATAAGTCAAGAAGGTATTCACAAGTTTCATTAGTCAGATCTGCAAATATTTTTATAATTTGAAAAGAGTTTGATAATACTGATTCACCCCCCCCCCTCTCAATATTATTTCCTGGAATTGGAATCAGAGCAGGTCCTTCAGGAAAAGCTTGATCGCTTGAAGGAAGATCTATCATCATGAGCAACTATGAGAAAGAAGCATCTATCAAGCCACCGATTTTTTATGGGAGAAACTTCGTCTATTGGAAGGTAAGAATCACTACTTATCTTCAATCTCTTGGTACAGAAGTTTGGGATATTGTGGAAACAGGATACACATTTCCATCAACAACTCCTACAGATGCAGCTAGTAAGAAGCAGTATGAAACAAATGCTAAGGCTATCAATACTCTATTAGGAAGTCTTTCTCAATCAAAATTTGTCAAGGTTATGCAGCTCAAAAGCGCAAAAGAAATATGGGACAAGATCATTATGAGCTATGAAGGAGATGAACAGGTAAAACGAGAAAAATTACAAACTCTTAGAATTCAATATGAAAGTCTCAGAATAGATAATGATGAAAGTGTGGCTATCTATTTCCTACGTATAGATGAAATCGTAAATTGTATGAAAAACTTGGGTGAAGAAATAAAAGAAGTGGTTTTGGTTGAAAAGGTTCTAAGATCTTTATCTCCTAAGTATTTCCTACGTATAGATGAGATCGTAAATTGTATGAAAAACTTGGGTGAAGAAATAAAAGAAGTGGTTTTGGTTGAAAAGATTCTAAGATCTTTATCTCCTAAGTTTGATTCAAAAGTTTCTGCCATAGAAGAAAAGCAGAATCTACAAAGCCTTACCATGTCACAGCTGCACGGAATTCTAACTGCTTACGAAATGTGAAAAGGAGGACCATCAGACATAAGAGAAGCTGCATTCAAGACTTCAGGAAAAGAAGATTACTATGAGTCAGAAGATGAGGAAGAATCAAATTTTTTCAAGAACCTCCAACGGGGATCTGGAAGATTTAGAGGTAAGCTGCCTGTCAAATGCTTTGCTTGTGGAAGATTCAGTCATTATGCTGCAAAATGTCCTCATAAAGATAAACTAGACAAAGGTAAGGAACATGTTAGATGGAACAGAAAAAAGAATGTAAATAAGAAGAGCTATTACACTCATGAAGACAATGATGGATTGTCAAATAGTGATGAAGAAGAACCAGGTAATGATGATAGACTTTTGATGGCTTTTGAAGATGATGATTTCTTGGATGCTACAAATGAAGAAGGGCTTTATGAAGAAATCTCTAAACTTAAAGTTAGTTTAGAGGAAAAGAATATGATTATAGATACTCTAACATTCCAACTTGCTGAAAAAGATAAACACAATGAAGAGTTAGAATGTGAAATTGTGGGACTTAGAAAAGAAATTGAGAAAACAAAAGCCCTTAATATCATATTTTCTAAAGGATCTGAAACTCTAGATGAGATTATCAAATTGCAGCGTTCTCCTCTAATCAAGATAGGTCTCGGATATTCCGAAGAAGCATCTCAAGCTCAAAAGAAAGCACAGAAGCCATCCACCTCCAAAAGTTATCTTGATGCAGCAAGGAGAAGTGAACAAGTAGACAATCAACAAAAAAATCATAATGCAGATCAGCAAGTAAATCGGGGGCAATTTACTTCAAGAATGAACAGAAGCCTCAACAAATCACAGGTAAATCATTCTCAATTTGGCTCAAGAATGGATGGAAACTATAATCATATGGTTGGTAGATTTGATAATCGCAGGAATTTCTTCAATGGCCAATGTTTCTCTTGCCATAACTTTGGTCATAAAGCTGCTCAATGTGTTTCCTACAAGACCATCATGACTAGGGAAGCTCAAAAACAAAGGAGTATGATAGGAATCATGAAAAGAACCTAAAATAACTTCTCTGCTCTTGAAAATGAAATAGAATGCTCTATATGTAACAACTTTGGTCATGAAGATTCTAAATGCAAGAGCAGGTTTAGGCAAGCAACTCAGAAGGAGCAAGCTTCATTGAGTTCCAAAATATGGAAAAAGAAAGATACACAACCGGAAAGATGTGGGATAGCCTTATATGCGAAAGGACAAGAAAATCAATGGTACATCAACAGTGGCGGCTCGAAACATATGACAGGTGATAAAGAGAAACTTCAGTCATATAGTGCCTTAGAAAAAGAAAAGAAGGTCTCATTTGGAAACAACACCCCTGCATACATAAAAGGTAAAGGCTCTGTTCGTTTGAAAGAAAAGGTCAAGGCCGGAAATGTTATGTATGTTGATGGATTAAAGCATAATCTATTGAGTGTCAGTTATATGTGTGATCAAGGAACGGAGGTAATATTTTGATAAAATGGATGTATTGTTCGTGAGCTTGATACAGGAAAAATAGTGATCAGAGACATTAGAACTCCAAATAACTTATGCATACTCAAGGGAGGACAACAACAATGTTATTTAAGCAAGAATGATGAACACTGGCTATGGCACAGAAGACTGGGGCATCTTAGCTTCTCTCAGATAAGGAAAGCATGCAAATATCAGGCAGTTCAGGATCTTCCTGATATCAGAATTCCAAACAATACAATATGCAAATCATCTCAAATTGGTAAGAAAACCAGAACTAATTTCCCTGAGAAGGAAGGATCGGCTAGCAGGCCACTTGAACTTGTCCACAGCGATATATGTGGTCCAACGAGGAAGAGGTCACCTCGAGGAGAAGAGTATTTCATATTGTTCATTAATGACTTTTCAAGGATGTCTTGGATAGGACTCATGAAGTATAAAGATGAAGCTTTCGAAAAGTTCAAGTCATTCAAAGCTTTGGTTGAAAACGAATCAAATCGCAAAATCAAGTGCCTCAAATCTGATCAAGGAGGGGAATTTATCTCAGATGAATTCTTCGATTTTTGTGAAGAACATGGAATAAGCAGGGAATTCTCTGCTGCAAGTACTCCTCAACAAAATCAAGTAGTGGAAAGGATGAACAGAATAGTTCAACAAATGGCTCGTGGTATGCTTGATGAGTCTGGAACTCCAGTGACCTTCTGGGGTGAAGCCGCATTTTCCACTGTTACTATTCTCAACAAGATAAATGTCTGGGTAAATAGCACTCAGACTCCTCATGAACTTTGGTATGGTAAGACTCCCACGGTAAAATACTTCAAAAATTTCGGAAGCAAATGCTACATTAAAAGCACTGATGAAAATGTTGGCAAGTTTGAACCCAGAGCCGATGAAGGCATTTTACTTGGCTACTCTCCCCACAGCAAGGCCTACAAATGTTACAATAAAAGACTTGGTAAAATTTTTGAAAGTATTTATGTAGTGGTTGATGAAGAAGCAAACACTCCTAGGCAGGTAAAATCTAAAGATTTCGAAGGTGGCAAAGACTATCCGTCAACATCAAATCAGATTCATAATGAAGAAGAAACCCATGAGGCGCCAGAAGAACAGATAAGGATAGAAGAAAAGACTCCATCTAGATACGTTCAGAAGAATCATCCAGAATCTCAAATTTTGGGGCAGAAAGAGGCAGGTGTACAAACAAGGAGAACCATTTCACAAGCTTCAAGTTATCTAGCATTTCTCTCCTCCACTGAACCACAGAATGTAAGGGAAGCTTGCAAAGATGAATGCTAGGTCAAAGACATGGAGGAAGAACTCGAGCAGATTGAAAAGAATAATACTTGGGAGTTGGTTCCTAGACCATAAGATAAGAATGTCATAGGGACAAAATGGATTTTCAAAAATAAGCTGAACTGAAAATGGGGATGTGGTTAGAAACAAGGCAAGACCTGTTTGTAAAGGGTATGCGCAACAAGAAGGCATAGACTTTGAAGAAACATTTGCACCAGTTGCCAGACTTGAGGCTATAAGGATGTTCCTTGCTCTATCTAGCTTTCAGCAGTTCAAAGTATTTCAAATGGACGTGAAGTCTGCCTTCCTGAATGGAGACTTGGATGAAGAAGTATATATTGAATAACCAGATGGGTTTATTCTTGGAAATGATCCAAAACTTGTATGTAGACTCAAAAAGGCTCTCTATGGCCTTAAACAAGCTCCTAGGGTGTGGTATTATCAGTTGGATAAGTACATCCATAAACAAGGCTTTATAAAAGGATCAACTGATAGCAATCTATATATAAAGGTTGACAATGAAAAGTTGCTAATACTTGTTGTGTATGTTGATGATATCATCTTTGGTAGCAATGAAGAAGACATGAGTCAAAATTTTGCCTTGGTTATGAAGAAAGAGTTTGAAATGTCCATACTGGGTGAGCTCACATATTTTCTTGGTTTACAAGTCCAACGAAACAAAGATGGCATTTTTTTATCACAAACCAAATATCTCAAGTAGATCTTGAAGAAATATGGGATGGAGGATTCGAAACCTGTATGTACCCCTATGGTGACAGGATGCAGCCTCAGCACAAATGATGAATCGGCAGCAGTACATCAACCAACCTATAGATCCATGATTGGTAGTCTTCTCTATCTAACAGGTACCCGACCAGACATTATGCATGCAGTGGGAATAGTTGGAAGGTTTCAGGCAAATCCAAGGGAAATTCATCTTTAGGCAGTTAAGAGAATCTGTAAGTATCTTCAAGGAACTCAAAACTATGGCTTATGGTATCGTAGAGGTATAGATCTCACACTTCATGCATACACAGATGCGGATTGGGCAAGAAGCGTGGATGACAGGAAAAGCACTAGTGGTGGTGCATTCTTCATGGGTCCTAGATTAGTATCTTGGTTCAGCAAGAAACAAAGCTCTATTACATTATCTACAGCTGAAGCAGGATATGTAGATGTTGCATCTTGCTGAACACAACTCCTTTGGATGATGCAAAGATTGCAAGATCTTCAAATCACTTGTACTCCACCTATCTCCATTTTTTGTGATAATACAAGTGCAATCAGTATTTCAAAGAATCCTGTCATGCATTCAAAGACTAGACACATACCGATCAAGTATCATTTTCTCCGAGAACAAGTGCTTGAACAAAAGGTCAAATTGGATTATGTTCCCTCTAAGGAACATGTTGCTGATATCCTCACCAAACCACTGCCCAGGGAGACATTTGAATACCTCAGACAAAAGCTAGGGGTAGTTGATGCATCATCTTGCTGTTGAATTTTGTTTGGTTCAAAGACTGTTGTACGCGAGTTTCATATGGGGTATACGTGTACATATGCTGGTTTATGTGGGCACAGTCGACTTGAAGAAAAGCTGATATGGGTCTGTCAAAGACCATCTAGCACAGGTTCAGGGGGAGCATATCTTCTTCTAATAATGCATTGTTGGCATTATCGTAAAAGATCTTGGTTCAGTTGTTTTTTATTTCAGGAGGAGCAAGTGCAGAAGGAGAACATGGATTCTGATCTGATTAATGATTGACAGATGTTGCTGATATTTTGTCCCTATGTCTTATATTTCTTTTGTCAAAGGTCATGTAACAGCCTATTTTGATTGCCCCACTATGCCTGGGATGGACTAATGTAGTATGCTTATTATATCATGTATCCCCACTTGGTTGGGAGTTGTATATATGAGTCTTTGGTGATAGGAAGGTCAGTTATGATGTGTAATGTCACATTTCTTTTGTAGAACATCTTCTTGCAGATCTTGCCTATATGTCAAGGGGAGCTTGGACAGCTCAGCAGAGCAGAGATTTCAGCATGCACTCAGGGGGAGCATAACCCTTTGCCCTTGATGTCAAAGGGGGAGGAAAGATCTTGAGCGATTTTGGGTTGCCATCAAGTCCAAAGGGGGAGATTGTTGGCATTATGACACAGGTTTGGCTCGATGACTTAAGTATTGTCCTTGATGGAAACTCTCTCAAGTAGCAGATCACGAGTTCAGGCTCTCAGAATGGTAGAAAATGGCAGGTTCCGCAGGTGCGCCGTTCATAAAGCTGCGGACTTAGGCAGGTTCCGCAGGTGCACTATTCAAAAGATGCGGACATGTTCACAGGTGTTCCGAACAAAAATTGCGAACCTAAAGTTCACGGACTTTCATTAGAGAAAAATGTGCGCACTTGGGAAATCTTATGGTTGTTCCATGGTATTTAGTCTGACGTTTTTGATCCTATGGTTTTGGTCTGTGGTTTTGCTTCTAAAGTATGGAACCCCAGTTTTGGGTCCCTAGTATTGGATTTCTATGGTTTTGGACCTTGGTTTGAGTAAGGCCTAGTCTATAAAAAGGAAAGGAGATCATTTGGCTGGGCACTCATGTGTTTAATATCTGAAGATGAGCAAGATATGAAATTCTGGTGATCAGTTGGTGAGTGATAGTTAGATCTGAATCAAGAAGAAACCTGAGTATTAGAAGACAAATCTACTAATGGGTCGAGATCTCCTTGGCGCATGATTAGATCTGTAGATCTGATAGTCTGGGGTATGCTTGAAGTCTCAAAATTATCTATACCTGGAGGACCACAAGTGCGACATGGCACAGGTGCGAAGAACCGCAGGCCAGTCAAGGCTCAGGTGCGGAGGCACGCAGGCCAGTCAAGGTGCAAGTGCGGAGGCCCGCAGGCCAATCAAGTCGCAGGTGCGGAGGTTCGCAGGTTTGGCACAGGGCAGGTGCGAAGTTCAGAGGACCGACACAGTGTGAGCGTGAAGACCCGCAGATTCAACACAGAGAAGACGCCGATGTGTGCAGGCTACTATTGGTGAAGTTGTGGACTTTTCTTGAAATATTTTTTTTTTGCTGCTTTTGCTTATTACTGTAGTGTTCAAGATTCTGAATTGGTGTCAGGTTACTGGTACTGTGTTCTGAGAAGTTATTGATTCAGTAGTTGCACAAGGAAGTTGGTTAATTACAAATCTATTTGATGGTTAATTGATATTCATGGATCTAGTCTGAAAATTTATGAAACGAGGTCCTTGAGAGAAAAGAGAAGGTTGTAGCCTTCTGCAAGTTGAAGCCTGCGTGCTGGTATAAGACTGCACCAGTACAAAATCATTGTAAAAAGAAGTTTCTAATTGAAAGAAGATAGAGACATATTGTAGCAGGTGGTTTTCACCCACATTGGGTTTCCACCTTATATCTTGTGCTCTTTGGTGTGACTGTTTGCTCTACTTTTCTTGTCCATGTTTACTGTTATATGGTTCTGACACATAGATTAATGATCCACATCTGAAGAATGAATTAAATTATAAGTCAGGAAGGTATTCACAAGTTTCATTAGTCAGATCTGCAAATATTTCTATAAATTGAAAAGAGTTTGATAATACTGATTATTCACCCCCCTCCCCCTCTCAGTATTATTTCCTACAATATTTAGGAGGGATATTGGCAAGAACTATGTCCATAAGTACACTTTTGGCTAGTATTTGGACTAAATTTACACATAAATGTTTTATAAGTCCAAGGCACTTAACTTGACTAGAAACAAATGAATACAGGTCTTTATAAATTTTGGTAATATCTAATCCCAACTTCTCCATGATTACTTTCGGCATAAGATTGTAGGAGGCCCCTAAGTCCAACATAGCGTTGTGTAAGTTTTTATCATGAATAGTTAGACTAAAATAAAGGGGAGGTGCATCTCCCTATTGAAGTTTCCCGTCAACTTCAGGGCCAAATAGTATTTCGGGTTGATCATCTGATACATTAATTGTATCCGTGTTTTCTCCTATGTTCAATGCTTTCATTACCTAGGATCTATAGGCAGTTTTATTCATCAATTCCATCAAAGGAATATGGATTTTGATTTTTGCCAATTCATTCTCTATATTAAATGATGTATGTGCTTTATTTGAATTGGCAGCTTCTTTCTTATCAGCCACATCTTTTTGGGGTATATCTCTTGGTTGGTTGGTAGAGGGATCATTAGTTTGAATTGTTTTGGATGCAGTATCAGGTTTTCTCTATATTAGAACATCATGATTCTTTCTAGTAAGAATCTCAACATTCGTTTTGGTAGGTGTTTCAGCTGATTTATTTGGTGGAGTATCAGGTGTTTTCCTACTCCTAAGGTTGCATTGCTTATGGAATTCCATAATGGAATTCTCAAAACCCTTCTTGTAATACTCTGATTCTTCAGGTTCTATTTCATTCTAGGATAACAGAAAAAGGTCTCGTTCTTCCTCAATCAGGAAAATATAGTCATTATCATTTACTCCCATGAGATTTATTTGAGTTTCCTCTATATCATCAGCTACTTTAGCCTCCTCATATGTATAATTTTCTTGGAAAGGAGGTATTACCTACTGGTCTGGACCTTTTGGTCCCTTTGTTTTATCTGGGGTTGATTTCTTCAATAGTTTGGATTTCTTATTTGCCTAGTTTGATTTTATCTCTGAGGAGCCCTATCAGTTATATTGATTTTATCCATCATTTTCTCTACTATTCTTAGTAGACTGTCTAATGTATAATTAGCATAAACATAAGATGAAGGTTCCTCTTTTATTGTTACTCCTTTTTCAGCCTTTAACTTAGTTTTCTCGGCTAATAAATTAGCCTCTACTTTAAGTGTGTTTTCTTGCATCTCCTTTAAGGTTTTGGGATCTCTTTCTCTCAGTTGATAGGCCATATGAACTTCAAATCCTTTTGGGAAATGTATCAGGGCCAAGCCTAGGGGTGGTTTAATGGAAATGGGAATTGCATTGTAAACCCTATTAAATTTGTCACAGTACTCTTCTATAGTTTCCTTAGGTCCTTGTTGGTCTGTTAATATGCCATTATCAATATCACTTTTGAACACTTATTTCATCCATTTTTACTCCTCTTTATCATGTCATTTATTATAATTTATTATTTAAATCCATTTTATGATGATTTATGCTCTTATGAATGAATATTATTTATTCTCCTTTATTTCTAATAAATTGATTATTATGCATGATTTTATCAATGATAGTTTTAATAAATTGGTTGTAACATTATTCACCATTTTTAGCCTCCAAGATAATTCTAGATTGAAGATTTGATCATTAAAAGTGCCAACTCAGAAATTCGCTAGAATAAGAAGTGACATTTTTGCAGTTGAAATTCTGGGCAAATGAAGAAGAATCGGGAAAATCTGGAACATGGGTTTTGTCCAGAACAGACCCAATTAACTTATCTAAATACCGGTTTACCAAAATTCGACTTGTATTGAGAGAAACACAGGGTTCTTTGAGCACGATTTTCTCAGATTTGTTGTGCGGCCGTTTCCCCAAATCTCAGCTGCAAAGCCAAATTCGCCTTGCTCTTGTTGAAAGATGAATGAAAATATATTTTCTTGTTGATCAATTGGTTGGAAACAATCCAATTTTGTAATAGAAATCATGTTGTACTTATCTTTATTGTAACTTCTCTCTGATCTCTCTCTATTTAAATGAAAACAGAGATCAGAGATGGGGATGGAAGAATGATGGGAAAATGATGGAGAATTGAGGATTCAGAATTGCAAATTCAAGAATGATGATGGGATAGGATAGAATAGGAGGAAAAAGAGATTGTTGCATGTTGTAATTCTCAAGCTTTTGCTGTTGTAATGATTTCACAATTTGATGATTAATATATGATTTGGGAGTTGTTGTTCATTCCTCTCGTCTGAAGTAGCCCAGCAGCATCCCCTGGCGGCTAAGGGCCCAGCCTCTAGTGGATTGTGCCGCTGCTGTATATTATCTTTTTGGTTTATGCGTGGTTTGCTTATCAGCTTTATTCGGTAATCTGGTATGTTCTATTATTTTACATCACAGCTCTGTTATGTTTGATCTATTGAGTAATATCGTTCTCTATGACAGGAATGTCGTATTGATTCATCTTGACTTGGTAACGCATTGCTGGTATTTTAATCAATGATATAATGTTGCTGATCTTTACAGAATGTATTGTTGTTCAATTACAGCGTATCCGTGTTGTAACACTTATTAATTGGTATTACTGAATTCATCTTAGAGATTATATTTCCTTGTGATTGTTGAATCTATTGACGTTGTTGTTCCATTATAAAATACAATCGTATTCTTTATAACTAAGACCGATAATTGGATTACCAGATCATATTACTATTAAGGTGTGTTGTATGTTGAGTTATTATGCATTTGTATTTGGCTTTCAAGCATTGTTCCATATTCTATCATTAATCAGTGTTGTTCTATTTACCGTGTGCTATTCGATTCATCTTTAAAGATAGGGGATTGCCATTTTATTTCTGTAGAAAATGATTGTTGCATTTATTTTTGTAGATTGAGGTGGTGTTGTTTATAAGAATTAGTTGTCGTTACATTTCCTAGCTGATGTTCCATTTCTTGTTATTTGCATTATCTTTGCTTTGGTGTGCAGAAGGTCTGAGACTATAGTGAATATTGATGTATGATGTCTAGTTCCCAATTTGATGATCTTTCTTTTGAGTGCCTTTTCAATTGTATCAATCTCTAGAGGAATGAGTTATTGCTACTGTATCCTCGATTGATGTTTGCTGAATAAATAGTTGGATTTCAGAGCATCTGAGTTTATGTTGTTGTAGTTAGATTTCTTTTCAAGCATCCATTTACTTTTAAGCACTATACTGCAAAACATTACTCTTGAGTAAATAGCCGCCTCAGACTGAGTACACTCTTGAAATAAAAAGTCGTCCCTGGGTTGACAATTAATCTGAAGGTAATTAGGAGTTAAAAAGACACATTTTTATCGCTTGACATTTTGGCGTCGTTGTCAGGGAGAGTGTAGCCATTTTTAAAGAGTAGTGTGCATCTGATGAGTGCTTATTAGGAAAGAATTAGGTATTAAAAACAGAAGGTAAGAACCTGTGTATGGAGCATGTAGAAGCCCTGCTCCCCAGCTTGCTTTCCAACAGAATTGTTAAAGAACTTAGGTAGAAATAAATGTTTGAATTTCTGTGTGAATAGCTAAAAAAAAAATTAAAAAAATTGAAAAACAAATCTCATGATCTCACTTAAGTGGTGATGTAAGCACCACCCATTTCACTAACCAATTGACAGGAACATTTGAAGGAGGAGCCTCAAAGAAATGCATGAAGAACATTTTCTATTATGGTAAGAAATGGCTCACATTGCAAATTTTGAATTTCCTATCGAAGATCTAGGAGGAGTGACACAAATGCACATAATTCCCCCATCTTCTCTACCAAATTTTCATGGTTTAGCAAATGAAGATCTAGAGACATTCTTATTTGAGTTTGAAATACTTTGTAGAGGATATGATTATTGTACTGACGATCAAAGGTTGAAAGTGTTTCCTCTTATTCTAAAAGGAGTAGCTCTCTGATGGTTCATGAGCCTAGGTGGGAGCTGCATCCAAACATGGGAGGACATGAAGAACATATTCTTGAAGAAGTACCAGGGCTATTGCAAGGTCGATGAAAATATTTTCGATATGATACAAGGGGAGGATGAAAGCTTGGAGGACTATGTAGATCGATTTTATTACAACCTTCAAAAATCAAAGCATAAGCATTTGGAAAAAGAGATCTTAAAAACACTCCTTCTCAAAGGAATCAAAAATGAATTTTTAGAACTCTTAAATCTGATAGGAAAAGGTGATGTTTTTCAGTTATCATATGATGATGTTTGTGAATTGTGCATAAGGTATTCAAGAGGAATCTCCAAGGCTGGTAAGAATTCTAGAGATGTTTGTTCTTTCTTTTCCAAATCTGCTACAAAAATAGAAGACATAAACGTTGAAATCAATGTTTTATTTGAAAATTTTAAAGTTGATTTTATTATCTCTCTAAATGCAAAATTGGATGCTTTGCAGGTTCATAAAAATCAAGAATTTGATGAAGTGTTTTTCATTCATGACCAAAAGGAGCATACCATAGATGGTTGTTCTTCCTTATCTAATTTTGAAGTGGCATATCAAAGAGATGGGGAAGCTGCAACAAGGTCAATAGGTATGGTTCAAAACACTTCCTCTTCATTCTCTTACTTGCATAATCCATTATGGAACACTAATGTGTTAGGGCAACCATATCAATATAACCATCAATCTTGTCTACAATTTTGGTATGATTCACCTTATGATTGCATGACTACTCTCCCTAATCTTGTAGCACAAACACATTGTCCATATTCTTCACTAGCTCTTCCAAAACATCTTGTTTTCCCATCAAAACCATTCACACAACCCAATCAACCACATCATCAAAATGATCCATTCCATAAACAATTTCCTGCTCAACTAATTCCACACCCTCACCACAATAAACCAGTACAACATGCTTACAATGTTGAACTGCAAAATTTACCCACCCTTCCCACCATTCTATCTCACATGCACCAATGGAGAAAACTTACAATGAGATTCAGAATGTTTTAAATTCAAAAATTGTAGAAGCTATGGAAGAAAATGAAGTTACTTTTAGTATGCATCAACAAACCATTTTAAAATCCCAAGAACTTCATGGTATGATGGCTATGGGAAATCAAGAAAGTAACAGTTATATTGAAGGTTGGTTTCACTCCATCATTTCTTTGCAACATCACTCTATGCTTTAACAATTTTTGATACCATCTTTTCAAGGGAAGTTGGCTTCTCATACACTAATATTCATTAATATGCATTTTTCAAATTTGGGTATGTGCATACATGAAGCCCTATTTAGAAAATGGTTCCATTGGAAGTACTCCTATACGTAATCATATTCATCTTTCAATCAAAGTAGGTTAGTGAAAAAAATAAAATAAGGACATAAATAAATGCATTTTGTTTTTTTTGTAAAAATAGTTGTTTCTTTGTTGCAACACGCTGTGAAAATCAACATCGGTGATAATTTTTAATTCATTTGTGTATGTAGATGATTTATAATAGAAATAAAAATTCTACAAACACTCATTTTCATTTTATCGCCAATTTGAAAAAATATTTTAATATCATTTTCTTTGGCTTGCGGGCTTGATGAACTTTCGGGAAAAACAGTCGAGACAGTGATGTTTTGAGGGACCAAATGACAATATTTTTAAAACATGTTTCTATCCTAAGTAGCCCTTGATGTCTACTTTTTCCAATCCAATTTTAATCACTCAATTTGGATTTGAAACGAAAAAGTTAGAACCAAAACATTGACAGGGTGTCTAGCGGGCAGCTCAAGAACAGAGTGGGACAGTTAGTTTTTGGAAGCCTAAATGAATGAATTTTTAAAACCTGTTTCTATGGTAGATTCCCCTATGAATCTAGTTTACAAGGCAATTGGAATCACTCATTTTTGATATCGTATGGGGAAGTTATGATCAAAATACTAACTGTCTATCGTAAATCAGCGCTCTTAAAACTCTGCCTTTCCAGCTGTTCCTTACAGTATTTGACCTATTAATTCTTCTTGTCTTAAAAACTTGTTTCTGTTGGAGATAAATAAATGAATCTAATTTCATTTCCAATTTGAATCATTTGAATCCGACATCAAACGAAAAATTTATGCTTGAAATATCAATTGTTGGTCTAAGCTGGGTAATCGAAAATGACTCTGTTAGGCAGGTGGTTCTAACTAAAATTGACATATCATATCATTGAATTTTTAAAACCTGTTTCTATTTTAGATACACCTTTGAATTAGCTCTCATTTGGCTTTGGAATCACTCAATTTGGACAAAAAACAAAGAAGTTGTGATTAAACCACTGTTGGTTAGTATGGTCGACCACTGCTCTCCTGCAGGTGATAAATAAATCTTACTTTGTTATTTTATCCATGGATTTGTTCTACAGAGTAACTACTTGTTAGTTTTTTGCATAATTCTTGGATTAGGGGAGCCTGCGCACCTCTCTTTCTCCATGATTTAATGTTTTATTGCAAGGTAGATACTCGTTTTTTGCAGGTCCTAGGAGAAAAAGAAGGTCAATTTATGGACAAGTGATTCTTAAAAGAAATTTTAATGAAACAAGGGAATTTCATCCAAATCATTACACAACGGATTCATAATAGAAGAAATGAAGAATTGATTTCCATTTGAAGATTCATGTCATGTCTTTGCTGCCAAAACATTTTTCGAAGATATCATTTTTTTGACATAACATCATAGCTATTGTAACTTAATTTATTTATTTACATACTGTTTTTAAATAAAACGTTGTTTCTTTTCTGATCTCTCTTATATTTTGTGTTTCAGGTGTTGCTACATTCAAACTGAAATCCATCCTCAGCATCAATACAGTGAACAGCTAATTCATTCTTTATGTGCTTTCATTTTATGCTTATGCATACAACACCTTTTGTGTCAGTCGTTCCTTTTTCACTTTCATTTTGCTGTTCCTTTTTCACGGTTCATTTTGTTGTTCCTTTTTCACGTTTTGTTGTTCCTTTCTGAATAGAACAACACTTCTGCACTTTCACGTTTTGTTGTTCCTTTTCGAATGGAACAACACTTCTGCACTTTCACTTTTTGTTTTTCTTTTCCGAATGGAACAACACTTTTTCACTTTCACGTTTTGTTTTTCCTTTTTGAATGGAACAACACTTCTACACTTTCACCTTTTACTGTTCCTTTCCAAATGGAACAGCACTTTTGCACTTTCATGTTTTGTTGTTCCTTTCCGAATGGAACAACACTTCTGCACTTTCACATTTTTGTTGTTCCTTTCCGAATGGAACAACACTTCGGCACTTTCACTTTTTGTTGTTCCTTTCCAAATGGAACAACACTTTTGCACTTTCACGTTTTGTTGTTCCTTTCTGAATGGAACAACACTTCTGCACTTTCACATTTTTGTTGTTCATTTCCGAATGGAACAGCACTTCTGCACTTTCACTTTTTGTTGTTCCTTTCCGAATGGAACAGCACTTTTGCACTTTCACGTTTTGTTGTTCCTTTCCGAATGGAACAACACTTCGGCACTTTCACATTTTTGCTATTCCTTTCCGAAGGAACAGCACTTTCATATTTTTGTTGTTCCTTTCCAAAGGAACAACACTTTCACATTTTTGTTGTTCCTTTTCAAAGGAACAACATTTTCGCATTTTTTTGTTCCTCTTAAGGAACAACACTTTTTCACATGTACATTTTTGTTGTTCCCTACAGAGAACAACACTTTTTCGTGTGTATTTTTGCTTTTTGGTTTGCATTTCCTTTGTTGTTCCCTACATGGAACACCACTTTTTGAGTGTTTTTGTTGTTCCTTCAAAGAAACAACACTTTAGGAGTATTTTTGAGAGCAACCCTTTCTTCCTCTTGTGGGATTATTCCTAATTCATCTCAACCACATTTTACAAATTCCCTTTTATAGCATGAAGTACACTATTTTTATGAGGACAAGAATTATGGATTCAATTGAAGCGAGTTAATATCATTCACGTTATGATATTTAACAGGACAGCTCCTTGATGATAGCTTATTTTCAAAATGGACACAATTATTTATATACTACTTTACTGCATTTTTTTCTGTTGTACATGATATTGATTGATCATCTTAATACCACGCTGGTTCCACCCTTCCTGGTTATAATCTTCTCTATCTGTAATAAATTAGATTATGGGTATATTTTTTTCTATTGACATGTTCAACTTCTTCCACCATCCCTGCTCTTAAGGAGTATTGAGCCTCCCTCTTTTTATCATAAAAATGTGTAATAACAATAAAATTTTGTTCGCAGATGGAGGATAGGGGGTCTCATTACGAACCAACCTACCATGTTCATAAGGCTGTAACAAAGTGACATTCCCATTATGGCCACCACACCAGGGTTATGATCCATTTGATAGCCAAATTATCCTTGGAACAGGGGGTCTCATCATGAGCCAGCCTGATCACTTTTGCTACATCCCAGTGAATGGTAGTGTGGTTATCTGGTTACCACGCCAACACACTGATCTCTTCTGTAGAACAACACTGGAACTTTCCATTCATAAATTGAGGATCCTGGCTTATATGGGTTAAAAAGCAACCCTGTCGAGGCCATGGACGTCTGCTGGCAGCAGAAGCTCTGCTTATGGTATTGAAGTTATATCTTATCGTTAATTATTACTATAGCACCCTTTTCTTATTTTTTCTTTTTATCGGAGAAGTTATTCCCTTAATTTTTTTCCTTATTTTGAACCTTTATGCATGAGAAATTGTTTTCAGATCCATCGCATTATTTTTTGTTAGAATACCATCAGTAAAGCATCTTTTTGGCATATTTCTCTCTTTTTTCTCTTTTTCGTAACTTATCATCAATCCAAAGAGTCTTATCTATTATTCATAACTATCTTTACACACTCTGCTCTCATTATAACCATAACTCTCATCGTCCTATCATTGATATGTGTACTCTGCTTTAATTACTGTTATATTGTTCATTCCCTTGCCTTGTCGTCAGCACAACACCTTTCATATGCTTTATGGTCATGGAATCCCTTTTCCAATTGGAGGAGGGAATGTATGCATCATGAGATAACATGCACTCTGCCATAACTTATTGATTTGATAAAATATCTGATTGAAATTTTTGCATGCATCTTAATCTATTGCTATTCAAAACTAACACTATGGATTCAAGAACATTGTATGCAAAATAGTGATTTGTTTACAGGAGAACAACAAGTATGAGCAGAATTCTATTCACAGCATGACCACACTATTTGAACTAATAGAAGAGGCTCGAGCAACTCGCAACGTGAAAAATTCTTCAGACATGATGTGCTTACCTAGATTCCACCTTTTGCATCACTTTCAGCACCAACTCTGCATACATCAGCTTCAACAACTGCCAGTACATATATGTCATTCCACATTTTTCTTTTGGAGGTAAAACTTGAGGTAAAATAGCATAATTTTCTGATTTATTACGAATTTAGGAGAATTTCATGCAAATCCATTTTGAGCATTATTTATCATCCTTCATTCCACATCTTTACCACTTCCCTTTTTTCAGCGGCATATCATCTTTCAGTTTGGGGGAGTGTTGCTTTCATTCATCTCTTTCTTATGACCATATCATTCATATTCTTTATCATCCATTGCTATTCTTATTCCTTCTCAACATCTCCCTTATTCCATGTTGTTTTACACCAGGCATAGAATTCGACAGCTGGTAGCAACCACCTCTATTTTTTCCTAGCATCACATGAGGGCATGCTAATTTTTCAGAGAGGGGGAGGAATTGCTACGCATGATGGATGTTTTCTAATTTCTTCCTCATTTAAGGCATACAATTTCAGTGCAGAAATTGATTTCCATAATATTTTTATAACTATGAACTCAATTCTTGTGATTTCTGGAAAATATAGACGTATCATTAAAATATACAAACCCAGACAATTTCAAGATAAATTGGTTCATAAAATTTCGGAAATCATGCACTCTCGCCTATAGCCATTTTGTTTATATTTCATGATCCGTGCATCAAAACGGTCTGATTTTTGGCTCATGGAAGCATTAATATAGTAGAAATATACTTGCACAATTTCAACAAAATCTGGTTTGTAGTTTTGAGAAAATGGTTAATGAAGGTTGTTGTCACTTATATCATATTTTGCTGCAACTTCATATACACATAACTTGAACGTCAATGTAAAAATTGTTATGCCTTCATCAAGATTGCTAAAATTGAATATTCATTAATTGAATAAGAATTCATTTGTTCTATCCATTTCATGAGTTGGAATGAACAAATCTTTTATTGCTTGGTTAACACATGGGTTTTGTCTTTGCGTTGCATGAAGACATGCAATATATTCAGTTTTTGTTGCATGAGGACATGCAACATATTGAGTGTGGGGGTATGTTGGGCTGTTAATATGCCATTATCATTATCACTTTTGAACACTTATTTCATCCATTTTTACTCCTCTTTATCATGTCATTTATTATAATTTATTATTTAAATCCATTTTATAATGATTTATGCTCTTATAAATGAATATTATTTATTCTCCTTTATTTCTAATAAATTGATGATTATGCATGATTTTATCAATTATAGAATTAATAAATTGGTTGTAACATTATTCACCATTTTTAGCCTCCAAGATAATTTCCAGATTGAAGATTTGATCATTAAAAGTGCCAACTCAGAAATTCGCTGGAATAAGAAGTGACATTTTTGTGGTTGAGATTCTGGGCAAATGAATAAGAATCTGGAAAATCTGGAACATGGGTTTTGTCCAGAACGGACGCAATTAACTTTATTCAATAATGGTTTGCCCAAAATCGACTTTTATTGAGAGAAACGCAGGGTTCTTTGAGCACGATTTTCTCATATTCAGTGTGCAGCCGTTTCCCCAAATCTCAGCTGCAAAGCCAAATTCACCTTGCTCTTATTGAAAGATGAATGAAAATATATTTTCTTGTTGATCAATTCGTTGAAAACAATCCAATTTTGTAATAGAAATCATGTTGTACTTATCTTTATTGTAACTTCTCTCTGATCTCTCTCTATTTAAATGAAAACAGAGATCAGAGATGGGGATGGAAGAATGATGGGAAAATGATGGAGAATTGAGGATTCAGAATTGCAAATTCAAGAATGATGATGGGATAGGATAGAATAGGAGGAAAAAGAGATTGTTGCATGTTGTAATTCTCAAGCTTTTGCTGTTGTAATGATTTCACAATTTGATGATTAATATATGATTTGGGAGTTGTTGTTCATTCCTCTCGTCTGAAGTAGCCCAGCAGCATCCCCTGGCGGCTAAGGGCCCAGCCTCTGGTGGATTGTGCCGCTGCTGTATATTATCTTTTTGGTTTATGCGTGGTTTTGCTTATCAGCTTTATTCGGTAATCTAGTATGTTTTTACATCACAACTCTATTACGTTTTATCTATCGAGTAATATCGTTCTCTATGACAGGAATGTCGTATTGATTCATCTTGACTTGGTAACGCATTGCTGGTCTTTTAATCAATGATATAATGTTGTTGATCCTTATAAAATTTATTGTTGTTCAATTACAGCGTATCCGTGTTGTAACACTTATTAATTGGTATTACTAAATTCATCTTAGAGATTATATTTCCTTGTGATTGTTGAATCTATTGACGTTGTTGTTCCATTATAAAATACAATCGTATTCTTTATAACTAAGACTGATAATTGGATTACCAGATCAGATTACTATTAAGGTGTGCTGTGCGTTGAGTTATTATGCATTTGTATTTTGCTTTCAAGCGTTGTTCCATATTCTATCATTAATCAGTGTTGTTCTATTTACTGTGTGCTATTCAATTCATCTTTAAAGATAGGGGATTTCCATTTGGTTTCTGTAGAACACGATTGTTGCATTTATTTTTGTAGATTGAGGTGGTGTTGTTTATAAAAATTAGTTGTCGTTACATTTCCTAGCTTCTGTTCCATTTCTTGTTATTTGCATTATCTTTGATTTGGTGTGCAGAAGGTCTGAGACTGTAGTGAACATTGGCGTATGTTGTCTAGTTCCCAGTTTGATGATCTTTCTTTTGAGTGCCTTTTCAATTGTATCAATCTCTAGAGGAATGAGTTATTGCTATTGTATCCTCGATTGATGTTTGCTGAGTGAATAGTTGGATTTCAGAGTATCTGATTTTATGTTGTTGTAGTTAGATTTCTTTTCAAGCATCCATTTACTTTTAAGCACTATACTGCAAAACATTACTCTTGAGTAAATAGCCGCCTCAGTCAGTAAACTCTTGAAATAAAAATTTGTCCCTGGGTTGACAATTAATGTGAAGGTAATTAGGAGTTAAAAAGACACCTTTTTATCGCTCGACAGTCCTCTCTTAAGGTTTTTATAATCATTAAGGATCTGCAGAGGACTCTTTTTAATTTCCCACCTAGTTAGGAAAGATTGGTGAAAAACAACAAGGTCAGTTATACTATCTACTACTAAGTTTTTGAACCACTTTCTGACTTCTCCACCTAAGATCTAAGAAAAAGGCCTTAGTTTTACATCATTTTCATCTACTTCATGAAGATCAAAAAAGTCATTCATCATATCTATGTGTTGTTGTGCAATGATAGCAATATTACCATCAAATTGGGGAATCCTAGTTTGATATTCTTGTGGCATATCATGCAATTGAGCAGGTAAAACCAGGGGTGCATAGCAAGCAACCATGATATTTGGTCTTAAGGGAGGAGAAGATATATGATTTGTGGGAATTAATTGAGTTACTACTTGTGATACTATTGGATGAGTAGTAGAAATTACATAAGAGGTAGGGCCAACTGATGTTGGATGAACTGATTGGGAAGATGAAGTGGATGCTACAATGGTAAGTGGAAAAATCTCAATAGATTGTTGTATGTAAGCTTGATGTACATCCTGATCAAGTGATGACACAAGATCTTGTAGTTTGTTGAACTCCTGAAGGGCTTGTTGACCCAAATCAGGTTCAACAGATGGTCTTATTGGTTTATAGGGTTAAAGAATGGCTTCATCAACCACTATTTGATCAACAAAAGTTTCAGACTTAGTCCTAAAACGATTGTGTTTGAAAGGTAAGTCGAACTAAATATCTTGAATGGTGTCAACGTTTTTAGGAACAAAATTTGCCCTTGAAGGTGGGCTATTGCTTCCCTAGCTTTCAGCTAAACTTCTCCTTCTGAGTATCCTTTCAGGATTGTCTAAAATTTCAAGTGGATCTGGATCAGGATTGGCTCCAGTATAAATTCTTTTTGGAGCTAGATCTTTAAAAGTAAAAAACAACCTCTAATCCTTTATTTCCAATGTCTTGATCATTAGATTTCTTAAAATAAGGATGTAGAAAATAGGGAAATGATCTTATGATGATGAAATGAAGGATTATTGTTTAGTTCCCCAATGGAGTCACCAGAATGTTAGCACTCAGTAATTTTCCAAGGTTGTAGAAGAAAATCACCAAGGTAACCACAAACCAACTTTGGAAGCTGGGATATAGCCCTCCTAGCTTCAGAGAGGGCTCTCTCTATAAGATTTAACTATGTTTGATTGAATATTAGGCTAGTTATGAATTTTGGGGTTTGATTTGTATTGAATGGTTTCTTGATAACTACATTACCATTGGGCTATGGAGTCTATTACATAAAATATATATTAACAACAGTATCTAAAGATAGATCTCACAGGGAATGGTAGCCAAACTGAATGGATTATTTAAGGTCTGTGAAATGGAGAAGAAGAACAGATAGGTTCACCTTAAATATAGAGCATTGTTACCTGAATTGTATATTTAAAGATCAGAAGAAAACATAGTCTGTTACATAAAATATATATTAACAACAGTATCTAAAGATAGATCTCACGGGGCAGGGTAGCCAAACCGAATGGATTATTTAAGGTCTGTGAAATGGAGAAGAAGAACAGATTAAGGTTCACTTTAAATATAGAGCATTGTTACCTGAATTATATATTTAAAGATCAGAAGAAATCATAGAAATTATTTGTAGTTGGGCAGAGAGTATAGATTTAACAAATTCTGCCCTTTATTTGTCTATTGAATAAATCAGATTTGGAAAACAAATACGTGCTATAAACAGATAAATATAAACACATAAGATAGATAGATGCACTTCACCAACAACTTGACACAAGAATCCCGTGAAAGAGCTTCTGTATTACTGGTAATATGTTGATGCCTCAGAAAAATGTACAATAGTGTTCTTCATACAAAAGCCAACCCTTGATACTTCTGAAGATGAAGTATTTATAATTAGTTTACAAAAATATCATGTCATAATGACTAGGATGTATCTACAAAATAATAAAACTGAATCAAGCTAACTTATTACAATGATATCAGGGAAATTCAAACTGTTTGAAGTGGTGGCACTAAAATGGTGGTATAGTTGGTTATCTGGCGCTCAAATTCTGTGTGTACTGTAGCGTTGAGTTGTTCCCCGAAACTACCTTTTACTCCAGTAACTCACAAAGTTTATTCCATCGTTGTTCACTCAGGATATTCATCTTCATCAACTTTTTGTACACTTCATCGACTTCAGTATATTTGGAAAATTTCATCCTAGTGATGAATAGATTTGGAATTGCATATTAAACATCGAGATCGTATGATACTCCTTCCAGGAATGCCTTTCCTGTCATACTGATTCTTCCATCTGTAACCTTTGAACTGTCTCTTTCCTTGGTCATAATTTTATCATTGTAGTCTGACCACGTGCTGAGCTTGTTGTTAATCACTAACAAGTTTGGAAGTAATTCCTTGTAGAGAATCTTCAACTTGGAAAAGAATTTATGTATACTTGTGTTCATAATGCGGGCCTTCTCTTCAAGATGCCTCATGAGATTTATTTTAGTCAACACTTTCCTGACTTCAAAAATCGTTTCGGTCTTGTCTTCAATTTCCAAATCTACTAATTCCTTATTGTTCTTGGAGTTAAGAAATTTGATAAGCTCAGTGGCTTCATTGGGTTTATCTCCCAGTTTCTTTCTGACCTACTCAAAGGCTTCATTGGATCGTTCAATCATCTCCTGATGCTCAAAAATAATTTGGATTGAAGGCCAAATGTCCTCCATGTCTTCATTGATCCTTTTCCAAATATTCTCTCTTACTTGAGCTGATGTATTGCCCATGGCACAGTCTTTTTCCATCTTCTGCAATCTCTAGGACAGTATTTGGGACTTCTGTGTTTTTGTCATGTAGGCATTTTCAAATCTTGTACTCTGTTCCTGTAGAATATTTACCTCCAACTTCAACTTATTTAGCTCTTCTCCCTATATAGACATGTTTTCCATAGATTGAGCTAACTTAATTTAGTCATATACAACTGATGTGGGAAGCACAGTAGAAGATGATGTTCTTGCTATCATGGTTGTTGTAGGGACACCTGTTTGAAGTAGAGATGAAATGGGAAATGCATCAAGAGGAACCAAAGCAAGTTGTGAACTTTGTTCCTTTTATTTTATCAACGTGTCCATTTATGCTTCCATTGCTTTGCTCTATGCAATTTTTTCCACTAAAAGCTTCAACATATCTTCCTTTTGTAGCTCTGTCTCTCCAATTTCCTTGTCCTGGGGGTCTTCTATCACTGGCAGCTTCAATTTATTCTTTAAGGTTGCTATGTCAACATTTTTCTTTCTGATTATCTCCTCCGTGGATTTTTATTGTCTCAATCAAAGCCCGCTTTGATCACCATTTCCTCCAAGTATTTGATTCTGGTATCTTTGGCAAGTTAGGACACTTTCTCCAATTTCACCTGAGACTACACATTATTCAAAGTGAGTTGTAGTTTAGAGGTAGTGATAGTAGTCTATGTGAAAGTAGAATATACCATTTCTCCAGCCTGCCTATGCATATCTATTTGATCTAAAGGATGGATGTCCTTTGCCTCAAATTCAAAAGTAGTTTGTTTGAAATATGTTGCTGACTTTGGTTGAGGGACCTAGGCTTGCAAGAATGTGATATGAATCCTTCCCTTCTCTGTATCATATGCTGAGATGAGTATTTGCTGGATGGAGGAAGATTTCTTCCTGAATTGAGCAGATATATTATCATGAATGGCTTCATTCCTCTGCTTAATCTCTTTATATCTCTGAAAAATGTCTAGTTTCCTCTGCTCGATAGATGATTCTGGTGTCTAAGGAATAGTGGTTGGAATCTCTTTAGTAGTCGAGGATGATGGTGACTCTGTGGTACTACTGTCCAACTTAAAACTCTGCAAACCTGAGAGCACAATAGTGCATTGTGTGTCCTCCAGTGATGGGAAGTCTATTTTAGAGCATGCTTTAATCTTCTTAGTGTATATTTTGAATTCTCTGGATGAGACTTCTGTGACGGATGGAGAATCATCCTCTCTTGGTCTCCTATCTGTCTTTGCTCTGGGTATGGGTGTCTTTGAAGATGTCCTGAAAAGTACCTGCTCCCCGACCTCCTACAATGTATTTTCTACCCAAGTGTGTTGGTTCATATATTTCTCTATTTCTGGCCTCTGAGTATGCACATAGGGTGTAGCATTTTGTTTCACTCTTAACTTGGAAATTACCCCAAAGTGGTCATAAGATGAAGTGAAACTGAGAGGGAAGTTCATTGGTTTCAGCAGAAGGTATGCTTCCTCTCCTGCTACTCTACAGTTGAGGATGAAAGGTCTTACATTTGTTTTGATCCGAAACTGAGATTTCTTCTTGGCTGCCACGAAATGGATGCTGTCAGAATGGATTATTTTCTTGATGTACTCCCAAGAAAACATTCTCATTGGAAAATACTTAGGCAATTTGTATGGTGGCAGCTTCGAACCATACACTCAAATTTCTATGAATGACTGGTAAATGTACCATTCCCTTGTTTTCACCTTTTCACAGAGTTGTAAAACCTTCGGAATGTCTTCACTAATCCTTGGAAGTTGTTGACCACTCAGCAAACAATTTTTTGGATACACAAAATGGTTTATGAACTCTGAGAAGTTGAATTCCTGTGATTGTCTTCTAACTAAGGAAGTCCAGAAGACAACATAATGTGGCTCCCCTTGTTGATCAAGCTTCTGCAGTGCTAATGGAAACATATCTGTTTGAAATAAAATAAACATGTACATGAGAACTAAAGAATATATCAACATTCCTTTAGTTAAAAACTGAAGGAATTGTTCATGAATTATATTTGATAAGAAGTGACCACAGTCAAAGGTGTCTGATGGTCCCTCTTCTGAAGAAAGGGTGGATAGAAAGCCTAGAATAGGCTCATCTACCCATTCATCTGAATAGTAACCAAGAATGGATGACAATACAGAGATAATTTGTCTTGCCCTTTGAGGGAACATAGAAGAGGGATATGGGGGATTTTTCTTAGGGAGTTGAGAGTCTTCGGGGAGGAAAATTTCAAAAATAGAAGCTCTATGGGGGAAGGTTAATTTCTGATAAATTTATCTGAGAACTTCAAGGGCGAAATGGGAGAGCGAATCACTATGGGGAACCTGCAGCATTTGATTTATGTTGTCAACTGTAATGGTGAAGAGAACTTCACCATTTGGGGATATAATTTCCCTCCTACTTGAAAGGTAAGAAGCTTGGCATCTTAAAAATAATTCAGTAAAATGATAGGACTGGGGGAAAACAAATAGAGGAAGTGGGGATTTCCAGAGGTGTATCGCATCGGATTGATCAAGAAAATTGTCCTAAAACCAGCAGCGTAATTCGAAGAGGTCAAATTCACACTATGTTGCGACAATATTGTAGTCTTTGTCAACGAGTGGAATATGGTCTAATTCGACAAGGGGAGTAGCATAGGATTTACTACAGGGGAAACTTTGGGTGCCATTGTAGTTGAAGAATGGATACGGTGAAGAATGTAACAGTGGGAAATCGAAGTGTATTAATAAGGTCCTACCTGTGTTTTGATCTAGAACTGAGATTTCTTCTTGGCTGCCACGAAATGGATGTTGTCAGAATGGATTATTTTCCTGATGTACTCCAAGGAAAACATTCTCATTGGAAAATACTTAGGCAGTTTATATGGCTGCAGCTCTGAACCATACACTCAAATTTCTATGAACACACTAAATTAATCTAATCAACTAAATTAATCCAGATTAAACAGTTGGATTAACTTTATTCACCTATTCTACCTATCTAATCTTAGCCAAGATTATACTGTTTGGGTAAGTTATTTACTCTAATCTTATTAGCATAAATTGAAACCAGCTTGAACATGATTAAACTGTATGTTTCAAGCACAAAGGGATTGTGGCATTTTAAACAAACTGCACACAATTTCGTAATTCACTCTTTACAAGCCAGAAGGCTAGTAGTGGCACTCAAGCTTTCAACACTTTCACATTTATTCATTTTTTTGTGGGGTTCATTTATCATTTCTTTTCTTTTTCCTTTTTTTCTATTTTTTGTATTTATACCGTCTTCATTTTTTATTTTCATTTTTCTATCCTTTTGGAAATCATTTGCAGAAAGCAGTATTATTTTCAATCTAAAATACTAAAAGCAATTATTCAATGATCAATTGATCCTATAAATTATAAGACCCTAACACTACTCATCTACGAAAAGCAAATCACGATCGAGAACACAAATCATTAACATGCATCAAGATTCAATACACATACAAAAATATTTATCTAGGCGAAAGAAACTGCTCAAAAACCCTTACTATATGTATTGCATTAATCAAAGAATAGAGAAGAAATACAATATGCTCTGCTCAAGCTTGAGCTCAACCTACACTTGTATCATCTATCCTCTACCTGACTGAGTGATCTTGGCCAATACTTAGCCAAAATTTTGAGCCTCCATACCCTTATTTCCTTGCTTTGTTCCCTTGGGAATTAGGCCCCTATTCATTAGGAAATTCACCAATTTGGATTGCGCAATTCCTATAGGTCCTTCTCCAACTGCATGCATGACTTGTATAACTTTGCTTAGTTTACAAATGATAGTACATTTCCCTTTAACTCCAATATCGACTGTGTAAATCAAATTCTTTGCATACATAATTAATTTAGGCTTATTGATCAATTAACTAGATCATTACTCAGTGTGAAAAAATTTACATATCGTTGAATGAACCTCCGCTAGTTCTACTAACAATGAGAACTAGTTACACTGACAATAGCTCAAATTAACTAAAATAGATTGCTACAAATTAGCAACCAATAATGCAGAACTTAACTCAAGTGTCTCCAACTCGAATTCACTGATTTAACTGAGTGACAAGAGCCATGTCACCTCAGTTAACTACCTCCAAGTATTTTGCTGAAATTGAAATTCGAAGTTCTGCTAATTTAATCAAGGAAAAAATAAATTAAGGTTTTCTTGCTGCATTTTCAACACAACCTTCTACTAGACTAATGCCATCATCTGATCATCATGTGTGTGACATCATAAAGTTAACATCAATGCCAACACAATCATCTCAATGTCAACATAACCAACTGCAACCATGCTACAAGAATGGAATCAATACATTAACTAACCTACATAGGGTTGACATAGTGTTTCATGAAAATGTCCAAAGCATCGCATTAACCTACATACTTATCTCATATTCGTTGGTTCTAAACTTTATTGCCTTTTATAAGTTTTAATGTTATTAGTCAACGAAAAGGTTTCAGTTGAATCATACGTTACTTACTCACCAAACCCACATGTTGTTTAATGACCAGACCACTTAGAGTGACTTCCACCTCATGTTTGAGGTACACAAGTATTACCATCCTATTCAAAGCCTCATGTTTGATCCCAATTACCCAATTGACCTTCACTTGACTCAAAAGACACTTCCACATGAGCCCAATTACAAACCAAATGCTTATGTTTGGCACCACTCTCTATGTTAATCCATGGTGGACCAAATAAGTTATAAAATATAAGACATGGAAAGACGTTGTCATTTATGACCCAATCTTTTGATTTTATATATATATATATTTTACTTTCTAAACATTTAATAAAATAAATTTTTATTTGGTATATATCAGTTTTCCACGAAATATTTTGTGACATAATGTTATATTTGAAAATACAACAACGAATAAAGAATAAAAATTTATCTCTATTATATTTATAATATTATGCATGATATTTTATAAAAAATATATAATTCTAATAGAACTTATGTGAACCACCCATAGAATAAAAGTAAGGTTTTATTATAGAATAAAAGTTTATTTTATATGAACCACTCATATATCATTTTAAATGATATGATTCTTTTATTTTTAGATAAAGATAGATAGTTAATTTTCATTTATTAATTAATAATTTATAAAAATATTATTTTTATTATTGATTAACATATATATAGATAAATAGGCGTGAGAAAGAACTTGAATTTGGTTAATGTTATCAGATTGGGAAGACTTAATTTCTAAATAGGTTAAGGTTCTATATTCGTGACAACTCTCTTAAAAGTTTAGGTAACTTATTTAACTTATAATAAATATTTTGAGATCATGATTTTTTTTAATAAATACTTTTAGATTATAATTTTTTAAATTAACATATTAGTCACAACATTTAGATAGAAAAAAAATAATAAATAAATATCATAAAAATAATAGTGAATCTATATTTAAATTAAAAATTAAAAATTATATATATATATATATATATATATATATATATATATATTAAATTTATATTATTATTATTGTTTAATTTTAAGGTCATGGCTAAGCTAGATACCGAATTGGTGGTATGAGACCCTCTTATTTGTGGGACAAGGGACTCACCTTTGTGTAGGGATTTTTCTGTTAAGTCTACTTAGGCATACATAATCTACCCCCTTTGGTTTTGAATCTGTGACCTCTTAGGAGGAAACACATGCTCTCAACCATTAGGCCCACTCACACTGTATCCCATCATTAGGCTTTTAACCATATATTTACTTATACTTTATCAACCAAATTACAATAAATTTTATATATTTACTTATATTTTAATATATATTTACTCATCAAAATTACACTATTCTCATGAAAATTGGTCTTTGATCATCTTCCAAAAATTTTAATTTTAATAATGTTGACGAATCGATTTTGAGGCAAAGCGAATCAAATTTGTGCTCAACTCTTACACAACCAAAGATTGTCGCCACCAAATCGGGCAAGGGAAATGTGTTATATAATGTATAAGATAAAAATGGGAAGACACATTAAAATGAAACTTACAACTCACAGGTGAGACAAGCTACACCTCGAGATTTTGCAAGCATTATTGCTCTACTCCATTATCCATTGAATCTAAAATAGATAAGATTACATTCAATTTTAGGGAGATCAAAACTACCTCCTAAAAAATAGGAACTAAATCTAAACTAAGACACACACACAATTGTGAAACAAACTTTCTCCATTAATTTCAAGTCCCCCCCTTAATGGAGAAAAGATTCACCTACACACCTAACATCTCCCTAAACAATTCAAATTTGATCTTTCCAAGAGGCTTGGTGAAGATATCAACTGCATTTTCGCAGGTGTTACAATATTCAAGGAAAATTTCTTTGGACTAGACCTTTTCTCTAATAAAATGAAATTGAGTATCTATATGTTTTGTGTTTTTATGAAAAACAAGATTATTTGCCAACTTTATTGAACTTTGGTTGTCACATTTAATCACCAAAGCATCCTTTTGTTCTTCTCCTGCATCTTGAAGAAGTCTCAGCCAAATTGCTTCACAAGTAGCTACACATACAACTTGATACTCTGCTTCTGCTGATGATAAAGATACATTACTCTTTTTTTTACTACTCCAAGAAATGACACCAGACCGAATATTAAAAGCATACCCAGTTATAGATCTTCTATCATCTAGATTTCTAGCCCAATCTGAATTTGAATAGCCTATCAGTTTAACATCAAAATAATCAATATATTTAACGCCAAAATTTATGGTTCCTTTAAGATACTTTAGGACACCTTTTTCTGCCATCTAATGATTTTCAAGAGGATTTTTCATCAACTGAATCAACACACTGACTGAATATGCTAAGTTGGGTTTGGTTGTAGTCAAATAGATCAAACTTCCAACTAGTTGTCTGTACAATGTAGTATCCACATCTTTAGAACCATCATCACTTTGAAATTTAACATTTTGTTGTATAGGTACTGAAGTAGCTTTACACTGATCCATTTTAAATTTCTTCAACAATTCCCTGACATAATTTCCTTGATTAACAAAAGTCTGGCCAACATCCCACCAGACTTCAAGACCTAAATAATAATGCATTTCTCCAAGGTTCTTCATTTCAAATACCTATGACACCTTCATTTTAATTTCTTCAAACAATTCATCAAATTTCCAGTAACAATTAAATCATCAACATAAGGAAATCAACACAATCTTCCCCTTTGAATCAAATGTGGTATACATATTTGGATCATTTTTTCTTCTCTTATAACCATGTTGTAAGAAGAAAGAGTCTATTTTCTCATACCAAGATCTAGAAGCTTGTTTCAACCCATACGATGCCTTTTTTAATTTACAGACCAAGTGTTCCTACCCCTTTTTAATGAACCCTTCAAGTTGTGTTAAATATGCTTCTTCCTTGAAATCTCCATTTAGAAAAGAAAATTTTACATCTAGCTGATGTAAGCTCCAATGGTGCTTTGTAGCTAGAGCTATTACCATCCTAATAGTATTTAACTTAGCTACAGGAGAAAAAGTTTCCTCATAGTCAATCCCTTCTTTTTGTGAGTACCATTTGGCCAGCAATATAGATTTATATTTGTCTACACTACCATCTGCTTTGAACTTAGGTTTATATAGCCATTTACAACCTATGGGCTCTTTTCCCCTTGCCAGTTCAATTAATTTCCACGTTTCATTTTTAATTATAGACTCATACTCTTCTTTCATAGTTGACCTCCATTCTTCATATTGATTTGCTTCATTATAATTCATGGGCTCAATAACTTTTAAAACACTAGTCATAAGAGCATAATCTTTATACCTTTCTGGTAAGTGAGTTTGTCATCCTTATCTCCTTGGTAGTGGACTTGCCTTAATTCCGTCCTCTATGATTTCTTACTCACCTCTAAGTGGACTTCGACTATTGAATGTGTCCACATCACAATATTCTTCTTTCTGTTGATGTTGTTGTAAATGATTACCTTTGGCTTCATCATTATTGTCATCAATCACTAAAGGCATGCGCCACTCTTCATAAATTATAACTTTATTCCCTTCATCAACCTATTCATGGAAGTTAACATTGTTATAGCTCCAAATCTCACTCTTATGGTTTGTGATGCTGCACTTATGGCCTAGGGCAACCCCTCCTTCCAGACCTGGTCCAAAAATTTAAAAAACAGTGTTTTATTCCCTATACGCGACTTTGCCCTGTGTTAAACGCGTGTACACGCGGTTCTGTCATACCTAACCCGCGTGTATCTATTAAAACACTTAAAAAAAATATAATTTCCTCTTTTTCGGGCGGTGATCGCGGGTTTACCTGCTGGATCACCTGTTAGTGCCCGTGGCCCAACTGTTCCCAACCAACTCCTAACTAAAAAACTACTTTGGAGAGGGTATAAAAAGACATCAAAGGGAAGGCCAAGGGGAGAGAGAAAGGAGAGCAAGATTATTATGCTGAGATTTTTCCCTTAGACCAGGTCTGAAGTCCTTGGTGCATTCTGCACTTCCCCCATTTTGCATAGGAAACCCTTGTTTCCATGTGTATTGGTGATCATTTATCCTTGACATCATCATTGAGTAAGACTTGGAAGGAGCTCTCATTGGAGGCTTGAGGCTGGAACGAATCCGGGAGGAAGCTTGCTTGGAGCCTGCTGAAGGTGTTCAGGTGATATCTTTCCGATATATGTACTTTATTTGCCTTTATATATAAAGAAACACGTCTTTGTTCCCGAATAATCTTTCTTTATGCTTATGAGATTCTTGTGATTGAATTCTTATGAAAGTGGTTACTTAAAGATTTTTTATAACTAACTTTATAGCATAAAGATGATTTATACATAAACTTTTATACATGTACTGTTGTGTTCTTTGATTTGTTTGTCTTGCAGGTCAAAGAAAGAAGAAGGGAACTCCAAGAAGGGTTTGCACCCTAACGGTCTTCTCGAACGTAGGACCTTAGGTATGTACCCTAAACATTAGAATTTGCTTAAAAGTAAAAAAGATGGCTGTGTGTGTGTGTTTCTTTGTATAAGCAATTTTCAGTCTGGTAGTCTTAGCCCAAAGGACCCTAGGGGTACTTTCCCTTCAACCAGAATTGGCGACTCCACTGGGGACAACACTCTTGTTGTTCCTAGTTTGGGTAGTCCTCAAGCCAATCAAGGCTCAGTCCCTCTGTTTGTTGGTTCTGACTGTCTGATATTTTCTTGAACTCCAAGCTTTTCCAGTCAGTTTGTGTTTTTTATTTTTTCTTGAAAGACTTCATATACGCACTTTTTCTGGATTACAGAAGCGTATATACGCAAGTTGCACTAAGTAAACCCGCGTATACGCAGGTTTCCTTAGTTACAGTCGCGTATACACGCATTCTGCAAATAATTGCAGGCGCGTATATCACATAATTTTCAAGATTTATAATTTTTCTTTTGCTGAATGTCTGTCTGGTGGTTTGGGTCAGTTTAAAACAGTCAATTTCCAGTGACAGTTCTCTGTTTAACAGGGGGCATCTTGTTTCGAACTCTCTCTAGTTATAAGGAGTGCTAGTCTTGTTTTTCGTTGATTGCAAGCGTCATTGATTTTTGACACACAAGATTTCTGTTTAAGAATCTTGATTGCTCTGTTTCGGCAGAGTGGGAAGATTGTCTTAAAATCTTTGTGTCCATTTTGTTTTCATGACATTTGTGTTTGCTTAACGAAATCATTTTTATGACCATTTACTCCTTTGTTTCGGGAAATTTGTTTGTTACCAGTTTCTTGAAACTTGTCTTTTGATATTTTGGACTTTCATTGCTGCTTTTGATTGTCAAAAGCGTTTTCGAACACATTTTATTTTTGTTGAGTTTTCATCATTTGAAAGGTGTCAATTCACAAAAGTGTTTGGTGGCTTGTTTATCAATCATTAGTGTCAGTATTTTTGAGAGCTTTCCTTTGAAAAAGACTTTTTGGTTTGATTGAAAGAAAATCTTTTGAAAGTTTTTGAGTTTCGCTTTCTTAAACTTGCTTCTCATTTGATTTCCTTTTTTGCGAAGTGAAAGTGCTTTGTTTTTTATCTTAGAACTTGTTTTTATTGTTTGGATGAAATGATTGGTAACACATCATCTTCTATCTAAGCATTTTAGTGGCAAGACAAAATTTGGTAAAGCAGCAACTTTCCTTCTTTGTTTGCAGAGTAGTCTTAAAATCTTGCATTCACATATAGTTCTTGCATTAGCATAGCTTTGCATCCTCTTTTAGGCATGCATAGTTTTGTTAGCTTTTGTGAGTGTGGAGTTTGAAAAGAAAGCAAAAAACTTTGTTTAATTTGAAGTACATCTGAACCTCATAGAAATTGCTCTTCATCGAAACGAAAAAGTGCATGTGCATGTAGTTAGGGTAGTTTCTTTTTGCGTCCAAAAAACACCACAAGTTTCACTTTCGTTACCTTTGACTTAAAGAACAGCCTAATAAAATCAAGCGCTTAATTAAAATCCACTAGAACTTTTTGTTTTAGTTATTACACCAACAAGTTTAGGATTTTAGGGCCTTGGATTAGGCGAGTGGAGAGTTAACTCTCCAAGGCCACACAAAACGTCAAACATAAGAGTCTGATTAAAGAGAGTAAATCCAATAGCGTTAGGAAGACCAGGAAAGCTCCGGATCTGGGAGTTAAGCACGAGGGTCTGTGAAGACAGGGAAGAGAGATACCCCCTCTCCTACTTGTCCGAACTTACCTCACGACTGTTCCGCCTGGCTTCTGCGATGAGTTGGTACCCATAGTTGCCTCTCCTAGGGATCTGCATAGGTGGCTGCGGAGGGGAATCCCGTGGCACCTGAGGTCGACGTTGTATCACTCTCGACAGTACTTCTGGAGGGCACCCTTGCGAAGCTTGGGGGCTTGCACCGGCGCAGGCTGTTGTTAGGAGGTCAGCGTAACTTCCTCTGTTACCTTCGCTGATAGGACTGGGCCGTCATTATCCCAGACTATCTTCGGAAGGCCCCTGACTCTACTTTCTTGTATTTTGGTGTCCGGTCTTCACCACCCGGAGCGGAAATACTTGGAAGTTGTTTGACTGGCTGTTTCTTTAGGGACTTTATAGTGAGTGCTCTTTGCTCCTTGTATATAGTTGGCTTTAGGTATTTTTGTCTAGTCACGTTTGGACTTTGTGTTCTGAGTGACTGGCTTGCCACTCTACCGATCTTGAAAGGCTTTTGGTTGTTCTTTCAGAAGTTGTGGAGTTGCCTCCTCAAGGGCAAAGGTTTTGATTGCTTATCCATATTCTTTGAAGAGTTATTTCTATATTCCCGCAAGGGAAAGGGTCTTTGGATTACTTAGATATGGCTAATATTCCTGTGGAAACCAACCAAGGTACCCTTCCAAAAGGGGATCCTTGTGCTTTTCCTTTCTTTGGAAACGTTGGTACTCCCTTGATGGCCACTTTGAATATTCCTGGGTTGAATGTTGGACTACCCGTTTGGTTGTGGTCCACTCCGAATATTCCGAATGTTCTTGAAGCTTCTCAGTTGAATGCTTTATTTCAGGGGCATCACATGGGTGCTAATTGTTCATCTTCTTTCAAAGAGAAATCTGCGATTCCTTCTTCTCCCCCTTCTTGTAACAAGAAATCTAAAAAGAGGAGAAAAAGGAAGTCAAAGAAGAAGAATAATTTTAGCACTTCATCTTCAACCTCTGCGAGTCATGTTGGAGATGGGTCTTCAGCCGCTGCTAGTCATGCTGGGGGCACAAGTCTAGTCACTGCGAGTCATACTAGCAAAGAGTCACCGACCTCTGCAAGTCATGTTCAGGACTCTCCGCAAACCACTGCTAGTCATGTTGGCGGAATGGAGGTTGATAAGAAACCTGGACGTAGAAGTTTTAAACCTAAGTTCCCTTGTAAGATATGCAAGGGAGACCATCTTACTCATTTATGCCCTGGTATTCCAGAGGTTCAAAGGATATGGTCCGAGTCTGAAAGTACTTCTACTCCTACACTTGATATGGTTTCTCATCAATCCCATCAACCATCGGTTGAGAATGTGGTAAAGCCAGTGCAATCGCTGGCCGATTACACTCCTCTTTTGGGGGGTGAAGTGCCTAACAAAAGAGTCTGTTTGATCTCTAGTACAGAGTCTTCTAGTATAGGGGGCATTCCGGTTTCTTCGAATGTTCCCCCTCCAAGTTCTAAGAGTGTTTCCTTTGATTGGGATAGTCTTGTTGAGCCTCGTCTTCCTTCCGCTGTACCTTTTCAAATAAAGGTCAGAGTTAATTCCACAAATGTCTATCGATGTATGGTGGATGAAGGATCCTCTACAAGTATTATATCCTCTTTGACTTGGAAAGCTTTGGGTTCCCCAAAGTTGTTGACAGCTCAGAGTCAGTTGTTAGCCTATGATAGAAGGCCTGGTGAATCTATGGGTGTTCTTCCTCAATTGCCTATCACTTTAGGTGGGAAGACTGTCTTAATCGATATGATGGTGGTTGATAGCCCTTTAGACTTTAATATGCTACTTGGGCGTGATTATGTCTATGCTATGAATGCTGTGGTGTCTTCACTCTTTCGAGTAATGTGCTTTCCTCATAATGGGAATATTGTCACTGTTGATCAGCTTGCATCTGACAATCACCACCCTAATTCGACTTTACTGCAGAATGCCCCTTGGTTTGTTCCAAGTGTTCAAGTAGACTCTACCCCGCCACGGGTGAATTATGTGGCATTGAGTCCTCAATGTTCAATCGCTTCTAAGAAGGATCCTTTGACTTATTATTTTCCTTCTTGGGACTTGGTCCCGGCAGTTGACCGAGAGATTCTTCCTATAAGGACATGGGACCCTTTAATTCCCTCTTTTGATCCTTGTAGTTCTCATGATTTCTCAGATCTTGTTTTGCCTTCCCAGGAGGAACTCTTTGAAGCCATGAGTTATGACAACCAAAGGAGTCCTTGGTTTGAACCCTGCAAGGGGTTTGTTCAGCAAAGCTATTATACGTAAGCCGAAAGGTTGCGTGGTTCCCTGTACCATATTGTATATATGAGGTACGCATTTTCAAGTTTCGTATTCTATAACACAAAGATCTTATATGAAGTCTATATGTGGGATGTATTAACTTCGTGTCTAGTGTTCCTATTTATGTTTACAGAACTTGGAAGATTTCTCCTTTGGAAGTTTATGGTTGGTCCGTTCTGACAGGTATTGATTCTCGAAACTGGCATATAGGTTAGGTTCTTCCGCCTGCATTGTGCACTTATCAGTTTCCTTTTCCATTTGGCCTTAGGATCGACCCCACCAAGGTCTGGTGCGGAACCTTCTCATTGCTTAGAAGTATCATGACTTGTGTGGTAGAGCCTACCTTATCATGGGTGCCCTAGTTAGTACCTTATTGTCGCTTGGCACTCATGCAGATTTTTCATCCCTAGGCTCGGGAGTCCTCTGTAGTCCCGCCATGACTTATGCGTTGAAGACTCATTCCTCTTTGCTTCCTCGCTTCGTTCTGGCCTTATACCCTAGAGGCTCCTATGTGTGTTGAGTTGTACTTTTGCATTGCATGTTGACTATTTGCACCTTTTGGCCTAGAGCCGGCTTCACTTGGACTCGTGTTTAAGCCAACTTTTGACCATGACGTCTGCAAAATCAACCTTGCATACCTTTGACTTCTGCAGCTTGACATACCTTGATCCGTGGAAGGAACATACCTTTGAGTGTCACTGACCAGTTTTTCACCTCCCTGCATTGAGCATAGGAACGTTCCTTTCCCAGGAACTAGATCATCTGTTTCACCGACACTCGTTCTTTCCACTGTACCATAGCATTCTTTTATTCTTTTTTCGGCTTATCAGAAAAAGACAAAAAAATTAAATATTCCAAAAAGAGCGGGAGCAGGGACATTATTTCCATTTATTGTTGGCAACTAGAGTCAGTCGTGTCGCCCTTGAACAAAGCACTCAAAACAAAGTCTCCTCCGCATGGGTGGGATTTAGTTTGACTTAGGCAAGCCATAACCTTGTTATCAAGTCAGTTCTCCCCCGATTGGTTATCTCTTCCAATCATATGGAGGGTTCGTTCGTGCCTCCTGCATGACGAACTTATACAGATTCATTATATGCTGCCACATAGTCACATTGAGTCGTGCTTTTGTTCAAGGGAAGTTAGCCTGAGTCGGCCTTTCTGCGGTGTCTCTTGACTCATTTTTCAGTCGGCCATCCCTGGTTGTCAGTGTCATGTCTATCATCACATCAGTTATATTGGTCCTTCACTCGTGCCGGTTTGAGAAGGTCCCCATTGACTTCTTGCTGGCGGGTCTTGTCCTTATCGACGACGACACATTGCTCTGAGGGCAGACCTAGAGACCGCACCCTGGCCCTATTTTCATTATTGATAGGTCACCTTGTGCTCAGCATCGATCAGTATCATGGGTCTTTGACTGAGTGGTTTCCCTTGTGTTCGACATCAGCATACATTATCACACATTGGGATTCGTGCAGTACCTTGGTTTCCATTTGACCCTATTGGTGGATACCTCGCCTCTGTGTCAGCTTTCATTATTGGTTGGTTCAGAGGGTTTCTGCCGTGCGCTAGCCACATCTTGTGTACGCCGGAAACATACTTCGGTTGGGTTACTACATCTTTTTCGTCCGATTCCTTCCACATTATTGGCCTACGGGTTACACTCGCGCTAGATTGATGGAGGATGCCTTAATGCCTTCCTTCTAGCGGATCTTTCCCTATCGACTCCGACTCATTGCTCTGGGGCAAAGATCTAGAGTCCATTTGGCAGTACCTTGGGGTTTGCAGTCATTAGTGGCAGATTCCTCGCTATCGACAGTGGGAAACCATCATTGTCTCCTGATTGATAGATTCTTACAGGTGTTCGACTTCAGCTCATCTATTCACACTTGTTAGATTGTACTGGGTACCTTGACGCTCATTATCATTATCGGTGAGTAGTCTCGCGTTTGTTAACGATACATCAATGACCGGTAATCAAACGATTTCTCACATGGTCGACTTCAGATCATTTATTCCCATGGTGTAGAAATGTACCACGGCGGTCGGTGAAGACCTCAGGTTGTATCAGCATTCATTGGTTCACTTGACAGTTGCTCCTGTTGCTGCTAGTTGATACCACTCCACCTTATATGTTGCAGTCAGTCATGGCGACATTCTATATGCTGGCACCTGAGTTTGCAGTGTAGTACCATCCTATTCCATCATGTTCAGTTGGTACCTTATGGGATCAGTCTTTGATTTCAGTGATCCGTTGCATCTTTCAGCATCATTGACAGTTTTATATGTGATATTCAGACATGTACTTACTCATTATGATCAGATGATCCATTATGTATTTTACAGTCATTTATACTTGTATACTTAGTGGATCCGCTTGTACTTGATATGCGGACATGCTTTACTTTTCCTGAGCATGGGTATGCCTGCCTCAGACAGTGTTTCTTTCTGATCTCCTTTCGGTGGCTTGGCAGGCTGAATTCTGGTGAAGTCCTCCTCGGTTTTTCGGCAGAGTTCCTTTCCTTGTACTTACTTAATGTATTTCGGCCATCATGTTCCCCTTCTGACCTCATACATTAGGGGGCATCTGTTATAGCTCCAAATCTCACTCTTATGGTTTGTGATGCTGCACTTATGGCCTAGGGCAACCCCTCCTTCCAGACCTGGTCCAAAAATTTAAAAAACAGTGTTTTATTCCCTATACGCGACTTTGCCCTGTGTTAAATGCGTGTACACGCGGTTCTGTCATACCTAACCCACGTGTATCTATTAAAACACTTAAAAAAAATATAATTTCCTCTTTTTCGGGCGGTGATCGCGGGTTTACCTGCTGGATCACCTGTTAGTGCTCGTGGCCCAACTGTTCCCAACCAACTCCTAACTAAAAAACTACTTTGGAGAGGGTATAAAAAGACATCAAAGGGAAGGCCAAGGGGAGAGAGAAAGGAGAGCAAGATTATTATGCTGAGATTTTTCCCTTAGACCAGGTCTGAAGTCCTTGGTGCATTCTGCACTTCCCCCATTTTGCATAGGAAACCCTTGTTTCCATGTGTATTGGTGATCATTTATCCTTGACATCATCATTGAGTAAGACTTGGAAGGAGCTCTCGTTGGAGGCTTGAGGCTGGAACGAATCCGGGAGGAAGCTTGCTTGGAGCCTGCTGAAGGTGTTCAGGTGATATCTTTCCGATATATGTACTTTATTTGCCTTTATATATAAAGAAACACGTCTTTGTTCCCGAATAATCTTTCTTTATGCTTATGAGATTCTTGTGATTGAATTCTTATGAAAGTGGTTACTTAAAGATTTTTTATAACTAACTTTATAGCATAAAGATGATTTATACATAAACTTCTATACATGTACTGTTGTGTTCTTTGATTTGTTTGTCTTGCAGGTCAAAGAAAGAAGAAGGGAACTCCAAGAAGGGTTTGCACCCTAACGGTCTTCTCGAACGTAGGACCTTAGGTATGTACCCTAAACATTAGAATTTGCTTAAAAGTAAAAAAGATGGCTGTGTGTGTGTGTTTCTTTGTATAAGCAATTTTCAGTCTGGTAGAGTCTTAGCCCAAAGGACCCTAGGGGTACTTTCCCTTCAACCAAACATATTATATGATTTGAAATCAGAATAGCACCCTGCAAATATGCATTTTATAGCTTTAACATCAAATTTCTTCCTATTTTCCTTAGGAATATCTAAAAAATATCTAGAACCAAATACTCTCAAGTGATGGACTGCAGGTTCAAAACCATACAAAACCTCAAATGGAGTTTTGAGATCAAGACACCTAGTTGGACTTCTACTCTTTAAGTAAATTGCAATACTAATAGCTTCTTCCCAAAAACCATTGGAGATGTTATTACCTTTAATCATGCTACATGCACACTCCACCAGAGTTTTGTTATTTCTTTCTGCAACCCCAATTTGTTGTGGAGTGTGGGAAATTGTAAATTGTTGTATTATTCCATGATCTCTGCAATATTTGATGAAGTTCCTAAGCCTGTATTCTCCCCCTTGATCCAAGCGGAGGATTTTAATGAACTTCATTGTCTGCTTTTCAACAATATATTTAAATTCTTTAAAGTACTCGAAAGCATCACTTTTCCTTCTAATAAATTATACTCTAGTATACCTTGTGTAGTCATCAATAAATAACGAGAAATAGTGAGCTCCACCTAAGGACCTTTTCTGCATAGGTCCACAAATATCAGTATGCACAAGTTCAATTATACCTTTCTTTCTCCTATTTAAGTTAGAGGGAAATTCATACCTATTCATTTCCCATGTGCACAACCTTCACAATCAATATGTTCATTTCTTAAAATAAGAAGGGCACCAACCATACTTTGTTTCTGTAGAAACAATAAATCATGAAGGTTGATGTGACCACACCTTTGATGCCAAAGATTCTCTGTTGTCATAGTCATTGAAGTTAAAGCTTGATGTGGCATGATTTTAACATTCAACTTATATAGACGTCCAAAACTTACTCCTAATGCAACTGGCTTATGATGATCTAGAAAATCCTTTACAACACGGTAAGTTTTGAAAGATTCTACCTCTAAATTTTGATCTGTAATCATGGATACAGAGATCAAATTCTTTTTAATCCCAGACACATACACGACATTGTGGATGTGCCTGTGTTACACAACATTTTGTCACTATCCCTATACTCCCCGTTCCTTAATCCTGGAGGACCTCTGTAGTGAACCCCACATGCTTTGCCTTCATGAAGAAACTCCCATTGTGTTCCTCTTCATGAGTAGATCAATTCTCTTTTGCACCATTTCCCCTAAATCTTCTATTTTTCCTAGTTTACAAGACCGGCACTAATGACCTTTGTCTCCATCGCACCGATGTGCAGAGATTAGCACTATCCCTAGCACCGACCGGAGTGACTAAGATGTGTTCCAGTCATGTCAGTCCCAATATGGAAATTTTTTTAAATTAAGATTCAAAGCTTCCAACTCTAAAAGCTTCATAACAGAATTCTGGTAAATGGTTTGGCCGGATGGGGTCGAGGATGTCACTTTGGTCTCCTTTCCCCTATAATGATGGAACTACCTCAAGGGATAAGACCTTCTCCCATGAGAAGAGGATCCGTCTCCCATCCATTCATCCTATATAAACCTCCCTTCTTCCCAAGCATAAGATAGTGTTAATTTTGTTGTGCTAGTGTTATTTTGGTTTGGAGTAAACAACAAGCTATTCCTAGTTATATCTATCTAGTTATGTGAGGGAGAAGTGTGATTTGGTTTGGAGTGAAGCCTAAATGGAAGAGCCTTAAAACTATTGTTGATTGAGGCCATCTTGGAATGGTAGTAGAAGTGTGTGGGAACCTGGTCTTGTCAGAGGAGAACTGCAACATCAAGACAATGGTTGTAATCTCTCTTTGATTCAATATATATGCAACTATCGATTGATTTCCTACATGATTTGTCATCTAAAATATTCATAACTTAATGTTTCTTGACTTGTTAAGTAGGTTGAATTACAATTTTTCTATTATCATGGTTGTTGTTTGCTATTGTTTACTTGTTTTAGGTGTCTGAAGAAGGAAGAGAGAGATAGCTCGAGCGAGCAAGCGAGGACATCATCAAACGTGATAAGAATACTAAGAGTTAGGCCCTCTTAATTGGTTATAACCTAAGGAAATCTTCCATAGAATGTATCTGTTGTGGCTAGACCCATTATCGGGCTAGAGGAATTTTTTTGTGTCCGCACTTATAATTTTACTTCACCACAAATTAGCGACCATACTAGGGAACCAATCCTTTTCTTGTCTTGGATTTAATGATTTCGTGTGAAATTTTATAGTTCCACTTTTTCCCTTTGGTTTTGTTTCTTTTCTCCTGCTTACTGGCCTCAGTTTGAAATTCATATTAGCAGATCTAGTTTTTGTTTCAAAAAAAAATTATTGTTTCTTGGCTCCCTTGATCAGCGTGCTTAAACCGCTGACATTCGTGCTGATCAACGCGATATGCTGAGGAACAGTCACTCTGACCAGCCTCTAGTGCTTGTTTTCAGTTAGGCAGTCATGCTGATGCTTGTAAGTGAAGATTAGGGTTTGTCCCCAATCTTGGCCAGTGTGTTCTGCTCTTATGATTTTGACCCCGTAAGCCTTTTAGACCATTTTCTCCCTGACTAGAAAGTTTCTTTTCATTTGGTTTTGTTTGCTTGTTGGCTTATCATCTTTCTGCTTGATTGCTTGAGTCATTGGGTGGTCAGCGACACTAGGGCATCTAGATTGTCGTCCATTCAACTGTTTGTGAACTCAGTGAGTCAGGTTGTAGGTGTACTTACTCCTTGCATTTCGTTTTCAGTCCTTTTACGACTTTGACCTCTATTACACAAGTTTGAAAAGTTTTCGTTTGCTTGTCTAAACATTTATTTTCCGACTTTTCTTGTGGTTGGTAAAGTCGATGTTTCATCAGTATAAATGAGCCTCGCTTTCCATTTTTTCATCTTCTTGAAGAGCTTATTGTCTAGAAAACTTTCTCATTGAAGAGTTTCATGCGAAAAGTTTATTTCATTGTTTCATGAAAAAGTATGAAATTCTAGTTTGTTGCATCATTGTGCTATGATAGCTTGCATCACTAAAAGACTATAATTGCATTGGCATTTGGAAAAGGAAAATAACTCTTTTGCTTTCGAAAGGATTGTTAGAAATGTGCTTGTCAGGAAATTAGGAATTGGAATGCATTTTTCATTAGTTTATTTCTTCGAAAAAGTAAGGTAGTGAAAGATCATTTCGTTTTCAGTCGCTTGGTTGTTTGCATTTGATTGAGTAGTTTCTACCCTCTCTAGTGTAGGCACTTCATCGAATTGAAAGGGTCTTGTCTTATTTAGTTGCATTTAAGGTTTTTTGAGTCACATTGTTAATACCTGAAAACTGAAACATAGCTCAAGATAAGCTTTAAAATGAATTAAATTAACCTAAGGCACATTTGACATTTAATGATCATATCTAGAAGGTATAGGCTAAAGATGTGTTCCGACATCTTTAAACCTAGCAGTTGTCGTTAGCTTCAGCATTAGACAATGCTAGTACGGATTTGTGCTCCCCGTACTGTCGAGTATATAACAGGAGACCCCTCTAAGCTGAAATCCTTTATCCTTAGGAAGCCGAGATGGCTACCTTGCAAACGTGATACACCGAACACAGCATTCGGGGAGATTGCATGCTCATACATCTCGGTTCACCAGAAGGTATTATGCAGTTCACGGTTGCCTGGTAATCCTGTTTACCTAGATCATCCAGAGCAGTCATTTGATATTTTTGACTCATTAAACTTAAAAGATCATTTGAGCACTTGTCCTTTCGATCTCATTTCCAATCGAAAGTGATAGAGTCATCTTTGTTTCTTTCTCAACTCTTAAAAAATTAAAGAGCACTAATAGTTTATGTGTCTTCATAATTGATTTCCCACGATCCGAAAACACCCTATTAGTCTTTTCTGAGACCAAATTGTGAGTTTCCCTTAAAGAACACTTTAAAGCCTTGAAGTTAATTTTTCTGTCAACTAACAGAAGGTCATCGTGGTTGAACCATCTGGTTCACCTAGTTCCTCTTCCTCTCCTCCGTTTGAAAGATTATCTGAGGAGTCATTTCTTGAGTTACCAGAGTCACTTGAGGACTAAGGTGTTGAACTCGTAATTGTTCTGAGCATTCAACCTTTTTCATCTCGTCCTCCACCCACTTTTGATACTAAGTCATCTGCTGACCTTGGCCCGGAATCTTCAGACAACACCGTTGAAACTCCTGAGGACTCGCCGATCACTGACGATCAGCTTAGACTGGTTATCTACCCTCTAAATCCTCTGTTTGACCCTGTTGTGATATCACCGCAGCATCCTTATAGCCTGTACAACCACTTGGGTGTTCCTCTGGAACTATCCCCTCGTACTTCTTCATCCATTCGTCATCATTTGTTTTCGTATATTGAACCCAAAGGCGATGCTTCAGTCACCTCTCTAGATGAGTCTGAAGTTTCTACTCCACATACTGTTGAGGGGGAAGAGTTGACTTTTCCTCCTGAGGGTTTCCCCTATTTAGGAGCTATTCCCACCAGTTTTCCACCCAGCTATGTGTCTTTGGCACATTTGGTTTCAGGTACACCTAGTGCCTCATCACTTTACCATAACCCTGTTTGGACATCAAGCATCATGCCTACTTCAAGTCTGTTCATTGCGAACACGACTTCCCAGCAAGTTGTTACCTCAGTCCCAGTGCAAACCACCATTCTGAATACCCTTGTATCGTCAATCCCAGATACCCGTCAAGTACAACCTACAGTTTTGAAGAATGTCTCTGTCAATTCCTCCATCCCTATAGTCAGTGGCTAGGATGTGCCACCACCTGGGGGGCAAACCTGAATGTTTCTATGGTGTCAGGTGCAACCAATGTGAGTGCCTCACAAGCTCACATGCTTGGTATGAACCAGCCTTCTTACGGTATTATTCATAAACCTTTTGATCCTACTGGATCAAGCAATGTCCAGTACCAACAGGTTCAGAATCTCGTTGGTCCATCTAGATCAAGCAATGTTCAGTATCAGCAGCCCTATGGGGCTCAGGTCCAATACCAAACTCCTTATGTTCCATATGGTTCTCAAGGAATGGTCAATCAACCTTACACCCTCTAATCTGGGCAATACATTGAGCCTAGCTATGGCCAGATTCAGTTCGGAAAATTCCCGGGCACTGTTCAAGTACCCTTGCAATAGTAAGGACAACCTCTACAACAACAATGGTAGCCTTTGTTACCGCAAGGGCAACCTTTATTGCAGCAAGGGCTCTCCGCGCAACCGCAATGGCAAATGATCCCACAGAAAGGGCAACTGCAACAATCGCAAGGTCAACCCTTGCAACAGTTGTAGCAAAGCGTGCAGTAGGAGATGCAATATGCTCCACACACCTCCCAGCCCATATCCTTGTAAGGCCAACCTCTGCAGCCTTAGGGAACAATTTTTGCAACCGTAAAGTCAATCCTTGCAACAACAAAACCAACCAGGGCAGAAGCAACCCTTGTATACATATTAGCAGGGTCAACCCTTGCAAAGGAAGGATCAAGGTCAAGTCCTGAAGTAGTAAGCTCAAAATCCTAATGTCCTAGGTCAACAGGTCAAGAATCTTGCTGGCCAAGGGCATCAGGTACAAAACCCTAACTCCCTAGGTCACTAGGTTCAAAATCCTTTTGGTCAAGGGAATCAGGTACATAATCCTTATGTCCAAGGGCAACAAGTGCATCAACCTTATGTCCAAGGACAGAAGGTCCAAAACCCTCTTGTTCAGGGATAACAGGTTCATCACCTATATATTCAAGTACAACAGGTCCAATATCCATATGTCCAAGGTTAACAAGCTCAATAGCCTTTTAACCTGTACGTTGCTTATCAGTAACCTATGGTCGGATAGTTCCAAGGTATTCAAGGACAAAATCCTCCCTATGGTCAAGGTAATCTGCAATGGAGGCAGCCTCAAATTCCATATGGCCAAAATCCCCCACTGTGGGGCCAAAATCCTTACTAGCAAGGATGGGCTCCTCCGTTCGGACCTGCTTATTGACATCCCATGCCTTTTAACACCCAATTTCCATTCTTGGCCACACTCGAGTTGCCAGATTTATCTCTCCTTACGAATGATCCTATCCTTCATTCGCCATACTAGCCTCCAGTGTCGTCCAAGATACCAAGCGATTGTCCAAAGTTTGATGGGAAAGCTAAAGAAGATCCTCAGACCCTCATGATGACATATCGCCTCTAGTGCTTGTCGAACTCGTATGTTGACAATTCCATTCGTCCCTGTCTTTTCCAACGAACCTTCAGGAGTGTTGTAGCTAAGTGGTACATCAGGTTGCCTCGAAGTACTTACCATGACTTTAACTATTTAGCCATGGTTTTCCTCATGCATTTCCAGTTGCCTGTTCGATATGAAACTAGCACCTATTTGCTCACATCAGTTAAGAAAGATACTGTGACACACATCTCTGATCACATCCATGAATGGAGACATAGGCATCGCCTAATCAAATTTGAGATTACTGGTCAGTTGCTCACTGAATGGTTCACCAAATCATGTGTGGCCCTAATTTCTCGCGATATAGCTATGGGTGGATGTGTCACTGAAGAGCAAGACATCGCTCGTGCCCAGTACTTGGATCTAGTTTACTCTCAGTCAGGCACTTTGAATGAGTTATTACTTGATCCTCCATGGCCATCATCCTATCTCACAACATCAAAGTCACAAGTTGTACCTCCCATTGATGGAGTTATTGGTTCAGTATCTTAGACCCCTACTAAATCTTTTTCCAAATGGAAGACAGTCTCAAATACTATTCCTAATAGTTCATCCCAGAATACACCTGGTCATGGTAATACCTCAGAGGTCCACGCTATCTAGTCTACCGCAGTGGACAAATCCTCGAAAGGAAAGAAGAAAGGCAAAGGCAAGGGTAAAGACGATGCCCCAAAACAGGGCCCTCCCAAATTGTCTGCTGACGAATCTTCGCAACAGAAACCTAATTATCCTTGCCTCATTTGTGATGAAGATCACTACACTAAGGATTGTCCCCGATGATCCGAAGTTAGTTGCTTTCTCAAAGGGACCCCCACTGTCCTCAAAGAGTCGTTTCCATCTCAACAAACCCAAATGGTAAACCAAACCCAATCTTCTTCCTCCAGATCTCAAGTGTTCATGATGAGTATGCCTATTAATGTGGCTACTAGATCAAAATATTATCAAACTCCTGCTTCGACAGCTAGGAAAGAGAAGGAAGCCGCACCTTCTTCGTCTACCCCAAGTTCTTGCCCTCTTCACATTGAGTGCCCTAACCCTCTTCACATTGAGTTCTTTCCCTCTTCAGCACTACAATATTGTTGAGGATTTGGCTCAGGCGCCGTCAGCCATGTCGGCTCTCGAGGTTCTCCAAAACTACCCATCACAGCGGAAATCCCTTTTGTCATCTATCAGGGGCATCAATCCCACCGATTCCAATTTGATATGTTTTGATCTAGAGAACCATGTTTTGTGGCTCCCTCATCAGATTCCCTTTCTCATTCAAGTAATCATCAATGAGAAGACCATCCATCGGACTGTCATTGATGAAGGTGCTTCTACCTGCATCATGTCGACCGCATGTTGGAAGGCTATTGGTTCTCCTACTTTGAACCAATATCTGAGCACTTTGGAAGCTTTCAATGGGCACGATTCACGACCCTTCGGTGTCTTAACTAACCTTGCTATCACTCTAGAAGCCAAGATATTGCAAGTCAAGGTAGAAATTGTTGATTCCAATGTCAATTATAATCTTCTACTTCGCCGAAGCTGGACCCATGCCATGCATGCCATGGCCTCCTCTTTATTTCGTGTGATTCATTTTCCCCATCAAGGGAAGATTATCATTGTTGATTAGCTGTCTTTCTTTGCCTCTTCCTCCTCAGATGGAAATGTTTCATACTTCAAGCACACTAGTGTTCCCTATGAGAGTGTGGGCACAAGTCTTTTCAAAGATTCTGCCTTAATGGGAATTTTTCCACTCCCACCTCCTCATGTTGCCTCTGTCAACATGATCTTGGTCAAATCTGATCCTTGGGTCATACCTTCACAAAATCTTGTTGATATCTGGGGCAGGTTATGCCACTTAGTCCCACCGAAGTCAATTACATGTAAATTGTTTCAACTTCGAGTTCTGCATCCCCTAATTCTTTTATGTCGAAGACCTCTCTCGATACGTACTCTCAATCACCATGGATTGGCACTTTGGAATCACCTGACCCCTTAGCCGAGACCTTCCTTATTGATGAAGGTATCATGGAAGTCATGTCTCTCAAGGAACCAGCTTGGATCGATACTCATCATTGCTCCTCATTACTGCCTCGTCTAGCAGTTATGTCTACCGCATTTGAAGAGTCCTCTTCTCCATTTCTGCCACCGATCACGACTCATGAAGTATGGTCGAAAGGAAATTTGGGTAATATTCCCCAAATGATGTTGATTGACATTTCTATCAAACCTGGCATCATTGAAAACGTTCATATTGGGGTATCTTGTTCTCCGGATGAGATCAAGACATATACTCATCTATTTCAGGAATTTCGTGATGTGTTTGCGTGGTCCTACGAAGAAATGCCTAGCATTGATCCTAGCATTGCAGTGCACGAAATACCAACTTATCAGCACATGAAGCTGTTGGGTGTGGAGCCTGGTTATCTTCGGTATTCAAAGGTTTTAGCCGAATGTATACCACGGGGAGACTGTACACCCCTCCACGCGTGGGGGACTTGTCCTCCCCACGGGGGTCCGAGGGGGTAAAGCCCCCCCAGCTGGGGGGTCCGGGGGCTAGCAATCCCTCGGCGGGGGTTAGGGGGCAGTGCCCCCGAAGCTAAAAATAGATGTAAAATTGCCTTGTAAAAGTCTAGTAATTTCTAGTCAATCTGGGTCATTCATTAGGCGGATGATCTGACGGTGGAAGTTATGTTTAGTTTAGGGTTTTTTTCCCTAGAAGGAAACCCCTCACTATATATGAGGGAATTGTATTGCGTCTATGTATCTCTGTATTCTAAGTGAGGAAGAGAGAGGAGATTGAGAGTGAAGAGGGTGTTACAGCGGATCTAATGTAGGTTGTATCTCTTCAGTTTACTGGATAATATAAAAAGAAGGACTAGCTGTTTCTCTGTGGACATAGCGCAAACTGGGTGAACCACGTATATCTATGTCTCTCTTGTTTTATGCTTTTTCTGTGTTTATATTTCTGCAATATTTTATGTGTTCCATTGCTCTGTAATATATAACTTTCTAACAACTGGTATCAGAGCCGAAGGTCTATTTGGCTGATAAACTCTCAGGAGAGAAGGGTTCCTGGTTCGAGTGGGAGCAATGGCGAAAGATGGTAGGTTTAGGGTCGAAAAATTTAACGGCCAAAATTACCAACTGTGGAAGATGCAAATGGAAGATTATCTGTATCAGAGAGATCTGTACCTACCATTAAGCGGAAAGACAAATAAGCCAACAAGTATGACAGACACAAAATGGGATATTCTCGGTAGAAAGGCACTTGGAACAATACGGCTATGCCTAGCGGTGTCGGTAGCGTTTAATATTTCAAAGGAAATGACAACACAGGGTTTAATGTTGGCATTAGCCAAACTATATGAAAAACCCTCGGCGTCAAATAAGGTATTTCTTATGAATCATTTATTTAATATGAAGATGTCAGAGGGTGGATCTGTTGCTAATCATTTAAATGATTTTAATACAGTTACAAGTCAGTTAAGTTCTTAAGGGGTAAACTTTGATGATGAAGTTAGAGCTCTGTTATTCTTGTGCTTATTGCCAGAAAGTTGGAATGGTTTAGTAATGGCCATTAGTAACTCTATTTCTGGATCTAGTACTTTAAAGTTTGATGATGTTGTCGGTGCTATCCTTAGAGAGGAAATGCAATGGAAAAGCTCCGGTGAGACATCAGGTAATGCTTTGAGTGCAGAGTCTAGGGGAAGAAAAATGGAAAGAGGAAAGAGCTTAGGATATCGTAATAAATAAAGGAAAGGCAGATCCAAGTCTAGATCGGGGATAGTGTGCTGGAAATGCAGAAAGAAAGGACACCTAAAGAAAGACTGTAGATCTCGAAAGGGAAAATAAGGAGATGCACAACAAGAAACTAATCATGAAGCGAATGTAACAGGTGATGTGTTGCAAGATGCTTTGATTTTTTCATTAGAAATATTATTGATGCCTGGGTGGTAGATTTAGGGGTCTCATTCCATGCCACACCTAATAAAAAACATTTTCATGATTATGTTCAAGGAGATTTTGGATAGGTTTGATTGGGTGATGATATACCCTGTAAAATCATTGGGTGATATAAACCCTGTAAACCCTGTTCACCAAAGGCTTCATCCGGTGCACCCTAGGAAGGCTGCCACTATTAAGGGTGAAGTTGAAAAACTTCTCAAAGCTAGGTTCATCTACCCCATCCCCCTTAGAGAATAGGTGTCCAATATTGTCCCGGTGACAAAAAAATAGGGCACGATCCGCATTTGTGTTGATTATCGAGATCTCAATTGTGCATGTCCTAAAGATAACTATCCAACTCCCTTCATTGATCAAATCATTGATGAATGTGTCGGGAGTGAGATATTTTCCTTTATGGATGGTTTTTCTAGTTACAACTAGATCAACATTGCACCAGCCGATCAAGAAAAGACAGCTTTTATCTGTCTGTGGGGTACATTCGCATACAAAAAGCTCCCTTTCAGCCTCAAAAATGTTGGGGCTACATTTCAGCGGGCAGTGGTAAGCACCAAGATCACCTAGACCATCTTTGGCAGATTTTTTTTCGTTGCAGACACTATAACATTCAGTTAAACCCACACAAATGTGTTTTCTGCGTAGAATTCGGGTGACTCCTTGGATTCATCGTTTCCAAGGACAGTATACGCCTTGATCTGTGTTGGATTATGGGAGCCTGACCCAGGTTTGGATTTATTTAGCCAAAAAAATCCCTACACTACTGGCCCTTTCATCATCAGCTCACGGAGCGCATACTAAAGTCTCACCCGAAGCAGTATGGGGGGATGCTTGAACCAAGTTTCTGCACCCTTGAGATCTCAAAGATGTTGATTTAGTCCAACTAGATCTGTCTTCGCACAAATCGTTTCACGCACTATCCAAACCTTTAATACCTTCACAATCTCTTATAATTGTCTTTCACACAGCCCTAACCAGGGGTTGAGATACTTTTGCACTGCTAGGGCAGCGAACTGCACTATTTCCCCAAACTACACCGTGTATCTTACTTATCTTCTTAACAGATCTTAGTTAACTTCACGTAAACAGATATTCTATCTTGCATTCACTTAATCAATACAATCATACACATTCATGCATCATATAAGTATTAAAAGTGAATTTCATACCCAAGATAACAGATGCATAAAACAAGAAATAAATACACAAAATGATAGGAAACTTCTCTTTATTAATACTTCCAACTGTTACAAACTTGACTCGCCCTACGCACTCAATTGCAGGGGTCTGCGCACTCATCTGTAGACTACTAGGCCTATGCACACTCAGCTACAGAGCCTTCTCCTACTCTACAACCCAAAAACTAGACTTTACTCCACAGATCTACCTCAAATACATCATATGTTCATCTCTTCTTATCAATTGATCTCTTAACTACTTAGAGCCTCGCTCTATTTATCCGATCCCATGATCCACGGACAATGGGTACATTTCTACATCAGACATTACAGTAACAAAACTAAGGGCGAACAACCCTATGACTCTTTTACAAACTACGCGCTCTGCACCCACAAAATGTGGAGTCTTTACATCAGAATTACAATCTTTGACCAAAATTTGGGCTCTAAGCCCCAAAAATTCCCTTGGGGGATCCCGTGCCCGTCAAGCCCCCAACAAAAACATCGTGACTTGCCCTTGAGTCACTATGTTGGTGCAGAGATCTTTTTGAGAATACCTCCCAACTCTGACTGGATCACTGCAAGCTCGGCAGCGCACTGAGTGGTTTCCTAGTCTACTTCATCGACACACTATTTAGAGAACGTTGTGGCTAAACTGTTGCCCTAGATCCTTTCCTGTGTTGCTTGCAGCTGTGTGAGCTTTGCTTTAATGGAGGCTGTAATGGTGTAAGCCTCATAAATCCATGGCTGTAAGAGAGCCTTCAAAATTGCTTCCTTATGCCAAGCAACATCCACCTGCTCCTTGAGCGCTTTAGTTTGTGCGGTCCCTTTTACTTCATTGTATCTCTGCTACAGCTCGTGCACATCTGTCTCTAGGCACTGTATGTTCGGGTCCTCCTACAAGGTGGTGAGGACCTCGAACAATTGCTTGAACAACTTTGTGCAATCTGTCACTACAGTGTTGACTGTTTCCATTGTTTTGGTAATCATGGTGGCGCGTTGTTCCTTAACCTCCATCGGAGTTTAAGGTTGCACCTTCAACTACAGTTCTGCTATCTAAAGCTAGCCATTTCCTCTTTTACCTCGTGCACCCCTGCTGCTAATTTTTAGACGCATGCCTCCATTGGTTCTTCTTCTTGGATGGCCAACTCCGAGACCATTTGGCAGGATTCCTCCACCACCTGCACTATTTGTCTATTCAACGCCACTACCTCGTCATGCTATAGGTTCAACTATTCCATGCTGATGCATTTCTTGCTCATTACCTGGAGCGCGCAACCCTCCCTGGCTCGTAGTTCTGTAGTGACTCCATCCTGCAAAATATGGGGTATCTCCCAAGGGAGCGCAGCGACGTTTAATCTAATTCCCTTCAACCTACTAACCATAGGCCTGTCGGCCTCATTTTCTGTAATGAGTGTGCCATCTGGCAGCACTATTGTGTTAGTCATCTGGGCATGTAGCATTTCCTCGTCCGCGAATGTGCTTACTGCGAGGCTAGTGGACACAGTGTCAGGCTGTGGAGTGCACACCTGTAACTCCTGTATCTGCATCTGAAGAGCCCCTAACACCATCTGGTATTTCTCCTCAAACTGTTGGAGGGCCTCCGTGGCGATGTCCCTCACCGTCTCGGCAATATCATGGAGATCCCCCTCAGTGAGGGTGATTGGGTCGAACAAAGTCTTTGAAGGCTTTGACTTCTTTCGCAGCCCTAACTATTCTCTCGGGCACGAACGTTTTAGCAAGGTGGACATTGTCTGCGAGTCTGTGCCACCTTGCTCTATATCGGTCTCTAGCTCAAGTGAAGGAAACTTCTATCCTTCGTACGCTTCTTCTGTTGTCTTCTGCTACTCTTCTGCCAACTTTGCAGCGTCGCACGTCGCCTGGGCCTTAGCCATTGCTTCTTCCTTCCTACATTTCTCTACCAACTACGTCATCCGCAGTCTCGCCTCTTCCTTCTTCCGCTGTATGGCATACATCTCTGCTTCCACCATGGAGCCAGTTGGAGCGTGCCACTCCGACGGCCATGACTCTAGGACTGCGAAGATGACATTGTCTATCACCAGATAAGGTAGCTCGTGCCATGTCTTCATGGGGTCCTTTTGTGCCTTGATGTAGACATGGTGAAAATATGCCTTGAACTCCGCGAAGCTCTGAAAACTGTTCTAGACCGTGGGCAATGACTACGGCTTGGGATTAATCCCCATTCTGATGTTCATCTCCATGAGCACCCAGAATATTTTGCTGTCCCTTATCCTTTGTGCATCCCTGGTTGGCCATGATGAAGTGTACTTCGCTGCCTCCCGAAGGTCCTGCGCGATCGTTGGGAACTGACTATCTTTGGGGAATTCCCAGGCCACCATACTATTGACAACAAAAGCCATGCATTGTGAAAAGTTTTTCCCTGCTCCTGTGCCTCGTGGCAGTTCTCAAGGAACTCTCCACATAAATAGTTTTCCCAGTTCAACTGGACCCCTTTTGTGTATTGTGCTACTAGTGTAACCACCGACGCGGGCACCTCATCCGTGCGAAACTTTCGCATAACCTTCCTTGCCAATATCTGCGTCGTGACTTTAACTGCAGGGTTGTTGATGCTGGAAATGGCGTACCCTCTCTTCTTCTTCTCCAACTTAAAATTCTTTGTCATGGCCTCCACGATGGCCAAATCATCGTTCTTTCCCTTCGAGATGTTTGCTAGGTCCTCCCCTTTACAAGGAAGCCAAGTAATTCTCTGAATCAAATGGTCTGTGATGGGGATGGGATCCTCCAGCCACAAGTACCCATCATGTACTAGGAAAAGTAGTTGCCTGATGACAAAAATGGTCACTAGAGCGTGATGGTAATGCAGCACCCAGAGCAGGTTTAGAAACCCTTCTTTCTCAACTCCTCTTAGCCATTTACGTGGCTCCAATTATACGATTCCGGCCGGTGCATATTTCTTCTTGCGCATGACCTATGCTGTCGCAAGATGCGAGAACTTCTCATGGTCCGTGAGATCCCAATCCTCAAACCTCAGCACGGGCACTCTTCCCAAGTGCACTCCTTCAAAAATAATGTCATCAAGGAGTAGTGGAGTCTGTAGAGATCTCTTGCTCTCATCTATATCTTTGGGCACCTTTGCTTTACCCTTCCACAGAGGGACATATGCAGGCAGCCTGGTAAGAGGGTCTGCACCTAGTTTTCAACCTCCATTTCTACATCCTCCTCCTCTACTAGGATTTCTTTGAATTCTTCCTCCTCATCAACCTCCACATTGATAGCCTTGCCCTTTTCATCCATGGGGAGCCTAGTCCTCAGCGGATTTCTAGGTGATATGTGCACTGGTACCATGGCATGCTTGTCTTTCTTGGGTCTCAGCGTGCATGGAAATTTAGGGATTTCTGCGACTATCTCGACACTTTCTGGGGCTTCCACTTCTGTAATGTCCTGCACAGCTTCCTCAGCGGTCATTACTCCGATATCCATGGCTTCTTCAGGTGCTACCATAATGCAATTCCACAATTCTCTCAACATCTCAGGTAATTGCTCAAGCAACAACTTCGCCTTTAGAAGATCGAACAAGTCTGGGTTCATGAATTTCTATGCACACAACAACTCAGTCCTCAAATTGCGAAGGTGTTGTTTGTTGGACAACCCTTTGTAATTTATAGTGCCTTTTTAATTTGAATTCGACTGTTCCCCCCACATTCGGTCCATTAATGCTCAATTGGCAGCAGATTTTCAAGAATCTAGCCCATAAAGTTCACCTTAAATGCCTTCCACCTACTCCATTTGGTCTCAAACCAAGCATCACATCATGAATAGTGACTATAACAATCACTTTCTAGCCGACTCGCGGGGTAGTCCAGCTACCCTTGTGCTGTCGTGGACCCTGGGACACTTTGCTATTGTGCGCAGTCTTGACATCATGCAGTCCCCGAGCATAGTAGTTTATATTCCCGTGCCTCCTTTCAGCTCTCTGGATCGCTAAGACTGTGCTTATGTCGGCTAGTTAGATGGCCGAACCCCCTGTGTATGTCTTCAAATGACTGCCATTGACTTTTCTTGGGAAGAGTTCTCCATTTAACTTTACCAACTACACTGCGCCACCATTTGTGATCTCCTTAATAACATGCAGTCCCAGCCAATGCATTCTGAGCTTCCCTAGGAATTTATCGAACTTACTATCACACAACAACACCAAATCATTCACCTTGAAGGTGCACAACTTAATATGTCAATTGTGCCAAGCCTTTTCGCACTGCTTTTGGACCTGCTGGTGAAATCTAGCCAAAAATCATTCTTCCTCGAGCTCCTCCAACTGTGCGAGCCTCTCCTCCATGGGTCCATGATCCGTCTTACCTATGGGCGCTGCTATGCGCTGACTAGGCATGATGTATTCCATAAGCATTACAACTTCTACTCCATAGACAAGCCTAAAAGGTGTATGTCCCATCAGATTCTTGCATGTTGTCCTATAAGCCCATAACACTGTAGGTACGTGCAGGTCCCAATCACTTCGTTGTGCATCGCATACCTTGGTCAGCGCATTGCACACCTTGTTGAGCACCTCTGCGAGTAGAATCTTTTGTGTGATAGCTCCTCCTGCATAATGTCTTCCCAACATTAAGAGCCATTTGTACCTTTGTCCCTCCAACACACGCTTATTGACCAGGTCTTTCAGCACAGAGTACATGTGCATCCACGTAGGTTGGGACTCTTTTCCATAGGCCTACATCCTCCTGGCCAGATGTGCATGCGGACCATCCTATCCATTTTACTTATCTGTCAGTCGCACCCTAGGCTTCCCAAATCATGTGTGCATCATTCCCCTACATTCGCGCTAGTCCTCAAAGCTCCCTTTGAGCGTACCCCACCATCTCGCAGGTGTAGCGCACAGTACTGAGTCCAAAGCCTAGAATCGTTGCTTTTTCAGTACTTCTCTCTAAAATTTATCCAAGAAGGTATCTGCCTCGCTTAAACCATCATAAGTAAGCAGTTCTCTTACTTCTGTCGATATGCAACGCACCGACCTTGTCATCATATTAAAATTCAGTGTAGTTACCTCATGTAACTGATTATGCCATCGCTCTATTTCCTCATCTGAATCCAAAGTACAAGATATTTCACACTCCCATGCAATGCGTCCATCCACAGTTGGATTCACCCAGTCCTAGTTTCGTGCCGTTATCTTATAGATGTAGTCCAAATCATCATCACTTTCATATTTGCACACCGGCTCTATATAGCGGGATCCTTCAGCAGGGTCCAGGGGTACAATTACGCGTAGTGACATCTTTTCAAAAATCATTTTTCTCTTTTTCACATTCATCACCTTGTTCATGTCAGTGGCCCAATCAATTCCTAAGAGCACGGGGTAGGGATTGCTATCATCAACAATCTCTATCACTTCAAAGTTTGTCAGCGTGCTTGCTCCCTCAATATCCACAGTTATTCCCTACAATCACCCCATGGATATTATTTTCTCTCATCCTTAGCTGAATTGGAGACCACTACAGCGTAGGTCACCCCATTCGCTCCCATGTCTACTTCGGCAAAACATTTGCATCTGATCCCAAATCTAGAATTACTTGGTCCATCTCATATTCTCTGATCTGCGCAGTTAGTCTCATGTCTCTTCCCATTCTTGTCTTATGCTTTTTGATCTTTCGGACTACGTGCGGTTCTCTTGGCATGGTCCCAACACATCTGTTGATGAGTTCCTATAACCCTTTCACCGCCTTACTATCACACAATAGCTTCATACATGTTTCCAAGAACGTTGTGAGCATAGATGGGTCCATCTCTAGCTCTGGTTTATCTTTGCTTCTTGAAGTGGACGCATCAGCGAATCTCTTCTTAGCTTCCATTAAGGTTTCCCGAGTGCGCTCCAAATCAAACTCTGCTTCTTCCGTCGGAGCTTTGCGAACCCAAGTACTATCTTCTAGTTGTTTTCCTTTGTCATCTCCCATCATGATTCCACTTCGGAGCACAATGTTCAAATTCGGATCTTCCTCGCGCAACTCAGACCTCATCATCTGCAGGTTCTGAGTCAAGGGAGGTGGTAGCCCTCCTTTGTCGTGTACCCTAGTTATTAGTGTAGGACAATATTCTGTCTCATGATCAAACAAGGTGCAATAACAACACGACGAGAGCATTGGATTCATGCAATTGCGGGCATACTGTCCTGGTCTTCCACAATTGTAGCATATCAACTGTCCGCAACCTCTTCCAAGTCCTCCTCCACCTCGGCCTCATCCACGCCCCTCAAATATTGTTCGCGCCATTCCGACATTTTGTTCAAGGGGTCGCGTTTCAGCCTAAACTCTGTAGGTGGGAGTTCTATCCATCATCAACTCATAGATTCTGCAAGTGCCCTCATCATGTCCCACTGACCTACAAAAGTTGCAAAAGAACTGTTGTGAATTTTGCGTATACTTTTGTAACAAGTGACAATTGTCCGTGGCATGTTTTCCTGCTATTTGACAAATCGCGCACCACAAACCAGGTGTCGTGCTAGGTCTTGCTTGTGCTCCCAGCCTTAAGGGCATCGGTCCTCCTCTTGCGAGGTAATTTTTGAAAACCAAGTAATGGTCCTTGTCATGACCCTGACCCTTGCATTTAACGCACCATACCTCTTCGCACACTTCTGGTCGAGTTGTCCTGTCCTGTTTCAGACTCTGCATCTCAAGGCATAAATTCTTCAACTACTCGTGAATCTGCTGAACTCCTAAGTTAGGATCCTGCATCAGGGTCTCATGTAGCCTCATAGCAATCTTTAAGGCCTCCGCCTAAGTCGTTATCTTCTGTTGTGATAATGCACTCCTTAAATGTGGCATTAGTGAAGCTGCAAACCACTCACAATGCTGTCCATCCATCAGATTCATATTAGCTTCATGAATTGTACATTTTAGCCTCTCATCTAGCTCCCAAAGAGTCTCACTTGGTAGCATCATGATCTCTTTGAATCCAATGATCGACTGTGCTTCAGACTTCAGCCTACTAAATTCTCTATTTAGTGCTCCTTGGATATCCGCGATTCCGACATTTGGATTATCATTGGAATGCTTGATATACCAAGTCAGCACGTGGTCCTGCAGGGCGCTAATCAATGTCGCTTTCTTTATATTGTCATTTGTAACTCCTTGCGCTTCCCATACAACCCTTACCACGAACCAAAATTGGTTCGGATCCTCATTTTCCAAACCTTCGAACACAGGCAACTTCACTGTGCTTGCCATATTGAATCGCGGTGGTGGTGGAGGTGGAATGGTTGAAGATGGAGGTGATGGTGGTGAAGCTAGAGGTAGTGTGGGTGGACATGGTATTCACAGAATTCTTTGCCTTATCAGATGGATCACACTTCGCGGTGAGACCTTCACGAGCTCTTCCTCATCCCCTCGCGAAGATGAAATCAAGGGGCTAGTTTCTGGTCCCTTATTTCCTTTGTTCCTGTAATCTTCTCCACTTCGCGTAGCACTGAACATCAAAGTAACTGCATAACCCTCTTTTCACACAATATCATTTTAATCCAAGTATTCAAAGACTTTATGTAGTTACCTCACGGTCCTTTGAGAAAGCGTCGCTTTGCCTCGCTGTAGCTAACTAAGGTGTCAACCGCAAACTCAGTAATGAATCCTCCTATAATACGATCGAGCCAATGATCATCGACGCACACGATCTTATCCTCCAATGCTTACAACCTTCCCACTAACTTTGGGGTCCACACAATAGGACCGTTAACCTTCCACCTTCCTTGGCTATCTACTAGCTTCGCGATCCACTCGTATAGCTCAGTAGGGAAGGACATGAAGAAGATTTCATGGATCTCTGTATATAGGTAGCAGTCTAACCACTCTTCTTTTGACATTCGCTGGTTCCCATTCTCTTGCACCGCAAGCTCATGAATTCTTTTTTCCAACCAGCCTTCAATTTCTTTCTTAGTTGGATTCCAATGATATGACATCAGACATCTCTATGCATATTACGGTCCCGACAATGGAACCATTTGTTGGCTTATGGGGGCCTGACCCAAGTTCAAAGTTATTTATCCAAACAAATACCTACACTATTGGCCCTTTAGGCATCAGCCCGTAGAGCATGGACTGAAGTATCACCTGAAGCAGTATGAAGGGATGCTGGAACTAAGTTTTCGCACCCTTGAGATGTATGAGATGTCGATTTAGTCCAACTAGATCTATCTTTGCACAGGTAATTTCGTGCACTATCCCAACCTTCAATACATTCACGATCTGTTATAATCATCTTTCACATAGCCCTAACTAGGGGATGAGATGCTTTTGTGCTGCTAGGGCAGCGAACTGCATTATTTCGCCAAACTACACCGTGTATCATACTTATCTTCTTAACAGATCTTAGTTAACTTAGCGTAAACATATATTCTATCTTACATTCACTTAATCAATAAAATTATACACATTCCTGCATCACATGAGTATTAAAAGTAAATTTCACACCTAAGATAATAGATGCATAAAACAGGAAATAAATACAAAGAAATGATAGGAAACTTCTCTTTATTAATACTTCCAACTGTTACAGACTCGACTCGCCCTGCGCACTCAGCTGCAGGGGTCCACACAGTCAGTTTCAGACTACTAGGCCTCTACGCACTCAACTACAGAGCCTTCTCCAACTCTACGACCCAAAAACTAGACTTTACTCCACAGATCTATCTCGCATACATCATATGTTCATATTTTCTTATCAATTGATCTCTTAACTGCTTAGAGCCTCACTCTATTTATACAATCCCATGGTCTACGGACCATGGGTAGATTTCTACAGCTGGCATTATAGTAACAAAACTAAGGGCGGACAACCCTATGACTATTTTACAAACTACGCACTCCGCACCCATAAAATGCGAAGTCTTTACATCAGAATTACAATCTTTGACCAAAATCTAGGCTCTAAGTCCCAAAACTTCCCTTGGGGGATTCTACACCCAACAATCTGCTAAAAGTCGAGACCATTGTAAAATTACCCCCTCCATCTTCACTACACCAACTCCAGAGCCTGCAAGGAAAGGCCAACTTTCTCCATTGTTTTATACCCAATTATGTCGGGCTAGCTACAGGATTTACCAGGTTGCTAAAACAAGGAATGACCTTTTTCTGGGACGAGGTGGCCCAACAATCTTTTGATGATCTCAAGTTTGTCCTTGTAAATGCTCCTCTGTTGCACCCACTGGATTATTATTGAGATTACTTCCTTTACCTAGTTGTGGCCCCTAGCACCATTGTTATGGTTTTGGTCCAAGACGACAACGAAGGCAATGAACATGTGATCTACTACCTTAGTCGTAATCTCCTCGATAGTGAAACGCGTTACGCACATGTCGAGAAGCTGGCTTTGGCTACCGTCCATGCTGTTCAACGTTTTCGGCACTATATCCTTCTACGCACGACTACAGTGATTTTTGAATGCAACCCCATGACCTATATCCTGACTTGTCAGTTCCTGGGGGACAAATATTCTAAATGGATAGTGATCCTGCAAGAATTCGATTTGGTATTTACTACTGCCAAATCTAAGAAGTCACTTGATTTTTCCAAATTGATTTGATCCCTTCCCCCTAAGTCTCTTCTTGCTGGTGCAAATGAACAACTTCAGGATGAGACCCTCTGTCTGATTAGCACCCTTGATCCATGGTACGTTAATATCATCGTGTATCTCTAGATGTCCATGTTCCAGTCCTCATTGACTAAGGATGATCACCGATGATTCGGCATCACTCCCAACCCTACCGTATTATTGGCGATACTTTATACCATGTCAGTGTCGATTTAGTTCTTTGTCGATGCCTTACGATCGAGGAAGCTTAAAGAGTTATGAATGATTTCCACTCCAGGGCATGTGGTGGTCATATGTCTGGTTATGCTACCGCTCAAAAAATCCTTCGCGCTAGTTATTTTTGGTCGTCTGTCTTGAAGGATTGCATTCTTGTTGTTTGCAAGCGCCACGAATGCCAAATTTACCAACGCAAGATATGTGCCCCACCCGCTCACCTACACCCTGTCATTACCGTTGGTCCTTTTGCCAAGTGGGGCATCGATTATATGACATGTAGCCCTTGTTCGGTCGGGGGGCATGCTTATATTATTGTCGCTGTGGATTATTTCACCAAATGGGCCAAAGAAATGCCTGCATATTCTGCAGACGATAAGATGGTGACTCAATTCCTTTTCAACCATGTTCTTTCCAAGTTCAATGTACCTCAAGCCATTGTCACCAACCATGGCTCCCATTTCAGAGATTACATGATGGCTGAGCTGACATTGCATTGGGCTTGCGCCACGATGGCTCAACCCCATATTATCCTCAAGCCAACGGCCAAGTTGAATCCGTAAACAAGTTTTTGGTCACAATGCTTCAGCGTACTATTGGGATGCACAAGTCAAATTGGAATCTCATGCTCTTTTCAGCTTTGTGGGCCTATCGAACCTCAACCAAAGATGCAACTGGTTTCACACCATTCCAGCTGGTTTATGTTCTGGAAGCAACATTGTCGATCGAATGCGAGATTCCTTCACTCAAGTTAGTTGTTGAACTCCTCCCCAAAACGTCACCTCAAGAGGAACTCCTCTTATATTTAAAACGAATGGATGAGACTCATCGTCTCGCTACCTTGGTTATCGAAGCACAAAACAAACGAGGAATCGATCTCCCATAGCGATACGCTAGGGGCAGGCAAGTTCGAACCCTTGTGGCATGGGTCCTACATTGTGAAACGCATTTTGCAGAAAGGAGCCTATGAGCTTGTTGATTATGACGGAAATCCTCTGGGTAAGCCCCAAAATGGGCTTTACCTCAAGAATTACTATGCTTAGGTCATCTTGCATAGTTACTTGTGTACATTAGTGTGTCATTCATTTTTGTCTAGTGTCGTTTTCAGTGTTACTTTTCAAACAGCTTCCCTATTTACTATGCTTTTCTTGCTTTGCAGATGTCCACGACTCCCCACATTGGTTTCGTTGATGGTTATTGTTGTAGTACCCGAAACCTATCATTTGCGACATGGGCTATTTATGACCCTAATGGTGAGTTAATTAACCTTCAAGGTATCTGTCTAGCTCGCACAACTAGCAACATTGTTGAATACAGTGTGGTCATTGAACCGTTGTCAGAAACCATTGCTCTTGACATTAGAGATTTGGTTGTCAACCTGGATTCGCAGCTTGTCATCCTTCAACTCAACGGGCAATATTCTATCAGAAACCTTCAAATATTGAGAATGTGTCTCTATATCTGTCTATTGGAAAGACATTTTGATTAAATTACATATAATCATATCCCTAAACGCATGAATACATTGACAGATGAATCAGATAATCATGTGTTGGATAGACATTTACGAAACATGTGAAAAGATAAAACAAACCATTTGTACCATAGTAGACAAGAAAATACAGCATATATATATATGGTGATAATGTTTGATACATCAAAACCCCAAAAAATAATATGTGTGTCCAAAATAACATTGGCAGCTTGCAAGCTTCATATATATGTGGCACGCAGGCCTCAAAAAAATGAAAGTGATAAACCTAGGAACTAATCAGCATGGTGATCATGGTAGCATGATACATCTCATGCAACACGAGTCAACAATCGGCGGATCCGATCTAAGACTCTCACCGTATGTCTCTAGTACTGACGAGGAATGTCTCCTACCTAAGCATACTCTGGGATACCACGAGTCAACCCCTCAAAGTTACTCGCGATCTCCTCCTCGTTGTCACTCCCTTCCTGATAAGGAGAAACAACATCAATCAAGCGGGGGACGCGCCTAGCTATTGGGGACATCCCAGTAGACCACTCTGGTCCAATGTTGACATTAATAAGAGAAATGTTATAAGCACATATATACCAAAAACAATAAAAAAATTTCAAAATTAAAAAATTGATTTTTTACCTTCATTGTTAAAATCCTCTCCATCTGGTAAGGGCATGTCTAGATCTCCACAGAATTCAGTGCCATTGTATGGCCATTCCTCCACGACGATCTTTTGTTGTCGTAGCAATGAAAATATTGCAGATCTGTACAACATGTGCTAACCCCTAGTGATCCTGGGCATCAAACGACTCCAGCAAGACATTCACGGATCGCGTGGCATAGGAGGATCTACCTCAGTCAGCTAATACTATAAAAATGGTACTCGTTCCAAGAAGAAGGTCACAAGCATAGATCCGAAGCAAAATTGCTTCAGATTCCCCGCCTTAGCTTTGGACAACTGACGCTTTATGTTGATCTTCATGGCCTCAACCCAGTTGAAGATCGTAGGTGTCGTGAGGTCGATAGCATATAGGAACTTCGACTTGTTGGTCTCATGTTCCACCTGGGACCCCGCCACTCTGTTGATGGTAAACATAAGTACTCTAAGTTTTAGGTCCTGAACATTGGGAATCTCTATCTTCCTGCTCAGATTTCAAGGCCTTAGGACATTGTTCAGCAAGCAATGAAGATATGCTTGCCCCAATCGGTCGTGACCCATACAAGTTCACCGGTTCCTCTCTTCGGGATAATCCAGTGATGAACTATATATCTAAAGTTTCCAACTCCAACTCCTGGTCACCAATGACAAATATTTCTCGATTAATGTCCCAAAGACTAATCATGTACCGAAGCAACTCGAGCTGGGCCTACATCTCTGGTGTGAGAAAGAATTTGAGGAGCCCACAAGCCCTAAAAGCTTCCAGGTAATTTGGATCATTCACTACTTGGGTGTCAACATCCTCATGTTCCTGTTCTTTCTAGTCCACCATTTTTGGCGATTCTTTCCTGCAAAAGCCATTAATTTGAGTCAACAATCATGCTTGACCCATAAAATTTGAGTTTAAACAGTGATTTTTTAGAGAAATAGGGTTTTCCCCATTCACGATGCCATGGTGCCTATTTTAAAAATAATTGTTCCAACGGTGCGACTGGCTTTCTTTAATCATCCTCAGCCGGCATGATTCCGTGCCTGGAAGTTGCGCCGACCGAGGGCATATTTATTTTTTCAAAACCCCCTCAAAAAACTAAAAAAATGGTTAAAAACATAAATAAAGGACATGAAACGGAGCTCAGGGCTTTGGTTTTTACCTGTAACTAGCGGCTCAGCGATTGACCTCCCGAATCTCCTGCAATCTGCTCTGAAACAATTAGGGAAAACGTGAGTAAAAATTTTTCACAGCAAGGTAAAATTGTTAGAAAATTATATATTACGGAGCAATGGAACACATAAAATATTGCAAAAATATAAACACAGAAAATGCACAAAACAAGAGAGACACAGATATACGTGGTTCACCCAGTTTTGGCTACGTCCACCCCGAACATCCAGTCCTTCCTTTCTATTATCCAGCAAAATGAAGAGACGCAACCTACAGCAAATCCGCTATAATATCCTCTGTTTTCTCTCACAATCTCACCTCTCTATTTCTCGCTCAGGGAATACACATCTGTGTCACAGCCTCAAATACAATACCCTCATACAAAGAGAGGGGTTGCCTTCTAGGGCAAAAAACCCTAAACTAAACATAAGTTCTACCGTCAGATCATTCGCCTAATGAACGGCCCAGATTGATTAGAAATTACTATACTTTTACAAGGCAATTTTACATTTGTTTTTAGCTTTGGGGGCGCTGCCCCCGAGCCCCCGGACCCCCGCGGGGGGGGACAAGTCCCCCCCGCACCCCCCCGCGTGGAGGGGTGTAAAAACATCCTGGGGTATACATCCAGCTGAAACAAAGACCTCTGAACAATCATGCTCCACACACAACAATCTCCCACTTGGAGAATGATTGTAGAAATTCCATCGCTGCTTCATTTGCTGGACAATGACTCCTCTTTGGACCTGGTTGTTTCTCATCTTCATCGTCATCCTTGAAGACCAATTGAAACTGAGCATATTCCTAGTTTCTCCCTGGTTACAACTTTTGTTAGCATATCTGCAGGATTCTGGCTAGTGTGTATCTTTTCCAGCTTCAACTCTCCATCTTCCAACACTGATCGTATGAAATGGTACTTGAGTTGTATGTGTTTAGTCCTGTAATGAAATGCTGAGTTCTTTGCAAGATGAATGGCACTTTGGCTATCACTGTATAACGTGCCCATATCATGCTCCTTACCCAATTCACCCATAAACCTTTGTAACCAAATCATTTCTTTACTAGCCTCTATAGCAGCAACATACTCTGCTTCTGTTGTTGAAAGTGCAACAACACTTTGGATTTTTGAAACCCAACTGACAACTGTTCCTCCAACAGTAAATACATATCCTGTAGTGTTCCTCCTATTATCTCTGTCACCTGCCATATCTGCATCAACATATCCTTGTAGAGAAATGTTTGAACCACCAAAGCATAATGCTTGATTTGTGGTACCTTTCAAATATCTGAGAATCCATTTCACTGCCATCCAATGTTCCTTTCCTGGATTGTTCATGTACATGCTTACAACTCCCACTGCATGTGCAATATCAGGCCTTGTGCAAACCATTGCATACATTAAGCTTCCAACTACTGATGCATATGGAACTTTAGACATATAATCCATGTCTTCTTGGGTCTTTGGGCACATTTCCTTGCTAAGTTTGAAATGGCTAGCAAAAGGTGTACTAACTGGTTTTTCATTTTGCATATTAAATCTTTTCAACACCTTTTGTATGTACTCATTCTAAGACAATGTTAATTTGCGATTTTTCCTGTCTCTAGTTATTCTCATAACAAGGATTTGTTTTTCAGCTCCCAAATCCTTCATTGCAAACGAATTTGCCAATTTTCTTTTGAGTACATTTATTTCCTTCATGTTAGATCCTGCAACAAGCATGTCATCCACATACAATAACAATATAATATAGCTGCCATCATTTTGATTTTTTCAGATAAACACAATGATCAGAGTGACATCTAGTATAACCTTGTTCAGACATAAACTTGTCAAATTTTAGATACCACTGCCTTGGAGCCTGTTTTAAGCCATACAAACTCTTCTTCAACCTGCACACTAGTTTCTCCTTCCCTTTCACCTCATATCCTTGTGGCTGCTGCATATATATCTCTTCCTCCAAATCCCCATGGAGAAAGGTTGTCTTTACATCTAACTGCTCAAGATGAAAATCTTCAGCTGCTACAAGACTTAAAATAGTTCTGATTGAAGTCATTTTAACAACAGGAGAAAATATTTCATCAAAATCAATACCTTTCTTCTGTGCAAACCCCTTCACCACAAGTCTAGCTTTGTACCTCTGTTTTCCTCCATCTTCTTCCTTCAGCCTGTAAACCCTTATTCTTCAATGTAGCTTTTCCTGCAGGAAACCTAACTAAATCCCAAGTCTGGTTATGCATTAAGGAGTCCATCTCTTCTTCCATGGCTACCTCCCACTTCTTCCTGCTTTCAACCTGCATTGCTTCTTCATAACATTCGGGTTCACCAGAATTAGTCAACAATAAATAAAATAATGAAGGAGAGTATCGTTCAGGGGGTCTACTTATCCTGGTAGATCTTATAACACCACTTTCAGGTGTTTAGGGTGCCTGTTGTTGTTGTGGTGATTGTTGTTGTTGATTATTATTATTTTCAGGCACCTTTACCTTTTCAGAGATGTCATCAAGAACTGCGTATTCCTTGTTTTCGTTTTCTTTCTTCTTTTCCTGCAACTGATTCTTATACAAGACCTTTTCATTGAATATTACATCTCTGCTCCTAATGATTTTGTGATTTTCATAATCATATAAGCGATAACCAAAATCATTAACACCATATCCAATAAAGGTACATTTCTTTGACTTTGCCTCAAGCTTTGTTCTATTTTCTTTATCAATATGGACAAAGGCCTCACAACCAAAAGGCTTTAAAAAAGAGTAGTTTACCTTTTTACCTGTCCATGCTTCCTCCGGAACACCACCATCCGAAGAACTTGAAGGCCCTCTGTTTATTAGATAAACAGCAGTATCTACAGCATCTGCCCAAAACTGTAAAGGCAATCCTGCATGCAATCTCATGCACTTTGCACGCTCCATGATTGTTCTGTTCATCCTTTCTGACACACCATTTTCTTGTGGTGTTCTTGGAACTGTCTTCTCTCTGCGAATTCCATGTTCTGAACAGTACCTATCAAACTCTTTGCTGCAATATTCACCTCCATTGTCTGATCTAAGACACTTCAATTTCTTTCCTGTCTCAATCTCAACCAAAGCTTTCCATTTCTTGAAAGTATCAAATACATCATATTTATTCTTAATACAATAAATCCAAGTTTTTCTAGTTGCATCATCAATAAAGGTAACATAATAATGAGAGCCATCGAGAGATGATACCTGAGCAGGTCCCCATACGTCTGTATGCAGAAGCTCTAATTTTTCATTCTTCTTTTATTTCCCAACTCTGAGAAATCTGACTCTCTTCTGTTTTCCATAAATGCGGTTTTCACAGAAGTCCAAATCAACATTCTTCAAACCCAGCAACAAATTCCTTGAGTGAAGAATCGTCATCCCCTTTTCACTCATGTGTCCGAGCCTATGATGCCATAATGCTGCATCTGCTCCTTTGGAAGTTAAAGCATTAACAGAGTTAGAAATACCATTGCATAAATACAATGTACCAACCTTTTCACCTTTTTCTATTACCAGGGCTCCTTTGGTGACCTTCCAAGCTTTATCTATGAAAGTTGTCACACAACCTTCACCGCCTAACTGCCCTGTTGAAATCAGATTTTTCTTTAGATCTGGAACATGCCTTACCTCCTTTAATAGCCATTGGTTTCCATTCTGTTGTTTTGCAAGAACCTTACCCATTCCAACGATTTACAGGGTTTATCATCACCCAGACGAACTTGTCCAAAATCTCCTTGAACATAGTCATGAAAGTATTTCTTATCAGGTGTGGCATGGAATGAAGCCCCTGAATCTACCACCCAGGAATCAGTAATATTTTCGAAAGAAAGAATCAAAGCATCTTGTAACACCTCACCTGTCACATTTGCTTCATGATTGTTTTCTTGCTGTGCATCTCCTTCTTTTCCCTTCCGAGATCTACAGTCTTTCTTTAGGTGTCCTTTCTTTCCACATTTCTAGCACACTATCCCCGATCTGGACTTGGATCTGCCTTTCCTTGATTTACTGCGATATCCTGAGCTCTTTCCTCTTTCCATTTTTCTTCCTCTAGACTCTGCACTCAAATCATTTCCCGATGTCTCACCGGAGCTTTTCCGTCGCATTTCCTCGCTAAGGATAGCACCGACAACATCATCAACTTTAAAGTACTAGATCCAGAAACGGAGTTACTAATAGCCATTACCAAACCATTCCAACTTTCTGGTAATGAGCACAAGAATAACAGAGCTCTAACTTCGTCATCAAAGTTTACCCCTACAAAACTTAACTGACTTGTAACTGTATTAAAATCATTTAAATGGTTTGCAATAGATCCACCTTCTAACATATTCATATTAAATAGCCGTTTCATAAGAAATACCTTGTTTGAGGCTGAGGGTTTTTCATATAGTTTCGACAACGTCTGCATCAAACCCTCTGTCGTGGTTTCCTTCGAAATGTTGAAGGTGACTGACGCAGCAAGGCACAACCGTATTGTTCCGAGTGCCTTTCTGTCGAGAAGGTTCCATTCTTCGTCTTTCATACCCGTCGGCATCTTTGTTTTTCTGCCCAATGGTAGGTATAGATCTTTCTGATACAGATAATCTTCCATCTGCATCTTCCACAACGAGAAGTTTTGGCCGTTAAATTTTTTGACCCTAAACTTACCATCTTCTGCCATTGCTCCCACTCGAACCAGGAACCCTTATTTCCTGCGAGTTTATCAGCCAAATAGACCTTCGGCTCTGATACCAGTTGTTAGAAAATTATATATTACGGAGCAATGGAACACATAAAATATTGCAGAAATATAAACACAAAAAACGCACAAAACAAGAGAGACACAGATATACGTGGTTCACCCAGTTTGGGCTACGTCCACCCCGAATATCCAGTCCTTCCTTTCTATTATCCAGCAAAATGAAGAGACACAACCTACAGCAAATCCGTTGTAATATCCTCTGTTTTCTCTCACAGTCTCACCTCTCTATTTCTCGCTCACAGAATACACATCTGTATCACAGCCTCAAATACAATACCCTCATACAAAGAGAGGGGTTGCCTTCTAGGGCAAAAAACCCTAAACTAAACATAAGTTCTACCGTCAGATCATCCGCCTAATGAACGGCCCAGATTGACTAGAAATTACTATACTTTTACAAGGCAATTTTACATTTGTTTTTAGCTTCGGGGGCGCTGCCCCGAGCCCCCGGACCCCCGCGGGGGGGGACAAGTCCCCCCACACCCCCCCACGTGGAGGGGTGTACAAACATCCTAGGGTATACATCCGGCTGAAACAAAGACCTCTGAACAATCATGCTCCACACACAACAAAAATGGTAAATGGTAAAAATATATTTACTTTGCTCCTTTTTATTCATTTTTTCATGAAAAAATAAGGCTTTTGTAAATATTTTTACCTATTTTGCCTCAAGAACTAGATGATACACTTTACCTTTTTGCGTAGCGACAGGTAATGGATGTTCGGCAATGATGACGAGTCACATTTCAGCTCTTTTCTCGACTTGTTAAGCTCATATGTAAATATTGCCGAGTGTTTTTCCCTTTTGACTCGTAAAAGAAAATAAAATGGGGTGTTTGCTTTCAAACTCTTTTCCAACCCTTTAAAAGAGAAAAGATGGTCGAGCCCTTGCCGTTTCAAACTTGTTAATGGATGTGAAATGTCATGTGCCCAGTATAAGTTTACCCCTTTTTCGAGCTAGGATGCACTATTTACGAAAAAGGTACTCGTTGACTAAAATGGTCAAGCGGTTCTCTCAAGTATTGTTTTCTACCTTTTCGGGCTCGAGAGACGCAAACGTATGAAAAGGGACCATGTGTAGTTTTCTTTTCCGTGTCTTTTTCAAACTCTCTAAACATGAAAAAGATACCGAGTTACACCTTTATCGGACTCGTTAAACAATTAAACGACATCAAATTCGTCATCATGACAAACATGAGCTTCTCCTTCCTAGGGATTGTTAAACTTACTAGGTCAGATTCGTCCGAAGGGTGAAATTATAGTGCAAGCATATGCTATCCCCTTCAAGATTGTGATTAAAAAATAAGTTGGCTACCTGCCAGAAATGGTGGGGGAAAATTTGGAAATCTATTAGTTGTGTTGGTAGCTCACTCTTGAGCATGACACTTTCTGCTTCTTGTCGGGTTGGGATATCCTCCTTTGCATCATTGACCTTCCTAGTTCTGGTTCATTCATTTTTTCCTTCCATTTGATCTTTTCCACATCATCATGACCAACGATCCCATGGATCCAAAAGCTGCCAAACTTCCAGTTGTGTTGTCGATATGTTCAAGAGTTGTCCTTTTGCAGTTACACTTACCTCTGATTCTCTGTATGGCCTAAAATAATTTTGCATCCTTTCGTCTCATTTCGATGATGTGGGAAACATTATGACCGCCTTCGATATGGTCGTTTCCTGTCGACTTCAGCTCATTATCCTGGAAGTTGACCAAGAGACTCCCTTCCAGTACCTTAGAGCTTGCATGCCCTAATGGAAAGTTCTTCACACTCGACGACAAGTTCAAATCATTGTCTTTCGTTCGAGTGATTTCTCAGGTGTTCGACTTCAGTTCCTTTATTCACATTATGTGAATTATATTGATAGTACCTTGAGGACAAATGTCATTATTGGTGGTTTCTCTCATGCTTTTTAACAATTTACATCATTGACTAGTAATCAAGTGATTTTCTAGCATGTTTGACGTCAACACATCTATTCACATGTTAGAATTTGTACTTTGATCGAGTCGTGTTGGAGTGCAAGACCTTGGACTCAGATCACAAAAGTCCAAGTTGCGAAGTGATGTGACATGGTTATGTTGATATGCATGTCTCTTTCAGATGGATGGTTGTGACCATACCATGAGTTATCAGATGTGATCCTTCGCATTATTGGATGGTTGCGACCATACCTTGGTTTAATTATGATCCTCTTTGACGGATGGTTGCACCCATACCTAGATCCATTTACATGATCATTCTCTGGGTGGCTACGTCCATGCCACGATTCAAGTATCATTAGACAGAGTTCTCAGTTATGTATATGTATTTTTACTTGCTCGCAGGTTTTCCGACGGCAGACTACAGTTCCCCGCACTGATTCATAAAGCATTTCATCCCTCACTCTAGTTCTTCCTTCACGCTTTAGGGGGCATCTTTTACATAGCATTTTGTCATTGTCCCTCTACTCCCCATTCCTTGATCCTGGAGGACCTCTACAATGAACCCCACATGCTTTTGCTTCATGAAGATACTCCCATTGTGTTCCTTTTCATGAGTAGATCAATTCCCTTTGCACCATTTCCCTCGAATCTTCTGTTTTTCCCAGTTTACAAGACCAACGCTAATGACCTTTGTCTCCCCTGTGCCGATGTGCAAAGATTAGCATTATCCCTAGCACCGACCAGAGCGACTAAGCTGTGTTCTAGTTGCGCAAACCTGTTATGGAAAGTTTTTTAAATTAAGAGTCGAATCTTCCAACTCTAGAAGCTTTGTAAGGAAAGTCTGGTAAATGGTTTTGCCGGATGGGGTCGAGGATGTTAGTTTGGGATCCTTTCCCCTATAATGATGGAATTACCTCAAGGGATAAGACCTTCTCCTATGAGAAGAGGATCCATCTCCCATCCATTCATCCTATATAAACCTCCCTTCTTCCCAAGCACAAGCTACCGTTAATGTTGGTGTGTTAGTGCTATTTTGGTTTGGAGTAAACAACAAGTTATTCCTAGTTGTAGCTATCTAGTTGTGTGAGGGAGAAGTGTGATTTGGTTTGGAGTGAAGCCTAAAGGGAAGAGCCTTAAAACTATTGTTGATTGAGGCCATCATGGAATGGTAGCAGAAGTGTGTGGGAACCTGGTCTTGTCAGAGGAGAACCACAACATCAAGACAATGGTTGTAATCTCTCTTTGATTCAATATATATGCAACTATCGATTGATTTCCTACATGATTTATCATCTTACATATTCATGGATTAATGTTTCTTGACTTGTTAAGTAGGTTGAATTACAATTTTTCTATTATCACGGTTGTTGTTTGCTGTTGTTTACTTGTTTCAGGTGTCTAAAGAAGGAAGTGAGAGATAGCTGGAGTGAGAAAGCAAGGACATCATCAAATGGGATAAGCGTACTAAGAGGTATGCCCTCTTAATTGGTTCTAACCTAAGTAAATCTTCCATAGAATGTATCTATTGTGGCTAGACCCATTATCGAGCTAGAGGAATGTGTTTGTGTTCGCACTTATAATTTTACTTCACCGCAGCCTGATATTACCATTAGGAAATATCACAGGGATATCTCCATACCCTTTAATCTGATATGCTTTATCATCTCCCAGGTAGATGTTAGCAGCATTGCTGGTCTCCTTGAAATTTTCATACCAGTGTTTATTAGATGTCATATGAGTGGATGCCCCAAAATCCAAAAACCAAGTTCTAGCATCGTCAGTCTCAGTAGAAAGAGCAGCATGAGACACAAATAATTTAAGATCATGATTCAAATCTTCACCGGAAAAATTCCCTGTATGCCTCTTGTGTCTATGTATGTTTTCATCATTATTTTTCTTATAGTAGTCTCTAGTAATATGACCAATTCTTCCGCAGTAAAAACACTTAATCCATAAATCATTTTTGGTTGATGACATACCTTAAAATGGATTTTTCTGAGATGGACCGCCGCTTTTATGTCCTCCTCCTGGTTTCCAATTGAAGAACTTCTTCTTTGCCACCAATGCCAAATCTTCATTTTAAGGCTTTAGATTCTTGGGTCTCTCTTCTTCCTACATCAAAATCCCTGTCAAATCATCAAAGGAGGGAGCTTCCTCCCTTGTTGCAAGCCCTGTAATAAACATTTGATAATCATTTATCATGCCATTTAAGGTAATTGTGACAAGATAAGTGTTGGATACTTTATCCCCTATGTCACCTAACTTGTCTTTCAATTCTTTAATCTGTGAAATGAATGCAATAATAGATTCATTCTCTTCCATCCTAATGGAGAGAATCTTTCTCTTTAGAAACAACACACGATTTGTATTTTTCGTTTCATACAAATCCTTGAGTGTCACCCAAATCTCATTAGAAGTTTTGCAGTCTCAGATATGAGGGATTATGATGTCTTTTACCGACATCTTGAACAACACCTTCGTTTTATTTTCCCTTTCTACCCAATCTTGAATTGATGCAACTATAGCACCTTTAGCTGCAATTTTCTTTGCTTCATCTCCATTTGCAATTGTCCATGCGCTAGAGCCCTCTAGCAATGTTTGCAACTTGAACTTCCAGTTGGCACAATTTGACCCATCAAGCTTATTGCTCTCATTAAGGTATTTCTATACAATGTGATTATTCATTGCAAAAAAAAAAATTCAACAATGTCATCCTTTTTAACTCACGAGCACCACCAGTAACTCGTCTGATCAATAGATCCACGACTCCAATAACGGATCCATTGATCCAATCAATAGATCCACTGATCCAACAATGGATCTATGGATCCAACACTAGATGCACTGATGCAACAACAAATCTATGGATCCAACACCAAATCCACCGATCCACTCAACAGATCTATGAATCCAACACCAGATCCACTCAATAGATTTACAGATTCATTCAACCGATTCAAGCAAGAGTTTCACAGAAAAAAGAAAAAATTTCACACAAACAATCGTCTGCATAGTCTTACCTCAGACACAACGCGCAGGAGGAAGTTAAGAAGATAAGGATGACTATTGAGTCGAAAGAGAAGGTCAAGGTCTTTCTCTCGACCATGTAGCTACCCTTTGTCTCTTCTTGAAGCAAGGCAAGATGTTAAAGAGAAAGTTGTCTGGGTAGCCTTACCTCAGACACAGTGCATAGGAGGAATTTTTCTCTAAGTCACATTCATATGCACAATTTTCCTTCTTACTACCTACGCAGTTCTACACAGTTTTCCCTCAATAAAGCTGTGCAGTCTCCTTCTCTGCTGCAAACCCTACAACTTCACAGATAAGCTTTCCCTGAAGAAACGATCCTCAACTTGGCTTATCCTACTGATCCGCTACTTCACTAATCTCTAATGGAGCCTCCTCCAATCCATGCCAAGATTCGTTGTTGCACAACATTGCGAATAAGATCTACACATCTGCCTTCACTAGCAAAGGAGGCTTACTCTCTCTCTAATCTCAGCCACAAAGGCTCAACTCGCCACAAACCCAGCTCACACAACGCTCCTTCTCTGCGCTTTGATACCAAGATAAAAATGGGAAGACATGTTAAAATGAAACTTGTAGCTCACAGGTGAGACGAGCTACACCTAGAGACTACCCAAGCAATACTGCTCTACTCCATCATCCATTGAATCTGAAATAAATAAGATTTCACTCAATTTAGGGAGATCAAAACTATATCCTAAAAAATAGGAACTAAATCTAAATGAAGACACACACAACCATGAAACAAACTTTCTCCATTAATTTCAAGTGTATATTATTTTAGTATTTTTCTTCTTTAATTTTAGTAAAACATAAAGGTTAAACTACAAGACTCTCACATTCGTTTTAGGAGAATAGTTCCAAGGGAGTTACCCCAGTGGATTTACCTATCCATTTGCATAATACTCAGGATCTATCAACATTATCTATGTTCTCAGAGAAACCCATGTTCTTAGAGTAACCCACCTAAGGTTAGCAACATTTTTCTCTTTTAAATTGATATTATCAGTGTTGTGGAGCCAAATCATATTCTAGAGAGTAGGCGTAATTTAATTTTGTTATAAATTGAGAGAGTCAAAGTAGTTTAATTTGGTGTTGTCTAATGAGGTGGGGGAATTTCCTGGACAGTCTTGCATTAGCAGTTTTTGAATCATGTTTTTGATGGTGGAAATAGATTCAACACTATCAAAAACTTCTGGAGCATCCAAAATCTTGAATTTTGATAACTGTAACTTGGATTTACAAAAATCTCTATCGGATTTTATCAGAATCTTGAATTTTCATGATTTTCAAGGCAAATTTGCAAGCTAATTAGACTACGACAAACATTTTGTTATAATTTAAAGAGTAGAAATAGTTTAATTTTGTTATAAATTTTTTAACTTTGATAAAATAAAGTTTGATAAAGTTTGGGAGGTGTAAAATACTAAAAATTTGATAAAATAAAATTTTGAAATATAAAATAATGAGTAAATTAATGCATTGTTAAATTACATTTACATAATGATGAGTGAGTATTCCATTTATGTAATTATAAAACTTAAATCATGATCTATATTCCTTACATATATATTGGAATTTTTTTAAAATTCTCCAATCTTCTAACATAATTATCATTAAATTATAAATAAATACCAATTTTAAAATATTATTTTATTATAAAAAACTTAAATCATGATTCAACTATATTCCTTACATAAATATTGTCTTTTTTTAATATTATTTTAAATCATGATCAATATTGTTGACTAGTGAGGAAACTTCCAGATCCCAACCATGAATTAGGGTACGATATCATACGTCAGATTTTGACTTTTATGTGTTAGAGTTTAGCAAAGTTACAACAACTCAGGAGTCGGAACATGGGCTCTCTCCAATGTCTGCTGTGCAATTCTGTTATATCATACGAATGCATGCAATTTCATGCCCACTTTCGCCATTATTTCAGTTCTTTAATCCGTGAGATGAATGCAGTAACAGAGTCATTCTCTTCCATCCTAACAAAGAGAATCTTGCTCTTCAGAAACAACACACGTTTTGTATTTTTTGTTTCATACAAATCCTTGAGTGTCAAGCAAATCTCATTAGAAGTTTTGCAGTCTCATATATGAGGGATTATGTTGTCTTTTATCGACATCTTCAACACCTTTGCTTTATTTTCCCTTTTTCCCAATCTTGAACAAATGCGGTTGTGGCACCTTCGGCTACAACCATCTTTGCTTCATCTCAGTTTTCAATTGTCCATGCACTAGAACCCTCGAGCAATGTCTGCAACTTGAACTTCCAGTTGGCATAATTTGATCCATCAAGCTTATTGCTCTCATTAAGGTATGTCTCTACAATGTGATTATTCATTGTGACAAAACAATTTCAACAGTGCCCTACTTTTTAACTCACGAGCACCAGCAGTAACTCGTCTAATCAATAGATCCACAACTCCAATAACATATCCACCGATCCAAGCAACAGATCCAGTGATCCAGCAATAGATCTATGGATCCAACACCAGATCCACTGATCCAGCAACGGATCTATGGATCCAACACCAGATCCACTGATCCAACAACAAATATATGGATCCAACACTAGATCCACTAATCCACTCAAAAGATCTATGGATCCAACACCAGATCCACTCAATAGATCTACATATTCATTCAACCGATCCAGGCAAGAGTTTCACCAAAAAAAAAACAACAACAACAACAACAATAAGTTTCACAGAAATAATCGTCTGCGTAGTCTTACCTCCGACACAACGCGCAAGAAGAAGTTAAGAAGATAAGGATGGATATTGAGTCGGAAGATAAGGTCAAGGTTTTTTTCTCGACCATGTAGCTACCCTTCGTCTCCTTTTGAAGCAAGGCAAGATGTTAAAGCCAAATTCGTCTAGGCAGTCTTACCTCAGACACAGTGCGTAGGAGGAAGTTTTCTCCAAGTCACCTTCATATGCACAATTTTCCTTCTTACTGTCTGTGCAGTTCTGCGCAATTTTCCCTCAATAAAACTGCGCATTCTCCTTCTCTATCCTCTGTAGCAAACCCTGCAACTTCGCAGATAAGCTTTCCTTGAAGAAACAATCCCCAACTTGGCTTTTCCTTCCGATCCGTTGCTCCACTGATCTCTAATGGAGCCTCCTCCAATCCATGCCAAGATTCACTACTGCACAACTTTGCGAACAAGATCTACGCACCTACCTTCACTAGCAAAGGAGGCTTACTCGCTCTCCAATTTTAGCCACAAAGGCTCAACTCACCACAGACCCAGCTCACACAGAGCTCCTTATCTATGCTCTGATATCAAGATAAAAATGGGAAGACAAATTAAAATGAAACTTGCATCTCACAGGTGAAACGACCTACACATGGAGACTGCCCAAGAAGTACTGTTCTACTCCATTATCCATTGGATCTGAAATAAATAAGATTACATTCAATTTAGGGAGATCAAAACTATATCCTAAAAGATAGGAACTAAATCTAAACGAAAACATACACAACCGTGAAACAATCTTTCTCCATTAATTTCAATTGTATATTATTTTAGTATTTCTCTTCTTTAATTTTAGTAAAATATAAAGGTTAAACTACAAGGCTCTCAAATTCGTTTTAGGAGACTAGTTCAAAGGGAGTTACCCCAATGGATTTACCTGTCCATTTGCCTGATACTAGGGTCTATCAACATTATCAATGTTCTCGGAGCAACCCATGTTCTCATAGTAACCCACTTGGGGTTAGCAACATTTTTCTCTTTTAAAATGATATTATCAATGTTGTGGAGCCAAATCATATTCTAGAGAGTAGGGGCAATTTAATTTTGTTATAAATTCATGGAGTCAGAGTAGTTTAATTTGGTGTCATCTAACAAGGTGGAGGAATTGTTGGAGAATCTTGCATCAGCAGTTTTTTAATCATGTTTTTTATGGTGGAAATAGATTCAGCACTATCAAAAAGTTATGGGGCACCCATGTTTTTGATGGTGGAAATAGATTCAGCACTATCAAAAAGTTCTGGGGCACCCATGTTTTTGATGGTGGAAATGGATTCAGCACTCTCAAAAACTTTTAGGGCACCCAAAATCTTGAAATTTGACAACTGTAACTTGGATTTACAAAAATCCATAACAGCTTTTATCAAAATCTTACCGAAATTTCCATGATTTTCAAGGCAAATATAAACTGGTTAAACTAAGACGAACATTTTGTTATAATTTAATGTTATAATTTAAAGAATAAATATAGTTTAATTTTATTATAATTTTTTTAACTTTGATAAAATAAAGTTGATCAAATTTAAGAGGTGTAAAATACTAAAAATTTGATAAAATAAAATTTATGAAGTATAGAATAATGAATAAATTAATGCGTTGTTAAATTACGTTTACATAATGATAAGTAAGTATTCTATTTATATAATCTTCTCATATAAAACTTAAATCATGATTCAGCTATATTCCTTACCTGTATATATATTGGTTTTTCTTAATATCCTCCTATCTTCTAACATAATTATCATTAAATTGTGAATAAAAACAAATTTTAAAATATTATTATATTATAAAAAACTTAAATCATGATTCAGCCATACATAAATGTTGTCTTTTTTTAATATTATTTTAAATCATGATCAATATTGTTGACTGGTGAGGAAACTTCCAGATCCCAACCGTTAATTAGGGTAGAGCATCATACGTCAGATTTTTACTGTTCCGCGCTGTGCATTTCTATTATATCATACGAATGCACGCAATTTCATGCCCACTTTTTGCCATTACTTCTTGTGACTTTCTGTCCCTCAGGCGTCTTTCCGCGTTAATTGGTTGAGCTTAATTACTCCCGCAGCCATCTGTTTGTCGTGTTGAACTTAGATTTGTCTGTATACCGTTGTTTTTTTGTCGAACTTGGATTTGTTTGTATGCAGTATTTTGCAGGTATATAAAGTAAGTCTTCTATCAAATATTTTTTTTATAAGTTCTGTAACTTGCTTAGATTTGGTCGACTCTGATCACCATGCTGAAGGGGGACAGGATTACGAATCATGAACTGAGAAATATTAAACATTGGTTTTTTTGGGTGTATTTCTTGAAAATATGCATGAGTCCCTGCGTCATCCCGAGTGTTGAAGGGGTTATACCCAGCTGTCCCAAGTGTGGCAATTCTTCTGTTCCATACCCTTTTAGCACCCAAAATGGTTGTGGTCTCCCTGATTACAGAATCTACTGTAATGCAGCCAACGAGTTGGAATTCAAATCGGTCAATGGGAGCTTTTATAAAATCATTAGTATCAATCCAGCCACCATGAGGCTAGTTATTCAACCTGCACCTCTGATTAAAGATGTTTGTCAGACTGAAGATATGAATAATCAGGGACTGCAATTGAATCAGAGCCTACCTTTCAATATCACCAGTACCAACACGATTATGTTCTTGAATTGCGATCCCGTAATACTGAAATCGCCATTGAATTGCAGCTCAAGCAGTTCGTGTCATACATATATTAATGATACCGGGGCAGCCATGGCCTGTAGAAATGATAGTATTTGCTGCACATTTACAACGGGTAGTTCTACCACTTCTCACCAAATATGGGTACACTCCGGTGGGTGCAGGGCTTACACGAGTGTCCTCAATTTCAACCCGGCTTTGCCTGCGACTCAGTGGAGCTATGGAACGGAGTTACAGTGGGCTGCACCGTTAGAGCCTTCCTGTAAAAGTCAGGCAGATTGTGACCAGAACTCTGCCTGCTCGCCTGATCCAATGGATTCTGGCAGATCCAGGTGTCTCTGTATTGGAGACTATATTTGGGATCCTGTACAGGGAAACTGCACAAAAAATAAGTTGGATCAAACTGCGCCTATGTGTATACTAATACATGTAGTGGCTTTTATTCAATTGGACTAATCCAATTTGGTAAAACTTTGGCTCTTCAGATATATCCTTGTGTGTTGATCCTAACGGTTGTGGAAACAGTAATCGAGGGGCTCTGATTGGAGGTCAGTATTGAAATTTCAGACCTTCATATACAATCCTAGAATATAAATTTTTTTTTTCTCGGTGAAATATATACAATCGTCCATCTCTGCAAGTTTTTTCTCAAATTTACTTTGATTGTGAGTTTGGTTATAACCATTGATTTTACTGTTCGCCAGTCCGAAACCTCAATCGAACCTAGCTGTTCACCAGTCGGATTTCTCAATCAAATTAAAGATGGTCTTTTCATGTTCTGTACTTTGTAAATTGTTCAAAGCTCTGTCCACTTTTTATAAAGAGTGTTCTACAGGCAAGATGTGTCTGTGTCTATGTCTAAATTTAAGATTTTATTGCTGTAATTTAAATCAGCAAATATTTATCTTAATTTAAAAAAATATATAAATATAAATGTATAATTATATCCTTTTACCCCATCACTAATAAACTCTTCATAGGTTTAGGGTAGAGTCGATCTATACTCATTTTATAGGTTGAAGTTTATTCATGAATATTGTTAAATTATTGATATTAACTAAAAGCTCTGTTATCTATATCATCTAAAGTCATCATATTCTGTTTGTTAATATAGTTTTAATTATCCTTATGCACTTTGGTTTTTCTTTTTTCCCTACAAAATTGTTACTCATTATGATTGTTTATATAGATTTACATTATTGTACAATTAATTATTATGATGGTTTATATAGTTATAATGGTTTATATAGTTTAGATTATTGTACAACTATTTATTATAATGGTTTATATAGTTTTAATTATCTTTATTTACTTTGTTTATGTACTTTGTTTTTTTTTTTTCCACACATTATACATTAGTGTCCAATTAATTCTTCACGGACATGTCTTCCAAACCAGAATAAAAACAATCAAGCATACAAAAGACAGGATCCCAACAATAACAACGTTGGGATAAAAAAAACTTGAAAAATATTCCTGGCATGCATATTTAGTAAAAAGTTGTTGGCATGCACCCTGAGAACATCAGGTTTTCTTTCTGTTATTACTAAATGTCTAATAGACGGGAGAAATGCTTTTTTTTTTTATCTTCTGTCCGCATTAAAGTTGTGTTTTTTTGTGGATATGTGATAGCCTCAGCCTCTCAAAAAAATTCCTGAAGTTGGTGAATATTTTGTTGCCAAAGATTTAGGGCTAAATTATGTAATCTGCCTATCTCCCAGAACTAACCAATAACCACTAGAAAATCACTAAAGATTTATAGGCACTTCACATTCCTGAATATTGTAAAGTCTAAAGACAAACAAAGCCCAATTAATTCAGCTTTATTATCAAATTCGGGCCCTAGTCCCATGCTAAGAAGGAAAGAATGATATAATTATTTAGGTGAAATATTATTCCGCTTTGCAAAAATCCCTAACATGACTCTTGGTTCCATAAAAAAATCCCAAGCTTTCTAGGCACTTCACATGCCTAGATATTGCAAAGTCAAGGACAAGCAATGCCCAATTAATTCAGCTATATTATTAGATCTAGATAGTAATCCCACGCTAAGAAAGAAAGAATGATGATTATTGAGGTGAAATAATATTCCCCTCTCCAAAAATAGCTGACATGATTCTTGGTTCCATAAAAACACTCAAACTTTCGAGGCACTTCACATGCCTAAATATTCCAAAGACCCTAATCTCATGGTAAGGAAAAAGAATAATGATTATTTAGGTGAAATATTGTTCCGGCTCTGCAAAAATCCCTAACATGACTCTTGGTTCCATTAAAAAAACCCAAGCTTTCTGCGAAACAATCTTGGGGCCAATAAGAATTATGTTCTTCTTTTAACCTTATGTTCCGAGTTTTTCATTTCTAATTTTGATTTCTGCACCACATGTGGTATAATCGGGAGCTGATTATCAAAGATGTTTCTATTCCTGTACTTTGTTTATTGGAAATGGTAAAGGTTTATATGCTTTACCACTTTTTTTTGTTCTAATGTTGATGCTATGCATTGATGCATGACTCTTAACTACTCAGTTTATTTATTGAAGTACCAAGTACAAAGAAATTTCTTCCTCTATGCTATGCAGGTCAATTTCTTCCTCTGCTATGCAGGTCTTGTTGCAGGAATGTGTGTAGCCATTGCAGTAGCAGTACTTGCAATAATCCTATACGGAAGAAAAAGGGTGCAGATGCAGGCTCAAGCGCAACTGATGAAGGAGAGGGCGGTCATATTATCAACAAACAGCGGAGGAAAGGCCGCCGAACTCTTCACCAGCAAAGAGATGAAAAAGGCAACAAATGGATTTGCAAAGGACCGAGTCCTCGGGATTGGGGGTTTCGGAGAAGTTTACAAAGGAATACTCAAAGACGGCACCCTCGTCGCGGTTAAAACTGCGAAAGTCGGTAATATCAAAGGAATCGAACAGGTTCTGAACGAGGTTCGGATTCTATCTCAGGTGAACCACAGAAATCTGGTTCGACTGTTGGGCTGCTGTGTTGATGCGCAGGAACCGCTCCTGGTGTATGAGTACATTCCCAACGGAACCTTATTCGATCATCTCCACATGACCTCCGGAGGAAAGTTCCTGGAATGGAGAACGCGCTTGAATATTGCTCTCCACACTGCGGAAGCACTGGCTTATCTCCATTCTGCTGCCTTCCCTCCAATATATCACAGAGATGTGAAGTCCACAAACATTTTACTTGACAGTAAATTGAATGCCAAGGTTTCAGATTTTGGGCTATCACGTTTAGCGGAAACGGAGCTGTCTCACATCTCCACATGCGCCCAAGGGACGCTGGGGTACTTGGATCCCGAGTATTACAGAAATTACCAGCTCACTGATAAAAGTGATGTGTATAGTTTCGGCGTGGTTTTGCTGGAACTGGTGACATCGCAGAAGGCCATTGATTTCAGCAGGGAATCTGGTGATGTGAATCTAGCAGTGTATGTACATAATAAATCGGGAAAAGGAAGGGTCATGGATGTTCTCGATCCTCGGTTGAAGGAAAACGCTTCGCAAGTTGTTTTGGAAACCATGAAAGCGGTGGCGTTTTTAGCAATGAGTTGTTTGCAGGAGAGGAGGCAAGAGAGGCCCACCATGAAAGAAGTGACAGAGGAATTGCATTATATCATGCACATTGAGACATCGGGCATTGTAGATGAAGATAGAAGCGAAGAATGTGGACCACTCCTTGGCTTTCAATCATAGCGGTCCAGTGCAATCTCATCATCTCATCTCTAATGTCAGACTTCTCATCGTGGAAGATAGTTAAACATCGGTTTCAGGTCAGACTCAGGCTTGGAATTTTACTTTTTGTAGTATGTATTTTGGGTTTCAACACGTATCTGACGGCAAGCTAAAAATTTAACCTATCACATATGACTTTTTTTTATCTCTCCAACCAAGGATTTCACATATGACTTTTTTTATCTCTCCAACCAAGGATGTCTGATTTTAAATTTACACGGTCAACAACTATAATACCAATACTATTTAAGGGATTTTCCACTTAGTATAACTTTAAATATAAGTAGTTCGCTGCACTCTCAATTTCTCCGGTGTGCCCGTATTAAATCCACATTTCCGTATTAAATTCACAACTCTGCCGTAAAGCATAATTGCATTGAATATTTATCACTAGGAATTCAGGTTTCTAATAATTGTTATGCACTTTCAAGCTATATAATTGGGATTACTCATAGAATTTTTTGTAAAATATTTTTATTTTTGGAAACCAAATGTAATTGACTTTTATCTATACGATTCATGTCAATTTGTTGTATAATGCAATGTCGTATAACACCCATAATTATTTCTAGTTAGAATTTGTGTGTTTATAGCTAAATTGGTTAAGGGTTCAAACTTTGTACAATCCTAATAACCAAATTGTTGTCTCAACTAAAAACTTTCTAGAATAATCTTTTAAGAAGACACCATATGATTATAAGTTTTTAAAATGATTATTATATAATAATATGATTGATTGCATATATCAAATTCCAAATTTGATATGTTATTTATTTGTGTGAACTTGTCATATGCATTTTGAAACTTCACATATTCAAATTTTAATGGATTGAGATAGCATTCATGCTAATAGTATTGAATACACCCAAAACTTTAAATTTATTGACATAAGCGTATCTATGCACTTCACACTTTCTCAACAGTTGAGAGGCCATCCTGATCCCACTCGCATGCCCAATCAGAGTTTAAAATGTCTATAGTTTACATAGTTGCTATTAGTGCAGTGAAGCATTGAAGTATTTTGAGGTGTTTTTGACTTGTTAAGGAAATGCTAGGACTTACTCCCAATGTGATTGTTGAGGTTGTACGTTTGATTGAGGTGGCTAGTTTTATGAGTTTTATGAATGTACATGGTTTAAGGTTAATAAAAAATTAGTTGTTTCAGTGAGTGATATGCACTTGAGGTTGGAGGCTTTTCTTATTTTAAAAAAAAATCAAAATGCTATTGTGTATTTTTTAAAATAATTTAATTGTATTTTTTGGTGGACTTTTAAAAATAATTTAATTGTTTTTTTAGGTTTAATGTTGATTTAATTAGTTATACTATATTTTAGGTTGTTTTATAAATTAATTGTTTTAATGATCAAATGAAATTGAAGTTCAATTTAATATAATTATAACACATAACTCTTAAATAAGAAGTAAGGGTTAGTTGTTTTGCTTATATTTTCAAAACTCTGAAGAATTTATAATGCTTTGTATGAGTAAGAATAAAAATAAATTAGGGATATCTCATTATTATAAATCTTTTAGTCAAAAGCATGAAGTATGACTCTTAGTAGTTTTTTTCTTTATCAATTCTCTCTCTCACATACACACACATATACTAAATTAAAATCATATAAAATTTAAAGATATAAAAATTAATGGAATTAAGGTTTAATTATTTTTCATTATATAAATAGAAAGTTATCATATGAATAACAAAATCTATATCCTTAAATCCACTTTGCAAAATGAAATAATTTTTAATGTCAAATATTTTATAACATAAAATAAAATTGAGAATGAAATAACTTATTCCTTTAATTTGAAAATAAGAGACTATATGATTAAAAAGAGAGGGAATTAAACAAAAGATATTATTATGGAATAAAATTGCAACAATTAACATGTTTATGCTAACTTAGGAAAAACAAGGCATTTTTAGAAGAAGATTAATGAAAATTGAGAAGCAAAAGTAGTTGAAAGAGAGTTTCGAGATAAGGGGAAGTTGACATTCACAAATTTCGAGATAAGAAGAGGTAAAATGAAGGGCATGAAAAAAAGTCAACAAATTTCCATTTGACAGGCAAAAAAGATTTGAAATTCCAGGGCTGGTCACACTTCTCATGGTGGAAGATTGATTAAATCCTAGGCGTCTCCTATTTCCTACCCTATAGCAATATTAATGCTATCTGGAATAGCCATCGCCCTCTAAGTGACAGCACGTGGAGAGAGAGGGTGAGCGTGGAGAGGGCACTCCATGGCTATTCCCCTCACATGTCAGATAGCATTAATATTATTATAGGGTCGGAAATAAGAGTCGCTTAAATCCTATAGAATGACGGGGAAGAACAACCTACGTACAAATGGTTACGTCAGCAAGTCATCGTCATGACGCAGAGGACGACAAGGGAAGATGGAAGCACCAATCAAACCGCAGATGGTTTTATAGCGGGGTTAGGGGTATTCCAGGAGAGATGTGCAATACATTTAATAATTTTATTGCCTACTCTAGATCGGAAAGTTCATTTATATGTTTTGAAATAATCATTGTTGTGTATCATTTTAAGCATTGTTTTATTTAGTATTTTTATATTTAATCATTTTTTTTGTTTATACATCTTCATAAAATTGAATGATAAACCCATATATTGATTGTAATTTTAAAATATTTAAAAAGTTTATTAATTTTTCAATTTATATATATTTTTATAAATAATTATAAAATTTTATTTTAGTTAATAAATATTTTATTCTATCTTTTGGATAAAAAGTCAAATTAGAAACCAAACCACTTTAAGAAAACATGAAGATTCGTCGAATCCAGAAATTATTTTATTGGATAAAAAGTTAAATTAAAAAACCAAACAACTTTAGGAAAAGATGAAGTGTCATCCAATCAAGAAATTATTTTATTGGATAAAAAGTTAAATTAAAAACCAAACAACTTTAAGAAAACATGAAGAGACATCGAATCAAGAAAATGAAATGATTTATGGTTTCATCCTATGGCCCTCGGAATCTTATCTCAGGCTGATTTTGTGGTATGGGAATCTTATATCATAGTGATTTTCCTAATATCTATAATGATGAAATTTATTTATATCTTTTTTATTATGGGATATGGATAAAGACGTTGGAATCTTCAAACATATTGGGATTTTCAGAAAATAGCTTCTTTTTATTATGGGATATGGATAAAGACGTTGGAATCTTCAAACATATTGGGATTTTCAGAAAATAGCTTTTTAATGTATTACGATTTTCAGATGATATTATATATGTGGGAATGAGAGAAGTATGAAATTTTGTTATAGTGTATTTTTAATATATATATCTATATATATATAAAGAGAATACATAATGAAAAATAGGAAAGAAAATGGAATAGTTTTTAGAATAAAGAATGATTTTAAAGAAATTAAATATCTTAATTAAAATTAGCGGTTTGGTTTTTTATACATATATTATGTATGTATTATTTTATATTAATAAACTGGATTATTTTATATAGAATATATATTATTTTTATTGTTTAGAATTAATGAAGTTGATAGTTTTATGAAAGATGGAAAATAATTTTGATGAAAATATTTTAATCAATTTATTATTATGGTTGTGTTATTTGATAATGATTATGAATGTGTATATAAAAGATTAATAAATTATGGTTGACCTTGATTTACTATGATAAAGTTATGGTCGACAAAGGATCGATTATGATGGTTGACTATAAGTCATTATAATTGTAGATATACTTATTACCACCGAAATGATTAAGCTTTTATGTCAAGTTATTATTCAATTCAATAGGTTCATCGGAATGTCAAGAGTCTCCCACCATAATAATCTGCTTGTGAGTTGGTTAACGGAATCCCAAAAAGGGTTACATATTTGAATTCCAAAATTATTTACATTCTTGAATTTTAGAAATCTATTGGTTTACATATTTGAATTCTAGAAAGTAATGATGTTTAAGTATTTTATTAATGGATGTTTAATATTTTATTAATTAAATATAAATATAAAGATTTAAAATATAATTTAAAATATTATGTATTATGTTTATTTTAATTTATTTTAATCTGATTTTGTTTTTTTAATTTTTTTAATTTTATTAATTAAATAATATAAAAAATTAATTTAAATAAAATTATTATTTTATTATTTATTAATATAATTTATTTTCTAATATTTTATTATTACTTTAATTGAAATTTTATTAAAATATTATCTTTTCACTGGACTATAGAACAATTTTAATCTTCAAGAAATTTGTTAAAACAATCCATAATGGTAAGAAAACAACATGATCCACTAATAGTTATGCATTGTTGGAAAGAAAAAGACCTCAACATAATCCCTACCTGCTCATTAACTTCACATGAACACATACATCATCCGATACAAATTGACATAAAATTATAGAGCTTTTAAAAGACCTGTATTACTTTTAATTTTTAAAAATAAAAACCGTCAATTTTAATTTTAATTGGTGAAACAAATATAAAGCATATAATTAGTTGTAATGTATTTTTTAAAATCATTTATTATATTTTGCTCTTTAAAAAATTATTAATATTTTATTGGTCATTCCCTTTGATTTTTTCAAATTTCCTGTTGCAGCAGGATCACGAAAGAAATTTGAAGTTAATTAGGTTCCTTATGAAACGAATAGTCATTAGTCTTATCAACATAAATTCGGGTCGGAGGCATTCATTTTGCTATGCACGTAATTTTTACTTCTAACTCGGTGTTCGAATTACGCTGAATTGATGTTTTTATTTTTCAATTCTAAAAATTGATTTTGACATGCAAGTATTAACTTTTAATTGCAAATTAATATTAAAATTAGTTAAAATATTTGTAATTAAAATATAAAATTTTATGAATAAATAGATTTTAATAAATTTTTAATTTAGTTTTTAAATTATTAGGGTTCAAAATATATTTTAAATTTTTATATTTTTTTCCCTTTATAAAATATATTTGAAAATAGTTTTTTCGCATTTTTTATTTTTTTCAAAAAAATTAGAATTCCAATATTCTATGAACCATGAATAAGAAAAAAAAAAAAAAAAAAAATCTTACCTTCACTTCGAATCCTTGCTTTCATTTTTAAGTGTAAGAGTCTGTTTTAATAACCAAATATTATTTTGAGTAACAATTGTACCCTGAACAAATAAATTGGGCAATGAACACATACATCATCCAATCAAAGTTGGTGATTCATGGCAATCACACGCTCTCTTAATGGATGGGTCTTCCAGCACTTCTTGGGTTATTGCATTAGGATCACAAAAGATGCGTGAATTTAATCAGTTTCACTTTCATAAGAATACCATTAATTTTCTCATCATAATTCTCAGGAGTCGATGCTTAGTATGAGAAATTCTAGATTCTACATTCTAGATTAATTTGTTGATCTAGACTCCTTTTCTACATTCTAGATTAATTTGTTGATTTAGACTTTTCTGCCGTCTTGCTTGTTTCCGTTTTTTTTTCTTCTCACTTTTACATTATTCCAACATCCCCTCTAATGTAGAAATGGATTTTCTACAAGCCCAATATGCTTTCTACACAATTCAAAGTTCATCTTACCAAGTGGCTTAGTGAAGACATCAACAACATTTTCATTTGTATAACAATAAATTAGGTCAATTTCTTTTCACTGGATCTTCTCTTGCAAAGTGGTGTTGAACTTCAATATGTTTATTTCTTGCATGAAACACTCGGTCATGTGCCAATTTAATAGAGCTTTGATTATCACACATAAGAATGACTCGCTTGGTTTTTTCTTCACCTACATCTTCAAGAATGCATCTCATCCAAACAACTCCATGGTTGCACTTATCAAGGCTTTGTACTTTGCTTTTGTCGATGAAAAGGAAATAGTTGGTTGTTTCTTGTTGCTCCATGACACAATCCCATATCCAATATTGAATGCAAAACCAGAGGTTGAATTTTTGTCATCAGGATTTTTCTACCTAATAAAAATATAAATAGCATGCCAAATTAATATCAAAATTAATTACTCCCTTCATATAGTGAAGGACCTTCTTTCATGTTTCCAATGGCATTCCTTAGGCTCAACAATGAATTGACTAAGGATACTGACAATATATGCTATATTTGGTCTAGTAGTGGTGAGGTAGTTTAAACTTCCCACCAACTCATGATACAAAGTACCATTTACATATTTAGTGCCATCATCACTATATAATTTAGCATTTTGTTCTAAAGGTGTTCACACTACTTTAGATTCACTCATGTTAGATCTTTTGAGAATTTTCCTTGTATACTTGCTTTGAGTGATGAATTTCTTTCCAGATTCCCTCCGAATTTCAACACCCAGACAATAATGCAAATCACTGAGGTCCTTCACATCAAACTCTTGTGACAGTTGAACTTTAATTTCTTTAATTAATTGAGATGCACTACCTGTTATGATGAGATCATCAACATACAAAGATATCAAAGCAATATTCTCATTTTCATCCTTCTTGATGTACAAATTAGGATCACTCTTACTATTCTAAAAACCCTTCTGATGGAAGAAAGAATCAATCTTTTCATACCATGATCTTGGTGCATGTTTTAAACCATATAACAATTTTTTTAATTTACAAACAAGATGTTCCTGCCCCTTTTTAACAAATCCTTCAGGCTATTCTAAGTACACTTCTTCTTTTAGTTCACCATTTAGAAAATAATATTTCACATATAATTGATGTATTTTACAATGATGTTTTGTAGCTAATGCAATCATGATTTTGATTGTGTTTAACTTAGCTACAAGTGCAAATGTATCTTCATAATATATTTCTTCTTTTTGTGAGTACCCTTTAGCAACCAATCTAGCTTTGTACTTGTTTATACTACCATTTTCATTAAATTGAGTTTTATATAACCATTTTCAACCTATGGGAACTTTATCTTTAGGTAGTTCAGTTAACTCTCATGTATCTTTTTTATTATAGAGTTATATTCCTCATGCATTCCATCTGTCCACTCTTTAAATTTTTTAGATTCATTATTTCAAGGTTCAGCCACATTCATTACATGAGTCATTAATGCATAATATTTATACCTTATAGGGAGTTGAATTTGTCGTAATGGCTTCCTTGGAGTTATTCTACTTCAATATTCTTGTACACTTCTCAAAGTTCTCCTGCTTTCGTCTTCTTCTCTTCTTCTTGGCATGCTCTAACTACTTTGGAACCTGCACTTGTTTCTTTTCTTGTTCCTGTATCCATTCGCATTCAACATTCAGATTTATCTTGACATAATCATTATTATCAAAATATGTATTCCATGCACCATGATTATCCTCTTCATTTGAGTTCTCATGAAACACCACATCCCTAATTGCAATCAATTTATGTGATTTGGGATCAAATAATTTATATGCTTTATGATTATAAAAATAAATGGTAAATATGCATTTAACTGATTTTGCATCAAGCTTCTTTCTTTCATCTTTTGTAATATGTGCAAATGATTTGCATCCAAAGACTCTTAGATAACTCACGTTTTGTTTATATCCATAAAATACTTCAAATGGTTTTTTACCATATAAAATTTGGGTTGGACATCTGTGTTTCAAGTAAACAACTGTGTTAATAGCTTCTAACCAAAAAAACATTAAAAATGTTTGTACCTATTGTAAGCACATTCTACCAATGTTCTATTTTTTTTCTCTCAGCAACTCTATTTGCTGAGGTATTTTAGGCACTGTAATTTCTTTTTGGATTCCATGACTTTTTTAGTAATTCATGAAAACTCCTAATTTGTATTCTCCCCCTTGATCTGATTTGAGGATTTTAATGTTTTTACCAATTTTTTTTCAACCATAGTCTTGGATTCTTTGAAATATTCAAATACATCACTCTATTTTCTAATGAAATAAACCCAAGTGTACCTAGGTTTATCATAAAAAAATATAAGAAAGTACCATGCACTACCAAGTGATCTTCTTTGCATTCGACCACAAACGTCACTATGAATTAGCTTAATTGTATTTGTTTTCCTTTTTTCATTATGCACAAGGAATTTGTTTCTATGATGTTTTCCTAGAGCACATGCTTCAGATTACATAAGTTCATTTTTCAAAGTATCCTGTTATGCTCTTGACCTGCAAGAAGATGCCACAATACCAATTATACGAAGAAACACAACCCAGAAAACAGAACAAAATGAGAAATAACAACATGTATTTTATTATTCAGAGATGAAAGCAATGTTCACTTGTCTCTTCGAGGGGGCAACCTCCAATAGAGTAGGGCTTGATTACAAAATAAGACACGACGCCCCTCAATGGGGAGTCTCTAGCCTTTATATAGGATTCATACATGCAATACCATGGGTCAGTACTATGGCTCTCTTAATACCACCTATCTAATACCATGGCCGGTTTTCAACTAACTGTGGTCCCTTTCTTTAAATGCGGGTCAACCTCTTACAATTATTAATATGGGCTTTATTGACTCTTTACTAACTATAACTATGACTCGACCCTATTACATAAATAAGGGGGTTAGGGTTGGACCCTAACATGCCCTCCCCCATAAAAGCAGCCTTGTCCTCAAGGCTGAAGCTGCGGAAACTGTTGAAGAATAGTGGTTGGTTCCCAGGTCAAATCTTCTAGAGAGGTGTCTTTCCACTTGACGAGGACTTCCTTGATCGTGTGGCCGCGTAGATGTCGTTATCGCGTGTCAAGGACGTGTTCAGGTTGGAGCCAAATTGAACATTCTTCATCCAATTCAGGTAGACTAGTTTGAATTATTCAATTGTTCCCCACCAATTTCTTAAGGCATGATACATGGAAGACGGGATGGATTTTTGCATTGGGTGGCAAGGCTAGCTTGTAGGCTACTTCTCTAATGCGCTGAAGTATTTGATAAGGTCCATATAATTTTGGAGATAATTTCTGATGGCCCTTGTCTTTGAGTGATGTTTGCTTGTATGGTTGCAGCCTCAAGAATACATGATCCCCTTCTTGAAATGTTGTGCTCTAAACGATGTTGGTCTGCTTGTTGCTTCATGTGATTCTGAGCTTGATGGAGATTATCTTTAAGACAGGCTAGCATGGTTGCACGACTCTGTGGGAGTTGATCCACTGCTTGCACCTTAGAGCATCCAAGGATATAAGAAGTAGGTTAAGGGGGGATTTGACTATAAACTGCTTCATATGGAGTCATCTTTGATCCAGGTGGATGTTGGTGGCCACCCACCTATCCCATTTGGACCCCCACAACTGTCTCTTTCAGTTTTTCACTTTCCTTAATTATAGCGCAATTTACTATTTTTAGCAGTTTTTCGGGTCCTAAACTTCCGGAGCCGTTTTGAGGCCCTAAACGATGTTTTTTGGGAAATCCACCGCAAGCGATTTTTCTAATAAAAATCGCCTTTTCCGTCGTAGTCCTCGGAGAGATCTTTCCAACAGGCTATCATGCGCGTCAAACGGAGATAATACGACCAATTCGCGACCCCGGGAAGTTGGCTGTCCAATTCACCCCAAAACGGGGCCCACAATTTGGCGTCTCATCTTCTAGGGTTAGGTTTTGGAATGTGAAGGGTTTTTCATTGTTTCTCAATAATAAATAGGCCTTCGAGCCTCATTGTAAACACAGTTCGAAATAGTTCAGAGGCATGTAGCCGACACATCTCTTCTCAGAGATAAGCTACCATCGCCCTAGCTGGGTTATTTCTATTTGTAAGCATATTTCAGTATTCTCCATTAATGAAATGAAGTATTATTTCCACTGCATCTCTGTTTTTATGGTTATCGCATCTCTGTATTTATGGTTATCTCTGTAATCTATTGCTTTCCTGCTTAAATCCGGATCAGTGGTATCAGAGCGGTCTGCATTTTTCTCTATTTTTCTTTGCATGTCCCCATCGAGGTCGGGATATAAGGAGTTAGGGCTTGAATTGGTCGAACCTTTGCAAGACCAGCCTCACAAATCTCGACGACCTCCCATGGCGGATGAGAAGAAAGACGAGGGGGCAGGAGATCCTATCAGAATCTTGCTCGAAGAAGCCCTCGAGCGGCAAAGGAACACGATGATGGATATCTTTGCGCAGATCCTTCAGCGGCTACCCAGAGGTGACGCATCGGCTTCCAACAGCTACTCTGGAAATGCCACACCATTTAAGGTACAAGTTAATTTTGAAATCCCCATCTTCGAGGGTCAAATAGACGAAGATGTCGTAGATAAATGGTTAAATCTGCTAGATGGGTATTTTTCTGTTCATGAATTTTCAAGTCGGGAAAAGATTTTTTTCACTCTTCTCAAAGCAGCCCCCCACGTCAAGGACTGGTGGGAAACATACTGCGAGCAAAAGGGATGAAGGTACAGGCTCACTATTTTCAGCCGCCCCTACTTGGAATGACTTCCGGGATGCCATCAAGGAGCAGTACTACCCTGTCAAAAGCTATGAGGACAAATACATCAAATGGACCACACTGCGGCAGGGACGAGACCAAGATGTACCAGAGTTCACAAATATTTTTCATACCCTTCGCACACAGTTGGGTATCAAAGATTCTAAGTTGCATCTGGTACTAAAATACCGCGGCTGCCTACACATATACATCCAGGAAGAGATGGAATTCTTGAACATCTCCCTCACTCGGCACAGCATACCGGTACGCTGTCAAAATCGAGCAAAGGTTCAAACAGAAGAAGCGAGACTTTGGATCTGCAAATCCGAAGCCCAAAGGACAAAACCAAGGCGGGGTGACCCAAGACAACCCCTATAAGCTGCAAGAAAAGAACACCACCACGAAGCCGAAGAAGGACACAGGAAAGTGGTGTGAGTTCCACAAGAGTCCCACTCATAACACAAGTGAGTGTCGAACCAAGCAGTCGCTGGTGGCCGAGTTGAAGGCTTCTGAATCAGATGCATGTTCCGACTCTGAGCCAGAACCCGACAAGGGGAATGGCAAAGGGAAGCAGATCATTGATGCGGATCCTAATGCCACTGTTGCCACTGCCAAGATCCAAAAGAATGAGCCCAAAGAGCCAGAGGAGGGGGAACGTCTTTTCCACTCACAGATGTGGGTGAAGGGTTCGCCGCTGCAATTCATTGTCGACAGTGGCAGCCAAAAGAACCTCATTTCAGCAGAGGTCATGAAGCGGTTGGGCCTACCGACTACACTACACTCGCAGCCGTACAGTATTGGGTGGCTTCATGAAGGACGAGATCTCAAAGTTCGCCAGCAGTGCCGCCTTCCCTACAGCATCAAGCCCTTCACAAAAGAGGTATTATGTGATGTTACACCTCTGGATGTTTGTGATGTACTATTAGGCTAGCCATACTTGTGGAGGCGACATGCTGTGTATGAGTCAAGGCCTTGCGCTGTCATTATTTCTTTGGATAATTCATTATACAGGATACCGGAGGTAGCCCCACCTACTGCCACCTCTTTGATCACTGCTAAGAAAGGCAGCAAGCTCATCTCACAGACTAGGAAATTTATTTTCTGTCTGGTTTGTTCCCAAAGTAAGGGGAAGATCATTGCTACATCCATGACCCCCATGAAGGGTTCCTCCACGCAGCAGCAACAACAGAGGGATACAGTCAGAACATAACACAGGAACAACTTCTTCTCACCCACAGGGGTACCACACAAGTTTCAGGTGGGGAACAAAGTTTGGTTGCATCGACAAAAAGAACGCCTTACCAAAACCCATCAGGAGCTCAGGCCACTCCGACATGGTCCTTACACCAGTACCAAGGCTACGGGAAACAATGCTTTGAAGCACAGCATTCCTCCATTCCTTCGCTTGCACTGAGTGTTCAATGTGGACCGTCACTGACCATGCTTCCCACCATTTCTGGACACATTAGAGATTGCAGAACAACTCACCAGAGACCCAGCTCAGTAGAAGCTTCCTCATCTCAGGGAGGAACTCAACGCAATGGGGACCATTGCTTCCTAAGGGGGGAGGAATGATCCAGGTGGATGTTGGTGGCCACCCACCTATCCCATTTGGACCCCCACAACTGTCTCTTTCAGTTTTTCACTTTCCTTAATTATAGCGCAGTTTACGATTTTTAGCATTTTTTCGGGTCCTAAACTTCCGGAGCCGTTTTGAGGCCCTAAACGATGTTTTTTGGGAAATCCACCGCCAGCGATTTGTCTGATAAAAATCTTCTTTTCCGTCGTAGTCCTCGGAGATATCTTTCCAACGGGCTATCATGCGCGTCAAACGGAGATAATACGACCAATTCGCGACCCCAGGAAGTTGGCTGTCCAACTCACCCCAAAACGGGGCCCACAATTTGGCGTTTCATCTTCTAGGGTTAGGTTTTGGATTGTGAAGGGTTTTCCATTGTTTCTCAATAATAAATAGGCCTTCGAGCCTCATTGTAAACACAGTTCGAAACAATTCAGAGGCATGTAGCCAACACATCTCTTCTCAGCGATAAGCTACCATCGCCCTAGCTGGGTTATTTCTATTTGTAAGCATATTTCAGTATTCTCCATTAATGAAATGAAGTATTATTTCCGCTGCATCTCTATTTTTATGGTTATCGCATCTCTGTATTTATGGTTATCTCTGTAATCTATTGCGTTCCTGCTTAAATCCGGATCAGTCTTGGTGGCAGCATGATAGTTAGTATTATACCACCATTCAGCTAGAGGTAACCACTATACTCATTGATGTTTCTTTGTAGAAGTGAAGCGCCTGAGGTGGGTCTCCAAAAATTTGTTGACTACTTCAATTTTTCCATCAGTTTGGGGATGATAGGAAGTACTTAGTTGGAGTTGGGTGCCTTGTAGCTTGAAAATTTCCTGCCAAAAGTTACTAGTGAAGAGCGGGTCATGATCAGACACAATGGAAGTGGGCATGCCATGCAGTTTGAAGATCTTGTCCATGAAATATTGAGCCACCAAAGTAGGGGTAATGGGGTGGGGTAGGGTGTAAAAATGAGCATACTTAAAAATTCTGCCCAAAACCACCATGATGACTGACTTCGGAAGACCATTAATGAAATCCATAGAAAAATCCGTCCAAATTGAGGCAGGGATGGGCAATGGTTGTAAAGTGCCTGGGGACTTCACTGTTTCTCCTTTGTGGCACTGACACACATCACATTCAGCTACAAAAGTAAGAATGTTAGTTTTCATGCCTATCCAAAAGAAGGAACGACGAGTGTGAGCATAAGTCTTCTGAAAGCTTGCATGGCCTGTAGTGGGAGATGAGTGCAACTCTACCAAAATGCGCGTTTTGAGGGTGGATGTCGATGATATCACTACTCTATTCTTGTAGTGAAGAATCTCATCCTTCCAAGAGTAGCCCACTGTGGAATTAGGATCTGCTCGCAAGTTATTAATGAGTTGGGAGAGTGAAGGATGTGAAAACCATTCCTTGTGGGCTTCTTCAATCCAATCTGGAATGGGAAGAGAGATTTCTAGCAGGGTGTTGTCCTCCTCAAATTGGCGTGATAAAGCATCTGCTATGACATTTTCACGCCCTTTCTTGTAAATTATCTCATAATCATATCCCAGCATTTTGGCCAGCCATTTATTTTTCTGTGGTGAGGATAGTCGTTGCTCCAAAAGATATTTGAGGCTTTGATGGTCTGTACAGATTTGGAAACACCACCCTAATAAGTATGGTCGCCAAGTATCCACTACATGTAAGATGCACATCATCTCCTTCTCATAGGTAGATTGTCCCAAATGTTTCCCACTTAGTTGTTCGCTGGTGAAGGCCAAGGGCCGAACTTCCTGCATTAAGACAGCCCCAATACCTGTACCTAAAGCATCACATTCAATCACAAAAGATTTGGTGAAGTCGGGTAGTGCCAATACTGAAGTGGAACACATAGCCTGTTTGGAACACATAGATTGTGCTTCCTCCGTGCAGAGGAATGAATTTGTCTTGAGAAGGTGAGTGAGGGGTCTAGAAATGTGACCATAATTGCGGACAAATTTGTGATAGTAGCCGACGAGACCCATGAATCCTCTCAAACTCTTCAAGGTCTTTGGTCGGGGCCAATCCTGCATTGCCTGGACCTTTTTAGGATCCACCCTGACATTGTCACGCCCCACAATGTGGCCCAAATACTCGAATTATTCCAAGACAAAAGAGCACTTGGACAATTTTACAAATAATTTATGCTTCAGGATCAATTGCAAGAGCAGGTCTACATGCTGAAGATGTTTTTCCCAGATGAGGTTGTAGATGAGAATGTCATCAAAGAAAACGAGGACAAATTTTCTGAGATATAGTTTGAGCAGGTGATTCATGAGGCTCTGAAAAGTGGATGGGACATTACAAAAACCAAATGGCATGACCAGGAATTCATAATTGCCTTCATGAGTTCGAAAAGCCATCTTGGGAATGTCTACTTCTTTCATGCGTATTTGGTGATAGCCCAAGCGAAGATCTAGCTTAGTAAAGAATTGAGCACCATTTAGTTCATCCAACAAATCATCAACAACCGAGATAGGGAATTTATATTTGACCGTAAGCTTGTTGAGGGCCCTGAAGTCTAGACACATGCGCCATTCCCCATCTTTCTTGAGCACCATGACCACAGGTGATGAATAAGGACTGATGCTAGGACGAATGACACTAGCTTGCATGTGTTCCTTGATGATTTTTTCAATTTCATTCTTTTGGGAAAAAGGGTATCTATATGGGCGCACATTTTGTGGTTGTGCCCCTGGGACCAAAGTGATGCTATGATCATGTTCCCCTCTAGAGGGTGGAATCTCGTGAGGTTTGTCAAAGACCTACAGGTGGATGTTTAAGACCTGTTGCAGCTTAGGATGAATATGAAGAGTAGTGAGCTCGATGGCCTAGATGACATTAAATTGGGCAATAACTCCATGATGGCCCTTTTTTAACAACTTTTCCATTCGATGCGAGCTGATGATAGAAGGAGTACCTGCCTGGAGTCTGTGGGGGGTATGCGTGTGGTCATTCTGCTTAAAGCTCATATATAACTCCTGGAAATCCATTGTGATGGGGCCTAGTGTGCAGATCCATTTAGCACCCAAGACAATGTCACAACCACCCATGTTGATGGCAAACATGTGGGTATTTAGGTGGTAATATCCCATTTTAAGTTTGATATTTTCACAACGGCCTTCACATTTCATTCTCCCCCCATCAACAATCTAGACCTGGAAACTAGAGACTTGTCTGACAAAACAATGAACAACTTTTGCGACTCTATGATGGATAAAGTTATGTGTGCTGCCACTATCAATCAATACTACTACCGAGCGATGTTTAATAAAACATTTTATTTTGAGTGTTAGGGTCCAACCCTAAAACCCTTATTTATGTAATAGGGTCGAGTCATAGTTATAGCTAAGTAAAGAGTCAATAACGCCCATATTAATAATTGTAAGTGGTTGACCCACATTTAAAGAAGGGACCACAGTTAGTTGCAAATGGGCCATGGTATTAGATAGATGGTATTAATAAGAACCATGGTATTGACCAATGGTATTGCATGTATGAATCTTATATAAAGGATAGAGACTCCCTTTGAGAAGCATCATGTCTTAGTTTGTAATTGGGCCCAACTCTATTGGAGGTTGCCCCCTTGAAGAGGTAGGTGAACATTGTTTTCCTTTCTGAATAATAAAATACATGCTGTTATTTATTATTGTTATGTGTTCTGGGTATATTTCTTCACATATTTGGTATTCTAGTATCTTCTCGTAGGTCAAGAGCATAACAAGTGGTATCAGAGCACTTTCCAAGGCCGGTGGGATCTCCATTTTTAGCAGAATTGTTTTTGGCTAGAGACATGTTCCAGCGTCTTTAAACCACGAGATCTGTCGTTGAGCGCATAAACCTGCAAATTTGGGGAGGCATGCACGCAGGAAATAAAAGAGGTGGTCACGCTTGTTGGACTCCCTTGTAAACCCTGTGGGTACCCCTTCGGGTAGTAGTGCATTAGACAGAACCGCACACGGACTGTCTTCCAAGTACCCTCTGGGTATATCGGAAGCCCCCTAGGCTCTCTTGAAACCTCTCCATAGATAAATCGTTGGCCGTCTTGCTGCTACAAAACACCAAGAATAGCACTCGAGGAGATTACTCATGCATACGATAGGGTAGTCGAGTTGTACGGCTAAGGGTACGGTTGATCCTCCTTGGTTAGTGCCCTGAAAGATTGGGCCAAGTACTACTGTCAGACCCTTATGTATATTGCGATCTGTAGCACCTGACACTCCTTGAGACCATAGTTCCCTTGTCTCTCTCTAGATCACGCATCATCTTTGCTAGATCAGATCTAGCAGGTGGGGTTTTGTCGCAGCCGCAACAATCAGTTCCACCATTCAGATCTCTTAGATTTGCCATTCAAATCTATCAGATCCGCCAATCAGATCTATCAGATCCACCATTCAGATCTAGCTGTTTGGGTTCTGTAGCAGTCGCCACAATCAAATCTACCATTCAGATCTAGTAGTAGGGGTTCGATCACTGCCACATTCCTACTCATACTTTGCAGTTGAGGGTTCGCCGACAGATCTGACTATTTGTGTGGGCCCCTATACCTGGGCGTGATTCTCGCAGGACATTGGGCAGAATTTACTTTTCTGGGATTCGGCTACTGCAGTATTCCTAAGTGAGGAGTAAAACTCCTTTCAGAGTTAAAAAAGAAAAAAAAAGAAATGAGACCCTCCTGGGACGCTTATAGGAGACTTAGCCCATAAGAATCAGGTTGACGGGCTGAGCAAGGTGGTACCATTCACTTGTTAGCGTCAAAATTTCAGGTGGTCCCAAATTTTATTTATTTTTTTCATAGTAACGACAAGTGCACTAGATCGGTGCATGGTACAAATCAGAGCTCAAGCTATAGCCAATGAGAAGATCGACACCCTTGAACAAAAGTTGGACACATCAACAAAGACGATCCATACCTTAGATGACACAATCACAAAGGGCAAGTCAGGGGAACAATCAGAGGCATATGCTTTTAATGAAAACATTGAGGGCAAGTCTTACCATTCTCTTCACCTCTTTGGAAACCACCAGCAGTCCCAGCCGCAACCACCCAAGCTGGACATGTATAAATTTAATGGCTGTCATCCGGCCACATGGCTAGCACAAATGGAGCAATATTTCACATTGAATCACATCATAGATGATGCGACTCAGCTAAGTGTGGGTAGCATGTACTTGGACAACGAAAGATGGCAATGGTGGCAGTGGCATCAATGTTTCTATGGAAGGCCCGTGACTTGGCAGGTATTCGCAAAAGCCCTTTCGGACCGCTTGGACCATGAATCTAATTTTTTGGGTCGTTTTACTAAGCTCCGACAGACAGGAATAGTGCAAGAATATATTATATCCTTTGAAGCCTTAGCCTTCCGCACAGGAGGTCTATGAGATGAGTTCTACTTGTAATGTTTTGTCAGTGGTCTCAAAGAAGCCATACAAGCCCATGCCCGACTGCAACACCCAATCTCATGGCTAGATGCTTGAAAGATAGCTTGTAAAGTAGAATGCGCGTTAGCGGCCCAGTCAACTTGTCCAAATTTCATAGCCAAGGGTCGCCCCACCTAGGCTCCAAGCACTACACAAACACTTAAGGTTTCAAAAGGTGTCACCAGTAGAAATGGCAGAAAGAAGAAAGCAAGGATTGTGTTACTACTGTGATGAGAAATACTCCCCGGGGCATAAATGCAAGGAACCCAAATTATTTCAAATTGATGCTATTGATTACAGTTCATCGGAGGAAGCCCCACCATGTGAGGAACCATAGGAGGAAGATGAGGACAACCAGCCGAACAATGCACTCCTAGCTACACCTGACAAACCAGTTATCTTGCTTCATGCTTTGGCAGGGATTTCTTCTCCCTCTTGCTGAACGTATAGGATTTCTTCATGCTTTGGCCTTGCACCTCTTGCTGAACGTATAGGCTTTGTCACCGAGTAAGTGAAAAATTGCATGGTATATGTACATAGGTTATGTGTAATCTATACCTTGTACTGCAATTGTTTATACACTTGGAATGGTCACTGCAGTGCAGTGACTTCATAAAATATTATGTTTGTTGGTTCTACAATCTGATGTTTTGTTGTAAATTGTTGCAGACAAATTGCATTCTACACTGGACCAACAAGTGAGATTCTTATATGTATATGGACTATGTACTCATATTTGTGGATACAAGATATGAGCTAATTGATATATATGAGAAAGTGTTTGACATTTCAAAGTAACTGATGCAAATATATTGTTAATTAATTCTCCTATAGTTGGCGGGCTGCTCAACGCCACATGTGGAAATGCAACAGAGATGCTCATTGCAGTGTTTGCACTTTACCATGGCAAGACCAATGTGGTCAAGTATTCTCTACTAGGCTCTGTGCTTTCCAACTTACTTTTTGTGCTTGGCACATCTCTCTTTTGTGGAGGAATTGCCAACATGAAAAAAGAACAACGGTTTGACAAGGCATGTGATATATTTTTAGTTTTTCTTTAACAACCTAGGCCACCAAAACAAGTCCGACCTGCTCATGATATTCATTCATTAGGGCCTAACCATGGGTGTTGTATTGCTATATGACGTAGGTTATTTCTAGAATTGACTCCAGTCTTCTCATGATGGCTTCACTGTGTCTCATGCACCCTTGGCCCTTCAACAATCTATGGCATATAGTGAAGCAGCTGTATCAACATTACAACTGTCTAGAGTCAGCAGCATCATCATGCTGATAGCTTATGCTGCATATTTGTTCTTCCAATTAAGGACACAGACAATTGTTTGAAGAAGGCCCAGAAACAAAGGAGCTTTTTCTCTGAATCCTCAGCAGCAAGAATTCTTTGTCTTGGGTGGTTCCACTCCATCCCCATCTCCATATACATCCATAATATTAACTCTGTTGAGAGACAATTGAGACTTATAGGAATCTGAATTCAGCATTTTCTTCCTCACATTAGTGTAAATCTCCTTGACCACAATTTGGAATGCAGGCAATACATTTGTATTATCCAGAGCCAATTCATAGTCAAATGAATCCATGCATGATTGACTACAAGAAATGGCTTATCTAATCATGATTCAGTGTTTGAAGGCTGCCAATTTGACTCAGAGGAAGAGGTAAGTGACACTCCAATGGTAATTGGGGATCTCCTTCTAGATTTGCATGACACTGGCTTGGAGCTTGCAGCTCTGGATGAATCTATGTCAAATGGAAAAATTTTGTATCGTCTCAGATCGAAACTAGAATGTGTCTTGGAAAGGAGAGGAAAAAATGGTGATTTTTGGCACTCTAAATTTCTCGATTTCTTAGTGGCATTTTCTAATAGACGGTGCGATCGTGTTGAAAAGTGGCTTCACTGCAACACTGCAGAATTTTCTGGGAATGCTGATGTACAAAAGTTGCAACTGGACGCAATTTTATCACTTGCAGAACTGAAACAGGGACTCTATGTATGTGTTTGTAAATGTTCTATATGTTTTTGGCGGTGTGTTCTAGAGAAGGGCCATTCCTCTGATCACTCTTGTATGGGTAACCATTGTTGCGATGAAAAGTGCACATATTGCTCTCTTGAATCACACCAAGGAAATGAATTGGAGGAATGCCGAAACTTGGCAGGTCATGATGGGAGTCATGATTGCAAAAAGAAAAATCGCACATGTATGAAGCTCTGTTCTTTATTTGATAAATCATCTAATTGTAACAAATTTTGTTGCTTGAAGGTTGGCCATGAAGGTTACAAATTGCTACAAATTGGCAAATGCCTACAAATTGTTTATTCTAATAAAATAAAAAGTTATTTGCAGGTGGGATGTTGTCTTTTAACAAGTAGACTTCCAAGGATTGCCAAACTAAAGTCCCCATATGGATTATTAAGCAATGATGCATTTGAGATTAGGACAAATTCTATATCAGCATATTATTATACAACCTTAACTAATGCATTGACTAGCTTTTCTACTAGGCAATCAACTAGTGTAACGGATTTCACTTTGAGTGGATCTTTTCCAATATAATTGACTACAAGCAATGACTTATCTAATCATTTGACTATGAATTCTCATGGTGAATCTAATACAAAAATTCCATCTATAAGGGACATTTGTCTTCTCCAATGGTTGACTAAGACAATTGAAGTTGTTGATGCTAATGTGGGTACGATAAATGACTCAAGAAAGACTTGATAGAAATAGTGTGTTAGTGTTGCTTTCATGGCATGTATCCTAAAGGAATTGATCTCAATAGACATTCAGATGCACAAGTTTAATCTAAATGGGAGAATGATATGACTAAAGAGTGCAATTCCTTTGATGAAAAATAAAAGTTGACTTAGTTCCCCAGGCATAAAGAAAGAATGTGATGAAATGTCTAATGGTCTACAAGACTAAATTTACCATCTGCATAAAGAAAGAATGTGATGAAATGTCTAATGGTCTACAATACTAAATTTACCATCTACAAGTGTTATTGAGAAACATAAATTTACTTGTGACAAAAATCTTCTCTCAACAAGATCATATTCATATTAACTACATTGAAATCTTTGCACCTATTGCAAATATGAACTCTTATATACTTATTCTTTCACACATTATTCATTCTGTATAAGAGTTATAACATACATCCTACTAAAGAAATCCTTTTACACTTTGAAGCAAACCTCCATAGTGTGGTATAAGAAGATTGATTGATTATTAGTTTTGGTTTAAGGCATCATGAATTTGATTGTAGTGTTTATATTTTGCAAATGATGATACTTACATGTTGGTGACTTAATCATAAATGTGCAAGTGATAATACTTACATGTTGGTGACTTAATCATAAATTGAAGTAGTTTAAACCTAATTTTGGGTTTGAAAAAACAATAAATAGAGATATTTAGAATTACAAACCTGAGTGTGTTGTATTTTTCCTTATGGAAGCCAAGTTTTGCAAATGGATAACAATATATTTATTTACCTAAATATAAATCGCCATTCATTATACATGTTTAGGATGGAACAATATAAACCATTTTTGGCACCATATCAATCAAGAGAGAAATTGACTGAGTGTGCCTTTGAAAATTAATGGTACTCTCTACAAGAAGACTATTGGAGCCTCATTTACTTGATTCATAGAAGATTTGATATATTATTTGATGTTAGTGTGGTCTACAAATCCATGTAGGATATGAAAGAGAGCTTCTTAGAGGCCACAAAAAGGATTGTTTATGAAAGATACATATTAGCACAGTATGAAGTACTGCATTAAGAATATGAAACTAGTCAGTTACTTTGGTCTTGTAAGAAGCAGGCAGAACTATTGACCACTAAAATTGAATATAAGGGTGCATTTAATGTTGACAAAATCAATGTGAATCCACATAATGGATGAGGTTGGCTTCTCGTTTGAGCAATAGATTCCAATGTATTATGCAATACAAAATCTTCTTGTTCATAGTAAAATAGTGTATGTGGAGTCTTCATGCCCATTATTTGACAAAATAAAGATATTGTGAATCTTCTTGTTCATAGTAAAATAGTGTATGTGGAGGCTTCATGCCCATTATTTGACAAAATAAAGATATTGTGAATCTTATTTATTGCAAGATAAGTGATCACATCATTAATATTTTTGCAGAGTCATTAACAAAAGACAAGTTTACGAAACTTTGAACTATGTTTTGGATTTAAAAATTGCAATCATGGTAGAGTGTAGATAAGACAATTTCACCTCTAAAAAGTTTCATATAGTTGTGTTGACAAATGAGCTTTGAAACATCAATTTCATCATACAATTTGACCTTTTATGGATATTGTTGATTCACAATGGAAGGTCAAATTACTAATTGGTTAGATTCGTCCAAGGTCCCCAAGTTATGCAAGTCGAAGTATCTAAGATAGGTCCCCAAGCTTTGCAAGTCAAAGTATCTAAGATAGGTCCCCAAGCTTTGCAAATCAAAGTATCTGAGATGAAGATCCAAATGCATTTAAGATGATTAACGTTGATTGTTTTTCCTATTTTAGATGAGTTACTTTTAATTTTAAGCCATATATAAATCATACCGATTGTCTTATCATTAAAATTATTTAGTTATCCATTTTATGTCAGGCAATGCTTACTTGTACTTCAACACTGTAAAGATATCTTTGAACACAACATTTTCTTGAAATTCATTATTCTTCGTTCCTGTAAGTCCACGACTCTCTAACAACCATTACCATTGACTTGAGTACATTTAAAGAACATTGTGATATACTTAAAACCCTAGTTTTAAAAATAAGACATAAATTCCTTGAGAATTCACTTTCTTTAGATCCTTTGAAAGCTCATTTACCATAGGAGTTCACGATTTGTTGTTAACTATCCTCGGCTGCACTTGGAGATGATACAGCACATAGAAACCTCCCGTGAAATAACAACAGAAATCTTATAAATCAGACAGAGTAAATCAACATTGCCACGAAATACCTGAAGTATCATCATCGTGGTTACTTCATAAAAAGTTCCAAACATAATACAAAGAACAATAGCACAAACAAGCACCACACACATTTGTAATAAACTTTTATTATTATGGGCTGATAAAGAAACAGAGGATACACAGCTATACAGAGGCCAACCTCCAGTCAAGTCGATCACAAACAATGAACTATGATCATCCAGAGGCCAACTCCATTGAATTTGCTATACAATTATTTACATATTTTACATCATCAATACAACGGTATAAGAAGTGCAAGTGATCAGAAGTGCCAGTGGATTCAAATGATTTAAGAAAGAAGGGGGAAGCACTGTATTAGCTGATCCAGCGAAAACATACCACTGACCAGGAATCTCTAAACAGAAAGGTGGGGTGCAGTTCCTATTCGATGAAGGAAAGCAAAAAATACCAGCAATTTCCCCAAATTGTCACCTTGTGCTGTACCAATCTCCTACCAAATCACACTCCTTTCAAATTCAGATGTTCAGCAAGAAGTCCAGAATCCAACGCCTTCTCCATCAGTCTGCCCAATTCTTGCAGATAGACTTGGGATCGTGCCTTCTACTTTTCAAAGGAAACCTCCAGTGGCTAAAAGGAGTATTTTACTTCCTACAAGGCCAAGAAGTGCTAAGAATCTATGTCAAGCACTAGAATCTATGTTAACACTGTGATTCATCAATGGTCTTTACCTGTGTAGTTTGAAGAGTTGTCATTTTGTAGAACAAAGACTATTTATCAGCTTGTAATTTGTACAACTTGTATAAGCAATTCTAGATTAGGTGGATTTAGTTCCTTTCTCCTACCACCACTGTAATTAGTGTTGTCTTCTTTCAGATCTACCAATTTTGCACACTTCTCTATGATGAGGTCAATTTCGCAATTCCTGGGTCATCAAATGACAGGGCCATGTTCGGCCAGTGTGGTGAATAGTTCTCCATTGCTGGTCTTCTGTTCGATGATCAAAAAATCATATTTGGCAAATCCCAGTGGTATTGTGCTTTCCAGATCCTGGCATTGCTGTACCCAATTTCTGTCTTTAGCAAGGTAATTGTCACAGTGGAAAATAGATGAACGACGATGGTTTTTAGAGAACCATCGTCCATACATACAACCTTCAAAGGCAATTACTTAATTCCATTGCAAGAGGCCCAAAATACAACATCTAAGAATAGGATTTTATCAATCCAAGACTGTAGAGAAAACGCTCTGAATTTGATTTGAAGAGATCACCAAGGGAGAATCGGATGGCAGGTTCCCTTGGAGGAGATTTTATATGCATACAGTCGTCTTTTACTTGCAAGATTGTTAGTCCAATTTCTTGGCGAATAGCTTCTACTGTCTTGGCATCAACAGGATTTCCAGCTGTATCAGTCACATAGAACACATCAGCTACCTTATCACCCCGCGTTGACACCTCTGATTTTGTAACTAACATCCCATTTTCTCTAAATATGCGAGTCACCTCTGACAGAAGCCCAACACGGTCGTTGGTGCAGAGTTCCAGTCACATACCCTGAATTCATAAAATATCATCAACAAAACTCACATTAAGCTGACTGATTTTTTTTTATGAACTTTGAATGCACCGGGTATCCCAAGTCTTAGGGTTTTGAATAAATTTCCACCATGGATTCGATCCTTGGACTCATACCTCTGATGTTCTTTGTCTAATGGCAGCCTCCAAACACTAAATCACACGCTGCTTCTCTGCTTCTGAATACACGGGGCAACCATCAGTATGCCTGATGTAGTACTCCTGTATCACAAAAGAGAAGAACGGTAATAAACACCCCAACTCTTCTTTAACCTAATTTAGATTCAATATTAATCCCATTAGGGATGTGATCTGAAACCACCTATGCCTGGTTTAACAAAATCAAATTAGGAAATAAACATTTGAAAAAAAACAAAGATCCTATGAAAAATCAAGTCCCTTGTAGTTGCTGGAACTATACCTGAAAAGTTTGTGGGCCTTGAGAGTCTATAGTGGCATGAAAGACAACATACTCCATATCTGTCAAATTGCAAACAATATCAAAGAGAAGCTTAAGTCTGTCTTTACACTGAACAGTCACCACAGAATACCCCCTCTCCAAACAGTTGTCAACAGTCACAAGAGGCTTGGCGTTGTCGTTGTCGAAGTATCTAAGATAGGTCCCCAAGCTTTGCAAGTCAAAGTATCTAAGATAGGTCCCCAAGCTTTGCAAATCAAAGTATCTGAGATGAAGATCCAAATGCATTTAAGATGATTAACGTTGATTGTTTTCCTATTTTAGATGAGTTACTTTTAATTTTAAGCCATGTATAAATCATACCGATTGTCTTATCATTAAAATTATTTAGTTATCCATTTTATGTCAGGCAATGCTTACTTGTACTTCAACACTGTAAAGATATCTTTGAACACAACATTTTCTTGAAATTCATTATTCTTCGTTCCTGTAAGTCCACGGCTCTCTAACAACCATTACCATTGACTTGAGGACATTTAAAGGACATTGTGATATACTTAAAACCCTAGTTTTAAAAATAAGACATAAATTCCTTGAGAATTCACTTTCTTTAGATCCTTTGAAAGCTCATTTTCCATAGGAGTTCACGATTTGTTGTTAACTATCCTCGGCTGCACTTGGAGATGATATAGCGCATAGCAACCTCCCGTGAAATAACAACAGAAATCTTATAAATCAGACAGAGCAAATCAACATTGCCACGAAATACTTGAAGTATCATCATCGCGGTTACTTCATAAAAAGTGCCAAACATAATACAAAGAACAATAGCACAAACAAGCACCACACACATTTGTAATAAACTTTTATTATTATGGGCTGATAAAGAAACAGAGGATACGCAGCTATACAGAGGCCAACCCCCAGTCAAGTCGATCACAAACAATGAACTATGATCATCCAGAGGCCAACTCCATTGAATTTGCTATACAATTATGTGCCAAACATAATACAAAGAACAATAACACAAACAAGCACCACACACATTTGTAATAAACTTTTATTATTATGGGCTGATAAAGAAATAGAGGATACACAGCTATACAGAGGCCAACCCCCAGTCAAGTCGATCACAAACAATGAACTATGATCATCCAGAGGCCAACTCCATTGAATTTGCTATACAATTATTTACATATTTTACATCATCAATACAACGGTATAAGAAGTGCAAGTGATCAGAAGTTCCAGTGGATTTAAATGATTTAAGAAAGAAGGGGGAAGCACTGTATTAGCTGATCCAGCAAAAACATACCACTGACCAGGAATCTCTAAACAGAAAGGTGGGGTGCAGTTCCTATTCGATGAAGGAAAGCAAAAAATACCAGCAATTGCCCCAAATTGTCACCTCGTGCTGTACCAATCTCCTACCAAATCACACTCCTTTCAAATTCAGATGTTCAGCAAGAAGTCCAGAATCCAACGCCTTCTCCTTCAGTCTGCCCAATTCTTGCAGATACACTTGGGATCATGACTTATACTTTTCAAAGGAAACCTCCAGTGGCTAAAAGGAGTATTTTACTTCCTACAAGGCCAAGAAGTGCTAAAAATCTATGTCAAGCACTAGAATCTATGTTAACACTGTGATTCATCAATGGTCTTTACCTGTGTAGTTTGAAGAGTTGTCATTTTGTAGAACAAAGACTATTTATCAGCTTGTAATTTGTACAACTTGTATAAGCAATTCTAGATTAGGTGGATTTAGTTCCTTTCTCCTACCACCACTGTAATTAGTGCTGTCTTCTTTCAGATCTACCAATTTTGCACACTTCTCTATGATGAGGTCAATTTCGCAATTCCTGGGTCATCAAATGACAGGGCCATGTTCGGCCAGTGTGGTGAATAGTTCTCCATTGCTGGTCTTCTGTTCGATGATCAACAAATCATATTTGGCAAATCCCAGTGGTATTGTGCTTTCTAGATCCTGGCATTGCTGTACCCAATTTCTGTCTTTAGCAAGGTAATTGTCACAGTGTAAAACAGATGAACGAGGATGGTTTTTAGAGAAACATACAACCTTCAAAGGCAATTACTTAATTCCATTGCAAGAGGCCCAAAATACAACATCTAAGAATAGGATTTTATCAATCCAAGACTGTAGAGAAAACGCTCTGACTTTGATTTGAAGAGATCACCAAGGGAGAATCGGATGGCAGGTTCCCTTGGAGGAGATTTTGTATGCATACAGTCGTCTTTTACTTGCAAGATTGTTAGTCCAATTTCTTGGCGAACAATTTCTACTGTCTTGGCATCAACGGGGTTTCCAGCTGTATCAATCACATAGAACACATCAGCTACCTTATCACCCCGCGTTGACACCTCTGCTTTTGTAACTAACATCCCATTTTCTCTAAATATGCGAGTCACCTCCAACAGAAGCCCAACACGGTCGTTGGTTCAGAGTTCCAGTCGCATACCCTGAATTCATAAAATATCATCAACAAAACTCACACTAAGCTGACTAAAATTTAAAAAGGATCAAATTTGAATGCACTGGGAATCCCAAGTCTTAGGGTTTTGAATAAATTTCCACCATGGATTCGATCCTTGGACTCATACCTCTGATGTTCTTCGTCTAATGGCAGCCTCCAAACACTGAATCACACGCTGCTTCCGAATACACGGGGCAACCATCAGTATGCCTAATGTAGTACTCCTGTATCACAAAAGAGAAGAATGGAAATAAATACCCCAACTCTTCTTTAACCTAATTTAGATTCAATATTAATCCCATTAGGGATGTGATCTGAAACCACCTATACCTGGTTTAACAAAATCAAATTAGGAAATAAACATTTGAAAAAAAACAAAGATCCTATGAAAAATCAAGTCCCTTGTAGTTGCTGGAGCTACACCTGAAAAGTTTGTGGGCCTTGAGAGTCTATAGTGGCATGAAAGACAACATACTCCATATCTGTCAAGCTGCAAACAATATCAAAGAGAAGCTTAGGTCTGTCTTTACACTGAACAGTCACCACAGAATACCCCCTCTCCAAACAGTTGTCAATAGTCACAAGAGGCTTGGCGTTGTCGTTGTCCTTGAGAGAAAGAGATGCCATGTCTCCAGTTCCATCGAGTTTATCATAGTCACGGTCAGCAAACATCAATTGATAAAGCCGCCTTTCTGTGTGAGTGAATCCCATTGACACCACCGTTTTAGCTTCTCTATGTTAATTCAATTGTCGTATGTTCAGCGGCTGCATCTAGACCTACTGGTTTTCCAAACAAAGGCACTATGCAAGGGTTTGTTGCCAACCTCTGCAATACAATGCATGGATGATTCAGAGGGATCCAGAGCGGCCTGGAGGGATCCAGGGGAGGCAAGTCCTGACGCCCGCTTGGAGAACACCATTGGAGAAACCCTACCTCTGGATTGGCGATTGGCACCCCGCGCTCTTCATTACCTGGACCGCCTCAGTGACTGTTTTGATCGACAGTTCCAGTGTTTGTAATCGTCTAACATCTAATCGTACGTTGTCAAAGGAGGACACGTAGGCAAAAATGGAGATGGATTTCAGAGGGAAACGCCTTACGGCGTAAATATAAAAATTTAATTTGAATAAAATTATTATTTTATTATTTATTAATATAATTTTTTTTTAATAATAAATGAACAAATAATTATTTTTTATTATGATTTTAATTAAATTAATATATATTTTAATAATATTATATTTCACTAGACTATAAAACATTTTTAATCATCAAAAAAATTATTTTTTATTATTTTAATTAAATTAATATATATTTTAATAATATTATATTTCACTAAGCTATAAAACATTTTTAATCTTCAAAAAAAATTGTTAAAACAACCCATAATGCTAAAAAAGCAAGCTGATCCACCAATAGTTATGCATTGTTTGAAAGAAAAAAGCCTCAACTTCATCCTTACCTGCTCATTAATTTCACATGTGAACACATACATCATCCAATACAAGTGGACATAAAATTACAGTGATTTTAAAGGACATAAAAAAATAAAAAAATCCATTTTAACTTTAATTGGTGCAACAAAGATAAAGGATATAATTAGTTATAATGTATTTTTTTAATATTTTGTAAGATATTAAAATGCTAATTAAAAAATTATTAATACTTTATTGATCCTTCCCTTTGATTTTTTGAGATTTCCTGTCGTAGAAAGCATCACGAACGAAATTTGAAGTTAATTAGGTTTTACGAATAGTCATTAGTCTTATCAACACAAATTTGGGTTGGAGGCATTGGTTTTTTCAGATGAAAAAAGCATTATACTCATTCATAAAAATATTGACATTACATTTCTTTAGAAACAGTGGTTGCATAGATACAATATAATGTGATCAGTCTATCAACCATGCAATAAATACTAAACAGTTTAGATGATTTTCTACAAATGGCCGTGTCAAAAAATACTTAATAGTTTAGATGATGATGATTTTTTTAGATAGCTCATTTGATACAGACCTGTATCATTCTACAAAGATTCAAAAAAAGAAAATTATTAAGTGCTGCATGAATTCAATCAAAAAATATTATCCGGGACTTGGATACACCCCAGTATCATTTTGCTACACATTGAATTGGTATTTTCATTTTCAATACTACAAATTGATTCGGATATAAAAGTATTAACTTTTGATTGCAATTTAATATTAAAACTAGTTTAAAAAATTGTAATACAATTGATTACAATATAAAATTTTATAAATAAATAGATTTTTTAATCTAAATGAAAATAATAATTAAATTGAGGATGGCGACGACAGAGTTAGCGCGACCACACCCTAACACGGGGTAGGCCCTCCGCAGTACACCTGGGTCTAGGCCGCAGTTTTGGTTCGTTCCCCCTACAGCTCCTAGTCCGTAACCGACCGACGACCCCCGTTCTTTCACTACCTGCTTACCTCACGAAATGGTGACTGAACTATCATTTTTGGTTTCTCGCTGTAGGGTTTGGTCTCCACCTGTGTTGGTTACTCCGGATTACGGCGGTAGCTGACATAACCCCCGGGGCATCAATAGAGAACGACCTTATAGATTATTCGCTCGAGGGCATCTCCATTTTCTGCAAGCAGACCAGTTCTGAGGCATATTTCCTATTCAGCAGGGAACTCACCGAGGTTATCGCTCTGATTCCGTCGCTTATGGGACAGCCCAGCGCCGTTATCGACCTCCTGGAAGTACCTGTTACCTGGCCGGCATCCGCTGCGCCCCCTGACGCCGATCCCCCATCATTTTGGCTCCAAACTAGCTGGCTTTGAACAAGCGGCTGGATCATCCGGCATATCCTCCCTCATCCTTCAACAACCTCTCATTTCCCATCTCAGTCCCCGCACAGAGAAGCTCCGCCCTATTCTGCTCACACTACCCTGCCCTTAGAGTCTGCACAACCCTCTGGTAGCTATACAAACGTCCCTCCCCTCCCGGACACTTTCCCTATTGGCCCTGCTTCGTTATCTCTAAACCCTAACCCTAACCCTACCTCTCCCAACCTTAATGTTGAAGAAACCCTTGAGGGGGCAGAGGAAGCGAAGCCTATTCTAGGGAAGAAGCAGAGGTGTGTCAAACCTAGGACACAGGAAGTATTCATCGATTGGGAAGAAGAATTTCAGTGGCAAGACACCATGGATATGGCGGCGACAGTCCTGGTTGGTAGGGTCAGGGGTAGGAACTACACCGTAGCGAGACTTAAGCAGTGGGTTGCGGAAATTTGGGGCCATCACCTGGCTGATCTTCCTATTGTACAAACTTTTGTCCATGGATGGTTTGCCCTACGTTTCGCTCGAGAAGAACACACCAAGTAGGTCTTATCCTCCTTCTGTCACATCGAATAGGCCCCGGTTATGTTAAGGAGATGGAGTCCGCTATTTGATTCAGATAGAGAACAACTTGGGGCAGGGCCAATATGGGTTCATCTCCCTGGTCTGCCTCTCCATTTCTAGACTGAGGATATCTTCAGAAGAATTGGAAATTCTCTGGGTACATACCTAGACTACGACAGATCCTATCTCTCTATGGGGGTCATGGCCTATGCAAGACTACTGGTTCACCTGGACATTAGAGGTGGTTTACAAGAAAAAGTCACTCTTCGTTGGAGGAACTATAACCGGATCCAGATTTTGGACTATGAGGGGGTCCCCTTTCGTTGCAGGCGCTGCCACAAGGTTGGACACCTCTATAAGGACTGCCCTCTCCTCGCGAAATCAAAGATGGGCAACAAAGGGAAGACCTCATCAGCGGGGGGAGCTCAAACACAAGCGGAACACTCGGATGGGGCCGATAAGATGGACACTGGTGCAGATGGATCCAGGCTTGCCTCGACGACACCGAAGAAGCACGGGAAAGCACCTCTTCGGCCACCTTCACCTCCACTGACCAGGTCTAAGGCGGCCACTGGAGTCGCGCTATCTTCGGGTATGTCCAATCCTATCCCTTGCTCTGCATCCATCAATTATTCATCTGCACATAAGGAGAACTTTAAGGAATCTGGGCAGGACCAGGACAAGCCTCATCCTTGTCTAAGCCACCCAGTCTGCCCCCTCAATTCTCATGTACTTGTTCCCTCTCAGATTTCCCCCACAACCTTAATGGAGACATCAAAGGAATCAATCCTTGGATCTGACCCCGCTCCCCACCAATATCATCTCTGATCGCATACTCGATCACCAATGTTGGATGCTATTGGCATTGGACTTATCCCTTCCTCCTCCATTCCGAAGTTCCCTTGAGGCAGACCTTCCTCCCTGTCAAAAGCTAAACAAAAGGCAGGTATTGAGGTGGCCTCCGGAAAACAACTTTCACTTGATAGGGTCCTTAGAGCACAGAGCCCTCTTCAGGAGTCTCCCCCATGAAGGTTCTCTCCTTCAATTGCAGAGGGATTGCCAGTCCCGAGAAAAAACTAGTGCTGAGGAGGCTTCTCCAAAAGGAGCCGATTGATCTGGTCTTCCTACAGGAAACATTGGGTGCGGCTGTTATCATTTCCCCTCTAATGGAATCTATGCTCCCGAGATGGCAATTCCAAGCCAGTGATTTAAATGGCCGCTCGGGGGGCATTGCCCTCGGATATAACCCTCGTACAATTAACCTAAAGGGCACTTGGGGGGGAATAGGGTTCATAGGGACGAACGTATACTCTACAGAGCTGGGAATTGAGATTAGAATGATAAACATATATGGGCCCTACCATCATAGAGATAATTTCTAGGAAAGGATTTTGGCAGCCAACATATTTGGAGGAGACCTATATTTCTCCCTAGGCTACTCAGAGTCTTGGGGTCACCATGCTCAAGCCGACCCCTTAGCGGGTTTCATTGAGCAGCTCCTTGATTTACACAATCTCATTGATATCCCATATCCCAAACTACCCCCAACCTGGAGGAACAAAAGAAGCGGGGAGGACAGCCTTGCCAGGAGACTGGATCGATTCCTCATCAACGAACAATTTCTGGAGTAGGGTTTCACTTATCGCTAGTGGGTGGGATCTGACAGACTATCAGACCATCTGCCAATTTACCTTGAAATCTGAGGCAATATTAGCAAACCTCAAGCACCTTTCAAATTCAACTCTACATGGTTGAAATATAACTCCTACATCTGCCTCATCTCTGACTTTTGGAAGGCTTATCCACCGGCAAGAAGAGGGAACATCACTAAAGGGTTCGTGGCCAACCTGAAGGAATTGAAGAAGCTATCCAAGATTTGGGCTCACAACAAGAGGTGTGCTAAAGAGCATCAGTTAAATGAGATCAAACTGGAGATAGCCAACCTAGAGGACAACAATGGAGGCACCTTCCCTTCAAATGAGCTCAAGGACAAGCTCATTGAATTAACTGTCAAAAGAGGAAACATTCTCAAGGAGAGGGAGGAAACCTGGAGATTGTGGAGCATAGCTATTTGGCTGAACGAAGGAGATGATAATTCCAAAATTTTCCAGAAATTTGCTAATGGAAGGAAGGTCATTAATACCATATGGAAACTGACAAATGAGCAAGGAGCTGAGGTAGATACTGATCCAGGTTCGGGTGTGAAGAAGGACCCTTCCAAGACCTTTTACTTTCGTGATGTGTTAAATTGCATTTTTAAAAGAACATAAATGAATACATGTGCATGATGTAAAGAAGATGGAACATGAAAATCATTAGCATGTGAAAACATAAGCATTGACAACGGAGTTCGTCCAAGAGGGACTACGTCTCTGGGCCTCGGTGTCAAGATGGTGTAGGCCACTGCATTAAGTGTTGTCAATAGTAATGATGTACATAAAAGGTGATGTCGTTATCATACTAGGAAAATGCCCTCATGCAGGAGTGGTGCCAAATATGTTCCAGTACAGAACTCTCAGTCAAAAGACTCCTATCAGTATGACACAAAACTCATGCACGATGAGAATCCCGCCAACATGGCATAAAAGGGATCTCAATGCAAACATGCATGATGAAAACATGAGTATCCCATCAACATACAACAAAGGGATCTCAAAACACAACATGATGAATCATGACAACAAGTACATCACATAGGTGATTCTGCGTCACATCAAGCAGGAATCATAAAAATGAGTAAGAAACAGGATCCCACATCAAACATCAATCAAGGACCTGTGCAGCACAATGCATAGCAAAAGAAGTACATGAACACTGCATATACCTCACAACCAAGGGCCATCTGAAGAAGCGGATGTCAAATTGCTGAAGTTGTTCAGACCATCGATCTCACGACATCAATCGCATGACTGCTTGCACATGGATGTTGACACCTGCATTCCACTTAGAAAAGTTCTTGAAGAATAGAATGAGAGAATGAGAAATATGAATGCACCATCAGATTTGTGGCATTGAATAGTGCAAAATCGACTGTCCAAAATCTGAATTCTGAGAAGTTGTGAATCTGGGGCTTAAGGAATCTTTTAGATTCCCCCTATAGATTCCCCAAAGATTCTGCTCCATGGGTGGATTGGAAATCTGCAACTCCAGAGGTGAATCTAGCTTCGCCATTGCGACCCTTGCGGAAAACCATGAAAAACGACTGTAAACTTGACTATATTCTGACATGGAGAAAAATTACCTCCTTAAGAAAATTGCAAGGATCATGGTTTCGCTCCCTGTTTTTGTAGTAATCATCATTCCATCCTCATACTGAAAATGGTCGAAAAATGCAGAACTCTGATGGAGACATGGATAACACCATTGCGTTCGTGGCATCGAGAAGTGCTGAAACCATATAAAATTTGTCAAAATCTGACAAAGTGAAATTTCAACCCTCCTGCAAAATGTTGCCTCGAACTGCGTGCCAAGATTCTGCCTCGTCCTGCTCCTAGTTCCTCCATCTGCCCGTGCACTGAGAAAATTGGGTTCTTTTAAAGTTTGGAGGGCGGATTTATCAATGAATTGGTTGTGGCATTGTGGTAAATTAAGGCATTAGTTGAGGAGGGGTCAGGTGGTCAAACCCCGCCCCTCCTATTTTTTTTCACATTATAATTTAAAAAAACCAAAAATATATGTGAATGGGGGTCAAGTCCGCATTGGACCGGAGGCTGATATGTTGGTACCGTTATGCTGCATTAATATTGGCGCATTATTGTTTATGGGTTGGTGGCACTGTTTACGGGGCTGCCTGCTCGGGGGCCGGCCCACGTGGGTTGGGCAGGTTCGACCCTCGTCGGTCCCCAACTAATTGCGTTGTAAGGTGTGGGGGTGTGGGCCGGGTCCACCGCAGGTGGCTTGCCCACCCCTTATAATAATTTTAATATAGGTATATGGTGTGCGGTTGGAGAAGGGTTTGGCAGGGTCATGGCCGCCAACCCAACATTTGAAATTTTAAAAAAATGTGGTGCAGTTGCGGTTACGCTGGCCATAAAAATTTTATTATGAAATTTTTAGGGTGCGACGATGGTGGCGGGGGTCATGGCCCACCACCAAATTTATTTATTTATTTATTTATTTATTTTATTTTCTTTATTTATTTATTTATTTATATATTTTTAAAAATAAATAGTCACTTTTAAATTTTTCAAAAATAAGGGATATTAGGCATTTTAATGAGGCCACAATTTCGACTGATTTCGGGGGCTAGGTTTCATGCCTCGGGGTCGGTCAAATTGTAGGACACTTAAACCTGGCCCACAACCCAACTTTGACCAAAACTTTGACTGGCTCGTTCTCCCTCATACGAGCTCGGATTGATGAACCGTTCACACCTCCGCGATCAGGACGACGAGATCTATGCTCTGGTCCTGGGTCGACATCATTCTGAACACTTTTATTTTCAAGTGTTCATAAAGCCTCTTTGTCCTATGCGTCTTTGGAGCCACCTAGATCAATCCTCCCCACTGAGGAGCTTTTGGTCCTCCAAAAGCATGAAAAATAATCTGCAACTTCTTTGTACCTTGTCTGCATCACAAGCATCCTGAAAAGGTCTCGCTTCCATCTCCTTCACCTTTGTTCTTCGGAGCCTTAAGCAACGAGCCGACACCTGCTACCTCTGCAACTTGTAGTACATTGTTTTGCAAATTACATGCTTGAATTTTATGACCAACTAATGACCCAAACATCCCACACTTGCCACGAGTTTATAACACATACTCGGTGGTCAAGTTTACATCAAAATGGATGCAAGACCTCAACTATGACAACAAGGCCAACTTATCATTGTTGCTTCAACAAGTGATGGAAAACACATCATCACTGCAACACATGATTTACAAACATAAGACCAAACACTATTGTTTTGACAAGTGATGGAAACATAACATCACTTTCACAGTTTATCATGCAACACCAAATAAGACCAGACATCATTGTTGCCGAACAAGTGATGGAAACACATCATCACTTTTACATCTTAAAATGAAACAAATGATTTACAAAAGCTTGACCATGAGCTACTAACATATCTAGAAACCATTTTTCACTTATCAAGGTGAATGGGTCGCCTCCTTGTGGCGCATTTGCTTGTCAAACAACTGCTTCACTTGGTTCATGCACCGACGCTTTGTCTTTAAGGCGCTGCTCTGGATGGAGCCTCCAACAAGTGGCTCTTTGATGACCACTTCTATCGCAATGACTGTAGTAGGTTTTCTTCCTCCATATCTACTTAACTTGTTTCTTTTCATGTTGTTGAGAGGGTCTTTCATGCCTCATCCTTTTTTGTGCTGCCATTCTTTTCCAACACTTAGAAAATGTATAGTTATGTAATCCACAAAAAGTGCATGTTTTTCAATGCCATGTTTTACGTTCATTATTATCAACATGATCATAATCGAAATGAACATTTGAAGATCGAAAGTGGTTATACCTTCCCTTGCTGTCTCTGATGTCAGTATGGTGATGAGAGCTTGCCTCAGCTCTCTCCCTATAATGGGCATTGCCGTGGGATGATGGGGATGTGTTCCCATCATTCTCTTTCCTCGACGATTTCAACGATGTCTCGGACGACTCTGACACCTTCGAGCACTCTCCTTTAGTGTATCTCGAGCCTGCAAATCGATGTTCGTGCACAACCTCCAAAGGTTGAGTTATGCCTTGGTTATTAACACCAAGTTCTTCTTTCTCCTCATGCCTCATCCTTGTAAGGAGCCTCATGTTTGTCCATGTAATTGAGATCTCCAAATCTCCAACAGAACTCATCCGTTGTTGGTGGTTCGCTAACTGTTGTGGCGCATTCCCCAACTTCCTTTCTGACATACCCAAGTCCTGTTCGACACAGTAATTCCTCTACTTTGATGGGGTTGACAATGCGTTGGCCATTAACGCCCAAGCATTTTCCTTCATACCCCATTTCTTCAACAGTTTGGAGACAATTCATGTGGTATGATTTTCAAAAACAATGAAATCATCATCATGAAACATACATGAAGATGGAGAACTAATTTTTACCTCGCATGGGTCATGCTACAGCTTTTCCAAGGCCTCATCCTTTGCTTGCAACGGTCATAGCAAACTTTGTTTTTCCTCTTTCTCTTCATGTAGGTGCATCTTCAATTCAACATTCTCTGTTTGAAGATTATGTTTGTTTTGCTTCAGTTCTTCCAAGGCCTCTTCCGTGGCATGCAACTGAAGTTGCAATCACTCCTTTTCCTCTGTTGCTTTCTATAGAGTTTCATACATGATTTCCACTCTTTTGGAAATGTTAAGCATGGTCCTGTACATCACTTTTTCATCCTCTATCGCTGCACATTCCATTGTTCACACTGAAATTCACATCAATGCAAAGACCGCTCTGATACCACTTGATCCAGGTCTGGGTGTGACAAAGGACCCTTCCAAGACCTTTTACTTTCGTGATGTGTTAAATTGCATTTTTAAAAGAACATAAACAAACACATGTGCATGATGTAAAGAAGAGGAACATGACAATCATCAACACATGAAAACATAAGTGTTGATAACGGAGTTCGTCCAGGAGGGACTACGTCTCCGGGCCCCGGTGTCAAGATGGTGTAGGTCGCTGCATTAAGTGTTGTCAATAGTAATGATGTACATAAGAGGTGATGTAGTTATCATACTAGGAAAATTCCCTCATGCAGGAGTGGTGCCAAAAGATGTTCCACTATAGGAACTCTCAGTCAAAAGACTCCTATCAGTATGACACAAAACTCATGCATGATGAGCATCCCGCCAACATGGCATAAAAGGGATCTCAATGCAAACATGAATGCCGACAACATGAGTATCCCATCAACATACAACAAAGGGATCTTAAAACACAACATGATGAATCATGACAAGTACATCACTTAGGTGATTTCGTGTCACATCAAGCAGGAATTATAAAAATGATTAAGAAACAGGTTCCCACATCAAACATCAATCAAGGACCTGTGCAAAAAAATGCATAGAAAAAGAAGTACATGAACACTGCATATACCTCACAACCAAGGGCCATCTGAAGAAGCGGATTTCAAACTGCTGAAGTTGTTCAAACCATCAATCTCACGGCATCAATTGCATGACTGCTTGCACATGGATGTTGACACCTGCATTCCACTTAGAAAAGTGGCTGAAGAACAGAATGAGAGAATGAGAAATCAGAACGCACCATCAGATTTGTGGCATCGAATACTGCAAAATCGACTGTCCAAAATCTGAATTCTGAGAAGTTGATAATCTGGGGCTCAAGGAATCTTTTAGATTCCCCTAGATTCCTCAAAGATTTTGCTCCATGGGTGGACTGGAAATCTGCAACTCCAGAGGCGAATTTGGCTTCGCCATTGTGATCCCTGTAGAAAACCATGAAAAACGACTATAAACTTAACTATATTCTGACATGGAGAAAAATTACCTCCTTAGGAAAATTGCAAGGATCATGGTTCCGCTCCCTGTTTTTGCAGCAATCATGGTTCCATCCTCATACTGAAAATGGCCAAAAAATGTAGAACTCTGATGGAGACACAGACAGTGCCATTGCATTCGTGGCGTCGAGAAGTGCTGAAACCATATAAAATTTGTCAAAATTTGACAAAGTGAAATTTCACCCCTCCTTCAAAATGTTGCCTCGAACTGCATGCGAAGATTCTGCTGCTTTTGTCTCGAAATTCATGCCCACTCCTGGTTCCTCCATCTGCTCATGCACTGATAAAATTGGGTTCTTTTAAAGTTTGGAGGGTAGATTTATCAATGAATTGGTTGTGAAATTGTGGTAAATTAAGGCATTAGTTGAGGAGGGGTCGGGTGGTCAAACCTTGCCCCTCCTTTTTTTTTCACATTATAGTTTAAAAAAACCAAAAATATATGTGAATGGGGGGTCGGGTTCGCATTTGGCAGCCTACCCCCTAAATCCCGCACTGCCGCATTTAAATTTGGACCCGAGGATGGTACATTGGGACCGTTGTGCTGCGTTAATATTGGCACGTTATTGTTTATGGGTTGGTCGCACTGTTTACGGGGCCGCCCGCTCGAGGGCCAACCCATGTGGGCCGGGCGGGTTCGACCCCCGCTGGTCCCCAAATAATTGCATTGTAAGGTGTGGGGGTGTGGGCCGGGTCCACCGGAGGTGGCCTGCCCACCCCTTATAATAGTTTTAAGATACATATATGGTGTGTGGTTGGAGAAGGGTTTGGCGGGGTCATGGCCGCCAACCCAACATTTGAAATTTAAAAAAAATGTGGTGCGGTTGTGGTTATGCCGGCCATAACATTTTTGTTATGAAATTTTTAGGGTGCGACGACAGTGGCGGGGGTCATGGCCCACCACCATTTTTTTTTTTTTTATATATATTTTCAAAAATAAATAGTCATTTTAAAAATTTTCAAAAATAAGGGATATTGGGCATTTTAATGAGGTCACAATTTCGACTGATTTCGGGGGCTAGATTTCATGCCTCAGGGTCAGTCAAATTGTAGGACACTTAAACTTGGCCCACAACCCAACTTTGACCAAAACTTTGACTGGCTCGTTCTGCCTCATACAAGCTCGGATTGATGAACCGTTCGTACCTCCGCGATTAGGATTACAAGATCTACGCTCTGGTCCTGGGTCAACATCATTTTGAACACTTTGATTTTCAAGCGTTCATAAACCCTCTTTATCCTGTGTGTCTCTGAAGCCACCTAGATCAGATACCTTCCCTCACCTGGCCTCCCTGGCCACCTTTCACTTAAGCAGGTCTATTATGCCCCCCTAATGCTACCCTAGCAGAGATCATTAGAGTAGCACAACTGTTCCCTCAGTTCATTGAAAATGAGGATGTTGTGGAGCCTAACAGAAAGTCACTTTAGGGGAGATAAAGGCCACTCTGAAATGGTTTAAGAAGGACAAGAGCCCTGGTCCAGATGGGTGGTCTGTAGAGTTCTACTTGGATTTTTTTGACATTCTCAGACATGATCTGCTCAAGGTTATCAAGGATTGCAGGAAGATTGGACATATGCATGGGGCTATAAAATCCACCTTCATCGCCCTCATTCCCAAATCAGACAATCCATAATCCTTCAATGATTTTCAACTCATCTCCCAAATCAGATATTCCGACACATAGGACATAGTTAAGTATAACTTGGTCTAGTGTAGAGTTAGGTAAAGTGTGTTTCTTTACTATGTACTTTTGTAACTTACAATCCGACGGTCACGATATGTTCTAGACATGAAGTGATCTGACGGTTCATTCTCTCCTCGGTATTACCGACACTTGATTCGTGGCTTAACACCTGATTGGTCCATGATCTCTATTTAAAGAGCATGGAGGGTCATTTGTAAGGTGACCGTTCATGAGAGAAGCTTATGTAAGTTTTCTTTCTTTTATTAATAAATTTCCTAAAGTGGCCGCGTTGGCTCAGGCCGTGGACTATTTCCCTCTTTGAGGGCTTCAACCACGTCAAGAATACCAGTGTATTGATCTGTGATCTGTTTGTGAGCGGTTTCCTCTGGTGTTCTATCTGAGGAACTTACCCTGTAAATTCCTACAACGGGGTAGTTGTATCTCTTTTGGGCTCATCATATAAGTAGACAGGGCATTTAGTGGTTTGATTGTCTCTCGAGTATAAATTGAGAGAGGGATAATAAAAAGAGCTTAAAGATGTTAAGTATAGATGAAACATTATGTAATGTACCCTAGTTTTGGTAGAAATATCATTGTTTTGGTTTGCATCTTCATGTGATAGCAACCTTCATTCTCTACCCATTCTCTATATTTGACTCCCTATTATCTTTTCTCTATGCTCCTCCTTTATCTAATCTCTATATATTTCTAGAACTTGGAGGTTGGGTGGTTTGTAGGGAAGTTAAGGCCAATGCAATATTTCATTTTCTTTTTCTTAATTTTATTATCAAATCCAATTAAAGTTCAATTAATGGGTGGCCTGAATTGCTTGATTGGCCATTAGAGTCTATGTATCGTTAGTTTTGAGGATGTGATTTGACTCCCAACTGTCAAATGACTTGAACAATAGCTTTATCTCTACTCACATTTATTTCAATTTGGATACTGGAAGCTTGAGAGAAACTAGTGAGATAGGAGATTATAAGTTGAGGAGTCCCAAACATTGCAATTTTTTTTGAAGTAATATTACTCAATAATGGCATTCCTTTTAGAAGAGCTGATGATTTTTCGATATTATTGTTTGTCTCACTAATATTCCATGAATATTTCAACAATGTTTGTTCCTTTGCAATATATATGACGCTTTGTGAGCTTGAGATGCCCTAGTTACCTTTCGAGGCCAATGAATGATAAAGCATACATCATTTGACTATAGATCAACTTGCTAATATTGCTACTTTATAGATTATTGTGGGAGTATTGGTTCTCTTTAGCTGTTCTTGATTTATGATGCCTTAATTTTGAGATATTGGTTTAATATTCCAAGTTGATATCCACTTTTTTTCACTTTGAGTTAGATCTCCGCTACAAATTTTATCTGTGCAATTTGTAATGAATGATAGTTTATGTTGTCAAATTAATAGTATATTTTAATATGATTTTTTATTAGACTTCAAATGTTACAGAGTCTTTTAACAAAGTTGACCCCTAGGGGTACTTCGGAAGGTTTTCCATTGTCTCTTTGGAAACTCTTCCACTTTAGGCCAATGCTTTTCTTACTTTGAATTATTATGTGAAATGGACATTTTATATCAATGTCCAGATGGACTATGTTCGATCTATTTTTGTACAGATACTTCATTGTAAATGGGTTGAAATTTAGGTTGCAATTATTATGTAAAATGGGAAATTTAAATCAATATCTTGGGTGATTAGGAAAATTTCATTAACTTGCAACATATAGTATGTTAGCAATATGGAAACAAGGTTGTTAGCGAGTTTTGTGGATGATTAATATTATTGGTCCTTTCGTGCTCAGATTCATTCTTGCGCTGATAATATGGCATTGTAGCAATACATTGAATGGACTCCACAAGTTATGTGGGTCATGTTGCAAGGTGTGACATTCAAGTAACTCCCTTGAGTTATTTTAGTAAGTTAAAAATATGGTCTGCATGATTATAGCTTTTATAAAGATTATAGGTCATGTGTCAAACATTTTTTTTTAAAATCAATGGTTATAAATGTAATTTTAAGGATTGCTATAACTCTTCACATAATTCTTTAAAGTGTGCTAGCTCAATGGAAGAGTGTCTGCCTTACAAGAAGGAGGTTGATGATTTGATTCCACTATGCGCTAACATGAATTAATTAACGATTTTCTAGTTTATTTTTAATTAAATGTTTTTTATATCGATTTATTTCAATGGTGAGATATTTCTGAATTCATTGTTTTATATTGCTTTTAAAGAGACAAAAGTGATCTTTAAATAAAAATTTTATTCTCTCTAGAGAGACAATAGCTAGTATCAAAGACATATTGTCTCTAATCTGAGTGTTGTCTCTAGAGAGACAAAAATGAAATTGTCTCCAGAGAGACAAAAATGAAATTGTCTCCTAAGAGACAATAATGCTTGTGTTATATATTGTCTTTATAGAGACAATATTTTTTAAGACAATAATCTTTAAGACGATATTTTTTAAGACAATAATTTTTCAGACACCTGCTTAAAGACAATATTTAAGACAATAAACAAGTTTTTTTTGTCTTAAGTTAAGAAAATTTATCCAAAAATTGTCTCAAATATTGTCTTAGAACCCTCCTTTATGTAGTAGTGTCACTAGCACTCATATCCACTTGTATGGTCAACACTAGCACTCATATCCACTCTGAAATCTCATGACTTTTTCTCTTCTCTTCACCACACTTTCGAGCTTCCCACTTGATCCATTTAAGAAATAACCACTTCAGACCATCGTTGACATACTTTGCAAAGTTGACGCATCTCAACCTCCCGGAGCGTAAAGGGCCAGTCTTGATACTAAACCATCCCATGGAACTTTCATCATGTGTTGAATATATTGCCTTCCCTTATATCCACCAGTTAACTAGGATAACATTTTGGGTACATAATGTCTTCAGCAGACAATTCTACAACTTCACTTTATAAAATAACCTATACTGACGCTCCCGGAGCACAACGGGTCACACTAACTTGAACTTATTAAGAAATACCTATGACTAATGCTCCTAAAGCACGAGGAGTCACACTAATTTGTTGAATAATTGGTATGTTCCTTATAATTTAGGATTTTTTTTTTTTTATTGTTCTTTTTTTTTTCCTATAACACTTTAACAATACTTTAACAATAGCACACTCCAGCGTAATAAAATCACAACCCACACCGCACAATACATCTCGATAAACAAGAATACAATACTTTATTATTGGCCTTTTCAAGTCACTGCTAGCAAACCATCCTTGTTCATGTGCATCATCATGGCGTGGAACTCTTTCGTAATAAATTTAATATTCATTATGCAACATTACATCATTAAAAATCATGTAATGAACGAGAGAAAACAACTTTGGAGTAGTGATTATAAGTGATTTATGGCGTAATATGTGTATTTGACAAATATTTTGAAGACTTTTACATTTGGAGGCACCCATATTAGCCTTTTCATATTTATAGTGTCTCCTTCCTTCTGAACATACTGGTGATGGCACGTAGGGCAGGGTACTAGAACTAGGACCATAATATGTCTTCACTTAAGAAGCATAAAATACACATTTAGGAGATAAAGAGAAAAGCACGCATGACAGAGAAAAGCACGTATTTTCTTTAAACACGAGTGCCATACAATTGCACGGATCTGTCTACGTCCGCAAAGTGACCATGGTGTAACTTAGCGATTGAGAAGCCTTCCATGCGGATACTACATCTCAAAACATACAGCGAACAAATGTTTTCTCCATGCGGACTTTCAAGCTTCTGTACTTCGATTTGCACAGAAAAGTTGTGGCTCTGAAAACAATTACTAGAAATGGAACTATTTGTTGCATTGAACAATCATTATTCAGACCCCATTGCAATAAGATATTGGGACACATGAGTGTATGTTGCGACGGTCGGGGCGGTTGGTTTTCATGCCCCAGACCGGTATCGAATCCTGCAGAGGCTGGGCTGCAGCATATGATGTACTATGTACAGTTGTAATTAGACTTATATAGCTTCTTCAAGGGGGTTCGCCCTCCTCTGAAAAAAAAAGATATTGAATGTTGATCATCCCTACACAAATCTGATTCCAGATAGGAAATATGTGATCATCGTCCAATCTGCACCAATTCACACAAGGCTCCTTATTTTGAAGGCAACTGAAGCGTCTCTAAAATCAATATACATGTCCTTTTCTTCCACATTTTTATGCCATTTCTGGTACCCAATCTCATTACAATAACACTTAAAACAAAAGTAATGAACATATCTACAAATCTACAAAATAGACAAGAATAACACATAAATTTCACACTAAATTAATCTGATATCACCCACTCTATCCTTTTTTATTTACAAAGCACTAAAACTCAAGGCTTGCTCACATATTTTTGGCCTTCCCCTAGGGGAATCAAGTTAGAATAGGCTTTGATACAATGCTAGAAATTAGAGAGAGAGTGATTGTGCACACAACAAATCACACACTATGTTTATTCATCACATAAAGCAGTTCACATATAAGAATTAGATAGTGACTTCTAGATGATAAGGTCCGAAAAAGGTGGATCTGTGACTCATAGAAAACTCACATATATAGGGAAATAATTACTTCCACAATTACACCTAGATACTCACAATGACAACTCACGACAACTTGGAAGTTATGGAAGCATTACTTCCAATATTTGAATTATAATTTAGTATTGAAAACAATTATAAAACTTAATAGATATATATACTTTTCAATCCAAATATAAAATTATATAAATAAATTAAAATTAAAATTAAATTTTCAAATTATTAATTTAGTTTATTTCATTTTATACTCGGAAGAGTTAAATTATTTTTATTAACCGATAATATATTGATAATAATATAATAATAATAAGCGGAAAAAATAGTAATAATTTCAATTATGATAATAGGTATATCTATTTCAATCTCAGGTGGCATTGAGGTGTTTTTTTTAAATGGACGACCTTATATAAGTTTGGAGGGCTTTGATTTCACAAGCATTTTTCATTTTGCACATTATGAATGTCTTAAATAAATATTTTAATAAAAATCACATGACATGTAAGGTGACCAGGGGAATCGACAACCCATCATTTGTGCATTTCAACTGGAAGAAAATATGGATCTTTGTACAGCCTGTCAGAGATGCAATGAAGATAAGGGAATGGGATTTTGCAGGTGTGGGCATGACAAAGTTTATTTAGTAATATGATCGGATCAGATTGTTGGATCGTGTTTAGTGATTGGATCAGATTGCTAGATCATGTTTAGTGACTGGATGATATCAGATTGCTTCAATGTTACTACGTCCATGGCCTTTGCAACTCACTTAGTTTCTATACAGGTTTATAGGCAAGCAATGATAAGTTGTTTTCTTCTCTGATGTTAATTGGAATGCTTGGTGACCATTAATAGCTTATCAATATTTTCCATTAATTTGAATGTTTGGTGATCATTAACTGTCATTGAGTATTTTTGTGTAAATGCAAAATATTGTAGGGTCAGAGCTTATATGGGCATGGATCTGGTGAATAACCTTGGATTAACAACTCAAGATGACCTAATATTGTGGAATACCACACTAGTTTTGCAATGTGAACAACAATCGACCAGGTATTTGGGGGAAACCATTAAAGAAATCAACGGAGAAGTTGAATGCAACGGTGGAAATTAAGTCTGCTAGAGTTGAATTACTCTAGCAGACTTGAAAGAGACTTGTTTATGTGCTACCATGCCTAAAAAATGATCAAGACTCATGTAGGAACGCAAAAAATACAGATAACACATAAATACAGAGATGCAATAGAAATAAACATCATTTTATTAATATCAAAGAATTGAAATATGCTTACATGCAGAAATAGAATAAACTAGCTTGGGCAATGGTATCTTATTCCTTAGAAGAGATGTGGTGGCTACATGCCTCTGAATTTTGTTACAGTGAGGCTCAAGGGACTTTTTATTAGATATCATTTTGGGATTCAACTGTGTTAAGTAAGTCATTCATCTATGACCATTTCCATGAGAGGTACTAGTCATAACTCACTAATTTCTTATGATTTTTGAATAGTTCACTTAGCACTCATTACATCAAGTGATTCTCACAAGGGTGAAGAAGTGGGATTGAAACTAGTGAAATGAATCACGTAGAGTCAATCATCAATTCCGGGGCTTGCACACGGTAACCTGGACTTCTCGGGAGGTCACCCATCCCAGATCGCCTTTGGCTCAAGCGTGCTTAACTGTGGAGTTTTCCCCACAATCAAGCCTACTTAGCTTGCTACCCCATTTGCAAAACCTTAGCAAGTATTGTTCCTCATGAACCATTCATGTAGAGTTCCCTTCACTCTTTTTGAATTTAAGTATTGAGGGGTTTTTGCAGTGCATTATATTAGATATCATTTTGGGATTCAACTATGTTAAGTAAGTCATTCATCTATGACCATTTCCATGAGAGGTAGTCGTAATTGACTAATTTCTCATGATTTTTGAATAGTTCACTTAGCACTCATTGCATCGGGTGATGCTCACAGGGGTGAAGAAGTGGGATTGAAACTAGTGAAATGAATCACATAGCATCAATCATCACTTCTCAGGCTTGCACCTGGTAACCAAGACTTCCCAGGAGGTCACACATCCCAGATCGCCTCTAGCTCAAGCACGCTTAACTATGGACATTTCCCCACAATCAAGCCCACTTAGCTTGCTACCCCATTTGCAAAACCTTAGCAAGTATTGTGCCTCATGAACCATTCAAGTAGAGTTCCCTTCACTCTTTTTGAATTGAAGTATTGAGGGGTTTTCGTAGTGCATTATATTAGATATCATTTTAGAATTCAACTGTGTTAAGTAAGTCATTCTGTTAAACACATACATGGAGGCAACATAATATTAAAGATAAGCATGAGAGTATATCTATTATTAAAAAATGATATACATTTATAGTACATTCATATGACCTTTGGTTTTGTATTCCAAAGTCTCTTGGACTTCCTTAGACTATTCAGCTTCCACACCAACCCTTAGAGGATTAGGTTTCCAACATTCCCCCCCTTAATCCAAAGGGTTATGTATGAGTCAAAGAAGAGAGATGTAATACAAAACGTGCAAAAATGCATGGAAGCACTAGGCTGAATGTGCTCTCTGAAATGTTGGTATAAGGGAGGTGCTTTAAGGATGACCGCCAACACTGGAATGCTTAGTGCAGTTCCTAGAACTCTTCCAAGTCTGGCATGAAGCTTAGGTCTTCTGCTAGAGGAAGTGCTCCTGATGTTTTGAAGAGGGAAACCTTCAACCATGAAAGGGAGGTCTCATCCCGCATAAAAAGGGAGAACCTCAACCTGAAAAGGGAGGTTTCAACCTGTGATGGTTTAAGGATGACCAACAACTCTGGAATGCTTAATGCAATTCCTAGAACTCTTCCAAAATTGGCAAGAAGTTGAAGTCTTCTACTAGAGGAAGTGTCTCCAATTCTTTGAAGAGGTATCACCGACTGAAGGCATGTTCAAGGGCATATTTGTCTTTGGCTACAACTCTGAATCTGGTATGGCAAGTTGTGGCTCAGGCTCACTTGATGTGGCTTTGAAGCTTGTATATGACCATCATTTCCCCACCTATCAGATACAAGGTGAGATGAAGGAGAAAACTCAACTGCAAGACTGTTCAATACTGTAGAACAAGTTCAGACATATGATTGAAATATCTTCTTGGTTGTTGATGCCCATTGCCAAGAAGAAATCCATCCTAAATGAATCTTTGTTCTTGCAGGAGGTTTGTACCTGAAGCATCTGTTTGAAGAATGACTGGTTTTATGACAGTTCTTACATGGATGAAGATCAAAACAATGATCTTTCATATGGCCAACTCGGTCATAGTGTTGGCATTTTACAATTTGTTGTGGCTGATGTGGAAGAGGAGCAAAATCTGGAACAGCTGAAGGTGGACTTTCATGAAGGAATCCAGCACTCTGAAACTGAATGGGCTTTGAGTAATCTGGAATATGAAAGGAAACCTCCTTATCATATCCAATACCTATTATGTTCTTGTTGTGGACAAGCTCTTCCAAAGTTCTGATGACCGACTTGTGAAGTGCAGACTGAGCTTCTGCATCTGCATGTGACTTTGCTTCATTGGGCACTAAATCTGAATCAATTATAAGATTATTGTTTTTCTGTTTATGGGAGTCTGTTTCAATATTCTAAACAGAAACAGGTTCAGAATGATGACTCCACTGCTGTAATTCTTCCTACTGTAGTTTAGATTCAAGCTCCAAAAAGTCTATCTTTTCCTGTGTATTTTGCAGACATGTTTTAATATCACATAGAGTGTTCTTGTTGATTTTAACTGTGTCTTCGACAATAGATTGTATCAGAGTTTTGAAAAACTCTAATACACCACCAATTAGAGCCATAACAAGTGCACCACTATTAAAATAAAAGTGTAATAGTTCTAATGGCAGGAAATGACAAAACTGTCCTCCAAAAAATATTGCTTTTAATTTTCAACTTTCTTCCTTCATTATTAGATAAAAAACTAATTAAAAAAACTTCAATACCAACTTCAATATACTATGTTGATACTTCATCTGAGAATATAAGCCAATGGAAATAGAATAGGAAATACAGTGTAGCCAATGGAGGGTGTCTGCCTTATTTCTTTATGAAATTTTGCTGAGTAGAAGGTGGAAAATTTCAGTCAAAGATGGCATTGGCCTATACCTATTATTGACAATAGATGTATGTGAAATCTGTTAATCTTTATACTTAAGCACATCCAAAATGAAACAATTGTTTGACTTGTATGACCGGAATTCAAATAAAAATTAATCCTTTTTTTGATAACATATCGGGTCACAACAGGTCCGTTAACCCACGCACATGTTCATGTGCGATTATCGTCTGATCAATCAACCAACAAATGGTCTTGATGGCTGGAACTCAACGAGGTTTTAATCCTGTTGTATAAAACCTTATTGCGTCCATTTCTAACGTTAACCTGTGCGCACTTTCAGAAGTGATATGTGTCTGATCACCCATTAAACAGATGGTCTGATCACTCTGAACCTTAAACTCTTTTTAATAACCACATCGCGTCCATTTAAAATGTTAACCTGCTTGCATGTTCTGACCTGATATACATCGATCTCCTCTGATCAGATGGTCACCACTTCCCCACGATTTCCGTCAATTTTAGCAGTCTGCCAAATTTCTTTCTCATCCCCCACTTTTATATTGACTCCAGTCTACACTTTGCGGCCACAATACTCCTCCAGGAGGGTGATATTGACGGGACAAAGGCTATCTTTGATGCTACTGTAGAGTGGTGGAGCAGAAAGTTATTGGGACTCAAATGCGTGGGCGTGAAGATAAGTGGATTCAAACTCAATAGTTGTAAAACATTTTGTCATTACTATCCACCATGATTATAATACCCCTATCCAAAATGACACTCAGATGCTTTACACAATAGAGAATGCTTTCAGCTAGAGAAAGATCACCATACAATGCAACTTTTGACAATGATGTAGCCTAAGCCGCACATACCCACAGTATGCATATAAAATGCATGTCATATACATGCCAAGGAATTTTAAAATTCTTTTTTAGTAAAACATTCCATAACCCAAGGCTTAATGCTCTTTAATTAAATGCTTAAGCGGAAGCTAATAAAGCACATATTAATCAGATTACACCCGTGGATCTTCTTACCATCTAATTCACAACAAACCTAACCAATCAACGTCAACCTTGTGTCTCATAGCTGACGTATTTAGTTCAACATTTTACCTTTGTACGCCCAAATCTCCATTGTCGATCTGTTTCGTCCAATCCAACGGCTATCGCATCACCCGCTCGCCAACTAGCTTGGACAATCTCCATCGTCGATCAATCCCACGTGATCCAACGGTTATCCCGTAATCTCGCATGAATTATTGCACAATCCATAACAAGTCAAGAGCATGCGAGAAAAGTGGTTTTATCTTTCCATCGTGTGCTACATGTCAACCTATCAAGTTAATCACGTGAAATTGTAGAATGCCATTTACATCTTTTAGGGCGCATGAGATATTGCTTACCACCTACGAAAACAGCTCCATTATTCTACACGTTTTCCACCCTTGTGTTGACACGTTTTCCATTTCTTAACTTAATCTTCTGAGATAAGATCTTCGTCACTCATATTCCATTAACCCTGTCCATTGATCTGACTGATCCAACGGTTACTGTGCACTGTTTCCTGATTCACTAGACCTCGAGCTGGAAGGATTTCCAGCCTCCAACAAAGTATTAATTCCGCCTATTCAGCTTCCTGTCCTGCTTAAGGGTTTCGGTCTTAGCTTCGAGCTTCTTGGGAAGTCACCTGTGGACGAGAAAGTTGCAGTCCATAAATCCTCTAATGTGGCAGCAAGGGAAACATTCATATAACTGGACAATGTATATACTAATATGATTTAAGGCAACCATAGTCATTGTGTACAGTCGTGGTGTACATGCAAACACAATTTCACTAATAATTTCACTGATAAGGAGTAGGTATTATGGTGCGGAGTCAGGAGTATTAACTGTGTGGAAGGAGAGGCGTTAAACAAGAAACAGTCATGGTAATGCAATATTATGAACATGGTAATACCGCATGACAATCACTCCTTGTAAAGCAAGATAATGTTCATCCAAAACACAGTCAACACATTACCATTCGACGTAGAATATCATTCAATGCAGAATATGTATCGAATATGTATGGGCGCAATACATACTTACTTCACCCATGGCACTCACCACGGTCATCTCCGTCTTCCACGCAACACAGACTTTAAAGGTCGTTCGATTTCCTATCAAATGTAGAGCGTTCAAGTGCAGAGTCTAGGTGGGTGCATTTTTTCTATTTGAGGCAGTGGATAGAGAACCCAACAAAAATCTAGCTGAGAGAGGTCAGATGGACAGTGTGAAGCATGAAATAGGCATGCACACAATAATAATAGTTTTATCCGCAAGAATGCAGAAATGACATGCATAGAGAGGCCACAACACAAGTGGTTCAAATTGGAGCAGGGTAGGAGTACGCTTGCTCTGATACCATGTTAAGCACATACATGGCGGCAACAGAATATTAAATATAAGCATGAGAGTATATCTATTATTAACAAATGATATACATTTATAGTACATTCATATGACCTTTGGTTTCGTATTCCAAGGTCTCTTGGACATCCTTAGACTATTCATCTTCCACACCAACCCTTAGAGGATTAGGTGTCCAACATCATCTATGACCATTTCCATGAGAGGTACTCATAACACACTAATTTCTCATGATTTTTGAATAGTTAACTTAGCGCTCATTGCATCGGGTGATGCTAATAGGGGTGAAGAAGTGTGATTGAAACTAGTGATATGAATCACATAGCATCAATCATCACTTCCGAGGCTTGCACCCAATAACTAGGACTTCTCGGGGGGTCACCCATCCCAGATCGCCTCTGGCTCATGCGCGCCTAACTTGGGATTTTTCCCCACAATCAAACCGACTTAGTTTGCTAACCCATTTGCCAAACCTTAGCAAGTATTGTGCCTCATGAACCATTTAAGTAGAGTTCTCTTCACTCCTTTTGAATTTAAGTATTGAGGGGTTTTCATAGTGCATTATATTAGATATCATTTTGGGATTCAACTGTGTTAAGTAAGTCTTTCATATATGACCATTTCCATTAGAGGTAGTCATAACTGACTAATTTCTCATGATTTTTGAATAGTTCACTTAGCACTCATTGCAATGGGTGATGCTCACAGGGGTGAAGAAGTGGGATTGAAACTAGTGAAATGAATCACATAGCGTCAATCATCACTTCCGGGGCTTGCCCCTGGAAACCAAGAATTTCGGGAGGTCACCCATCCTGGATCACCTCTGGCTCAATCGCGCTTAACTGTGGAGTTTTCCCCATAATCAAGCCCACTTAGCTTGCTACCCCATTTGCAAAACCTTAGCAAGTATTGTGCCTCATGAACCATTCGAGTAGAGTTCCCTTCACTCTTTTTGAATTTAAGTATTGATGGGTTTTCATAATGCATTATATTAGATATCATTTTGGGATTCAATTGCATTAAGTAAGTCATTCATCTATGACCATTTCCATGACAGGTAGTCGTAACTGACTAATTTCTCATGATTTTTTAATAGTTCACTTAGCACTCATTGCATCAGGTGATGCTCACAGGGGTTGAAACCCTAAACAACTAATACCCTCACCCCAGGAGATGGAACATTTGTGGGCCCCGTTGGGGTTAGTTGGGCATCCAACTTCCTGGGGTCGTAAATTGGTCATATTATCTCTATTTGACACGTACAATACCTCATTAGAAATATCTTCCTGAGTACTACATGATTTGTTGTAGGCCCTTTCCTACAGCCATGGGTTTAATATAGATCTCAAAATCGTCGTTTAGGGGGTCAAGATTTCTCTAGAAGTTTAGGAACTTAAAATTTACTAAAAATAGTAAATGTTGCTATAAAAAAGGAAACTCATGAAACTGACTAGAGGTATAGGAGGAATAGGCAGGTGGATACGAATATCCACCTAGATCAGTCCTCCCTCCTTAGGAAGCAATGGTCGCCATTGCGTGTAGCGCCTTCATGAAGTGAAGAATTTTTTGTTGAACCTGGTCCCCAGTGAACCACTTTCCCTGGTGAAGGAGTTGTCCCGCTTTGACGACCACTACCACGCATTCCATCTCCATAGCCAATGCGTAGCATAATTTATCAATGAACACAAAAACACAATCGTTGCTATGTTTATTAGAAGGAAGGCCCGACATTTAATCCTTGGAGATGGATTCCCAAGGTTGACTAGGAGTAGGAAAAGGAGTATATAGGCCTTGCTTCTTGATTTTTGGTTTGGAAATCATGTAGGAAGTGTAGGATCTAATGTACTTCCCAACATCCAGTCGATGTTTCAGGCAATAAAAATGATTTTGTCGCACTACCATTTTTTTCTCTTCCTCAAAATGTCCAACGACCTCACTGTAGTGCACCTCCCAAATCATCTTGGCATGCTCACTTAAAGGAACAATTTGGTGTCCTAGGTGGCATAACAATTCATCCTGTAGGTTAAAGTTTATAGCTTTCTTGCCTTCCAAGAGCATCTGGTATGTGTTTCTGAAATCTAGATCGCTCTTGTAAAGATGCAGCCACCCCGCAGTCTAATACCCATAAACGTCGAGCATAGTGGTCAGTGCTATGATCGACGGTAGGCTAAGGCAGTCTGTAGCATTGCTGGTGATTCCCTTGTTGTACTTAATGTTTAAATAGAATTGTTGTAGTTATGTGAACCATTTATGATGGTGATCATTCTGCAACTTCCCTTATTTCTGTATGAACTGCAGGGGTCAGTGGTTAGTGTGGATGACCATTTCCTTCCCCAGAATGTAATGCTTCCATTGTCAACAGGCCTGCATAATGAAATACATCTCTTTTTCATAGGTGGGATACTTTTATACTATGTCTAAAAGTGTCTCACTATGATATGCCACTGGATGTACTTGTTGAGTAATAACTGTACCAATAACATAGTTAGAGGCATCTGTATCGATCTTAAATGGTTGTTGTAGGTATGGTAATGTGAGAACTGGTGCAGAGAAGATGTGATGCCTCAACTTAGAAAATGCCTTCTGTTGGGATTCAGACCAAAATAAATTTTATTTCACTCCTTCCTTGATGACTTGACTCAAAGGCCAAGTAATATGAGAGAACCCCAACACGAACCTGCTGTAGAAGTTGGAAAGACCCAGAAAGATGTGGAGCTCTGTTAGGTTGGGGTTAGCCAATCCCGAATGACTTTTATCTTGGTTTGGTGCACATTCACACCTCGCTCATTAATGATGTACCCCATATATTGAACTTGGGTCATACCAAAAGTGCATTTCTCCAAATTGGCATAGAACTTGTGTTGACATAGGGTTTGGAGGACCTCTCGAATATGGTTGAATTTCTCTTCCCAAATCTAGTTGAATACCAGAATGTCATCGAAATACACCACCACAAATGAGTTGGTGAAGGGTCACAAGATGTCATCCATCAACCTCAAAAAGGTTGTGGGAGCATTCGTCAACTCGAAAGGCATGACTATCCATTCAAAAAGGCCCTCCTTGGGTTTAAAGGCAGTCTTCCACATATCAGAGGGTTCGATAAGTACCTGGTGATAACCAAAATTCAAGTCAATCTTACTAAAATATTGGCCCCCTTGAGCTGGTCCAGAAGGTCATCAATGCGTGGGATTGGATACCTATTCCAGACAATGATCTTTCTCAGTACCTTATTGTCAATATAGAGTCTCAATGTCCCATCCTTCTTCTGTACCAACACGATCATGCTCACACAGGGTGATGAACATTGTGTGATGTGCCCTTTCTGCAATAGCTCTTGAATCTACCTCTTGATTTCATCATTCTCCATGACAGAGCATTGATAGATTGGTCCATTATGTAGCGGCGCACCCGAGGTCATATCGATAGAGTGCTTGACCTAACAATGTAGAGGTACCCTTGTGTGTGAGGTGAAGATGTCCCTGTACTACTGCACAACCTTGTCCATTTGCTGCAACCCTGCAGAGGAGCCCTGTTTGGAGGTTGTGGCCATAATCTTCTTCTTGCCCCGAGGGAAAATAATAAGGAAAACAAATTTCCTAGTTTGGGAAATGATCTCACTTCATTTCTTCACAATGATCAAAGAAATATTATAGCTGGTGCTACCTCCAGTATCCTATATAACTTATTTCCCAAAAGTAATAATAACAGTGTGAGGCCTAGACTAATATACAACATGTCACTTCCACAAGTATGGTTAGCCTAATAATACATCACAAACTATAAGAGGACCAACATCACATAGTACCTCATATGTGAAGGGTTTGATGTTCTAGGGAAGGTGACATTGTTGGGTGACACAAAGATCTCCCCCTTGGTGAAGTGACTTGATGGTATACGACTGCGGGTGTGGTGTGGATGGTAAGCTCAACTGCTTCACGAGCTTTACTGAATGGAACAGTCACTTCCCCTCCTTTGGATCTTTAGGCTCATCCTTCTGGATTGTAGTGGTGGCAATGGTGGCACTAGGCTCTGCATCAATAATCTACTTCCCTTTGTCATTCCCCTTTTTGGTTTCTAACTTAGAGTGAGAACATGCATCTGATTCAGAGGCCTTCAGTTTGGCCACCAGTGACTGCTTGTCTCGGTACTCACTTGTGTTGTAAGTGGGGCTCTTATGGAACTCACACCATTTCCTTATGTCCTTATTTGTCTTTGTGGTGTTGTTCTTTGCTTGCAACTTCGGCAGGTTGTCCTGGTGATCTGTAAATGAGATCTAAGACAATTAATAAGGTATTACAGACCTATGTGCATGGATTTGTCTATGTCATTTTATGCAATGGATTGATAAGATTGCAAAATGCACAGACAATGAAGCAGTAAAACAAAACATAATAGGCAACACATACACAACAAATTTAATAAGGAGTTCACCCAATTCTCCTGGGCTACATCTCCTGGTCCAACCTTTAGTGGTGGCCTCTCTATTATGTCTTCAAGCAGAGTTTTGTTTACAATAATGAGCTCAATTTGAGCCTCACACAAAAACAGATTACAATCACAAGAGCTTCACTTGAATCCCTCAAGCTTCCTCTGAGTACACAAACTCCCACACATCTCTCAATCTGCTCTAAACTCTGTCTCACATTTGCTTTCGAAGACTGCATGCCAGTTTTCTCTCTGTCTATGGATTTTAAAGCGAACTACACTACCTATTCATTTCACATCCTTGGCTCTCAGTCTCCCTGGCCTCTGAACACTTAGAATCCCCCTGCCAGTGTTTCTCAATCATTGTTTAACGTATGGAGGGGAGGTGGCCACCTATCCATAACACCAGAGTTCCCGAGTCTCTGAAATTCTTAAGACAACCGTGCTATGTTAAAACACAACGAAATGTATTTGAAATGGAGAAATCTGCCAAAAACTCATATATTGGACTTTAAAAGTCCTTAAATATGTTTCATTTCTCTATCGGGTCCATTCATAGATCGGCAATCGCATATCGGAAGGGCTCTGCCTCTCTGTATTTCGTTTAATACGAAACTACACTAAAATGTTGTAAATCCCCACATTCCGGACTTGAAATATTGTTTAATATCATTGATAAACCCTTTTGGTTCCACAACATCGCATCAGTGCTTTTCCCTTTGGTTTTTCGTTTGTTCGCGGAAATGAAATTTACAAAGGAAAACATAGTTTTCTGGACTTCAACATATATGCAATCCCGCCTATTAGATTATTGGGTCTGTAATATCGCTGCCCTAATGGGTATCGGCCCTGCCCCACTACATAGTTCCGATGCGATGCGGCGATGCAATATATCGCAATCGCTCATCGCAATAACCCTCAGGCCATTATAAAGCGCTCCTTTAATCCCCTAATAGCGATCCACTGATCTAATAAGGGTCGTCGATTCACGTGCTTGATCGACAGTCCCGATTCATTCTGCCAATCGCCGTCACAATATGTGTATACAAAGCGCCCATATCCTACCTATGGTCTCCGCCGATCGGATCTGGGCTGTTGATTGGCGAGATCTGCTTGCTCTGATTTAATGTTGTATTAAAGTGTCAATAGCCTTGTTTACTTTATTTTCACAGGTTTTGGGCCTCCTGATAGTGTTTTTCTCCATTCTGAAGGTTTTCTCTGCCATGCTAAAAGCATCCCTTTTGCGATATTTTCGATCCTTTAAAGGATTTTGGCATGATTTTTGAGTTTATGAAGATATAGAGAGTGTTTCTTGGATCCATTTGGATCATGCCTTCCCACTGAAAAGGCTTTTGGACCACCAAAAGTTGGTTTTCAAGCATCAATCAAGTGAGGATACAACTGCCTCACTTGTCCAATTTCTATCCATTTTGCACTGTTGGGTTTTGAACCTTTGAGTCCAATCCTTAGGTACTCAACATCTCCTCTGCGCGTTTTCCTCACCTTCCTGTCTAGAATTGTATCTTCCTACAACTCATTGAGGTATTCAGGCAACAGATCATCAATGGAAAGGAATTGACTTTGCCCTTCAGGATCTTCAATTAATGAAGGTTCAAACAGTCTTAAATTTTCTGCATTTACTACTGAATAGATGTGCATGTATGCTGGCAGATCAAGGTAGAAAGCATTCTCACCAATTTTCTCAAGTACCTTAAAAGGCCCATACGTTATTGGTTTTAACTTCTTTCCTTCACCTTGCATTCTATTCTTGCTGATATACAACCAGACTTGATTGCCAACTTGGAAGCTGTGCTCCACCCGGTGTTTATCATGCCTTGCCTTGTATTTGGCTTGGCTCTTTTCCAGTTGTTCCTGCACTGCCTGATGAATCTCTTGGATCTGTTCAACGAATCTGGTTGCTTTATCAACATCACTGTGTCCAACAACTGCTATATCTTTTTCAAAGACAAAATACAAGGGAGACCTTGGTATAAAACCAAAACAAGTCTCAAAAGGGGATCTTTGTGTATAAGAATGTTTAGCATGATTGTAAGCATGTTGCACATAACATAAATGCTCATCCCAAAGCTTGGGATGCTTGCTACATTAACCCCTGAGCAACTGGATCATTGTCCGATTGACTACCTCTGTTTGGCCATCTATTTGAGGATGAAAGGCTATGATTTTCTTCAGTATGGTGTCCATTAATTCCCACAGACTTGACCAAAACTTCCCAACAAATCGGGAGTCTCGATCAGATATTATGGAAGTGGGTAACCCAAAATGCACCCAGACATGCTGAAAGAACAATTTCGTTGTTTTTCAACTGTAATCTGTTTATTACAAGGTATTAAAATACACATTGTGCTGAACCTATCCACAATAACATATAAATAGTCATGCCCCTTTCTATATTTTGGCAATCCCCCAACAAATTCCATGGAAGCACTTTCCCAAGGACGAGAAGGGGCTGGTAGTGGAGTGTACAAGCCTAGTTTTCTATTGCTGGGCTTTCTTTTAGCACACATGGTACACCCTCTTACATATCTAGAAACTGTTGCATGCATTTTTGGCCAATAGCAGTATCTTTGTAGTTGTGCAATTGTTTTTCTTACACCAAAATGACCTGATATTAGAGAAGTATGTGCTTCCCTAATTATATTAATTCTCTATGTTTGTGGAATGCATAGATTTCCAAAATGATACAAGAGTTGGTCCTTAATATAGTAATTCACTTCTTCTACCTTTTTGTCATTACTTAAAGGTCCATATACATCTTTAATGTCTATATCTTGAGCATATTGTTCAATGTAGCTTTTATGCATTACTGAATTACGCTTAAGTATAGTAGATGAATTTATAATTGGTCTGGATAACATATCTGCAACTTTATTGTGTATGACCTTTTTATATCTGATGACTAAGTGAAACTGTTGTAGGAAACCCATCCACCTATAGTGTCTTGATTGCTGCAATTTAGTTTGTGAGTGCAAGTACTGAAGTGGCTGATGATCAATATGTATTATTGTTTCTTTGCCCATTAAGTAATGTTTCCACTTCTTCACACTCTGAACTAATGCATACAATTCTTTATCATACGTAGGATAATTAACTACTGCAGAATTAAAAGTCTCATAATGGTAGCATATGGGTTTACCATGTTGAATCAACACTGCTCCCATGGCATAATCACTAGCATCTGTTTTGATCTCAAATGGTTGTTGAAGATTTGGCAATGCTAGTACTGGTGTTGTACTAATTTTTTCTTTCAAGGTTTCGAAGGCTTTCTGTTGTTTTCCTCCCCACTGAAACACCTTGTTCAATCTTGTCAATGCATGTAAAGGAGCTGCAATTAAGGAAAAGTTAGCAATAAACTTTCTCCAATATTATGCTTCCCCTAGGAAGCTTCTAACTTCAGTAGCAGACTTGGGTTTAGGCCAGTTTACAATGACTGAAACATTAGAGGGATCTATCTTCAGTTCACCACCCCCTACAATATGACCCAAATAATTCAAAGATGTTTTTCCAAATTCACATTTTGATAATTTAACACAGAGATTTTCCTTTTTCAAAACATCTAGAGTCTGTTTTGCATGCTACAAATGTTCTTCCCATGTTTTACTAAATACAAGAATGTCATCCAAATATACATTTACAAAATCATCAATAAAAGGCCTGAGTACATCATTCATTACTCTCATGACAGTGGTAGGAGCATTAGTTAAGCCAAAAGGCATAACTAGTCACTCATACAGCCCTTGCTTTTTTTGAAAGAAGTCATCCATGCATCTTGCTCTGCTACTCTGACCTGATGGTAACCACTATGTAGGTCCAACTTGGAAAAGTAAATAGCCTCCTTCAACTGATCCAATAGATCATCAATGCGAGGAAGGGGATAATGATTCTTGATCGTTATTTTATTAAGTGCTCAGTAATTAATGCACATCCTCCACGAACCGTCCTTCTTTCTCACCAACACAATTGGAGATCCACATGGTGATGTGATGGGTCTTATGAACCCTTTCTCAAGCAGCTTCTATACATGCTTCTTGATTTATGCATTCTCTAAAGTGGATAACCTATACATTCCAATGTTAGGCAATGGAGCATCTTGCTACAAATTAATATCATGTACAATTTTCCTTTTTGGTGGCAGACCTTTAGGTTCTTGAAATAATATATCATATTCGGAAACAACCTTTTCTAAATCAGCTTGTTGTTTAGTATCACAACCCTCAAATATATTGGCCTTTTCAGGTTTCTTTTCCTTTACAACCATCAATAAAAATTGCTTGCATGAATTTACAATTCTTTTCATTTTCCCTGAGTTTATGAGAGTATAATTATTCTTGATTTATGAGCTCTTACAATATATTCGATTCCATCTTTAATGAGTTGATACTTATTTTCATCTCTATAGAATATGGCTTTTCTATCATACAAGTAGGGACATCCTAAAACAATCCCAAATATATCCAAGGGAATCATATCTAACTTAACCTCATCCACAAATGCTGACCCAAAAGAAAACCTAAGTTTACATTGTCTAGTCACTTGTAGTTTTGCTTTATCACATACCCAACCTAATGGATATGGCTTCTTGTGAGGTGTGGTTAGCAATCCCAATTTATTTACAATTGCTTCAGAAATTAAATTTACTTGTGAACCACTATCAAACAAGGTATCAATCTTTTGATGCTTGGAAATAACTCTAATATGAAAAAGCTCATATCATCTTCTCTCATTTTCTTCACTATCAATAGTTTAGGCAGAATTACTAGTAGATGCTTCAGAATTTTTTCCTTTTATACATGTGGCTGTAATTATTGTTTCATCACCTAAGTCTGACCCCAAATATTTTTGTATGGCAACAGTAGTCTTCTTCTTCTTGCCATCGAACTTATTGGGTTTCAGCGCTGGATGCAAAGACCAACAATGTTCATCATCATGTCCATCCTTCTTGCAGTGAGTGCATGAAGGTTTGGTCTTTTGTACAACATTGGACTTCCTCTCTTTCCATTTCTGCTTCCTCTTTTCCTTTTTCTTGCTTGTAGTGGGTTTTGATGATCCCCCAATCTCTGGGACCACATTCTTGCCTCTAGCCTCTAGATGTGTAGCCTGAACAGATACCTCATCTATGCTAGTAGGATTAAACATGAGAATGGTATGTCTCAAATAACTGTGTAGATCACCTATATACTTCAGCAATGTTTCAGGTGAGTCTAAGGAAATGCTTAGAATCAAAGCTATCTTTCTAAACTCTTGGGTGTAACTTTGTACACTTTAACCTTTTAATTGGCGAATATTTTTCCAACTCATCATAGCTTGCTGCATATAAGCTAGTGGATAGAATTGTTTTTTAATTGCATAAACAAATTCACTCCAGACAGAAAGAATTTTACCATGCTTCTTCAAGTCAGCTTGTGTTCTGCCTTCCCACCATACCAAGGCAGTTCCTCCAAGGTGTAGGCTGGCCAGCTGAATCTTACTTCTATCTGAGTCAATGCTCTGCACCCTGCAATACACATCAATCTGCCTAATCTAGTTATCTAGCTTCTCTACATTTAACTCTCCATCATATATTGGCAAATCAAATTTAACATCTAATTTAATCAAAGATGCTTTCTTCTTTTTATTTTCAGGGCTATCAGGAGGTGTGGACAGAGGAACTTCTTTTCCTTTCCCTTTGCCTTCAGAATGGCCATCTATAAGAGATTCTTCTGTTCCTTTGTCTTGTTTGGAAGTAGAAGAATCTTCACTCCAACCTTTCTTAAATTCTCGGTACATTTCCTCTACCATGGCTCTCATGGTCATGAAACTGTCCATGAACTGAGAGTCTGATTCCAAAGGATTTTCTTCTGTCATTTTCCTCTTAGGATAGACTCTACCAATTTCTAGGTTAGTTTCAATCAATTCTCCTTCTCCTAATTTAAGCTTTGATCTAGTTATCATTCACTAACAGTCTAGCACAAGCTTGTCTAACCTTAGCAACCTAAAGCTCTAATACCACTTGATCTGTAAATGAGATCTAAGACAATTAATAAGGTATTACAAACCTATGTGCATGGATTTGTCTATGTCATTTTATGCAATGGATCGATAAGATTGCGAAATGCACAGACAATGAAGCAGTAAAACAAAACATAATAGGAAACACATACACAACAAATTTAATAAGGAGTTCACCCAATTCTCCTGGGCTACATCTCCTGGTCCAGCCTTCAGTGGTGGCCTCTCTATTATGTCTTCAAGCAGATTTTTGTTTACAAAAGTGAGCTCAATTTGAGCCTCACACACAAACAGATTACAATCACAAGAGCTTCACTTGAATCCCTCAAGCTTCCTCTAAGTACACAGACTCCCACACAGCTCTCAATCTGCTCTAAACTCTGTCTTACATTTGCTTTTGAATACTGCCTGCCTGTTTTCTCTCTGTCTATGGCTTTTAAAGCCAACTGCGTTGCCTATTCGTTTCACATCCTCGACTCTTAGTCTCCCCGACCTCTGAACGCTTAGAATCCCCCTACCAGCATTTTTCAATCATTGTTTAATGTATGGAGGGGAGGTGGCCACCTATCCATAACGCCAGAGTGCCTGGATCTTTGAGATTATTAAGACAACTACGCTCTGTTAAAACACAGGGAAATGTATTTGAAATGGAGAAATCCACCAAAAACTCATATATCGAACTTTAAAAGTCCTTAAATATGTTTCATTTCTCTATCAGGTCCGTTCATAGATCGACAATCGCAGATCGGAAGGGCTCCACCTCTGTGTATTTCGTTTAATATGAAGCTACACTAAAATGCTGTAAATCCCCGCATTTCGGACTTGAAATATTGTTTAATATCATGGATAAACCCTTTCGGGTCTGCAACATCGCATCAACACTTTTCCCTTTAGTTTTCCATTTGTTCACGGAAATGCGATTTGCAAAGGAAAACATAGTTTTCCAGACTTCAACATATATGCAATCCCGCCTATTAGATTATCGTGTCCGTAATATCACTGCCCTGATGGGTATCGGCCTTGCCCCACTGCATAGTTCCGATGCGATGCAGTGATGTGATATATCACAATCGCTCATCTCAATAACCCTCGGGCCATTATTAAGCGCTCTTGTAATCCCCCGATAACGATCCGTTGATCTAATATAGGCCATCGATCTACACGCTTGATCAATGGTCCCGATTCACTCCGCCAATCGTTGTCACAATATGTGTATACAAAGCACTGATATCCCGCCAATGGTCTTCGCTAATAGCGATCTGCCGATCAGATTTGGGCCGTTGATTGGCGAGATCTGACGGCTCTGATATAATATTGTATTAAAGCGCTGATAGCCCTGTTTACTCTGTTTCCATGGGTTTTGGGCCTCTCGATAGTGTTTTTCTCCATTCTAAAGGTTTTCTCCGCCATGCTAAAAGCATCCCTTTTGCAATATTTTTGATCCTTTAAAGGATTTGATTTTCGAGTTTATGAAGATATAGAGAGTCTTTCTTGGATCCATTTGGATCACCTGGGTTGCCCCGCCTTGGATTTGTCCTTTATTATGTTGTTTGGAGGTGCCTTTAATTTGCTTAAGATTCTCAGATTCAAAGTTTTTCTTCTTCTATTTAAATTTATGCTCGATCTTGACAGCATATCGATAGGCAACGCCAAGCAAGCAGATGTCCAGGAAGTCGATATCATCCTGGATGTACTTGTGTAGAAAGTCGCAGTACTTGAGTACCAAATGCTACTCAAAATCCTCGATACCTAGCTCAATCTGAAGGGTATGGAAAACATTTGTGAACCATGACACATATTGGTCCCTTCCCTACTGTAGAGTGGTCCACTTTATGCATTTATCTTCATATCTCTCAACAAGGTAATATTGTTCCTCAATGGCATATTGAAAATAATTCCAAGTGGGTAAGGTTGAAAATAGTGAGGCTTCCTGTTGTGGGGAAAAATGCCTATGCAGGACGATCCTATCCACCTAAGGTGTGACAGTGCCTTAGCAACAAACGAGTACAGCTATACTAGTTTCTTCCTTTATGAAATGTGAAAGAAGAGAGATCAATAGACTTACTGGTGTCTTCCGTTTGTCCCTCGATCCAATCTCCCTTCTCTTTGGGTGTTCACAGCTACTTGCCTTCTTGCTTATCCAGCTACAACTTCCTGCAAGATCACAAGAGAACAACTACTTGCGACAAGAGAAGAACACTACACAAAGACAGATGTTCACATTCATAACTAGTTTATGATTAGAAATAAACCAAATACACTAATACATTTATACATCAAAATACATCAGCATATAGGAGAAACCAAGATAGCTTTATTGATGAATAACAAGGTTCAGGAAGAGATACAACCCAGAGGGCTCCAATCCAGCATCTCCTTCCCAGCAAATGGAATTCCTATCTTCAGCCCCTTCAAAGCATTAAGCACCCAATGATTCCAGTCTCAAACCAACAACAATTCTTTGCAATAACAAAATTCCAGCCCCCAGATCTCATGGAGGAGAGATCCATATATAGATGTTTGGAGAGGATGAGTCAGCTTGAGATCTGACTAGTGTCCTCTCCCTCTATCAGTTCTTGAGTCCACTTGGAGGTTCTTGCTTCCACTTGGAGATTTGGAACCTCTTACTCATCACCAGTCGAATTCCCTGAGGCAAGTGTCATTTTGGAAGCTTCATGGGTCTTGACACCTTGAGAAATGAGCCTGCCACTTGTCCACTCTCGTTCAGCGCAGGTAGCCTTTGTTCCAGTTGACATTCAACGCAGGTAGCCAGTGTTGGCTTTGACATTCAGCGCAAACATCTAGTGTAGCCACTGAAATGATCCCGAATTGACTTGTTTTTGAGCAGTTTCAGGTGGAGAACTTCTGTGAATTGCTGTGGTTTGTTAGCCTTGTTCCTCTAGGGGTAGGAACAACATGTTTTAGGGACTTTGGATCCCTTAGATTATGGACATTTCATGCTCAATGCTGTAAGGCACAAAAATGTCTATAACAGTTGCCCCCTAAAGTATGAGGTTGTTTATCGGGCGAAATGCTTTATCAGGGGGATCCGAAGTTCATCCAATGCTGGGAGGAGACCTGTAATAAGATACAATACAATACATTATCTTTTATACTGCTTTCATGATCTAGCTGAGGCGGGCATTCCCATGCTCAGCTTTACAAATACATTTTTCTGTACATAGAACAGACAATCGTCTGATGGTAGACTGATAATTTTGATGAAATTATCATCCTTTGAGTAGGATGATTATCTGCTGCAATAATGTACATGTTAATGTCTTTATCTTTCCTGAATATATATCGCAGCCCGGATGGATGAAACTAGATCCGGGGTCTTCAAACTCGTTCGATCTTCACTCTAAGTACAAGTCGATCCATGTGAGAATTGTTCTGAAGTCGAACATGGAAAGACATCGTTTGATTACCGGTCAATGATGTAAACCGTTAACAAGCGCGAGAGGAATCACTGATAATGATAATGACCCTCAAGGTACTACAATACAATTCACGTGGTGTGAATAAAGGACTTGGTGTCGAACACCACGCAAAATCTTTCGGTCGAAGGTCATTGATGTATACCTGTCACCGGAAGTGAGAAACTTGCCATTGTGGCATGCAAGCTTCAAAGTACTGAAGGGGTTGTTCCTAGATCAACTTCTTGGATAATGAGCTGATGTCGACAAGAAGCGATCCGTCAAAGGAGGGCCTTAATGAATCCCACATCAGTGACACGGAACGGAGCTAATGACTTTAATGGAGGTGAAAACGATCTGTGACATATGATTCAGGGTGGCGGTCATGAAAGGATGAAGGATAATGTATGGCAGTGGATGGGACACGGTTGACTCTTTCTGAACGACTTCTCTTGAACATATGGCGACACTGATACGATGGATCGGTAGCATTACCCCAAATATGGATGGTATGGCGAGACCATGGATGTGACCGGTGAATGAAACAACCCAACCCGATTGTGGTACGGAGGAAAAGTGTCATGTTCAAGAGCGACTTGCTACCATCAAAGTTTTCTTTAGTTTCTCCCAATTTTTCCCCAGTCATTGCTGACCAGTACCTCTTTATTTTTGTCAAGCTTGAGGAGGATAACATATGCTTGTTCTATAACCTGCCCTTCGGGCAAGCCCATCGCTATGTTTTAACGAGCCTAGCGATAGTGAAACTCGTTCTCGTCTAAAGACAAGTTTGTCGCTATTTAATGATTTTAACGAGTCTAACGACAAGGATAACTCGGTCCTTTTCATTTTTAGAGAGTCTGAAAAGGTACATAAAGTTAACTCCAAAAGTCCTTTTTCGTCATCTAATCCCTTAAGTCCGAAAAAGTATAAAACAATACAGAAGGGATGAGTTTTCGATAGTTTTAACGAGCCGAACAAAACAAGCGCTCGATCTTTTTGTGCAATAATCCCTCAGGTCCAAAAAGATTAAAATCTAGAGGAGGGATAGCTATTCCGGTCGCTTTAACGAGCTGGAAGGCCAAAACTCGGCAATCTTTTCATATTTTACGAGTCAGTTGAAAAGAGCTTAAAGAAGACTCGTCTTTTGAGGAACGAGTGATAAACAGGGATAGCAGCTGATTCCAGGTACAGGTTGGAATTTTCCAATCACGGCAGTGTCACAAGGATGGCTAGGTGTAATCACTCTTCGCAGCTGTTCCTCAAAATGGGTAAACAATCATATGGAGGTGAACGATCGGCCAAATGAAAAGTGGAGGTGACGGTGCAAACACGACCAAGGCTTTAACGGCTGATTATATTACATTCACAGTGGTTATTTACCGGGATAGTTCATTTTTTAATGAGCTTAAACGCGGATTGAAACACTTGCTCGATCTTATGTTTATTTTTTAACGAGCATGAACTATGCGCTAAAACTGCTCGGATCTTGCGTTTATTTTTTAACGAGCATGAACTTTATGCTAAAACTGCTCGATTACCCAGTCATATGATAAGAGTGTCTCATCAAGATTCTATTTTTTATGGAGCTTCATCTCACTAAGCTTTGCTCCGCATCCTTTCTTTATGCAAGTTAGGAAACGGCTAACCCAAAAAACAGATAAATAACCGCTCTTTGCTTGCACTCCAAAAGGTTTGCATGCCCCCAGGTATAAAGTATGATTTCAAGGTTACCCCTCAATTTGCAGATAAAACATTTGTTTTACCGGGAGAGGCCTACCTCTTTCAGGCTACCCAAAGATTGTTCTGTTATTCTTTCAACAAAACACTTCTTCGGCGATGTCTACCGAGATAAACAAAGGTGAGTGATGAGACCCGCCCTCTCACATAACTTTGACAAGAGAATCTTATTCCAGAACAACCCCTCTTCCAACCACGGACGGGGTACGGACCAGTCATATTCTCCCGCGGAAACCTACCCTATTCCCAAAGTTTTCCTGCCGAAGCAGGCCAGGACGCATGCCCCCTGGGTTCCAGTCATATCCTCCCAGATTACTCGCGCTCATCAGGAGGACGGACCATGGGTTGAGACACTTCTTGCATGAATAGACCATTTTGGGATGGTATATGACTATTTGCGATGCGTGATCCGGGAAATGAAAGTTGGTCCACGAGCTTGACCACTCTTCCTTCATGCGGAAAACACATTACTCTAAAGAGAGAGGAGACTATAGCTCCCATGCAATATATATAGTCTCGTCCAAGGAGTAGGTTGTAATCCAAGGGTCCTTGAACGACCATCACGTTCATTTGAACGATCTTCCCTTTCAATGTTATAGGCACATTAGGGAGGATCCCTAAAGGTCGATTGGTTCCTTTATCAAAACCTGATAGATTTCTCATTTCAGGTAAAAGCGCTGGCGAACCAAGCGCTTTCCAAGCAATAGAGTAAAGGATACTCACAGATGCCCCCTCATCAATGATAGTGCCAGCCATTACCATTCTGTATATTTGAACGATAATTCTGAATGGTATGCTTGTTGGCAACCGGGGTCTGCCTAGTTGGTTCCAGTCAAAGGACACAACCAGGTTGCTTGGTGGTGGGACCGAATAAACGGCCGGATATCGCTCTGACGAACTTCCTTCCTGCGATAAAAGAATGGGGGCATTGCCCCCTTGTTCATCAGAGTCAGTGTTGATGAAGAGAATTTGGACGGTGTCGTCTTTATTCTCCTCTGTGATGGTATCATTCGAAGATAGAGCCTCTGAAGGCAAAACCGGGTCAACTGCCGTATCAACCTGTTGACTTTCGTCAGGCATGGATCCAGACAGTTTATCTCCAATGATAGGTGCTTCGGCTGACCATCTGGGCCGGTCAGCCGGGTTCTCAACTAGTGAAGGACTTGGCAGGAGTTTTTGATATCCAGGAGGAAGTTGCGCTCGTAAAATCGGGCGATCTTCCAGAACTCTTTTAGCCTCGTCTAAGAAGGGACAACGGTGGATGGCGTGATCGCCTTCACACAGTTTGCAGGGAAATCTAGATTTCCCTCTCTGTCCTGTGACCTTACTTTCACTAGTTGATGGTGAGCAGTCAACATGGCTATCAGAGGTTGATGCTACCGAATTGTGCAAACGGGGAGACCAGTCCCTTAGTATTCGAGGGATACAGGGACAATCTCTATGGAAGTGGTCTCCCTTGCATATGACACATGGCGATTTAGGCCTTGTCAGTGCTGTGTGTGGATTTTTGTCAGACGACACTTGTTTGCCCCCAGTCGCCTTTGGCTCCTTCTTCTTCTTCTCTTTCTTCTTCTTTTCCTTCTTCTCCTTAGGAACCTGGTTTTTTGTTTTACCAGTTTCGTCAAGCGAAGAAGAAGGAGGAGAGGAAGATGAAGTAGAAGGCTGGTGGGCAACTCTAGTCTGGTCTAACTGTTGACTCGACTGTTCAGGAATGGTGGTGTTCTGAATGACATTGGTTGAAAAGAGCCAAACTGGCAGGCCAATTGTCAGTCCTGGAAGCGACAATGTGGCCATGTGGGGCGCACCAACATCTCCCCAAGAGGAGAAGGGACTAGGATTTCCACCAAGGGGAATTCCTTGGTTGGTGTGCTCCATTTTTCAACCTAAAGATCAACGCAGGAATAAAGGGTGATTGTTCCGTTTAAAATAAATTTTAACGACGCTTTAGACACAACTTGCTTTTTCAGTTTTAAAGAGTCGAGAAAAAACTAAAGATGACTCTAGTCTCCTTCGATGTTTTAACGAGCCCGAAGTGACAAATGCTCGGATGGACTTTTTCCGTTATAGAGTCTGAAAAAGGCCAAAAGGAACTACTCTGGAGTTCTAGGTAGAGGGTGTGCCAAACTTTTCGCAAAACCGCAGAATACTTTTTAGGGTACGGGCGGTCGATCTTCCTAAATGCTGTGCTCAGTGCATTGCGATCAGTAGGGCGGCCGACACGGCTTCCTAAGGATAAAGTTTTTATGCCTATAGGGGTCTCCCAATATATACGCGACGGTACGTGGGAGCACAATCCGTACTGGCGCTATCGTCCCTCAGGAGGAATCACCCACCTTCTACGAGATCGACAGTCACTAGGCTTAACGACGCCGGAACACGTCTCTAGCCTAGACCTCTATGTTGTGCGTTATGTTACAAAGCGTTGTTAAGTTCATTCAATTTATTTTATGTTGATCTTTTTAAAGTTTGCCTTTCAAGGTTCACCACGAGATGTACGATACAAATTCCTAAATGCAGTCTAAAGATGATAAGCAAGCTTTATATCTTTTCAACTTTGAAAATCCTAGATACTAAGGGAAAAGAAAGACACCATCTTTTCTCAAAGAGAAATCAGCACACTCTAATGCACTTTTCCTAAATCCAACATGCAAACTATCAAATGCAAATGCACAATGCAGGTGTTTGTTTTCCGCTTTCTTAGTATTGATGCCTACAAAGAAAGCTTTTTGTACAACTTTGAATTTGCTTTTAAATGATCAATACAAACAAGTTTTCTTTTTTCGAAATCAGAGAAGATAGAAGAGATTACAACACTTAACGATTTTCAAAATGAATACTTGTTTCGACACCTAAAAGAGACAAATTCAAACCAATAAGCAAAAGTAAATGTATAATCAATCTGCAAACAGCCAATGAACTCTCTTCTAAGATCACAACCAACAGACCTGAATCAAGGGCTACAGGGTGACTATTTCACTCATGCAAAAGGAAAACTGTAAATGACGCCACAAACACATAAAAACACTCACAGTCTTTTTGTACAAAAGGAGGCGGAATGTAAGTAGAGAAAAGGAGTTTTCAGACTGGTACCTATGCTAGTTACAGGCTGCAAAAATCAGAGATCAAAACAAGGCAAAACAGAGCAGAGAACCCCAGCTGCACAAGGACAAACTGGTTCAGCGCAACCTCAACACAGGGGTTTTGACATTCAGCGCAGGTAGCCTTCACGGGACCTACGTTGAAATGCATAATCCCTTCACTAGGTCTGCGCTGAAGGAGAAACTCTCGTTTCCCTCAGGTTCTGGATCACAGTTTGCTACTTAATCAACTGTTTCAGGCCAAATAAAAGCAACAAGCAAGGTGTAATCAAAGGGATGCTTTGAAGGCTACTAAGATCTATCACAAGGATCATCAAATCATTTGTGAATCCATTGCTCAGATCATAGACAAGTCCAGCAATTGGATCAAAGCAGCAACTTTCTACTTTGCATCCGGGAAAGATGCAGTTCGATTGTTGCTGTCAAGTCTATGAAAGAAACAATGATAGAAACACAAATAAAATGACTAAACAAATCTCCCCAGTGGAGTCGCCAATTTGTTGTGGGGAAAAATGCCTATGCAGGACGATCCTATCCACCTAAGGTGTGACAGTGCCTTAGCAACAAACGAGTACAGCTATACTGGTTTCTTCCTTTATGAAATGTGAAAGAAGAGAGATCAATAGACTTACCGGTGTCTTCCGTTTGTCCCTCGATCCAATCTCCCTTCTCTTTGGGTGTTCACAGCTACTTGCCTTCTTGCTTATCCAGCTACAACTTCCTGCAAGATCACAAGAGAACAGCTACCTACGACAAGAGAAGAACACTACACAAAGACAGATGTTCACATTCATAACTAGTTTAGGATTAGAAATAAACCAAATACACTAATACATTTATACATCAAAATACATCAGCATATAGGAGAAACAAAGATAGCTTTATTGATGAATAACAAGGTTCAGGAAGAGATACAACCCAGAGGGCTCCAATCCAGCATCTCCTTCCCAGCAAATGGAATTCCTATCTTCAGCCCCTTCAAAGCATTAAGCACCCAATGATTCCAGTCTCAAACCAACATGAATTCTTTGCAATAACAAAATTCCAGCCCCCAGATCTCATGGAGGAGAGATCCATATATAGATGTTTGGAGAGAGGATGAGTCAGCTTGAGATCTGACTAGTTTCCTCTCCCTCTATCAGTTCTTGAGTCCACTTGGAGGTTCTTGCTTCCACTTGGAGATTTGGAACCTCTTACTCATCACCAGTCGAATTCCCTAAGGCAAGTGTCATTTTGGAAGCTTCCTGGGTCTTGACACCTTGAGAAATGAGCCTGCCACTTGTCCACTCTCGTTCAGCGCAGGTAGCCTTTGTTCTAGTTGACATTCAACGCAGGTAGCCAGTGTTGGCTTTGACATTCAGCGCAAACAGCTAGTGTAGCCACTGAAATGATCCCGAATTGACTTGTTTTTGAGCAGTTTCAGGTGGAGAACTTCTGTGAATTGCTGTGGTTTGTTAGCCTTGTTCCTCTAGGGGTAGGAACAACATGTTTTAGGGACTTTGGATCCCTTAGATTATGGACATTTCATGCTCAATGCTGTAAGGCACAAAAATGTCTATAACACTTCCCTCTCGTCATTTTGTTCACAGTAGGTTTCCCACCATTTCTTGACATGTGGAGTGGCATTCAGGAGTGAAAAAGTAATCTTTTCCCTATTGGAAAAGTCATGAACTAAAAAATATCCTTTCAACAGATTTAATCATCTATCTATGATGTCTACATCTATATGGCCTTCAAATATGGGAATGTCAAAGTTAACTTGTACTTTAAAAAGAGTGGCGCCTCCAAAGTGGTTGTTCGATGAAGATACGTAGCTTGTAGGTAGCCGCCAAAGGATATGGGCAATGTTATTTATCATCACATTCCTTTGTCGCTCAAGGTATTCCTCGAGCAATATTTTGCATGGATCTCCCACCCCCTCATCTTTCTTTTCTTCCACCATGGGAGGTTGTCGGTGTTTGAGAGGTTAGTCTTGCAAAGGATCAACCAATTTTTGGGACATGACCCCTCTGATACGACTGATCTAGACTTGTGTAGGAATGCAACAAAATATATATATACACATAAATATAGAGATGCAGTAGAAATAAAACTTCATTTCATTAATATCAAATAATTGAAATATGCTTACATACATATATGGAATAAACTAGCTCGGGCGATGATAGCTTATCTCTGAGAAGAGATATGGCGGCTACATGCCTATGAACTATTTTACAATGAGGCACAAGGGCCCTTTTACTATTGAATGACAAGGAAAAACCCTAACCCCAGGAGATGAAACACCAAGATTTTGTGGGCCTCTTTGGGGTTAGTTTCCCAACGAACTTTTCGTGGCCGTAACTTGATCATATTATCTCTATTTGGCACATACGATAACTCATTGGAAATATCTCTCCGAGTACTATTGGATTTTCGACAGGCCCTTACGTATGATAATGGGTCTGATGTGGACCTTAAAGAAACTTAGTTTATAGGATTAAAATTGCTCCAAAAGTTTAAGACTTGAAAAACTGCTAAAATTAGTAAATGCTGCAATAAACAAGGAAATTGATGAAATTGACTAGAGTTCTAGGTGGAATAGGATTGTGGCAACCAATATCCACCTAGATCAACAACTAAGCCTCAATACCAAGTTTAAATACTATAGTAGCGATGTAAATAAGGCTTAAGGTAGAGTAGCAATGATGAGGAAAAGCCATCTTCAATATTTTTTTTTATTCAGTTTTATAAATATACCTTATTCTCTTTTGGAACAGCCTCATGCAAAGCCTTCAAATTTTGTTCAATTCACTGTTTGTGTTCCTATCAGATTATCAAAAAAATGGTTAAAAACATTTCAACACTAAAATGTTTGAAGCATAAATATATGTTTATGATGATGGAACATTTTCTCACCTGTTCGGATACAATGTGAGGATCAATAGCCTCACCTCAACCAACACTTAGATGTATCCTTGGAGCTCCATTCAAAACATCTTCAGTAGTTTCTCTATCAAAATCACCTATATCTGGAAAAAGATTTCCAAGATGATGTTAAAAATTGAGAGAGCGAACATAATTACATATAAATCACACACTTTGTTATATTATTCACCTCACAAAGATTAAATATATAGAAATACATGAAACTTCTAGATCCGAGAATAATGGATCTATTTGATCTAATACTTTTGTGATTAGATAAATCACATAACAGGTCTAGATTACTAAAAATAACTAATACAACTAATAACCTAAGAACTCACAATTACAGCTATAATACTCAAGATACACATGACACACATGGAAGCATTACTTCCAACACCCTCCCTCAATGCTTACATGTAACAAATATTGAAAACAAACATTACAACAACAATATGAATCTTTATCACATTTTCTTGATATGGTCATATCCACTATGAACTTCCCATTTGAGCTTCCCATTTGATCCATTTAAGAAATAACCACTTTCGACCATCATTGACATACTTTGCAGAATTGATGTTTCTTGGCCTCCCAAAAGACAATCTTGATACTGAACCATCCTATGGAATGGCCACCATCTATTGAATCCACGACCCTCCACAGTATTCATCAATTATCTAGGATATTATTGTGATCCAGATTTAAATAGGAATGCAACAAATTATAGACGTAACAATAAATACAGAGATGAAGCAGAAATAATACTTCATTTAATTAATGTAAAATACTGAAATATGCTTACAAACAGAAGTGGAAATAAACTAGCCCGGGTGATGGTAGCTTATCTCTGAGAAGAGATGTGGCAGCTACATGCCTCTGAACTGCCTTACAATGAGGCTCAAGGGCCTTTTCATTATTGAACAATAAGAGCAAACCCTAAACAACCAAAACCATAACTCGAGGAGATGTAACACCAAGAGTTTATGGGCACCGTTGTGGTTAGTTGGACAACCAACTTCCTAGGGTCGTGACTTGGTAATATTATCTCTGTTTGATGCGCATGATACCCTGTTGGAAATATCTCTCCGAGGAATACAACGGAAAAGACGATTTTATCAAAAAATCTTTGGCGGTCGATTTCCAAAAAAACATCGTTTAGGGCCTCAAAATGACTCTCAAGTTTAGGACCTGAAAAACTACTAAAAATAGTAAATTGTGCTACAATTAAGGAAACTGAAAAACTAAAAGAAACAATAGTGGGGGTCCAAGTGGAATTGGTGGGTGGCCACCAATATCCACCTGGATCATTCCTCCCCCCTTAGGAAGCAATGGTCCCCATTGCATTGAGTTCCTCCATGAGATGAGGAAACTTCTGCTGAACTTGGTCCCTAGTGAGCCACTTGCCCTGGTGAAGGAGTTGGCCTGCTTTGACAACTCGATACAGTTGGATCTTCTGTTGGTGAGTGTGCTTGATCTGCGTGTCCATGATCTGATTAGTTGCAGCTTGTTCCATGCACTCTGGATTTAAATCTGTTGGTCTGTGTTGTTCTGCAATGTCAGATGTGTCTAGTAATGGTGGAAAGTATGGCTGAAGGCGGTCCACATTGAACACTGGGTGTAGACCAAGAAATGGGGGAATGGTGAGCTCAAATGCATTGTCTCCCATAGCCTTGGTAATGGTGTAAGGACCATATCAGAGTGGTTTGAGTTTCCGATAGTCTCCGTTAAGGCATTCCTTTTGAAAATGCAACCAGACTTTGTCGCCCACCTGAAAATTGTGTGGCACCCGATGTTGATCATGTCACTACTTGTACTTGGCATTTGATTTATTTAGAATGTCGTGGACCTGTTGGCTATTATGTTGGATGTGCTCAATGAAGTTGTTTTCCTTATCAGTTTGGAACTGGACATGAGCCGAATCTACCTGAGTAGCTGCAAATGGCATGGCCACATCAATGGGACATAGTGGTTGGAATCCCAAGCCCACCTGAAAATGGTTGTGGCCAGTCGAGCTATGGAGAGCCCGGTTATATCTGTGCTTAACATAGGGGAGGCTCTCATCCCATGTGCATGGATGCTTTGAGTTTTACATGCGCAGAATGTGTGTGATCATCCTATTGATGACCTCTGTTTGGCCATCAGTTTGGGGATGGAATGTTGTGGACTTAGTGAGTTTGGTGTCTAGAATCAATCAAAGATTGGACCAAAATGTACTGAGAAACTTGTTGTCCCGATCTAAGATGATATACTATTGGATCCCAAAGTGTACCCAAACTCATTCAAATAAGAGTTTAGCAGTGGCTTCTGTTGTGATATTCTTCTTCAGGCCACCATAATGGCCATCTTCGAGAATCTGTCTATGACCACAAAATCACAGTCATTTCCATGCTTAGTATAAGGAAGTCCTAACATGTAATCCATGGATAGGGATTCCCAAGGTCAACTAGGGGTAGGCAACAAAGTATAGAGGCCTTGCCTCTTAACAGTCAGTTTGACAATGGCAAGGGAAGTGCAGGATCTAATGTACTTCCCTACATCTTGTTGAAGATTCGGCCAATAGAAATACTTCTGTAGTACTGCCATCATCTTCTTGACCCCGAAATGCCCAATAGCCCAACTATAGTGTGCTTCCCAAATCATCTTGGCACGCTCGCTTGAAGGAACACAAAGATGACCCAAGTGGCATAATAGGGCATCCTGGAGGTGAAAATATAGAACATGCTAACCCTCCAAGCACATCTGGTATGTGTGGCTAAATTTTGGGTTTCTTTTGTAGAGAAGTGGCCAATTAGAAGTCTCGTGCCCACAAGAGTTGAGCACTGTGGTTAACGCCATGATTGGTGGTCGACTGAGGCAATCTGCAACATTATTGGTGCTGCCTTTCTTATACTTAATATTCAAATGGAACTGTTGCAGGTATGTGGACCACTTCTGATGGTGATCATTCTGCAACTTCCCTTGCATCTGTATGAACTGCAGGGGCCGGTGGTCTGTGTGGATGACCGTTTCCTTCCCCAAAATGTAATGCTTCCATTGTCAGCATGCCTCCATAATGGAATATGTCTCTTTGTCATAAGTGGGATACTTCCGGACTATGTCTGAAAGTTTCACACTGTGATATGCCACTGGATGCCCATGTTGAGTAAGGACTACCCTAATAGCATAGTCAGAGGCATCTGTTTCGATCTCAAATGGTTGTTGCAAGTCTAGTAATGCGAGCACTGGTGTCGAGCAGAGGAAACATTTCAACTCTATGAATGCCTTCTGTTGAGATTCAAACCAAAAGAATTTTATGTCCACTCGTCCCTTAGTGACTTAACTCAAGGGCCAAGTGATATGAGAGAATCCCAACATGAACCTATGGTAGAAATTGGCAAGACCCAAAAAGTTGCAGAGCTCTGTCGGAGTGGTTGGAGATGGCCAATCCTGAATGACTTGTATCTTGGCTGGATCCACATGCACCCCCCATTCATCAATAATGTATCCTAGATACTGAACTTGGGTCATGCCAAAAGTGCATTTCTCCAAATTTGCACATAGCTTGTGTTGCCACAGTGTTTGGAGAACCTGTCGGATGTGGTGGAGGTGCTCTTCCCAACTCTGGCTGAAGATCACGATGTCATCCAAGTATACCACTATAAATGAGTTGGTGAATGGCCACAAAATGTCATCCATCAGCCTCATGAAGGTTGCAGGAGCATTCGTCAACCCGAAAGGCATAACCAACCATTCGAAAATGCCCTCCTTGGATTTGAATGTAGTCTTACACACATCGAAGGGTTTGATTGGTACCTAGTGATATCCTGACTTCAAGTCGATCTAGCTGAAATATTTCCCCCCTTCAGTTGTTCCAGAAGGTCATCAATCCATGGGATCGGGTACCTATTCCAGAAAGTGATCTTGTTCAGCACCCGATAGTCAATACAGAGTCTCCAAGTCCCATCCTTCTTCTGTACCAACACGATTAGGCTCCCTCAGGGTGATGAACTTGGTCAGATGTGACCTTTTGGCAGTAGCTCCTAAATTTTCCACTTGATTTTGTTGTTCTCCAGAATGGAGTGCCAATAGATTAGTCCATTGGGCAGCAGTGCACCTTGGGTCAGATCTATGGAGTGCTTGACCTGACATTGCAGAGGCACCCCTGCGGGGGAGGTGAGGATGTTCTCGTACTCCTCCACGACCTTGTCCATATTTCGAAGTTGTGTGGAGGGGTCTTGTTTGGAGGTCGTGGTTGTTAGACTAAACAATGCGCAGCGGAAATAAACTAAACGAAACATACACAGCACATTAAAAAACACAAAACCATAACACACAGATTTAACGTGGTTCACCCAACCAATCTGGCCTACGTCCACCATAACAGAGGCATCAGAAAACTTATTATTCAAAGGAGATTACAACAAATCTAATTCTTCACACATACTCTCAGCTCATCCTATTTTCTCTATACTCTCTACACACACTCTTACAATCCTCAACGGGATTACATTTCTATATAGATGGAGCATAAAACTGAATCATAAATTCCCTCACAACAAATATAGGATGCATTAACTCCTCCTCAAAAAATACTGGAGCTAATATAGCAACTAATCCTATTGTTGTCACATACATGAGATTTTTCCCAAATTTAATAAACAGAAAATCTCAAAAATCTCCACCTTGACAACAATTAGCCTGATGCCCTGTTCATTTATTATTTTGATCTTTTCCACAAGCCAAGAGAAGCCAGACACCAACGTAGCGTCTCTAACAAAACTGGTTTCGTGAACATGTCTGCACAGTTTTCCTTCGTATGCACCTTTTCAAGAGAAAAACCTCTTTCAGTGATAACCTGTCTTACAAAATGGTACTTGATAGGTATATGCTTAGATTTACTATGATAGGCTGGATTCTTAGCCAAATGAATTGCACTTTGACTATCACAAAATAATTTGATGTTGTCCTGTAACCTACCAAACTCACCAATCAAACCTTTCAACCAAATCGCTTCTTTGCAAGCATGCGAAGCAGCTATGTATTCTGCTTCAGTAGTGGATAAAGCAACAATATTCTATAGCTTTGACATCTAGCTAATAGCTCCACCTGCAAGAGTAAAGATATACCCTGAAGTTGACCTTCTCTTATCCAAATCACCTGCAAATTCGGAATCAACATAACTACAAACAAATTCACTACTTCTGTTATAAGTGATACAATAATCACTTGTGCCTCTCAAATACCGAAGCACCCATTTCACTGCTGACCAGTGTTCTTTTCCTGGATTTTCCATATACCTGCTGACAACCCAAACTGCATGTGAAATATCTGGTCGAGTACAAACCATCGCATACATTAAACAACCTACTACATTGGCATATGGAATTCGATACATATATTCCTTTTCTTCATTTGTACTAGGACATAGACTTGAAGAAAGCTTAAAATGGGAAGCTAAAGGGACTGAAACAGGCTTCACATTGTTCATACCAAACCTCAAGAGTATTTTCTCAATATACTTCTGTTGTGATAGCCACAGCTTACCATTGCTCCTGTCTCTGAAAATCTCCATGCCCAAAATTTGTCTTGCTGCTCCTAGATCTTTCATATCAAATGTCCTAGCCATCTGAGCCTTTCTGTTGATCTCTATTATGCTTTTGCTTGCTAAAAGCATATCGTCAACATATAACACTAAGATAATGAACATGCCCTTACTTAATTTCTTAAAGTAAACACAATGATCATATTCACTTCTTATATAATTTTGACTCAACATGAAAGAATCAAACTTCTTGTACCATTGTTGAGGCGATTGCTTCAGACCATACAATGATTTCTTGAGCCTGCAGACAAATTTCTTGTTGCGATCTTGAACAAACCCTTCCGGTTGTTCCATGTAAATCTCCTCATCTAAATCTCCATGTAAAAATGCAGTTTTAACATCTAGTTGCTGTAATTCTAAATCAAGTAAGGAAACTAATGCTAACACAATTCGAATTGAAACAATTTTTACCACTGGTGAAAATATCTCATGAAAATCAATGCCTGCTTTCTGAGAAAAACCTTTTGCGACCAGCCTTGCTTTGTACCTGTCCTTTGAACCATCAACACTCCTTTTCAATTTGTACACCCATTTACATCCCACAGTTTTTCTATCTTTAGGAAGTTCTACCAGATCCCATGTGTCATTCTTGTGTAATGCCATCATCTCGTCCTTCATAGCTTCTTTCCACTTTTCACTTTTAGAACCTTCTACAACTTCCTGATAGCACAAAGGTTCATCATCGTTAGCGGTTAAAGCAACTGAAGTAACATAATAATCATACCTTCTAGGAGGATGTTTAATTCTCGTGGACCTCCTTAAAGATGGTTCTGGTACTTCCACAATTGGCTGACTATTGCCTGTAGGAACTTCTTCATGATCAGTATCTAAATCATGTTCATGATCTACATCTGAAACTTGTTCATGACCTGCATCTGAAACTTGTTCATGACTTACATCTGAACCATGTTCATCTTGATCATCATCAATATTTGGACTGGTTTCAAATTGAATGTGTTGAAGCTTAGATACATTATCCTGTTTCACTTTATCATCTACATCTGAATTTTCAAGTGAGGATTCATTAAATTTAACATCTCTGTTAATGATGATCTTGTGAGTAGTAGGATCCCACAATCTGTATCCCTTAGTCCCATCACCATATCCAACAAAGATATATCGTTTTGATTTAGGATCTAACTTAGAACGTTGATGTTTTGGAACTAGAGCATATGCATCACAACCAAAAACTTTCAGTTTAGAATAATCACAAGGATGACCTTTCCATACCTCTTGAGGAATTTTGCATCCTATTGCAATTGATGGTGATCGATTTATCAAATAGCAAGCTGTAGAAACCGCTTCTGTCCACAATTCCTTCTGCAAATTGGCATTACTCAACATACTTCTTGCTCTCTCTAACAGAGTCCTGTTCATGCGTTCAGCAACTCCATTTTGTTGAGGAGTATACACAGTGGTTTTATGTCTTTCGATCCCAGCTTCCTTGCAATAATTATCAAATTCCTTTGAAGTAAACTCACCACCATTGTTAGTTCTTAAACATTTAATAGTTCTGCCAGTGATGTTTTCAACTAATGCTCTAAACTGTTTGAAAATTGTAAACACATCAGACTTCTTCTTTAACATGTAGACCCACACTTTTCTAGAGAAATCATCAATAAAAGATACAAAATATGACGAACCTCCATATGAGGTTGTAGGAGACAGACCCCAAACATCAGAATGGATATAATCAAGGGTTCCCTTACTAGTTTTTTTTCCAGTTTGAAACTTATGCTTGCTTTGTTTCCCAAAAAGACAATGTTTGCAGAAATCTAACTTAACAGACTTTAGACTAGGAAGTAACTTGCGATCAGATAAAATCTTTAATCCTCTTTCGCTCATATGGCCCAACCTTTGATGCCATAAACGAATAGAATTACTGTCATTTTCAGACACTATAGAAACATAATCTGACTCTGTTCTTCCTTCTAACTGAAAAATATTTCCAACCTTCTTTGCTTTCATTACTAGTAAAATTCCTTTATAAATTTTCATTACTCCACCTTGAATAAAGGTTTTATATCCATTTGTGTCCAGTACTCCTAATGAAATGAGTTTTTCCTTAGTTCAGGTACATGTCTTACATCAGTTAAAATTTTATTTGTCCCATCAAACATTTTACGCTAAACAGTTCCAATGCCCACAATGTTGCATGTGACATCATTTCCCATGTAAACTACTCCATCATTGATTGGTTTATAAGTTTTAAACCATTCCCTATGAATTGTTGGCATTATGGCTAAAGTGTTGTCCTTGATGGCAACCCATTCAGGTGATAGATCACAGTACTTCAAGTCAGCAGCAGAGATTGATGATCAGCTATCAAATATTGAAGAAAATAAGGGGTATGCAGGTACACCTTACATAAGGTGCGTACACGCAGGTCAGTGTTACATAAAGTGCCTACATACCCGCAGTTATCCCGTTCAGGAGGTGCGTACCCCCAGTGCACACATTTCAAGGCAAATAAATTCACATGTGGGGTTTTCTTATGTTTTACTCTTGGTATTTAGCCGACGGTATTGTGTTATTATGGTGTCGGCCCGTGGTATTGATCCATGATTTAAGGAAGAGATTTCCTATATAAAGCAAAGGAGATCATTTGGCTTGGGCATGTTTTTGGTTGAATATCTTATGAGGGCTAGATCTGAAATATTATGATCTCTTGGGAGTATGTCTAGATCTAAATAAGGCGAATCTACTGATGGATTGAGATCTCTTCGGCGCATGTTCAGATCTGTAGATCTGACTGTCTGGGTTATTTCTGAAGTCTTGAAATCATCTATGCCCGAAGGTACGCAGGTACAGTGAAAGAAAAGTGCGTACATACGCAGGAACGAAGCGTTTCAGGTGCGCCGGTACGCAGGCACAGAAGGGTTGCAGGTGCGGAGGTCCGCAGGCAGTTCAATAGACTCAGAGCGAGGTACGCAGTTGAGCAGTTGACTACAGTGCGTACGTAAGCAGGCGAGGAGTTGAGCAGGGTGCGTACATAAGCAGGCGATTAGTTGAGCAGGGTGCGTACGTAAGCAGGCGAGCAGTTGAGCAGGGTGCTTACTGTAAGCAGGCAGTACATGGGTGAAGCTGCTTACTTCTCTTAAAATCTTTGTTTATCATTGCTGTGTTCTAGGTTTGGTCCTATTATTGTTGATCTGGTTACTACAGTTGATTGGGTGATTCTCTTATACTTGATGATCATTTGATGCTTATGGATCCAGTTTGAAAATTTATGAAAAGTGGTCCTTGTAAGAAAAGAAGTAGGGGGTTGTAGCTCCCTTCCAGGAGAGACTGGAAAACGAGAGAGAGAGAGTTGTAGCTCTCTGCAGGTTGCAGCCTGCGTACTGGTAAATGACTGCACCAGTACATAACCATTGTAAAAGGAGTTTCTAATTTGAAAGAAGATAGAGACATATTGCAGCAGGTGGTTTTCACCCACATTGGGTTTCCACCTTACATCTTGTGTTCTTTGGTGTGACTATCTATTTTCTTTGTTCATGTTCATTATTTTATGGTACTGACATGCAAAAATCAATTCAAGGAACAAATAAGAAAGATTTATTATAAGAGTTAGATAATACTGATTCACCCCCCCCCCCTCAGTATTATTTCCAAGAATTGGTATCAGAGCAGGTCCTTCAGAGAAGCTTGATCGCTTGAAGGTAGATCGTTCATCATGAGCAACTACAAGAGAGAAGCATCAATCAGGCCACCAGTTTTTGATGGGACAAATTTCAATTATTGGAAGGTAAGAGTTACTGCCTATCTTCAATCTCTTGGTACAGAAGTTTGGGACATCGTAGAGACAGGCTACGCTTTTCCTTCAGCCACTCCTACAGATGCAGCCGAGAAAAAGAAGTATGAAACAAATGCGAAAGCAGTCAATACTCTATTAGGATGTATATCCCAATCAGAATTCATGAAGGTAATGCACTATAAATCCGCAAAAGAGATATGGGACAAAATTGTCACGAGCTATGAAGGAGATGAACAGGTAAAACGTGCTAAACTTCAAACTCTCAGAATTCAGTATGAGACTCTCAAGATGTATAATGATGAAAGTGTGGCTAACTATTTTCTTCAGGTAGATGAGGTTGTTAATTGTATGAAAAATTTGGGTGAAGAAATAAAAGAGGCTATTGTGGTTGAAAAGGTTCTAAGATCATTGTCTCCCAAGTTTGAATCTAAAGTATCTGCAATAGAAGAAAAGGAAAATCTACGAATCCTTACTATGTCTCAGCTACATGGAATTCTAACTGCTTATGAAATGAGAAAGGGAGGTCCATCAGACAGAAGAGAAGCTGCTTTCAAGGCATCAGGTAAAGGAGATTATTATGAAGCAAGCCACGTCCCAGAAGAAGAAGAAGAAGAATCAAATTTTGTCAGAAATCTTCAAAGGGGTTCTGGAAGGTTCAGAGGTAAGTTACCTTTTAAATGCTTTTCTTGTGGAAGAGTAGGTCATTATGCTGCAAAATTTCCTTATAAGGATAAAGGAAAGGAACCTACTAGAGGGAAAAAGAAATAGAATGCAAATAAGAAAAGCTACTACACTCATGAAGATAGTGATGGTCTATCAAACAGTGATGAAGATGAACGAGGTAATGAATATAAGTTGTTAATGGCATTTGAAGATGATGATTATATGGATGCTATAGATGTGGATAACCTTTATGATGAAATTACTAGACTCAAGAGATGTATAGAAGAAAAGAATATGATCATTGATACTCTACAATTTCAAATTGATGAAAAAGAAAAACATCTTGAAAAATTAGAAGGTGAAATTGTTGGTCTTAGAAAAGAGATTGAGAAAACAAAAGCTATTAATCTTAAGTTTGTCAAAGGGTCTGAAACTTTGGATGAGATTATCAATGTGCAGCGGTCTCCACTAAACAAGACAGGTCTGGGCTATAATGGAGAAACTTCTCAAGCATCCACCTCAAAAATTTATCTTGATGCAGCAAGAAGAAATGAGCAAAAGCACAATGAATATCATCAGGTAAAGCAAGGACGAATTACAAACAGAAACTATCAGGGGCAATCCATCTTAAGGGTGAACAAAAGCTACAACCATCCACAGGTAAAATCTTCTCAATTTGGTTCAAGAATAGATGACAATAGAAATTACAATCAATTGGCTGGTAGATTCGATAACCGCAAAAGTTTCTTCAATGGACAATGCTTTTCTTGCCATAACTTTGGTCACAAAGCAGCTCAATGTGTTGCATATAAAACGATCATGACTAGGGAAGCTCAAAAACAAAGAAGTATGACAGGGATTACAAAAAGGACCTATAACAATTTTTCGGTTCTTGAAAATGAAGTTGAATGTTCTATTTGCAATAACTTTGGTCATGAAGACTCTGAATGCAGGAGCAGGTTTCAGCAGAAAAAGGAACAAGCCTCAAGCACCAAAACATGGAAAATAAAGGAACCTCAAACAGAAAGATGTGGGATAGCATTTTATGCAGAGGGACAGGAAAATCTATGGTACATTGACAGTGGATGTTCGAAGCATATGACAGGTGATAAAGAAAAACTTGAGTCTTATTCTGCTCTAGAAAAGGGAAAGAAAGTCTCTTTTGGAAATGATACTCCTGCAACTATAAAAGGAAAAGGCATTGCTCAGTTAAAAGAAAAGGTCAAGGCTGGAAATGTTTTGTATGTTGATGGATTGAAGCATAATCTTCTAAGTGTCAGCCAGATGTGTGATCAAAGAACCGAGGTTATATTCAGATCAAATGGATGTCTTGTTCGTGATCTTGATACAGGTAAAACAGTGATCAAAGGCAAAAGAACTCCAAATAATCTGTACATATTTGAAGAAGGACAAACAATGCTATCTGACCAAGGATGATGAGCACTGGTTATGGCATCGGAGGTTGGGACATCTAAGCTTTTCACAAATAAGGAAAGCATGCAAATATCAGGCAGTTCGCGACCTTCCAGATATCAAAATTCCTGACAACACCATATGCAAATCATGTCAGTTTGGAAAACAAACCAGAACTAACTTTCCAGAGAAAGAAGGATCAGCTAGCATGCCTCTTGAGCTAGTACATACAGATACATGCGGCCCTTTCAGGAAAATAACACCTCGAGGAGAAGAATACTTGATATTATTCATTGACGATTTCTCCAGGTTTGTCTGGCTAGGACTTATGAAGCACAAAGATGAAGCATTCGAAAAATTCAAATCCTTCAAAGCCTTGGTTGAAAATGAATCAGGTCACAAAATTAAGTGCCTCAGATCCGACAGAGGTGGGGAATTTACTTCAAATGAATTTTTCGATTTCTGTGAAGAACATGGGATAAGAAGAGAATTCTCTACAGCAAGAACTCCTCAGCAAAATGGAGTTGTGGAAAGAATGAACAAAACAGTCCAACAAATGGCTCGGGCTATGCTTGATGAGTCAGGAACTCCCGCAACTTTCCGGGGTGAAGCTGCACATGCTGCGGTTGTTATTCTCAACAAAACAAATGTCCAGGTGAACAGCACTCAAACTCCTCATGAGCTCTAGAGTGGTAGGACTCCTTCGGTAAAGCACTTCAAAATCTTTGGGAGCAAATGCTATATCAAGAATACTGATGAGCAGCTTGGCAAACTTGAACCTAGAGCAAATGAAGGCATTCTTCTTGGTTACTCTCCACATAGCAAAGCATACAAATGCTACAATAAAAGACTTGGCAGAATTGTTGACAGCATTGATGTAGTGGTTGATGAGAAGGGATACATTCCTAGGCAAGTACATCATGAAGACATCGAAGAAGATGAAGGCTACCCCCAACGACAGAATGATGAAGAAGAAGAACCTCAAGAAGAACCTCAAGAAGAACCAGAGGAGCAAACAAGAATAGAAGAAAAGACTCCATCCAGATATGTTCAGAAGAATCACCCAGAATCTCAGATTATGGGGCAAAAAGAAGCAGGTGTACAAACAAGAAGAACAGTTGCAGAAGCTTCAAGCTATTTGGCATTACTCTCCTCTACTGAACCACAAAATGTGAAAGAGGCATGCGAAGATGAATGTTGGGTGAAAGCAATGGATGAAGAACTTGAGCAGATCGAAAAGAACAACACTTGGGAGCTGGTTCCTAGACCAAAAGATAAGAATGTTATCGGAACAAAATGGGTCTTCAAAAATAAATTGAATGAAAATGGAGAAGTAATTAGAAACAAAGCCAGACTTGTTTGTAAAGGGTATGCGCAGCAAGAAGGAATAGAATTTGAAGAAACCTTTGCTCCTGTTGCAAGATTTGAGGCCATCCGAATGTTCCTTGCTCTCTCAAGTTTTCAAAACTTCAAATTATTTCAAATGGACGTGAAATCAGCCTTTCTGAATGGAGACTTGGAAGAAGAAGTGTACATTGAACAGCCAGATGGGTTCATTCTTGGAAATGATCCAAATCTTGTATGCAGATTGAAAAAGGCTCTCTATGGTCTCAAACAAGCTCCAAGGGCTTGGTACTACCGTTTGGACAAATATCTTCATCAACAAGGCTTTTCAAAAGGATCAGCAGATAGCAATCTTTATATAAAAGTTGAAAATGACAAATTGCTAATACTTGTTGTGTATGTAGATGACATTATTTTTGGGAGCAATGAAGAAGCTATGAGTCAAAGCTTTGCCTTGGTCATGCAGAAAGAATTTGAAATGTCCTTGCTAGGAGAACTGACATATTTCCTTTGTTTGCAAATCCAACAAAAAGAAGGAGGAATCTTTTTATCTCAAACCAAGTATCTCAAACAGATTTTGAAGAAATATGGTATGGAAGATGCAAAACCAGTATGTACACCCATGGTCACAGGATGTAGCCTCAGTGCAAATGATGAATCTGCAGCAGTACATCAACCAACCTACAGATCTATGATTGGAAGTTTACTTTATTTGACAGGTACCCGACTGGACATCATGCATGCAGTTGGAATAGTTGGAAGATTTCAGGCAAATCCGAAGGAGACTCATCTTCAGGCAGTGAAGAGAATTTTCAAATATCTTCAAGGGACTCAAAATTATGGCTTATGGTATCCTAGAGATACAGATCTTACACTTCATGCTTATACAGATGCAGATTGGGCCGGAAGCGTGGATGACAGGAAAAGCACAAGTGGTGGTGCGTTCTTTATGGGTTCCAGACTAGTATCTTGGTTTAGCAAGAAACAGAGTTCGATTGCCTTGTCTACAGCTGAAGCGGAATATGTTGCTGCTGCATCTTGTTGCACCCAACTCCTTTGGATGATGCAGACTTTGTAGGATTTTCAAATCACTTGTACACCACCTATCCCCATCTTATGTGATAACACAAGTGCAATCAGCATCTCAAAGAATCCGGTTATGCATTCAAAAACCAAGCACATACCAATCAAGTATCATTTTCTCCGGGAACAAGTGCTTGAACAGAAGGTCAAGTTGGAGTATGTTCCTTCTAAGGAACAAGTTGCTGATATTCTCACCAAACCATTGCCCAGGGACACTTTTGAATACCTCAGGCAAAAGCTGGGGGTTGTTGATGCATCATTTTATTGCTGAACCTCTTCATATTGATGGTACAGGTTCAGGGGGAGCATATAATGCATTGTTGGCATTATGGAGGATGTGCAGAAGGAGATCTTGGAAGTAGCTGCAATATGTCTCTATCTCTTTCATAGTGGATTATGGTTCTTCGTTGCAGATCTGGTTCATATTCAGGGGGAGCATGTTCTTAGGGGGAGCATAACCCTTTGCCCTTGATGTCAAAGGGGGAGAATGAAGCTGAAGTTTTGAGGTTGCCATCAAGTCCAAAGGGGGAGATTGTTGGCATTATGGCTAAAGTGTTGTCCTTGATGGCAACCCATTCAGGTGATAGATCACAATACTTCAAGTCAGCAGCAGAGATTGATGATCAGCTATCAAATATTGAAGAAAATAAGGGGTACGCAGGTACACCTTACATAAGGTGCGTACACACAGGTCAGTGTTACATAAAGTGCGTACATACCCGCAGTTATCCCGTTCAAGAGGTGCGTACCCCCAGTGCACACATTTCAAGGCAAAGAAATTCACGTGTGGGGTTTTCTTATGTTTTACTTTTGGTATTTAGCCGACGGTATTGTGTTATTATGGTGTCGGCCCGTGGTATTGATCCATGATTTAAGGAAGAGCTTTCCTATATAAAGCAAAGGAGATCATTTGGCTTGGGCATGTTTTTGGTTGAATATCTTATGAGGGCTAGATCTGAAATATTATGATCTCTTGGGAGTATGTCTAGATCTAAATAAGGCGAATCTACTGATGGATTGAGATCTCTTCGGCGCATGTTCAGATCTGTAGATCTGACTGTCTGGGTTATTTCTGAAGTCTTGAAATCATCTATGCCCGAAGGTACGCAGGTACAGTGAAAGAAAAGTGCATACATACGCAGGAACGAAGCGTTTCAGGTGCGTCGGTACGCAGGCACAGAAGGGTTGCAGGTGCGGAGGTCCGCAGGCAGTTCAATAGACTCAGAGCGAGGTACGCAGGTGAGCAGTTGACTACAGTGCGTACGTAAGCAGGCGAGCAGTTGAGCAGGGTGCGTACATAAGCAGGCGAGCAGTTGAGCAGGGTGCGTACGTAAGCAGGCGAGCAGTTGAGCAGGGTGCTTACTGTAAGCAGGCAGTACATGGGTGAAGCTGCTTACTTCTCTTAAAATCTTTGTTTATCATTGCTGTGTTCTAGGTTTGGTCCTATTATTGTTGATCTGGTTACTACAGTTGATTGGGTGATTCTCTTATACTTGATGATCATTTGATGCTTATGGATCCAGTTTGAAAATTTATGAAAAGTGGTCCTTGTAAGAAAAGAAGTAGGGGGTTGTAGCTCCCTTCCAGGAGAGACTGGAAAACGAGAGAGAGAGAGTTGTAGCTCTCTGCAGGTTGCATCCTGCGTACTGGTAAATGACTGCACCAATACATAACCATTGTAAAAGGAGTTTCTAATTTGAAAGAAGACAGAGACATATTGCAGCAGGTGGTTTTCACCCACATTGGGTTTCCACCTTACATCTTGTGTTCTTTGGTGTGACTATCTATTTTCTTTGTTCATGTTCATTATTTTATGGTACTGACATGCAAAAATCAATTCAAGGAACAAATAAGAAAGATTTATTATAAGAGTTAGATAATACTGATTCACCCCCCCCCCTCTCAGTATTATTTCCAAGAATTGGTATCAGAGCAGGTCCTTCAGAGAAGCTTGATCGCTTGAAGGTAGATCGTTCATCATGAGCACTATGAGAGAGAAGCATCAATCAGGCCACTAGTTTTTGATGGGACAAATTTCAATTATTGGAAGGTAAGAGTTACTGCCTATCTTCAATCTCTTGGTAAAGAAGTTTGGGACATCGTAGAGACAGGCTACGCTTTTCCTTCAGCCACTCCTACTGATTCACCCCCCCCCCCTCTCAGTATTATTTCCAAGAATGAATACACATGTGATTTGATGCACCAGAATCTAACAGCCAATGTTGATCATGACTAGACAAATCAACTGATAACACTTCATCACTCATACCTGTCTTGGATGCCAAACTTGTATTTGTCGTGTTTGCTTCTTGCTTCGCTGTTGAAGAGTCTTCTTTGGATGCTTGCTGTCTCTTCCAACAGTCCTTCTTCAAATGTCCCGATTTGCCACAAAACCAACACTTTACCTTACTCTTCTTCCCTTTTGATTTTGAACGCGAGTCGTTGTGCTTACTGGAGCGTCTTTCTCTAGAACGACCTCTAGCCATCATTGCTTCTGATGTAGATGTTTCAGAATTTGACCTCTTCCTTGTCTCTTTAGACAACAAAGCTCCAACAACATCATCAAATTCAAGGGTTTCTGATATGCTTAGACTTATAGAAGTAACAAAATGATCCCATGACTTGGGCAACGAGCATAATAAAGTTATAGCTTTATCTTCTGATTCAAATTTTACTTCTATAATTTCTAATTGCACCATGAGAGTATTAAAGACATTCAAATGATAAGTAATAGCTATACCTTCCTTCATGCGCAGACTATACAATTGTCGCTTCAGAAGAATCCTATTGGTCAAGGATTTTGTCATGTACATCTTCTCAAGCTTTTTCCACAAACCAGCAGCAGTTTTCTCTGACACGATGTTAAACAAAACATCATCTGCCAAACACAGTCGAATACTGCTCAGGGCTCTTCCATCCAATTCATTCCATTCATCATCTGTCATGGGGTAAGGTTGTTTGGATCTTCCCAACAGCACCTTCGCCACAACTTGTTGCACAAGCAGATCATGCATCTTCACTTTCCAGATTTCGAAGTTATTTTTGCCATTGAACTTCTCGATCTCAAAACGAGCACTTTGAGTTTTTGCCATGTTGTATCAAACAAAATCTCCAATTCCAAACTAAAAAATGCCTCTGTCGTACCGTGTAATCACAATTTAAAAAAAAAAAACAAAAATTGCAGGTTTACCCGAGGGAAAAATTGCGGGGCGCTTCTTGATAGCAAAAAACCCGCGCCTAAAACACAATCCACTGCCTGGCGCTCCTTTGACAATAGATGCTCCGCGCTAGAACAAAATCCGTGTAAGTGACAAAAAATTGGCACTCTTAATCCCGTCGATTCCTCGCCAATCGGGATATTGGAGCTCTGGCGCGAGTATTAGGCTCGGATCCGCACCAATCGGCGCTTCTGTTCCAAAATTAACCGCGCCAACCCATTCATTGTCAGAAGTTGGCGCGACTGTCTCTGCCGAAACTGCGCCAACCGCCGGAACTCCACCTTCAACAGCTCTGTCACACGCACTAGCTCCACAACTAGAGTCCTGTAGGTTATGGACCCTCCACGCTTCTGCTGCGCCGCTCTGATACCACTTGTTAGACTAAACAATGCGCAGCGGAAATAAACTAAACGAAACATACACAGCACATTAAAAAACACAAAACCATAACACACAGATTTAACGTGGTTCACCCAACCAATCTGGGCTACGTCCACCAGAACAGAGGCATCAGCAAACTTATTATCGAAAGGAGATTACAACAAATCTAATTCTTCACACATACTCTCAGCTCATCCTATTTTCTCTATACTCTCTACACACTCTTACAATCCTCTAGGGATTACATTTCTATATAGCTAGAGCATAAAACTGAATCATAAATTCCCTCACAATAAATATAGGATGCATTAACTCCTCCTCAAAAAATACTGGAGCTAATATAGCAACTAATCCTATTGTTATCACATACATGAGATTTTTCCGAAATTTAATAAACAGAAAATCTCAACAGTGGCCACCACCATCTTCTTTCCCTGAGGGTGTATCATCAGGAAAACAAATTTCCTGGTTTCGAAAATGATCTCACTGCATTGTTTTGTAGTAACCAAAGAGATGGTGGTAGGTGGTGCTACCTCCGATATCCTGTACAACTTATTTCCCAAAGTAAATAGATGGTGCTACCTACCGGAAACTAAGTTGTACAGGATAAGTAACCAAAGAGATGGCGGTAGGTGGTGCCTAGCGCATGTGCCATTCACATTTCATCCTCAATAAACCAACTGGAGTTTACAAACATTGGATTAATGGTGTGTGCAAAGATTGTTAGTTTCAATGACAGGAGGAGTATCGGTTTGACAAAATTGGTACATTAGTATGCAAATCAATGTTAACGTCGTTCACTGGACCCATGGAACGTGTAGTACTGTAAACTTCTAGCGGTGCAATATATGGTGAAGGTCAAGCTATTGGCTTGGACACCCGCTTATTTCATTTGGTGAAGCAATGACAATGCCTACTCAGGAAAGCCATGCCTTGCATAGGCTGCCATCATAAGAGTCCACGAGCACTCATCTCATTGAAGCATTCAGTTGAAAAATCTGCAAGTGTCTGCCAGCTTTTCACACTTAAAATACAGTTTAACAAGTGCATTATGTAAAATATTGTCTGCTTTAATTAATGTGAGCGTGTACTATTTTTGCTTCTAGTAAAGCTTTGTCTCGAATGCAAGCCTCCAATAGAGAAACATATGTACAAGAATCCACAGAGTTGTTAGTAAAGCGTAAAATATTCAAGGTTTCATTCAAGCAACCCTATTTACACAATATTTTGACATCGATCAAAGGCAAACTATTGCCATTAGCATTGTATTAGAGTTTGGAGTGCGTTGAGGTCCTCATTGTTTTACTTTTTTTTTTTGAAGTAAAAAAAAAAAAAAAAAATGGCTCCAATTTGTGCAATATTAGAGTTACTAGACAATTTAATACTCTCTATTATGGATAATACAATCAAAATCGGTAAGGATTTTCTCACCGATATTCACAGTTGTTTACAAGATGTACGTGACAAGATTGATTTTTTGCAGCTTGAATCTCAAATGCAGCAGGAAGAATTACAGAAGTATAGTCATCATTCTGAACCTATTTCTGTTCAGAACATTAAGACAACGACCCATCAGCAGCAAGTCAATAATGTTACAGTTCATTCAAATCTAGTACCCAATGAAGCAACAGTTGTACATGTAGATGCAGAAATTCAGTCTGCACTTCCTAAGTCGATCATCAGACCTTTGGAAGAGCTTGTCCACAACAAGCACAGAACTAGTCTTGGATATGACAAGGACGTGTCCTTTCATATTCCAGACTACTCCAAACCAATCCAATTTCAAAGTGCTGGATTTCTTCAGGACGGTTCATCTTCACCTGCTCCTCATGACAGTTCACCTCCAGCTGTTCCAGATTCTACCCCTCTTCCACAACAACAGCAACAACAACAGATTGTGAAATGCCAACACTGTGACTGAGTTAGCCATCTGAAAGATCATTGTTTTGATCTTCATCCATGTAAGCACTGTCATAAAACCAGTCATTCTTCAAACAAATGCTTCAGAAATAAACCTCTTGCAAGAACAAAGATTTATCTTGGATGGATTGCTTCTTGGCAATGGGAATCAACATCTAAGAAGATATTCCAGTCATATGTCAGAACTTGTTCTAGAATATTGAACAGTCTTGCAGTTGAGTTTTCTCCATCATCTCATCTTGTATCTGATAGGGGGGGAAATGATGGTCATCTACAAGCTTCTAAGCCACATCAAGCGAGCCTGAGCCACAACTTGCCATACCAGATTCAGAGTTGTAGCCAGAGACAAAGATGCCCCTGAGCATGTCTTCAGTTGGTGATACCTCTTCAAAGAATTGGGACACTTCCTCTAGCAGAAGACTTCAGCTTCTTGCCAGTTTTGGAAGGGTTCTAAGAATTGCATTAAGCATTCTAGAGTTGTTGGTTATCCTTAAACCATCACAAGTTGAGACCTCCCTTTCATGGTTGAAGGTTTCCCTCTTCAAAACACCAGGAGCACTTCCTCTAGCAGAAGACCTGAGCTTCATGCCAGACTTGGAAGAGTTCTGGGAACTACGCTAAGTGTTCCAGTGTTGGTGGTAATCCTTAAACCACCGCCCTTTATACCAACATTTCAGAGAACACATTCAGCCTAGTTCTGCCATGCATTTTTTTCACATTTTTTTATTACAGCTCTCTTCTTGGACTCATACATAACCCTTTGGATTAAGGGGGGAATATTGGACACCTAATCCTCTAAGGGTTGGTGTGGAAGCTGAAAATCCAAAAGGAGTCCAAGAGACCACTTGGAATATGAATCCAAGGGTCACACCATGTACTATAAATGTATATCATTTGTTAATAATAAATGTACTCTCATGTTTATCATTCATATTCTGTTGCTGCCATGTGTGTGTTTAACAGTCCCATTTCAACACGAGATCACTAATTTGTAATGTTTTTGAGCCAACAGAACTTGCATCAAAAGAATATTTAATGACTTGTTGATGTTTAGCATGAGTGATTTTGGCCTTTTCTCTTTCTTCATCTAATTTTAGGATTTGATCAAATCTTAATTGAATAGAGGAAGAAGGATTTTCTTCAATAAATTGTACTAGAGCTAGAGATGGGAGTGCTAAGTTTGAAGGTATTACAACTTCTTTCCCATACACTAAGTTAAAAGGATAAGTACCTATTGATGCCTTCTAAGTTATGCGATCTTCCCATAATGCAAATATTAAAGATTTATGCCGATTCTTTTGATTTTGATCAACAGTTCTTTTAATAATATTAATGAGATTCTTATTAGTTGACTCTGTCAAACCATTACCTTGAGGATAATAATTTGCAGAATATTTTAATTTAAAACCTCTCTTAAGAGCAAATTCAACTATACTACTCCCAGAAAAATAAGATGCATTATCAAAAATAAGAGCATTAGGTACACCAAACCTGGTAATGATGAATTGATCAATGAATTCAATGATTGCATCAGAATTGGCTACCTTTAATGGAATTGCTTCTACCCGCTTTGTGAAGTAATCCGTGGCTGTAAGGATGATCCGAATTTAAATAGGAACGCAACAAATTACAGAGATAACCATATACACAAAGATGCAGCGGAAATAATACTTCATTTCATTAATGGAAAATACTGAAATATGCTTACAACCAGAAATGGAAATAAACCAGCTAGGGCGATGGTAGCTTATCTCTGAGAAGAGATGTGATGGCTACATGCCTCTGAACTGTGTTACAATGAGGCTCGAAGGCCTATTTATTATTGAGAAACAATGGAAAACCCTTAACATTCCAAAACCTAACCCTAGGAGATGAAACGTCAAACTGTGGGCCCTGTTTGGGGTAAATTGGTACATCAACTTCCCAGGGTCGTAACTTTGGCATATGATCTCCGTTTGACGCGTACAATAGCTCATTAGAAAGATCTATCCGAGCACTATCATTGTTGGAATCAAAACACGTCGTTTAGGGCCCCAAAAAACGTCGTTTAGGGCCTCAAAATGGCTCCGGAAGTTCAGGACCCGAAAAACTGCTAAAAATAGTAAGTTGTGCTACAATTAAGGAAACTGAATATGCTGAGAAAGACAATGGTGGGGGTCCAGGTGGACTTGGCAGGTGGCCACCAATCTCCACCTGGATCATTCCTCCCCCCTTAGGAAGCAATGGTCCCCATTACGTTGAGCTCCTCCATGAGATGAGGAAACTTCTGCTGAACTTGTTCCCTGGTGAGCCACTTGCCCTGCTGAAGGAGTTGGCCTACTTTGACAACTCGATACAGTTCGATACTCTGTTGGCGAGTGTTCTTGATCTGTGTGTCCATGATCCGATCAGTTGCAGCTTGTTCCATGCAATCTGGATTTAATTCTGTGGGTTTGAGCTGTTCTGCAATGTCGGATGTGTCTGGCAAGGGTGGAAAGTATGGCCGAAGGCGGTCCACATTGAACACTGGGTGCAGGCCAAGGAATGGGGGAATGCTGAGCTCAAATGCATTGTCTCCCACAGCCTTAGTAATGGTTTAAGGACCATATCGAAGTGGTCTCAATTTCCGATAGGCTCCAGTAAGGCGTTCCTTTTGCAAATGCAACCAGACTTTGTCGCCCACCTGAAACTTGTGTGGCACCCAGTGTTGATCATGTCGCTGCTTGTACTTGGCATTTGATTTCTCAAAAATGTCATGGACCTGCTGGCGAATATGTTGGATGCGCTCAAGGAAGCTGGTGGCCTTATCTGTTTCGGACTGGACATGAGCTTAATTCATGTGAGTAGCTGCAAGTGGCATGGCCACATCAATGGGGCATAGTGGCTGGAATCCCAAACCCACCTGAAAAGGGCTATGGCCAGTGGAGCTGTGAAGAGCTTGGTTGTAGCTGTGCTGAACATAGGGGAGGCTCTTGTCCCATGTGCGTGGATGCTTTGAGTTATACATGCGCAGAATGTGCACAATCATCCTGTTGACAACCTCTGTCTGGCCATCAGTTTGAGGATGGAAGGTTGTGGACTTCGTGAGTTTGGTGTCCAGCATTGACCAGAGACTGGACCAAAATGTGATGAGAAACCGACTGTCCCGATCTGAGATGATAGACTGTGGGATCCCAAAGTGCACCCACACTCGTTCAAAGAAGAGTTTAGCAGTGGCTTCTGCTGTGATATTCTTCTTGCAGGCCACCATAATGGCCATCTTCGAGAACCTGTCGACGACCACAAAAACACAGTCATTTCCATGCTTAGTGGAAGGAAGGCCTGACATGTAATCCATGGAGATGGATTCCCAAGGTCGACTAGGGGTAGGCAACGGGGTATAGAGGCCATGCTTCTTAATGGTCGGTTTGGCAATGGCACAGGCAGTACATGATCGGATGTACTTCCCAACATCCTGTCGAAGATTCGGCCAATAGAAATAATTTTGCAGTATTTCCACTGTTTTCTCGACCCCGAAATGCCCAACAACCCGACTGTAGTGTGCTTCCCAAATCATCTTGGCACGCTCGCTTGAAGGAACACAAAGGTGACCGAGGTAGCATAATAGGGCATCCTGGAGGTGAAAATCTGCAACATGCCGACACTCCAAGAGTGTCTGGTATGTGTGGCCGAATTCTGGGTCACTTTTGTAGAGAAGTGGCCAATCAAAAGTCTCGTGCCCACAAGAGTTGAGCACGGTGGTTAGCGCCATGATCGGTGGCCGACTGAGGCAATCTGCAACATTATTGGTGCTGCCCTTTTTATACTTGATATTCAAGTGAAACTGTTGCAGGTATGTAGACCACTTCTGATGGCGATCATTTTGCAATTTCCCTTGGGTCTGTATGAACTGCAGAGGTCGGTGGTCTGTGTGGATGACCGTTTCCTTCCCCAGAATTTAATGCTTCCATTGTCGGCAGGCCTGTACAATGGAATACATCTCTTTATCATAAGTGGGGTACTTCCGGACTGTGTCTGAAAGTGTTTCACTGTGATATGCCACTGGATGTCCATGTTGAGTAAGGACTGCCCCAATAGCATAGTCAGAGGCATCTGTCTCGACCTCAAATGGTTGTTGTAAATCTGGTAACACGAGCACTGGTGCCGTGCAGAGGCGATCCTTCAACTCCCTGAATGCCTTCTGTTGAGATTCAGACCAAAAGAATTTTGCTTTCGCCCCGCCCTTGGTGACTTGACTCAAGGGCCAAGAAATATGAGAAAACCCCAACACAAACCTGCGGCAGAAGTTGGCAAGACCTAGAAAGCTGCGGAGCTCTGTTAGAGTGGTTGGAGAGGGCCAATCCCGAATAACTTGGATCTTGGCTAGATCGACATGCACCCCCTGTTCATCAATGATGTATCCCAGATACTGAACCTGGGTCATGCCAAAAGTGCATTTCTCCAAATTGGCACATAGCTTGTGTTGCCGCAGTGTTTGGAGAACCTGTCGGATGTGGTGGAGGTGCTCTTCCCAACTCTGGCTGAAGATCAGAATGTCATCCAAATATACTACTACAGAGGAGTTGGTGAATGGCCACAAGATGTCATCCATCAGCCTCATAAAGGTTGCAGGAGCATTCGTCAATCTGAAAGGCATGACCAACCATTCGAAGAGGCCCTCCTTGGATTTGAAGGCAGTCTTCCACACATCGGAGGGTTCGATTGGTACCTGGTGATATCCTGACTTCAGATCGATCTTGCTGAAATATTTCGCCCCCTTTTGTTGGTCTAGAAGGTCATCAATCCGCGGGATCAGGTACCTATTATGGACAGTGATCTTGTTTAGCGCCCGATAGTCAATACAGAGTCTGCACGTCCCATCCTTCTTCTGTACCAACACGATCGGGCTCCCACAGGGTGATGAACTCGGACGGATGTGACCTTTCTGCAGGAGCTCCTGAATCTGCCTCTTGATTTCATCGTTCTCCAGAACGGAGCGCCGATAAATTGGTCCATTGGGTAGCGGCGCCCCTGGGGTCAGATCGATGGAGTGCTTGACTTGACAGTGCAAAGGAACCCCTGCCGGGGAGGTGAAGATGTCCTCGTACTCCTCCACAACCTTGTCCATCTGTAGTTGTCGTGCAGAGGGACCCCGTTTGGAGGCCGCGGCCACTGTCTTCTTCTTTCCTTGAGGGCGTATCATCAGGAAAACAAATTTCCTGGTTTTGGAAATGATCTTACTGCATTGTTTTGCAGTAATCAAAGAGATGGCGACAGGTGGTGCTACCTTTGGTATCCTGAACAACTTATTTCCCAATGTAATAATAACAGCACGGGGCCTTGATTCATACACAACATGTCACTTCCACAAGTATGGTTGTCCTAGTAATACATCACAAACTTCAAGGGGAGCAATGTCACACAATACCTCATCCGTGAAGCGCTTGATGTTGTATGGAAGGCGACACTGCTGGCTCACGCGAAGATCTCGTCCTTGGTGAAGCCACCCAATGGTGTATGGTTGTGGATGTGCTGTGGTCGGTAAGCCCAACCGCTTCACGACCTCTACCGAAATGAGGTTCTTTTGACTCCCGCTATCAACAATGAACTGTATCGGGGAGCCCTTTACCCACATCTGGGAGTGGAAGAGACGCTCCTCCTCCTCGGGATCTTCGGGTTCATTTTTCTGGATCTTTGCGGTAGCAACAGTGGCGCTGGGATCCGCATCAATGATCTGCTTCCCTTTTTCATACCCCTTATCGGGTTCTGACTCAGAGTCGGAACATGCATCTGATTCTGAAACCTTTAGCTCAGCCACTAGTGACTGCTTGGCCCGACACTCACTTGTGTTGTGAGTGGAGCTCTTATGGAACTCACACCATTTTCTAGTGTCCTTTCCCAGCTTCGCGGCGCTGTTCTTTGCTTGCAGCTTTGGCTGGTTGTCTTGGGCTGTCCCGCCTTGGCTTTGTCTTTTGTTCTGTGGTTTAGGGGCACCTTTCCCCTGCTTTGGATTTGCAGATCCAAAGTCTCGCTTCTTTTGTTTAAGCTTCTGCTCGACCTTGACGACATATCGGTATGCTGCGCCGAGCGAGGGGATGTTTAGGAATTGTATTTCTTCCTGGATGTACTTGTGCAGGCAGCCACGGTATTTGAGTATCAAATGTTGCTCCGAATCCTTGATACCCAACTTTGTGCGAAGGGTATGGAAAAGATTGGTGAACTTCGGCACGTCTTGGTCCCTTCCCTGCCGCAGCGTGGTCCACTTTATGTATTCATCCTCATAGCTTCCGACAGGGTAGTACTGCTCCTTGATGGCATCCCGGAACGAATCCCAGGTGGGTGCGGCTGAAAATAGTGAGCCAGTACTTTCATCCTTCTGCTCGCAGTAGGTTTCCCACCAGTCCTTGACGTGGGGGGATGCTTTGAGAAGTGCAAAAACAATCTTTTCCCGACTCGAAAATTCATGAACAGAAAAATAACCCTCTAGCAGATTTAACCATTTATCTACGGCATCTGCGTCTATCTGACCCTCGAATATGGGGATTTCAAAATTAACTTGTACCTTAAAGGGTGTGGCATTTACAGAGTAGCTGCTGGAAGCTGATGTGTTGCTTCTGGGTAGCCGCTGAAGGATCTGGGCGAAGCTGTCCATCATCGCGTTCCGTTGTCGCTCAAGGGCTTCTTCGAGCAAGATTTTGATGGGATCTCCTGCCCCCTCGTCTTTCTTCTCGTCCGCCATGGGAGGCCGTCGGGATTTGCGAGGCTAGTCTTGCAAAGGTTCAACCAGTTCAAGCCCTAACTCCTTATATCCCGACCTTGTTGGGGACATGCAAAGAAAAACAGAGAAAAAGCAGACCGCTCTGATACCACTGATCCGGATTTAAACAGGAACGCAACAAATTACAGAGATAACCATATACACAAAGATGCAACGGAAATAATACTTCATTTCATTAATGGAAAATACTGAAATATGCTTACAACCAGAAATGGAAATAAACCAGCTAGGGCGATGGTAGCTTATCTCTGAGAAGAGATGTGATGGCTACATGCCTCTGAACTGTGTTACAATGAGGCTCGAAGGCCTATTTATTGTTGAGAAACAATGGAAAACCCTTAAAACACGTATTTCATTAAATTTGGAATTAAATAGTGGATCTAGAATTTAAAAATAACCAAAATATTCAATTATAATGATGTCCTTGTAATAAAAAATTTCCAATTTTAATGAAATATGTGTTTTAACATTCCAAAACCTAACCCTAGGAGATGAAACGCCAAACTGTGGGCCCTGTTTGGGGTAAATTGGTACATCAACTTCCCAGGGTCGTAACTTTGGCATATGATCTCCGTTTGACGCGTACAATAGCTCATTAGAAAGATCTATCCGAGCACTATCATTGTTGGAACGGGCAACATCGGTCCATTCCATGGACCCATGTTGCCCCCCGGATTCCCCAAAAAATGTCGTTTAGGGCCTCAAAACGGCTCCGGAAGTTCAGGACCCGAAAAACTGCTAAAAATAGTAAGTTGTGCTACAATTAAGGAAACTGAAAATGCTGAGAAAGACAATGGTGGGGGTCCAGGTGGACTTGGCAGGTGGCCACCAATATCCACCTGGATCAAAGGATGTATCTGTGTTTCTTGGAAGAATGTGGAACAATCTCTCCTATGATATCAAGCCCCCATTGTTCAAATGGTTGCTCAATGTTTACTGGTTGTAAAGGAAAGGCTGGTTTCCTTTGTCTCCCACTAGCAGTTTGGCATATCTTGCATTTCCTGACATAATCACAGGCATCTTTAAACAAAGTGGGCCAATAATATCCAGCATGTATTACTTTGTGAACTGTAATATCTCCTCCAAAATGTCCACCTGCTGGACCATCATGTAATTCCTGCAAAACCTTTCGTGCTTCAGTTTTTCAAGGCATCTTAATAAAATTGAATCATAATTTCTTCTAAATAACACATCATCAATGATTTTGAAGTGTTTTTCTTTTAATCTTAAAGCACATTTGTTTTTGTAACTGAAATTAGGGGGAGCATATCCATTTTTCAAGTAAAAGATTAGATCAGCATATTGAGATTCAGAATTTATGATACTTATCCCGTTCACTTGAAGAGTCTTATCTGAATCTTCATATTTTGGAATATTAGAAGCTCCTGCTAATAACCTGCAAAAACCTTTCCCTCTCACAATTTTCGCTAGTTTTGTTGGGTTGTGTTATATTCATTCCACGACTAACCTATGTAGTGAACTGGGGTGTTAGAGGGGGGTGAAGGCCCCCCTTTGTTGTGTCGATTGTGCAGTAGGGGGGTCACGGGGGGGGGGGCAGAAACCCCCCCTGTCCAGGGGATTTGAGGGGGGGTGGTAGCCCCCGTCTACGGGGTCCGGGGCAGTGCCCCGAGAAATTTTGTTTGGACCCTATCTTAGGTTGGGTGAACCTACCTATGGTTTTCGGTCCATGGTTTTGGACGCGATAGTTTTTGGTCCATGGTATTGGATGCTTCGGCATGCATATATATGTATTGCAACATTGAAAGGAATATGAAAAATCAAGCTGGTAGTCCCAGTTTTGGGATCCAGGGGAAAATTTCTATGTATATGTGTTATGCTCTCGCATTGTTTATTTTCTGTGTTTAAGAATTCGTATGCAGGTAATTTCTATACGGGGTTAAAACCTACATTTGGTATCGGAGCTATTTTGGCTTCAAGGGGATGCCTTTATTACTGAGGGGTTTCACTCGGGCCTATGGTAGACCTTGTTTAGTGGGAGATCTACGAGATCAATTCTGGTGGTGAAAGAAGATGGCGAGCAGTGGAAATATAGAGATAGAGAAATTTAATGGTTAGAGTTTTGAGTTGTGGAAACTCAAGATGGAGGATCTGTTGGTGGATAAAGAGCAGTGGATTGCAGTAGATCCAAATGCTAAACCAACGGGAGTGTCCGATGAAGAATGGAAGAAGTTGGATCGGAAGGCAAAGAGCGCAATACGATTGTGTGTCTCAAATTCAGTGTTGTTGAATGTATCATGGGAAACTATGGCGAAAGCTTTGTGGGACAAGTTAGGGACTTTGTACCAATCTAAGTTTCTGGTGAATAAACTGTTTCTGCGGAAAAAGTTGTATATCCTGAGGATGAAAGATGGAGACTCGGTGACAGAGCATCTGAACGCATTTAATACTGTGGTAAGTCAGTTAGCATCTGTTGATATTAAAATTTCAAATGAAGATAAGTGCATTAGTTTGTTGTGTTCTCTACCAGATTCGTGGGATAGTCTGGTTATTGCAATAGGTAGCAATGCAACTGCCTTGCAGTTTGATGAAATAGTCTCATCCTTGCTGACAGAGGAGATGAGACGGAAAAATATGGAGAGCCGGAATGGTGATGCCCTATCTGTATGAGGACAGTCCCAAAATAGAAACAAAAATAAGTCATCGAGTGGGAGATCTAAATCTCCAGGAAAACCTGTAAAGGTGGTGTGCTGGAAATGTGGAAAGGAAGGCCACTACAAAAGGGACTGTAAATCTAAAGCTCCTGACAAAGGAAAGGGATCTGATGATTCTCCTTCTGTAGAGGCGAAAACCACCTCAGATGAATATAGGGATGTGTACTTGGCTTCTTCAAGTACACATGTAGATCATGAGGCATGGTTAATTGACTCAGGTGCATCCTTTCACTTCACTCCCCATAAAGAGTGGTTCTGTGAGTACGAAAAATATGATGGTGGTGATGTCTTCTTGGGGGATGACGGGAAGGCTAGAATCGTTGGTCGCGGAAAAGTAAAGTTGAAGTTGCAAGGTGGAAGGGTTAGAACACTTCCATATGTTCTGCATATTCCTGCATTGGCCAGAAATCTGATTTCTGTAAGCAAGTTGGATGATGGAGGTGTAAAAACAATGTTCGAGAAGGATACCTACAAAATGGTTCGGGGAGCATTAGTATTGATGCGGGGAGTTCGAATTGGAACTCTGTACAAGCTGCAAGGTAGTAATGTTATTGATGGGTGCAACAGTTCTGTGGTTCCTGAAAGTGGAGCAGAAAATCTAGTGGTCTCTAGAGAGAAGACCATGTTGTGGCATCAAAGGCTTGGACATATTGGAGAGAAGGGCCTTCGAATACTTCATGGTAAAGGTATGGTAAAAGGTATGAGTAATAGCTCTCTGGATTTTGATTTCTGTGAAAATTGTGTATATGGGAAGCAGAATCGGGTGAGTTTCCCCTCTGGTAGTAAGAGGGTGAAACAGATATTAGAACTTGTGCACAGTGATGTGTTTGGACCTGTGAAGGTTCCATCACTGGGTAAGTCTATGTACTATGTATCATTTATAGATGACTTCTCAAGGAATACATGGATATATTTCCTTAAGAAGAAATCTAAAGCCTTTGACAGGTTTAAAGAATTTAAGGCTCTCGTAGAAAATTAGACAAAGAAGAAGATAAAGGTGCTGAGGACAGATAAAGGTGGAGAGTTTTGCAGCAAGGAATTTGAAGAATTCTGTAATAAGTGTGGTATAGCACGACAGAAGACTACTCCATATACACCTCAGCAAAATGGAGTTGCAGAAAGAATGAATAAGACGTTGATGGAAAGGGCAAGAAGCATGCTCAGTGGTGCCGGGTTAGGACAGGAATTCTGGGCAGAGGCAGTGGATACTGCATGTTACCTGGTCAACAGGTCACCTTCATCAACGTTGGAGGATAAGACTCCACAAGAGGTATGCACTGGTAAGAAACCCTCTCTTTCACATCTGAGGGTATTTGGATGTGATGCATATGTACATGTTCCAAAGGAGAAACGAACCAAGTTGGATAGTAAATCTGAAAAGTGCATCTTTTTTGGGCATAAGGATGGTTTAAAGGGTTATAAGCTTTGGAACCCAGTAACAAGGAAGGTTGTGTACAACTGAGATGTGGTGTTCAAAGAGGTGAAAGATGTTATTAAACATGAAGTCCAACCAAAGGAACCTGAGAAGATAGAGTTTAAGCTAAAGGAGGAAGAATCCGACTCTACAGCAGAGGAGGAATCAGAAGATGAAGAGCCACACACTCCGAGTGTAAGAAGATCAGTTTAAGAAAGAAGGCAGCCAGAAAGGTATATTCCATCTGCTTTCTGATCAAATTTTGCTTTATCTATTACTGATGATGATCCAAAAACTGTGAAGGAAGCAGTAGATTCAGAGGATGGAAAACTCTGGAAAGAGGCCATGGTTGATGAAATGGCATCTTTGCACAAATATGAGGCTTTGGATTTGGTGGAGTTGCCGGCTGGAAGGAAACCCATTGGTAGCAAATGGGTGTTCAAGAAGAAGACAAATGCAGAAGGAAAGGTGGAGATATACAAAACTCGGTTGGTAGCAAAAGGTTATTCCGAAGTGCCTGGAATTGATTTTGGTGATATTTTTTCTCCTGCTGCCAAGGTAACTTCTATTAGGTTACTTTTATTTGTTGCTACTGCTTTTGATTTTGAGGTAGAACAAATGGATGTAAAGACAACATTTCTTCACGAGGATCTGGAAGAGGAGATCTACATGAAGCAACCTGAAGGCTTTGCAGTGAAGGGTAAGAAAGAACTGGTATGCAAGTTAAAGAAGTCTTTGTATGGGTTAAAATAGTCACCAAGGATGTGGTATCAGAAATTTGATACATTTATACGGGGACTTGGCTTCACCAGAAGCAAAGTAGATCACTGTGTGTATTTTAAATTAATTGGTGACCATGTTATTTATCGGATCTTGTATGTGGATGATATGTTGCTAGTTGGAAATGACAAAGAAATTATCTACGATTTTAAGACCCATTTGTCCTCCAAATTCGACATGAAAGATCCTGGTGCTGCAAATTATATTTTGGGCATGGAAATTAAAAGATATTGGAAAAATAAGAAGCTCTGGTTAAACCAGAGGAAGTATGTGTAGACAATATTTCAGAGGTTTAATATGCAAGATAGTAAACTGGTGAAAGTTCCTATTCTTGTAGGTGTGAGGTTATCTACTGCACAGTGTCCCAAGACACAAGAAGAGGAAGAGGACATGTCGCATGTTCCATATGCAAGTGTAGTCAGTAGCCTGATGTATGCAATGGTCTGTACTAGACCAGACATTGCACATGCAGTGGGAGTATTGAGCAATTTTATGTCAATACCAGGGAAGGAGCATTGGACAACAGTGAAGCGGGTTTTCAAGTATTGTTATAGACATTTTTGTGCCTTACAGCATGAAGCATGAAATGTCGATAATCTAAGGGATCCAAAGTCCCTAAACATGTTGTTCCTACCCCTAGAGGAACAAGGTCAGCAAACCACAACACTAAATATCAGTTCTCCACCTGAAAACACTCAAAAACAAGCTAATTCTGGATCATGTCAACTGCTCCACTGAGCATCTGCGCTGAATGTCAACTGCTCCACTCTGTACCTGCGCTGAATGTCAACTGTAAAGAAGGCTACCTGCGCTGGGCGAGATTGGCCAAGTGGCACAGTCATTCCTCAAGGTGTCAATGCCCAGGAAGCTTCCAAAATGACACTTGGATCAGGGAATTCGCCTAGTGATGAGTAAGAGGGTCTAGATCTCCAAGTGGAAGCAAGAAACTCCAAGTGGACTCAAGAACTGAAGAATAACTGAAGTGGGAGAGGACACTAGTCAGCTTCATGCCAGCCTCAAGCTGACTCATCCTTTCTCCAAATCTCCTATATATAGAGCTCTCTCATGAGGTCTAGGGAGGCTGGAATCTTGTGAATGTAAGGAAGTGCTGTTGGTTTGAGTATAGAACTATTGGGTGATTTGCTTGAAGGAGGTGAAGAGGAGATTTCTTTCTGCTGGGAGGTGTTGCTGGATTGGGCCCCTTATGGTTGTAACACTCTCAGAACTTTACTTCTTCCATTAATAAAGCATTTGAGGTTCTTCTATATGCATGTGTCTCAATGGTGAATTGTTATACTTGTGTATTTGATTTATTCTAATCCTTGAATCAATTATGAATGTATGCTTCTTGTAGTTTCCCTCTCTTGCCCTTTTGCAGGATCTTTGTGTAGCTGGGCCAGTGAAAGAGCAAGGAGCTGGGAGCAAGCAGCAAAGAGAGAAGATTGGATCAATCATTAGCGGAAGACAACGGTTAGTGGATCTCTTTCTCCCCTCTCTTACATCTCATAAAGAAGTAATCTCGAATAGCTTTGCATTCGGTTGTTGCTGAGGTACTATCACCCTTAGAGTGGGATAGGGTCATTCCGTATTGGATACTTTTCCCAACAACAAATTGGCGACTCCGCTGGGGATCGTATCTTGTTGGTTGTTTGTGTTTTTGCTATTCATTTCATAAACACAGGGAGTACCGAATCGAACTGCATTTGGATCTTTCAAATGCAAAGTAGAGGGCAGCTACTCTAGCTCAGTTTCTGGGCATGTTTATGATTTGAAGAGCTGATCCACAAGGACTCTAAATAGCTCTTAGTGATAGCTTTTCATCCTCCTTTTCATCCCTTAGTGTGTACTTGACTGATAGCTTCTGATTTGGCCAAAAACTGTGAATTTTTGAGCAATCTGTGACCCGGAAACTGAGAAAAACGAAAGTTTGTCTCTTCAGTGCAGGTGCTGTGAAGGCAGTCTGCATTTCAGCGTAGTTCCCGAAGGGGCTACCTGCGCTGAAGGTCAAACTGCCAGTGTACTACCTGCGCTGAACCAGTTTTGCCTAGTGCTACTGGGGTTCCCTCCTGTTTATTGCCCTGTTTTCACCCTTGTTTTTGCAGCCTGTTACCAGTCAATGTACCTATCTGAAACCAACTTTCCTTGCCACTATTCCGCCTCGGTTGTATAAAGAAACTGTGTTTGTTCTTTGTGTATTTCTTGTATCATTTACAGTTTCCCATAACGAAAGTGAACTAGTCTTGCTGTGGCCTCTTAGATCTAGACCTGTGATAAGTGTCGTTCTGATCTTAAGAGTTAGTTTGTTTGTTGTTCATAGCTGATTGAGCTTTTGCTTTCGTCATATGGTTTGAATTTACATATTTCTAGTGTCGAAACAAGTAAATCTTAAGGTGTCTTTTGATTTTGGACAAGCTCGTTTGCTTTCACTTGAAATTGAATTCAAAGTTATACAACAGCTTTCTTTTTGTATTACACAAACATTAAGAAAGAGAAAAGAAATACCTGCATTTTGCATTTTGAATTTGATAAGTTTGTATGTTGATTTAGGGAAAAAGTGCATTAGTGTATGCTCTTTGATCTGTGTGAAAAGATGTTGTCTTTCTTTTCCCTCAGTAGTTAAGATTTTCATAAGTCGAAAAGATTGAAAAAAGCTTACTTCTCATCTTAGACTGCATTTAGGAATTTGTATCAAACATCTCGTGGTGAACCTTGAAAGGAAAACTTTAAAAAGATCAACTTAAAATATATTGAATGAACCTAACAACGCTTTGAAACATAACGCAAACACATAGAGGTCTAAGCTAGAGACGTGTTCCGGCGTCGTTAAATGTAGTGACTGTCGATCTCGAAGAAGGTGGGTGATTCCTCCTGAGAGTCGGTGGCACTAATACGGACTTGTGCTCCCACGTACCGTCACGTATATATTGGGAGACCCATATAGGCATATATCTTTTATCCTTAGGAAGCCGTGTCGGCCGCCCTACTGATCGCAATGCAGTGAACACAACATTCACGAAGATCGACCACCCGTACCGTAAAACGTATTCTGTGGTTTTGCGAAAAGTTTGGCACACCCTCTGCCTAGAACTCCAGAGTAGTTTCTTTTGGCCTTTTTCAAACTCTATAACTGAAAAAGTCCACCCGAGCATTTGTCACTTCGGGCTCGTTAAAACATCGAAGGAGACTAGAGTCATCTTTAGCTTTTTCTCGACTCTTAAAAAGTGAAAAAGCAAGTTGTGTCTAAAGCGTCGTTATAAAATTTATTTTAAACGGAATAATCATCACCTTTCCCTCGTTGATCTTCGAAGTTAGTCTATCACCAGTGAAGTTCCTGTAGAATCGCTAGGCGATCTATTGGATAGACTCAATATGTCTGAACAACCGTCGACGTCTAGGACTGTGTCGTCCGACACAATAGCGGCAGAGCCTCCTGCCGCTACTCCAACGATGTTCGCTGGTATACCATCTGTCCCAGCAAATTGTCCTCAACAACAAGCCAAAGTCCCATCAGGGACGACGACATGGTTAGTTCCTATTTCTTCATCCGGATTATCATCTGGTATTTCTTATGTTGAAACTCAACAAATTGATCCAATGTGTCTTCAAAGGCCAATTTACCCTTTAAGTACTGGATTTCCACCGTATGGAGGGCAGTATGCTCTTTCATTGTTCCCTCCTAGAGAACAACCATATGGGAGTTTACAACAAAGTTCAGGTCAAACTGGAATTACATCCAGTGGTTGGGTACCAATACTGCCTCGACAACCAGGGGTTGTATATTCGATGCAACCAGTGCACCCTGTGTCGGATATTCCCACCACACCTGCTATGGTGAATGCGTTGCTAGTACAAGCACTACCTATTGTATGTCAACCCCAAGTTTCTCAGGTTGCAATACAACAGCCTCTTGTCTCAACGACTCAATCACAATCTCAGAGTAGTGCCTCCTTATCTGGAGCGACTCAGGCTCAAACAAGTACTGTGACTCCTCATCTTGGTCAATCATCCAATATTGGTCAACAGCAAATGGTCCAACAACCAGAGCTAGTTCAATCTCAACAACCGCCATTCCAACAATCATATCAAGGACCTGAGCAACAAGTCTTTGTAAGTAATGGGCAACCATGCTATAATGGTTATGCCCATCAACCTTGTCAAAGTTGCCAGCATTATGCTGGTCTGCAAAGACCCATTGCTCAGGCGATACCATCTTATCCTGGATATGCTTCGCCTAACCTGAACCAACAGTTGCCCTTTGTAGCAACTCTAGAATTACCAGATCTAAACCGGCTGACGAATGATCCAATTGCTTATGCCCCTTGGTGGCCAGCGATTCCGCATAAACTTCCATCAGATATTCCTAAATTTAATGGAAATCCGGGTGAAGATCCGTCGAATCATGTGATGACATTCCATATATGGTGTTCATCGAACACCCTAAATGATGATTCGATAAGACTTCGCCTCTTTCAGAGGACGTTAACGGGTCCAGCGGCAAAATGGTACATTGAATTGCCTAGAGCTTCGTTCGACAACTTCAGTACCTTAGCCACAACCTTTTTAACCCATTTTCAATTACCGATAAGGTATGAAACGGGAACATAACTCCTTACCAACTTCAAACAGACGACTGCCACCCACATATCTGATCATATACATGAGTGGCGTCGTCGTCGTAGGATGGTGAAAACATATGTTCCCGATCAGCTGTTAGCTGAATGGTTTATAAAGTCGTTACTTCCTGCTATAACGGAAGATGTGGCCAAGGGGGGATTCATAACAGAGGAGCAAGTTATCGCTCGTGCACAGTATTTGGACTTAGTTTATACTCAGTCCGGCACGCTCTACGACAAAATACCCGACGCTCCTAGACCGGAATTTTCAATTCCTCCTCCTCCTAAATCAAACAATGACTCTCACGCCGGCGATGGCGTGATTGGCAAGCACAAAATTTATAGTCAAAATGCAAATGAAGAACTTCTTGCCTCAGAAGTAAATGCCATGTCGACCGACAAGGGCAAACAACTGAAGCAACCAGGGGACAAGAAGAAAAAGAAAGGGAGAAAAAGGAAACCCCCAGCAGGGTGTCATATATGCGATGAGGATCATTGGACGAAAGATTGTCCACATATAGCTGAAGTTAAGAAACTCTTTAAGAGTTCAAAAACCCCAGCAGTATTGACTGATCCGTTTCCTAATCCAGGTCAAAATCTGGTTGCTAATCAAAATGCTTCCCGATCCCAAGTGCTTATGTTGTCTACCTCGAAACAGCAAACTAATGCTTTGACGAGGAATAAGGATTACATGAATCCAAAGCTGTCGAACAACAAGGCTAATGAACAACCTAGTAGTTCGACAACAACTTTGACCGAAGTTGTGCCACCCATCGTCCCTGAGCCAATAATAAAGTCGCAAAAGGGAGCAGTACACAAATCGACATTTAATCCTTGTGCGAAAATAGCACAGATAGAGGACCTGGCCCAATCGCCGTCCGTTATGTCGGCACTTGAGGTACCACAAAATTGCTTCTCCCAAGAACAAGCTTTATTATCAGCAATAGGTGGAATTGACCCAATGGATTCCAATCTTGTCGCCTTTGATCATAAAGGATATGACCCTCAGTTACCAGCTCAACTAGCTTTCCTTATTCAAGTGAAAGCCCTCAACAAAACTGTTCATCGAACAATTATTGATGAGGGGGCATCTACATGTCTTATGTCGATGAGTTGCTGGAAAGATCTAGGCTCACCACCCTTGTCAAAATCGTCAACGACGTTAAAAGCATTTGATGGACGATCATACACTCCATACGGGATTTTAAGTAACTTGCAAGTTGAACTGGGGGGCAAAACAGTAGGAATTGATGTTGAAGTAATTGATGGAAACCTCGATTACAACATCCTACTGGGAAGGCCCTGGATCTATGCCATGGCCGCGGTTGTGTCAACCTACTTCAGGAAGATTGCATTTCCCTTCCAAGGAGGAATTACAATCGTCGACCAACAAACTTTTCTCCCCAACAGTTCACAAGTTACGGGAAGCATTCCAAAGATCCATGGAAGCAATTATTCGCTCCAAAATATCGGAGTAGGTCTCCTAAAAGACCCTGCCTTAATGGGTACTTTTGCCCTACCGCCTCCGAGTAATCTGGCGGAAATGGCCACAGTGGAATACGAAACCTTCTATATCTAATGGATTTGGACTCCGAGGACGGTTCTTATCTCGTGTCAACCTCGTTAAAAAATGAAACAAGGAGTCATGAGGATAGTTCTTTTACTGTGTCAACCTCATTAAAAAATGAAACAAACCCCCTTTCCAAATCTCAAAGGTAAACCTTCATTCCAACCACCGAGTTGAATGCAATGAAGCTTGGGGGGCATGCACCTCGATTTGCGTTATTATGCTGGGGCATGCGAACTTATCACCGAGCAGTTTTAGCACATAGTTCATGCTCGTTAAAAAATAAACATAAGATTGAGCAGTGTTTTGGCGCATTCAAGCTCGTTAAAAAATGAACCCATCCCGGTAAATAACCATTAAGTATGTAACCTGATCAACCATAAAAGCCTTGGTCGTGTTTTTCACCTGCCACCTCCACTTTCATTTGGCCGATCGTTCACCTCCATATGATTGTTTACCCATTTTGAGGAACAGCTGCGAAGAGTGATTTCACCTAGCCATCCTTGTGACACTGCCGTGATTGGAAAATTCCAACCTGTACCTGGAATCAGCTGCTATCCCTGTTCATCACTCGTTCCTCAAAAGACGAGTCTTCTTTAAGCTCTTTTCAACTGACTCGTAAAATATGAAAAGATTGCCGAGTTTTGGCCTTCCAGCTTGTTAAACGACCGGAAGAGCTATCCCTCCTCTAGATTTTAATCTTTTTGGACCTGAGGGATTATTGCACAAAAAGATCGAGCGCTTGTTTTGTTCGGCTCGTTAAAACTATCGAAAACTCATCCCTTCTGTATTGTTTTATACTTTTTCGGACTTAAGGGATTAGATGACGAAAAAGGAATTTTGGAGTTAACTTTATGTACCTTTTCAGACTCCCTAAAAATGAAAAGGACCGAGTTTTCCTTGTCGTTAGACTCGTTAAAATGATTAAATAGCGACAAACTTGTCTTTAGACGAGAACGAGTTTCCCTATCGCTAAGCTCGTTAAAACATAGCGATGGGCTTTCCCGAAGGGCAGGTTATAGAACAAGCATATGTTATCCTCCTCAAGCTTGACAAAAATAAAGAGGTACTGGTCAGAAATGACTGGGGAAAAATTGGGAGAACCTCAAAGCTTTAATGGTAGCAAGTCGCTCTTGAACATGACACTTTTCCTCCGTATCACATCGGGTTGGGTTGTTTCATTCACCGGTCTCATCACCATGGTCTTCGCCAAACCATCCACATTTGGGGTAATGCTACCGATCCATAGCATCAGTGTCGTTATATGTTCAAGAGATGTTGTTCAGAAAGAGTCAACCGTGTCCCATCCACTGCCATACATTATACTTTATCCACCCATGATCGCCACCCTGAATCATATTTCACAGATTGTTTTCACCTCCACTAAAATCATTAGCTCCATTCCGTGTCACTGATGTGGGATTCATTAAGGCCCTCCTTTGACGGATCGCTTCTTGTCGACTTCAGCTCATTATCCAAGAAGTTGATCTAGGAACACCCCCCTCAGTACTTTGAAGCTTGCATGCCTCAATGGCAAGTTTCTCACTTCCGGCGACAGGTATACATCAATGACCTTCGACCAGAAGATTTTGCGTGGTGTTCGACGCCAAGTCCTATATTCACACCACGTGAATTGTACTGCAGTACCTTGAGGGTCACTATCATTAGCGGTGATTCCTCTCGCGCTTGTTAACGGTTTACATTATTGACCGGTAATCAAGCGATGTCTTTCCATGTTCGACTTCAGCGCAATTCTCACATGGATCGACTTGTACTTAGAGTGAAGATCGAACGAGTTTGAAGACCCCGAATCTAGTTTCATCCATCCGGGCTGTGATATATATTCAGGAAATATAAAGACATTTGATATGTACATTATTACAGCAGATGATCATCCTACTCAAAGGATGATAATTTCAGTAGAGAATTATCAGTCTACCATCAGACGATCGTCTGTTATATGTACCAAAATGAATTTATAAAGCTGAGCATGGGAATGCCCGCCTCAGCTAGATCATGAAAGCAGAATGAAAAATAATGTATTGTATTGTATTTTATTACAGGTCACCTCTCAGCGATTGAATGAACTTCGGATCCTCCTGATAAAGCATTTCACCCGATAAACGACCTCATACTTTAGGGGGCAACTGTTATAGACATTTTTGTGCCTTACAGCATGAAGCATGAAATGTCGATAATCTAAGGGATCCAAAGTCCCTAAACATGTTGTTCCTACCCCTAGAGGAACAAGGTCAGCAAACCACAACACTAAATATCAGTTCTCCACCTGAAAACACTCAAAAACAAGCTAATTCTGGATCATGTCAACTGCTCCACTGAGTATCTGCGCTGAATGTCAACTGCTCCACTCTGTACCTGCGCTGAATGTCAACTGTAAAGAAGGCTACCTGCGCTGGGCGAGATTGGCCAAGTGGCACAGTCATTCCTCAAGGTGTCAATGCCCAGGAAGCTTCCAAAATGACACTTGGATCAGGGAATTCGCCTAGTGATGAGTAAGAGGGTCTAGATCTCCAAGTGGAAGCAAGAACCTCCAAGTGGACTCAAGAACTGAAGAATAACTGAAGTGGGAGAGGACACTAGTCAGCTTCATGCCAGCCTCAAGCTGACTCATCCTTTCTCCAAATCTCCTATATATAGAGCTCTCTCATGAGGTCTAGGGAGGCTGGAATCTTGTGAATGTAAGGAAGTGTTGTTGGTTTGAGTATAGAACTATTGGGTGATTTGCTTGAAGGAGGTGAAGAGGAGATTTCTTTCTGCTGGGAGGTGTTGCTGGATTGGGCCTCTTATGGTTGTAACACTCTCAGAACTTTACTTCTTCCATTAATAAAGCATTTGAGGTTCTTCTATATGCATGTGTCTCAATGGTGAATTGTTATACTTGTGTATTTGATTTATTCTAATCCTTGAATCAATTATGAATGTATGCTTCTTGTAGTTTCCCTCTCTTGCCCTTTTGCAGGATCTTTGTGTAGCTGGGCCAGTGAAAGAGCAAGGAGCTGGGAGCAAGCAGCAAAGAGAGAAGATTGGATCAATCATTAGCGGAAGACAACGGTTAGTGGATCTCTTTCTCCCCTCTCTTACATCTCATAAAGAAGTAATCTCGAATAGCTTTGCATTCGGTTGTTGCTGAGGTACTATCACCCTTAGAGTGGGATAGGGTCATTCCGTATTGGATACTTTTCCCAACAACAAGTATTTGCGTGGCACTAGTGATTATGGTTTGTGCTACCAAGGAAGACCAGGATTGGACAGAGTTTTGGATATCCGTGGCTTTGTTGATGCAGACTAGGCTGGAGATTTGGATCAAAGAAGATCTACAAGTGGGTATGTGTTTAACCTATTTGGAGGAGAAGCCAGTTGGATGAGTAAGAAACAATATGTAGTGGCACTATCAACTATAGAGGCAGAATACATGGCAATCACTCATGCAAGCAAGGAAGCAGTTTGGTTGCAGAGATTGTGTTCAAGTATGGGGTTAGTATAGGGAGCTATAAGGATAGACTGTGATAGCCAAAGTGCAATTTTCTTGGCAAAGAACCCTGCTTATCATTCAAAGACAAATCACATTGATGTTCAGTATCACTTTGTGAGGGATATGATAGAAGACAAAAAGGTGTTGCTGGTAAAGGTGGACACTTTGAAGAATACTGCAGATGTATTGACAAAATCTGTGAGCTCTGAGAAGTTCTCCTAGTGTAGAGAAAAAATGGGTGTTTCACGGCTAGAAAAATGACTAAGCTCTCCTATGACCCCCTGTGGAAAGAAAACAACAAGTGGGAGAATGTTGGGTTGTGTTATATTTTTTCCACGACTAACCTATGTAGTGAACTGGGGGGTTAGAGGGAGGGCGGAGCCCCCCCTTCATTGCACTGATTCTGTAGTGAGGGGGTCATGGGGGGCGGCAGCCCCCCCCTATCCAGGGGGTTTGAGGGGGGTGGGTAGCCCCCTCTACAAGGTCCAGGGCAGCGCCCCAGGAAAATTTTTTTTGGACCCAATATTAGGTTGGGCGAACCTACCTATGGTTTTGGTCCATGAATTTGGACGCGATGGTTTTCGGTCCATGGTATTGGATGCTTCGGCATGTATATATGTTGGGTCCCTATAATACTAGTGATTACCCCATTACTATTGTAGTTATACCCCTTATTTATATTGTTGTGCCCCTATTACCCCCATATTGTTATTTCTGTGCCCCATAGAATCCCTCTATTGTTATTTTTGTGGCTTTATATTATTATTGTTAGGTCGGCTGGATTATATTGTGACTCCTTAGACTCCTATATATAGAAAGGAGGTTTTGTCATTTGTATCATCCAAGAATTGTTCATTTATGTAATGTAAAGGAGGTTGCCCCCTCAAAGAGGCTGAATTCTAAGGCGTTGATCTATCTTTTCTTGAGCTGGTTTCATAACATTTGGTATCAGAGCTCTGGATTCTAGGGTTTCGCTGCTCCAAACAGGTCATCGTGGCATTTTCGCTATAACTTTTTTTCTCGGACATTTCAGAAGTCGCAAAAAAAAACCCATTTGAGAAGAATTGGCGCTGAACCTTGGGTCCAAATTTCAGAGCTTTTTGCACGATATTTTCGGAGATATGATCTGAGGAAGTGGGTCTTTTTGCAGACTCCTGAATTACATTCAAAACAGGTGACCTGGAGAAAATCGTCATAACTTTCTCTCTGAGGATCGGATTGAAATTTTGTAAAAAGGTACAGAAATAGGACGTACTGTAGTTTCTTGTATGTGTGTTTCAGATCCAGAGGTCGAAACAGTGACTCGTGGCACGTAGTACAACTTCGCTCTACTGAACTAGTCTATAAGCAAGTCACTGTGGGAGATTTCACATAACTCTTCCTTGGAGAATCCAATTTGGGTCAGACTTGTGGCATTGGAAAGAGGACACAGAGGGCTACTACAGCTCACAAATTTAGAAGTAGATGATTGGAAAGTGCAGAGATACATCAGAGGCAATATCGAGCTCCTACAAAGTGAAAAAAGGTGTGTAGATTTTCTTAAATTTTTGCTTAAGCTTGGTTTGAAAATTTATTTTGAAGGAATTCAAAGGGCATAGTAGAGCATTATTATCAGTAACTGATGCCCCGAGGAAAGAAAATGCAAACACCTAGTAAGGAACCTGAAATCTCTAGCATGACTCATGAAGAAGAGGAAGAAATGCAACATGATATATCAAAATTACAAGACCAAGTGCAACAACTGTCCCTTGCACAAAAAGGAACAGAATCTAAGATGGATGGCTTAAAGAAAGATGTAGAAGCTAAGATGGATGGTTTAAAGAAAGGTGTAGAAGCTAAGATGGACTGTTTAAACAAAGGCGTAGAAGCTAAGATGATTGACGTGGAAGCTAAGATGGATGATTCGAAGATAGATTTGAAGACAGACATGGACGAATTGAAGATAAATATGAATAAGTTGCTACAAGAAATGGTCACTAAGGGTGAAAGAGTACTAAAGGAAACTCATGATGAGAACAAAAGAAATGTTAATCATGATTCCATAGACTCTAATGTTGGATCGAAGACTCACCATGTTCCAAAAATCGATATGAGGAAGTTTGATGGCAAGGATCCCGCCACATGGATATTACAGATGGAGCAATTCTTCGATCTCAATAATGTGCAAAACACACAAAAGGTACGTATGGCAACTTTATATTTGGAACCAAATCAGTTTGTATGGTATCAATGGCTTTGTTCTCGTAAACAATTTATCACTTGGGCAATTTTTATGGAAGAATTGATAGCACATTATGAGGATACAAAAAGAAACATTTTTTTTAGCCAATTGATAAGTCTCAAACAAAAGGGTTCAATAATGGAGCACATTGAGGAGTTCCAAAAATTGAACATAAGGGTAAAAGATATTCCAGAGGAGCATAGGATTGATGTGTTCATAGGGTCTTTAAAGGATAATATCCAACATGATGTGCGCCTTTGGGAACCTGATTCATTAGAGAAGGCATTCAGGTTAGCAAGAAAAATGGAAAGCAAAATTATGGCAACTAGGAAGCATACCATTCACAACTATAAAGACGGAAGTGTTGTTGCCCATAGTCTTCCACAACCTACAAGGTTGACACCACAACAATTGGAAGAAAAAAGAGCAAAAGGGCTTTGTTACAATTGTGATAGCAAATACACAAAAGGTCATAAGTGTGCTGAGAAGAAATTATTCTACATAGATTGTGAAGAGGAAGAAGAAAAGGAGCAAGAAAGGTCAAAAGAAGAGGATATATTTCAGGAACAAAGCCTAGATGAAGAACAAATAAATCCGACCATATCTTGTAATGCATTGGCGGGAATTACCACTCCTCAAACCATCAAGATAGAAGGACAAATCAAGAAGAAAAAGGTAATAGTGTTGATTGATTCAGGAAGCACCCACAATTTTATTCATTGTAGGGTAGCAAAAGAATTGAATTGCTTCCTATATCCAGCACCAGAGTGTCAAGTGATGATTGCAAATGGAGGAACAATAAATTGTTCTGGAAAGTGCCATAATATCAAGCTATCCATGGGAGAATATGTATTGACTAGCCCAATGCTTTCCATTCCAATGGGAGGTGCTGATGTTGTACTAGGAGTCCAATGGCTACAATCCTTGGGTACAATAGCTTTTAATTTTCAAGAACTTTTCATGAAATTTTCTGTGGAAGGAAAGGAAGTTGAATTAAGGGGTATTGCAGGGAAACCAGGAAAGATAATCAGCTCTAATGGCATGACAAAGCTTCTAAAAAAGGAGCAAAGAGGTGTAATTGCACAATTATGTTCGCTAGATGTTTCCACATTGGAATCATCTATTTCTCCAGATCTCCAAAAAGTCCTGGACAATCATTCCAAGGTATTTGAGACTCCCAAAGGTCTCCCACCTATGCGTGATCATGATCATGCTATTCATCTGATTCCAGGAAGTGTTCCTCCAAACATCAGGCCGTACAGATATCCATATGTCCAAAAAAGTGAAATTGAACGTATGGTTGCAGAAATGCTAGAGGCTGGTATAATTCAACCAAGTCAAAGTTCTTTCTCAGCTCCAGTAGTATTGGTGCACAAGAAGGATGGATCATGGCGCATGTGTCCAGATTATAGGGAGCTCAACAAGCTCACTATTAAAGATAAGTTCCCCATTCCTGTCATTGATGAATTACTGGATGAATTGCATGGATCAATTTACTTCACCAAGTTGGATCTTCGTTCGGGATATCATCAAATCAGAATGAAGATTGAAGACATTCCGAAAACGGCATTTAGAACTCATGAGGGTCATTATGAATTTTTGGTCATGCCTTTTGGCCTTACCAATGCACCTTCAACATTTCAAGGTTTGATGAATTCAATTTTCAAACCATTCCTTAGAAAATTTGTGTTAGTATTTTTTGATGATATACTAATCTACAGCAAGTCTTGGAAGGATCATGTTGAACATGTTGACAAGGTGCTACAACTATTGGAGGAGAAACAATTATATGCAAAAAGATCCAAATGTTTCTTTGGAGTCCAGGAGGTGGAATATTTGGGTCATATTGTATCTCATGAAGGAGTTAAGGTAGACCCTAGAAAAATTAAAGCCATTAAGGAATGGAAAATCCCCACATCCATAAAGCATCTGCGAGGATTTCTTGGGTTGACAGGGTATTATCGCAAGTTCGTTAAGAATTATGGGAGAATAGCAGCACCTCTAACAACATTATTGAAGAAAGATTCATTTTCATGGACTCAGGAAGCAACAAAGGCCTTTAAACATCTTAAAGAGGCAATGTGCCAAGCACTGGTCTTAGCTACACCGGACTTCACAAAAACCTTTATTGTGGAATGTGATGCTTCAGGAAATGGAATTGGTGCTGTTCTAATGCAAGATGAAAGACCCATTGCTTTTGAAAGTCGTCCAATCAAGGGAAAGTTTTTAAGCAAAGCTATTTATGAGAAGGAAATGTTGGCAATACTCCATGCACTTAAGAAATGGCGACCCTACCTAATGGGAAGACACTTCAAGGTAAAAACGGATCATGATAGCCTTAAATACTTTTTAGAACAAAGATTATCCTCTGAAGAGCAACAAAAGTGGGTCACAAAGATGTTGGGTTATGACTTTGAAATCATCTACAAAAAAGGGAAGCAAAATGTGGTGGCAGATGCACTCTCAAGAAAGGATGAGGATATGGAAGCATTGTTGTGTGCCATTTCTATTATCCAACCAGATTGGATAAACGAAGCAAAGGAGGAATGGAAGAATGACGAAGAAGTGTGGGCACTTATTCGAAAGCTACAACAAGATTCCAGTACTACTGATACATTTAGCTGGCAAAATGATTCGTTATGGTACAAAGATCGCTTATACCTCTGTAAGAATTCCCAGCTAAAACAAAAGATTCTTATGGAATTGCACACTTCTCCCTTAGGAGGGCACTCAGGATTTTTAAAAACTTACCACAGGGTTAAGAAGGAATTTTTTTGGGATGGCCTTAAATCAGATATTCAAAAGTTTGTGGCGGAATGTTTGGTTTTCCAACAAAATAAAGTTGAAACAATTAAGACATCGGGTCTATTACAACCTTTATCCATTCCAAGCCAACGTTGGGAGGAGGTTTCAATGGATTTTATCACAGGTTTACCCAAGTCTGAGGGAAAGAGTGTAATCATGGTGGTAGTTGACAGACTTACCAAGTATGCACACTTTTGTGCATTATCACATCCATTTAAAGCCAGTACAGTTTCTACTGCATTTATGGAAACAATTCAAAAGCTACATGGAAACCCAAAGATTATTGTAAGTGACAGAGATCCCATTTTCACTGGAAATTTTTGGACAGAATTATTTTCTTGTCTTGGTACTCAGTTAGCTCATAGCCCATCTTATCATCCTCAATCTGATGGGCAAACTGAGATAGTAAACAAATGTTTGGAAGGACATCTTCGTTGCTTTGTATCTGATAAACAGACACAATGGGTCAAATGGTTGCCTCTGGCTGAATGGTGGTACAACACTTCCTTCCATACAGCAACAAAAATGACCCCATTTATGGCACTTTATGGGTATCAACCACCATCCATCACATCATATTTAAGAGAAAATTCCAATGTTCAGGCAGTGGAAAATCACATCGAACATCAACAACAAGTCCTCCAACTCTTAAAGGATAACCTCGTGTTGGCACAAAATAGAATGAAACAACAGGCAGATCAACATTGCAGTGAAAGAAGTTTTGATGTAGGTGATTGGGTATATAACAATATATTTGTATTGTTACTACCAGCTGGTTTCATAACAATATATTTGTATTGTAACATTGAAAGGAATATAATGAAAAATCAAGCTGGTAGTCCCGGTTTTGGGATCTAGGGGAAAATCTCTGTGTATATTTGTTTTATGTGTTATGCTCTCGCATTGTTTATTTTCTGTGTTTAAGAATTAGTATGCAGGTAATTTCTGTACGGGGTTAAAACCTACAGGTTTAATATTAATATCATACTCCTGTAAAGCTGTAACCCAATTAGCTCTCTTTTCTCCTACTTCCCTTTGCACTAGCAATTGCCTCACTGCAGAGAATGGGACTATTACCTTTGTGTGTGTTTTTAGGAGAAATGGTATAAATTGTTTGATAGATTTAAACATAGAAAAAGCTTGTTTTTCTACTTCCGAATAGTTGAGTTCAGCATCGTGCAAATTGGAACTAAATAAAGTATAGGTGCATCTACTTGTTGATCATTGATTTGTGTTAAAACAACAGCATAAGATGTTTTAGTGGCCAAAGTATACAAAATAAAATGATTAGAAAAATTGGGAGTATTCAATGCAGGAGCATTAATAATTGCCTATTTGATTGAGTCAAAGGCTTCTTTTTCATTATGTTCCCATTTGAAAACTGAATTTTTCTTAATCATAGTTTGTAAAGGTAAGACTATATGAGAAAAATCAAGAACAAATCTTTTTACAAAATTAATCTGTCCCAAAAATGATTGCATTGATTTCTTGTTATGTGGCAAAGGTGTTAGTGTAGGTATCTTCATCCCTCCATCAGTGATCAAATTTCTCTTTTTTGTATGCATATTAGGTGTTTCATCTGATCAGCGGCATTCCATTAGGTCATGGATCAACTGATGGTAGTGGTTATTTGTCAATTTCCCTCATGCCATTCATTTTTTGGCCTATTTTCACATGTACAGGTCATCTGCTGTCATTTTTATTTCATTCCATTTGCAAAAGTCATTTTAGGGTTTTTAGGTCTCATTAGGTCTAGGGTTTGTCACCATGGTCTTCAAAAACTCAATAAGAGATCAGTAGTCACATGAGGATGTCTAATAAGTTCATAAAATCACAAATTTCACTGATGATTTGCTTCATAAAGGGTTTTTACCTCAAAACTCTGTTTTGAGGTGAAAACAAAGTTTTTCTATTTCATGTACAAATTTTATGTAATTTTAATTTTTTCATATGTAATAAAGCTTTAGCTACAGCGCTTGGTCACCTTGCCAAACTTCAGCACTCCAGTTACTACAAAAGAGACAAAAACATCCAAGCATCAGTTCATCAAGTGACAAAAAGAGCCAAACTACAAAAAACAGAGTTTTTAAAGCAAAGTGAAAAGAACTTTAGGAAAGTGGGTTTCTAAAGGAAAAATTAAAGTCAAGATGAATATAAAGTTCTCCTTGGTGTTTGAAAACTTCATTTTGTGCAAGAGAGAGAGAACAATGGAGAAAATCGCATTTTGAGGAGAAAGAGGGAAATTTACAGCAAAATTTCAAGTTTTTGCCGGTAAGACGCACCTGCCTGGCGCTACGCACCGGGCAAAGGTTTCACAATGGGAGTTGAACAGGCACTACGCACAGAAAGTGCACTACGCACCTGGGAGTTGGTGCAACACATCTGTTAGCTGAGCTCAAAAGCGCATTGTATTAATTTCTCAAGCCACCAAATTTACAATTGACCTTGCCACAAGTAAGTTCACCTTCTCATATGGTCTGGCAATGGATTTTCTTCATTCATGGCGGTGATTTGAATGTTGAAAAATAAAACCCTAGTTGCCTCAAAGTTGTCATGCCAATTGTCTAGGGTTTTTGTTGTTTTGCTGTTTTATCTCCCTTGTCATTATTTTCCCACATCCCATGCCCCTGCACTAATTTTCCCTTATCCCCTCCTCTATCCCTCTCCCATTAACACTCACCTTACCCCCTATCACCAAACCCTAAGCCCTATACATAATTCCTACCATTCTCTAAACCCTAATCCTCATTTCCTAAAACCTATACATTTCCTAAAACCCTATTAACCCTACTGCCATCATTAAAACCCTCATTCACAGTCTTATTATCAGTCAATCCTTTTATCCCCAAAAAGAAAAGAGCAGTCACCCTATATTTAAGAAAATCTCTTCATACTCATCATTCTTCACACCACATTTGCAAGTATGGAAAGAGATTTAGCATATGAGAGGGATCATGAAACTATCAGTGATTCTTCCCAAGAGACCCATGCACCAAGAAAGCCAACAAGGATAAAAGATGTTGCGCCATATGGCTTAACACTATTTGGCCCGGAACAAAATTTGTAAGACAAGGATAAGAAACCTAAAAGCCAAGTTAAAGAGAGCTTTGAGGAGCTAGAAAGAGCAAGATAAGCTCAAAATATTGGCTGAAGCTTCATTAACCCGGCATAGCACCTAACATAGATCACTCATGCCAAATTTCAAGAAATTTGGTGAACTTTTTGGCATTTTTGAATTTTTCAGGGAAAAAACAGGTTTTTCCGGCAGGTGCGTAGCGCCCCCAGTGCTCGCTTTTGATGGGGACCTCCATTTGAAGAAAACTTTGCATTTTTGGATTCAGCATGGAAAAATATGTTTGCTCAGAAATTTCTAGGAAATTTTGACAAGTTTTGGGTCTCCAAAAAGGTCAAAAACACCCAAAAAAATGCCCTCTCTGCCACTTTTTGGCCACACAGGAAGCAGTCTTGGGAGATTGCAATTTTGGAGGGGCAAATGGACTCCAAATCAAAAAATTCAAGTTGTTCTAGAAAGTAGACTCACAGGGCTTTCCAACGAGCTATCCTGCACCTGATTTGGACCTCGGGAAGCCTTCCAAAAGTAGCTTGGAAAAAGCGCTACGCACAGAAAAAATGGCGCTATGCATAGGATGAAAAAGTGCCAATTTTGCCTGTTTGCTCAAAATTTCACCTAGTTTTCTTCCAGTTTGAATTTTTCTCTCTTATGGTCAAATTCATGATGTGACATGATGTAAATTGATGTACTATGATGTAAAAATGATAAAAATTGACTTGATGAGGTAGATACATCAGTTGTAGGTGGTTTTGAGTTGAATGAATCAGTTTCCTAAGTTTTAGAGGCAAGTTGTTCCACTGCCTATTTTTGTGTTCCTAGTTTAGATATGGTTGAAACCACTCCTCTTCTCATGGATTTGACCCCTGATGGATAGCACAGGTGGTTTGGAGGTCTATATCATGTGTTTTTTCAGTCATTTGTAAAGGTTGGACTCTTGTGAATGCTTTGAGCACTATTGTACATCATTTCTGCAGTTTGGCAAGGAAATAAACCTAGGTTTGCAGCATTTTGTGGGATTCTTGTGGCAAGGTGATTTAGTATTGTTTTTTCCTCTGTGATTCAAGTTATCATGTGTTTATGTGTGCCATTATCTCTCCCTTTTCTGCTTAACTAAATGAATCAAGTATAAAGGTGGAATTCATTGATGTTGCAGTGCTCTACCTTAGGGTTTATTTAGTTTTACATGTTTTCTACTGTTTGAAGAGGACTCATGACACTTCCATGCCCTCTCCAACTCCTCACCAGTCTTAAGACTCTCCATTTCACTTAATTCAAAGTACTAAAGCACTTGCCTACCTCGCCCCACAAAAACCTCTGCAAAACTGAGTTCATTCCCCGGACCCAAAACTGCCTTTCACATTTGATCCAACAAACAACCATAAAAATCAATCAAAATCCTCTGAGCATATACCTAGCCTAAAATTAGTCTTTATATCAGTCATCTCAAGCTTTACTTGCCATATTTTCCTGAGATTGACAAGGAGAGAGCCCTCTCCCAACCTGGTAGGACTAGCTACTAGGCTAAGCGTGGTTTGATGTTACCCTAGACCTGTCTTTCTCAACCTGAGGTAGATTTAGGCCCTCACAAAAGGAATATCATAAACCTCTTGTATCCTGTCAGGATGAATATATATGTCATCTTTGGATACAATAAACCCTAAGAGTTTTCCTTCATTTAGAGCAAAGAATGATTTCTTGGGATTTAGAGAAATCCCATACCTTTTACATCGCTCAAAGATCTGTTTTAAATCATGTAGATGATTGGCCCTTTTCTTGGAAAAGACAGTTATGTCGTCTAAGTAAACAACAACTGACCTATTGATCAAACCTTTGAAGGCTATATCCATGGCTCATTGGAAAGTAGCTCCAACATTTATCAAACCAAAAGGCATTTTCTGATAAGCATATGTTCCCCATTTAGTTCTGAATGTAGTTTTTAGTCTATCATTTGGATGCACCAATATCTGATTGTATCTTGAAAAACCATCAAGAAAGGACATTAACTCTGAACTAGCTACTGATTGAAGTATCTATTCCATTGTTGGTAATGGGAAATTATCTTTTTGACATGCCTTGTTAAGATTTTTAAAATATATGCAAATCCTAATATCACCATTCTCTTTTCTTACAGGTACCAAGTTTGAAACCCATTTAGAATGTCTAACCGGGAAAATTATTTTAGCTTTCAGAAGTTTATTTAACTCTACTTTGATTTGACTTTCCAGATTTGGATGAATTTTCCTTAACTTTTGTTGTACATCTTTCTCATCAAAAATCATTGGATTTGTGTGTTGAATGATAGAAGTATCATAAGTTCTCAGATCTTCGTAATTCCAAGAAAAAACATTTTTGTATTTGTTTAATAATCTGATGAAAGCAGTTCTTTCTTCAGATGTGATTTCAAGCCTCAGATTGACATTTTGTGGTTTGGCCTCAGTGCCAAGATTTACTAATTCAAACATTAAAGTAGAACTTTGAAGTTTTGCATTAGTGACCTTTTTGAATCTATCTTTGATACCATAGAGATCTTCTAGCTTGACCATAGATTTAGGAATAGAATTCTCATTTAGTCTGTGTTTTAGCTGAAGATCATGATCACTTTCATTGATAATCTGATCATCATAAAAATTTTCAGAAGTCAAGAAATTTAAGATGACTTCATCATAATTAAATACCTGCCAATTGGTGACATTGTTTAGGACATATGGCCGAAAAATTAATTCAATTGAAAACCTATCTGGACTATAATCCTTGGATGGAAGGAGCTTAGAAGCAACATTAGCCAATAAATCAGCTGCTGCATTCTAAGATCTTGGAATAGGAGAAATGTTGAATGCCAGAAAATGAGTTATGAGATCTTGAACAAGGGATTGATAATGTTTGAGATGTCATGAGAGACAATGGATAGTGTTCCTTACTTGTTTGATGACAATTCGAAATCACCAAATACTTTCAGATATTGAATATTCAGGCCTATTGTCTTATAGAGCCCTTAAATCAATGCCTCATATTTTGCAGTGTTTTTGGTACACTCACATTCTAGTATGCATGATAGCATAATTTTTTCCCCTTCTAGACTAACTAAAATACAGCTTGCTCCTGCACTGCCATTGGATTTTGATCCATCAAAATATAAAGACCAAAATAAAGGCTTATCTACAGATTTATTTACAAGTTCATCAGCAATACTAACACATCTTGAGGTATCATTATGAGAGAAATTTTCAATTTGTGATGTGATACTGTTAATAGGAAAAAGCGATTGTTAAGCATTAAAATTTCCAAAGAATGGCTCAGCTCAGTAATTTTCGAGAATGTTGTTATTGAAAGCTACATGTTGGTTTTCTTGTTCAAACTTCGTTACTGTATGAGTCATGTGTTTTTCCCAATCTATTTTGATTTGATTTGGTTTCCCTTTATAGGGAAGCCACATGTGAGACCAATCAGTGGAAATGTAACCATGGAGTTTCTCAGACCAATCCCTGCTTAGAATTAAACCATAAAACTCAGGGATGTCAGCAATCAATATATCAATTCTTTGAACTACTCTGGGATCAGCTGATAATCTAATAGTAACTGAATTAATATCTCCTAACACTTTCACTTTAGTCCGATCTAATTGAACAATATGAACTGTAGATTTTTGGGGCTCAATGTTTAATTTGATGAAGCCCCTAAATCTATCAGGCAGTTATGCAGATTTCTAATGTAGATCTAATAAGTCAAGAGAAAAGGAGGAGTATGAGAATTAGACCTATCTCCACTCAAAATAGCATCAGTAGCATCTACTTTATCTGATGGTGGCTTACCTGATCCTTTAGCTGCTTTGGATAATACGCTGGTTGGAAGAGGAGAAGAAGGTACTCCGTTCAATTCTTTCAGTAACAACTTCTGTTGATATTTGAGCTTGCTAAGTTCATGTAAAGAAATATTTGCTCGAGTCTTCTTCATGTCTTCCACGATGTTATAATCCATAGATTCAGATGCTACTAACGTTTTAGATGATGATGGAGGATTAGAGGATGATGGTTGATTTTGGGTAGGCACAATTGGAATTTTCTTCCTGGGAGCTTTGTCTTTAGCAACAGGACTTGAATTTTTCTTCTTTGGATTTGTTTGAACAGGCTCTGCTGCATTTTTACTTCTGGTATTTACTGGGAGAGCTTCTTGTTCACTTTCAATATCAGAGTTAGGAAAGATAAAGTCCCACATTCCATGACATTCAACTGTTTCATCTTCTTCCATTTCCTTCGATGACAAAGTTGTCCTCATCTTCATCATCATCTAGATCTGATTCTGCATTGGATATAACATTAGGTGGTTTAGGGTCAGTTGACTGATTTCTTCTAAAATTTCTAAATGGCTTCTTAGTAGAAATTTCAGCTAACTTCTTTTTTATTTCCACCATTTCATTGGACATAGTTTTCAGAACCTTTTGTAAACCTTCCATGTCATATGGGTCTTTAACTGCTTCCTTTTTTTATTCATCTTTGAAAGTAACCTTTCTGGATTTTCTTTCTTCAAGAGCGTTTTTCTTTTCCAAAGCAATGATACGTTTTTCAACAACGGTTGCTTCCTTCATATTTTCTGTTAATGTGGTTTTGGCAGCCCTACCAACAAAAATGGCTATGTTTGAAGGCAAGGCAGAGATATACCATTCGCTTTGGACTTCTTCACTAGGCTTGGATTTTGCAAGAATTTTATTCAACAGTTTATTAAATCGGGAGTTGAAGTTTTTGATGGGTTACTTTGATTCAAATTTCAGATTGGAGAGATCATTAATCAAAGTCGTTGTGGACCTATCGTCTCCAAACTTGGTTAAAAATTGCTCCTGAAAAGCATCCCAGCTATTGATGGATCCTGGTGGTAATGAAAAATACCACGATCCAGCTACTCCTTGTAAAGTGTATGGAAATAGTCTAACAACAGCGTCTTCTTCTGTTACCCCATTCAAGTTTATTGACAACATGAAATTGTTTATATGTTCTTCTGCTAATATACCAATGTCAGGATTAAACTTTGGTAACCATTTTTCAGGATGAGCTGGTAATTGACTCAAGGGTGTAGGCATTGCGATAGCTCCTAGATTGGTCCATGGCCTTGGTTGAGGTTGTGCCATTGTTGTGCTAACAATATAAGAAGGTGAGGAGGAAGTTGAAGGTGATTGGGTAGAGGATGTTGGAGTACTTGTACCCTTTTGGACTATGATTTGGAGTTGTGAAACAAATGGATGACTATGCGATGGTTTAGATGGAATGGATGATGATGAGGAAAGGATCTCACTTTCAGCTTCTAAAGGTGTATTTCTAGCTCTTTTTCAACTTGGCAGAGGAAATTCAGTTGGTGGAATACCAAGATTTTCACTCTGTGCTCTAGTAAGAGGCTGGGATGGAATATATTGCGAAGTCACACTGCCTTGGGATAACTCAGACTATTCTTGGGATATTGAAAACCCTTGTAGTTTATGAATTAAGAACTGTACTTCAGGGGGTTCAAGAGAAGAACTGTCAGGTGTGTTTAAGTTTTCAACAGTGGGTGTTGTATTTTCCCTTTCAAATTCTCGCTTAAAAATAGGATATTTAGAATGTGAAGGAAAAGTTGGAGGAGATGGTGAGGGAGTTTTACTCTTAGAATGGCCTATGGATTTGAATTCGCTTGCCATTCAAAATTCATGCCCTCCTTCTAGCACCAAAAATGTTGATGCCTTTAAAATCCCAACACCAAAATTAGGGATAACCACCCGGGCAAGACCTTAGTACAACTGCTTTTCCGTTTGGTGTGGTGGCTCCGATTGGATATTATGGGACCAGTTTCCTATATAATGAATGGTTTTATGGGTGATTGTTTTATAATGTATAATAAATATGATAAGTGCTTTAAACTATAACTCAAAAATATACAAATATACTTATCTAACCCGGGTAATGTACTAACAATGCGATTTCTGATTATTTCTAATAGACAAATAATCATATAGATGAATTATTGATCGATAGAAAGATGCATTCATAGATAATGATTACTTTGTTCAAGAAATTAAACAAAGTAGTTATTAATAAAACATATTGCATTCATAACAATGTATATTGCTGGTCATTGGTTTGTAAGAGGTTCAACTTATTTGGGGGCTCAGGAAATAGCAGTTGGACGAAGGCAGAATGGCGGGTTCTCGAGTGACTAGGGTTTCAGAAGGATCGTTTTATGCCGCCGCCGCTCCCAGAGATCAGCTACGTTCCAGAAATGCTTGGTGCCTGGCTGTCGGGATCACAGAACTCGATTCATCATTTTGGATTTGGCCTGAATCCTTTGCTGGAAAGGAGTCTCATACTTCTTTTTGTTGTCTATGCTGCCGCCGCTACTGCTGAGTGTGTAAAAAGCACTGGCTATCTCGCTAGCAGCTGGGCATGGAAAAAGGAATAACGCCATGGGATCTGCCTCCTTTACAGGCATTGGTCGAATCAAAGCATTCAGGGGCAGGAGGAATTTTCTCCCTTCTTGGCTCAGGTCGGTTTTCTCAGGGCGGATCTAGGCACCATTCCACAAAGCCCTGGGCATTTTGTTTCAAATCAACCTGACCCTACCCTGTTTTGGGTAGCTGTGCTCTCCTTCGCGGGTGTTTCGGCTTGGCTAGGCAGCAATGTCTGCGTCATTTGGAAAGAGATGCGGCTGATTGTTCCTCTGCCCCCCTTCGGTCTGCTACGGGAAGTCCGAACCGCCGCTCTCTGGCATTCTTTTAAAGGTATGGTTGACGCTCAAGTGTGGGGCGGGAGATTGGGATCGGGTTCCTTGCGGATTGAGGCTCCCCTGTTCACCTCCGGGCAGATGTGGGCGGCTGACATCTCGGCAGCGAAGACATTTATGCCCTGGACAACCCTCTTCAAGAAATCCTTCCGTCGAGAGGTCAGGGTTTCCCTGATTCTTACAGGTCCTCCAGATAGTTTAAATGAACACTAGAGAATTGACCTTGGCAAACCAACACCCCTTCCTGTCTTGGAGAACCAATTAGCAGAAGAATCTAGGCAAAAAACAAATCTAGCAATTAAGGACCCCGGCCTTGAAGTGATACAACTCTTCATCAGAACCCTGTCAGGGAATACGATTTGCAAGCAAATCAGATCAGGGATGCTGATAAAAAATTTAAAAGACGAAATACAAGAATTCTTAGGCATATCAGCAAGCCTGCTGAGCTTGGTATATGCAGGACACATTCTACAGGAAAAATTTACAGTGCAACACTATGGAATAGTGAGAGATTCAACCATTTTTCTGAGCATGAGGCTGAGAGGTGGAAGCTTTGGATCCAGCTCAAAGGGCACAGGTTCGTTCAAGGATGCTGTCAAAGGGAAGGGGGAAGCCACCAACAAGCCAGCACTAACACAAGATCTACCTGGTCCCTATATAGTGGAGCAAAGAAAGCAGACACCAGTTTTGACAATCGACCTGCCTGAGGTAAACAACTTTCATGCTGATTTCTCTTCCTTGGCAGTCATTTGTAGATTCAATGGCTTTTGGCCTAAAACAGATGCTTTACAACAATGGATCTTTTCCACATGGTCAACAAACTGTGACATCCATTTATGCTCCAAAGGATTTTTTATTGTTAAATTCGACACAGTCAAAGAAAAAGAATATGTCCTCCATGAGGGGCCATGGTTCTGGGGCAATGCAGGACTCTTCATAACCCCCTGGTTCCCGGGTTTTGACCCCTCCTCTATGGTGGTTTCCAAAATGCCGGTCTGGGTCAGGTTACACAACCTCCCGTTACACTTCTGGCTTCCCAAAGTTTTCAAAGCAATGGGGAATGCAATAGGCAAATACATCAAGCAAGATGTGGAAAGAATTGCTAGATGTATACATACTTTTGCTAGAATCTGTGTCGAGGTTGATCTCAGTCAAGGGCTACCTGATAGCATTATTCTGATCCATAACAACGCCCAGTGGAAACAACCACTAGATTACGAAAACACGGCCTTTAGGTGCCGAGGCTGTCAACAAACAGGTCACCTTCGTAATAACTGTCCTCAAGTCAAAAGAGAAAGCAGAAGGAACAAGAAACAAGCACAAAAACCAAGAGGCTGGCAACACACAGTGAATCCAGAAGAAGAAACAGAAGACGAGGAGGCAGATAACCCTCCACCTGAACATGACGATGATCCAATTGGGGGTGAAGCCACGGCAACCACCCCCATAGCAAACAATCAGGTTCATAAGTCGCCAGAACCTGAGAAATTGGCAGCACAGGGAATGATGGCCTCTTTGCCGAAGAAAAATCCAGTTCTTGAGGACACTAGCGGGGCCAAAAGACATCATTCTCCAGAACACTCCGATACAGATAAGGACGCTCCTTGCATTGTGGAGGACTCTTCTCTTGTTCTTTTTTCTTCCTCACCATCTCAAGGGGAGTGGCGTAAGGTTGAGAAGAAAAAGGGGAGAAAATCATAATTTCCTCCCCTTATTGTACATTATTCTCTTGGTTTCTCTCTCTGTTCTGTTTTCTTGTCCTCCAGCTGAGGCTGTTGCGCTGGTTCTATGTCAACCAGTTGAGGCTGTTGCGCTGGTCTTTGTTAACCAGCTGAGACTCTTTTCTTCTCCCTTTTTTAAGGCAAAGAACGAGTCCTTCCGAAATGCTCTGCATTTGCTCTGTAACTCTCTATTTTTATTAATGGATGGTTCACTTTTTTCTGTGGAAAAAAAAAACAATGTATATTGCTAACATATATCTTTAAAGTATAACAATTCTAAATCTTCATAAATGACATGATAAAGAATTATTAGAAGATCATAGATACATCAACAATAGCAACTTTTTAAAAGGAATGTTTCATCACACAAGGAAACAAGACAAAAGAACAACGATAGAAATACCGCATGCATTTGAGTCTTTCCAATGTAAATAACACTCTGATTCCACTTTATTATTTGAGAAAAAAATTCCAGTAGATACAAAAGTGCAGGTCTTGAAAACGTTTCTTCACAAGAATGTAGAACCTTGATCCACTACTGATAAAAATATATTCAAAAGTAAAAAAGTGTAACTTCTCAATTCAAGTTTTATGCAAATTGAGGACCCCTTCTTCAAAGATATGAAAGGGTTTAAATAATAAAAATAAAAACTAACTATCAATAAAAATCACTTTGAGCTGTTAAAACTGAAAACACGAAAATATGGGATTTGATTTATGAAAATAATAGACTTGCGATAGCCTTTGAACTGATTCATTGTATCTACTTCTCCTCTTGAACTTGCAGCTGACAAATTGAGAGCATTTCTCGAATTTCTAGAGGATGACTCAACCTTGAATGTAGTTGACCTATATATGTGGCATCTGAAAGCTCGGGAACCATGTGATTGACAGTGTTGGTAAGGCATTTGGTGGCCATCTGTTGGCTGTGAGGCTTGACTAGGAAGAACCAAAATGCATCCCAAGTTAAGTTTTGCACTTTGCCGATTTGTTCTTCTCTGCTGGCCAGATCCTGTCTCCATTGATTTTCTAGCACTTTGGCCTTCGGGAGCTTTCTTGGGGAGCAATCGGAGATCAAGTTAGCTCCATATAAGTTGTCCTTTACTAACTCGATCACTGTTCATTATAGCCCTAGCTTTGGAAGTAGCTCTTTTGGCCTTTATTAACTGTGATTCCCACTCCGAAAACAAGATTTCTTTGTGTGATTCTTGGATTTTCGGTAGATTAGTAGCCATGCCTTCTTCTGAACTTTGCCAAGAGAGAAATTTTGTGACCTTATCATCTGTGTTTTCAAATTCTAGCCTAGTTTCAACTGCCTGTTCAATGAGTGATGCAGTGATAGTGCACAATGGGTCAACCAATGATATTTTATGGCAAAGGATATTTAGTTGCCGAGATAAGGCTTTAGTCACTTCCAGGGCTTCTTTCTTCAATTCACCAATATTCGGATAACCTTTGAATTATTCTACCTGTAATTGCATCTGTGAAATTTTTTCTTCTTTGGCCTTCTTTTCCTGTTGAATTGCCACTTGAAGCTTGTTGAGTTCTTGAGACAACTTTTGTTGTTTCTGGAGAGCCTGCTGATCGATCTTTTGTTTCTCCAGATTTAACTATTCTACTAGTTGCTCATTCTGCTATTTTTGTTCCGCTAGTTGTTGCTCAAGCTGACTAATCTTCTGTTGTTCCACTGTCATTTGCTCTTCAAGTTGGGTGATCCTTAGATCCTTTTCCTTGATTAGTTGGCTAACTTCGGAGGCCTTGTCCATTGTAGTGGCTATATAGGCACCTGCATATTGAGATAACTTAGTTAAATCCTCAGAAGGATTAACTTCTGAGTCTTTCCATACCACATTCATAAGCTCAGCTTGAGTTGAGAATGTTCCCTGGTCAATTTTCCTCCTTTTCCTTTGTCTTTTGACCACAAACCTATGCTTTGGACTATAAAATACATTCAGGGGTGGTATTTCCTCTACCTTCAATACAATCTCTCCTGAAGGATTCTCTGGAATTATTTCAATGTCATGCTAAGTGTTCACTATGCCGACTGCCCTTCAATTGTAGTACCAGTAACAATAGGCTCCTATGTTGCGGGTGATTCTGGTATAACGATATTTTGGGAGTCACTCTGGTTCTTGATCATTTGATCAAATTGCTCCCATTCCTTGAATAAGTTGGAATCAATATGCAGATTTGTATCTAGGAGCTCATTGATCTTTTCATTTTTCTACTCCTTTTTGAGACTCTTCTCCTTTTCGGGACTCTTCTCCTTTTCAGAACTCTTCTCAGTAGTTTGTTCTTCATTGTGGCCTTCTTGCTGCACCATAGGGGTAGTGTTCAATAAATCCAGAGGTAGTGTTTGTAACCTTTGTGTCCTGAACTGCATAAACTTATCTATCCCCTTTGCTCCCAATTTGATCTTTGCTAGATGTTTTACTTGTGAAAATAACTCAGCCAAAGTGAACAAGTCATCATATTCATCTTTCTCATGTTCAAATTTGGCAAGTTTCGCCTGAGTGGTAAAGTGTTATGAAACCAGCTCACAAAAAGATAGAAAAGAGAGATCCACGCCTTAGAATTCAGCCTCTTCGAGGGGGCAACCTCCTTTACATTACATAAATGAACAATTCTTGGATGATACAAATGAAAATACCTCCTTTCTATATATAGGAGTCTAAATGGTCCAATACAATCAAAGCCTACATAACAATAATATTGTAGGGCACAACAATAACAATAGTGGGCTTCTATGTGGCACAATAGTAACAATATGGGCACTACATGGGTACATCAATATAAATAAGGGGTATAACTACAATAGTAATGGGGTAATCACTAGTATTATAGGGACCCAACATGCCCCTCTCCTTCAAAAAAGTGTTGTCCTCAACGCTTGAGTAGTTCAGGATACTTCTGCATAAAATTCTCATCCTCCCATGTGGAATCTTCAGCGGATAAGTTCTTCCACTTGATAAGGTACTCTGAAATTGATCGATTTCGTAGCTGTCGAGTTCTTGTTTCTATAACTGCTTCCGGTTCCAATATAATTTTTCCTTCTTCGTCAAGTTCTGGCAATATTGTTTGAACTGGGAGCTTGTCGCCTATAACCTTCTTTAAGCATGAAACATGGAAAACTGGGTGCAATCGAGAAGCTGCAGGAAGCTCCAATTTGTATGCCATAGTACCAATCTTTTGCAACACCTTGTACGGACCATAATACTTTGGTGATAATTTATTATCCTTCTTAGCTTGCTTGAGGGACATTTGCTTATATGGTTGTAGCCGTAGGAATACCCAATCACCTACATCAAAACTTCTTTCACTGCGATGTTGATCTGCCTGTTGTTTCATTCTATTCTGTGCCAACACAAGGTTATCCTTTAAGAGTTGGAGGACTTGTTGTTGATGTTCGATGTGATGTTCCACTGCCTGAACCTTAGAATTTTCTCTTAAATATGATGTGATGGATGGTGGTTGATACCCATAAAGTGCCATAAATGGGGTCATTTTTGTTGCTGTATGAAAGGAAGTGTTATACCACCATTCAGCCAGAGGCAACCATTTGACCCATTGTGTCTGTTTATCAGATACAAAGCAACGAAGATATCCTTCCAAACATTTGTTTACTATCTCAGTTTGCCCATCAGATTGAGGATGATAAGATGAGCTATGAGCTAACTGAGTACCAAGACAAGAAAATAATTCTGTCCAAAAATTTCCAGTGAAAATGGGATCTCTGTCACTTACAATAATCTTTGGGTTTCCATGTAGCTTTTGAATTGTTTCCATAAATGCAGTAGAAACTGTACTGGCTTTAAATGGATGTGATAATGCACAAAAGTGTGCATACTTGGTAAGTCTGTCAACTACCACCATGATGACACTCTTTCCCTCAGACTTGGGTAAACCTGTGATAAAATCCATTGATACCTCCTCCCAACGTTGGCTTGGAATGGGTAAAGGTTGTAATAGACCTGGTGTCTTAATTGTTTCAACTTTATTTTGTTGGCAAACCAAACATTCTGCCACAAACTTTTGAATATCTGATTTAAGGCCATCCCAAAAAAATTCCTTCTTAACCCTGTGGTAAGTTTTTAAAAATCCTGAGTGCCCTCCTAAGGGAGAAGTGTGCAATTCCATAAGAATCTTTTGTTTTAGCTGGGAATTCTTACAGAGGTATAAGCGATCTTTGTACCATAACGAATCATTTTTCCAGCTAAATGTATCAGATAAACTGGAACCTTGTTGTAGCTTTCGAATAAGTGCCCACACTTCTTCGTCATTCTTCCATTCCTCCCTTGCTTCATTTATCCAATCTGGTTGGATGATAGAAATAGCGCACAACAATGCTTCCACATCCTCATCCTTTCTTGAGAGTGCATCTGCCACCACATTTTGCTTCCCTTTTTTGTAGATGATTTCAAAGTCATAACCCAACATCTTTGTGACCCACTTTTGTTGCTCTTCAGAGGATAATCTTTGTTCTAAAAAGTATTTAAGGCTATCATGATCTGTTTTTACCTTGAAGTGTCTTCCCATTAGGTAGGGTCGCCATTTCTTAAGTGCATGGAGTATTGCCAACATTTCCTTCTCATAAATAGCTTTGCTTAAAAACTTTCCCTTGATTGGACGACTTTCAAAAGCAATGGGTCTTTCATCTTGCATTAGAACAGCACCAATTCCATTTCCTGAAGCATCACATTCCACAATAAAGGTTTTTGTGAAGTCCGGTGTAGCTAAGACCGGTGCTTGGCACATTGCCTCTTTAAGATGTTCAAAGGCCTTTGTTGCTTCCGGAGTCCATGAAAATGCATCTTTCTTCAATAATGTTGTTAGAGGTGCTGCTATTCTCCCATAATTCTTAACAAACTTGCGATAATACCCTGTCAACCCAAGAAATCCACGCAAATGCTTTATGGATGTGGGGATTTTCCATTCCTTAATGGCTTTAATTTTGCTAGGGTCTACCTTAACTCCTTCATGAGATACAATATGACCCAAATATTCCACCTCCTGGACTCCAAAGAAACATTTGGATCTTTTGGCATATAATTGTTTCTCTTCCAATAGTTGTAGCACCCTGTCAACATGTTCAACATGATCCTTCCAAGACTTGCTGTAGATAAGTATATCATCAAAAAATACTAACACAAATTTTCTAAGGAATGGTTTGAAAATTGAATTCATCAAACCTTGAAATGTTGAAGGTGCATTGGTAAGGCCAAAAGGCATGACCAAAAATTCATAATGACCCTCATGAGTTCTAAATGCCGTTTTCGGAATGTCTTCAATCTTCATTCTGATTTGATGATATCCTGAACGAAGATCCAACTTGGTGAAGTAAATTGATCCATGCAATTCATCCAGTAATTCATCAATGACAGGAATGGGGAACTTATCTTTAATAGTGAGCTTGTTGAGCTCCCTATAATCTGGACACATGCGCCATGATCCATCCTTCTTGTGCACCAATACTACTGGAGCAGAGAAAGAACTTTGACTCGGTTGAATTATACCAGCCTCTAGCATTTCTGCAACCATACGTTCAATTTCACTTTTTTGGACATAGGGATATCTGTACGGCCTGATGTTTGGAGGAACACTTCCTGGAATCAGATGAATAGCATGATCATGATCACGCATAGGTGGGAGACCTTTGGGAGTCTCAAATACCTTGGAATGATTGTCCAGGACTTTTTGGAGATCTGGAGAAATAGATGATTCTAATGTGGAAACATCTAGCAAACATAATTGTGCAATTACACCCTTTGCTCCTTTTTTAGAAGCTTTGTCATACCATTAGAGCTGATTATCTTTCCTGGTTTCCCTGCAATACCCCTTAATTCAACTTCCTTTCCTTCCACAGAAAATTTCATGAAAAGTTCTTGAAAATTAAAAGCTATTGTACCCAAGGATTGTAGCCATTGGACTCCTAGTACAACATCAACACCTCCCATTGGAATGGAAAGCATTGGGCTAGTCAATAAATATTCTCCCATGGATAGCTTGATATTATGGCACTTTCCAGAGCAATTTATTGTTCCTCCATTTGCAATCATCACTTGACACTCTGGTGCTGGATATAGGAAGCAATTCAATTCTTTTGCTACCCTACAATGAATAAAATTGTGGGTGCTTCCTGAATCAATCAACACTATCACCTTTTTCTTCTTGATTTGTCCTTCTATCTTGATGGTTTGAGGAGTGGTAATTCCCACCAATGCATTACAAGATATGGTTGGATTTATTTGTTCTTCATCTAGGCTTTGTTCCTGGAGTATATCTTCTTCTTTTGACCTTTCTTGCTCCTTTTCTTCTTCCTCTTCACAATCTATGTAGAATAATTTCTTCTCACCACACTTATGACCTTTTGTGTATTTGCTATCACAATTGTAACAAAGCCCTTTTGCTCTCTTTTCTTCCAATTGTTGTGGTGTCAACCTTGTAGGTTGTGGAAGACTATGGGCAACAACACTTCCATCTTTATAGTTGTGAATGTTATGCTTCCTAGTTGCCATAATTTTGCTTTCCATTTTTCTTGCTAACTTGAATGCCTTCTCTAATGAATCAGGTTCCCAAAGGCGAACATCATGTTGGATATTATCCTTTAAAGACCCTATGAACACATCAATCCTATGCTCCTCTGGAATATCTTTTACCCTTATGTTCAATTTTTGGAACTCCTCAATGTGCTCCATTATTGAACCCTTTTGTTTGAGACTTATCAATTGGCTAAAAAAAGTGTTGCTTTTTGTATCCTCATAATGTGCTATCAATTCTTCCGTAAAAATTGCCCAAGTGATAAATTGTTTACGAGAGCAAAGCCATTGATACCATACAAATTGATTTGGTTCCAAATATAAAGTTGCCATACGTACCTTTTGTGTGTTTTGCACATTATTGAGATCGAAGAACTGCTCCATCTGTAATATCCATGTGGCGGGATCCTTGCCATCAAACTTCCTCATATCGATTTTTGGAATATGGTGGGTCTTCGATCCAACATTAGAATCTATGGAATCATGATTAACATTACTTTTGTTCACATCATGAGTTTCCTTTACAACCTTTTCACCATTAGTAAGTATCTCTTGTAGAAAATTTGTCAAATCTGTCTTCAAATCTGCCATGTCTGTCTTCAAATCTGTCTTCAAACTTGCCATGTCTTTCTTCAAATCTATCTTCAAATCAGTCTTCAAATCGTCCATCTTAGCTTCCATGCCCTTTATCTTAGCATCTGTTAGCTTTTGTGAGCGTGACATCTGTTGCACTTGTTCTTGTAATTTTGATATATCATGTAGCATTTCTTCCTCTTCTTCATGAGTCATGCTAGAACTTTCAGGTTCCTTACTAGGCGTTTGCATTTTCTTTCCTCGAGGAATCAGTTACTGATAATAATGCTTTACTAGGCCCTTTGAATTCCTTCAAACCAAGCTTATGAAAAAATAAAAAATAAAAACTACACACCTTTTTTTACTTTGTAGAAGCCTTATATTGAATCTGATGTACCTCTGTAATTTCAAATCATCCAGTTCTGAAATTGTGATCTGTAGTAGCTTTCTGTGTCCTCTTTCCAATGCCACTAGTCTGAACCAAATTGGATTCTCCAAGAAAGAGTTATGCACAATCTCCCGCAGTGACCTGTTTTGAGTGTAATTCAGGAGTCTGCAAAAAGACCAACTTCCTGAGATCATATCTCCGAAAGTATCGCGCGAAAAGATCTAAAATTCAGACCCAAGGTTCAGCGCGATTTCTTCTCAAATGGGTTTGTTTTGAAACTTCTGAAACGTCACAGAAAAAAAGTTATAGCGAAAATGCCACGATGACCTGTTTGGAGCAGCGAAACCCTAGAATCCAAAGCTCTGATACCAAATGTTATGAAACCAGCTCAAAAAAAGATAGAAAAGAGAGATCCACGCCTTAGAATTCAGCCTCTTCGAGGGGGCAACCTCCTTTACATTACATAAATTAACAATTCTTGGATGATACAAATGAAAATACCTCCTTTCTATATATAGGAGTCTAAATGGTCCCAATACAATCAAAGCCTACATAACAATAATATTGTAGGGCACAACAATAACAATAGTGGGCTTCTATGTGGCACAATAGTAACAATATGGGCACTACATGGGTACATCAATATAAATAAGGGGTATAACTACAATAGTAATGGGGTAATCACTAGTATTATAGGGACCCAACATAAAGTTGTAAGCCATTGCTTTTGGATCATACCGTCTCTTAAGAATGACTGCTAACTTCAGAATTTTTATCTTCTTTTCTTCTTTCTCTACATGTTTGAAATCATGCCGTGAGTAAGTACCACAGCGGAGGGGAAGTGAAGGCCACATTTGTTTCTTGGACTCTTTGAGGTTCTTGGACATTCCTGTTTCTGTTATCTAGTAAGTTATTTCTCTGGCCAATATCTTATCAAGAATGTACAAGGGGAGAACATGTGGATCTGTGGTGCTGCCAAAAAGTCTAACATAGGTGAAATTTTCTTCACCGAACCAACTTGCAATTGATGTTAGGTCAATGCTGGCCTCATCAGATAACTAAGGAGCAGGTTTTTTGAATATGGCCTGATGAACGGGTAAAACAAAACCATGGCAAATTCTATATATATGATCTTTATAATGGGCCTTCCACAAATACTTATGATAAATGTGAATAGGAGTTGGGTCTTGAGGAGTCCATTTCCAACCTAGAATGGGGTAGTTAGAATTGAAACATATGGTATCCATGATGTAGGCGCTCATATAGAATGGGGGTATTATCTGGGTAGTTACATACCTATTTCTTCTATAATCAAGGATTTGGTTGGCCATTTTATCTGATAAAATGGTCGCCCAATCCATGATATAAGAGTTAATTGTTGCTTCCATTAAAGGCACCATTTCTATGGAAAACCTAGTTGAATCAGAGACTCCAAAGAGTCTACATATCATAGCACCAGCATAGCAATAGGGAGATGCTAAGGAGTCCACGGAGTACATACCAGAGGATTCATGCTTATGCTTGTTTGGGAAATGTCTCCATTGCTTGATAGGGTCCGACTCTACATCGTTCTCCTTGGCAAAAGCTTCTAAAAATGCTTTGTTGTAATGTTTCTGGGGGTCTGGCAAATGATACATCTTCTGCCTTGAATGACCCAAACATCCTTCCATCAGCAGTAAAGAATGCTCTGTCGGTTATGTTGATACTTTCTATTACCCATCTCACCAGATCATTGTATGTTAACACTTTCGCACGTGTTGCTATTCTGTGGAGGAAGGAGCTGGCTAAATCGTTAAGAGTATTTTCTGATTTATCAGTTGAATCAGTCGTTCCTCCTTCTTTTTCAATTTCGCTTGGATCCTCGGCTTCAAGTAGATTATATATGCCATCGCATGAAGTCTTGCCAAGGCCTGAACAGGTAGTATCAGCTATCAGTACCAACTTTGTTGGTTCATCTTTCACTATGATGAGGACCTTTGCTTTCCGAGATCTAGATTTGCTCCGCAAAATGAAATAGAAGGACGTAACAGTGGAAAAAATTGTTCAAATCTAATACATAGCGCACAGGACTAACAACAATTAAGCGTAATAGATGCTACGGATCTATGATATATTAAGCCACCACAGATGAAATCCTTGAAGGATTCAACCATAACTGCTTCTTAATGATTTCCCCATAACTTCCAATGTGAAAATTTAATGCCGTGATGGTATGTCACATTGCAAATTTATAACAATCCTTTTTAGAATGGGTATCGTGACTTCCTGACCGGCGATTAGCGATAATCACATATCACACATCGGGAGTTACAAGTGCCATGCTTAAATGGTTCCTTTGCATGGTTGCATTGCGATAAATGGTGAGTTGGCATGGGGAGGCGGCATGCTTTAAAATTGATAAATCGTTTAAATTTATTTATAGTTGACTTATAACTTTAAACCGCACATGTTCATAATACTTCATGTTTTGCCTTTATCGAAAGCACGCTACACGATAATGAAATCACATCGGAAGATTTCAAAGGGGCTTTTGGGATGTGCTTTATGATTTTAGCAATGCGTGATTGCGATCAGCTTATCGCATCGGAGGTTTTCTATGGAACACTTGGGACGGCTTCTTGATGAGTAGCGATATGCAATTTCCGATAAAGTTATCACATCGGCGAATATCAATGGAACACTTTAAGTCCACTATTGAAATAAAGGATGTGCACGATGTGACATATTCCCTTTATAATTGTTTTCCTTCGATAAAGATTTATGATAAGGTTTTATTATAATTCAAATCGGATCGGACCTTATCAAGAGGACTTTCATGGGTTTGATAGATTTGCAAATTGTGATTTAACCTATCCTAAAAGAAAATTTTATATGACCTATTATAAAAATTTATTTTCAAATGTTTTATTGATTTTATTTATATTCTAAAAGGGGACCCATTTCTTATTAAAGTTTTATATAAAAAATTTTGAAATGGGGAGGGTTGTTGTATAGCACAACACAGCTGTAACCTTTGAACTCTCTCTTTCCTTGGTCATAATTTTATCACTGTAGTCCAACCACATGCTAAGCTTGTCGTTAATAACTAACAAGTTTGGAAGTCTTTTCTTGTAGAGAGGCTTCAACTTGGTCAAGAATTTATGTATACCTGTGTTCATAATTCGGCCCTTCTCTTCAAGTTGTCTCATAAGATTTATTTTAGTCAGCACTTTCCTAACTTCCAAAATCGTTTCAGTCCTGTCTTCAATTTACAACTCTTCCAATTCCTTATTGTTCTTGGAGTAGAGAAATTTGATAAGCTCAATGGCTTCATTGGGTTTATCTCCAGTTGCTTTATGACCTACTTGATGTCTTCATTGTATAGTTCAATCAGCTCTTGTTGATCAAAAATAATTTGGATTGAAGGCCAAATGTCCTCCATGTATTCATTGATCCTTTTCCAGATATTCTCTTTTACCTGTGCCAATGTATTTCCCATGGCACAGTCTTTTACCATCTTCTACAATCTCTGGGACAGTGTTTGGGACTTCTGTGTTTCTATCATGTAGGCATTTTCAAATCTTGTACTTTGTTCCTGTAGAACCTTTACCTCTAGCTTCAGCTTCTTTATCTCTTCTCCCTGTATAGACATATTTTCCATAGATTAAGCTAACTTAACTGAGTCATCTACAACTGATGTGGGAAGCACGGTAGAAGATGATGTTCCTGCTGTCATGGTTGCTATAGGGACACTTGTTTGAAGTAAAGATGAAATTAGAACTGCATCAAGAGGCTTCTCCAGGCATATTCTGCTTGCTTTCTCTAGGGTCGGCCCAGTGATCACAAATAAAGATGCGAGTGAGTAATGAATTCTCCTAAGTAGCACCGGTCCTACTCAGCATTCAATGCCAGGTGTAGATGCCGGTACTCGATCCAGTCGATGCCAATCATAGCTGGGCTGGGATACTCGGGATGGAAGGCGCTCTTACAGGCAGAAAGAGATAGAATCCGATTGGAGGGAGTAGAGCCGATTGGTTGGAGTTGTTCCAGCCCTTCCCCTGCCTATGTTCGATTAGTATGGGGGTAGAAAACCCCAGTCGATAGAGACGATCCGTCTTGGCCTTCTACTGTAGCATAATGAGGTCAACCGCCTATTTTTTACTCTTCTTCCAAGCAGCCCTGAGCGAGATAAGAGCCTTAGTATATGAAACACATCACCAAAACCAAAGAACATCATTTTCACGGAGATCAAGCCAAGGCGCAAAGATAGGCTCAACTCATCCCTAAGAATAGAGCAAAGAATCAATCTATCCAGTCACTCTCGCTGCTGCTATTACTGACTTGGAAGGGTGAGATCTATAGGGAATAAAGCTAGTTAGGTTCGGGTGAAAATAGCAGTTTACGGGAAAGGCGGAATCGGTAAGTCAACAACTAGTTGTAATATCTCAGTCGCTCTCAAAGTCAACAAAGTGGAATGCATCATCCGAATCGAGGCAGAAGGCGTGGGGAAAGAAAGAGGTAATTGCTTGTCGTTTTCAACTCCCTCCTATAAGCCTTGGATTGGCTTTCTCAAGATAGGTTTGAAGTCGATTAGTCTAGTTAAGCTAATCCACTTCTTGAATCACATAAAGAGTATCGGTTGAACTGATTCTTAATCTTATTCTTCCTTCTCAATGGCGGTCCACAGCTTATTACCTCAGGTAACTGCGGGGTTATATTCTGCGATGTGAAAAAGAGATCTCGATACTCTACGAACTACATATCTCTACTCTACCTCAAACGAACGAACTACTCGAACTCTCTACATTCTAACTCTAACTTCTATACTCTCTAACCTCGAACTCACTTACTGATACGGAACATAGTGCAGAAAACACAATTGATTGATTGATAGTAATTGATTGATTGATTTTATAGCCCGCATCTTCCGAGATAGGCGTGGTCTCGACCCAGTAAATAATAAATGGAAGTTACCACCTTGGTAAAATCCAACTTTATTGAAAAGTTTAAATTCATCCATATTTGGAATATGAAGTAGGTAGATGGATATGAATAAGGATCATGAGGAAGTCTTCGATTTATCTATAACTAGAACCAATTTATCCATAACTAAAACTGAAAATACTTCAAAATTATGTCCAGATCATCTGTGAAATATGAAACTTGATATTCATGACCTTTCTCTCATTGATCATTATCTCTTCTCTTCATACGCACATCTGTATATGTATTTTCGGACAATTCGCACCATTATGGTCAAAGGTCCATTCAGTTCCTTGATTTCATTCATGAACTAGTTTAACCACTGAAAGGTTCTCGGGCCAATCCATGGAGGAAGAACTTCAATTCGAGGAACAGAGGATGGAGAATTAGGGGCCACACAGCCTGGATTGATTTAATTGATCGATCGATGGCTTGCCATCTGGGGTCTATAGCTGTACCAATGCATTCATTCGGTAAGTGGTCTAGGTAGAACGGGTCTAGTTATTCAGGTGGTCTCATTGGCAGGAAATAGGTCGCCATAAAGAGGAGGTCGTCGATAAGGAAGGAGGTGGTCATTGACAGAAGGTCTCTGATAGCTGGTACTCAATAGAAAGGGGATTTGAGGCCCCATCATGATTGGATGGATTGAATTAGCTAACACCAATGGAGGACTAGTGGAGATTTCTAAATCAAGGAGATCCCATCCCAACCTTATTCAGTCTTCCCCCGGCCCCCTACTGGAGTGAGACCTGACATTTTGTTTCTTGTTCTTGGATCAATATCTTCATATTCGATGTAATGCCCCACTGATCCAACCACTTGAGAAAGGATTGGGCATTCGCAACGTTGAGTTCTGATCCAGCTAGCTCTATTCGCTCCGAAGTTTGTGAATTACGTTCCTTTTCTTTTATCAACATGTCCATTTCTGCTTCCATTGCTTTGATCTGTGCAATTTGTTCCACTAGAAGCTTCAACATCTCTTCCTTTTGTAGCTTTGTCTCTCCAAGTTCCTTGGCCTGGGAGTCTTATGTCGCTGGCAGCTTCAATTGCTTCTTTAAGGTTACTATGTCAGCATTTTTCTTTCTGATTATCTCCTCAATGGATTTTGAATTGTTTGGATCAAAACCTGCTTTGATCACCGCTTCGATCACCATTTCCTCCAAGTATTTTATTATGGTATCTTTCACAAGTGAGGACACTTTCTCCAATTTCAGCTGAGACTGCACATTATTCAAAGTAAGTTGTAGTTTAGAGGCAGTGATAGCAGTCTGCGTGAAAGTAGAATATACCATTTCTCTAGCCTGCCTGTGCATATATATTTGATCTAAAGGATGGACATCCTTTGCCTCAAATTCAAAAGTAGTTTGTTTGAAATATGCTACTGACTTTGGTTGAGGAACCTGAGCTTGCAATAATTCCATATGCATCCTTCCCTTCTCTGTATCATATGTTGAGATGAACCTGTGCTGGATGGAGGAAGATTGCTTCCTGAATTGAGCAGATATATTATCATGAATGGCTTCATTCCTTTGCTTTATCTCTTTATATCTCTAAAAAATGTCCAACTACCACTGTTCGATGGATGATTTTGGTGTCTAAGGTACAGTAGTTGGAATCTCTTTAGTAGTCGAGGATGATGGGGACTCTATGGTACCATTGTCCAACTTAAAAGTCTGCAAACTTGAGAGCACAATAGTGCCTTGTGTGTCCTCCAGTGATGGGAAGTCTATTTTAGAGCCTGTTTTAATCTTCTTAGTGTATATTTTGAATTCTTTGGCTGAGACTTTTGTGACTGATGGAGAATCATCCTCTCTTGGTCTCTTATCTATATTTTCTCTGGGTATGGGAGTCTCTGAAGATGTCCTGGAAAGTACCTGCTCCTCAGCCTCCTGCAATGTATTTTCTACCCAAGTGTGTTGGTTCATATATTTCTCTATTTCTAGCCTCTGAGTATGCACATAGGGTGTAGCTTTTTGTTCCACTCTTAACTTGGAAATTACCCCAAAGGGGTCATAAGACCAAGTGAAATTGAGAGGGAAGTTCATTTGTTTCAGTAGGAGGTCTGCTTCCTCTCCTGTTGCTCTACTATTGCAGATGAAAGGTCCTATCTATGTTTTGATCTGGAACTGAGATTTCTTCTTGGTTGCCACAAAATGGATGTTGTTGGAATGAATTATTTGCCTGATGTACTCCAAGGAAAATATTCTCATTGGAAAATACTTAGGTAGTTTGTATGGTGGCAGCTCTAAACCATACACTCTAATTTCTATGAATGACTGGTAAAGGTACCAGTCCCCTATTTTCACTTGTTCACTAAGCTGTAAAACTTTCTGAATGTCTTCACTAATCCTTGGAATTTGTTGGCCACTCAGCAAACAAGTTGTTGGATACACAAACTAGTCTATGAACTCTGAGAAGTTGAATTCTTGTGATTGTCTTCTAACTAAGGAAGTCTAGAAGACAACAGAATGAAGCTCTCCTTGTTGATCAAGCTTCTGCACTATGAATGGAAACTTATCTGTTTGAAAGAAAATAAACATGTACATGAGAATTGAAGAATATCTGAACATTCCTTCAGTTAAAAACTGAAGGAATTGTTCATGAATTACATTTGCTAAGAAGTGACCATAGTCAAAGGTGATTGATGGTCCTTCTTCTGAAGAAAGGGTGGATAGAAAGCCTAGAATAGGCTCATCTACCCATTCATCTGAATAGTAACCAAGAATGGATGACAAGACAGAGATAATCTGTCTTGTCCTTTGAGGGAACATAGAAGAGGGATATGGGGGATTTTTCTTAGGGAGTTGAGAGTCTTCGGGGAGGAAAATTTCAAAAATGGCAGCTCTCTGGGGGAAGGTTAATTTCTAATAAATTTCTCTGAGAACTTCAAGGGAGAAAGGGGAGAGGGAATCACTATAGGGAACTTGTAGCATTTGATTTATTCTTTCAGCTATAATGGTGAAGAGAATTTCACCATTTGGGGATATAATTTCCCTCCTACTCGAAAGGTAAGAGGCTTGGAACCTTAAAAAGAATTCAGGAAAATGATAGGACTAGGGGAAACAAATAGAGGAAGTCTAGATTGCCAAAGGTGTATCCCATCGGATTGATCAAGAAAAAAGCAACAACATAATTCGAAGAGGTCGAATTCACACTGTGTTTCATCAATATTATAGTCTCTGTGAGTGAGCGGAATATGGTCGAATTCGACAGGGGAGTGAGCATAGGATTTACTACAGGGGCGACTTTGGGTACAATTGTAGTTGAAGAATGGATAGGGGAAGAATGTAACAGCGGGAAATCACAGTGTGTTCAATAATTGAGAAGAATTCGATAGTAGCACCTCTGTAAACTGATTAAAGACAAGTGATGGGAATGTTGTTGTGAAATCAGAGTACACAAGGGCAGGAGAAATATTCTTTAAGCGACGAAGGAAAGGTGAAATCATAGAGGAAAATTCAATTTTTATTAGCCGCAAACCGGGCTTAAACATTGGATTAACGATCTTATTATGGCATTAATTCATGTAATTAGTGGGGGTGAACGGAAAGAAAATTAATGGAGGGTGCAACGGTTGCCGACATGGAAATTGGGGATTGGTGGGCAAGTGGCGGGGGACCATTGGCGGGAGTGATGGGAGGAGGGGCACGTGGTGTGATGGGAGTGGGAGCTAAGACGGGACGTGGAGGCGACAATTGACAGGAAGGTGGGTTGCAGCAGGATGGTGAAACAACTTTCGGAGTGGGGGCAGGTGGTATCTGGTAAGTGAAGGAGGGGATCTGAAACCCCATGGTGCTGACACGTAGGGGGTGGTGAATTTCTTTTCAAACCCCCCTACCGTTAAATATTATCACTGCGAGGGGTCTGAAAATTTTTATGGGTCGTCGAATCAATGCAATGGATGATCGGGAGAGGGAAAAATGTGTGCGGTTTAGTAGTGATCGACCCCCAACATATTTCGGGCGCATGAATTATATAGCAAAGTCCAATACTTTGGTGAATGAACCACTTTAGACACTTACATTGAAAACCTTTATTTTCCTATTCTAATTCATTTTTAAAGCAAATGAGGGTGCATTTAAACGTGCAAATCCTTTCAATTTTTTCATTCTAAAGAGATTAATAATATTTATTTTATCTCACTAAACTAATATAATCAACTAAATTAATCCAGATTAAATAGTTGGATTAACTTTATTCACCTATTCTACCTGTCTAATCTTAGCCAGGATTAGACTGTTTGGCTAAGTTATTCACTCTAATCTAATTAACATAAATTGAAACTAGCTTGAACATGATTAAAATGTATGTTTCAAACACAAAGGGATTGTGGCATTTTAAACAAACTGCACACAATTTCATGAATTTATTGTTTGCAAATCCAGAAGGCTAGTAGTGGCACTTAAGCTTGGATCATTTCACATTTATTCATTTTTTTGTGGGGTTCATTTATCATTTCTTTTCTTTTTCCTTTTTTCCTATTTTTTGTATTTATACCCTCTTTCCATTTTTTATTTTCATTTTTCTATCCTTTTGGAAATCATTTGTAGAAAGAAATATTATTTACAATCTAAAATACTAAAAGAAATTATTCAATGATCGATTGATCCTATAAATTATAAGACCCTAACACTACTCATCTACGGAAATCATCTGTGGAAATCAATTCACGATCGAGAACACAAATCGTTAACATGCATCAAGATTCAATACACATACAAAACTATTTATCTAGGGGAAAGCAACTGCTCAAAACCCCTTACTATATGTATTGCATTAATCAAAGAATATAGAAGAAATATAATATGCTCTGCTCAAGCTTGAGCTCAACCTGCACTTGTATCATGTATCCACTGCCTGACTGAGTGATCTTGGCCAATACTTAGCAAAAATTTTGAGCCTCCAAGCCCTTATTTCCTTGCGTTGTTCCCTTGGGAATTAGGCCCCTATTAATTAGGAAATTCACCAATTTGGATTGCACAATTCCTATAGGCCCTTCTCCGCTTGCATGCATGACTTGTACAACTTTGCCTAGTTTACAAGTGATAGTACATTGCCCTTGAACTCCAATCTCCGCTGTGTAACTTGAATTCTCTGCATACATGAGTTAATTTAGGCTGATTGATTAGTTAACTAGATCATCACTTAGTGTGAAAAATGTTACACATCCTTGACTGAACCTCCACTAGTTCTACTAACAATGAGAACTAGTTACACTGACAATAACTCAAATTAACTAAAATAGATTGCTACAAATTAGCAACCAATCATGTAGAACTGAAGTCAAGTGTCTACAACTCGAATTTATTGATTTAACTGAGTGACAAGAACCATGTCACCTCAGTTAACTACCTCCAAGTATTTTGCTGAAATTGAAATTCGAATTTCTCCTAATTTAATCAAGGCAAAATTGAATCAGAATTTTCTTGTTTCATTTTCAACACAACCTTCTACTATAATAATGTCATCATCTAATCATCATGTGTGTGACATCATAAGGTTGACATCAATGTCAACATAACCAACTGCAACTATGCTACAAGAATGGCATCAATACATTAACTAAACTACATAGGTTTGACATCAATGCCAACACATGTTGGCTTCCATCATAAAACCAATGCCAACATCAGCGAGTTGCACACATGAACACCATAATGCCAACAAACAATTGATTGCTGATAGTGCCGACATGACTATCATTGTTATCTTGCATGTTCGTCAAACTTCAAGTCAGTTATTTCAACTAACTTAGTGTTCATCAATAGTATGCCAAAATAGATAGTCCAACTTATTTGGGTGCATAACAACCTTATCAATTGAATATCCTTCATGCTATTTTGCAATGATAATGTTCAATTTTCTAGAAAATGGTTAAATTGAAGACGTTAATTTATGCCACCAATTTTAGCATCCAAGTTCTTGCACTACAACATAATTCTCTAGCTGCTTTACTCAATGTTCCTTTAAAAGGTACATAGTAGTGTATCGGTTATACTGATGGAGAAGGAAAACCACATATATATTTAATATAGGTCTAATCATCCTCAACACAATGGATAAGTCTAGACATCCAAAGTTTTTTTGGTAACAATCATTAAAATATAACAATATAATTGTTAGAAAAATCACAATTTAAAATTTAAAATCACTTTTTTTCGAATGTATCAATTAATTTAGTGACCTGGAATATTGAATTTTTATATAATCCCAACATTGAAATTTACAATTCTAATAATCCTTTTAGATTTTTGGCTATATCTTAAGTAAAACTAATTAGAAAAATATACCAAAAAAAAAATGAAAACTTAAAATATTTAGATTATACTTACTAAAGTAAACATTTAGTAAACTTTGTCTTAGACAAATCTATTTATCATATAAAATTATTTATTATAAGAGATTTTGGAAACTACAAAGGTGTTTCTTATAACAAATTTTGGAGCATTTCATTATTATTTTGAGTTTCAAAATATCGTTTTATGCCAGTGATCTTCATTAAAGCTCACTTTACTTGTTGTTTCAGCTATTATAGTTTAGTTTAAGTTTATCCTTTTGATTTACAAGTTATGTTTAAAGAAAAATAAAATAAAAAACTTTAATCCTAAGTAAGGCCTTAGCACATAATTAAAGCTAGATTATAATACTAAGGCCTTCGTATTGTTGATGATTCCTCTTCACAATTAATATATAATGAGGAAATTTTAAAAAATAAAATTAAAATAAAAAAATGTCAAAGCCAAAAATATGACAACCACCGAAAATGACCTATACAGAATGCAACTTTCAATTGAGTACGTTTTAAAAGTTTTGGAGATGACACATGTCACTCCAGTGTTTAATGAAAAAGTCCAAAGCATCGCATTAAACTCCATACTTATCTCATATTCGGTGGTTCTAAACTTTATGGCCTTTTATATGTTTAATGTTATTAGTCAACGAAAAGGTTCTAGTTACTTACTCACCAGACCCACATGTTGTTTAATGACCAGACCACTTAGGCTGACTTCCACCTCATGTTTGATCCCAATCTTTTGATTTTATATATATTGGGTATATATCAGTTTTCCACGAAAGATTTTGTGACCTAATGTTATATTAAAAATAAAAAATACAAGAATGAATAAAGAATAGAAAATTATCTTTATCATATTATGCATGATATTATATATATATATATATATATATATATATATAAAAAAGGTTCTAGTTGGATCATACGTTACTTACTCACCAAACCCACAGTTGTTAGGGTGACTTCCACCTCATGTTTAATGACCAGACCACTTAGGGTGACTTCCACCTCATGTTTGAGGTACACAAGTATTATCATCCTCTTCAAAGCCTTTTATATATAGATATATATTACTTTCTAAACATCTTTTGATTATATATATATATATATATTATTTTCTAAAAAGTTTTTATTGGATATATATCAGTTTTCCACGAAAGATTTTGTGACCTAAAAGTAAAAAATATAAGAAAATTATCTTTATTATATTATCCATGATATTATATATATATATATAATTATAATTTTAATAGATAATTGGTTAATGCTATTAAGTTCTATATTCGTGACAACTATCTTAAAATTTCATGTAACTTAACTTATAATAAATACTTTTAAATCATGATTTTTTTAATAAATATCTTTGGATTATGGTTTTTTAAATTAACATATTAATCATATATATATATATATTGTCCTGACAGCTATCTCAAAATTTCATGTAACTTATTTAACTTATAATAAATACTTTTATATCATGATTTTTTTAATAAATATCTTTAGAATATTTAGAATATGGTTTTTTAAATTAACCCACATATATATATATATACTAATTAATTAATTAATTAGATAAAAAACAAAAATATTAAATAGATATCATAAAAATAATAGTCAATTCATATTTAAATTAAAATTTGAAAATTAATAAAAATTATATATTTAATCAAATTATAATAAATTTTATATTATTATTATTATTTAATTTTAAGGTTATGGCCAAGTCAGATATTAAATTGGTGTATGAAACTTCCTTGTTTGTGGGACAAGTGGCTCATCTTCATGTAGGGATTTGATTGCTAAGTCTACTAAGGGATACATACTCTACCCCCCTAAATTGGTGTATGAGACTCCCTTGTTTGTGGGACAAGTGGCTCATCTTCATGTAGGGATTTGATTGCTAAGTCTACTAACGGATACATACTCTACCCCCCTTTGGTTTTGAACATGTGACCTCTTAGGAGGAATCACATGCTCTTAACCATTAGGCCCACTCAAGTTGTATCCCACCATTAAGATTTTAACTATATATTTACTTATACTTTATTAACCAAATTACAATAAATTTTATATATTTACTCATCAAAATTACACTATTCTCATGAAAATTGATCTTCGATCATCTTCCAAAATTTTTAATTTGAATGACGTCGGCAGAAGGATTTTGAGGCCGAGTGAATCAAATTTGAGCTCAACTCTTACAAAACCAAAGATTGTTGCTGCCAACTTGAGCGAGGGAGATGTGTTATATAATGTATATGATAAAAATGGGAAGACACATTGAAATGAAACTTGCAACTCACAGGTGAGACAAGCTACACCTAGAGACTGCCCAAGCAGTACTGCTCTACTCCGTTACCCATTGAATCCAAAATAAATAAGATTACATTCAATTTTAGGGAGATCAAAACTATTTCCTAAAAAGTAGGAACTAAATCTAAGCTAAGACACACACACAATTTTGAAACAAAATTTCTCCATTAATTTCAAGCCCCCCCCCCCCCCCCCCTTAATGGAGAAAGGATTCACCTGCACACTAACATCTCCCTAAACAATTAAAATTGGTGAAGATATCAACTGCATTTTCACAGGTGTTACAATATTCAAGGAAAATTTCTTTGGGCTAAACCTTTTCTCTAATAAAACGAAATTGAGTATCTATATGTTTTGTGTTTTTATGAAGAGCAGGATTATTTTTCAGCTTGATTGAACTTTGGTTGTCACATTTAATCACCGTAGCATCCTTTTGTTCTTCTCCTACAACTTGAACACATCTTCTCAACCAAATTGCTTCATAAGTAGCTACACATACAAGTTGATACTCTGCTTTTGCTGATGATAAAGATACATTACTCTGCTTTTTACTGCTCCAAGAAATGAACCTGGACTAAATATTAAAAGCATACCCAGTTATAGATCTTCTATCATCCAGATTTCCAGCCCAATCTGAATCTAAATAGCCTGTCAGTTTAACATCAAAAGAATCAATATATTTAATGCAAAAATTTATGGTTCCTTTAAGATACCTTAGGACACCTTTTGCTTTCATTCAATGTTTTTCAAGAGGCTTTGTCATAAATTGAATCAACATGCTGACTGAATATGCTAAGTCAGGTCTGGTTGTAGTCAAATAAATCAAACTTCCAACTAGTTGTCTGTACAATGTAGCATCCACCTCTTTAGAACCATCATCACTTTTAAATTTAACATTATGTTGTATAGGTACTGAAGTAGCTTTACACTGATCCATTTTAAATTTATCAACAATTCCCTGACATACTTTCCTTGAGTAACAAAAGTCTGGCCAACATCCCTCTACACTTCAAGACCTAAACAATAATGCAGTTCTCCAAGGTTCTTCATTTCAAATATCTGTGACACTTTGATTTTAATTTCTTCAAACAATTAATTAGAATTTCCAGTAACAATTAAATCATCAACATATAAGGAAATCAACACAATCTTCCCCTTTGAATCAAATGTGGTATACATATTTGGATCATTTTTTCTTCTCTTATAACCATGTTGTAAGAAGAAAGAGTCTATTTTCTCATATCAAGATCTGAGAGCTTTTTTCAACCCATACAACACCTTTTTTAATTTACAGACCAAGTGTTCTTGCCCCTTTTTAATGAACCCTTCAGGTTGTGTTAGATATACTTCTTCCTTCAAATATCCATTTAGAAAAGAAAATTTTACATCTAGCTGGTGTAAGCTCCAATGGTACTTTGTAGCTAGAGCTATTAACATCCTAATAGTATTTAACTTAGCTACAGGAGCAAAAGTCTCCTCATAGTCAATCCCTTCTTTTTGTGAGTACCCTTTGGCCACCAATCTAGCTTTATACTTGTCTACACTACCATCTGCTTTGAACTTAGGTTTATATAGCCATTTACAACCTATGGGCTCTTTTCCTTTTGGCAGTTCAATTAATTCCCAGGTTTTATTTTTAATTATAGACTCATACTCTTCTTTCATAGCTGACCTCCATTCTTCATACTGATTTGCTTCATTATAATTCATGGGCTCAACAACATTTAAAACACTAGTCATAAGAGCATAATCTTTGTACCTTTTTGGTAAGTGAGTTTTTCATCCTGATCTCCTTGGTAGTGGACTTGCCTCAATTTTGTCCTGTGTGATTTCTTGCTCACCTCTGAGTGGAATTCGACTGTTGAATGTGTCCACATCACTAGATTCCTCTTTCTGTTGTTGTTGTTGTAAATGATTGTCTTTGGCTTCATCATTATTGTCATCAATCACTAAAGGCATGTGCCACTCTTCATAACTTCTATCCTTATTCCCTTCATCAACTTGTTCATGGAAGATAACATCTCTACTCGCAAATACCTTGTGAGTAGATGGATTAAACATCTTATATGCTTTGAAATCAGAACAATACCCTACAAATATGCATTTTATAGCTTTAACATCCAATTTCTTCCTATTTTCCTTAGGAATGTGTGCAAAATCTCTAGAACCAAATACTCTCAAGTGATGGACTATAGGTTTAAAACCATACAAAGCCTCAAATGGAGTCTTCATATCAAGACACCTAGTTGGACTTCTATTCTTTAAGTAAATTGTAGTACTAATAACTTCTGCCCAAAAACCATTGGAGAGGTTCTTACCTTTAATCATGCTATGTGCACACTCCACCAGAGTTCTGTTCTTTCTTTCTGCAACCCCATTTTGTTGTGGAGTGTGGGGTACTGTAAACTGTTGTACTATTCCATGATCTTTGCAATATTTGATGAAGTTCCCAAGCTTGTATTCTCCCCCTTGATCTGAGCGGAGGATTTTAATGAACTTCCCTGTCTGCTTTTCAACCATATTTCTAAATTCTTTAAAGTACTCGAAAGCATCACTTTTCCTTCTAAGAAAGTATACCCAGGTATACCTTGTGTAGTCATCAATAAATAGAAAGAAATAGTAAGCTCCACCTAAGGACCTTGTCTACATAGGTCCACAAATATCAGTATGCACAAGTTCAAGTATATCTTTCTTTCTCCTATTTAAGTTAGAGGGAAATTCATCCCTGTGCATTTTCCCAAGTGCACAACCTTCACAATCAATATGTTCATTTCTTAAAATAGGAAAGCCATCAACCATACCTTTTTTTTTTAGCAACAATAAATCATGAAGGTCACCTTTGATGCCAAAGATTCTTTGTTTTCATAGTCATTGAAGTTAAATCTTGATGTGGTATGCTTGTAACATTCAACTTATATAGGCCTCCAGATCTCACTCTTGATTCAATCAGCTTATGATGATCTAGCAAATCCTTTACAACACAGTAAGCTTTAAAAAATTCTACCTTTAAATTCTGATCTGTAATCATGGATACATAGATCAAATTATTTTTAATCCCAGGCACATACATGGCATTCTGGATGTGCCTGATATTACCATTAGGAAATATCACAAGAATATCTCCATACCCTTTAATCTAATATGCTTTGTCATCTCCCACACAGATGTTAGGACCATTGTTCATCTCTTAGAAATTTTCATACCAGTGTTTATTACATGTCATATGAGTGGATGCTCCATAATCCAAAAACCAAGTTCCAGCCTCATCAGTCTTAGTAGAAAGAGCAACATCAGATACAAATAATTTAAGATCATGATTCAAATCTTCACCAGCAAAATTCCATGTATTCCTACTCTGTCTATGTATGTTTTCATCATTCTTTTTCTTATAATAGTCTCTAGCAATATGACCAGTTCTTCCATAGTAAAAAAACTTAATTCCTAAATCATTTTTGGTGGATGACATACCTTGAAATGAATTTTTCTGAGATGGATCGTCGCTTTTATGTCCTCTTCCTGGTTTCCCTTTGAAGAACTTCTTCTTTGCCACCAATGCCAGATCTGCATTCTGGCACTTTAGATTCTTATGTCTCTCTTCTTCCTGCATGGCAACTCTTCAAAGGAGGGAGCTTTCTCCCTTGTTGCAAGCCCTGTAATGAACATTTGATAATCCTTTGTCATGCCATTTAAGGTAATTGTGACGAGATTAGTGTTGGATACTTTCTCCCCTATGTCACCTAACTTGTCTTTCAGTTCTTTAATCCGTGAGATGAATGCAGTAACAGATTCATTCTCTTCCATCCTAATGGAGAGAATCTTGCTCTTCAGAAACAACACACGATTTGTATTTTTTGTTTCATACAAATCCTTGAGTGTCACCCAAATCTCATTAGAAGTTTTGTAGTCTCGGATATGAGGGATTATGTTGTCTTTTACCAACATCTTCAACAACACCTTCACTTTATTTTCCCTCTTTTCCCAATCTTGAACTAATGCGGTTGTGGCACCTTCGGCTACAATCGACTTTGCTTCATCTCTGTTTGCAATTGTCCACACACTAGAACCCTTGAGCAATGTCTGCAACTTGAACTTCCAGTTGGCATAATTTGACCCATTGAGCTTATTGCTCTCATTAAGGTATGTCTCTGCAATGTGATTATTCATTGTGACAAAACAATTTCAACAACACCCTACTTTTTAACTCACAAGCACCACCAGTAACTCGTCTGATCAATAGATCCATGACTCCAATAAAAAATCCACTGATCTAATCAACAGATCCAGTGATCCAGCAATGGATCTACAGATCCAACACCAGATGCACTGATCCAACAACAAATCGATGGACCCAACACCAGATCCACTCATCCACTCAACAAATCTACGGATTCATTCAACCGATCCAGGAAAGAGTTTCATAGATAAAAAAAAATAAAATAACAAATAAATAATAATAATAATAATAATAATAATAATAATAATAAAATTCACAAAAACAGTCGTATGTGTAGTCTTACCTCGGACACAACGCACAGGAGGAATTTAAGAAGATAAGGATGGATATTGAGTCAGAAGAGAAGGTCAAGGTCTTTCTCCCGACCATGTAGCTACCCTTTGTCTCTCCCTGAAGCAAGGCAATATGTTAAATCCAAAGTCGTTTGGGCAGTCTTACCTCAGACACAGTGTGTAGGAGGAAGTTTTCTCTAAGTCACCTTCATATGTGTTATTTTCGTTCTTACTGCTTGCGCAATTCTGTGTAGTTTTCCCTTAGTAAAACTGTGCAGTCTCCTTCTCTACCGTCTGTAGCAAACCCTGCAACTTCGCAGATAAGATTTCCCTGAAGAAATGATCCCCAACTTGGCTTATCTTATTGATCCGCTACTCTACTGATCTCTAATGGAGCCTCCTCCAATCCACGCTAAGATTCACTGTTGCATAGCTTTGCGAACAAGATCTACACACCTGCCTTCACTAGCAAAGGAGACTTACTCGCTCTCCAATCTCAGCCACAAAGGCTCCACTCACCACAGACCCAGCTCACACATAGCTCCTTCTTTGTGCTCTGGTACCAAGATAAAAATGGGAAGACATGTTAAAATGAAGCTTGCAGCTCACAGGTGAGATGAGCTACACCTGAAGATTGCCCAAACAATACTGCTCTACTCCATTATCCATTGAATCTGAAATAAATAAGATTACATTCAATTTAGGGAGATCATAACTATCTCCTAAAAAATAGGAACTAAATCTAAACTAACACACACACACAACTGTGAAATAAACTTTCTCCATTAATTTCAAGTGTATATTATTTTAGTATTTTTCTTCTTTAATTTTAGTAAAATATAAAGGTTAAATTGCAAGACTCTCACATTCGTTTTAGGAGAATAGTTCCAAGGGAGTTACCCCAATGGATTTACACGTTCATTTCCCTGATACTCAGGGTCTATCAGCATTATCAATGTTCTCGGAGCAACCCATGTTCTCAGAGTAACCCACCTGAGGTTAGCAACATTTTTCTCTTTTAAAATGATATTATCAATGTTGCGGAGCCAAATCATATTCTAGAGAGTAGGTTCAATTTAATTTTGTTATAAATTCAGAGAGTCGGAGTAGTTTTATTTGGTGTCGTCTAATGAGGTAGAGGAATTGCCGGATAGTCTTGCATTAGCAGTTCTTGAATTATGTTTTTGATGGTGGAAAAAGATTCAGCACTATCAAAAACTTCTAAAGCACCCAAAATCTTGAAGTTTGACAATTGTAACTTGGATTTACAAAAATCCTTGCCAAATTTTATCACAATCTTACGAAATTTCCATGATTTTCAAGACAAATTTGCAAGCTAATTAAACTATGGTGAACATTTTGTTATAATTTAAAAAATAGAAATAATTTAATTTTATTATAACTTTTTAACTTTAATAAAATAAAGTTTGATCAAATTTAAGAGGGGTAAAATACTAAATTTTTTTTTATAAAGTATAGAATAATGAGTAAATTAATGCATTGTTAAATTACCTTTTATATAATGATGAGTGAGTATTCTATTTATCTAATCTTGTCATATCAAACTAAATCATGATTCAGCTATATTCCTTACATATATATTGGTTTTATTTAATATTCTCCAATCTTCTAACATAATTACCATTAAATTATGAATAAATACAAATTTTAAAATATTATTTTACTATAAAAAACCAAAATCATGATTCACTATTTTTTTTATATAAATATTATTTTTTTTTAATATTATTTCATGTTCAATAGGAGTTGTTAAAAATGACTTGAATCCAGCAAAAAAAAATCATAAAATTACCTAAATTTATGAATTTTGATAACTTCTACTTAGATTTACAAAATTTCCCTAACTTTCAACCAAAAAAAAAGCATAGCATAATCGTTAGACTATGCATGATGAATATTGTTGACTGGTGAGGAAACTTCCAGATTCCAACCGCGAATTAGGGTATGGCATCATACGTCAGGTTTTGACTGTTCCGTGTTAGAGTTCCGCAAAGTGACGGCAACTCGGGAGTCGGAGACTCGGAACATGGGCTCTCTCCAATGTCCAAATGCACGCAATTTCATGCCCACTTTGCCATTATTTCTTGTGACTATCTGTCCCTCAGGCGTCTGTCCGCGTTAATTAGTTGAGCTGAATTACTCCTGCAGCCATCTGTTTGTTGCGTTGAACTTAGATTTTGACTGTTCCGTATTAGAGTTCAGCAAAGTTACGGCGACTCGGGAGTCGGAACATGGGCTCTCTCCAATGTCCGCTGTGCATTTCTGTTATATCATACGATTGCACGCAATTTCATGCCCGCTTTCGCCATTGTTTCTTGTGACTATCTGTGCCTCACGCGTCTGGCCGCGTTAATCAGTTGAGCTGAACTACTCTGCAGCCATCTGTTTGTTGTGTTGAACTTAGATTTGTCTGTATACCGTTGTTTTTTGTTGAACTTAGATTTGTTTGTATGCAGTATTTTGCAACTCAGCCTTCTATCAAATATTTTTTTTATAAGTTCTGTAACTTGCTTCGATTTGGTCGGCTCTGATCACCATGCTGAAGGAGGACAGGATTAGGAATCATGAACCGAGAAATATTAAACATTGGGTTTTTTGGGTGTATTTCTTGAAAATATGGATGAGTCCCTGCATCATCCCGAGTGTTGAAGGGGTTATACCCAGCTGTCCCAAGTGTGGCAATTCTTCTGTTCCATACCCTTTTAGCACCCAAAATGGTTGTGGTCTCCCTGATTACAGAATCTACTGTAATGCAGCCAACGAGCTGGAATTCAAATCTGCCAATGGGAGCTTTTATAAAGTCATTAGTATCAATCCAGCCACCATGAGGCTCGTTATTCAAGCTGCACCTCTGATTAAAGATGTTTGTCAGACTGAAGATATGAATAACCAGGGACTGCAATTGAATCAGAGCCTACCTTTCAATATCACCAGTACCAACACCATTATGCTTTTGAATTGCAATCCTATACTACTGACATCCCCACTGAATTGCAGCTCAAGCAGTTCGTGTCATACATATATTAATGATACCGGGGTAGCCATGGCCTGTAGAAATGATAGTATTTGCTGCACATTTACAGCGGGTAGTTCTACCACTTCTCGCCGAATACGTGTACACTCCGGTGGGTGCAGGGCTTACACGAGTGTCCTCAATTTCAACCCGGATTTGCCTGCGACTCAGTGGAGCTATGGAGTGGAGTTACAGTGGGCTGCACCGTTAGAGCCTTCCTGTAAAAGTCAGGCAGATTGTGACCAGAACTCTGCTTGCTCCCCTGATCCAATGGATTCTGGCAGATCCAGGTGCCTCTGTATTGGAGACTATATTTGGGATTCTGTACAGGGAAACTGCACAAAAAGTAAGTAGATCAAACTGCGCCTATCCGTATTCTAATAAATGCAATGATTTGTATTCAATTGGACTAATCCAATTTGGTAAAACTTTGGCTCTTCAGATGTATCCTTGTGTGTTGATCCCAACGGTTGTGGAAATAGTAATCGAGGGGCTCTGATTGGAGGTCAGTATTGAAATTTCAGACCTTCATATACAATCCTAGAATATAATAGTTTTTTTTCCTGGTATTATTGTTATACTATAGGAACCGACTCGGTGCAATATATGCAATCGTCCATCTCTGCAAGTTTTTTCCCAAATTTACTTTGATTGTGAGTTTGGTTATAACCATTGATTTTACTGTTCGCCATTCCGAAACCTCAATCGAACTTAGCTGTTCACCAGTCGGATTTCTCAATCAAATTAAAGATGGTCTATCTTTTTCATGTTCTGTACTTTATAAATTGTTCAAAGCTCTGTCCACTTTTTATAAAAAGTGTTCTACAGGCAAGATGTGTCTGTTTCTATGTCTAAATTTTAAGAGGTGTCTGTTTCTATGTCTAAATTTAAAATTTTATTGCTGTAATTCAAATCAGCAAATATATATCTTAATTTTAAAAATATATATAAATATAAATTTATAATTATACCCTTTTCCCTATCACCAATAAACTCTTCATAGGTCCAGGGTAGAGTCGATCTATACTCATTTTATGGGTTGAAGTTTATTGATGAATATCGTCAAATTCCTGATATTAACGAAAATCTCTTTGATCTACATCATCTAAAGTCATCATATTCTGATTGTTTATATAGTTTTAATTATCTTTATGTAATTTGTTTTTTTGGCCTACAAATTATACATTATTGTACAATTACTTCTTCTCGGGCATGTCTTCCAAACCAGAATAAAAACAATCAAGCATGCAAAAGACAAGATCCTAGCGATTAAAAAAGTTTTAATTTAGAAAAATGTTGCTGGCATGCACCCTAACAATTTTAATACAGAAAAATGTTGTTGGCATGCACCCTGAGGACATCAGGGTTTTCTTTCTGTTATCACTAAATGTCCAACAGATTAGAGAAATGCTTTCTTTGATTTTTTGTCCGCATCAAAGTTGTGTTCCTTGGGGATATGTGATACTTACAGCTCCCCAAAAAATTTCTGAAGTTGGTGATTCCTTTGTTGCTAAAGATTTAGGGCCAACTTATGTAATGTGCCTATCTCTAAGAACCGATCAATAACCACTAGAAAATCACCAAAGATTTGTAGGCACTTCACATGCCTGAATATTGCAAAGTCAAGGACAAGCAAAACCCAATTAATTCAGCTTTATTATTAGATCCAAGCCCTGGTCCTATGCTAAGAAGGAAAGAATGATGGTTATTTAGGTGAAATATTATTCCCCTCTGCAAAAAGCCCTGACATGACTCTTGGTTCCATAAAAAAAATCCCAAGCTTTCTAGGCACTTCACATGCCTCGCTATTACAATATCAAGGGCAAGCAAAACCCAATTAATTCAGCTTTATTATTAGATCCAGGCCCTAGTCCCATGCTAAGAAGGAAAAAATGACAATTATTTAAGTGAAATATTATACCCTCTACAAAGATCCCTAACAGGACTCTTGGTTCTATAAAAAAAGGCCCAAGCTTTTTCAGCATGCAAAAATCCCTGACATAACTTTTGGTTCCATTAAAAAAGACCCAACTTTTTAGGCACTTCACATGCCTAGATATTACAAAGTAAAAAACAAACAAAACCCAATTAATTTAGATTTATTATTAGATCCAGGCCCTAGTCTCATACTAAGAAGGAAAGAAAGATGATTATTTAGGTGAAATATTATTCCGATCTGCAAAATCCCTGACATGACTCTTGGTTCCATCAAAAAAACGCCCAAGCTTGCTAAGAAACAATCTTGGGGCTAATAAGAATTCCGTTCTTCTTTTCACCTTATATATTCGGAGTTTTTTCATTTCTAATTTTGATTTCTGCACCACATGTGGTATAATTGGGAGCTGATTATCAAAGATGTTTCTATTCCTGTACTTTGTTTATTGGAAATGGTAAATGTTGTACTTATTTTTTGGGCTCTAATGTTGATGCTATGCATTGATGCATGACTCTTAACTACACAGTTTATTTATTGAAGTCCTAAGTACAAACAAATTTCTTCCTCGATGCTATGCAGGTCTTGTTGCAGGAATGTGTGTAGCCATTGCAGTAGCAGTACTTGCGATAATCCTATACAGAAGAAAAAGGGTGCAGATGCAGGCTCAAGCTCAACTGATGAGGGAGAGGGCGGACATATTATCAACAAACAGCGGAGGAAAGGCCGCCGAACTCTTCACCAGCAAAGAGATGAAAAAGGCAACAAACGGATTTGCAAAGGACCGAATCCTCGGGATTGGGGGTTTCGGAGAAGTTTACAAAGGAATACTCAAAGACGGCACCCTTGTCGCGGTTAAAACTGCGAAAGTAGGTAATATCAAAGGAATCGAACAGGTTCTGAACGAGGTTCGGATTCTATCTCAGGTGAACCACAGAAATCTGGTTCGACTGTTGGGCTGCTGTGTTGATGCGCAGGAACCGCTCCTGGTGTATGAGTACATTCCCAACGGGACCTTATTCGATCATCTCCACATGATCTCAGGAGGAAAGTTCCTGGACTGGAGAACGCGCTTGAATATTGCTCTCCACACTGCGGAAGCTCTGACTTATCTCCATTCCGCTGCCTTCCCTCCAATATATCACAGAGATGTGAAGTCCACAAACATTTTACTTGACAGTAAATTGAATGCCAAGGTTTCAGATTTTGGGCTATCACGTCTAGCGGAAACGGACCTGTCTCACATCTCCACATGCGCCCAAGGGACGCTGGGGTATTTGGATCCCGAGTATTACAGAAATTACCAGCTCACTGATAAAAGTGATGTGTATAGTTTCGGCGTGGTTTTGCTGGAACTGGTGACATCTCAGAAGGCCATTGATTTCAGCAGGGATTCTGATGATGTAAATCTGGCAGTGTATGTACATAATAAATCGGGACAAGGAAGGGTCATGGATGTTGTCGATCCTCGGTTGAAGGAAAACACTTCGCAAGTTGTTTTGGAAACCATGAAAGCGGTGGCATTTTTAGCAATGAGTTGTTTGCAGGAGAGGAGGCAAGAGAGGCCCACCATGAAAGAAGTGACGGAGGAATTGCATTATATCATGAACATTGAGACATCGGGCATTGTAGATGAAGATACCGTGTCAACGATGAGAAGCGAAGAATGTGGACCACTCCTTGGCTTTCAATCATAGCGGTCCAGTGTAATCTCATCATCTTATCTCTAATGTCAGATTTCTCATCGTGGAAGATCGTTAAACATCGCTTTCAGGTCAGACTTCTCATCGTGGAATATTGATTAAATCCTATAGGGTGGTAGGAAGAACAATCTACGTGCAAATGATTACGTCAGCAAGTCGTCGTCATGACGCAGAGGACGACCAGGGAAGATGGAAGCACCAATCAAACCGCAGATAAAAGTGGCAATTTCTGGTCATGATTCCGGGGCAAATTCATTTAAAATGTGAGGATTACTCGTCGTTTCACTTTGATCATGCTTTTATCAGTGGTTTTATAGCGGGGTTAGGGGTATTCCAGGAGAGATGTGCAATACACTTAATAATTTTATTCGGAAAACTCATTTATATGTTTTGACATAATCATTATTGTGTATCATTTTAAGCATTGTTTTATTTAGTATCTCTATATTTAATCATTATTTTGCTTATACATCTTCTCAAAATTGAATTGTAAAGTATTATTAGTGTAATCCTATGTGATCATAGTTTTGTTTATGAAAAATCATATATTGAATATGATAAACACAAATATTGATTATAATTTTAAAATATTTAGTAATAATTTTCAATTTATATATATTTTTATAAATAATTATAATTTTTTTTACTTAATAAATATTTATTTCATTTTATTAAATTATTTTATTGGATAAAAAGTAAATTAAAAAACAAAACAACTTTAAGAAAACATGAAGAGTCGTCGAATCAAGAAAATGAAATGATTTTGTTTATGGTTTCATCCTATGGCCCTCGGAATCTTATCTCATACTGATTTTGTGGCATCGGAATCTTATATCATAGTGATTTTCCTAATATCTATAATGATGAAATTTATTTATATCTTTTTTATTATGGGATATTGATAAAGACGTTGGAATCTTCAAATATATTGCGATTTTCAGAAAATAGCTTTTCAATGTATTATGATTTTCAGATGATATTATATATATGTGGGAATAAGAGAAGTATGAAATTTTGCTATATTGATTTTTTTTTTCTCGTTAAACAAATTTATAAGAGAATACATAATGAAAAATATTAAAGAAAATGGAATTAAAAGATGATTTTAAATAAATTAAATCTTTTAATTAAAATGAGTGGTTTGGTTTTCTATTTATGTATTATTTTACATTAATAAATTGGATTATTTTATATTAATAAAATTGTTACGATATTTAGATTTATATTATTTTTCATTTTTTTAAATTAATGAAGTTGATAGTTTTATGAAAGGTGGAAAATGATGTTGATGAATATATTTTAATCAGTTTATTATCGTGGTTATGCTACTTGACAATGAATGTGTATATAGAATATTAATAGACTATGGTTGACCTTAGTTTACTATGGTAAATTTATCGTTGACATGGGTGGATTATGGTTAACAAAGCGTTGACTATGGGTGATCATAGTTGTCCAAGTTAAACTAAAATTAACTATGATATCTATAAATTGACTATGGTTGAGCATGGTTCACCATGTTGCCTATGGTTGATTGTGATTGACTATGATTCACTCTATTGAGCATGGGTGAAAATGGTTGAACATGGTTCGTATTTGCTTACCCATAGATAACTATATTTGACCATGTTGACCATGGTTATCTATGGTTGACCATCGTTGACTATGGTTGGGCATGTTGAACATAATTAACCATGTATACCATGGTTTGTCCATTTTTCCTATGGCGCTCCTTAGTTTACTATAGTGAAATGTAGTTAAGTTATAGTCGTAATTGTTTACTATAGTTGACTATGATTGATTACGGCTGACTTTGGTTGCCCATTGTTAACCATGCTTAACAATGTTTAACCATGTAAACCATAGTTGACCTTGGGTTGACCATGTGTCATCTTCGTTGACCATAGGTTACCATGGTAGTCCAAGTTGAACATGTTGAACATGGTTCACCATGTTGACTATGGTTGATTATGGATGACCATGGTTCACCATGTTGAGCATGAGTGAAAATGGTTGACCATGGTTGACTATAGTTGGCCATTTTCACTATGGTTGAGCATAGCTCACCATGTTTATTATGGTTGATCATGGTTTAACAATTTTTCCCATGGTTCACCTTCGCTAGTTGACTATGATTGATTATGGTTGACTTTGATAGACCATTGTTAACCATAGGTGACCATGGTAGTCCATGTTGACCATGGTTGAGGATGGATGACCATGTTTCATCATGTTCAACCATGGTTGAGCAAGTTGTCCATGGTCGACTATTGTTGCCTGTGGTCGACCATAGATGAATATGGCTAACCATGGTTGAGCTTGTCTGACCATGGTTGAACATGTTGACCATCTTTGACAATGTTGAGCTTATATGACCATGGATGACCAACATATGGTTGATTATGGGTGACATGGTTAACTAGGGTTGGCATCATTTATCTATAAATGGTAATGGTTGACCATGGCTAACTATGATGTCCATATTGACTATGGTTGACCAAGTTTGACCATGTAGATGATGGTTAACCATGGTCAACCTTAGTCAACCATGTTGACTATGTAGATCATTCGTGAACATGGTTTACCATGTTTGACCTCAATCGACCATCTTTCACTTCCTAACCATGTAACCATGTTCTCTATACTTGACTATAGTTGAACGTGTATGACCATGGTCAGCTAAGGGTCAATCATGGTTGACAATGGTTTTGTTTGATAGGTCCTATTGTTGATATTTGTTCATCGTATTTTGAAATCATTTTCTTATTCAATTACAAAGACATTTATTGTTCATCACATTTTGAAGTAACTTGTTTTTCATCACATCGCAATGTTTTTTGTTGTTAGTCACTTTGTAATGTCAAATGTTGTTTATCACATTGTGACAACATTTATTGTTCATCACATTTATGGTTCACCATGTTGAGCATGGGTGAAATGGTTGACTATGGTTGCCCATGGTTAACTTTAGTTGGCCATATTGGCCATGGTTGACTATGGTTGGCTATGTTGGCCATGGTTAAACATGTTGATGATGGTCGATCATGGTTGGCTATGGTTGATGACAATTGATCATGATTAATGATGGTTGATCATGGTTAACTATGGTTGACCATGGTCAACCATGTAGACCATTGGTGAACTTGGTTGGTCATATTTGGCCTTGGTGACCATCTTGCCTTTATTGACTATGGTTGACCATGTTCTCTATAGTTGACTATACCTAACCATGGTTAACTAAGGATCAAGCATGGTTTACCTAGTTAAACATGGTTAACAATGGTTTTGTTTGTTGTGTCATGATGTGGATATTTATTTGTAGCATTACGACATTTTTTTTGCCTAATTGCAAAGATGCTTATTCTTCATCACATTTCAATGTTGTTTTTCTTTTATCAAATTCAGACATCATTTCTTGTTAGTCACTTTGTGATGCCATTTGTTGTTCTTCACATTGTGAAGGCATTTGTTAATCATCACATCTATGGTTCACCATGTTGAGCACGGGTGAAAATGGTTTTATCATAGTTTCCCATGGTTAACTACAGTTAGCCATGTTGGACAAGTTTGATTATGGTTAACCATGGTTTACTATGGTCGACCATGTTGACCAATGTTAAATATGTTGATGATGGTTGACCATAGTTTTGCAATGGTTGACCATGTTTGATCATGGTTTGATTATGTTAACAATGGTCAAACATGTAGCCTTGTTGTCGTTGCTACAACACCATCCAAAATTTTACCTACATCCAAATTTTGGAGCCTCCCTTTGATCATGTGAATTTTCGTTTTGAGTTGTTAAAGTGGTCTTATACTTGTTCTCTAAGTTTTCAAGTCCCTTTATAAACAAATCCAAATTGTCATATTTTGTTAGGGGAAGTGTCATCCTTTGTGAAAGGTAGTTTTGGTACATCTTTAAGAGGTAGCTCTAATGCATTCTCTTGCATTAGTGGATCCTATCTATCATAGGGACATGCATTGGACTCATTCTTAAGGTATTGTGCACTTTCTCTTTGCAGTCAACACTTGTGTCGCAAAGGTATATCTTAAGTGTCACACTTGGAGGTAAGTGTCGTTTTGTCATTGTTTCAATGAATACACGTTGATTTTGGGTACTGAGTATCTCCTTGTTGTATGGTTGATCATTTATGTGTGTGTGATCATGTTTAAGTATTGTTATGCTTTAATTCTTACCTTCTTGTCTTACTGGTCTCACACTTAGTCATTTCCATAATTTTCACTGTCCTCACAACTTGCTCAATCAATGACCAACCTTGTAGTCTCCAAAAATTATGCACTGTGTAGTCCTAAGACATAGTGATGATGCATCTACTTTTGGAGCTGCACACGACGTAATCCTAGAGGACAACCTCCCTTAACTACGCACTGAGAAATTTCAGTGCTTAGTCACTCAGTCTTGTTGGTTGCACTCGCCCAATGTGCAACTCCGATCATCCCTGCCTTGACCTGCACATTATGCAATCATAATGGAAAGTGGATCCTCTTATGGACCCTTGTAGTGCTCAATTGTTTAGTCCTTTGATCCTTTCCCTTGCCTACTGTGCATTGCGGAGTCACAGTGCCCAGTCATGCCTCCCTGCCTCCTAGACTTTCCCATTGTGCAATCCTTGACCTTCCTGCTCCCTTGCCACTACACACTATGCACTCACAGTGCCCAGTCATGCCTCCCTGTCTCTTTGACTTACCCATTGCTCAATCCCTAACTTTCCTACTCCCTTTCCACTGCGCATTACGTAATCATAGTGCCTAGTCCATCACTCCTTGCTTCCCGCCACTATGCATTGTTCTCAAGAAGGTCTCTCTCCTCAACCTTGTGCATTGTCCCATCACAGTCAGCATGTTGCATGAGAAACAAGGTAGACTAGGTGATTTCGGGACTAATATTGTATTGTCATGAGTGAACTTCATTTGTAGGTGTTATTATCTTAACATGGCAGGATGATGCTCAAGGAGGACATTAAAGGGATACTGCAAGAAGATACTTGTGAAGGTGAGACTCAAATATATCATCTTACAAATAGACAAAGGAACATTGAATTACGACAGAAGGATGAAGATCAAGATGACATGGAAGACTCTAATACCATAACCATCTTTTTGGAGGTTAAAGATGAAGCACAAGCAAGACCTGTCATGAAGATGTGAAGATGTAGCAGCAAAGAGAAGGGCTTGGTATTGATACAATACAATGAAGTCCTATGTCATTGTCACCATGTTGTGGCTTCTCAAAGTGTCACCATAAAAGTCGTATGTTGTCAATGTGTTTTGCCACAATTTATGGAATGCGATATCATATTTTCAAAAAAATGAGAAAATGTAAAATGTGTGGAAGCCCAAGGGTCACACATGGAATGTGAAAATTCAATAGAAATTCATAGAGTCATATAGAAGCTCAAACATCAGATAGAAGGTCAAAAGTCACTAGGGAAGTCAAGAGTCACGAGGGAGGTCAAGAGTCACAAGGAAGGTGGAGAGTCACCTCGTTTGTTTTAAATACACCCTCATAGCTCAAGGAAGAGGAATTTTGATCTTGCTTCTCAAGCTAGGCATAGGAGAGAAGATCATCCTTTTGAGGAGCAAGTGGTGGCTTAACGTTCCACTATTGGAGCTAGTGGTGTATCATTATAATGGTGTATCTTGGAACTTTCACTTAGTGATTTGAGGCTCTTGGAACCATTACAGTTTCATGCATATGTCATGAATGATTGTAAGACTATTCTTTTATTGTTTGCAGTGTATGTTTATGTTTCTACATACTAATGAAAATGAACTATTTTGTTGGCTTTAGTATGCATCTTTGAATCATGTGTCTCTTTCTTTCATGATCGTTATTTCTTTGTGACCTATTTTGCAAGATAATTAATTATTCTTTCAAATATATGTGTGTGTCTTTATTAGGATAGTACTACTAATTTTATTCTAAAGACTCACTTTCTCTTCCCTTTCGTGAAAGAACCTTTATACACTTTGCAATTGAATCCTTCAGGAAGCTAACTTACTTGCTCATCTTGAAAGTATATGCATACTCTCTTATGTTGTTTATTTCAACCAATGAAAACCATTAAGAATATGGCAGCGAGGCCTATTTCTCGAATGGGGTTCCTACTCCAAATGTTATGAGGTTTAGTTGGAACTTCATATAAGGGATACCCCCTGTATGCTAGTTGTTTCTAGAACCAAAAACATTCTAGTGCTAGAAGGAGGGTAGCCTTTTTATGGTTGATAATTCACTACATTCACATAAATAACCTTAGGTTCAAGGTAGCAATTGTCCAAGCCCAACTCCAACTCATATATATGAGAAAGGAGAGTCATCTCACCAAGGTCCGGAGCAATATTACAAAGTCACTTATGAGGAACTTCGGAGGATTTGGCCTATCACTTGTCATTTTTCTAGAGGTCTTGGATTACTTCCTATCACATTTATTCTTCCTCATAGGTAATCAAAGAAAGAGACAACCTGTCGTGGGTTTTTAGTTTCTTCAGTGGAAGAATTGGTTACTGCAACCCTTGAAGATTTAGATAACTCATTTGAAGAATCTCTTCATTAAGGGGACATTCAACCACTTATTGGGGAAAATCTGGAGGGAGAACATGAGGACTTTCATTTTTCAAATGACAAATAATTGAGAGGTAATAGACAACCAAATAACAACGAAAATATGAATAGTGAAGGAGAAGATTCTTCATAATCATATAGTGAAGAGGAGGAGGAGAAAGAAGACATAAATGGTGACCAATTGGATTAGATGGCCCAAGGGCCTCTTTCTCTTTGGGGAAATCTTGATCGCTTACCCAAGCAACCCAAAAAAGATGCTTACAACTTATGATCCAGACAAGAAAGCGAAGGTTGAATATCACATTGATGACTTCTAATTGCATCTAAGGATGTTAGAGGTACGTTATGGCGATGTTGCTTATATATTACTTTCATACACTCCTGAGGGTAGAGCATCAGTATGATACCATAGCCTTCCACCTAATTAAATCCACAATTGGAGGGAGTTTAAGCAGTTGTTCTTAGAAAAAATTGTTAATGATAAAACTCCTACCATGTTACTTAAAGAACTCAGAAACATTAAGATTGGGGATAAAGAAAAGGTTAAGGATTTTAATAAGAGATTTACACATGTTTTGAACAAATTCCCCATTGATGTGCAACCTCATGATAATTTCAATCAATAAGGATTATTATAGTGCTGCCTTTCCCACTAACATTTTTTGTTTTTGTGAAGTGAACTGCGAAGGAAACTTTGGCACTTAACTTTGCAGAAGAAATGGTTGTTAAGAAGGACTTAAGGTCTATTGGAGTCATTGCTGAACAAGAAGATTCAAACGACTCCAAGGACATTAGGAAGATGGAAGCACCAATCAAATCACAAATAAAAGTGACAATTTCTGGTCATGATTCTGGGTCGAATCCATTTAAAATGTGGGGATTACTCGTCATTACACTTTGATCATGCATTTATCTATAGTTTTATAACGAGGTTAGGGGTATTCCAGGAGAGATGTGCAATACACTTATTTAATTTAACATTGTAGTTGTCTTGGTCTAGCCTCAATTTAGTTTGGAAAAATCATATATATATATATAAATAATTGTTTTATTCAGTATCTTTATATTTAATCATTATTTGTCTCTACATCTTCTAAAAATCGGATTGTTAAGTGTTTTTAGTGTAATCATATTTGATCATGGTTTTGTTTATAAAAAAACATATATTGATTATGATAAACAAAATCATATATTGATTATGAAAAAATTGATTATAATTTTATATTGATTATGAAAAAATTGATTATAATTTTAAAATATTTGAGAAGTTTATTAGTTTTTCAATTTATAGACATTTTTATAAATTTATTTTAATTATTGTTTTGTTTACTATTTTTATATTTAATCATTATTTTGTCTATACGTCTTTTCAAAATTGAATTGTAGAGTGTTTTTAGTGTAATCATATGTGATCATGGTTTTGTTTATGAATATGCGGTCATGGTTTTGTTTATGAAAAATCATATATTGATTATGAAAAAATTGATTATAATTTTAAAATGTTTGAGAAGTTTATTAGTTTTTCAATTTTTATAAATAATTATAATTTTTTTATTTTATTTAATAAATATTTAGTAGATTATTTCATTAGGTAAAAAGTTGAATGGAAAAATTGAAAATGAAATGATATTGTTAATGGTTTATTATAGGGCCTCATAATCTTATCTCATACTAATTTTTGTAATATCAGAATCTTATATCTTTGTGATTTTCATAATATTTATAATGATGAAATTTGCAGTATTCAAGTTTTTGTGGTCAAAGTTTTTCATAATCTTATCTCATGCTAATTTTCGTAATATCAGAATCTTATATCTTTGTGATTTTCGTAATATTTATAATGATGAAATTTGTAGTATTCAAGCTTGTGTGGTTGGAGTTTTCTATTAGAAAATGAATATTCACAGATATAGAATTTTTTTGTTAATGTTTCGGAGCCTCTAACCAATTCCATTATCAAGATTTTGAGCGGGTATTAAGAGTAAAGATTAACTGGTTCTTTTAGTCGACTTTAATAGTTCCTTGTACTTCTTATATATCGAGTCTCTGCTCTTCATAGTCACTGAAAGTCTTGACAATGGAATCGGTGAGTGGCTACGAAACATTGACAAAAAATTCTACATGTGTGGATCTTCCTTTTCTAATGATGAAATTGATTTATATCTTTATTATGGGATATTGATAAAGATATTGGAATCTTCAAATATATTGCAATTTTTAGAAAATAGCTTTTAATGTATTACGATTTTCAGAGGATATGCAATATATGGGAATGACAGAAGTATGAAATTTTTTTATATTAAATTTTGGAAATGTGTTTGTGTGTGTGTGTGTTTTTTAACAAAGTTATAAGATGATTTTAAGGAAATTAAATATATTAATTAATGTTAGTGGTTTTGATTTCCATACATATATTCTTTTACATTAATAAAGTGATTAAAATATTTAGATTTATATTATTTTTCATTTTTTTAAATTAATGAAGATGATGGTTTTATGAACGAGTGACTTTTTGGAAAATTTTCCGGTTTATTTTCCGATCTAATTTGTCTAGAATCCCGCATGGATTCATTGAAATTACAAGTTTGACAAGTGAACTCTTCATAATCGAAGTTCCCAAGGGGTTTTTTGAGGGTGTTGAATCCATATATGTAGTAAAAAAAAGCAGTTTAAACAACACAAATCAAGAGTTGGCCACAAATGTTTTCACCGGATTCTAGCCAAAAATCCACTAGAAACTCCAGAAAGTCGCACTTAAAGGCTGCTCCTTTTATGAAAGGTGGAAAATGATGTTGATGAACATTTCAACCAATTTATTAATGTGGTTGTGCTACTTGACAATGAATGTGCGTGTAGAGGATTAGTAGACTTTGGTTGACCTTGGTTTACTATGGTAAAGTTATGGTTGAGAGGGGTGGATTATGGTCAACAAAGAGTTGACTATAGGTCACCATAGTTGTCTAGGTTAAACTAAAATTATCTATGATAGTTATAAATTGCCTATGGTTGAGCATGGTTCACCATGTTGCCTATGGATGATTGTGGTTGACCATGATTCACCATGTTGAGCATGGGTGAAAATGATTGACCATGATTTGTCTTTTCCTACCCAAAAATAATTGTATTTGACCATGTAGACCATGGTTGACTATGGTTGACCATCATTGACTATGGTTGACCATCGTTGACTATGGTTGGGAATGTTGAACATGATTAACCTTGTATACCATGGTTTGCCCATTTTTCCTATGGTCCACCTTAGTTTACTACGGTGAAATATGCTCAAGTTATAGTTCTAATTGTTTACTATAGTTGACTATGATTGATTATGGTTGACTGTGGTTGCCCATTTTTTACCATGCTTAACAATGTTTAACCATGTAAACCATTGTTGACCTCGTGTTTACCATGTGTGACCTTCATTGACCATAGGTGACCAGGGTAGTCCATGTTGAACATGATGACCATGGTAGAACACGGTTCACCATGTTGACTATGGTTGATTGTGGGTGACTAGGTTCACCGTGTTGAGCATAGGTGAAAATGGTTGACCATGGTTGAGCATGGCTCACCATGTTGACAATGGTTTGACCAATTTTCCCATGATTCACCTTAGTTGACTATGGTTAAATTATTTAACTATAGTTGACTATGATTTATTATGGTTGACTTTATTGGACCATTATTAACCATAGGTGACTATGGTAGTCCATGTTGACCATGTTTTAGAATGTATGATCATGTTTGGCCATTTTCAAACATGGTTGAGCACATTGTCCATGGTTGACTATGGTTGCCTGTGGTTGACCATCGATGAACATGGCTAACCATGGTTGAACAAAGTTACCCATTGTTGAACATGTTGACAATATTTGACCATGGATGACCATGGTCAACATAAGACTGACTATTCGTGAACATGGTTGACTAAGGTTGTCATCATTTACCCATAAATGATAGTGGTTGGCCACGACTAACTATGATTCCCATATTAACTAAGGTTAACCATGTTTAACCATGTAGAAAATGGTTAACTTTGGTCAATCTTAGTCAACCATGTTGACCGTGTAGACCATTAGTGAACATAATTCAATTGACCATCTTGGCCTTGTTGACCATGTAACCATGTTCTCTATAGTTGACTATATCTTAACATGGATGACCATGTATGACCATGTTCAACCATGGGTCAATCATGGTTGACAATTGTTTTGTTTGGCAAATCATGATGTTGATATGTGTTCATCGTATTTTGACATAATTTTCTTATTCAATTGAAAAAACATCTGTTGTTCATCACATTTTAAAGTCATTTATTTTTCATCACATTCCGATGTTGTTTGTTGTTAGTCTACCATAGTTTGCCATGTTGATCATGCTTAACTATGGTAGACTATGGTTGGCCATGTTGATCATGGTCAAACATGTTGATAATGGTTGAACATGGTTGCATATGGTTGATGACAATTGATCATGATTGATGATGGTTGACCATGGGAGACTATGGTTGACCATGGTCAACCATGTAGACCATTGGTGAACTTGGTTGACCGTATTTCGCCTTGGGTGACCATCTTGCCCTTGCTGACCATGGTTGACTATGTTCTCTACAGTTGGCTACAACTTACCATGATTAACCAAGGGTCGAGCATAGTTGACCTAGTTAAACATGGTTGACCATGGTTAACAATGGTTTTGTTTGTTGCATCATGATGTTGATATTTATTCGTAGCATTGTGACATTTTTTTGTACAATTGTGAAGATTTTTGGTGTTCATTACATTTCAATGTCATTTTTCTTTTATCAAATTTTGACATAATTTGTTGTTAGTCACTTTGCAACATTGTTTATTGTTAGTCACTTTGTGATATCATTTGTTGTTCATCACATTGTACGACATTTGTTATTCGTCACATTTGTGGTTCATCATGTTGAGCATGGGTGAAAATGATTTGACCATGGTTTCCCATGATTAACTATAGTTAGCCATGTTGGACAAGTTTGACTATGGTTGACCATGGTTAAACATGTTGATGATGGTTGATTGTTGGGTCTCCAATATATCATCCACTTTCACCTTCATTTCCATCATTTTACCCTCATTCCGTAAGTCTGTAACTCCATAACCCTACATTTAGTAACCATTTTCATAATCATATGGGTTTATTATTATTATTTTCCAAGTCATTGATTTTAAGTATTTTAAGTGAATTTGTGATTAAATATTACGAAATTAACATGTTTTCATATATATCTAAAAGTGTTATGATTTTTTTGATATTGCAGGCCTACTTGGAGATTCTAGAAGGGTCCTACTTGGTCACCCAACCACAAATTCGAATTTCAAATTTCAACTCATGAAGATTTGTGGAATAATTGTAGAAGATGTGGATCATTAACTATGCACATTGAAGGAGAAGAATCATGAATGAGAATTTTGAGAGGATTTGTATCTTACATTTTTAGGTGATTGGTTGTAACCACAAGAGATAAATGTGGATTTAGGAGAGATCTAAGGATCTATATTTATTGCATAGTTATCCTCATTTTTTGTATAAATAGTAGTGCACCCTTCATAAAAAGCATTGTTAGATGCAAACTAGTTAGTGTTGTTAGTTGGAGGTTCCAAGTTCCATCCAAGATGTGATTTGTAAAGTGAGGAGAGAGAATTCTTGTAATATCTTGTAACTTCATTTTATGAAATACATAATGCCACTTTAATCTCCAAGATGTGATAGTTGTTCAGTGTGCTTGTTGATGAATGGAAGGACCCCATCAACCACAGTTTGCACACCTTTGTAAATATTGGTAACATAGTGTAGTTATTTCATTTCATTTCATTTATGCAAGTGTAGTGTGATTTGATTTATGAAAGTGTGGTGTGATTTCAATTCTGCAAGTGTGATTTCATTCATGCAAGTGTGGTGTGATTTCAATTCTGCAAGTGTGATTTCATTTATGCAAGTGTGTTGTGATTTCATTTATGCAAGTGTGATTTTAATTTTCAAGCAAGTGTGATTTCATTTTTTTTCTGTGTTTGGTTTGGTTTGTATTAGATTGATTTAATTAAATTTGTAATTAGTTTTAATTGCATTAGATTAATCTATTCTAATAAATAACCACCTAGTACATATAGTACATGTATACCTTGTAAGTTCTACGAACCCCAGGTTGACAATTAATGACAGGGATTTAACTTACAACTAAATCACCCAACGTTGAAAATGGTTTGATAATGGTTGAACATGGTTGACCTTTCTTGACTATGATATCCCATGGTTTAACTATGGTTGACCATGGTCAACCATGTAGACCATTGGTGAACATTGTTAACCATGTTTAACCTTGGTTGACTATCTTTCTCTTGTTGACCATAGATGACCATGTTCGCTACAGTTGACCATACTTGACCATGGTCAACCAAGGGTCGATCATGGTCGACATAGTTAACACATGGTTGACTATGGTTGATATTAGGCTTGTTTGTTGCATCATGATCTGGGATGGGTGACCTCCCAGGAAGTCTTGGTTACTAGGTGCAAACCCTGGAAGTGGTGATTGATGCTATGTGATTCATTTCACTGGTTTCAATCCCACTTCTTCACCCCTGTGAGCATCACCGACTGCAATGAGTGCTAAGTGGACTATTCAAAAATCATGAGAAATTAGTTAGTTACGACTACCTTTCATGGAAATGGTCATAGATGAATGACTTACTTAATGCAGCTGAATCCCAAAACATGATATCTAATATAATGCTATGAAAAACCCTTAATACTTAAATTCAAAAGAGTGAAGGAAGATCTACTTGAATGGTTCATGAGGTACAATACTTGCTAAGGTTTTGCAAATGGGGTAGCCAACTAAGTGGGCTTGATTGTGGGGAAAACTCCACAGTTAAGCATGCTTGAGCCAGAGGCGATTTGGGATGGGTGACCTCCCAGGAAGTCCTGATTATCGGGTGCAAGCCCCGTAAGTGATGATTGACGATATGTGATTCATTTCACTAGTTTCAATCCCACTTCTTCACCCCTATGAGCATCACCTGATGCAATGAGTGGTAAGTGGACTATTTAAAACTCACAAGATATTAGTCAATTACAGCTACCTATCATGGAAATGGTCATAGATGAATGATTTATTTAATGCAATTTAATCCCAAAAAATGATATCTAATATAATGCATTGCAAAACCCCCTCAATACTTACATTCAAAAGAGTGAAGGGAGCTCTACTTGAATGGTTCATGAGGCACAATACTTGTTAATGTTTTGCAAATGGGGTAGCAATCTAAGTGGACTGGATTGTGGGGAAAACTCCATAGTTAAGCGCACTTGAGCCAGAGGCGATCTGGGATGGGTGACCTCCCGAGAGGTCCTGATTACCGGGTGCAAGCCCCGAAAGTGATGATTGACGCTATGTGATTCATTTCACTAGTTTCAATCCCACTTCTTCATCCCTGTGAGCATCACCCAATGCAATTAGTGCTAAGGTGACTATTCAAAAATCATGATTAATTAGTTAGTTACGAATGTCTCTCATGGAAATGGTCATAGATGAATGACTTACTTAACACAGTTGAATCCCAAAAAATGATATCTAATATAATGCACTTTGAAAACCCCTCAATACTTAAATTAAAAAGAGTGAAGGGAGCTCTATTTGAATGGTTCATGAGGCACAATACTTGTTAAGGTTTTGTAAATGGGGTAGCAAGCTAAGTGGGCTTGATTGTGGGTAAAACTCCATAGTTAAGTGCGCTTGAATTAGAGGCAATCTGGGATGGGTGATGATTGATTCTATGTGATTCATTTCACTAGTTTCAATCCCACTTCTTCACCCCTGTGAGAATCACCTGATGTAATGAGTGCTTAGTGGACTATTCAAAAATCATGAGAAATTAGTGAGTTACATGGAATATTCAAAAATCATGAGCAATTAGTTAGTTACGACTGCCTCTCATGGAAATGGTCATAGATGAATGACTTAATTAACGAAGTTGAATCCCAAAAAATGATATCTAGTATAATGCACTTCGAAATCCCCTCAATACTTAAATTCAAAAGAGTGAAAGGAGCTATATTTGAATGGTTCATGAGGCACAATACTTGTTAAGGTTTTGCAAATGGGGTAGCAAGATAAGTGGGCTTGATTGTGGGGAAAACTCCACAGTTAAGTGCACTTGAACTAGAGGCAATCTCGGATGGGTGACCTCTCGAGAAGTCCTGGTTACCGGATGCAAGCCCTGGAAGTGATGATTGATGCTATGTGATTCATTTCACTAGTTTCAAACCCACTTCTTCACCCTTATGAGCATCACCCGATGCAACGAGTGCTAAGTGAAAAATTAAAAAATCATGAGAAATTAGTCAGTTACGACTACTGAATGACTTACTTAACACAGTTGAATCCCAAAAAATGATATCTAATATAATGCACTGTGAAAACCCCTCAATTCTCAAATTCAAAAGAGTGGAGGGACCTCTACTTGAATGGTTCATGAGGCACAATACTTGCTAAGGTTTTGCAAATGGTGTAGCAAGCTAAGTGGGCTTGATTGTGGGGAAAAATCCACAGTTAAGCGTGCTTGAGCCAGAGGTGATCTGGGATGGGTGACCTCTCGAGAAGTCCTGGTTATTGGGTGCAAGCCTTGGAAGTGATTATTGACCCTGTGTGGTTCATTTCACTAGTTTCAATCCCACTTCTTCACCCCTATGAGCATCACCTAATGCAATGAGTGCTAAGTGGACAATTACAAAATCATGAGAAATTAGTTAGTTACAACTAACATAACATAGTTGAATCCCAAAAATTGATATCTAATATAATTCACTATGAAAACCCCTCAATACTTAAATTCAAAAGAGTGAAGGGAGCTCTACTTGAATGGTTCATGATGCACAATACTTGCTAAGGTTTTGCAAATGGGGTAGCAAGCTAAGTTGGCTTGATTGTGGGGAAAACTCCACAGTTAAGTGCACTTGAGCCAAAGGCGGTCTAGGATGGGTGACCTCCCAAGATGTCCTGGTTACTGGGCACAAGCCCTAGAAGTGATGATTGGTGCTATGTGATTCATTTCACCAGTTTCAATACCACTTCTTCACCCGTATGAGCATCACCTGATGCAATTAGTGCAAAGTGGACTATTCAAAAATCATGAGAAATTAGTCAGTTACGACTACCTCTCATGGAAATATTCATAGATGAATGACTTAATTAATGCAGTTGAATCATAAAAAAATGGAAATGGTCATAGATGAATGACTAACTTAACACAGTTGAATCCCAAAAAATGATATCTAATATAAATCACTGTGAAAACCCCTCAATACTTAAATGTTGACATTTGTTTATTGCATTTGTAGAAAATACTTGAAACCTTGAAACTACTAATAAGATCAAACTGACCACAAAAGACATAAGGTTTCTATACCAAAAATATGCAGAAAGAAAACAATAAATATAAACAAAATAATCTATCTAGGAAACCCAACTGGGAAAAATTCCTCTTGCTTGTATTAAATCAACATAGTAATTTGATCTATTACATAGAATTTGCTTCAAGCCTGAAGTTCCCTGCAATACTGATCAACTCTCTACAAGACTTTCCCAACACTTAGGCAAATAAGGCTTGCAAGGAGCTCCTATTTCCTAGCACAAATCCACCCTAAAATATAGGAATTTCTCTTATTTCCTTGCGCAATTCCCTAGAGAATTTCTCTCCTTTCTTCTCAAGCTCTCTTGCTCTCCTTTCTTCTCAATCTCCTACACAAAAACCTATGTACCATGAATAAATAGATTTGTACCTTTATTCAATCTCAATAGGAAATTCAAATTTGATGACCTGCTAGGGCTAAATTTAGCAGCTTCTACTTGTTAACTGAGAGTAAGTTGAGCTAACACAAAGTCGACTACTCAACTAAACTCATGTTTATCTATATTCTAGAACTAGAGATTATTTAATTGACAGACACTAGAGTTAACTCCACTAGATAAACTAATTTCAGCCATCAACTAGTCCAAAACTCACTGCATGTCATCTAACTCAAATTAACTGACAATAACTCAGTGATAGTCCACATCACACACGTTGACTGAAATCTAACTCAAGCAACTATGAGATTTAATTTGAATTGGCATCGTTGACTAAGGCACAAGTCAAAGAATCCATTCCTTGCTACATTTTCAACAACATTGTGACATCATACTTTTTGCAATTACAAAGATGTTTGTTGTTAATCACATTCCAACATCATTTGTCTTTTATCACATTAAGAAGTCATTTTTTGTTAGTCACTTTGCAATGTTGGTTGTTCTTAACCACTTTGTTTTTCATCACATTTGTGGTTCACCATGTTGAGCATGGGTGAAAATGGTTTGACCATGTTTGGCTATGGTTGACCAAGGTTGATCCATAAATCATCGTGGATATTCCACTAGACAATTCATCACAATAGTTCTGATAAAATTATAATTAAAAGTTTGAAATCTACACTATGGGCATTCATTTCTCTTTATATTATGGATTTATATATTACTTTTTATCGCATATGCATGAAAATTATATTTATGTAGAAAATAGATATTGAGAAAGTTGACAATGGTTGTCTAGTAGGTTGTCATTGATGTCAATTCCAGTGATTGATGTCAAGTGATGATCTAGGTGCTTATTGGTGGCCACTCACCTATTCCACTTGGACCCCCACCATTGTTTCTTTCATTTTTTCAATTTCCTTAATTGTAGCACAATTTACTATTTTTGGTAGTTTTTCAGGTCCTGAACTTCCAGAGCCATTTTGAGGCCCTAAACGATGTTTTTTGGGAAAAAAACTGGTGGAAAATTTAACTTATAAAGTTGGTATTCGTTATTAGCAATTGTAGTCCTCAAATAGATCTTTCTAATGAGGTATCATGTGCATCAAATGAAGATCGTATTAAAAAGTTATGACCCCGAGAAGTTGATGTACCAACTTACCCCAACGAGGCCCATAATGTTGTGCTTCATCTCCTAGGGTTAGGTTTTTGGATGTTTAGGATTTTCCATTGTTTCTCAATAATAAATAGGCATTCAAGCCTCATTGTAACATAGTTCAGAGGCATGTAGCCAACACATCTCTTCTCATAGAAAAGCTACCATTGCTTGAGCTAGTTTATTTACATTTTGTATGTAAGCATATTTTAGTTCTTTGAGATTAATGACATGAAGATTTATTTCCACTGCATCTCTGTGTGTATGGTTATATCTATAATTTGTTGTGTTCCTATTTAAATTCGGACCAGTGGTATCCGAGCGATCTTCTCTTTATCGATCCTTGTCTACATGTCCCCAATGAGGTCAGGGTATAAGGAGTTAGGGCTCGATCTGGTTGAACCTTTGCAAGATCAGTGTCGCAAACCTTGCGCGGCCGCCCATGGGGGAAGAAAAGAAATACGAGGGAGCAGGAGATCCTATCAAGATATTACTCGAGGAGGCCCTTGAGAAACAAATGAACGTGATGGTAGATAACTTTTCCCAAATCCTTCAAAGTTTGCCCGCCAGTGGTGCATCCACATCCACCAGCCACTCTGGACGCACCACTCCTTTTAAGGTACAAGTAAACTTTCACTTTCCCATATTTGAGGGCCAAATATTTGTAGATGCCTTAGATAAATGGTTAAATCTGCTAGAAGGATATTTTTTCTGTTCATGATTTTTCGAATTGGGAAAATAATACTTTTTCTCTTCTCAAATCTTCTCCCCATGTCAAGGAATGGTGGGAAACCTACTGTGAGCCGCACCCACTTAGAATTCGTTCCGGTACACCATCAAGGAGCAGTACTACCTAGTCATGAGCTATGAGGATAAATACAGAAAGTGAACCACGTTGCGGCAGGGAAGGAACCAAGATGTGCCAGAGTTTACCAATGTTTTTCATACCCTTCGCACGAAGTTGTGTACCAAGTATTTTGAGAAATATTTGGTACTCAAGTATCATGGTTGCCTACACAAGTACATCCATGATGAGATGGAGTTCCTGAACATCTTCTCGCTGGAAATGGCATACCGATATGTTGTCAAGATCGAAAACAGAAAAAGAGAGACTTTGGATCTGTGAATCTGAAGCAAGGGAAAGGTGCCCCCAAACTGCAGAACAAAGGACAAAGCCAAGGCAAGGCGACCTAGGACAACCTGCCAAAGCTGCAAGTAAATAAAAACACCGTGAAGCCGAAGAAGGACATGGGAAAATGGTGTGAGTTCCATAAGAGCTCCACTCACAACACAAGTGAGTGTCAAGCCAAGCACTCATTGGTGGCCAAGCTGAAGGCTTCTGAATCAGATGCATGTTCCAATTTTGAGTCAGAACTCGAAAATGGGAATGACAAAGGGAAGCATATTATCAATGCAGAGCCCAATGCCACCATTTCCACCACGAAGATCCAAAAGGAGGAACCCGAAGATCGAGAGGAGGAGGAGCCCCTCTTCCACTCCCAAATGTGGGTAAAGGGTTCCCTGTTATAGTTCATTGTTGATAGCAGGGGCCAATAGAACCTCATTTCAGCAAAGGTCGTGAAGTGGCTAGGCTTATCGACCACATCACACACACAATTATACACCATCGGGTGGATTCACCGAGGACAGGATCTTTGCGTGAGCTAGTAGTTCCACCTTCCATACAACATCAATCCCTTTACGAATGAGGTATTATGTGACGTTGCTCATCTTGATGTTTGTGATGTATTATTAGGCCAACCATACTTGTGGAAGCGACATGTTGTGTATGAGTCAAGGCCTCACATTGTTATTGTTACCTTGGGAAATAAGTTGTACAGGATACCAAAGGTAGAACCGCCTACCACCATCTCTTTGGTCACTACAAAACAATGTAGTAAGCTCATTTCCAAAACCAGGAAATTATTTTTCCTGATGGTACACCCTCAGGGAAAGAAGAAGACGGTGGTCACGACCTCTAGACAGGGCCCCTTCGCATGACAACAATAGATGGAAAAGGTCATGGAGGAGTACAAGGACATCTTCACCTCCCCTGCAGGGGTGCCTATAAACTGTTAGGTCAAGCACTCCATCGATCTGACCCTAGTTGCATCGTTGCCCAATGGACCAATCTATTAGCGCTTTGTTTTGTAGAATGATGAAATCAAGAGGCAGATTCAGGAGCTGCTGCAGAGAGGTCACATATTGTCGAGTTCATTTCCCTGTGGGAGCCTGATTGTGTTGGTACAGAAGAAGGATGGGACTTGAGATAATGTATTAACTATCGGGCATTGAACAATATCATTGTTCAGAATAAGTACCTAATCTCACGGATTGATGACCTTCTGGACCAACTCAAAGGGGGAAAATATTTCAGCAAGATCGATTTAAAGTCTTGATATCACTAGGTACCAATTGAACTCTCTAATGTGTGGAAGATTACCTTCAAATCCAAGGAGGGCCTTTTCAAATGGTTGGCTATGCATTTGGGGTTGATAAATGCTCCTACAACCTTCATGAGGTTGATGGATGAAATCTTGTAGCCATTCACCAATTGATTTGTAGTGGTATACTTGGATGACATCCTGATCTTCAGCTAGAGTTAGGAAGAGCGCATCCACCACATCCGACAGGTTCTCCAAACACTACAACAACACAAGTTGTGTGCCAGTTTCGAGAAATGCACTTTTGGCATCACCCAGGTTCAGTATTTGGTATACATTATTGATGAACGAGGGGGTGCATGTGGATCCAACCAAGATCCAAGTCATTTGGGATTATCCAGCCCCAACCACTCTGACAGAGTTCTGCAACTTTCTGGGTCTTACCAATTTCTACTGCAGGTTTGTGTTGGGGTTCTCTCATATCACTTGGCCCTTGAGTCAAGTCACCAAGGGAGGAGCGAAAGAAAAATTCTTTTGGTCTGAATATCAACAAAAGGCATTCACAGAGTTGAAACATTGCCTCTGCTCTACACCAGTTCTCACATTACCAGACTTGCAACAACCATTTGAGATCGATACAGATGCCTCTGACTATGCTATTGGGGTAGTCCTTACTCAACAAGGGCATCATGTGGCATATCATAGTGAGACAATTTCAGACACAGTCTAAAAGTATCCCACTTATGATAAAGATATGTATTCCATTGTGTAGGCCTGCCAACAATGGAAGTATTACATTTTGGGGAAGGAAACAATCATCCACATAGACCACCGACCCCTGCAGTTCATAGAGCTGCAAGAGAAGTTGCAAAATGATCACCATCAGAAGTGGTCCACATACCTGCAATATTTCCATTTGAATATCAAGTACAAGAAGGGAAACACCAATGATGTTGCAGACTGCCTCAGCCGACTGCTGATCATGGCGTTATCCATCATGCTCAAATCTTGTGGGCAGGAGACTTCTATTTGGCCACCTCTCTACAAAAGAAACCTAGAATTTGACCACACATACCAGACACTCTTGGAGGGTCAAAAAGTGCCATATTTTCACCTCCGGGATGCAATGTTATACCACCTAGGACACCTTTGTGCTCCTTCAAGCGAGCATGCCAAGATGATTTTGGAAGCGCACTACAGTCGGGACACGGGGCATTTCAGGGTTAAGAAAATAGCGGCAGTATTGCAGAGGTAGGTCTACTGGCTGAATCTTCGATAGGATGTCAGGAAGTACATCAGATCCTAAACTGCTTATGCCATTTCGAAATCGACTATCAAGAATCAAGGCCTCTATACTCTGCTGCCTACCCCTAGTCAACCTTGGGAATCCATCTCCATGGATTACATGTCAGTCATTCCTTCTACTAAGCATGGCAACAATTGTGTTTTTGTGGTCATCGATAGATTCTCGAAGATGGCCATTATGGCGTCCTACAAGAAGAATATCACAGCATAAGCCACTACTAAACTCTTCTTTGAACGAGTGTGGTTACACTTTGGATCCCATAGTCTATCATCTCAGATTGGGACAACAGGTTCTTCATTACATTTTGGTCTAGTCTCTAGTCGATGCTTGTTATGCTCTTGAACTGCGAGAAGATGCCAGGATACCAAATATGCGAAGAAATACAACCCAAAACACAAAACAAAATGAGAAATAACAGCAAGTATTTTATTATTTAGAGATGAAAGAAATGTTCACTTTCCTCTTTGAGGGGGCAACCTCCAATAGAGCAGTGCTCGATTACAGAATAAGACATGATGCTCCTGAATGGGGAGTCTCTATCGTTTAAATATGATTCATACATGCAATACCATGGTTCAATAGCATGGTTCTATTAATACCATCTATCTAATACCATGGCCCCTTTGCAACTAACTATGGTCCCTTTCCTTAAATGCGGGTCAACCACTTATAATTATTAATATGGGCTTTATTGACTCTTTAAATAACTATAACTATGACTCGACTCTATTACCTAAATAAAGGGGTCAGGGTTGGACCCTAACATGCTCTCCCCCATAAAAACAACCTTGTCCTCAAGGCTAAAGCTGCGAAAACTACGGAAGAATAGTGGCTGGTTCCCAGGTTGCATCTTTTGGAGAGGTGTCTTTCCACTTGACAAGGACTTCCTTGATTGTGAGGCTGCACAGGTACCTTTCTCGTGTGTCAAGAACATGTTCAGGGTGGAGCCAGATTGAACCTTATTCATCCAATTCTGGTAGACTGGTTTGAATTCTGCAATTGTTCCCTACCACTTTCTTGAGGCATGAGACATGGAAGACGGGATGGATTTTTGTAGTGGGTGGCAAGGCTAGCTTGTAGGCTACTTCTCCAATGTGCTGAAGTATTTGATATGGTCCGTAGAATTTTGGAGATAATTTCTAACAACCCTTGTCTTTGAGTGATGTTTTCTTATATGGTTGCAGCCTCAAGAATACCTGATCCCCTTCTTGAAATGTGTACCCTGAACGATGTTGGTCTGCCTGTTGCTTCATGCGATTCTAAGCTTGATGGAGATTATCTTTGAGGTGGGCGAGCATGGTTGCACAGTTTTGTAGGAGTTGATCCACTGCTTGTAGCTTAGATCATCCAGGGATACAAGAAGTAGGTGAAGGGGGGAGTTGACCATAAATTGCTTCATATGGAGTCATCTTGGTGGCGGGATGATAGTTAGTATTATACCACCATTCGGCTAGAGGTAACCACTGTACCCATATATGTTTCTTTTCTGAAGTGAAACACCTGACGTAGGTCTCCAGACATTTGTTGACTACTTCAGTTTTTCCATCAGTTTGGGGATGATAGGAAGTATTGAGTTGGAGTTGGGTGCCTAGTAGCTTGAAAAGTTCCTGTAAAAAATTACTGGTGAATATTGGGTCATGATCAGACATAATGGAAGTGGGCATGCCATGCAATTTGAAGATTTGGTCCATGAAATATTGAGCCACCAAAGTGGGTGTAAAAGGGTGGGGTAGGGTGGAAAAACGAGCATACTTAGAAAATTTTTCCACAACCACCATGATGATTGACTTGTTGCCTGACTTCGGAAGACCAGTAATGAAATCCATAGAAAAATCCGTCCAGATCGAGGCAAGTATGGGCAATGGTTGTAAAGTGCCTGGGGACTTGACTGTTTCTCCTTTGTGGCACTGACACACATCACATTCCGCTACAAAGGTAAGAATGTCCTGTTTCATACCTGTCCAAAAGAAGGAATGACGAGTGCAAGCATAAGTCTTCTGAAATTTGAATGGCCTGCAGTGGGAGATGAGTGCAACTCTACCAAAATGCGCCTTTTGAGGGTGGATGTCGGTGATATCACTACTTTGTCCTTGTAGTGAAGAATCTCATCCTTCCAACAGTGGAACGTTGTGGAATTTGGATCTGCGTGCAAGTTATGAATGAGTTGGGAGAGTGAAGGATGTGAAAACCATTCCTTGTGAGCTTCTTCAATCCACTCTGGAATGGGAAGAGAGATTGCTAGCAGGGTGTTTTCCTCCTCAAATTGGCATGATAAAGCATCCGCTATGACATTTTTGCGCCCTTTCTTGTAAATTATCTCATAATCATATCCCAACATTTTGGCTAGCCATTTATTTTGTTGTGGTAAGGATAGGTGTTGCTTGTTGAGTCCCAAACTTGCGTCTTCCCTATACACCTTTTCAGCCTTCTTTTCCATTTACTTGACCCACCAAGCTGTCAAATAATTGCATATTAGTTTAAAAAGAGCTTATAAAATGGTTTCCTAACTATGTTTGTGACTGCTGTTTGATTTAGATTTTTGTTCAATCAGCTGCGGAAACTTGTCACTTTCTGCAGCCAGCTCAAGTTTCCGCAGCCATTTTGTTGAAGACTATGTTACAGGTGTCCAATGGAGAATCCGGCCACATGGGCAAGCTGCAAATGACATGTACATGGAGTGTGTCCCCTTGGTTCAGCTGAATCACTCACAAACAACCATGGTCAAAGACGGTTAAAGGAGTGGTCAAACCAAGAGTTTTGCGGTGGCACGACTCTGTTTTGCCCACGTGAAGTTTTGCATGGCAAGTTCCTCAATCTCTGGAGGTGTGCTAACACCTGTGGATCAATTCGTGAACCAAATCGAATAGCCACCACTCCATAGATTTATTTGTCATGATTACCATACTGCGAGATCTCAGGACATGGAGATTTACGTGTCTGTTTGGCAGCGTAGAATTTAGGAATCAGTTATAGCATCTTCAGTTATAAATAACACGTTATCATACGCTTGATAGTTAGCTTTTCACATGTAATCTTGATTGTGTTTACGAGCCCACTGTGCCGTGCTCTATTTTTATGTTTTCACTGCACTTTAACATATGAGAAGACATCATTCTTAAGTTCAATTTGTGACTGAGTATTGATTGGCCGAGGTTGCAGAGGGCCCCTGTACACCAAGGCTTTGTATCTACTGTATAGTTTCTTACTTGATTTCATTATGTTACTGCTTTTATAATCATTTGCTTGTATATATTACGATGTCCTCATATTCATGTTAACTGCTGTCCATCTTTTCTTTTATGCTTTCTCATGATTGTTAGCTGATCAGTATTTTTCTTTCAGGTTCTTGTAGGTAGTGTTGGCATTTTGGCACAGGTGTAGCGCTACGGTACAGGTGTTGTCCTTGATGGCAACTCTCTTTGAAGACAGATCTCAGTCCAGACTACAAGAATGAAGAGAAATTTCATATACGCAGGTTCATCAAGCCCAAGTTGCGTATACACGCTGGTATGATATATACTAAGTCGCGGATACACAGTCTCGCTATACACGAAGTCGCGAATACACGCAGTTTCATGAACAGAAAAGAGCGTACATGTCGAGAAGCTTTCTTTTGGTCCGTGGTAGTTAGTCCTCGGTACTTGAGCCTATGTTTTTGGACCAAGGTATCTCGACAGTCGTGTTGATCCCGAGTTTTGAAGTTGATGGTATTGTATTACTATGGTTTTGGACCGTGGTATTGAGGAGGGCCTAAGGCTATATAAGGAGAAGAAGATCATTAGGCAATTGTATCGAAAAAGTCTTGAATATCTAATGAAGAAAGAGATCTAGTATGCAGGTTCTGGGTTGATGATACATTGCTTGATCTGAGCTAAGGAGAGATCACACCGGTTGATGGAAGACTAGATCTAAGGATAGATCGGGATCAAATTGTTTGAAATGAACTATCTTTATATGGTTGATTATGTGTATTTTTAGATCTGCATACTGACGCAATGTTATGTTCTGGGTATGACTGATGTCTGGTACAACTGCGAAGTTTTAAGAAAATACTTTTAGATCTGTACGCATGTTGGCTTTGGTAAAAGCGCGTGTATACGCGGGTTTGTTTCATTGAAGTAGCGTATATCTTTTGAAGCTTAATTTTTGGGGTTGAGGTTGGGTCTGACTGTTATTGCAGAGTTTTGTAGTCTGCTCTGTGTTCTGGTGACTGGGTGTTGACAGGGTTTCAGTGGTTTAGTGATTCAAAGATTGATGATGCTAGTATTGGTTGTTTTGTGCTTCAATGATTTGTTATGAAAAGTGAATGAATCGTGGTCTTCAGATTGTAATGTTGTGCTTTAGGAGTATCCAGTCTGAAAATTGATGAAAAGTGGTACCTGAAGGAAAGAAGATTGTAGGCCAGCACCTATGTACTAGTATCTTAGCTAGTACAAGAGCAAAGGGGGTTGGAGCTCCCTTCCAGGAGAGTCTGGAAAATGAGAGAAGGTTGTAGCCTGCGTACTGGTATAAGGCTGCACCAGTACAAAAGATTGTAAACTGAAGTTTCTGATTAAAAAAAAGATAGAGACGACTTGCAGCAGGTGGTTTTCACCCACATTGGGTTTCCACCTTATATCTTGGTGTTCATGTGTGTGGCTTTTGTGTGATGATCTGTTCTACACCTGTTTACTGTTAATATGGTTAATAATGTTCTGATGCATTTAATGAAGATAAGCTAACTGAATCATAAGTTTTCTGAATATATGCTAGTTTCTTTAGACACAGCAGCGTGTACACGCGGGTTCACTTAACTGAAGTAGCGTATATGTTTCTGAGTATGAAATTGAAAAAGTTTTATTGATCTGATAATACTGGTTCACCCCCCCCTCTCAGTATTATTTCCAACAATTGGTATCAGAGCAGGTCCTTCAGAGAAGCTTGATCGCTTGAAGGTAGATCGTTCATCATGAGCAACTACGAGAAAGAAGCATCAATCAGGCCACCGGTTTTTGATGGGACAAACTTCAATTATTGGAAGGTAAGAGTTACTGCCTATCTTCAATCTCTTGGTACAGAAGTTTGGGACATAGTAGAGACAGGCTACACTTTTCCTTCAGCTACTCCTACAGATTCGGCCGAGAAAAAGAAATATGAAACAAATGCGAAAGCAATCAGTACTCTATTGGGATGTATATTCCAATCGGAATTCATGAAGGTAATGCACTATAAATCCGCAAAAGAAATATGGGACAAAATTGTCACGAGCTATGAAGGAGACGAACAGGTAAAGCGTGCTAAACTTCAAACTCTCAGGATTAAGTATGAGACTCTCAGAATGTATAATGATGAAAGTGTGGCTAACTATTTCCTTAGGGTGGATGAGATTGTTAATTGCATGAAAAACTTGGGTGAAGAAATAAAAGAGGCTATTGTGGTTGAAAAGGTTCTAAGATCATTGTCCCCCAAATTTGAATCTAAAGTGTCTGCAATAGAAGAAAAGGAAAATCTACGAACTCTTACTATGTCTCAGCTTCACGGAATTCTAACTGCTTATGAAATGAGAAAGAGAGGTCCATCAGATAGAAGAGAAGCTGCTTTCAAGGCTTCAGGCAAAGAATATTATTATGAAGCAAGTCACGTGCCAGAAGATGAAGAAGAAGAATCAAATTTTGTCAGAAATCTTCAAAGGGGTTCTGGAAGGTTCAGAGGTAAGTTACCTTTTAAATGCTTTGCTTGTGGAAGAGTAGGTCATTATGCTGCCAAATGTCCTCACAAAGATAAGAATGACAAGGGAAAAGAACCTGTTAAATGGAACAAGAAACAGAATGAAAAGAAGAAAAGCTATTACACTCATGAAGATAGTGATGGTCTTTCAAATAGTGATGAAGATGAACAAGGTAATAGATATAAACTTTTAATGGCTTTTGAAGATGATGACTACATGGATGCTATAGATGTAGAAGGCTTTTGTGAAGAAATGAATAATCTCAAAGTTTGCTTAGAAGAGAAAAGTGCTATTATTGATTCTCTACAATGTCAACTGGCTGAAAAGGAAAAACATATTGAAAAATTGGAATGTGAGATTGTTTGTCTTAGAAAGGAGATTGAGAAAACCTTGGATAAGATTATCAATGTGCAGCGTTCTCCTCTGATCAAGACAGGTCTGGGATATAATGGAGAAACATCTCAAGCTTCTACCTCTAAAAGTTATCTTGATGCAGCAAGGAGGAGCGAGCAAAGGCCAAATAAAAGTCATCAGGTGAATCAAGGACAGTTTACCTCAAGAACAAATAAAGACTATCAAGAAATTCGGGGACAAGCTGCCTTAAGGACAAACAGAAGCTACAATCAGCCACAGGTAAAATCTTTCCCAAGAATGGATGTCAATAGAAGCTACAATCGGTTGGATGATAGATCTGATTATCGCAGAAGTTTCTTTAATGGCCAATGTTTTTCTTGCCATAACTTCGGTCACAAAGCAGCTCAATGTGTTGCCTACAAGACAATCATGACTAGAGAAGCTCAAAAGAAAAGAAGTATGACTGGAACCATGAAAAGGACTTATAACAACTTTTCGGTTCTTGAAAATGAAGTTGAATGCTCTATTTGTAATAACTTTGGTCATGAAGACTCTGAATGCAGGAGAAGATTCAGGAAAACAACTCAGAAGGAACAAACCTCAAATGTCAGAACATGGAAAATAAAGGAACCGCAACCAGAAAGATGTGGGATAGCCTTTTATGTAGAAGGTCAAGAAAGTCTATGGTACATTGACAGCGGATGTTCGAAGCATATGACATTGGACAAAGAAAAACTTGAATCATATACCGCATTAGAAAAGGGAAAGAAAGTTTCTTTTGGAAACGATATCTCTGCAGCCATAAAAGGAAAAGGTGTTGCTCCGTTGAAAGAGAAGGTCAAAGCTGGAAATGTTTTGTATGTTGATGGATTGAAGCATAATCTTCTGAGTGTCAGTCAGATGTGCGATCAAGGAACATAGGTAATATTTAGATCAAATGGATGTTGTGTTCGTGATCTTGATACAGGTGAAACAGTGATTAAAGGAAGAAGGACTCCAAATAATCTATACATATTTGAAGAAAGACAACAACAATGCTATTTGAGCAAGGATGATGAACACTGGCTATGGCATCGGAGGTTGGGGCATCTAAGCTTTTCACAAATAAGGAAAGCATGCAGATATCAGGCAGTTCGTGATCTTCCAGATATCAAAATTCCAGACAACACCATATGCAAATCATGTCAGTTTGGAAAGCAAACCAGAACTAATTTTCCTGAGAAGGAAGGATCAACTAGCATGCCTCTTGAGCTAGTACATACAGATACATGTGGTCCATTCAGAAAAAGAACACCTCGAGGAGAAGAATATTTGATATTATTCATTGACGATTTCTCCAGGTTTGTCTGGTTAGGACTTATGAAGCACAAAGATGAAGCATTCGAAAAATTCAAATCCTTCAAAGCCTTGGTTGAAAATGAATCAGGACACAAAATTAAGTGCCTCAGATCTAACAGAGGTGGGGAGTTTACCTCGAATGAATTTTTCGATTTCTGTGAAGAACATGGGATAAGAAGAGAATTCTCTACAGCTAGAACTCCTCAGCAAAATGGAGTTGTGGAAAGAATGAACAGAACAGTCCAGCAAATGGCTCGTGCTATGCTTGATGAATCAGGTACTCCCGCAACTTTCTGGGGTGAAGCTGCACATGCTGCTGTTATTATTCTCAACAAAACAAATGTCCGAGTAAACAACACTCAAACCCCTCATGAGCTCTGGTGTGGTGAGACTCCTTCGGTGATACACTTCAAAATCTTTGGGAGCAAATGTTATATTAAGAATACTGATGAGCAACTTGGCAAACTTGAACCTAGAGCAGATGAAGGCATTCTTCTTGGTTATTCTCCACATAGCAAAGCATACAAGTGCTACAATAAAAGACTTGGCAGAATTGTTGATAGCATTGATGTTGTGGTTGATGAGAAGGGATACATTCCTAGGCAAGTTCATCATGAAGACATCGAAGAAGATGAATGCTACCCTCAAAGACAAAATGATGAAGAAGAAGAACCTCAAGAAGAAGAAGAAACTCAAGAAGAACCAGAGGAGCAGACAAGAATAGAAGAGAAGACTCCATCCAGATATGTTCAGAAGAATCATCCAGAATCTCAAATTGTGGGGCAGAAAGAAGCAGGAGTACAAACAAGAAGAACAATTGTAGAAGCTTCAAGCTACTTGGCATTACTCTCTTCCACTGAACCACAAAATGTGAAAGAGGCATGCAAATATGAATGTTGGATCAAAGCAATGGATGAAGAACTTGAGCAGATCGAAAAGAACAACACTTGGGAATTGGTTCCTAGACCAAAAGATAAGAATGTCATAGGGACAAAATGGGTCTTCAAAAATAAATTGAATGAAAATGGAGAAGTAATTAGAAACAAGGCCAGACTTGTTTGTAAAGGGTATGCGCAGCAAGAAGGAATAGATTTTGAAGAGACCTTTGCTCCTGTTGCAAGACTTGAGGCCATCCGAATGTTCCTTGCTCTCTCAAGCTTTCAAAACTTCAAAGTATTTCAAATGGACGTGAAATCAGCCTTTCTGAATGGAGACTTAGAAGAAGAAGTATATATTGAGCAGCCAGATGGTTTCATTCTTGGGAATGATCCAAACCTTGTATGCAGATTGAAAAAGGCTCTCTATGGTCTCAAACAAGCTCCAAGGGCTTGGTACTATCGGTTGGACAAATATCTTCACCAACAAGGTTTTTCAAAAGGATCAGCAGATAACAATCTCTATATAAAAGTTGAAAATAACAAATTGCTAATACTTGTTGTGTATGTAGATGATATTATCTTTGGCAGCAATGAAGAGGCTATGAGTCAAAACTTTGCCTTGGTTATGCAGAAAGAATTCGAAATGTCATTACTTGGAGAATTGACATACTTTCTTGGATTGCAAATCCAACAAAATGAAGGAGGTATTTTCTTGTCTCAAACCAAGTACCTCAAGCAGATCTTGAAGAAGTATGGCATGGAAGATTCAAAGCCAGTTTGTACCCCCATGGTTACAGGATGCAGCCTTAGTGAAAATGATGAATCAGCAGCAGTTCATCAACCAACTTATATATCCATGATTGGGAGTTTGCTTTATTTGACAGGTACCCGACCAGATATTATGCATGCAGTAGGAATTGTTGGAATATTTCAAGCCAACCCAAAGGAAACTCATCTTCAGGCAGTCAAAAGAATCTTCAAGTATCTTCAAGGGACTCAAAACTATGGCTTATGGTATCCTAGAGATACAGATCTCACTCTTCATGCTTACACAGATGCAGATTGGGCCGGAAGTGTGGATGACAGGAAAAGCACAAGTGGTGGTGCTTTCTTCATGGGTTCCAGATTAGTATCTTGGTTCAGCAAGAAACAGAGTTCGATTGCTTTATCCACAGCTGAAGCAGAATATGTGGCTGCGGCATCTTGTTGCACACAACTTCTTTGGATGATGCAGACCTTGCAGGATTTTCAAATCACTTGCACTCCACCAGTCTCTATCTTATGTGATAATACAAGTGCAATCAACATTTCAAAGAATCCAGTCATGCATTCAAAGACCAAGCACATACCAATCAAGTATCACTTCCTCCGGGAACAAGTGCTTGAACAAAAGGTCAAGTTGGAGTATGTTTCTTCTAAAGAACAAGTTGCTGATATTCTCACAAAACCACTGCCCAGGGAGACTTTTAAATATCTCAGACAAAAGCTGGGAGTAGTTGATGCTTCATCTTGCTGTTGAAGCCTGTCTGTTCTAAAGAAAAGTTGGTATACGCGAGTTGTGTAAGGGATATCAGCGTACATACGTAGATTTATGCAGGTGAAGTCGCGTATATGGAGTTCTGAACAACAAGGGCAGATTATGGTTGGAGAAGGTCTGAGATGGGTATGCCAGAGTCCTTCAGGCACAGTTTCAGGGGGGAGCAGCTTAAAGTCTAATAAAGCATTGTTGGCATTTAGATGCTTTTGGTTCTAGTTCACAACTATTGTTGGTTTCAGGAGAAGGAGCACAGAAGGAAATCTTGGTTGCTGATCTAAAAGATGATTATCAGATGCTGCTGGTGACTTTCATAAGTTTTGGTCCAGATTTTTCGTCTCTATGTCATGTATCTCTTTTGTGATATCTCTTTTATGGTGTCAAGGTCATGTAACGGCCTATGTTGGTTTCCCCACTATGCCTGGGATGAATGATGTAATGTAATTGGTTGTTATATGTAAATTTCTGATGTATCCCCTCTTGGTTGGGAGTATGGATGTATATATTGAGTCTTTTGGTGATAGGAAGGTCCTTTATGATGTATAAGTCTTGGTTCCTTTTTGAAGAACATCTTTTACAGATCTTGCCTACAGTCAGGGGGAGCATGTTCAGCACAGCAGAGCAGAGATATCAGCATGTACTCAGGGGGAGCACAGCCCTTTGCCCTTGATGACAAAGGGGGAGAATGATTCTAAGGATCTTGGGGTTGCCATCAAGTCCAAAGGGGGAGATTGTTGGCATTTTGGCACAGGTGTAGCGCTACGGTACAGGTGTTGTCCTTGATGGCAACTCTCTTTGAAGACAGATCTCAGTCCAGACTACAAGAATGAAGAGAAATTTCATATACGCAGGTTCATCAAGCCCAAGTTGCGTATACACGCTGGTACGATATATACTAAGTCGCGGATACGCAGTCTCGCTATATACGAAGTCGCGTATACACGCAGTTTCATGAACAGAAAAGAGCGTACATGTCGAGAAGCTTTCTTTTGGTCTGTGGTAGTTAGTCCTCGGTACTTGAGCCTATGTTTTTGGACCAAGGTATCTCGACAGTCGTGTTGATCCCGAGTTTTGAAGTTGATGGTATTGTATTACTATGGTTTTGGACCGTGGTATTGAGGAGGGCCTAAGGCTATATAAGGAGAAGAAGATCATTAGGCAATTGTATCGAAAAAGTCTTGAATATCTAATGAAGAAAGAGATCTAGTATGCAGGTTCTGGGTTGATGATACATTGCTTGATCTGAGCTAAGGAGAGATCACACCGGTTGATGGAAGACTAGATCTAAGGATAGATCGGGATCAAATTGTTTGAAATGAACTATCTTTATATGGTTGATTATGTGTATTTTTAGATCTGCATACTGACGCAATGTTATGTTCTGGGTATGACTGATGTCTGGTACAACTGCGAAGTTTTAAGAAAATAATTTTAGATCTGTACGCATGTTGGCTTCGGTAAAAGCGCGTGTATACGCAGGTTTGTTTCATTGAAGTAGCGTATATCTTTTGAAGCTTAATTTTTGGGGTTGCAGTTGGGTCTGACTGTTATTGCAGAGTTCTGCAGTTTGCTCTGTGTTCTGGTGACTGGGTGTTGACAGGGTTTAAGTGGTTCAGTGATTCAAAGATTGATGATGCTAGTATTGGTTGTTTTGTGCTTCAATGATTTGTTATGAAAAGTGAATGAATCGTGGTCTTCAGATTGTAATGTTGTGCTTTAGGAGTATCCAGTCTGAAAATTGATGAAAAGTGGTACCTGAAGGAAAGAAGATTGTAGGCCAGCACCTACGTACTAGTATCTTAGCGAGTACAAGAGCAAAGGGGGTTGGAGCTCCCTTCCAGGAGAGTCTGGAAAACGAGAGAAGGTTGTAGCCTTCTGCAGGTTGTAGCCTGCGTACTGGTATAAGGCTGCACCAGTACAAAATATTGTAAACTGAAGTTTCTGATTAAAAAAAAGATAGAGACGACTTGCAGCAGGTGGTTTTCACCCACATTGGGTTTCCACCTTATATCTTGGTGTTCATGTGTGTGGCTTTTGTGTGATGATCTGTTCTGCACATGTTTACGTATAATATGGTTAATAATGTTCTGATGCATTTACTGAAGATAAGCTAACTGAATCATAAGATTTCTGAATATACGCTAGTTTCTTTAGACACAGCAGCGTGTACACGCGGGTTCACTTAACTGAAGTAGCGTATATGTTTCTGAGTATGAAATTGAAAAAGTTTTATTGATCTGATAATACTGATTCACACCCCCCCCCCCTCTCAGTATTATTTCCAACAGGTAGCCCGGGCAAATTACATAGTTTTAATGACTAATGACATGAGATCATCTTGTCCTTTCTGCTGATTCATTTTCTGAGTTTTAATTCCAGCATTGTCATGTCTTTCATTTCTGCTTTGCTTATTTACTTTTATGCAATTTAGATATCATATTACTCATTTGTTTATGATTTCCTTCCTATAGCCAAGCGACTCAAATAGTAAGGAATCAGAATATTACTTGATATAGTATGATTTAGTTTCCTTTCTTGCAAGTTAGTGATTGGATTACTTATGTCATTTTCAGGGATTGAAGTATGAATAAGTAGTTTAATCTTAGTTTCTTTTTATGCAATTTCATTTCCTGCAATTTAGATATCATATTATTCAATTTGTTTATGATTACTTTCTATAGCCGGAGCGAGACGAAAGGTGAAGGGTCAGAATATGGGTTGAAGTAGTGTGATTTAGTTTGCTTTGCTTTCAGTTTTTGAATTGCTTTGAGTTCAGTTTTTTATTTTCTTTTTATATAGCAGTAAGGATACTGGGCTTCATTGTCACTAGTTCACTGTTTTGGTACATTTTTATTTTCTTTTGAGAATTGATTTCATCACAGCCAGTTTGAAACCTTATTTTTGAGAACTTTAAAGTTTGGAAAATCATTGTAGAAATCACCATTTCCATCCATACTTGACTTTCAATTCTGCCATCTCACATTAGGGAATCAACAAAAGATAAACCCAAAAACAAACCAAAAACTCAAAAACGACAAAGAACTAAGAAATCGGTTATCTTGCATATACAGTGCACTTCACTTCAACAATTTACGACTCTCAGATTGACATTTTAAATAGAAATTTAGGACACACTAAATTGACCGAACATTTTGGCGTCATTGCCGGGGAAGTGAAACTAGGTAGCCAATTTCTTAAAAAAAAAACAAGAAAATTTCAAGGAAGGAAAAATTGATAACTTCTCAAAGTATGCTCTCCTCTTGCACCTAGTGTGATCTGGAGGATCAGAAAAGAGAGTTATTGGTTTAATAATTTCTTGAGTATGCTCTCTTCTTGCACCTAGAGTGATCTGGAAGATCAGAAAGAGGATTATTAGCCCGACTTGAAGAAAAATAAAAAAATGACATGCATAGAGCAAGAGATTCTAGGGGAAGGTTTTTAGCTAGGGCTAAGAGTTCGATTTTTACAACTCCATCTACTTCAAGGAATAGATAAGAAACACCTCCATCATCTCCAACTCACACTCCTAGCCTTAGGATTCCTGGAATTCAAGAGGCAGTAGTTGAATTAGGAGACTCTCCCACACTATCCACCGAATCTGAATTAGGAAAAGACCCTTTCTTTACTTCTACAGGAAAACACATTGTAATTGAAGAAGTAGAATCCCCTAAAGAAGAAGAGGGAGAAATTCCTCCTCGTTCGCCATTAGTAGAGGAACCAGAGGACTCTGAAGTCTCTGAGGAAACTATCATGACAGAGGAAGTAGTAAACGGATTTGGTAGAGGTAGAGGTAGAGGAGGAGGAGGAAACAATGGAGGAGGTAGAGGTAATAATGGGGGAAATAGGGATGGAGATAACTCATTCGGATTTCCTATAGTTGATGAGGATTCTCGAGCAACAATGAAAAACATCTCACCATCTGTCCTCCCAAACTTTCATGGGTTAAGAAATGAGGATCCTGAAACATTTCTATTTGAGTTTGAAGTTGTGTGTCGAACTTATGATTATCTGGAAGACTCTCAAAAACTCAAATTGTTTCCTTCAACATTGAAGGGAGATGCTTTGAAATGGTTCATGGGATTAGTCACTCAATCCATTAGGACTTGGAATGATATGAAATAAACATTTTTGGATAGATACCTGGACTATTGTATGCCCACCAATCACAAGGATGAGGTATTCAAAATGGTGCAAAGAGAAGATGAAAACTTGGAGGATTTACCTGAAAGATTTCAATACAACTTGAAAAGAGAAAAAATGAATAACTTAGATGAGGAAAATTTGAAAGCCCTTCTATTAAAAGCCATTAGAGATGAATGGATAGATATTTTGAACATGATGGGAAAAGGAGATATATCTCAACTTCCACTTCATGATATAGCAGAGCTATGTGTCCATCTCTCAAGGGGAAAATCTAAAACTGGAAAAGGGCCTAGAGATCCTTCTCTCATTAGAGCAAACAAATCTGCAACCGGATCAGTAAGTAGGGCTGAGATTGGCAACATGCTTGATGAATTCAAAACTGATATCTTAGGGAGTCTTAGTGAGCAACTAGACACCCTTAAGATACAAAACAAGCAGAAAGCAGAAGCTGAAGCTTTGGCCATCTTTTTCCCAAAATTTAGAAAGAAACATGCTCTAAGGGAATGTCCCTTGGATGCAAAAGTTGTAGAAACATGTGTGATTTGTTCAGAAAACCATGAGACCAAAGATTGTCTTTTAATTCCTGGGCTCAAAGTTGTCTTTAAAGAAGATCCAAATTCAATTGAGTCTCTCTGTTTTGTTGCAAGGAGACCTTGGCAGGGGCAACAAAATCAAGGGTTTAATAACTCTATGAACTTTCAACCCCCACCAAATTGGAATCCTTGGCAACAACCTTGGTCCCAACCTCAACATCCTTTTCAATCATGGGTACAAGGTATGCAAAATCCTTATGGGAGATTTGCTCAATATCCTCCATGTTTTCAAAATCAACAAGCTCCACAACTTCCAAATCAAAATCCACAACTATCATTGCCATTTCCACAACAACAACAACCTTCTCAACAAAATCCAAATTCTCAACCCTTGCTTCCATTCTAACAGAAGGCAAATCAACTACCTTCCCAGCCATTGCCGAACCCCAACAATAAAAACCCTCAAAATGCTTACATGGTAGAAGGACAACAATTTCCTACCTATATGATTGTTCCTCTCAATGATGTACAACTCAGATTTGGTAGAGTTTTAGATAAGCCTTCTATAGATACTCAAAAGCAAATCATTTCTGAGGAAGATTCTCTTGAAGCCAATAAAGGTTCTAAAGCATCTCTTCAAAACCCAGCACTCAAAAAGAAAAATAAAAAGAGTCAACCCCCACAACTCCTATAGTTGATCAACCTGCATCTTCATCCACACCTCCTTTTCCTGAAAGATTACAAATTGACAAAGGGGTGGAAAAACAAATCTTGTTGCCTGACTATGATTTTCTAGATGAATTAAAGAATGTCTGTATCAAAATTCCCTTGTTACAAGCCATTAGAGAGATTCATATTCTAGCAAAAACAATAAAGGAGTTGAGTCTTAAAAGACCAGGAAGGAAACCAAGAGACACAAGAAGAATCCACCTGGTAGGAAAATTGCAGATATCATGATGGGAAAAATTACTATGCAGAAGTGTGTAGATCCCGGTAGTCCAATTGTCAAAACACATATCAATGGGGTAGAAATTCCAAATACTTTGATTGATTTAGGGGCTGCTATCAACATTATGAGCAGACAGACTATGGAACAACTAAAACTTCATAATCTTCTTTTTACACCTACTTTACTGCAACTTGCAGATCGATCAATTATCAAACTAGATGGTGTATTAGAAGACATTTCGGTCTCCTTATATTATTGGGAATATCTAGTAGATTTCATGATTTTAACTCCCAAGAGTAATTTAGGAGGACACCCTCTCATCTTAGGAAGACCTTGGCTAGCCACAGCTGATGCTTTTATCAGTTGTAGATCTGGGGATATGTATATTTCTGATGGTAATTCGACAAAGAAATTCAATCTGTATCCTCTAGCAAAAGCAATTACAGAAATAGGAGATAATGAGTGGGTTGATGATGAGGATATTATACAACCTGTCTTTACCATTTATGAAATCAGTGAAGATAGTCAAATTCTGAACACATTAGAAAACTTTGAAACATCTTCAGAATATGACCACACACAATTTCAGTTAGATTCTGACATTGAGTATCTATCATCTAGACAAATGTCTCTTTTCTCTATGGAAGAGTTTGGTAGTTCCACCATTGAGATCTTTCCAGGTAAAACATTGAATATCAACAAAAACTTGGAAAAATCACAACAGGGAGAGCTAGACAAAATCTTGCAAAAACATTCTACTGCATTTGCATGGGAGTTGATATGAAAGGTATTGACCCTAAGACTTGCATTCATCACATCTACATCGAGGAAAACAGTAGACCAATCAGACAACCTCAGAGAAGGATGAATCCAAACCTTAGGGAGATAGTGAAAGAAGAGCTCCAAAAACTACTCAACGTAAACTTCATTTATCCAATTTCAGATAGCCGATGGGTTTCTCCTTTGGTTATAGTACCTAAAAAGAATGGTAAATGGAGGGTATGCATTGATTACAGGGAATTGAACAAAGCAACTTTGAAGGATCACTTTCCTTTACCCTTTATCGATCAGGTATTAGATACTCTAGCAGGCAAGAAGTACTTTTCATTTTTGGATGGTTTTAGTGGCTATAATCAGATTTAGGTAGCACCTAAAGATCAAGATAAGACCACATTTACCTGTCCATGGGGAACTTTTTCCTACCGAGTGCTTCCTTTTGGATTATGTAATGCACCCGCAACATTTCAAAGGGCAATACTAGGAATCTTTTCTGATCTAATCCATGATTGTGTAGAGGTTTATATGGATGATTTTACAGTTTATGGTGATTCATTTGAAGAGGCATTAGAGAATTTGGAAAAAGTCCTTATAAGGTGTAAAGAAACAAACCTTTCATTGAGTCATGAAAAATGCTTTATGATGTTTACTGAAGATATTGTTTTGGGACATCATATTTCAGGGGATGGAATTAAAGTTGATAGATCAAAAGTTGAAGTCATCTCCAAGTTGCCTATTCCAAATTGTCAAAAAGATGTTAGAAGTTTTCTTGGATTCACTGGATACTATAGAAGATTTATTGAAAACTTCACCAAAATAGCATCTCCACTCTTCAAATTACTTACAAAAGACTGTGAATTCAAATGGGATCCTGATTGTCAATCTGCATTTGAAATTTTGAAAACAAGAATATCTGAAGCACCCATTTTGAGAGGGCCAAATTGGAAACTTCCTTTCCATATTTCTACAGATGATTCAGATACAGCTCTAGGAGCTGTGTTGGGTCAAAAGGATTTAGTTCCTTATGCCATTTACTACACTAGTAAAAATTTGACTCCCACTGAGTTGAACTATACTGTGACTGAAAAAGAGTTGTTAGCTGTTGTTCATGCAATCAATAAGTTTAGACATTATATAACAGGCTATGAAACTTTTGTCCATACTGATCATTCTGCAATTAGATATCTAATGAACATACCTGTTACTAATGGCAGAGTTACAAGATGGCTCTTACTTTTACAAGAATTCAATATTATTGTGTTAGATAGACCAGGGAAACAAAATAAAGTAGTTGATTTCTTGTCTAGGATCCAAAATACTAACGAAGATTCTCCTGTAGAGGATAAGTTTCCAGATGAATATTTATTTGCAGTAACTACTAAGACTCCTTGGTATGCAGATATTGCTAACTATTTGGTTACAGGGAAGCTACCTCCACATTTATTTCCTAGTGAAAAAAGAAGAATTATTCAGGAGAGTTCAAATTATTCATGGATTTCTAACGAATTGTTTAAAACAAGGCTAGATTGTGTGATCAGAAGATGTGTTCGGGAGGATGAAATGCCTGACATCCTCAAGGCATGTCATGATGAACCATGCGGTGGACACTTTGCTGACAAAAGGATGGCCTATAAAATCCTTTCTTTAGGATATTATTGGCCTTCCCTCTTCAAAGATACAAAACAATATGTCAGAAGGTGTTACAGCTGCCAAAGAGTTGGGAGACCGACTCTTTCAAATGAAATGCCATTACAACCACAGGTACTCATCGAACCCTTTGAAAAATGGGCTTTAGATTTCATTGGACCCATTAATCCACCATCTAAATAGAAGAAGTATATATTGGTATGCACTGATTATGTCACTAAATGGGTAGAAGCCAAAGCATTACCTTCTGCCACTGAAAATTCAGTTGTTAATTTTCTTTATGAGGATATTTTTACTCGTTTTGGTGTCACAAGAGAAATTGTGACAGATTAGGGAAGTCAATTTACATCTAACTTGATGGAGAAGCTGATGGAAGAATACAAAATCAAGCACAGAAAATCTACTCCTTACCATCCGCAAGCAAATGGCCAAGTGGAGTCTACAAACAAAGTTCTTGAGAGCATCATCACCAAAAATGTCCATCTACATAGAAGAGATTGGGCAGAAAGGCTTTCTGAAGCCTTGTGGGCCTACAGAACTACATGGAGGAATACAACAGGACATTCTCCCTATGAACTTGTTTATGGGAAAGAAGTCCTGCTCCCCATTGAGTTTCAAGTCAAGACTTTCAAGATGGCAGTTTAGTTGGGGATGAATCTATCAGAAGCCCAAAAGCACAGAATGGAGCAGCTGAATGAACTAGATGAGATCAGACAAGAAGCAATTTTAAGAACTGATCTAGTTCAACATCAAAGAGCTAAGTGGCATGACAGATACATCAAAGAGAAAAAGTTTCAAGAGGGAGATTGGGCACTACTGTTTGATTCCAAGTTTAAAGACTTCAAAGGTAAATTTCAGACCCATTGGCTTGGGCCATATGAAATTGACAAAGTATTTAGCAATGGAGTGGTAAGAATCAAGACCATTGATGAATTTTAAACTCCTCTCATTGTGAATGGCCACCGATTGAAAATTTATCATAAGCCACTCTCAAAAGAGGAATTTGTCAAAATGTTTCAAGAGAATTATGCAATAAGGTTGGTGAAGAAGAATCCTTCTTCCCCACCAGCCTAACCTTTGTTTCTTTCAGTTAAAAAAAAAATAAAAAAATAAATGTATAAGCCTGAAAACCAATCACAGATTGACGGTCTTATACAGAAAATGTAGAGTGAAAATCAGGGACACCTGACACTCTATATTTTCCAAAAAAATTCTTCTCTCCTTCTTTTTCCATCTTCACTCCACTTCATTTTCCATTCCACTCCATCTCTATCTCATTTTCATTTCACTTCACTCTGCTTCATCTCACTCCATTTCATTCATTTCATTCCATTTCATCAATAGATGTCCCTTTCAGGACCATTTTCACTCAGTTAGTTATTATCTAACTATCTTTGTTCAGCTAAGTGGGTGCTGTGTCAGTTTCCGCAGCTGGTAGCAGTTTCCACAGCCAGAAGCAGTTTTCGCAGCCAGAAGCAGTTTCCGCAGCTGGTAGCAGTTTTCGCAGCCACCACTCTGTTTTTCAAATCCACAGTCAAAATGTTAGTGCAATAATCATGAAAATGCAGGTGTGATTGAGCATATGCTATGAAGACATGGAGCATCTCCAGACATCAATGAAGAGCAGTTGGTTAAAAGCTAATGAGCAACAAATGACAAGGTTTCCAAAGGTATGAGCAAAAATTTCTTTCAAATAGCAATTAAAGTCACGATTATGCATAGTTGTCAAACCATAAAATCTCTACTATGTGCAATGATTGTCACGATAGCTCCATTACCCACTACCATCCCACGATATTATTCTGCACACCATGCATTCATTTCTTAACGGTCTCATGATTGATTTTTGGGTTTAAACTCATAGTCGACTGCACTTTCATACACCACCTATAATCATGAGATGTGACCTATCTCATTACGGCTCCTCTCCACCGCATTTTCCACAGCCATTCATTAAAACGTGTAACATTTCGTACGCATCCATTTAATTCAAAATCCCGACTTCACTCCATTTCCTTACCATTCTATTAAGACCATCTTCTTCACATACGTCTGCACTTCATCTTGTGAACTCACCACGGCTGCTCATCCTCTGTTCCGCTTGTAATTCTGAAACACTCTCGTTACCTGCTATCCATCTACCGATTGCAGCCACTATATTTTTGCCATAAACCCTGCAACCGAGCCACCTTCCCTCTGCTAAACCCTCACACGCAATTGAATTTTCAGTTGAATTTCAAAACAGAGGAAGGAATGGGACGATTACTAAGGGCAGAACCAGAAGGACCTAAATATTTAGAAGGTTACCCTCAAGCAAAAGATTTGCTGAAGAAAGCAAAATGGTTACGCTTCATCCAAAAATTTAAGGGCCATAATAAAGAGGTAACCAAAGCCTTTGCACGGTCTTTCGATGGCCAGATGGTGGAAATTGGAGACTTAAAGCTCACGGTCACTGAAACAACAGTAGCAGCTGCCACAGGCTTACCCCAGGAAGGTGAGCGATGGTTTAAAAACACAAGCATGGATGAATAGGCATAGAGAATTATGCTACGAAACCCAGGTATGGACATCACTGTGTTTACAAAAGGAATTCCTGTTCATGCATTGAAAGAAGAATGGGCCAGCCTACTGTTAGTTATCCAAAAGTTTATCACTTGCGAAGGACGCTTTGGTTCAATGTACATGTACCATGCTAGATTGTTGATGAACTTCTTAGAGAGTCAAACTCTTAATTTGCCTTATTTCTTACTGCTGAGTTTGAAAAAGATGAGTACTACAGTCCAAAAGCACATGGGAAATATAGAACCTCATCTATATCATCATGGACTTGTAAAGATTCTCATTGAAGACCAACTAAAGAAAAACAAAGATACCTGGGAACAATTCTTAATAAGAAATTACTTTCAAGAGCCATCTGAGGCACCTGAAAGTAGTACACCAAAGACACCGAGAAGGAGTAGGAGAAAAGAAAAGAGTGCCATAGTCCAAGACTCTCCTAGTACCGAAACTCAAGAAGCTGGTCAAAAAGAAAAAGAGAACAGAACTAAGGACAAGAAATAGAGAAAATTGAAAGGCAAAAGAAACATAGAAGAAGTCTATCAATCACCTGAGCCATCTATAGAGGAGGACTATCAAACATTGTCTGAGAGATTAGTGCATCTTCAAGAACAGGCTGCTATAGCAAAGAAGAAGGAAAAAGGAAAACAAAGCATAGAAGAAGGGAGTACTAGTCCACCGTATTTGAGAAGAAGCAACAGGCTTAGAGGAAGGGGGAGTAAAACACAAGTAAAATGGCCCCACTTCATTGACTTGGGTGGGGAAACACCCGAGAAACCTCCAGCTGGCCATAGTCCACCTCGTCCTCAGCCAAGTATTGAAATTGGTCCTCCACATGTTGATGAAAGCCCTTCTCGGCCAGAGCTAGAAAGCAGTCCTCCTCCTCCACAAGACTTTGAAGTCAGTCCAAGAAAAACACCTGAAATAGATCCTAGTCAACAGGAGGAGTATGACTACCTCGAATCTTTAGAAAAGACAGCTGCAGGCCCGAGTACCACTCTGCCCCACATGACACCAGATGCACAAGTGCAATCCTTAAAGCAAGAAGTGTTTGAATTAGAAGTTCTAAACAAGCATATCAAGCAAGAAAATGAAGCACTTAAGGAGCAGAGAAAAGTAGATAAAATTATTCATGATAATACTATGCTTCATTTGGAACTATGGAAAAAGAAGAACAAGAAACTAAAGAAAAAGTGCAGAAAGTTGAGCAGAGAATTGATCAATTTCAAATTCAGATGTCCGATAAGGAAACCCAGGATGGTGGTAGCGCTAAGAAAGAATAAAAGAGGACTAGATGTCCTAGCAGAGGCTTTAGAACATATGTATTAAAGGGGAATGACTAAAATTTTGGTTGCATGAGGACATGCAACACCTTCACAGTGGGGGTATGTTGAGTCCCAAACTTGCATCTTCCCTATACACCTTTTCAGCCTTCTTTTCCATTTACTTGACCCACCAAGCTGTCAAATCATTGCATATTAGTTTAAAAAGAGCTTATAAAATGGTTTCCTAACTATGTTTATGACTGCTGTTTGATTTAGATTTTTGTTCAATCAGTTGCGGAAACTTGTCACTTTCTGCAGCCAGCTCAAGTTTCCGCAGCCATTTTGTTGAAGACTATGTTACAGGTGTCCAATGGAGAATCCGGCCACATGGGAAAGCTGCAAATGACATGTACATGGAGCGTGTCCCCTTGGTTCAGCCGAATCACTCACAAACAACCATGGTCAAAGATGGTCAAAGGAGTGGTCAAACCAAGAGTTTTGCGGTGGCACGACTCTGTTTTGCCCACGTGAAGTTTTGCGTGGCAAGTTCCTCAATCTCCGGAGGTGTGCTAACACCTGTGGATCAATCCGTGAACCAAATCGAACAGCCACCACTCCATAGATTTATTTGTCATGATTACCATACTGCTAGATCTCAGAACGTGGATATTTACGTGTCTGTTTGGCAGCGTAGAATTTAGGAATCAGTTATAGCATCTTCAGTTATAAATAACACGTTATCATACGCTTGATAGTTAGCTTTTCACATGTAATCTTGACTGTGTTTACGAGCCCACTGTGCCGTGCTATATTTTTATGTTTCACTGCACTTTAATATATGAGAAGACAACATTCTTAAGTTCAATTTGTGATTGAGTATTGATTGGCCGAGGTTGCAGAGGGCCCCTGTACACCAAGGCTCTATATCTACTGTATAGTTTCTTACTTGCTTTCATTATGTTACTGCTTTTATAATCATTTGCTTGTATATATTACGCTGTCCTGATATTCATGTTAACTGCTGTCCATCTTTTCTTTTATGCTTTCTCATGATTGTTAGCTGATCAGTATTTTTCTTTCAGGTTCTTGTAGGCAGCCCGGGAAAATTACATAGTTTTAATGACTAATGACATGAGATCATCTTGTCCTTTCTGCTGATTCATTTTCTGAGTTTTAATTCCAGCATTGTCATTTCTTTCAATTCTGCTTTGCTTATTTACTTTTATGCAATTTAGATATCATATTACTCATTTGTTTATGATTTCCTTCCTATAGCCAAGCGACTCAAATAGTAAGGAATCAGAATATTACTTGATGTAGTATGATTTAGTTTCCTTTCCTGCAAGTTAGTGATTGGATTACTTATGTCATTTTCAGGGATTGAAGTATGAATAAGTAGTTTAATCTTAGTTTCATTTTATGCAATTTCATTTCCTGCAATTTAGATATCATATTACTTAATTTGTTTATGATTACTTCCTATAGCCGGAGCGAGTCGAAAGGTGAAGGGTCAGAATATGGGTTGAAGTAGTGTGATTTAGTTTGCTTTGCTTTCAGTCTTTGAATTGCTTTGAGTTTAGTTTTTTATTTTCTTTTTATACAACAGTAAGGATACTGAGCTTCATTGTCACTAGTTCACTGTTTTGGTACATTTTTATTTTCTTTTGAGAATTGATTTCATCACAGCCAGTTTGAAACCTTCTTTTTGAGAACTTTAAAGTTTGGAAAATCATTGTAGAAATCACCATTACCATCCATACTTGACTTTCAATTCTGCCATCTCACATTAGGGAATCAACAAAAGATAAACCCAAAAACAAACCAAAAACTCAAAAACGACAAAGAACTAAGAAATAGATTATCTTGCATATACAGTGCACTTCACTTCACCAGTTTACGACTCTCGGATTGACATTTTAAATAGCAATTTAGGACACACTAAAGTGACCAAACATTGCTCCAAAAAATATTTAAGGATTCGATGGTCTGTGTGGATTTGGAACCGCCGCCCCAATAAGTATGGTTGCCAGGTATCCACTGCATGTAACATGGCCATCATCTCCTTCTCATAGGTATATTGTCCCATATGTTTCCCACTTAGTTGTTGGCTAGTGAAGGCCAAGGGTCGACCTTCTTGCATTAAGATAGCCCCAATACCTGTACCTGAAGCATCACATTCAATCACAAAATATTTGGTGAAGTCTAGTAGTGCCAATACGGGAGTGGAACACATGGCATGTTTGAGAGCTATAAACCCCTGTTGTGCTTCATTATTCCAGAGGAATGAATTTTTCATGAGAAGGTGAGTGAGGGGTCTAGCAATGCGACCATAATTGCGGAAAAATTTGCGATAGCAGTTGGTGAGACCCAAGAATCCTCTCAAACTCTTCAAGGTCTTTGGTTGGGGCCAATCCTGCAATGCCTAGATCTTTTTGGGATCCACCCTGACACCTTCACGCCCCACAATTTGGCCCAAATACTTGACTTCTTTCATGCCAAGAGAGCACTTGGACAATTTGACAAATAATTTATGCTTCCCGAGCAGTTGCAATAGCAGGTCTACATGCTGAAGATGTTTTTCCCAGGTGAGGTTGTAGATGAGAATGTCATCAAAGAAAACAAGGACAAATTTTCTGAGATATGGTTTGAGTAGGTGATTCATGAGGCTATGAAAAGTGAATGGGGCATTACAGAGAGCAAATGGCATGACCAGGAATTCATAATGGCCTTCATGAGTTTGGAAAGCCGTCTTCGGAATGTCTACTTCTTTCATGCGAGTTCTGTGATATCTCGAGTGAAGGTCTAGCTTAGTGAAGAATTGAGCCCCATTCAATTCATCCAGCAAATCATCAACAACCGGGATGGGGAATTTATCTTTGACTTTTAGCTTGTTGAGGGCCATGAAGTCTGGACATATACGCCGTTCCCCATCTTTCTTGAGCACCATGACCATAGGCGATGAATAAGGACTAATGCTAGGACGAATGACACTGACTTCCATGAGTTCCTTGATGATTTTTTCAATTTCATTCTTTTAGGCGAAAGGGTATCTATATGGGTGCACATTCAGTGGTTGTGCCTCTAGGACCAAAGTAATGCTATGATCATGTTCCCCTCTCGATGCTGGAAGCTCATGAGGCTTGTCAAAGACCTGCAGATGGTTGTTTAAGACCTGTTGCATCTCAGGATGAATATGAAGAGTAGGGGGCTCGAAGGCCTGAATGGAATTAAATTGGGTGATAACTCCATGGTGGCCTTTTTTAACAACTTTTCCATCCGATGCGAGATGCTGATAGAAGGAGTACTTGCTTGGAGTCCGCGAAGGGTATGCATGTGGTCATTCTGCTTAAATCTCATATATAACTCTTGGAAATTCATTGTGATTGGGCCGAGTGTGCGGAGCCATTCAACACCCAAGAAAATTTCACACCCACCCATGTTGATGGCAAACATGTGGGTCTTTAGGTGGTAACCTCCCATCTGAAGTTTGATATTTTCACAACAAACATCACATTTCATTGTCCCCCCATCAACGATATGTACTTGGAAATTAGAGACTGCTCTGACAAAAAAATGCACAACTTTTGCGACTCTTTGATGGATAAAGTTATGCGTGTTTCCACTATCAATCAAGACTACTACAGGGCGATGTTTAATAAAACCTCTGATTTTGAGAGTTTGGGGAGAAGAAATGCCTGCCAAAGCATGAAGCGAGATAACTGGTTCTTCTGGTGTAGTTGGGAGCTCATTGCCCTACTGGTTTTCCTCATCTTCCTCCTCTGGTCCCTCAAAGGATGGGACTTCCTCAAATGAATTGTGATCAGTAGCATCAATTTGAAAGAATTTGGGTTCCTTGCATTTATGCCCCGAGGAGTATTTGTCATCACAGTAGTAACATAATCCTTGCTTTCTTCTTTCCACCATTTCTGCTGGTGACACGTTTTGAACTTTAAGTGTTTGGGTAGTGCCTGGAGCCTGGGTGGGGTGTCTTTTGGCTATGAAATTTGGACGAGGCAACTAGGTCGCTAACACACATTCCACTTCGTGAGCCGTTGTGCAAGCTTCTAGCCATGTGGGTGGGTGGTGCATCCGAACATGAGCTTGGATGGCGTCTTTGAGACCACTGATAAAACATTCCAAGTAGAATTCATCTGTCAGACCTCCTGTGCGGAAGGCTAATTTCTCAAATGCTGTAATATAGTCGTGTACTGTGCCTGTCTGTCTGAGCTTAGTAAGACGATCCAAAAAATTGGATTCACATTCAAAGAGTTCACAAATAGATTTTGAGAACGCCTGCCAAGTAATTGGCCTTGCATAGCATTTTTGATGCCACTGCCACCATTGCCATCTTTCTTGGTCCAAGTAAATGCCTCCCACACGTAGTTTAGTCTCATCATCTCTAATGTGATTTAGCGTGGAATATTGGTCCATTTGTGATAGCCATATTTCCATATTAGAGCCATCAAATTTGTACATGTCCAGCTTCATTGGTCGAGGGTGGGAATGTTGGTGGTTTCCATGGAAGTGAAGAGAATGACTAGATTCTCCTTCATGGTATTCATTAAAAGCATATGCCTCCGATTGTGCCACTAACTTACCCTTTGTAACTATGTCGTTCAATGTCTAGATTTGCCTCACTAATTCCTCCAACATGTTTTCAAGAGATTCCATCTTCTCATTGGCCATAGCTTGAGCTTTGGTTTCTACCATACACAGATCTGGTCCTCATTGTGAAAAAATTTGGGACCACCCGACAATTGAAGCTGACAAGTGAATGGTACCACCTCGCTCAGCCTGTCGTCCTGATTCTTATGGGCTAATTCTCTTATAAGCGTCCCAGGAGGCCCTTTTTTTTTTAACTCCAAAAGGAGTTTTACTCCCCCCCGCTTATCAATACTGCAGTAGCCAATTCCCTGAAAAGTTAATCCTGCTCAATGTCCTGCAAGAATCACCCCAAGGTATAGGAGCCACAAGCCTCCTTGCACAAATGGTCAGATCTGTCTGCGAAACCCTCAATTGCAGAGTGTGAGTAGGAATGCAGCAGTGACTGAACCCCCGCTGCTAGATCTGAATGGTGTTCTGGTGGATTTGATTGTTGCAACAATGCAGAACCTAATCTACTAGATCTGATTTGGCAAAGAAGATGATGGGCTATCTTCAGAGAGAAAAGGGAACTATGGTCTCAAGGAGTGTTAGGTGCTACAGATCGCAATACACATAAGGGTCCAACAGTAGTACTTGGCCCAATCTTTCAAGGCACTAACTAAGGAGGATCAACTGTACCATTATTCTTACTACCCGACTACCTTATCGTACACACGAGTAATCTCCTCGAGTGTTGTTCTCGGTGTACTATAGCAGCAAGATGGCCGACAGTTTATCTACAACAAGGTTTTAGGTGAGCCTAGGGGGCTTCCGATGTACTGAAAGGGTACATGGAAGACAGTCCATGCGCGGTTCTGTCTAATGCACTACTACTCGAAGGGGTACCCACAGGGGTTACAAGGGAGTCCAACAAGCGTGACCACTTCTTGTATTTCCTATGTGCATGCCTCCCCAAATCCGCAGGTTTATATGCTCAATGATAGATCCCATGGTTTAAAGATGCCGAAACACGTCTCTAGCCAATTTTTTTTTTGCTGCAAATGGAGATACCACTGACCCTGGAAAGTGCTCTGATACCACTTGTTATGCTTTTGACCTGCGAGAAGATGCCAGGATACCAAATATGCGAAGAAATACAACCCAGAACATAAAACAAAATGAGAAATAACAACAAGTATTTTATTATTCAAAGATGAAAGCAATGTTCACTTTCCTCTTCGAGGGGGCAAACCCCAATAGAGTAGTGCTCGATTACAGAGTAAGAAACGACACTCCTCAATGGGGAGTCTCTATCCTTTATATATGATTCATACATGCAATACCATGGGTCAGTACCATGGTTCTATTAATACCATCTATCTAATACCATGGCCCATTTGCAACTAACTATGGTCCCTTTCTTTAAATGCGGGTCAACCACTTACAATTATTAATATAGGCTTTATTGACTCTTTAACTAACTATAACTATGACTCGACCCTATTACCTAAATAAGGGGGTTAGTGTTGAACCCTAACAATGCTGGACACCAAGCTCACTAAGTCCACAACTTTCCATCCCCAAATAGATGGCCAGACAGAGGTCATCAACATGATGGTCGTACACATTTTGTGTATGTACAACTCAAAGAATCCACGCACATGGGATGAGAGCCTCCCCTATGTCGAGCACAACTATAATCGGGCTCTCCACATCTCGACTAGCCACATCCCTTTTTAGGTGGGTTTGGGATTCCAACCACTATATCCCATTGATGTGGCCATACCATTTGCAGTTACTTAGGCCGATTCAGCTCATTTATAGTCTGAAGCCAACAAGACAAACAACTTCATTGAGCACATTCAGCACATCCACCAAGTCCATGACATATTGGATAGAGTCAATGCTAAGTACAAGCAACGACATGATTAGCATCGGGTCCCACGCAAGTTCCAGGTGGGCGATAAAGTTTGGCTACATTTGTAGAAAGAGCGCCTCGCTGGGCCCCACTGCAAGATTCGCTTGCTTTGATATGAGCCATACACCATCACCAAGGTAATAGGGAATAATGCCTTCGAGCTCAGTAATCTACCATTCCTTGGTCTGCACCTAGTGTTCAATGTGGACCGCCTTCGGCCATACTTTCCACCATTGTTGGATGTAGGTTTTAACCCCGTATAGAAATTACCTACATACGAATTCTAAAACACAGAAAATAAACAATGCGAGAGCATAACACATAAAACACATATGCATAGAGATTTCCCCTGTATCCCAAAACTGGGACTACTAGATTGATTTTTTATTATGTTCCTTTAAATGTTATAATACACATATGTACATGCTGAAGCATCCAATACCATGGACCAAAAACCATCACGCCCAAAACCATGTGCGAAAACCATGCACAAAACCATAGGTAGGTTCACCCCACCTAATATAGGGTCCAAGAAAAAAATTCCCCAGGGCACTGCCTTGGACCCCTTAGAGGGGGGTTACAGCCCCCTTCAAACCCTCTCTGAAGCCCCCACTGTGCAATCCACGCAACGAAGGGTGGGCTCTACCCCCCTCTAACCCCCCGGTTGACTAGGGTGGCTAGTCGTGGAAAAATATAACACAACCCAACATTGGACACATCCAACATTGTAGAACAACTCATACCAACAGATTTAAACCCAGACTACCTGGAACAAGCCACAATTGATCAAATCATGGACACACTGATCAAGACCATCTGACAACAAAGCATCCAACTATATTGAGTTTTCAAAGTAGGCCATCTCCTTTGCTAAGGCAAGCAGCTCACCAGGGACCAAGTTCAACAGAAGTTTCCTCATCTCATGGAGGAACTCAACGCAATGGGGACCATTGCTTCCTAAGGGGAGAGGAATGATCTAGGTGGATATTGGTGTCCACTCACCTATTCCACTTGGACCCCCACCATTTTTGCTTTCAGTTTTTCAGTTTCCTTAATTGTACAACAATTTACTATTTTTGGAAGTTTTTCGGGGCCTGAACTTTCGGAGCCGTTTTGAGGCCCTAAACGACATTTTTTGGAAAAACCACTAGAGAAAAATATGAGTTGTTAACCCAATATTTTCTTTTAGGATTTGTAGTCCTCAGATATATCTTTATAACGAGGTATCATGTGCGTCAAACAAAGATTGTATGCCAAAGTTATGACCCCGGGAAGTTGTTGTACCAACTTACCCCAACAGGGCCCATAGTTTGGCGTTTCATCTCCTAGGGTTAGGTTTGGATATTTAGGACTTTTCATTATTTCTTAATAATAAATAGGCCTTCAAGCCTCATTGTGACACAGTTCAGAGGCATGTAGTTGCCACATCTCTTCTTAGAGATGAGCTACCATCACCTGAGCTAGTTTATTTCCATTTTGTATGTAAGCATATTTCAGTTCTTTGAGATTAATGAAATGAAGTTTTATTTCCACTACATCTTTATGTGTATGGTTATATCTGTAATTTTTTGTGTTCCTATTTAAATTCAGATCAAGTGATGTCAAGTTCAAGGGTGTTGGGTTGTGTTATATTCTTTCCACGACTAGCTAGCCTGGTTAACCGGGAGGTTAGAGGGGGGGCGGATCCCCCCCTTCATTGCGCCGATTGCGTAGTGGGTGGGTCACAAGGGGTTTGAGGAGGGTGGTTAGCCCCCCTCTACGGGGTCCTGGGCAGCGCCCCGGGGAATTTCTTTTGGGACCCTATATTAGGTGGGCGAACCTACCTATGGTTTTGTGCATGGTTTTCGCACATGCTTTTGGGCGCGATGGTTTTTGGTCCATGGTATTGGACGCTTCGGCATGTATATATATGTATTGTAACATTGAAAGGAACATAACAAAAATCAAGCTGGTAGTCCCAGTTTTGGGATCCAAGGGAAAATATTTGTGTATATGTATTTTATGTGTTATGCTCTTGCATTGTTTATTTTATGTGTTTTAGAATTCATATGCAGGTAATTTCTGTACAGGGTTAAAACCTACAAAGGGGAGCTTGTTGATGCTTATGTTATTATTGATGTCTTGGTTCTTTGTTGAGAAACTTATCATTGAAGGAATTTTTCCCATAGGTAATTTCTTCAAAAGCACGTGCAAATTCCTTAGTTGGATAATCCTCTCCAATACCTTTCTAATGGTACATGGAACTTGACCTAATTCCCAAGAAATGAAGAGAAAAGTAAGGTTACAGTGTTGTAGTTCAAGCAAGGTTCCAACTTTTCTTGGTTCTAGTGTAGGCCTCCCATTGGACCGATGGCAAAATTGAAAGGTGGAAGCACAAAGGTAGTGAGAAATGAGCAATAGGATATAGGTCAACAAGCCCATGGTCGGAGCCCCTGGTCAAAAGGGAACGGAAGTTAGTGCCAAAATTCCTATTGGACTACCCAATCCAATTAGCATCCACACAACTAAATGGGTAGTGAGGGGCGAGTGATGGCCAGTAAGGCTCCCAGTCATAACCTTTGGTCATAGGGTTCCTTGGCTAGACACCAAAGGGATTATCAGACCTTTAGGATAAATGAAGTGCATATCGTAGATTCAAGTGGTGAGCAATGAGTTCTAGACCGTATGGAATAGGTTTCCATGTGGAGCTAAGGTGGATTAAAGATAGAAGGTACATGGCATGATCACATGGACATTGAACCCTTAACTTCTTGGGGTAATTTGGACAAAGAATTCTCTTTTTTGGATCACGATCTGAAGGCTGATATATGTGTGTTGGCTTGATGGGCCCTAACCCAAGTTCAACGTTGGTCAGCAAAGAAAATCCCTACACTACTGGCCCTTTCGGCATCAGCCCATGGAGCGTAGACTGAAGTCTCACCCGAAGTAGTATGGGGGGATGCAGGAACCAAGTTTCCGCACCCTGAGATGGTTGTGATGTTAGTTTTACACTTTAACTCTGCCTTCACGTAGATCGATAAGCCTTTAGGGCTTATTGAATTACTTCTTTATTAGTCTTTTAGAACCTCCGCGAAGGTCTACGATCATCCTTCGTGTAACCCTAACAAGCGATTCAGGAACTTACGTGCCTTTGTAACTACTTTGTTGTATAGTTTCCCGAATTATCTTAAGTGTTCGCCAAATCTACCATGCAATTAAGATTATCTTTGCGTAAACATATATCTCTACTTGTGTTCATATAACAGAGGAAAACATATAGATTCACGCATTAAATTAGAAATAAAACATAAACCCAATGCTTAACATAACATAATCACATGCAATTGACAGAAGTAAAATACACAGTGATTTCAAAATACTTCTCTTTATTGATGACTTAGATTTCCAGTACAGACTCTAACTTCCCTATGCACATAGCTGCAGGGGTCCACACACTCAACTGTGGACTTCTACCCTAGGGCTCTGCGCACTCAGCTGCAGAGCCTCTTTCCTACATTAAGGCTCTTGCTCTTAGTTCTTCATAGACTCATCAATGACTCCAACCATGACTTGCCTACTCAAAACTCTTCTAAAACTTCCTTTTATACAATTCCATGGTCCATGGACCAAGGGAAGATCTCATTAAGCCGACACAACCTATATAAACTAAGGGTGGCAACCCTTTTTGACACTTGATATCTTTGTGCTCCGAGGCCACAAAATGGGGAGAATTTACATTCCTTTATACAAAATTTGGGCTTTCTGCCCCAAAACTTGGGTTTTTAACCACAAAATTGACCCCAGGGGACCCGTTCCCAACAAGCCCCCAACACAAACATGGTGACTCACCCTCGAGTCACTCGGTTGGCATGGAGATCTTGTCGCGAAGACCTCCCAGCTCCACTTGGACTACTGCAACTTTGACAGTGCACTATGTTTTTGCCTGCATCATCTCCTCGACTAGCTACTTCATCGTTGGCCCTGCACTATCTGACTGTATCTTCTGCTGAGTCGCCTGCAGACTAGCCAACTTGCCTTCAATAGTGGCTATGATCAAATATGCCTCATCCAGCCAAGGCTTCAAGCGAGCCTTCAGCACTGCTTCCTTGTGCTGAGCTACGTCCACCTGCTCTTTCAACGCCTTTGCCTCCTGCAGCTTTGCTAACCTTTGTGTGATGGTGATGGTGCATGTCATCACTTTAACTTCATCATATCACTACTGCAACTTTCGCGCCTCCGTTTCCAGCCTCTGTACATTGGGGTCCTCTTGCAGGCTGGTGACTACTTCAAGCGATTGCTCGGAGAGCATAGTGTAATCCTTTATTGCGTTGTCCACTACTACCACGACGTATTTCATAGCTGTATGGCACTGCTCTCTAACTTCCGGCGGAGTTGAAGGCTAGGCATTCAACTGCAGTTCTGCAATCTTGAGGTTCAGGTCAAACTAAACCTTTTCCAACTCTGTTCTTGCGTCGCGCACACTGGTAGCGAGCTTCCGAATCCGCACATCTACTGGCTCATCATCAAGAATGTTCAACTCTAGGAAAAACTTGCATGCCACAGCCACTACCTTGGCCGTGCACTCATTTTTGTCTGTGATGGATTTGACGAGGTCAATAGTGGAATCTCTTTGTACAACCATATGAGCATTGTTGACTTTCTCCTCACTGATTACCTGTAATGCATGCTGTATGCGGTCCCAAAGTTTCGCAATCATGCCATCCTAGAAAATGTGAAGCGCCTCACTGGGAAGCGCGGCCAAATTGAGCCCAACTCCTTTGAGGGTGTTGACAGTGGGCCTGTCGGCTTCGCTCTCTATGGTTAGGGCTCCCTCCAACAGGGCCATTTCCTGGGGATCTAGTGTGTGCACCATCCCTGCTGCTTCCAATGTGCCGAGTGCCAAACTAGTTGACATCTTGATGCTTCATCCCACGTTGGTCTGTACCTACAGAACTTGGATCTACAGGTCGCACAGACCCATCTAAATGGCACCCAAGTCCTGCTGCTACAATAGCCCGAACTGCTACAGAATTTCCGTGGTGGCATCCCTTACCGTATCATTGATATCATTCAAATCACCCTCTATTAAGGTGATTGGATTGAGAGAAGTCTTGCTGGCCTTAGACTTATTTCATGGCCATACCTTCTCTAGATCTCTATTGTGCTTAATGTGGAATGGAGTAGTCTCTAGGTCCGCTCCTCCCTGTTTTGACTGCTGGTCCTCCTCCTCTGTCTCTGGGGATGGCGACTTCTAACTCCTGTCAGAGCCATGATCCTCTTCTTCCACCTGTCCTCTTGTCTACTTCGCGACAGCACAGTATGCATTGACCTTGTCCTCAACCTCCTTTTTTCTCTTCTCGGCAAACCGTTCCATCTTTAGCTTGGCCTCTTCCTTTTTTCGCTATGCTGCGGACTTGCTAGACCCAGTTGTCAAGTCTGTGGCAGTGCGCCAATCCGCTGGCCAGTAGTCAAGGACCACTATAATCCATCGTATGTGTCTAGGTATGGCAGGTCATACCATTTCTGCTCAGGATCCTTTCGTGCATGTATCGAGACACGGTGGAAGTCGGCCTTGAACTCCACATACTCTTGCAGCTTATCAAAAATGGTTGGCGACAGCTGTGGTTTGCGGTTGATGGCCATATGGATACTCATCTCCATCAAGATCCAAAATATCTTGCTGTCCTTGACCCTTTGAGGGTCCTTCATAGCCCATAGCGAAGCAAACTTCGCTACTTCCGGTAGGTTGGGTATGACCGAAGGAAACTGGCTGTCCTTGGTAACTCCCACGTGACCAGCACTATGGACAGTAACGGCCATGTATAGTGGAATGTTTTGCTTTGATCCTGTGCCTATCTGTAGTTCGCAAGGAACTCACTGCAGAGGTAGCGTGCCCAGTTAAACTATACACCCTCCGCGCTCTGGGCTGCTAAGGCTACTACTGGTGTTGACACTTCATCTACTCGATACTTCTGCATAATCTTTCCTGCCAAGATTTTCATTTCTACTTTGACCGCGGGATCAATTATACTTGTGATAGCATAGCCGTGTGGCTTCTTAGTGAGTTTGAACTTTTCCTTCGTTGCTTCAGCAAGGTCGCACTCGCTTGTCTTTCCGCCAAACGCCATGGACGAATTTTCTCCCAATTGCGGCAGCCAAGTGATCCTATGGATCAGCATGTTAGTGATGGGTATCGGTTCTTCTAGCCACATACACCCATCACGCACTAAGCACAACAACTACTTGATCACTACCATGGTTATGGGTGTGCGGTTGTAATGTGGTACCTAGAGCATGTTTAATAGACCCACCTTATCCACCCCCTTTACGCACTTCCTTGGCTCCAACATGGTCACACCAGAGGCTTTGTAGAAGACATGGTGCATGAGTTTATCCATTGCTAAATGGGGAAAGCATTCCGTATTGGCCAAATCCCAGTCCTCCAATTTTAAAAGGAGGATTCGCCCCAAGCGTGGTCCATCAAAGACGATTTAATTTGGTAGTAAGGGTGTGTGCAGTGTGACCTTAATTTCATCAATATCCTTTGAAACCTTTGTCTTGCCTCTACGCGGAGGAATGTGTTCGGGCAATTTAGAAATGGGGTCAGACCCCTCCACATTAACATTATCTGCCCCCATATCAATGTCGTCTGCACCCACATGGAGTTATTCAACATCAGCTTCAGGATCTAGGTCAATCACCTTGCCCTTCTCCTGTGTGGTGGGATTTCTCGTCTGTGGGTGCTTTCTAGGTGATGCGTGCACTGGAAGTTGTTCTTTCTACTTATCTTTCTTTGATTTTGGACCCTCCTTGGTCGGCGTAGGCCTCGGTCTGGGTGTCCTCGGTGATTTGGGCACTTCTGCCGCTACTTTGACACTTTTCAACCTTTGGGGCACCTCTCTCAGCTGCCATTACTACCTCCAGGGTAGTTCCTTCAGCTGCCATTACTTCTCCTACACTCATGGTTTCTGCGGGCACTGACATAATGGTAGAAAACAACTCTTGTGTCTCCGTTAGCAATTTCTCAAACACTAAAATTGCTATCAGAGCTTCAAATATCTCAAGGTTCATATGCGCCTGAGAGCTTAATACCTCAATTCTCAAAATGCCAAGTGTTTTTCATTGGGCAGCCACCTATAATTTATAGGAATTTTTGAATTCATATCCGATGATCCCCCCCAAAATTCATTCATAAATGCTGGATTGGCGGTAGATTTTCACAGATCTTGCCCTTAAATTCTGACTTAAATGCCACCCCCTGCTCCATTTGGTTGTTTTCCCATTGTCAAGTCATGAACAGTGACCATAACGGTTAGTTTCCAGCTTCCCTACACGGTCCCTTCTTGGATAGTGAAACTCCCTGTGTGTTTCTGTTGAAACTATGAAATTTCTTCATTCTGCGTAGTTCCCCAATTGCGTAGCTCCCCAAACTGGGCAGTGTAGTTTATAGTCTCGTGCCTCCTTCCAGCTGCCTGGAGTGCTAAGACTGTGCTTCCATCATGTAGTCATCTAGCTGGATCACTGGTGTATGGCTTCAATCAGCTGCCATTCACCCGTCCTGGGAATGGTTCTCCATTCAATTTTACCAACTGAATTGCTCCACCATTGGTAATCTCCTTGATGACATAGGGCCCCAGCTAATGCATCCTAAATTTCCCTAGAAATTTATCAAACTTTCTATCATATAACAAAACCAAATCATTTACCTTGAAGGTGCGCAGTTTGATGTGCCGATCGTGCCATGCCTTTTCGCACTTCTTTTGAACTTGTTGATGAAATCCAGCTAGAAATCTATCCTCCTAAAGTTCCGTTAGCTACACGAGCCTCTCTTCTAGGGCTCCGAGATCTGCCATTCCTATGAATTCCACTATGCATAGACTAGGTACAATGTACTCCATCGGCATCACAACTTCTATGCCATAAACCAGTCTGAACAATGTTTGTCCAGTCAGCTTCTTGCAAGTTGTCCTATAAGCCCATAGCACCGCGGGCACGCGAAAATCCTAGTCGTTTCTTTGAGCATTGAAAATCTTTGTGAGAGAACTCTACAGTATTTTATTAATCACTTCTACCATTCCATTAGCCTACGGGTGATAGGGTGTGCTTTTCTGATGGTAAACTTGAAACTCTTCCATCATCGTGTTGATCATCTCATTGAAAATGTGTGTACCGCAGTCACTCATTAGAATTTTTGGACAACCAAACTGTGTCAGTACGTACTCAAAGATAAATTTGGCTTCTGTCACACTTGTATAATCCTTCACAGGCTACGTCTCTATTGTTGGCTTATTGGGGCCTGACCTAGGTTCAGAAGTGATTTAGCCAAACAAATCCCGCACTACCGGCCCTTTCGGCAAAAGTCCATGGAGCGCGGACTGAGGTCTCACCCGAGGTAGTATGGGAGGGTGCTGGAACTAGGTTTCCACACCCCAGGGATGTCTTGATGAGGTCTAGAAGGGCCGCGATCTGATCCTGCACCCTTGCGCTGCTCCACGCAGCTGTCTGGCCTTTGTGTAGCTCTGTACAGAGCACAATGAGGCGCTGTCCAGATCCTTTATCCTTACTAAGTTATTATTATAGATTTGACTTAATTTTGTGGGCTAGGTATTATTATTTACTCAATTAACACTTATAATTAGTGCACACAATCATAAACTGTAAAGAGATGCAAAGATATAACTGAAACATAAACACACAGATCAGATGCACAATATTCCAGAATCAACTTATCTTTTATTAATCTTCTGTTCTAGTACAATCCAATTCCACCCTGCGCACTCAGCTGTAGGGGTCTGCGCACATAGCTGCGGACTCTACCAGGCCTCTGCGCACATAGCTGCAGAGCCTCTCTCTACTACTACAACCCAAGACTCAGACTTACAGACTCAGAGCAAATATCGCATTCAAAAACCCATATCACTTAAGATCAGAACCAAACAATGACTTCTATCCTTAGAGCCTTGCTCTATTTATACATTCCCATGGTCAACAGACCATGGGTAGGCTGACAAATTCTAGATCAGATTACAATATTTTAGGGTGGACTACCCTAGACTCTTGCGCTCTGCGCCCGCATTTTGTGGGGTCTTTACATTACATTGTCCCAAAACACAAGCTTTAAGCCCGAAAAATTCACTATGGGGGCTCCACTGCCTAGCAGGCCCCCAACACAATCAACGTGACTCATCCTGAGTCACTCGGCTGGTACGCTGATCTTTGCGTGGAGTCCATCCAACAACTTTTGCGCTTCGCTTATGGTGGCAATGCACTCCTCCGCTGTCCGCTGTATCAATTGGGTGCGATTCTCTGATGCATCATTGTTCGGGGCACCTTCTTGCCTTAGCCCAGATGCATTCTGCATCTGTGCCAGCTTTTCCTCGATTATGGTGGTGACCAGGAAGGCTTCCTCGAGCCAAGGCTGAATGCGTGCTTTCAACATTGCTTCTTTCTGGCATGCAACATCCACCTGTTCCTTGAGAGCCTGGGCCTCCTTCATTCTGGTAAGGCACTGAGTAAGGGCGACCATTTGTGTGGTCCCTCTGACATTGTCATATGCCTGCTGTAGCTGCCATGCTTCTGCCTCCAGCTGCTGTATGGTTGGATCTTCCTGCAATGAAGTGAGCATGAGGAGGGACTGATCCAACAATCCTGTGCAGTCCTGTACCGCCTGCTCTATCACTCTAATCCTCGATTGAATGGTGCGGTGGCACTACTCTTTGACTTCTGGGGGTGTAGCAGGCTGCACCTTCAGCCACAGCTCAGCGATCTACAAGTTCATCTCCAACTGAACTTTCGCGACCTCCTCTTGGGCCCTACGGAATCCTGTAGCCATGTGATGAATCTTTTCAGCTGTTGGGAGTGCCGTTGGCACAGCCAGTTCTAGTACACTGCTACAGGCCTCTTCCATGGCCTGTTCCAATCCTTGGTTGTGTGCAACCAAGTCATCGCGCTGTAGACTGATCTGCTCCAAATTTCCCTTTTGCTCCATTAAGACCTGGAGGGCACGACCTTCCCTGGCATGGAGCTGAACGGTTACCCCATCTTGTAGTTGGTATAGGGTCTCTATGGGAAGGGCAACCAAATTCAACCCACAGCCCTTTATCATGGCCCCATCATCCTTGGTTGCTGCCAGAACTGTACTTTCTGGTAATCCAACGGTGCTAGCCATGTGGGCACGCATCAACTGATTATCATTGGATGGCCCTGCCCTATCGTGTGGTGAACTCACTCCGAGAGTCGCACTTGTAATGCCTGCAGCTGCTCTCTAAGTGCCCCCAACACAGTTTTCTGCTCTGTCATCAACTCCTCCAGAGCATCCTTAGTGACATCACGAACTGGTCCACTACTGTCAAGAAGATCTCCCTCCAAGGTCTTCGTTGTCTTTGTATTTTTGCATGCGGTTGGTTGCTCCTGGACGCATGGCCTCTTGAGTTGGGTCAATGTTGTTGTAAGGTCTATGCGTTCCTATGTCTCCACCTCCCCCTATATGTCCTACTCTGTGGACATTTCCTGACCTTCCTCGGTCTCTTCGATGGGCACGGTTGTGGTTTCTGCCGTCCACGCTGTCGCTGCTACCTTAATTGCCTTCCACTGTGCGACCGCTTCATGTTCCTGGTGCTTTCTCTTTGGCAACTTCACAATGCACAACTTGGCTTCCTTCTTCCGCTGTTGTGTGGAAATCTTTTCTAGTTCTGCTAAGTCTGAAGCGTGCCACTGTAGAGACCATGCCACCATTACCTCGAAGATTTCATTGTCCGTTGCAATGAATGGAAGCTTTACCCATGTCCGGGCTAGATCCTTTCGTGCTCGGATAAACAAATTATGCATATTCGCCTTGAATTTTTTCATGCTTTGTAAACTGTTGTAGACCGTCGGGCACAAATGCAGCCTACGATTGATCCATGTTCAAATGCATGCCTCCATGAACACCCAAAACACCTTGATCTTGCGAACCCTCATTGCATCTTTCATCGCCCAGAGCGAGGTGTACCTCACGGCTTCGGGTAGGTTCTTCTCAATGGTGGGGAACTAGCTGTCCTCCAGCAGCTCCCCTGCAATCAACAAGATGGATAAGAGCAATCACGCATAGTGAAAGGTCTTACCCTGCTCCTGGGCCTCCCTACAATTTGTCAAAAATTCGTCGCAGAGAAACTGTGTCCAGTTGAACTGGACCCCCTTTGCACACTACTTCGCCAATGAAATTATAGACGTTGGCACCTCGTCTACGCGGAATTTCCTCACGAGCTTGCGGGCTAGCAACTGGGTGGCTACTCGCACCCCTTTGTCCTTGATGCTTGCTCTTACATACCCTCGCTTCCTCTTCTCCAGCTTATATTTGGCCTTCATCGCTTCTGCGAGGGCTAAGTTGCCGCTCTTTCCTGCTATGGCTGCGAGATTGTTTCCTTTGATGGGCAACAAAGAAATCCAGTGAATTAAGTCAGCCGTGATGGGAATCGGCTCCTCCAGCTAGATATACCCATCATGTACTAGACACAGTAGTTGTCGAATGACAAAAATCGTGATGGCCGCGTGGTGGTAGTGGGGTATCCACCACAAATGTAGTATCCCAACCTTCTCCACACCGCATAACCATTTCTGCTGCAATAATTTCTCCGTGGCCAGCTGTGGGAACTTCTCACTGTCTGTGAGGTCCCAGTATTTGAACTTTATATTCGGCACCCGTCCCAGCGGTGGACCGTCAAATCTTATTTTGTCCAGAAGAAGTGGGGTCTGGAGCGCACTCTTCGTGGCCTCCAGGTCCTTTGGTATCCTGGTTGTCCCTTTCCATGAGGGGATGTAGTGGGGTAGCTTTATCGCTAAAGGTAATTGGAACACATTCTCTACCTCATCGTCCTATGCTTCAATTTGGGCAATCAGGGCTTGAAAATCTTCCTCCTCCTCCTCTGTTTCAATGGTGACAGCTTTTCCCTTCTCTTTGATGGATAATTTACTAACTCGTGGGTTCTGTGGTGATACCTAGACTGGCCCTATTGGCTACTTTTTTTTCTGTGGTTGAGACATGTGTGGGGACTTTGGTACCTCTGGTGCACCTGATGCCTCTCTAGGCTCCTCTTGGGTCACACGGGGCTCTAGGGTAACCTCCGTGAATCTCACTCTGGTTCTTGTAGCCGTCATTATTTCTACACTGGATTCGTTCGGTCGCGTACTCACGAGTGGAAAGGTAGCTTGGTGCTCACTACTCTGGATTGGCTCAAATCTCAAATAACCAAGTGTTGCTTCAAGGCTACGCCAAGGGATTTTATAGTAACGTTTGAATTCGACCATTCCCTCCACTTCTGAGTCATTAATACCTTCTTGGCGATAGATCATCCCAAATCTAGCTCTTAATTCCTGTCTTAATGGCCCACCGCCCACTCCTTTCTGTCTTAAATTAGACCTCTTGTCATGAACAGTGACATCAATGGTCACCTCCTAGCCTACCCACGCAGCAGCGCAACCCCTTGCGCACGATCGCGATCCCTGTGACATACTGGCCCTGCGCGGAACCTCCTTTCTGTGCAACTCTCCTGTAGACTCATTTATAGTCCCATGCCTTCTTTCAACTGCTTGGAGCACTAAGACTGTGCTTCCTACAGATAGTCAGGTGGTCACACCCCCGGTGCGAGGCTTCAATTTTCCTGCTAGCCCGGGCTATAGGCACCCTTCAAATACCCTTGTGTCCGGTAGTGCGTCACATTCTTCTTTGTATGGTACACTCCCCTTTTTAGTAAGGTGGGTTCGTAGCCATAATACCAGGGTTGCGGCTCTTTCTACTGCAGTAGTAGGGCCGGCTAGACTTGGTACCATCATGCTTAGTTTCTCGCGGCCCGCTTGTGCGACTCTGGTTTCCAGTTTCCTGATTTCTTTGTCCAATGTCACGCTTTTCTTCCTTAGCCATGCCCACTCTTCATCGAGTTCACGAGGTTTCAAGCTCCCTTGCCGAATGGCTTCCGGTAGCTACCTAATTCCTTTACCCAGGTCCTCGCGTCCTGTCCCAACTACAGGAGCTGTGGTCTAGGGATTCCTCTCCATCCTCCTAGTTTCATGTCTTCTTGTCAATGATGGGGTCATTTCCGTGCTTCAGTTTTTGCTTATGGTCGTATAGGCCCCTTTGAACCACTGGTACGCGGAGGTCTCAGTTGGGGTTCATCTTGTCTGGTGAACTTTGTTCATGATTCTTCTTAGCTTTTTGAATGATCCGTTGTGGACTATTTGTGGAGTGCGTCGCCTGCCCTGCTGCCGCATTAGGTTCTGATTTTTGATCCTTAGTCTGGGAGGTGTTTGCACAGCACATGTCTGCACCCATCGACACAGGTGGCCGCGCAAATTGCCTTGTCCTGGCTGCTCGACTTGCATCCGTTGCTGGGGACATCCACATCATAAGCACATCCATATTCTACATTCATGCCAATTTCCAATATTCTCCTAGGGTGTATTCCACCATTGTGCAGGTATTGCGCGCAATGCCCATTGTAATGCACCACACTTCTTCTGTTCTAGTACTGCACTTTCAACTTTGTCTAAGAATTCACCTTTTCGGGTTGCCCCTTCATATGTTGGCAGTTCCCTTGCTTCGGTTGTCACGTGCCGCAATGATCTAATCATCATGTTGCAATTCAGCGTTGTGACTTCGTGTAACCGGTTCTTCCAGTGCTTTATTTCTTCATTTGAATCCGAAGTACAGGAAATGTCATGCTCCCATGATATTCTTCCATCTACTGTCAGGTTCACCCGATCCTAGTCTTGCACCGTTATCTGGTAAATGAAATCCAGTTCATCGCCGTTGTCATCATCACACACAGGTTTAGTGTAGCACGCTCCTTCAGCTGGATCCCGTGGAACTACTACGCATAGAGACTTTTTCTCAAAAATCATCTTTTGCTTCTTCAGGTTGATGACTCCATTCATATCAGTGGCCCAGTCTATTCCTAACAACACGGGGTAAGGGTTACTGTCATCAACAATCTCTATTACTTCAAAGTCTGTTTGTGTGCTCACGCCTTCGATATCCACTGTTACTCCTTGCAATCTCCCCATGGGAAAGATCTTTTGTTGGTTCACCATTTGTAATTGAATAGGAGACCATTGTAACATGGGCCTACCCATGCGTTCCCATGTCTGCTTTGGTAACACATTCGCATCTGAACCTAGGTCCAGGATTACCTGATCCATTTCATACTCGCCAATCTGCGTCGTCAATCTCATTTCCCTCCCGGTGCACAATGCATGCTTTCCCAGTTTTCGGACTACGCGCGGTTCACCTGACCCTGCGCACCTAGTGATTAGCTCTTGTAGTCCTTTAACTGCCTTATTGTGCGTAGTAGCTTCATGCATGTCTCTAAAAAGGTAGTAAGCATAGAAGGATCCATTCCCAACTCCGGTTGATCCTTACTGCCCGAAGTAGAGGCATTCGTGAAGCTCTTCTTAGCTTCCATAAACGTCTCCCTTGCGCATTCCAAGTCAAACTCAGGTTCCTTTGTAGGAGCCTTGTGAACCCATGTATCTTTTGTAGAAATTTCACATGTAGAACAAACCGATATATGCAATGTCCTAAAGCATAATACTTGTTCTACTTCCACAAAACATTAAGCGGAAGCATAATCAAGTTCATGAGCAACATCAAGTAGAAACATGCATAATTGATCAAGAGAAATAATGAGACATAACACAAGATATATCCAAGGGAAAGCACCAACATAAAACCCCAACCATGTATTATCAATCAAGTAGAAATCCTCTCCACAATACAAAAAGAATCAGCTCTCAAGCTATCCAGTTCTCAATGAACTATGAAGATATGAAGATATATCTCATGAACCAACCAAGCCCTGTATATAAAGGCTTTACCTATGGTCCAATCCCTATTTCCTTGCGCAGTTTGCTTAGGAAATAATGGCAAAAGCATATGCAATTAATTCCAAACATACCAAGTTAACCAATGGTCCAACTACGCAATCCTTGAGGATACTAGTTCCTCAATCATGCAAAAACTACTTACTATAAATAGTCAAGCATCTAATAGTACACTGTCCCACATCTGATTTCAACTGGGTCTCTGACAGAATTGACATGCAACAGTTATCCATGAGTGAATCCTCAGTTATCTAAAATAATAGTTGTCACATGCATGCAAGCATTAACAAACTATATTTTATTATTTTAACAACTTTTTAAAATAATCTAACTAGACTTTACTAGTTAGAACTAAGTCAACTGATTCTCTCATTATAGAACTCATACTTATTCCCTTAATCGGTGGAAGAAATCAAGGATAAGTTTCTCAATCAGTGGGACAACTCATTTGCATGCTCACAAAGACTTCAAATTTGAATTTCCTTAACTAATTAACTCAATTGGATTAATTAATTAATATTTCCAACTGCTGTTAAGACCAAAATTAATTTTACTTCCTATAGATAGACTAGGGACTGCTATAAATAGGAAGGAACCCAGAAATTCTATTGTTAGAACTTTCTATTTTTAGCAGTTTCACCCCTCACCCAATGTGGCCAATGACCTCACTGGCCAAACTGCTATTTTTAGACATGCTATTTTTAGCAGGTCTATTTTTAGCACATTCTAAATTTAACATTTCTTTGTTGAAGATTTTTCAACACTCCCTCTCAAAAAGAAAGGATTTCTCTTAAACCCAATCCTGTAACTCTGGAATGTTCTGCATGCAACACATCTACTCAATCCACTTCCTCCAACAACACTTGGAACAAAACACTCCCAACTGACCAATCTGTTGGGCTAGGAACATACTCTGATGCTGAAGCTCTACCTGCTGCTGACAAGTGCTCCCTCTTTGACATCTATGTTATTGCAACATCTCCATGCATCTCGCACCATTGCACACCTCTCTATGCCACCTAGCACTGTGAAAAACTGTTGTGCCTCTCGCATTGCTACAACCTGCTAGCTATGCGCTGTCTTGTAATTCCCTACACTGTCGCTCTCTCTGCCACTCCATCTGCATCTATCTCTACCTAATCAGTCAGTTCCTGCTACTCCACATCAGGGCTCCCGTAGCAAGGTCCCATCCAAGAGGTTGGGTATTCAAGGATCCTGCCCCTCCTCCTTGGGACGATTACTCTATATCGCCCCACCTCCTACCTGGAGGTATGGCTGCATGTGATCCCTCTACCCACCTGGCTTGAAGTTCCCCCCTACTAGAGGTTTCTGCATGAGTAGATGTCTCTACACGATCTCCTCTTAGCTTCCCTTGTTGTGGCTGCTCCACAACCTCCTGAAGCTGTTGCACCAATCATGGCTCCTCCACAATCGTTTAAGACTTCTTCTGGCTCTGCATGTTGAGAGGTAATATACCCTCCCTCTCAACCACCAAGTCTCCATCAGTTGCCTTGCTACTCAAGGATTTGCATGCATCTTGAACCTCAAGAGCATATAGGTTCTTGACCTGTGAACCAATCTGCCTCACCTGTCTAGTGATGATGTGTCCAAGGAAAACCTTTCCCTTACCAAAGACTACATCATAGCCTCTGTCTTCCAGCATTGTGATCGACACCAAATTTCTCTTCAGTCCTGGTACATACTTGACATCGGTCAAGGTAAGGTGAGCTCCATGCTCCCTCTGAAAAATAACCGTGCCTACACCTGAGACACTATACTTCTCATCATTACCCATCGCTATGAGTATCTGGAGATCTTTATCCTCCAAAGTACTAAACAAACTCTTGTTGCCGATCATGTGGAAAGAAGCTCCACTGTCAGGAAACCAACCACTTCCCACCATGGATGAAACCATGCATTCAAAGAGTGTGAAATCCAACTCAAACTGTGAAGTAAGTGCCTCACCTTCAGATCCTTCCTCGGATCCCTTCTTGGATTTCCTCTGTATACAATTTGTAGCATAATGGCCCACCTCATGACAATGAAAGCATCGCACTTTCGATTTGTCAACCTTCTTCCCATCATTGGAAGAACTGGATTCGGAAAGAGAAACCTTCTCCTTCCCCTTCTTTGTCTTACTCACTAAGGCACAGTTCTCCTCATCATGCATGGATGAAGAACTGTCTCTGGTGCTCTGTCTGATCTCCTCTTGCATCAAATCTAACCATAGTCGTTCCCAATCTGGCAGTTTCTCCCTTCCATTCACTGAGTCCTATTAGCTATGCCAGCTCTTAGGAAGGCCAAGGAGTGCTAGACTCACCATATCCTCATCCGATGTCACGACCCCTACACTTGCAAGCTCATCCCTGCATGTGATGAGCTTAGTTAGATACATAGAGATCGTCTCATCCCTTTCACACTTGGCCTTTCGAAGTTTGTCCTTCAGTGCTAGCTTCCTCTGATCACTACTATTCTGATATAAATCTTTCAATGTTTTCCACATTGCATGCGGAGTCTCCTTCCCATGGAGGCTCAAGACAATGTGATCTCACACTCCCTCCAAGAGAATTCTCCTAGCTCTAGCCACACACTTCCTCCATCCACCTGCTCAGTCTTGTCAGTAGGCTTAGGAATTTCTTGATCAATGAAATCTTTAAGGCCATTATTTTCCAAAACTGCCTCCATGCGATCCTTCCAAGCTATATAGTTTGAGCTTCCATCAAGGGCAAACTCAAGCCTCAAACCATAGAATGCCATCGATGAAATAGATGTGATAAGAACTTGAGATCTATATCCCAAATAATAAACTTCGAACTCCTCCTACTAGTATATTGTTCTTGCTTGATCACCTGTGCTCTGATACCATGTATAAATTTCACCTGTAGAACAAACCGATATATGCAATGTCCTAAAGCATAATACTTGTTCCACTTCTACAAAACATTAAGCAGAAGCATAATCGAATTCATGAGCAACATCAAGTAGAAACATGCAAAACTGATCAAGAGAAACAATCACACATAACACAAGATATATCCAGGGGAAAGCACCAGCATAAAACCCCAACCATATATTATCAATCAAGTGGAAATCCTCTTCACAATACAAAAAGAATCAGCTCTCAAGCTATCCAGTTCTCAATGAACTATGAAGATATGAAGAAATATCTCATGAACCAACCAAGCCCTATATATAAAGGCTTTACCTATGGTCCAATCCCTATTTCCTTGCGCAGTTTGCTTAGGAAATAATAGCAAAAGCATATGCAATTAATTCCAAACATACCAAGTTAACCAATGGTCCAACTATGTAATCCTTGAGGACACTAATTCCTCAATCATGTAAAAACTGCTTACTAGAAATAGTCAATCATCTGATAGTACACTGTCCCACATCTGATCTCAACTGGGTCTCTGACAGAACTGAAATGCAACAATTATCCATGAGTGACTCCTCAATTATCTAAAATAATAGTTGTCACATGCATGCAAGCATTAACAAACTATATTTTATTATTTTAACAACTTATTAAAATAATCTAACTGGACTTGACTGGTTAGAACTAAGTCAACTGATTCTCTCATTATAGAACTCATACTTATTCCCTCAATCAATGGAGGAAATTAAGGATAAATTCCTCAATCAGTGGGTCAAATCATGTGCATGCTCACAAAGACTTCAAATTCGAATTTCCTTAACTAATTAACTCAACTGAATTAATTAATTAATATTTCCAACTGTTGTTAAGACCAAAATTAATTTTACTTCCTATAGATAGACTAGGGACTGCTATAAATAGGAAGGGACCCAGAAATGATATTTTTAGAACTTTCTATTTTTAGCAGTTTCACCTCTCACCCAATGTGGCCAATGACCTTACTGCCCAAACTGCTATTTTTAGACATGCTATTTTTAGCAGGTCTATTTTTAGCACATTCTAAATTTAACATTTCTTGTTGCACATTTTTCAACATCTTCCTCAGGTTGCTTCCCCTTATCTTCCCCTGTGGTTGTGCCACTTGTAAGCACCATGTTCACGTTGGGGTCTTCTTCACGTGGTTCAGACATCATCATTTGAATATTTTGGGTCGGAGTCAACTGTAGTACCACCTTCTCGTGCATCTACGCGATCAGCGTAGGACAATATACTGCTTCATGATCGAATTGAGTATAGTATGAATAAGATAGTCTCGTCGAGTTGGTACAGTTGCGAGCGTAGTGCCCTGGTCCTCCACAATTGTAATAGATTAACTGTCCATGCCCCCTTCCTTGCCCCATCCCTCCTCATCCTTGACCTTGCCCTTGAAGTTCCCCGCGCACCATGCCCGCTACTGGGTCAAGGCCTTGTGTTTCTATCTACATTCTATATGTTTGGGTCCACTCCATCATTAACTCGTAGCTACGACACGTATGCTCATCATAGCCCACCGATATACAAAAATTGAAAAACAGCTGCTAGGGAGTCTGAGTGTACTTCTACAACAAATGATAGTTGTCCGTCATGTGCTTTCATCCCACTTGACAGATCATGCACCAGAGCATGAGTGCTGCACTTGGTGTTAACGGGAAAAGTGTCTATTCAGAACGACCCTATCCCACTAAGGTGTGACAGTACCTTAGAAACAAATAGGGAAAACTACTTTCGTATTCTTCTTTATGAACTATAAACGAAGAGGGATAGGATGAACCAACCTGTGTCTTGCGCTAGTCCTTTGATCCAATCTCTCTTCTCTTTGACAGCTTCCAGCTACCTGCTCCCTTACTTGCCCAGCTTCATCAAGTTCCTGTAAGATCACAGAAGAAGAAAACTACACAAAGACATGGATTTATACTCATAAACAGCTTAGGATCAGATTTAAGCTAAACATGCAAATATAACAAACATCAATGATACACAAGCATGTAGGAGAAACTCAAATAGTTTTATTGATATCACAAGAAGGTCCAGGAGGAGTTACAACCGATGATTCCTGATCCAGCATCAACCTCCCAGCAAAGGAATCCCCTCTTCACCTCCAACAAAGCATAAATCACCCAATACTTTGATATCTATCTCAAAACCAACAACAATTCTTTGCAATGTACAAAATTCCAGCCTCTGGATCTCTGGGATGAGGGATCCATATATAGATGTATGCAAAGAGGATGAGTCAGCTTATGATCTGACTAGTGGCTTCTCTCTGTCAGTTCTTTCTTCCACTTGGAGACTGAGAGCCTCTTACTCATCCTTGGTCGAACTCAGTGAGGCAAGTGTCATTGGGGAAGATTCTGGAAGCTTCCATTGTTTGTCCACCTCGCGGAATGACACTTCCGTTTGTCATTTCCCGCTCAACGCACCCTGGTAGTGCATTTAGGTGCGTTGCAACGCACCTAGCTAGTGTACTTGGGTGCTATGCAATGCCGCTAGCTAGTGGAGCAGCTGAAATGATCCTGATTTGACTGATTCTGAGCAGTTTCTGGTGGAGAACTTCTGGGAGAAGCTGTAATTTGTTGACCTTGTTCCTTTAGGGGTCGGAACAACACTTTTAGGGACTTAGGATCGCTTGGTTTATGGACATTTCATGCTTAGAGTTGTAAGGCACAAAAATGTCTATAACAGTTTCCCCCTAAAGTATGAGGCCGTTTATCGAGTGAAATGCTTTATTAGGAGGATCCAAAGTTCTTTCAATGCTGGGAGGAGACCTGTAATAAGATACAATACAATACATTATCTTCATACTGTTTTCATGATCTAGCTGAGGCGGGCATTCCCATGCTCAGCTTTATAAATTCATTTTCATGTACATAAGACAGACAATCGTCTGATGGTAGACTGATGATTCTGATAGAGCCATCATCCTTTTGGTAGGATGATTATCTTTGCTGCAATGCTGTACATTTCAATGTCTTTATTTTCCTGAATATATATCGCAGCCCGAATGGATGAAACTAGATCCGGGGTCTTCAATCTCGTCCGATCTTCACTCGAAGTACAAGTCGATCCATGTGAGAAATGTTTTGAAGTCGAACATGGAAAGACATCGCTTGATTACCAGTCAATGATGTAAACTGTTAACAAGCGCGAGAGGAATCACCGATAATGATGATGACCCTCAAGGTACTGCAGTACAATTCACGTGGTGTGAATAAAGGACTTGGCGTCGAACACCACGCAAAATATTTCGGTCGAAGGTCATTGATGTATACCTGTCGCCGGAAGTGAGAAACTTGCCATTGAGGCATGCAAGCTTCAAAGTACTGAAAGGGGTGTTCCTAGATCAACTTCTTGGATAATGAGCTGATGTCGACAAGAAGCGATCCGTCAAAGGAGGGCCTTAATGAATCCCACATCAATGACACGGAACGGAGCAAATTATTTTGATGGAGGTGAAAACGATCTGATGATATATGGTTCAGGATGGCGGTCATGAAAGAATGAAGTATAATGTATGGTAGTGGATGGGACACGGGTGACTTCTCTGGATGACTTCTCTTGAACATGTCGGCGACACTTATGTGATGGATTGGTAGCATTTACCCCAAATGTGGATGGTATGGCGTGACCATGGTGATGTGACCGGTGAATGAAACAACCCAACCCGACTCAGGCACGGAGTGGATGTGTCATGTTCAAGAGCGACTTGCTACCAATAAAGATTCTTTGAGTTTCTTCCCAATTTTTCCCCAGTCATTGCTGACCAGTACCTCTTTATTTTTGTCAAGATTGAGGAGGATAACATATGCTTGTTCTATAATTTGCCCTTCGGGAAAACCCATCGCTATGTTTTAACGAGCCTAGCAATAGTGAAACTCGTTCTCGTCTAAAGACAAGTTTGTCGCTATTAATCTTTTTAACGAGTTTAACGACAAAGATAACTCGGTCCTTTTCATTTTTAGAGAGTCTGAAAAGGTATGTAAAGGTAACTCCAAAATTCCTTTTTCGTCATCTAATCCCTTAAGTCCGAAAAAGTATAAAACAATACAGAAGGGATGAATTTTCGATAGTTTTAACGAGCCAAACAAAACAAGCGCTCGATCTTTTTGTGCAATAATCCCTAAGGTCCAAAAAGATTAAAATCTAGAGGAGGGATAGCGCTTCCGGTCGTTTTAACGAGCTGGAAGGCCAAAACTCGACAATCTTTTCATATTTTATGAGTCAGTTGAAAAGGGCTTAAAGAAGACTCGTCTTTTGAGGAACGAGTGATAAAATGGGTAACAGCTGATTCCAGGTAAGAGTTGGAATTTTCCAATCACGGCAGTGTCACAAGGGTGGCTAGTGAAATCACTCTTCGCAGCTTTTCCTCAAAATGGGTAAAAAATCAAATGGAGGTGAATGATCGGCCAATGGAAAAGTGGAGGTGACGGTGCAAACACGACCAAGGCTTTAATGGCTGAAATGCTACATTCACGGTGGTTATTTACCAGGGGATAGTTCATTTTTTAACGAGCTTAAACGCGGGTGGAAACATTTGCTCGGTCCGGGTTTATTTTTTAACGAGCTTGAACCTCGCGGTAAACACTGCTCGAGGCGGGTTTATTTTTTAACGAGCTTGAACCCTGCGGTAACACTGCTCATGGCGGGTTTATTTTTTAACGAGCTTGAACCCTACAGTAACACTGCTCGTGATAAGTTTGCATGCCCCCAGCATAATAACGCAAATCGAGGTGCATGCCCCCCAAGCTTCATTGCATTCAACTTGGTGGTTGGAATGAAGGTTTACCTTTGAGAAAGGGGATTTGTTTCATTTTTTAATGAGGTTGACACAGTAAAAGAACCATCCTCAAGACTCCTTGTTTCATTTTTTAACGAGGTCGACACGAGATAAGAACCGTCCTCGGAATCCAAATCCATTAGATATAGAAGATTTCATATTCCACTGTGGCCATTTCCGCTAGATTACTCGGAGGCAGTAGGGCAAAAGTACCCATTAAGGCAGGGTCTTTTAGGAGACCTACCCCGATATTTTGGAGCGAATGATTGCTTCCATGGATCATTGGAATGCTTCCCGTAACTTGTGAACTGTTGGGGAGAAATGTTTGTTGGTCGACGATTGTAATTCCTCCTTGGAAGGGAAATGCAATCTTCCTGAAGTAGGTCGACACAACTGCGGCCATGGCATATATCCAGGGCCTACCCAGTAGGATGTTGTAATCAAGGTTTCCGTCGATTACTTCAACATCAATTTCTATTGTTTTACCCCCCAGTTCAACCTGCAAGTTACTTAAAATCCCGTATGGAGTGTATGATCGTCCATCAAATGCTTTTAACATTGTTGATGATCGCGACAAGGGTGGTGACCCTAAATTTTTCCAGCAACTCATCGACATAATACATGTGGATGCCCCCTCATCAATAATTGTTCGATGAACAGTTTTGTTGAGGGCTTTCACTTGAATAAGGAAAGCTAGTTGAGCTGGTAATTGAGGGTCATATCCTTTATGATCAAAGGCCACAAGATTGGAATCCATTGGGTCAATCCCACCTATTGCTGATAATAAAGCTTGCTCTTGGGAGAGGCAATTTTGCGGTACCTCAAGTGTCGACATAGCAGACGGTGAATGGGCCAGGTCCTCTATTATATTATAATTCTGTGCTATTTTTGCACGAGGCTTAAATGTCGATTTGTGTACTACTCCCTTTGGCGACTTTATCATTTGTTCAGGAATGATGGGTGGCACAACTTCGGTCAAAGTTGTTGTCGAACTACTAGGTTGTTCATTAGCCTTGTTATTCGACAGTTGTGGATTCCCGTAATCTTTATTCCTTGTCAAAGCATCATTTTGCTGCTTTGATATAGACAACATAAGCACTTGGGATCGGGAAGCATTTTGATTAGCAACCAGTTTGGTTCCTGGGTTTAGAAACGGATCAGTCAATACTACTGAGGTTTTTGAACTCTTAAAGAGTTTCTTAACTTCAGCTTTATGTGGACAATATCTCGTCCGATGATCCTCATCGCATATATGACACCCTGCAGGGGGTTTCCTTTGCCCAGAAGGGTTTGTAGAAGCTTTATCGTGCTTCTTTTTTCTCCCTTTCTTTTTCTTCTTGCCCCCTGGTTGCTTCAGTTGTTTGCCCTTGTCGGTCGACATGGCATTTACTTCCGAGGTAAGAAGTTCCTCATTTGCATTTTGACTAGAAATCTTACGGGCCTTTTTAGATGTAGCCTTTGTCGATTTCGTGTTTATTGCGCCAATCACGCCATTGCCAGCATGAGAATCATTGTTTGATTTAGGAGGAGGAGGAACTGAGAATTCCGGTCTAGGGGCGTCAGGTATTTTATCGTAGAGCATGCCGGACTGAGTGTAAATCAAGTCCAAATATTGCGCACGAGCGATAACTTGCTCTTCGGTGACGACTCCCCCTTTTGCCACATCTTCCGTGATGGAAGGCAATAATGACTTAATAAACCATTCAGCTAAAAGCTGATCAGGAACATACGTTTTCACCATTCTACGACGACGTCGCCACTCATGTATATGATCAGATATGTGAGTGGCCGTTGTCTGTTTGAAGTTGGTAAGAAGTTCTGTTCCCGTTTCGTACCTTATTGGTAACTGAAAATGGGTTAAAAAGGTTGTGGCTAAGGTACTGAAGTTGTCGAACGAGGCTCTAGGCAATTCGATATACCATTTTGCTGCCGGACCAGTTAACGTCCTCTGAAAAAGGCGAAGCCTAATCGAATCATCGTTTAGGGTGTTTGATGAACACCACAGATGAAATGTCATCACATGATTCGACGGGTCTTCACCCAGATTTCCATTAAATTTAGGAATATCTGACGGAAGTTTATGCGGAATCGCTGGCCACCAAGGGGCATAAGCAATTGGATCATTCGTCAGCCGGTTTAGATCTGGTAATTCTAGAGTTGCTACAAAGGGCAACTGTTGATTCAGGTTAGGCGAAGCATACCCAGGATAAGATGGAATCACCTGAGCAGTGGGTCTTTGCATACCAGCATAATACATTTGATGCTGGCAACTTTGACAAGGTTGATGGGCATAACCATTATAGTATGGTTGTTGATAACCGCTTTGGAAATGCAATTGCCCATTACTTACAAAGACTTGTTGCTCAGGTCCTTGATATGATTGCTGGAATGACGGTTGTTGAGATTGAACCAGCCCTGGTTGTTGGACCATTTGCTGTTGTCCAATACTGGATGATTGACCAAGATGAGGAGTCATAGTACTTGTTTGAGCCTGAGTCGCTCCAGATAAGGAGACACTAACCTGAGGTTTTGATTGAGTCCTTGAGACAAGCGGCTGTTGTATTGCAACCTGAGAAACTTGGGGTTGACATACAACAGGTAGCGCTTGTACTTGCGATGCAGTCATGATAGCAGGTATAGTGGGAATATTCGACGCAGGGTGGACTGGTTGCATTGAATATACAACCCTTGGTTGCTGAGGCAGTATTGGTACCCAACCACTGGATGTGATTCCAGTTTGACATGAACTTTGTTGTAAACTCCCATATGGTTGTTCTCCGGGGGGGAACAATGAAAAGGCATACTGCCCTCCATATGGTGGAAATCCAGTACTTAAAGGGTAGATTGGCCTTTGAAGACACATTGGATCAATTTGTTGAGTTTCAACATAAGAAATACCAGATAATAATCCGGATGAAGAAATAGGAACTGACCATGTTGTCGCAACAGTGCCTGATTGGACTCCGGCTTGTTGTTGATAACTTGCCGGGACAGATGGTATACCAATGAACATTGTTGGAGTAGCAGCAGGAGGCTCTGCTATTGCTGTGTCGGATGACACAGTCCTAGATGTCGACGGTTGTTCAGACATATCTAGTCTATCCAAAATATTTTCTAGCGATTCTACAAGAACTTGCGATGAAGAGAGACTAACTTCGAAGACCAACGGGGGAAAGGTGATGATTATTCTGTTTAAAATAAATTTTAGACGCTTTGACACAACTTGTTTTTTCAATTTTTAAGAGTCGAGAAAAAACAAAAGATGACTCTAGTCTCCTTCGATTTTTAATGAGCCTGAAGTGACAAGTGCTCAGATGGACCTTTTCCATTAAGGAGTCTGAAAAGGAACGAAAGGGACTGCTCTGGAGATCTAGGTAGAGGGAGTACCAAACCAATCGCAAAACTGTAGAATAATTTTTACGGTACGACAGTCAATCTTCCCGAATGCTGTGTTCGGTGCATTGCGATCAGTAGGGTGGCCGACACGGATTCCTATGGATAAAAGGTTTTAAGCCTATAGGGGTCTCCCAATATATACTCGACGGTACGTGGGAGAACAAGTCCATACTGGCACTTATCATCTCAAAGTGGAGGAATCACCCAATCATCAGTGAGGACAACAGTTACCAGGCTTTACGACGCCGAAATACGTCTCTAGCCTAGACCTCTAAATGTTGTGCGTTAAGTTCCAAAGCGTTGTTAGATTCATTCAATTTATTTTAAGTTGATCTTTCTTATGATGTTTTCCTTTTGGGTTGACCACGAGATGTAGATGTAATTCCTAAAATGCAATCTAAAGATGATAAGCAAATTTTTATCTCTTTTCAGCAATGAAAATCCTAGCTACAAGGGGAAAAGAAAGACACAATCTTTTCTCAAAGAGCAAAGAGCACACTGTAAATGCACTTTTCCTAAATCAAGCCAAACAGACTGTCAATATGCAAATGCACATGTGCATGTATTTGTTTTTCACTTTCTTAATATTGATGCCTAAAAAGAAAGTTGATGTACAAATCTGAATTTGCTTTCAAGTGACAAACACAAACAAGCTTCTTTTCGAAATCAAAAGGTAGAGATGATTACGACACTTTATGATTTTGAAATAAATACTCGTTTCGACACTAAAAAGTCACAAATTCACACCAAAGGAAAAATTAAAAGCATAATCGACTGTCAACAACAAATAAACTTTCTCCTAATATCAAAATCGATACTTACGACAGATCTAAATCAAAGGACGACAGTATGACTATTCTACTTTTTCAATGGAAAACTGTAAATGATGTAACAAACACACAAAAACATCTACAGTATTTTTGTACAAAGGAGGCGGAATTAAGGCAAAGAAAAGGGGTTTTTAAACAGATACATACACTGATCACAGGTTGCAAAAATCAGAAACAAAACTGAAAAAATGAAGCAAAGAACCTCAGCTGCACAAGGCTAGGCTGATCAGCGCACCTGTTACACAAAGAAACTGGATTGCAGCGCAGGTAGCCCTCTCGGAACTGCGTTGAAATGCAGAATCTCTTCACAGAGCCTGCGCTGGGTAGAAACGAGAATTCTATCCGAGTTCTGGGTCACGGTTTGCAGTTTAATCTATGGTTTTTGGCCGAGTAAAAAGAAATCAGTAATGCACAATCAGAAGGTAGATTTAAAGGAGGTCTAAGAGCTATCACAAAGGGCAATCAGATCATTTGTGAATTAGCTGTTCAAATCATAAATAGATCTAGTGAATGGATTGAAGTAGCAGATGTCTACTTTGCATTTGTTAATGGCAAATGCAGTTCGATTGCTACTCCTAAGTTTATGAAAAAACAACAAGAGAAACACAAACAAACTAACTAGACACGATCCCTAGCGGAGTCGCCATTTTTTTAACGGGAAAAGTGTCTATTCAGAATGACCCTATCCCACTAAGGTGTGACAGTACCTTAGAAACAAACAGGGAAAACTACTTTCGTATTCTTCTTTATGAACTATAAACGAAGAGGGATAGGATGAACCAACCTGTGTCTTGCGCTAGTCCTTTGATCCAATCTCTCTTCTCTTTGACAACTTCCAGCTACATGCTCCCTTACTTTCCCAGCTTCATCAAGTTCCTGTAAGATCACAGAAGAAGAAAACTACACAAAGACATGGATTTATACTCATAAACAGCTTAGGATCAGATTTAAGCTAAACATGAAAATATAACAAACATCAATGATACACAAGCATGTAGGAGAAACTCAAATAGTTTTATTGATATCACAAGAAGGTCTAGGAGGAGTTACAACCGATGATTCCTGATCCAGCATCAACCTCCCAGCAAAGGAATCCGCTCTTCACCTCCAACAAAGCATAAATCACCCAATACTCTGATATCTATCTCAAAACCAACAACAATTCTCTGTAATGTACAAAATTCCAGCCTCTGGATCTCTGGGATGAGGGATCCATATATAGATGTATGCAAAGAGGATGAGTCAGCTTATGATCTGAATAGTGGCTTCTCTCTGTCAGTTCTTGCTTCCACTTGGAGACTGAGAGCCTCTTACTCATCCTTGGTCGAACTCAGTGAGGCAAGTGTCATTGGCGAAGATTCTGGAAGCTTCCATTGTATGTCCACCTCGCGGAATGACACTGCCATTTGTCATTTCCTGCTCAACGCACCCTGGTAGTGCATTTAGGTGCGTTGCAACGCACCTAGCTAGTGTACCTGGGTGCTATGCAACGCCGCTAGCTAGTGGAGCAGCTGAAATGATCCTGATTTGACTGATTCTGAGTAGTTTATGGTGGATAACTTCTGGGAGAAGTTGTAATTTGTTGACCTTGTTCCTTTAGGGGTCGGAACAACACTTTTAGGGACTTAGGATCCCTTGTTTTATGGACATTTCATGCTTAGAGTTGTAAGGCACAAAAATGTCTATAACACTTGGCCTTGCTTGTGCCTCTGGTCTCAATGGCATTGGTCCCCCACCTGCCAAATAGTTCGCAAAAACTGGATGGTGATCCTTATCATGGCCCTGGCCTTTACATTTTATGCACCACACTTCTTCACACGCTTCTGGCCGAGGTGCCCTATCCTTCTTCAAACTCTGCATCTTTAAGCATAGATTCTGTAGCTATGCATGGATTTGTTGGACTCTCAACCCCGGATCCTATATTGGTGTTTCATGCAACCTCATCACCATTTCCAATGCTTTTGCCTGGGTTGAGAGCTTCTATTGTGATGGCGCCGTCCTCAGGTGTGGTGTCAAAGACGCCACAAACCACGTGCGGTGCGGCGCATCCATCAGCGCCATATCAACCTCCGCGGATCGTTATTTTCAGCCTTTGATCCAGATCCTAGGGAGTTTCGCCTGGAAGCACCGCGATCTCTTTAAACCCAATGATTGACTGTGTCTCTGACTTCAGTCAGCTAAACTCTCTGTTCAACACATTCTGGATTTCCGCTATTCCTACATTTGGGTGATCGTTCGAGTGCTTGGTATACCATGTCAGCATGCAATCCTGCAGTGCGCTAACCAATGTGGCCTTCTTGATTTTGTCATCCATAACCCCTTGTGCTTCCCACACTGCTCTACCTATGAACTAGAACTGATCCGGATCCTCATTCCCTACTCCTCTGAACACGGGTAGCTTGATCGCGCTCACCATGCTAAACTGCGAGTTTGGTTGAGGTGGTGTGGTTGAAGATGGAGGTGAAGTAGGTGAACTGGGTGATGGCATAAGTGGAGGTGATAACCATGGAATGCGCTACCTTATCAAACTGACCGCACTTCTCAGAGAAACCTGAACACACTCTTCCTCGCTTTCTCGCGAAGGTGAAATTAACCGACTGTTCCCTAACCCTTCGATCCCTTTGTAGATCTTTTCGCTCCACGTCGTTCCACTCATTAATGTATTCGCAGTAACCTGCTTTTCACATAACAACATCTTAATTTAGGTATTCAGGGATTTGATGTACCTACCTCGTGGTCCCTTGAGAGAACATTGTTCTGCTTTGCTATAGCTCACGGTCGTGTCCACTGTGAACTCAGTGATAAACCCTCCTATGAGCCAGTGGTCCACAGCCCACGCGATCTTATCTTCCAATGCATCTAGTCTGCGCACTAGCTTTGGAGTCCACACTATCGGTTGATTGAGCTTATACTTACCCTGGCTATCGGCTAACCACACGATCCAATCATACAGCTATGAAGAGAAGGATGCGAAGAAGATCTCGTGGATTTCCATATATACGTATCAATCTAGCCACCTCTTCTCAGATATCTAGGGAGTTTTGTTTTCTTGTACCATGAATTCATGAAGCTTCTAATCTAACCACTCTTCAATTTCCTTCTTTGTGGGGTTCCAGTGTTTCGACATCAGACATCCCTTACGCAGATCCCAGTCCTGGCAGCGGAACCATTTGTTGGCTTATTGGGGCCTGACCCAGGTTCAAAAGTGATTTAGCCAAACAAATCCCACACTACCGGCCCTTTCAGCAATAGTCCACAGAGTGCGGACTGAGGTCTCACCTGAGGTAGTATGGGAGGGTGTTGGAACCAGGTTTCCGCACCCTAGGGATGTCTTTATGAGGTCTGGAAGTGTTGCGATCTGATCTTGCCCGCTTGCGTTTCTCTACGCAGCTGGTCTAGCCTTCGTGTAGCTCTGTACAGAGCATGATGAGGCATTGTCCAGATCCTTTATCCTTACTGAGTTATTATTATAGATCTGACTTAATTTTGTGGGCCCGATATTCTTATTTACTCAATTAACACTTATAATTAGTGCACGCAATCATAAACTGTAAAGAGATGCAAAGATATAACTGAAACATAAACACACAGATTAGATGCACAATATTCTAGAATCAACTTATCTTTTATTAACCTTCTGTTCCAGTACAATCCAATTCCACCGTATGCACTCAGTTGCAGGGGTCCAAGCACAAAGCTGCGGACTCTACCAGGCCTCCGCGCACACAGCTATAGAGCCTCTCTCTACTGCTATGACCCAAGACTCATACTTACAGACTCAGAGCGAATATCACATTAAAAAACACATATCACTTAAGATCAAAACCAAAAGCTAACTTCTATCCTTAGAGCCTCGCTCTATTTATGCATTCCCATGGTCCGTGGACCATGGGTAGGCTGACACATTCTAGGTCAGATTACAATATTTTAGGGTGGACTACCCTAGACTCTTGTGCTCCGCGCCCACATTTTGCGGGGTCTTTACATTACATTGTCCCAAAACGTAGGCTTTAAGTCCCAAAAATTCACTATGGGGGCTCCGTTGTCTAACATCTACCCATCTGGTTAAATACTTAGTCGTGGTTATGATGTACCATGCACCTGTCTTCTTCCCTGGAGGCTGAATTGGTCCTACAAAGTCAATCGCTCACTTATCGAAGGGATGTAGTGATATCTGCGGATTCAACGATATCTCATCCCTATGCGAGGGTCTACCCATCCTGTGACATGCGTCACATGCCCTACAATACACTTTTGAATCCTTTTGCAAGGTCAATAGAATCTTCTACGTTGTTTCTTTATCTACATCCCGTGGCTCCGTCATCAGCCTTAGTGAGGATTCTGTTTCATTCAAACTCTGGCACATAACGTTGCAATATTTCATTTGATCCCATTTTGTACAAGTGCCCTGCAATGACAAAAAAGTTTGCCGCGCGCACCACCAGCTCCTTCTTCTATTGGCTTGTATATCCTTCCAGAGTTGTACCTGTTGTCAGGAAGTGTATAATATCTTCAAAGTGGCCGTCTGCGATGCGTACTGCGAAGAGCTATGCGTTGGGTAGTCCTTTCTCCAAATTCATAGGTTCCTCTCGCATTTCAATGTGCAACAGATGATCCTGTCTAGAATTCAAGCATCTTGGTTTCAGTATAACTTCAAAATCATACTCCTGGAACAACAACAACCACCTGCATATATTTCCCCCCAACATAGGCTCATTGACTAGGTATTTCAATGTGGAATGGTCCGTATACATCTTAAAGTGTCTGCCCAACAAGTAGTGCCTAAACTTCTGGAGCGCGTACACCATAGCTAATCCTTCGCGCTCTGTTGTGGAATAGTTTTTCTCCACTTTGGAAAAAATCCTACTTGCAAACGCTATAGGATGATCCAAGTCCCCCTCACCATCCTGTGTCAATACTACTCCCAACGCAATACATGACGCATCCACATGCACATGAAACTCCTTTTTCCAATCAGCGAAAACTAGGATCGGCGTGGTGACCATTTTTTCCTTTAGCACATCCAAGCTCTTCTGGCATTCTTCATTCCAACAGAATGTGACGTACTTCTTTAATAGTTTCTCCATTGGTGCGATGATCTGGGCATAGCTCTTGATGAATTTCCTATAGTATCCCATATGCCCCAGTGTTGCGCACAGCTGTTTCACACTCCTTGGCGCCTCCAAGTTGATTATGACCGCGATCTTTTCTGGGCCTGCCATCAAGCCTACCACATGGCCCAGCAAGATCACAAAAGGGACACAAAACAAAAATTTCTTCAGATTGAGCGTGATCTAGTACCTCTGGCATGTATTTAACATCAAACGCAGACTTGCCACATGGCACTTTACTTGTCCAAACATTCTCCAATCGTCAAAGTTTACTTCTATAAATTTATGAATGAAATCTTTGAACGCTGCAAGAATATTATCTAACTCAATGCGGACCCTTTCCTTATACTTTGGATTGAGGCAGTAAGGTATTTTCTTCACAGGTTTCGCATCCGGTTTTAGGGTGATCTTCATGACACCCAGGTCTCCTATTATTCCTTTTAGATCAGAAAACTTTGTGGGGAACAAGTCTTGATATTTGCGGAGTAGTTTGGTGACCTTATCTACTATCGCGTCGTCCCAATAGTCCCCAATATTTGAAAATTTCAGCTTTGCCTCCGTGCCAATGTTCACCTGTCTAGTATTGAGCGGCTCTGTTATGTTAGGGTTCTCTAGTTGTGGTACTTCAACTCCGCGGTGACCTTTAGTCTCTGGATATTAATCTTTCTCGGTTCTTCATCTTCTTCTTTCGCTATTACATTGTAACACCAACGCATGGCTCAGCTAGGTAGTCCAATCAGGGTCTAGAGGATCCTGAGGTATCCTAAAGATGGTTGTCTTAACCTCCTGCAACGCTTCGTCGATAGATTCAAATCCATCCTCAAAACTGAATGTCATCAAAAATCCTTGGCGCAAAACATACCATTCTTCAGTGCCATGACAGAGTTCTGTCTCCAAGTACCAATTCATTACTATAACATCCAAGGTATGACAAAATAGATGGACCCACTTCGGCTGAGGCTTCGCTCCATACACTTCAGTCCATTTCACCAAATAATCATGCGGATAATTTCTACCCTCATACTTTTCTGTTAGTCGTACCTTTAGGTGGCCAAAGCATATCCTCATCATCCTTCTATATTTGCACCAGTCATAAAAACTATCCGTGTGCATACCCCACCATCTTGCAGGTGTAGAGCACAATGCCCAATCCAATTCCTGGAAGCAATGCTTCTTGGGCACTTCCCTTTCCACTACATCCAAAATGTGATGAACATCAGTTAACCCATCATAGTGAGACAGGTTTCTTACCTGTGATGATACGCAGTGCAATGAATTTGTCATCATATTACAGCGCAACGTAGATACTTTATGCAGTTGATTATGCCAGTGCTCCAGTTCCTCATTTGAATCTGATGTGCAGGAGCTCTTGTGTTCCGATGCAATAAGTCCATCTGCTGTCGGATTCACCCAATCCTGATCTCACACCATTATCTTGTAAATCTGGTCCAAATCATCATCACTTTCATAATCGCGAACTGGTTTTGTATAGCATAGTCCTTCTGCAAGATCTAGTGGCACCACTACCCGGAGTGATTTCTTCTCAAATATAATATTCTGCTTCCTCAGGTTGATTACCCCATTCATGTCAATGGCCCAATCGATCCCTATGAGTGCGGGGTAGCGATTGGTATCATCCACAATCTCTATTACTTCAAAATCTGCTAGTGTGCTCGTGCCTTCAATATTAACTATTACCCCCTGCAACCTCCCCATTGGGATGATTTTATGTTGATTCACCATCCTTAACTGAATCGGAGACCACTGTAGCACATGTCTCCCCATTCTTTCCCATGTTTGTTTTGGCAAAACATTCACGTCGGACCCTAGGTCCAAGATAACTTGGTCCATTTCGTATTCTCCTATCTGCGCGGTGAGTCTCATCTCACGTCCAGTCCTTGCCTTATGCTTACCAAGATTTCTAACTACGTGTGGTTCATTAGTAGCGTTTTCCTTGCCAACACATTGATTGATCAGTTCCTACAGTCCCTTCACAACCTTACTATCGTGGAACAGTTTCATGCAGGTCTCCAAGAATGTGGTAATCATGGATGGGTCCATTCCTTCAACCAGTTTCTCTTGAATTCTTAAGGTAGAGGCCTCAGTGAAACTTTTCTTCACTTCCATAAATGTTTCTTTTGCTCATTCCAGATCAAACAGAGTCTCCTTATCTAGTGCTCTATGGGCCCACTCACCTTCTGCAGGCTTCTTTTGCTTATCCTCACCAGTCGTTGTTCCACTTCGCAGCATAATGTTTACCTTAAGGTCTTCCTTGCAAGGCTCAACCCTCATCATTTGTAGGTTCTGAGTCGGCTGTGGAGGTTGCACCCCCTTTTCGTGAATCTTAGCTAACAATATAGGGAAATCCTCCATCGTATGGTCAAACTGAATACAATAGCGGCATGACAGCCACATCGGATTCGGGTAGTCTCTCGTGTAGTGTGCTGGTCCTCCAAAATTGTAACAAATAAGTTTCCCTCAACCTATACTTGGTCCTCCTCCACCTCGGTCTCGTCTTCGCCCCTGATACTCACCTCGCACTCCTCCAGCGCCTTGGTCCGGAGGCTACGTTTCTGCCTACACCCTGTATGAAGGTGTCCTGCCCATCATTAATTCGTAACTACGGCAATTGTACACGTAATGACCTACTGATTGACATAAATCGCAGAAGAGCTGTTGTGGTGTCTATATGAATTTATGTAGTAAATGGAAATTGTGTGTCGCATGTTTCCGAGCTACCTGAAAGATAGCACACCATAGCACGATACTTGGCCCTATTGCAGCTTCCGGTCTCAGAGGCATTGGTCCCCCTGATGCAACATAATTTTTGAAAATAAGACAATGATCTTTGTAATGATCCTAGCTTTTCACTTTAGGCACCACACTCCTTTGCGCGCCTCTGGCCGAGCTATTCTGTCTTTCTTCAGAATTTGCATTTCAAGGAAAAGGTTCTACAACTGCGTGTGAATCTGTTGAAACCCCATATTATCATCCTGCATTGGTGTCTCGTGCAATCTCATCATGATTTCCAAAGCTTTTGCCTGGGTCCCGATCTTCTGTTGTGATAGCGCAACCCTTAGGTGAGGCAGGAGCAAGGCCACAAACCATTTGCGGTGCTGCCCATCAGTAAGATTCATGTTGGCTTCACGAATCGTACACTTCAATATTTGATTGAAACCCCAGGGCGTCTCTCTGGGTTTCATCATAATCTCTTTGAATCCCACAACGGATTTCACTTGAGACTTAGGTCTACCGAATTCCTTATTTAGCGTAATCTGGATCACTGCCAACGCCTATGTAGGGTTATCAGTATTGTACTTAATGTACGATGTTAGTGCGCAGTCTTTCAAAGCACTAAAAAATGTAGCTTTCTTCATTTGATCATCCGTGATACCCTGAGCTTCCCATACGGCCCTCGCAACGAACCAAAATTGGTTTGGATCTTCATTTCCTATGCCCTTGAACATATGTAGCTTTATGGAGTTCGCCATGTTGAATGGTAGTGGAGGTGGTTGCGGTGTGGGTGAGAGGGTAAGTGGTGGAGGTGAGGATGGAAGCAGTGTGGATGGATGAGGTGAGGATGGAGGTGGTGTAGGTATTCACAGGAATCCTTGTCTTATCAACTGAATAACACTCATCGAAGAAGCCTGTGTTGCTCCTTCGTCATCACTCAGAGGAGCCTCAATCAACAAGCTATATTTAGGACCTTTTCTTCCTCTATCCCTAAAAGTCCTTCCACTTCACATAGCCCCAAACATCAAGGTAATTGCATAACCCGCTTTTCACACAAGAGCATCTTAATCCAAGTATTTAATGATTTCAAATACATACCTCTTGGCCCCTTGAAAAAGCGGCGCTCTGCTTCATTGTAAGTGACCGAAGTATCAACCACGAACTCTGTCACAAACCCTCATATGATATGATTGATCCAATGATCGATAGCATGCGCGATCTTATCTTCAGAGGCTTCCAATTTCTGCACTAAATCTCCGGTCCAAACAATTGAACCGTCAAGACTCCAAATCCCTTGGTCATCTGCTAACTTCGTGATCCACTCGTATAATTCAATTGGAAAGGAACAGAAGAATATTTTTTGTATCTTTGTGTATAGATATCTATCCAACCACTATTCTTTCGTCAATCTCGGGTTCCTGTTTTCTTGCGCCGTGAATTCATGGATATTTCTATTGAACCAGTCTTCAATCTCCTTCTTAGTTGGATTTCAATGACGCGACATCAGACATATCGTTATGCAAATCCCGGTCCTGACAATAGAACCATTTGTTGGCTTGATGGGCCCTGACCCAGGTCAAGTATTAGTTAGCCAAGGAAATCCCTACAGTACTGGCCCTTTTGGCATCAGCCCGCGGAGCGGAGACTGAAGTCTCACCCGAAGCAGTATGGGGGAATGCAGGAACCAATTTTCTGCACCCTGAGATGGTTGTGATGTTGGTTTTAACTCTAACTTTGCGTAGATCGATAAGCTTTTAGGGCTTATCAAAGTACTTCTTTATTAGTCTTTCAGAACCTTCATGAAGGTCTGCGATCGTCCTTCACGTAACCCTAACAAGCGATTCAGACACTTACGTGCCTCTATAACTACTTTGTTGTATAGTTGCCTGAATTATCTTAAGTGTTCGCTAACTCTACCATGCAATTAAGATTATCTTTGCCTAAACATATATCTCTACTTGAGTTCATATAACAGAGGAAAACATATAGATTTGTTCATTACATTAGCAATAAAACTTAAAACCAATGCTTAACATAACATAATCACATGCAATTGATAGAAGTAAAATACACAATGATTTCAGAATACTTCTCTTTGTTGATGACTCAGATTTCCAGTATAGAATCTAATTGCCTTGCACACATAGCTGCAGGGGTCCACGCACTTAGCTGTGTACTTCTACCCTAGGCCTCTCCGCACTCAGTTGTAGAGCCTCTTTCCTACGCTAAGACTCTCTCTCTTAGTTCTTCACTGACTCATCAATGACTCCAACCATGAATTGCCTACTAAAAACTCTTCTAACACTTCTTTTCATACAATCCCATGGCCCACGGACCAAGGGCGGATCTCATCAAGCCAACACAACCTATCTAAACTAAGGGTGGAAACCCTTTTTGACTCTTGATATCTTCATGCTCTGCGACCACAAAATGTGAAGACTTTACAATCCTTTATACAAAATTCGGGCTCTCTACCCTAAAACTTGGGCTTTTGACCCCAGGGGACCCATTCCCAACAATGTGCCAGTAACAATGTAGCAATACAAGCTAGCACATAGGTAGAGTAGATATGGAAAACACGTGGCATCGTGACGTGGCCATCAAACCCTTAAGTTATTGGGGAATTTCAAAAAAGGAAGCAACGAGGTATGCTTCCCTCTAGTTTACTAAGAGGCCGATGCGCATAACAGAAAATGGGATTTTCTTCATGGTGATGGAAATGGATCTACACATGGTGGTGAATCAACATCCAAGGTTGTCACCTAGTTTATATGAGTAGTATTGTCACATTGTAGAATTCAAAGCGGACTTCCACATCACCTATGTGAAGGTAATGAAGGACCCAACTAGGACATGGCACCCATTGCCATACTTAGTAATTGAAGATGATTTACTTGTTATGCTCTTAACCTGCAAAATGATACCCAAATACAGAATATGCGAAGAAAAGATACCCAGAACACATAATAGCAATGATTTTATTATTCAGAGAGTAATGTTCACTTGCCTCTTCGAGGGGGCAACCTCCAATAGAGCAGAGCTAGACTACAAAATAAGACACGATGCTCCTCGCAGGGAGTCTCTATCCTTTATATATGACTCATACATGCAATACCACGGGCCAATACCATGGGTTTTACTAATACCATCTATCTAATACTACGGCCCATTAACCACTTACAATTATCAATATGGGCTTTATTGACTCTTGACTATGACGTGATCCCATTACATAAATAATGGGGTTAGGGTGGGACACTAACATGCCCTCCCCCTTAAGACTAGCCTTGTCCTCAAGGCTGAAGCTACGGAAACTGCTGAAGAATAGTGGCTGGTTCCCAAGTTGCATCTTCCGGAGAGGTGTCTTTCCATTTGACGAGGACTTCCTTAATCATCCGGCCGCGTAGTTGCTTGTCTCGTGTGTCTAGGACCTGTTCGGGTTGAAGCCAGATGGACCCTTCTTTGTCTAATTCAGGTAGACTGGTCTGAATTCTGCAATTGTTCCCAATCACTTTCTTGAGGCATGAGACATGGAAAACTGGATGGATTTTTGCAGTAGGTGGCAAGGCCAACTTGTAGGCCACTTCTCCAATGCGCTGAAGTACTTGATATGGTCTGTAGAATTTGGGAGAGAGTTTCTGACACCCCTTGTCTTTGAGTGATGTTTGCTTATATGGTTGGAGCCGTAAAACGACCTGATCCCCTTCTTGAAATTGGCACTCTGAGCGATGCTGGTCTACCTGTTGCTTCATGCGGTTCTGAGCTTGATGAAGATTCTCTCGAAGATGGGCGAGCATGGTTGCGCGGTGTTGTAGGAGTTGATCCACTGCTTGTACTTTTGAGCATCCCTTGAGATACAAAGTAGGTGAAGGCGGGAGTTGACCATATACTGCTTCATAGGGAGTCATTTTGGTGGTGGCATGATAGTTGGTGTTATACCACCATTCAGCCAGAGGTAGCCACTGTACCCAAAGGTGTTGCTTTTATGAAGTGAAACACCTAAGGTAGGTTTCTAGACATTTGTTGACGGCTTCGGTTTGACCATCTGTTTGCGGATGATAGGAAGTACTGAATTTTAGTTGAGTGCCTTGTATTCTGAAGAGTTCCTGCCAAAAATTACTGGTGAAGATCGGGTCGCGGTCAGACACAATAGAAGTGGGCATGCCATGCAATTTGAAGATCTGATCCATGAAAGATTGAGCAACCAAAGTTGGTGTAAATGGGTGGGGTAGGGCGCAGAAATGAGCATACTTCGACAGTCGGTCCACAACCACCATGATGACTGACTTCTTCCCTGACTTTGGAAGACCTGTAATGAAATCCATAGAAACCTCCGTCCAAATTGATGCCGGAATGGGCAATGGTTGTAATGTGCCTGGTGTGTTGACGGTTTCCCCTTTGTGGTGTTGACAGACATCGCATTCTGCTACGAAAGTAAGGATGTCCTTGTTAATGCCTGTCCAAAAAAATGATCTTCTGGTGTGAGCATACGTCTTCTGAAAGCCCGAATGTCATACAATGGGAGATGAGTGCAATTCTGCCAAAATGCGACTTTTGAGGGTGGATGTTGGTGATATTATGACTCTATCCTTGTAGCAAAGAATATCATCCTGCCACGAGTAGCCCTTGGTGGAATTTGGATCTACCTGCAATTGAGAAATGAGTTAGGAGAGCCCGGGTTGTGAAAACCATTCCCTGCGAGCCTCTTCAATCCATTCTGGTTTTTGGTATATATAGAGTTTGTTTACAAAAAATCTCTGCTAGCCTATGCGTGGAGGGGTCATAACTGGCCACCAACCGCATTTACAATTAGATATGGGTTTCTGCTACAAGTTGAGTGTTTTAAATGAACAAAATCGGCCTTTTGGTACTTTGATGTCCTTCTTGAACAGGTGAAATATTATTTGCATGAATTTCAATAACTGCTGCAGTCCTTGAACTGCTCAAGGATCGTCCTTCTCGTCCTTGGCCATGCTGTTACATGAATGTAGGTAGCTGAGGATTTAACGCGCTGAGTACCGAATCATCTCTTCCTTCTTTGCACGCATAAAACAGGCCGAAAACACTAAAAAATACATTGAAAACGAATAGGAGCCGAGAAAGAACGCTGGCCATTGGATGGCTCAAACGGACGATGGAGATCAGACTACGCGGGCCATCGGAAGAAAAATGTGGATGGAAGAGTCTGGGCCATCGAATGATGTGAATGAATGGTGGAGATTCGATCTGAGAGGCTATCGGGCAGGTAGGCGAAAAGGAGGATTGTGGACCGTTGGATCATGATCGGGGAGATCCGACGGCTGATGGGCGGCCAAAATGCGAGAGCGTTAATGAGTGGGGAAAGGGTACAATGGCGGTAAGTGGTTTCCACGCACCGCTTTTCGGGAGAGGTGGTTTACGTACGCGGAGGAGCGATCCTGTTAAATTATGACACATGGCTGGCGGGAAACCACTTCCCCACGAGTTATATGACGTGCAGTTTATGGGAGCGGGGGTAGCGTACACCATTGGATCAAGCGATGGATCATTGGACGGTCACGGTTAACGCACATGTTTAGAGTTTGATGTGATAGGCGAGGGGCGGGCCTGGGCTTTATTAAAGCTTAGGGTTATGAATTTTATTATATGTGCGGGGTTATAAAGGTTATCAGGGTTTATCAAGGGTTATCGGGGTTTATAATATTAAAACAAAAAATGCCCAAAAAGCCTTTTAAAAAAGGTTTATGCGGTTTAAAAGTATTAAAACAAAATATGCCCGGGAATTGGTAAAAGGGTTTAGGCGGGCTTTTATATAAAACGGAGGAATGGGGTTTATAAAGTTAATATGGGCTTTATGAAGGTTATCGGGGGTTTAAAAAGGCAAACAACAATAATGAAGATAGGGAGAATAAAGAGAATGAAAGGGAAGGATGAAATAGAGGTAGCGGGGAAAATAGGGAGAGACAATGATAACCATTATAAACCATCTCTAAGCCAACAACCAAGGACCAGACTTATTCCTTCTCCTGGAAAATCAACAGCATGTAGCAGAGCTAACAAGTCCAAAAGGCATTATTGTATACTAAAAGCAACCCTATTCAGTTTCAAACGTCATCTTACTCCTATCTTCTAGCGTGATCTTGATCTGATGGTACCCTAAGAACCCATCAATGAATGAATATGCTTCTTGTCCTCCTACATTATCCAACACTCCATCGATGAATAGAGTTGGAAACAGATCATGCACGCAATCATCATTTAGCTTTCTGAGATCTACGCATATCCTTATTTCATCCTTCTCCTTCTTTTCCTGAACTACCCTAGGACTGACCCAATCAGATTCCTCCACTGGTTCAATGATTCCTGCTACCAACATTTTGTCCAATTCTAAGTGGACCCTTCCTTTGTACTTTGGATTGAGGCGACATGGCCTCTATTTAATAGGATTCGCGTCTGGTTTCAATGTTATCCTTATCACTCCTAAATCACCTATTATCCCTTTCAAGTATGAAAAAATTGTAGGGAAAAAATCCTGGTACTCGCGGAGCAATTCAGTGACCTTATCCATCATAGAATCATCCCAATAGCCCCCTATCTTCGCAAACTTCGGCTTTTCCTCTGTCCCAATGTTCACTTGTCTCGTTTTCAGCAGCGCAGAGGTATCTAGATTCTCTATCTATGGCCCCTCAACTTTAGGGTGACCTTATATCTCTAGGATATTAATGTTCCTCGGATCCTCCTCTTCTTCAGCTGTCACATTGTAACACTCCAGCGCATGGTGTAGCTGGGTGGTCCAATCTGGTTGAATCACATCCAAGGGATCCTGCGAGATTCTGAAGATCGTTGCCTTGACCTCTACAGTGCTTCATCAATGCACTCAAATCCATCCTCAAAGTTGTGTCATCAAGAATCCCTGTCTCAAAATATCCCATTCATCCGTGTCGTGGCAGACCTCTGTCTCCAAGTACCAATTCATTGGTATTACATCCAAGGTGTGACAGAACAGATGCACCCACTTTGGTTGGGGTTCTGCTCCATAAGCATCGGTCCATTGGGCTAAGTGAAAACGCATATCACCCCTCCCAACATATATATTTGTCAATCGCACCTTTGAGCGACCAAACCACACCCTCACCATTCTTTTGTATTTGCGCCATCCATCGAAATTGTCTTTATGCGTACGCCACCATCTTGTAGGTGTAGTGCGCAACGCCAAGTCCAAGGCTTGGAAGTGATGCTTCTATGGCACTTCGATTTCAAATGCATCCAAAAATTTATCAACTTCAATTAAACCATCATAATAAGGTAGACTTCTTACCTCCGACGATGCGTAGCACAACGATTTGGTCATCATGTTACATCATAGCGTAGACACTTTGTGTAATCGATTCTGCCAATGTTCCAACTCCTCATCTCAAATTGATGTGCAGGAGCTTTCGTGGTCCCATGCAATACATCCATCTACTATCGGTTTCACCCAATCTTGATCTCACGTCGTTATCTTATAAATCTATTCCAAATCATCGTCACTTTCATGATCGCGGACCGGTTCAGTATAACGTTGTCCTTTTGCAAGGTCCAATGGTACTACTATGCAAAGCGATTTTCTTTCAAATGACATCATCTCCTTCTTCAAAATGATCACCCCGTTCATGTTGATAGCCCTACTGATCCTAAGGAATGCAGGGTAGGGATTTCTATCATCGAAAATCTCTATTACTTCGAAATCCACCAATGCGCTCACACCTTTAATATGGACTGTCACTCCTTGCAGTCTTCCCATGGGGATAATATTTTGTTGATTCACCATCCTCAATTGAATAGAAGACCACTGTAGCGTAGGTATCCCCATTCTCTCCCATGTCTGTTTCGAAAAAACATTTGCATCTGACCCAAGATTGAGAATAACTTGATCCATTTCATACTCCCCTATTTGCGTGGTGAGCCTCATCTCACACCCTGTTCTTACCTTATGCTTACCAATTTTCTTGACTACACGTGATCCCTTAGGAGCATTACTAGCACATTTATTGATCAACTCCTGTAATCCCTTTACGACCTTGCTATCGTGTACCAACTTCATATAGGTCTCCAAAATGTAGTAAGCATGGATTGGTCCATTTCTTCAAACTGCTTATCCCGACTTCTTGAAGTAGAAGCTTTAGTGAAGCTTTTCTTCGCTTCCATGAAGGTTTCTTTCACGCACTCCAAATCAAAGACAACCTCATTTTCTAGAGCTTTGTGGACCAATTCACCTTCTCCAGGCTGCTTTCCCTTACCTTCACCAGTCGTCATTCCACTTCGCAACACAATATTCACAGTAGGATCCTCTTCACAGGGTTCAACCCTCATCATCTGTAGGTTTTATGTAGGTTGTTGAGGCTGCATCCCCTTTTCAAGCATCTTATCTATTAATACAGGGCAGTCTTTTATCGCATGGTCAAAATGAGTGCAATATCGACATGACACGCACATCGGGTTCGTGCATTCTCACGCGTAGTGCTCTGGACCTCCACAATTTTAGCAAATAACTTGGCCCTGACCTCTCGTAGGTCCTCCTCCACCTCGGCCTCGACTGAGCCCCTGATATCCTCCTTGCGGCCCCCCAACGCCTTGATCTAGATGCCGAGTTTTTGTTTGCATCCAATACACGGGTGTTCTCTCCATCATTAACTCATAAATACCACAATTGCGCTCATCGTGACCTACTAATTGGCAGAAGTTGCAGAAGAGTTGTTGCGGTGTCTATACAAATTTCTATAGCAAGTGGCAATTATCTGTCGCATGTTTTCCAGCTACCTGACAAATAGAAAACCACAGTGCGAGCCCTCCACTTCGCCCTACTTGAGCTTCTAGCCTCAGAGGCATCAAGCCTCCTCCTACAACATAATTCATGAAGACAGGGCAATGATCTCTATCACGCCCCTGACTCTTACATTTCAAACACCAAACTTCTTCGCACACCTCTGGCCGAGCCACTCTATCCTTCTTCAGACTTTGGAATTCTAAGCAAAGGTTCTAAAACTCCACGTGAATCTACTGGACTCCCAAAGCATCATTTTTAATTGGTGTATCATGAAATCTCATCACAATATCCAAGGCCTTCACTTGGGTCCCAATCTTTTGTTGTGGTAAACTAACCCTTAGATGGGACAAGAGCGAAGCCATAAACCATTTGCGGTGTTGTCCATCCATAACATTCATTTTAGCTTCGCAGATCTTGCACTTCAATCTCTAATCCAGCTCCCAGGGTGTCTCGCCAATATTCATCATGATCTCCTTGAACCCAACGATCGATTATGCTTCAGATTTGGGCCTACTGAATTCTTTATTCAGCGCAATCTGAATATCTGCCAACGTAGCCATCGGGTTATCAGCGCAGTAATTAATGTACCATGTTAGCGTGCGCTCTTGCAAAGAAGTAACCAACATTGATTTCTTCATCTGATCATCTATAATTCCCTGGGATTCCCACACATCCTTTGCAACGAACCAAAACTAGTCCGGGTCCTCATTCCCCAAGCTCTTGAAAATGGGAAATTTTACTAAATTCACCATATTGAACAGCGGTGGAGGTGGTGGCAGTGTGGGCAAAGGTGTATGCGGTGGAGGTGAAGATGGATGTGGTGTGGGTGGATGGGGTATTCGCGGGAACCCTCGCCTTATTAACTGGACAGTGCTCTGCGGAGAAGCCTGTGCTGCTTCTTTGTCATCACCGAGAGGAGGCTCAATCAGCGGGTTATGTTCAAGTCCTGTTCCCTTTCTATCCTTGAATAACTTTCCACTTCCCGTAGCTCCAAACATCAAGGTAATTGCACAACCCGCTTTTCATAAAATAACATTTTAATCCAAGTATTGAAAGATCTTAAATACTCACCTCACAGTCCTTTGAAGAAGCATCACTCTGCTTCGATGTAGCTAACTGAGGTATCGACCATGAACTCTATCACAAATTCTCCTATGAAATGATCAAGCCAGTGATCGATAGCGCGTGCAATCTTATCTTCAGAGGCTTCCAATATCCACACTAACTCTAGGGTCCACACTATCAGACCGTCAAGCCTCCACCTTCCTTGGTTGTATGCCAATTTAGCGATCCACTCGTATAATTCGATCTAGAAGGAACATAACAAAATTTCATGTATCTCTGTGTATAGATACTCGTCCAACCACTTTATTTCGTCAATCGCGGGTTCCTGTTCTCTTGCATCACGAATTCGTGGATCTTTCTATCCACCCAATCTTCTATTTCTTTCTTTGTTGGATTCCAATGATGCGATGTCACACATCTCTTTATGTAGATCCCGGTCCTGGCAGCAGAACCATTTGTTGGCTTAGTAGGTCCTAACCTAGGTTCAAGGTTAAGTTTTCCAAACAAATCCTTACACCATTGGCCCTTTTGGCATCAATCAGCAGAGTGCGGACTGAAGTCTCACCCGAAGCAGTATCGGGGGATGCTGGAACTAAGTTTCCTCACCCAAAGACAGTTATGATGTCGTTTTATTCCCTAACCCTACCTTCGCACAGATTGATAATCCCTTAAGGCTTATCGATATGAATTTCTCTTACCAGCCTCTAGACCTTTGTGAAGGTCTACGACTATCCTTGGCGGACCTTAAACAGGCGAATCAAGTACTTACATGCTTTTGAGATTGCTTGTACTTTTGTATTTACCCAGATTAGATTAAGTTTCTGATATCCTTAGCCTGCATTAAGATATTATTCACATAAACAAATATTATTAATCACATTCATATAACAATGTAAAACATACAGACTCGCGCATCAATACAACATTAAATCATAAACCCATTATTCATCACAACATAATCACATTCATTCATAATAGAATTAAAAGGCCAAAACACATATATTTCCATAACAATCTCTTTATTAATGCTTCAGATCTTCTTATAAACTCAAACTACCCTACGCACTTAGCTGTAGGGGTCTGCGCACTCAACTACGGACTCTACTCTAGGCCTTTGCGCATACAACTAGAGAGCCTCTCTTCTACTCTAAGACTCTTCTCTCTTCACTACTACTAACCCATTACATCAACTATCAACTTCGCCTCTATGAACTCCTTAGAATCTCTAAGACTCTCCTTTTTATACAATCCCATGGTCCGCGGACCATGGGTAGGTTTATACAAGCTGACACAACTTACATAAAAGAAGGGAAAATCCCTTTATGACACTTACTATCTATGTGCTCCGCGATCATAACTTGCAGAGACTTTACACTTTACATCACAAAAACTTGGGCCTTCAGCCCAAAAACTTGACCTTAAGGGACCCTGTCCCAACAGAACCCGAAGTAGGGCGAAGGTGCCCCCAAATTGTAGAACGAAAGACAAAGCCAAGGCGGGGTGGCCTAGCAAAAACCCGCCAAAGTCGCAAGCAAAGAACAACACCACGAAGCCGAAGAAGGACATGGGAAAGTGGTGTGAGTTCCATAAGAGCTCCACTCACAAGACAAGTGAGTGTCGGGCCAAGTAGTCACTGGTTTTCGAGCTAAAGGCTTTAGAATCAGATGCATGCCCTGACCCTGAGTCAGAACCTGACAAGGGAAATGACAAAGGGAAGCAGATTATTGATGTGGAACCCAATGCAACCATTGCCACTACGAAGATCCAGAAGGAGGAACCTGAACATCCAGAGGACAAGGAGTACCTCTTCCACTCTGAGATGTGGGTAAAGGGCTCCCCACTACAGTTCATTTTCGATAGTGGGAGCCAAAAGAAACTCATTTTGGCAGAGGTCATGAAGCAGCTTGACTTACCGACCACAGCACACCCGTAACCGTACACCATCAGGTGGCTTCACCAAGGACGGGATCTTCGCGTGAGCCAGCAATGCCGCCTCCCATTTAGCATCAAACCCTTCACGGATGACGTATTGTGTGATGTTGCTCCCCTTGATGTTTGTGATGTATTATTAGGCCAACCATTCTTGTGGAAGTGACATACTGTGTATGAGTCAAGGCCTCACGCTTTTATTTTTACTTTAGGAAATAAGCTGTATAGGATACTAAAGGCAGCACTTCCTACCGCCATCTCTTTGGTTACTGCAAAACAATGCAGTAAGCTCATTTCCAAAACCGGCAAATTTGTTTTCCTAGAGATATGCCCTCAGGGAAAGAAGAAGACGGTGGCCACGACATCCAGACATGGCCCCTCCAGAGAACAAAAATAAATGGACAAGGTTGTGGAGGAGTACGAGGACATCTTCACCACCCCCACAGGGGTACCACTGCACTATCAGGTCAAGCACTCCATCGATCTGACCCCAGGTGCACCATTTCCCAATGGACCAACCTTTCGGTGCTTTTTCCTAGAGAATGATGAAATCAAGAGGCAGATTCAGGACTTGCTGTAGAAATTTCACATTTGGTTGAGTTTATTGCCATGCAGGAGCCCAATCATGTTGGTACAAAAGAAGGATGGGACTTGGAGACTCTTTATTGACTATCAGGCACTGAACAAGATCACTGTCTGGAATACGTACCTGATCCTATGGATTGATGGCCTTCTGGACCAACTCAAGGGCGGGAAATATTTTAGCAAGATTGACTTGAAGTTTGGATATCACCAGGTATTAATGGAACCCTCTGATGTGTGGAATGTTGCCTTCAAATCCAAGGAGGGCCTTTTCGAATGGTTGTTTATGCCTTTCGGGTTGACGAGTTCTCTTGCAACCTTCATGAGGCTGATGGATGACATCTTGAGGCCATCCACCAACTCATTTGTAGTGGTATACTTGGATTACATCTTGATCTTCATCCAAAGTTGGGAAGAGCACCTCCACCACATCCGACAGGCTCTCCAAACACTGTGACAACACAAGTTGTGTGCCAATTTGGAGAAATGCACTTTTTGCATGACCCAGGTTCAGTATCTGGGATATGTTATTGATGAACGGGGGGTGATGTGGATCTAGCCAAGATCCAAGTCGTTTGGGATTAGCCAGCCCCAACCAATCTGACAGAGCTCCGCAACTTTCTGGGATTTGCCAATTTCTACCACAAGTACGTGTTGGGATTCTCTCATATCACTAGGCCCTTGAGTCAAGTCACAAAGGGAGGAGTGAAAACACAATTCTTTTGGTCTGAATCTCAATAGAAGGAATTCACGGAGTTGACACATCGCCTCTACTCTACACCAGTGCTCACTTTACCAGACTTACAACAGCCATTTGAGATTGAGACAAATTCCTCTGACTATGCTATTGGGGCAGTCCTTACTCAACAGGGGAATCGAGTGGCATATCATAGTGAGACACTTTCAGACACAGTCCATAAGTATCCTACTTATGACAAAGAGATGTATTCCACTGTGTAGGCTTGATGACAATGGAAGCATTACATTTTGGGGAAGGAAACGGTCATCCACACAGACCACCGACCTTTGTAGTTCATACAGACGCAAGGGAAGTTGGAGAATGATGGCCATCAGAGGTGGTCCACATACCTACAACAGTTCCATTTGAATATCAAGTATAAGAATGGAAACACCAATAATGTTGCAGACTGCCACAACCGACCACCGATCATGGCGTTAACCACCATGCTCAACTCTTGTGGGAATGAGACTTCTGACTTGCCACTTCTCTACTAAAGTGACCTAGAATTCGGCCACACATACCAGATGCTACTGGAGGGTTAGAAAGTTCCAGATTTTCACCTCCAGGATGCCCTATTATGCCACCTAGGAAACCTTTGTGTTCCTTCAAGCGACCTTGCCAAGATGATTTGGAAAGTGCACTATAGTCGGGTCACTGGGAATTTTGGGGTCAAGAAAATGGTGGTAGTACTGCAGAAGTATTTCTATTGGCCGAATCTTCGACAGGATGTCGAGAAGTACATCAGATCTTACACTTCCTACTCCATTTCCAAACTGAACATCAAGAAGAAATGCCTCTATACTCTACTTCCTACCCCTAGTCGACCTTTGGAATCCATATCCATGGATTACATGTCGGGCCTTCCTTCTACTAAGCATGGCAACGACTGTGCTTTTGTGGTCGTCGACAAATTATCGAAGATGGCCATTATAGAGGCCTACAAGAAGAATATCACAGCAAAAGTCACTGCTAAACTCTTCTTCGAACGCATGTCGGTACACTTTGGGATCCCATAGTCTATCATCTCAAATCGGGACATTAGGTTCCTTAATACATTTTTGTCTAGTCTCTGGTTGATGTTGGACACCAAGCTCACTAAGTCCACAACTTTCCATCCCCAAACTGATGGCTAGACGCAGGTCATCAATAGGATGATCGTACACATTCTGTGCATGTACAACTCAAATCATACACGCACATGGGATGAGAGCCTCCCCTATGTCCAACACAACTATAATCGGGATCTCTTCAGCTCGACTGGCCACAACCCTTTTCAGGTGGGCTTGGTGATGAACCTCATCATTGGGTAACTATATGGACCCTTATTGTTATAGGACAAATTGTCCTACTAATAACCTTAGAGGAGAAAGACAAGATGACTGAAAGAATGACCACAGTTGTAGGCCCAGAATCCACACTAATGCTCTCTGTACACTGATAACCTGCTTTATAAAGCTTGTTTACAAGCATAAAGGAGCGTTTGTCAACCTGCTAACTCTTGTTGTTAGACAAGGGGGAGTGTTAGTGAACTTTAGTGATGCTCAAGTGGTTATGCCAACGAATCTGCCATTAAATATCTAGATATTATTTCCCTAAAAATGCGCAAGAAAAGCAGGGAAACTCCAAAAATCAAGATATTTGGATAAATTTTATTCCGAAAACAGAAGAAAATGGGAAAAAGCTGGTAAATGAGGCAGGTTCATGGTTTTTACCCAAATGAACTACAGGTGGAGTTGGGAAGCCCTAATTCGATTGCTATTTAAGCAACGAGAGGGCCATTGCACAATGGTCAGAGCATTTAGAAGGATAGTACATGGTGCTATTGTGATATTGTCATATTCTTGAAGGAGCTAGCTGAAAGAAGGAGAGAGAGAGGAAGAAGGGATAAGGAAGGCTGATGCAACAGGGTTTTTGTAATCACTCTTCTGAATATAGGACTGCGGTTGTGTTCCACTACTGGAAGTGTCAGTGATATTGTGCATTTATTTGTCCATTTTGATGCTTGTTGTGTTGATTAGATAAGTTACACATTTATACATGTTTGTTATAGATTCTTATATTAATTGTCAGAAGTATATGCTGTGATTGGTTTGCTTCGTTCTTTTTTGCAGGAATCGTCTTGGAGCCGGTCAGGAGGAGTTCTTCTTACCGCACGGAGATCCCCAAGCGAATCTAGGAAGAACCAAAGGTGATCCTTTCTCCATATCCTATCAATATATGTCAGATAGATGAACATATGTGTAACAGGTACCTTTTGCAGATAACCTTATGGTCTGTCGGAAGTCTCAGGAAGACTTTCGAGGGTAGTTTTCATCCCGTGCATTTTACCCCATAGTAGAACTGGCGACTCCGCTAGGGACTATACATTTAGTTCCTGGTTATCCGGACTCCTCTCATATCTCTTCTCTCTTCTATGAGCTTCCCGCTTCTTCATATCCTTCTCTGATCCACCATATAGTTTGTTGCATCCTGCAAAGTTGCTTTCTCTTCAGAAACCGATCCTACAAGCCCACTTTTTGAGCTCTTTCCCTCACTAACACAGGTTGCTAGTCTAAACAGAGATTTATAAAGCTCTTTGACTGTGCACAGGGAGCGTTAGTGGCCAAACTAAAGCTCTATTTACACATAGATAGAGTGTTAGTGACCCATTTCCATGTTTTCCAAGAGACCTTGTGGACCAAAAGGGAGGGAAACTTGTCCCAAGGGCTAAATTAGGATCTGCAACAGTATCATGCTGACAAATTTAGTGTCTTAAAATTTATTTTTTAAGAAAATGCTTTAGTTTTTCTCTCATAAAAGAAAATTTTGTTGAAAGAAAATCTAATAAATTGTATATCTCCTTCTGTCGAAACAGTTGTAGGCTGCTTTGTTTTGGTTCAATAGTTGTTAGGGAATATTGAGAAAAGGAACTTTCGGTTATGCAAAGTGTTGAATGACTTTAGATGCACTGACGAATACATGAATATGTGAAATGATACATGTGTAGAATAAGACTTGTTTGCATAAGAAATTGATTTTTTTTCAAAGCATAGTTCTGCACGGTTTATCGAGTCGAGAGTCTCATCATATTCATACATCAACACCCCCTCCGAAGAAAAATAAGAAAGTACACTAAAATTTACACTAAAATCAATCAGATACTCTTTTTTAGAGCAAACCAACATTAGATAGATTAGGACCTTGGGTTAAGAGAGTGAGTCAACTACCCAAGGTTGCAAATCAAACTAGTGTCATTAAAGAGTGAAAAATCCTTCTGCACTCATATTACCAGGACCACTCCACTCACACTGGAGCGAAATACGAGACAACATTGGATTGTAATCGAAGGTAGCCCGCCTTCTTTTACAACTCCTTTGGGCATTTTGTGTAATGGGGGTCCCTTCAGGAATTTCGAAACTGAGTCGGGGACTCAGGTATCCTGCCTAGATAGTGTGCTATCTACGACTATGTCCCCCCTGGTAATGTTTGTGATTTGAGGTATCTCTATTGGCCAATACTTCTAGGTACTTACCTAAGGTGACTAGGACGGGCTGTCCTGGTACCTCAAACGGACATACCTACTTTGTCTTCATTTTTTGGGAGGGTGCTCGTCTTCACGAGAGTACTTGGCCCCTCAATCTGAGGTTCAGGCGAAGCTCAAAAGTAACCGTAACCATACATTTGGCCATCCTTCTCTGTTACTCATTGAGAGACTGGTTTTCATCTCTAGTAATCGGTGTTTATTAGACAAGGTAATTTCACTTTGTTTGCTGATTGTCATTTTAGTGTATTTTTTCTTTTAGGTACCTGAGTGCTACCGATTTGGAGACTTAAAGAATATCACATTAAAATTTATCTGATAAAATTTACCAGTCATTGTGGCTACATCCGGCCCTCACCGTCAATCTAGACGGTTTTTAGGACTTCCTCCACTCACTGTGGAGGATCTGCCGAGATCCACTGACTCGGATTCCTCATCTTCGAGGAATTAGTCTCCTAAGTTGCACACGGGATCGTTCTAGATGACCGATGATTCTAGTTTGCCGAAGGATTTCTTCATGGAAGGATTTCTTCCTCATTTTAACACTCCGCTTACAAATCTGTCGGATCCTGTTATTGATCCCGTCGTACCAGTACTTCACTCTTCACTAGGAGGAACTCTCCCATCTATTCAGTCGACACCTCAAGGGTTGTGGAATTATAGAGACACTATGAGTCCTCTACCACTTCCCCAGTCGACGGTCATCACAACACTGGCAATGTGGAACCCCGAAATCTTGTTTGTCCCAGGTACTGTAACTCACATAACACCCTCTATCAACGGAACCCAACAGATGCCAGGTTCCACTCCTATGGTGCACCAAAGCATACCTTTGACTAGTGCCATATATACTGCTCCACATAACACCCAATGTGGCACTATGGGCGTGGTTCCAGTTTACCAACACCAAGGTTAGCCGCCAATGTATGGTTCTAACCCCAAAATTCAGATATCTGGGGCGATTCCCAATATGCACATGCCAGCGGGAAATCTCACAGTCCCCTCGCCATTCTCAAGCATGCATGGACAATCGCTGATTGACATGAGTTTTCCCTCTGTCAATCAAAGCCATATGGTTAGTTCAGTGTCGGTTGGGAATCCACAAGGGATCCCCACCCAATCCATGGGGGCACCCTACTCACAAACTCAAATGAGTCAAGGGGGCACCGCTTATACTGGGGGCAACTTCATACCCAAGTATCAAAATCCTCATGGTAATCCACTTTACAACACCGTACCGCAAAGCAACTGCTACACCACACAGCCCATGTACACCATGGGGAACCAAACGATGGGAGGAGCGCAGAGCTCCTCAGGTCATCCGTCATCACAATGGTCCAAGTCGGGGGCACCCAACAATTTTCCTTTTTTGGCAATATTGGATATCCCCAACTTATACAAGTTGACTAATGACCCAATCTACCATAACCTACAATGGCCGCTGATCCCGCATAAAATATCGATGGACATTCCTAAGTTCAACAGAAAACAAGGGGAGGATCCAGGCATTCACGTCACCACCTACCATCTATGGTGTGTTTCCAACTCCATGGTGGATGACAATGTCCGGTGGCATCTTTTTCCCCACACCCTCACTAGCAATGCTGCAAAGTGGTATATTGAGTTACCACATGCGTCAGTGAATAGCTTTGATGCTTTAGCGATGGAGTTCCTAAAGCACTTTCAGTTACCTATCTGTTATGAGACAGGGACGAAGATCCTTACTTTGTTTCTTCAGGATACTGCCACCCACATCTCCAATCATATCCATGAATGGAGACGTAGGCGGAGGATAGTCAAAGCTCCTATCCACGATTTTCTCTTAACAGACTGGTTCTGTAAGTAACTACTCCCACAAATCGCTAGAGATGTCGCTCTAGGTGGTGCGGTCACAGAGGACCAATCCATACGTCATGCCCAGCAATTAGATTTGATCTATTTGCAGTCTGGCACTCTCTACGACATTATCCCCTATGCTCCCGGTAACCCCAATCCCCCCACCACTCAGCGCCTTGGAGCGCATGCCAACAGGATCGTCGGCGCAACCTCCACGAGCGCTGTAAAACAACTCAGTGAGTTCGTTGCCAAGTTGGCGGTGGACCCCTCTACCAAAACGACTGCTCTTCCTACCACTGCAATTAACTCTGTGCAATCTACACAAAAATCCAGTAGCAAGAACAAGAAGAAATAGAACAAGACCGCTCCTTCTGAGGAGCAGTCATCTAAGCAGCCCAACCTGAAACAAAATATCGCTGCACCTACTGATGCAAACTCTGTCTTGAAACCATGAAACCTGGCATTGTCGGCGGCTTCAAGAATGCACAAAGTACCTTGCCAAGAGAGATTCTAGTAAGGCACCTACTATCCTTAGAAATCCTTTTCCTACTCAACAGCAGCAAAATCTCGTTGCCAACCAACCGCAACCCACGTCAGGGGGCAGCGACGGTTCGCAACATCCTTCAGCTGGAGAAGGATCTTCTACCATTTACACATTTGGAACGGTAGATCTCACCACAAGAGCCAAATCTTATGGAGCTCCTGTCGCTCCGACAGCAGAACCATCCATAAGTCAAAACCCATCACCGCCCAACGATTTGCGAATCGAAAGGCCGGTTGAGGACTTTATAATTCGACCCCCCAAGGGGGCACTTCAATTCACAATGCATCTGCACATTCCGCCCAACACTACAACATCGTAGATGATTTGGCGCAAGTGCCGTCAGCCATGTCAGCACTCAAAATCAACTCAGAGGAGAAAGACAAGATGACTAAAAGAATGACCACAGTTGCAGGCCCAGAATCCACACTAACGCTCTTTGTACATTGATAACTTGCTTTATAAAGATTGTTTACAAGCATAAAGGAGCGTTAGTCAACCTGCTAACTCTTGTTGTTAGACCAGGGGGAGCGCTAGTGACCTTTAGTGATGCTCAAGTTGTTATGCCAATGAATCTACCATTAAATATCTAGATATTATTTCCTTAAAAATGCACAAGAAAAGCAGGGAAACTCCAAAAATCAAGATATTTGGAGAAATTCTATTCCGGACACAGAGGCAAATGGGAAAAAGCTGGTAAACGAGGTAGGTTCATGGTTTTTACCCAAATGAACTACAGGTGGAGTTGGGAAGCCCTAATTCGATTGCTATTTAAGCAACGAGAGGGCCATTGCACAATGGTCAAAGCATTTAGAAGGATAGTACATGGTGATGTTGTGATATTGTTATATTCTTGAAGGAGCTAGCTGAAAGAAGGAGAGAGAGAGATGAAGAAGGGATAAGGAAGGTTGATGCAACAGGGTTGTTGTAATCACTCTTCTGAATATAGGACTGCGGTTGTGTTCCACTACTTGAAGTGTCGATGATATTCTGCATTTATTTGTCCATTTTCATGCTTGTTGTGTTGAGTAGATAAGTTACACATTTATACATGTTTGTTATGGATTCTTATATTAATTGTCAGAAGTATATGCTGTGATTGGTTTGCTTCATTCTTTTGTGCAGGAATCGTCTTAGAGCTAGTCAGGAGGAGTTCTTCTTACCGCACGGAGATCCCCAAGTGAATATATAAAGAACCAAAGGTGATCCTTTCTCCATATCCTGTCAATATATGTCAGATAGATGAACATGTGTGTAATAGGTACCTTTTGCAGATAACCTTACAGTCTTTCGGAAGTCCCAGGAAGACTTTCGAGGGTAGTTTTCATCCTGTGCATTTTACCCCATAGCACTTATACACCTCCAAGCATATTTAAATCAACTCTTCTCATAATTCCTTACGTATTTTGATTATATTTTGCTTAATGAGATGAGTAAAAGTGAGATGTTATGCCTAGTGGACTAATGTGCATTGATTGCAGGTTTTTGAGAGAAAATAATGGAAATTTTGGTTAATTAAGGGCAGGAACTCAAATGAGACAAGGAGAAGAGATTGTAGGAGATAGATCCTCCTCATTTAATCCTCATTCATTCGAATATTCCTCCATCAAATCACACTATCTAGGGGTTGCAAGTAGTCGAGTCATGAAGATCAAAAGGCAGTCGAGCCAGTGACAATCAAAGAGCCAGTTCATCTTGAGTTTGGGAGCTGAGCCTCCCTATATTTAAGGAAGTTGTTGGAGACTTCATTTGTATACATAAATAGGCCTAGAGCCTCATTAGGATTCAAATATTTTATGTAATATAACTAAGCATTTTTCAAGTTCAAGACTTGTGGAAGACATTGTTATGTAATTTTCTGGCATGATAATGAGAATGAGCATTTCCTTGATCCAGAACTGAGTTGACTCAAATGGCTGAAGCTCTTGGGTTAGGGCCCAAACCTAGCAGCAGAGGATCCTCTTCTTGTATTTGTATGCTTAGTTGATTTCATAGATTAATGGTTGAATTGGTTTTAACATTAATTCATTCCAAGTATTGTGGATTTGATTAGTTTTTTTCCATTTGTGCATTGCTTTAGTAGTAGATTATGAGTACAAAGGAATACCAAAAATATGATAGTAGGAAGGTTTGGCCTCACTCCTCCCTTTAGGGACCATGGTTTGAGGAAAGAACTCCTATGCAGCCCCAAAAAGATAGAATTCAGATTTCTTATTAAATTTAGGGCTTTCTGCTACTCAGGCCAACATCTTTTCAGTTTTCAAGAATAGGATTTAATTGTGATTTCTAATATCATCAGCGTTGCATTACATCTCATAAGGGTTTCACATTATTCTGCAAATTTTTCCATGCATGAAATAGGAAACTAGATAATGAAATTCTATTTTCTTAGTTGATTGAAAATCTTTCTCATTTGACATAATTGATGGATAAATTCCAGTGATTGATGCAGTGCAGGGGTTTCAATAGTGCAGGGATATCTCATGACCAACAACTCAAACCTAACTTCATCCAACCATTATCATTAGGGGCCACTAATTCCTTCACCCAATCCATCATTCCATGAGAACAACTTTCCAGGGTTGTTGAGCAAATCCAACCATCTTACAAACTCTGTTTTGAGCTCTGAAGAAGTCCTAGTCACTTTCTTGCCTTATTTCTCCCACCATTCACCTTCCCTAAGCCCTACACCACCTTCCAAATCACTCTTATTTCTCTCGGTTAGATCATGTAGGAGCATTAGAACATCCTGTAGGAGGCATTGGGACATCCTATAGGATGACTTGTAGTGGCCTGTTTTGAGGCCGAATTGTGGAAAAAGCATCTAGGAAGATAGGAGAAGACCCCTACTTGCCTCCTAAGCCATCTGACCTTCCACCACTATCTATAACCCACCTACCACATCACCAAAATCATTTAGCATTCAGATTTTCACACAAAAAAAGACAAAGGAAAAAGAGTTATTATGTTCATTTACATGCACAGCAGTAGAATGTTTGGTTATTTCATATTACATGCCTATGATAGTGGGATTACACACATGTTAACTTAGAATTCTTTTGAAGCAAAACCTCTTAAAAGTTAGTTAGATGAATGGTGTATTTAAGCATTTGATTTAAGTATTTCCTTACTACAGTAGACAAGATTTTATTTAGTACAAAATTCCCTTTTTCTCATTGGTAATCAAGCTTCTTCTGAATCAATAGAAGGCTGGTTTGAGAAACCATAGTGGTCTATTGCCAGCTTAGTAGTGACAAAGAGTGGACCCATCACATCTGCTTTTGTATACAACACTGTCACCTCCAAGTTTATACAAACCCTGGGTTGATAAAGTAAAGTTTGTAGCCCCATAAGTTGTAGCATACTTGCTACAATACTGGTGCTCATCACTTAGGATTCTAGCCACTATGTCCCATTGATGTGGCCATGCCATTTGCAGCTACTCAGGAAAATTCGACTCATGTCCAATTCGAAGCCGATAAGGAAAACAACTTCATTAAACACATTGAACATATCTGACAGCAAGTCCACTACATTCTAGAAAAATCAAATGCCAAGTACAAGCATCGACATGATCAACATCGGATGCCACATAAGTTTCAAGTGGGTGACAAAGTCTAGTTTCATTTGTAGAAGGAACGCCTTACTAGAGCCTATCAGAAACTCAGACCACTCCGATATGGTCCTTACACCATTACCAAGGCTTTGAGAGACAATGCATTTGAGCTCAACATTCCCCATTCCTTGGCCTACACCCATTGTTCAATGTGGACTGCCTTTGACCATACTTCCCACCATTGCTGGACACATGAGACATTATAGAACAACTCACACCTACAGATTTAAATCCAAATTGCATGGAATAGGCCACAACTGATCGGATCATGGACACACATATCAAGAACACCCGGCAACAAAGGATCCAACTATATCGAGTTTTCAAAGTAGGCCAACTCCTCCACCAAGGTAAGTGGCTCCTTAGAGACCAAGTTCAGTAGAAGTTTCCTCATCTCATGGAGGAACTCAATGCAATGGGGACCATTTCTTCCTAAGGGGGGAGGAATGATCCAGGTGGATATTGGTGGCCACCCGCCTAGTCCACTTGGACTGCCACCATTGTTTCTTTCAGTTTTTTAGTTTCCTTATTTGTAGCACAATTTACTATTTTCGGCAGTTTTTTGGGTTCTGAACTTCCGGAGCCGTTTTCAGGCCCTAAATGACGTTTTTCTGGGAAAAATGGGACCAACATGGGTTGTGAACCAATGGTGGTCATACAAAATTTTTATTCCTCAGATAGAAATTTCTAAGGAGGTATTTTGCACGTTAAACAGAGTTCGTATGACAAAGTTATGACCCTGGGAAGTTGATGTACCAATTTCCAAATGGGGCCCATAGTTTGGCCTTCATCTCTTAGGGTTAGGTTTTTGGATGTTTAGGGTTTTCCATTGTTTCTCAATAATAAATAGGCCTTTGTGCCTCATTGTAACAGTTCTGAGGCATGTAGACACCACATCTCTTCTCAGAGATAAGCTACCATCACCCGAGCTAGTCTTATTTCCATTATGTTTGTAAGCATATTTCAGTTTTTGATATTAATGAAATGAAGTGTTGTTCCTACTGAATCTTTGTATTTATGGTTATATCTGTAATGTGTTGCATTCTTGTTTAAATCTGGATCATAAATAGAGTTACAAAATAGACTCTTCTAGAGTATTTTACATCACAAACACATGGCTAGCTCATTTTCCACGAATAATGGGGGCTTATGTGGCATCCTCCCAAACTATAGGTGTGAAAATAGGAAGCTCAACTTCTGAGTAGCATAACTTTTGCATACAGACTCTGATTGACGTGATTCTTGCGTCGTTGGAAAGATTTATGTGTTTAGAATAGAATGAAAATGTGTGGTGTTTAAGTGAAAAAGATCTACCCCCAAAAAATAGCGTTTGATGCCTCAAAACACTCTTGGAAGGTTTCAGACCCCATTTTGCCAAACTAGGTCCCGTGAGTAAAAACGGTCCCGTGCACTGATTCCTTCATTTTTTCCACTCCAAATGCATCGATATGGATGAAAAAAAATATAATTATCCAATTCATATCACCTTTCTATGTGAGAATGCTAGTTATAATGATGCTAGATAGATGGGTTACCAATCTGACTCTTCATATGAGATCTCTTCAGATTGAGAATGACTATGTACCTCTAATGAATACCTCCCTAGTTAAGAGGGAGTGTTGAAAAATGTGTAACTAGGTTCGTTCTTCATTAGTATGAAATGTATTCTTGTAAATGTAAAATGAAAAAGATATTATTATTATTATTGAAGCATGGATTTCATGCTCAAGTTTTTTTTTATTTTATAGGTCAAGAACCCAGTGAGTGCTTCTAGGGTTTGTCCTAGGTATAAAAGTCATTGAAATATACGGAAGACCCTATGGGCACATTTTATATTGTAAATAAAAAAATATTTTGTCTTGAAAATGTCAAAATACCTCCAATATCAAGTCGGTCTAATGAGTTGTTAAGTCGGCCTACATGAAGAGCCATGTCCACCCTTGAGGAAGCCTATATATAAGAGGAACTCGTCCTCCACTTGGATCATTCATTGACTCATATCTTATGTGAATAAGGTATAAGAAGGAAGTTGAAGAAGGAAGTATGAAGAAGAGAAGGATGAAGAAGTCGAAGTGTTTGGGTCTCTCTCCATTCTTCTGGATGTGCAAAGTTAGGGTTTTTGCACTGGGAAAGTTTGAGGTTTGATTTTGGAAGCAAGAGAGAAAAGAATGCAAGCGAAGGTCTATTAGGGCATCTTACTAGCCCTAGGAATCAAGTCAAGGCAAGCGAGTTCAAGGGGAAGGCAATTAAAGGGAGATCGAAGTCTCCTAGAAAAGCGGCAACAGTTGCAGCAATTACTGGGGAGCAGAATTTCAGATCTACTAGGATGTCGAATATATTTTAGAAGGAGGCCATGGAAGACTTGATCTTGGAGGGTATTTGTTTGAGTCTAGGTCATGGTATTCATTAATTTAAATATCTCAAAGATAAGAATATATTTTACGATTTTTCCCCTCAAGAGGAGGGGTTTTGGCCCTGGCTTGCAACCTATAGATTGTGTCAATTGTTCTTACTTTTTTCTGGTAGTTGTTTGATGTATTTCACATTGGAATAAGAAATATAAAAGATAATAAGTAAAAAGGTAACACAAACAGTTATCAAGTTAAGCGAATTAACATATACATTTCCCTATTGAATTATCAACATATACTAGAGGTAGCCCCGCCTACCACCATCTCTTTGATCTCTGCTAAGAAATGTAGTAAGATCATCTCCCAGACTGGGAAATTTGTTTTCTTTCTTATTTGCTCTCAAAGAAAGGGGAAGACGGTGGCCACATCCATGGCCCCTAGTAATGGTTACCCGACATAGTAGAAGCAAGTGGATAAGGTCGTGGAAGAATACAGGGACATATTCTCCTCACCCACAGGGGTACCTTTACACTGTTAGGTTAAGCATTTGATGATTTGAATCCAAAAGAACCTCTATCCAATGGGTCGATATACCACCGCTCAATTCTCAAAAATTAAGAAATCAAGTAGTAGATCCAAGAATTGCTAAAAAATGGCACATCCAACCAAGTTCCTCACCCTCTGGGAGCCTGATTGTACTTGTATAGAAGAAAGATGAACCCTGGATACTCTACATTGATTATCAGACACTAAACAAAATCATTATCAGGAACAGGTATCCAATCCCATGGATTGATGACCTTTTTAACTAGCTCAAGAGGGTCAAGTATTTCAACAAGATTGAATTGTATTTTGGCTATCAATAGGTGTTAATAGAACCCACAGAAGTATGGAAGATCACCTTCATATCCAAGGAGGGCCTTTTTGAGTGGTTGTTCATGCCTTTCAGGTTGAAAAATTCCCTTGTAACTTTTATGAGGTTGATGAATGAAATCTTTCAACCCTTCACCAACTTGTTCATGGTTTTATATCTAGACGACATCCTCATATTCAGCAAGAGTTGGGAAGAAAACCTACAACACATTCGACATGTCCTTGAAACCCTACGGTAGCACAAACTATGTGCCAACTTGGAGAAATGCACATTTGGAATTGGCCAAGTCTAATACTGTGCTACATCATTGATGAGCAAGGCGTGCATGTGGATCTGACTGAGATCCAAGTCATTCGGGATTGGCTAGCCCCGACCACTCTAACAGAGCTTCAGGTTTTTTTGGGCCTTGCCAATTTTTATCAGAGATTCATATTGGGATTCTCTCATATCACTTGGCCTCTGAGTTAGGTTACCAAGGGTGGAGCGAAAGAAATTTTTTTATGTTCCGAGTCCTAATAGAAGGCACTCATTGAGTCGAAGCACCACCTATGCTTTGCACTTGTACTCACATTGATATACCTGCAACAACCATTTGAAATTGAGACAAATGCCTTTGACTGTGCTTTGGTGCAATTCTCACCCAAAAAGGGCATACGGTGGCCTATCATAATGAGACACTTTCTGATACAATTTGGAAATACCCCACCTATGATAAAATAGATTTATTCCATCATGTAGGCATGCAGACAATAAACAAATTACATTTTGGGGAAGGATACGACCATCCACACAGATCATCGACCTCTTAAGTTTATCTAGAATCAAGGGAAGTTGTAGAATGATCGACATCATAAGAGGTCTACATATCTGGAAGAATTCCACTTAAACGTTAAATACAAGAAGGGTAGCACCAATCATGTGGTCGATTGCCTTAGTCGACCCCCAATTGCAGCATTGAATACTGTTATAAACTCTTGTGGCAGTGAGACCTCTAGATGGCCACAATTGTACAAAAATGATCCAGAGTTCGCCACCACATACCAGATGCTAGTGGATAGAAAGCAAGTTCTATATTTCCACCTCCAAGATGCATTATTGTGCTACATGGGCCACATTTTTATTCCTTTAAGTGAGCCTGGTAAGATGATTTGGGAGGCACACTACAGTCAGGTTGCAGGACACTTTGGTCTGGAGAAAAATGTGGTTGTAGTACATAAGTATTTTGTTTGGCCAAAACTCTGACAAGATGTTGGAATATATATCAAATCCTGCACTTCATGTTCCATCTCCATGCCAACCATCAAGAAGCACAGCCTGTACACTCCTCTACCTACTCCCAGTGAACCCTAGGAATCCATGTCCATGGACTATCTATCAGGCTTCCATTCTACCAAGCATGGCAATGATTGTGTATTTATGGTCATGGACAAATTTTCTAAGATGGCTATATTGGCGGCTTGAAGGAAGAGTATCATATCAGAGGACACTACCAAACTCTTCTTTGAATGAGTATGGGTACATTTTGGTATCCAAAAAACCATTATATCAGATTGAGATAGTAGGTTCCCGAGCACATTTTGGTCGAGCCTCTGGACATTATTGGACACTAATCTCACCAATTTAACTGCATTCCATCCCCAGATTGATGGCCAAACAAAGGTCGTCAACAGGATGATAATGCAAATATTATGCATGTACAATTCCAAGCATCCATGAACCTAGGATGATCGCCTTCCTTATGTGCAACACAGTTATAACAAAGCTCTCTATAGCTCGACTAGTCATAGTCCTTTTCAAGTGGGGCTAGGTTTTCAACCATTGTGTCTGATTGATGTCTCCATGCCTCATGCGACTACACAGGCATAATCCACACATGTATAGTCACAGGCTATAAAGAAAATAAACTTATTGAACACATCCAACACATTTTCCAATAGGTACATGACATTTTTGATAAGTCCAATTCTAAGTACAAGCAATGACATGATCAACATCGGTTTCCATAGAAGTTTTAGGTCAACGACAAATTGTGGTTGCATTTGTAGAAAGAATGCCTTAACGGAGCCCATTGGAAACTCAAACCATTCCGATATAGACCTTACACCATCACTAAGGCTATGTGAGACAATGATTTTGAACTTAGCATTCCCCCATTCCTGGGCCTGCATCAAGTGTCTAATGTGGACCGACTTCAACGATACTTTCCACCATTACTGGACACATCAGACATTGCAGAATAACTAACGCCAATAGAGCTAAACCTATACTACATGGGACATGCCACAAATTATTGGATCACAAACAAACAAATCAAGAACACTCACTAGCAGAAGATCCAACTATATCAGGTTGTCAAAGTTAGCCAACTCCTGCACCAAGGCAAGTGGCTCACTAGGGACCAAGTTCAACAGAAGTTTCCCCATCTCATAGAGGCACTCAATGCAATGGGGAGCATTTCTTCCTAAGGGGGAGGAGTGATCCAGGTGGATATTGGTGGCCACCTACCTATTCTACTTGGACCCCCACCATTGTTTCTTTTAGTTTCCTTAATTGTAGCACATTTTACTATTTTTGGCAGTTTTTCAAGTCCTGAACTTCTGGAGCTGTTTTGAGGTCCTAAACGACATTTTTTTGGAAAACGGGTAAAAACGTAGCCCGTGGTAGGGGTTTGCAGTCAAAAGTTGTATCCTTTCCATAAATATTTCTAACGAGGTATTGTACGCATCAAACAAAGATTGTATGGAAAAGTTAGGACCTCGGGAAGTTGATGTACAAATCTACCCCAACGGGGCCCACATACTTTTGGCGCTTCATCTCCTAGGGTTAGGTTTTTGGATGTTTATGGTTTTCCATTGTTTCTCGATAATAAATAGGCCTTTGAGCCTCATTGTCACACAATTCAGAAGGAATATAGCCACCGCATCTCTTCTCAGAGATAAGCTACCATCCCCTGTGCTAGTTTATTTCCATTTTGCATGTAAATAATTTTCAGTAATTTGTTTTAATGAATTGAAGTTATGTTTTCGCTATATCCCTGTGTTCCTACTTATACTTGTATTTTATTTCATTCCTTCTGTTAAGGTCCTATATCATAGGTATCATAGTCATTTCTGTCCTACTATTCATTTGAAGTCAATTTGTAAATAATAGTCTTGGTTTCATGAGTGTTAAGTCAAAAGGGTATATTGCTAAACATGTCATCATGGAAGAGTCTTAAAGGTCATGTCATGAAAGATCGGTCATTATGAGTTAGTTATGTTGATGTCATGTCAGTTATGAGAATCAATTTTGAAGGTCAGTTATGGTCAGTTATGTCATGTCATGGTCATCATTGCAAAAACACCCTTATTCATTTCTTCACATCACCAAGTGGATTATCATGATTCCAAAGAAGGAATTAACCAAATCTGTGTTTAATTCACTCTGTGAACTGTAATCGCAATTGCTGCGAAACTGACCTGTTTACTATGAAAGTTCCCTACCTCCACCGTACTACATAATCCACCTTTGAAGATCATCATACCCTGTTTTAAGAAGATTGTAGAGCCTATACATTCAGTGATGGAGACCCTAGAAGGAAAGAAAAAGTTTAAGGGAGGAGATATAGTCAGATATGAGCCCCAAGATTTGAATCTAGTGAATGTTGATCTTGCTATTAGAGTAGCTTTTGAACAGACTAGGCTCTTTTGTGAGAAGATTCAAGGCCAAGGCCACCACTTTTAACTTACCATTTAAAGCTTGCACAAGTCAGTTTTTGGTGAAGTTTGCAAAAATACAGCAAGGACATGCTGCACATTTTACATAGTCCTTTATGTCGATGAGATGGTGCAATTTTGAGGTTTTGATTGTCCTGTGGGGTGTTATAAGGATGTCACAACACTTATATGTTTCCTCCAGCACTTTATTTTAGAAAATCTCATCATATGCTCCAAAATTTGAAGTCGTTGCGCAAGTGGCAGTTTTGCTGCGAAAGTCTGTTGTGAATTGGATTAAAAAGGGAGATAGTGGTTCAAAGGCATAGTTTCAGTTTCAAAGTTTTTTTGTCAGTTCATAAGCTTCTTAGGGATATTTCAATCCAACCCACATGCTCCAGAATTCCTGAAAGAGGTTGGATATATGCAGAGCTTGGAGCGTTGCACTTTTGCGATGTGCATTGACACAGTCACCATATTTTCATCATATCTTTTAAACCCTATTCCCATTTGCCCTAAATTTTTTACAGTAGATGCATGGGGATGAGATAAATAAACTCGATCAATTTCAGGTTTTAAAAGCTTCACGCTTTTAGAAACGAGCCACCTTCATATACAACCATTTTTGGATTTTCTCAAAATAAGTGAGTCAGATTTGGCCCAAATATTTTGTGGAGAAGCATTATGATGATATTAATCTTCTGACAAAAAATCATCTCAATGTGATTCACCGTTTAGGAGATATTAAAAAAAGACTAGTCATAGGGGAGGTACTGTGCAAGTTTGCTATGAATTTGATAACAAAAGGGAGATGGTGGTTTGAATCCAGGTTTTCAGTTTTGGGGTTTTTTTATAGGTTCATAACCTTCATAGGGACATTCCAAGATGACCCATCAGTTTCATTTTTCAGAGAAAGACCAAAAGTATGCAGAACTTGAAATGCTACGAAAGTTGTTGTGAGACTGGAAGATTCGCAGCAACTGCTACAGTTTTGACACAGTCCTCATTTTGATTTGTAAATTCAAGTTTTTGGGCTCCAAAATTTGTTTTGATCATGTTTTTAGGTGTCATAGATCCTTAGGATGGTATGGTTAATGGTTTTTTATGAATATTCCAACTTTGATGATGTATCAAGCTAAAAACTACAGTAGGTAATTAGTTCCTATTTTTTAGCAAAGTAGGTGATAGTTCAATGTATCTAGATGATGAATGGTTTTCCTTTGAGGAATTCAACCCTGCTAGGTAGCAGTGGAATATATTTGATGTATATATATATATATATATATATATATATATACATATAGATATATATATATATATATATATATACATACATACATACATACATATATATATCTATGTATGTATATATATGTAAAAAAATAAGAAAAAAGGTTATGTTGGTCAGTGTGAAGAAGCAAGGCTGCTAATTTGTATTTTGTGTCAATTTCTCTAGTGAATAGAAGAAGGCATAAGGAGTTGGACAAGGATTCTTGTGTTAGACCTTTGCTGGTATGTTGTCCTCTATGCTATCAGTTTTACCTTATGGTTCCACAGTTTAAAATATGTCTTCATGTTTTAGCTTAAGAGTATCTATTGCATAATTCATTGTTGTGCTTTGCTTTATATAAGTTGAACATTTTATGTGACTTTTTCCTCTTAATGGAAATTCAAATTCATATGTGACTTGATGCTTTGATTTTAATCCTCATGATTTTGCACTCACCCTCCCTACAATGAAATCAAGTTATATTATCAGCAAAACTGCCTATCCTGCCCCTAACTAAATCACCTTCGTTATCCCTATTCACTTGAAATCATTAGTTCAAATTGGTTCTATGTTGAGTGGGTCTTTCTTATCTTACCTGCCTTCAAAACCATAGATCAAATCTTCTCTTTTGATCCTCATAACCACCCTAAGATAAAAAAGATTCAGTCTTCAGGTTGACTGAGAAAACGCTAGTGAGAGAGCCCTTTCCAAAGCTGGTAGAGATGGATCCTAGCCTAAAAGTGGTATGAGGTTACCATTGCAATCTTTTCTCATCCTAAAAGAAATTACAGAGTGCTAACACCTTCATAAAATCTAGATCAAACATCTACATTCGGAGTCAGATATTATAACTAAAATTGAACCCTGCCTTGATTTTACTCTTGAGATTTTTAAGCTTTTCATTACATTCTTGATCTCCTTCGAAATCAATTGTGTGCGCATAGCTTCTGCGAATTCTACATGAAAAATTTTAGTAATCTTAAGAAATTTAATTAATTTACATAGTGATCCCATTATAAAAAATTGTACTAAGTTCATATGACCCATGGTCTTCCAATGAACCTATCAAATGGCTTCAATTCATTTCATTCAATGGTTATAATCTAAGATCGAATGACGACTCAAGGGAGTCTTATCACTACTTTTCTCATCCAACATGATTCGATAATTGAGAATGTTTTGATTAGAGAGTTGATGTGTGGTATTAGATGGAAATATAGGGGAATTTTAACGAGACCCTCACCATCCGATACAATCCAATGACTAATGACATTTCAATCCAATGACTATTAAGACATCAAATGGTAGATTGGGGCCTCGTTTAGGTTCCTCTTGCAATCTGATGAGATCGAACGGTTGAAATCCAAAGATTTCAATGACGTGTACACTGTCTCCAATGATGGTTTGTACAAAAGATAAAGACCATGACAAGATCCAATAGTTTTGGTGATTTATTTAGTATGAATCTGACAACTCAAATTTAATTAAAGATCTTTCATTTCAATTTAAGACTTAATAATTGTCAGATGGGATCTCATATTGTGGAGTTAACACATAGTACACCAACCTTTAATAAATAAACAATGCAACTTAAACACTCATTTAGCCTCTACGCAATTGTTGCAGTCGAGTTACCACCATAGCTTGCTATATTTCAAAATTTTGATGAAGAATCAACGAAATTGGGTCACAAGTAAGTTCCTAAAGCTACACCATTAAAATGTATTATCATTTTGTAGTCATGTCCTCCAACTTCTAGGACTAAAAATGGCTCTCAACCATTAAGATTAATATTTTGTTAATGCTTTAACTCAAATCCGAGACACCCATGTTGAGAATACAGACATATTTACTCTGAGGAAAAAATTAGAGCATGGTGTTTAGCATTTCAAGTCAAACGAACATCTATTAGAACCAAATTCTCTACTGGCTATGCAATTTGAACTGGACACCATCTCACTATTGGAAACAAATTTTGACCACTCTACTAACAATATTGTTTGTCCCTCCAATGGCCAAGTTTTCTTGGAAATATTTGAGAAATATTTAGCCAAGACGTTAAAATTACATCTCGTGGGAAAAATTGGCACTGATAAAGAATTAGCTGAGGAATTTATTGTGTGCACCAAAAATGAGAAATTCAAGCTTCTGAGGCGTCAAAATTTTAATTTCCTATATCAACTAAAATACTCAAGCCTTTGTATCAAACTATGACCTCTTTTTTGGCTATCGTTTAGGGTGTAATGATGAGTCCAAGGTGGATGAGGTCGTGTTTGTGTGTTTGAAAGAAATAATGGTAAATCCTTAGGAGATCAAGATCAAGGCTCACAGCATTATCATAGACTTCAATACAACTTCCTCCTTACAACTCTTTAAGCATTGCTCATACTTGATAAATCTAATCCTATTTAATTACCCTAATTATTTTACAAGTATAAAATTATTAGAGGCAATGAATGATAAAAGAGGGGAAGAGAAGGAAATTGTTGGATGGATCGAAATGTTATACCATGGAAGAATACCAAGGGGTTATGCCCAAATACGTAGATAATTTTTCTTATTACCTTCAAATTAAATTGTTAAGAAATATCCTTCACAGGATATCAAAATACTTCAAAAGAGTTTTGTGATTAACCAAAGAAAACAATATAGGTGACTTGTACCTTTTCAGTAGTTACTACTATGTTATTTGAATTTATGGCTTTGAAGGAGAGCCCTATTACCTCCCTAAATTTATTACTACCCAACTTTTTGCATTAGAGGTTGCAAGGTAAAGAATGCATGTCAATGACTTCCACTTCATTTCAAAAATTTAAAAAGCACTAATTGTCACACCTTTTGAAATGTTCGCTAGAATAATCAAACATAAGTATGCACTACAAATTATTGAAAGAGAATTAATGTCCTTTGGATTAGAAAGGGAATGACATTTGAGATATGATCCTTTACACATACTAATAGATTCAAGAAAACAAGTAGGTTTGTTAGTATATTCTCATGAGCCTAAACCTAAGATAGAATAATGGGCTAATATTGATCCTTTTCTCTGAAGTGATGAAGGTCCAGTTGATATGAAAGTGTCAGAAAAACATATGAGTGAACCATTGCAATCAGGAGCAAGCTTGGTTGAAGGTAATACACCTCAAGAAATTCAAGAGACAAGTCAGGTTACTAATAACATGACAAGTACTTGGGAGAACAACCTTCAGGTGAGTTTATTGAATAGAAAAGTAGATGAAGGAAATCTTGATGAAGCATAACACTCCGTGAAGGAAAATACTAACGATAATGATGAAGTCTCTATCTTTTAGAAGGCTAGTGAAGGTTATCAAAGCAAGTACATGATGTACTTGAGGAAATAAATCCAAAGGATTCTAGAAAATAAGAATTAGCAATTTCCAATAGTGTCATTAGAGAGAACCCCACAAGCGTTAAAGGAAAATAATTAACAACAATTACTGGAGAAGCACTTATTACAGATGATATTGTTGTTCGAGAGATGAATTCATATACAAGTCCTAAGTTTATATCCACATGTAAATTCAACTAAAATATGTTCAATTGACCATTGTCTAGCTAGATATTGATGTTTTAACATGGTTGATTAGTTCTAGAGAAACTTCCATCAGCCTTAGTTTGACTAAGGTTATTAGCACATACATGGTTGAATGACATAAACAAACTGGTGAGGTGGTGGAAAAAAGGTTGTTGGAATCAAATGCAAGCAAGAAAAAGTTGCAAACCATCTTGATTAGAGTTGAATCAATGTTAAAAAACATTAAGGTGGTGATTAAAACCAAAGTGAACAAGATTAAGGAATAGGAGGATACAATAATCAACCAGTCAGACTTTCCTAAGAATGGAATTGTCACCAAGAAATCGTTGGAATATAAAGACAAACAAATAAGAAATTTGAATTTTTCCCTAAGGACCTGTTGATGCCTCGAAAATCGTTGCATCAACAATGGGGGATAACCACCTGGTCCAGACCTTAAAGCAGCTCCTTTTCCGTTTGGTGTGGTGACTCCCACTGGTTTAACTAGGTCCAGTTACCTTCTCCCTATAGCTATTGGTTTATGATATATCTTTCACTACCAATAGTCAGGGATATCAGATCACTTCGTCTTGCTGATCAGGCAAGAGAATGACCCTTAAGCTGATTTGGGTTCAGCCAAGCCACAACTAAAGTTTTGCCTCCTTGAGGAGAGGACTTAAAAGAATGTAGAATTTACTCTAAATGCAAGCTTATTCTATAATGCAAGCAAAAGAAACTAATCTAAATCCTATCTTAATTAGGCAGATATAGATCTAACCCAACTAAGAGCAAGATAATTAAAATATTGGGATTTAAATATGTCTTGTTTATAATGAATATCATGTTAATGAAGTAGTTCAATTAACTAATATTATGGTTACCAAAACACATCCTATTAAGACCTTATAACTTGAAATAATAAACCAACAACATTCCAGGAAGTAGTTCTCAAAAATGATATTGATTATCAAATCAATAAATCCAATAATTGAATAATGATATGTGGAAATAGTTCATAACACATTACCATTCAACAAATCAGTTTTATAAGACAAATTTCTGAGTAAATAGTTACTCAAAAATCAGATTTTAATTCATAAGAACAGAGATACCTAATAACAATATTGAGACAAATTACCCATGTTGACAATAGTGCACAAACATGAATAAAATGAGACATTCATGTTACCATAAAAATGAAACTGATATTTGAAACAGTAGTATTAAAAATACCAATTTATTGCATCCATTTCTTTGATCTTGGTCTTCAATAGTTCCTTACATTGCTTGAACTTCTGTCTTCAAAACTAGAGCCACAATAGTGCAAACTCTGCCCCTCATACATAATTCAAGATACAAAGGAAAAATCCTCAATAATCCCCAGATCTGAGATTTTCTCTCCTCTCTCCTAGAACTCTAAATTCCTATTACAGTAGTGCTTTTAGAAGTCTAGAATTGCAGAGGAGAGCAGCCCTTATTCCATTTTGCAATCTATTACTTATACTATTTGTGAAGGAATTCTTGAGAGAAGAGTTTGTTGAAGAGAAATCTGTTAAATCCAATTTTACTTGCTCAAAATCCTGATCTTCAATTGCTGGAGCATTCTCATTGATTGATATCTTTTTCTCCATATTTATTCCACTGTTTTCCTGCAAAAAGAAATCAAAATAAATTAAAATGCAATAATAAAATCAACATGGCATTGCTGGCATTTAAATCAAATCCAATCAAATTATATTTAAATAAATAATTGAAAATAAAATATAAACCTTCTCTTTATGCCTGGGATGGTTTAATTGGCCAGAGATATGATTAACCAATGGATCTGCAATTAGAAGAGGTTTTGGACAAATGAAAATGAAGAAAATAACTTAGAAAATTGATTTTGTTTTCAAAATTCGGAGCTTGATCTTCTGCCTGATTTTTGACCCAATAAATGATTAAATCTGTTAGTGAAACCTCCTAAAAAATGTTCTCCTTGATTTTCTCTTTCCAATGAGCCGTCCCGGGCCTCATTTGGCCAAGTAAAATTCATTCTATGAGCTTCAAAAGTTGATGAGTCAAATCTGACATGAATCTGGAAATTCTGTTGCTGGGCTAAAAATATTAAAATTCTTATTAAAATTAAATCCTAAATTAGAATTCTAATTAATTGTTAATTATAAACTAAACTAATTATTAATAAACTATTTATTAATTTAACTAACTGATATCTAATTAACTATTTATAAACAAATTTAATCTAATTAAAAAAACTAATTAATATTAATCTACATGATATTTAAATTTAAATCAATCAAATTAATTAAATGTTATAAATTAATTAATCTGATTAATTTAAAATTCATTAATTAAATAATATATATTAATTAATTTACAATATTAAATAATTACAATATATTATATTATAACTTAAACTAATATATACCAACCTAACTTATTTTTTACACTTCACTCATACGTATGAGTGATTTCAAAAAACAAATACCAAACCTTTTAATGAAACTTAGAGTTAAAGCATCATGTCCTATCACATCGGCAAATCGGGGAATATGGTGTCAGGCTTTTATTACAATGCAATACAAAATCCCCGATCCGATATCACATCGGGGGTATGATGTGTATCGGGACTTTTATTACAATGCAATACAAAATCCCCGATCCGATATCGCATCGGGGTATGATGTGTATCGGGACTTTTTAAAATGTGTTCCGAATAAAACTTCCGATCCGATTAAAATTTATTTTATTTATTAATTTTTTTATATATTAAATTTTAATTTAATTAAATTAATTATATATTAATTAAATTAAGATTTAATATTATTTTTTGTTTTGATTTTATTTTAATTAAATTTAGTTAAGTTGTGAAATTATTTAAACTACAGCCACTTGAATGTTTGGGTTTTCGAGATTAGGATTTGATTTGGAAATTGGAGTGAATTTCTTAAAAATCCTGATAATTAATGATTTGGCCGCATAACTAAAAATGGAAAAATGTTAGTAAAAAATCGCTATGGGTTAATATTTAAAATGAATGCGTTATTGAACTAATTTATTTACAAAATGCAATATTGTAGATTTTATGCATTTTTAACCGAGGCTACATAAATAATCAGACTTTCAAAGGAGTGTCATTTTCAAACCAGTTGACCAAATGAGGCGAAACAAGCGTCAATGGGAAGCTTATAAAAAATCGATTCTAATAAAGCAATCAAAACAAGAATCCAAAGAAAACGAAAAATTAACAAAAGCGTAGGACAATCAACTAAATAAAAATCCAAAAAGGTGTTTAGCCAAAAATTTTATAGAAAGGGTCCCATTATTTGAGTTGAGCAAGTCAAAAATGGGGGGTTGTGTTTTTACCACAACAATGGCGACACACGGGAAAAGAACCAGTTATCTCTCTTTGATATGAATGAGATTTTCCTAAAATTAAAGTAAAAATAATTAAAGAAGAGAAAATTATTTTTGGAATACTTGACCAGGTTCATTAATCTGAATAAAAGCAAGAATCATCTAACTGTAATTTTTCTTAAAACTTCTCATAAATTAAAATATTTCAAAACTCTATATCAGTTCTTAATTAGTTGTATAGATAAAGCAGGGGTCACTTTACAGCTTAGCTTTCAAAATATACTCGTTTGTCACAAGTAGAGCCACTGCTGCCAGCAAACATCTATAGCCTCGACAGTGTTACCTTTTAATCATCAATGATTCAGAATCCCATCTCTTTAAGAATTATTGACCTAGAGATAAATCCATTTATATATGTATTACTTTTTTTTTTTTTTTAGTTCTTAAAATTCATTGTCCTGGTTTGGTAGCCAGATAGTTGACAATGCCATTCACTGGTTATAATTGGACTAAACAAGCTGGCTCGTGATGAGACCCCTTGTCTTATAATTGTTTGCAATCATAAGCCATTACCCTGGTTTGTTTAGCAGTGTTGGTAATGTCAGCCTATTTTTCCCCTATGATCATGGTAAGCAGGCTCATGATGAGACCTCTTATCTTTTAAGTTTAAATATATTTCTGGATTATACTCTAGAAAAATAAGACTCTTTGGGACAGGGAGAATCATTGACTCCTTAAGAGTTAAGAATGACAATTTCAGAGTTAAAGGTGTTTTGCTGTAAAGTGTCTTTACTTGGTTAAAAATAACTTTTCTTGACTGATAATAGAACTCTGAAAGATCCTAATGAAATTTTGAAATCTCAAAATGATTACAATTTGATGAGAAAGAAATTTCCAGATTCTATAATACTTTGCCAACTTCTCTTGATTGATAATCTCTTCCTTAAATATGTCTACTTTTATAATAAGAAAATTAAACATTACTAAGAGATTCAAGAAAAAGCTAATAGGTGACTATTAACTATCCTTCTCTACGTATCCTGACCATTGTTAGGTAACAAATAGGCCTTCCATATAAATAATGGCAAAGTCACCAAAATCGAAACTGAAATCCGAAGGAAAAGAATTTTTATACTAAAATGAGAAAAGAAATCAGCAAACAAAAATAAAAACGATGAAGTCTCTAAAAATGGAAAGGAAAATCCAAGTTTCGCAAAATAAACTCAAACAAGAATGTTTATACCAATGTCTCAACAATAAGAAGAGAAAGAAAATAATCGTGTAATCAATCATTTTCAGGTCGAGATTGGGTAAATCATACCTTGCAGGGTTGTGAGTGTTTTAGGCTTTTTGAATAGCAGCGATGATAAAATTCAACCACAATGAAAACCTTTCTGTCTTATATTATTCTTCTTGTTTCAAAACATCATCTTAATCATTTTTTAAATAACAGGAATGCTCAAAGAAACAAACTAAAGGTTTAGAAATTCCCTGGTGTAGCTATTTCGATGAAGACTATCGCTGCTTCTTGAAATTAAGCCAGGAGAAGAGTATGGACTTCGAAAATATGATCTGGCGGAGGATTGGAAACTTCAAATGGAGAACTGCAAAACAGATTTTTTATATCAGAAAAACAAAACTGAAAGTAAAGTAACGAATTAATGAAAGTGGGTATATGAATCTTACCATTGGATAATTGCTTTTGATCTTACCTGAAAGGTATCAGTTTCTCCAAACTAGCTGACTTCTTATTTTAATTAACATTAAAAACATGAAGAAGTCAAACTAACCAAAATCATATAACCCAAAATCATCATTTATTTTACTTACACTAGTGTAAGCAGTAAATGTAAAAATAGAATGCTTAGTGCTCAGGGGAGTTGAAATTAAAACAAATACATCAAAAATGAGAATAAGAATTTGCAGTAATGATTGTTTCTCAAAATATTATAAGTTTCATATAAATTCCATGATTTTATAAATTGTCCAGAATCGAGACCAAATCCAATATAATAAAATTTAAATATGAAGATAGAGAGGTCTTGAATTCCATTTTTAATTGTGGAATTATATATATAAAACTAAAATGTATGAGAAATTGAAATGATTTTTGTATGCTGCAATTTTGTCAACAATTGCTTTTTTCCCATAGTAGTTTCCCAAGCTTGCTTTTAAAATAACATATCGCTGTATCGGATGATTCACATAACATGTTTCTTCACCATGCTTCAATTTTAATTTGCAAGACTTCACTTTTGTTGCTATGCCATATATCGATTAAATGTTAATGGCTCAAAGGCATGCATTGGAAGTTATCGCATCGGAGATTGCAATGGCAAATTGCCGATAAGAACATGTGCAATGAAATGAAGCGATCACATCATTAAAGAAATATTATATCGGGGATCGGAGAATATTTACATTGCACTTCCCGTATCGCAAAACGCACATCGTAGATTCAAAGAAATGACATGAGCATAAAAAAAAGTGATGAAATGATTGCACTATCGGCGATGCGATGGATGACGTAGCTAATCGGCAATCGGCAAACTTTGGGTACCTGATGTAACACAATGTATTTTTTGCGATGCCGATATGCGATGAAGAGCGGACCCGAGACATCGGCCCTTTTAAAATTATGCCCTTACTTTTATTGCGATTGAACGGACGCGATATTTTTTAATGATTTTGATTTGAATTTTATATTAGGTCCGCGATTATGTGTTCATCGCAATATTGGTAAAGCCGATTATTAGTGATTCACAATAATGGAAGTATTATTTAACTGCAAAGCTCTGACATGCGAAATGCGATATGGCATATGAGTAAGATAATACATCAGAGGTATTTTATGAACAAAAAGAAATGCTAAGAACTACTTCCGATGAAAACTTATGATGCGAATGGTCTTATGATATTCTTTGAAATTTCAATTGGGTTTTCTAAGTGAATAAAAGCAAAGTTAAAAAATGCTTAAATTCAAATGAATCAAAAGTAAAATTTCCATGCACCTGCTGCAAATTTGAAATGGGTTTACTGCTTACTTCAAGTTTTTGAAAACAAATGAAAACCTGTAAATAAAACAGAACACAAATAAAAAATAAACTAAGGAAAAGAGAAACTAATAAGAGATGAGAACGAACTTGCAAATGCATACCTGGAAGGAAATTGTCTGCAAATTTTACCTTATGAATCTTCAAATTCTTCCTTTGATTTATCAAAATTTCGACTTTGTTCAAAATCATCTCATCATTTATTCTAAATCTAAGTGTGCAATCAGCATCAATAAAATCTGTTTATTCATGTTCAGGAAATATAAAATTTACCAGAAATAAATATAAAAATAGGCTCCCCTTTTAAATTGAAACAACAATTTATTATCTCTGCTTATTCTGAATAACTTGAGAAGAATCTGTATTGTTATAGCGACTATTTAATAATGTCTTTAGTAAATAAATATGATGCGTATTGCAACATCGAATAATCAACTAAATATCAGAATGGGATAAAGCCACTAATTGTGAAAAAATATCAAAACAGATTTGAATATGTGCACTCGGCAAAATAGACATCCTGAAGGTCAGCTTTAGCAAATTCCGAGGAAGATAATATGAACTTCATATGATTATCGTGAAAGGTTAGATTAACTAATAATGATTGAATTAGAATTAAGCTTTTCATAGACAGTCAATACATTTCATGGGATGATGAGATAATGAAGCTTTTATATCCTCAAATCCTTACCATATAAATTTCAAAAGAAAATCTTAGAAGGAAATCCCGAAATGAAGAAAAGTGGCTTTGAGGCAATCGATACCAAGTGCTACTTTAATTGAATTTAATCAAGAGATTATTCAAAATAGGCAGAGTAGAGGTATTGCTGTAAGAAATTAGAAAAAGGAAAACAATAATTAAAATTTTCTGATAAAGAGAAAATGTTTCAGTGAACATGCATGAGAAGGCTGATTGCTTTGTTTTATTTTTTAATCTACAAAACTGTTAAAACAAATTAACTATACAAAACAAACTAACTAAATTAATTCTACTCCTATTCTAACCATATACATGAAAATGACTAGGTATAGTCATATTTCCAGTGTAGCCATTTTCTCATTTTAATTGCTGCATGTATGTACAGTTCAAATGTTAGTAATAAACATACAAATCTAACTAAACTGAGGAAAATAAATATAAAATCAGAATGTACAGTTATTGTTAGCAACTTAATTAAAATCTCTTTCTCTTGAAATTTGCTTTCCAATTCAATACCAATTGGATCACAAAAATCTGGATGGATTTCCATTAATGATTGGGAAACGTTCAAAAGAGGAGATGACAAGCCGAATTGTGGATATGAGTTTTCAAATTCAAAGGCCTGGAAAAAATTGTTAGTGTTATGTACAAATGTTAAGCTATTAACAATTTCCTTTGAGAGAAAAATTTCCAAATATTTTTCAAATGAATTAATGAAAAATGGATGGAAATCTTTCAAATGAAAAGGAAAATTATTAATTGAATTGAATTGCTGGCCAGATTGCAAAAATATATTCTCTTGTTGACATTACCTTTGAAAAAATAGAAGCTTTTGATGAAACATTAGCATTGATTGAAATTGAAATATTGATATCTTTTGATGCTCATGATTATAATATGAAACTTCAATTTCCCAATCGGGCAATGCATCAATTGAGTGTTTGATAGTAAGGTGTTCAATATGCCAGCGAAAAGTGTGAAAATTTTGCAAAATAAAATCAGAAAATAAATCTAAATTTAAACAAAATAACTGTGAAAGAAAAACTAAAATGAAATCACTATTTGTACAACTAATGTTACAGCACAATTGAGATTGTTTTGAAATAATTTCTCTTTCACAAGGATTGGCTAGAATTATGAAATTTGGGTAATTTCGAATTCCAACTTGTGAAATAGAAAACGAACTATGATTATGAATAGAAATGGGAGTTTGATCCTCATATGAATCATAAATTGGAATGTTTTCTTGAATGGTGAAATCATGAAGATAATTTGCTGCTCTAAAATGAGGATTAGTTGGGATAATTCCTAAATTGAAGCGTTCCTCATCCTCAGATGTTATTTGAATTTTATCATGAGGATTCTCTTGAAAAGAATAGAAATCAACATCCTCAATGTCAGAGTAATCATCATAAATGACCTCACAAGATTGTTTGGAGTTCCCTTCGATTTCATCCAATATACCAAAACAAGGAAGAACAAAAATCTCATGTTCATTAGTGGCAAAAGAATGATCAATTATTGTTTCTTTATCTTGATAAAATTTAATGGTAATTCATTTAAATCATCCTCTTTAATTTCTGAAATATCATTAATATCAAGAGGAAAAATATTACCATCATTAAAAATATCCGGATAAAGGGAAAAATGTGAACTTGAAACAATGCATTTAAAACTCTCTGTTTGATAACTCTTGTGCATTATGCTCATTGTAAATTTCAGATTGCAGATCATTCCTTTGCGTACGTATGCTTTCTTGAAGAACGCTACTTTGCTGCTCTGATTTTGGCATTTGCTCATCATGGAGAAATTCAGAAATTTGTACAACAGTTTGCATTTTGATTGCTGGTTGTATTCGCTGATTTGCGATTTGATTATCCGAATTTACTTCAAATTAGCTTTCAGATTTCAAGGCGGCTTTTTCTCCAAAATTGTTGTTGTTGTCTTCTTGCATTTGAATGGAAATATTTTCCAAGCTTTGTGAAACCACTTCATCACCATTTATTTGCACATCCAAATTGGGATGCTCATTTATATTGGAAGGGAATGGAACAAAGCTTGAATTAATTTCATATGGATTGGGAATGGGTGGAAGAGAAAAAATATATTCAAACCAATCTAATGATTCTTCTTCCGTAGGTTTATCTTCGTCTTTAAATCTTAAACAATTCAAGTAAAATTGAATATTAAAATCATTAACAGACTCATGTTCAAACCTACTTAGATATTCAATTTCTCCACATACCTGTTCATAATCATAGTTGTTGAATTTACAAATGAAACTTGTAACAAATTGATCCCAGCTGTGGATTGAAGCAACTGGAAGATTTCTACACCAGCTTCTGGCTTTTGCCGCAAATGTAAGAGTAAAAATTCTACATAAGATGCCTTCATCGATTCCTTGAAAATCATAATTTGAAATGTTTTGAATAAATTGAAAGACATGGTTAAAAGCAGAAGAATTTCTCTTACCATTGAACTTTACCTGAGACAAGAGTCTTACCACTTCGGGTGGAGTATTGGAAGATGCCCGTCCATGGATACAACTCCAAATTGGAAGTTTAAGAGGAGCCATCACAATAAATAAAATATTAAAATTGAAAAGACTCCAATAGACAAAAAGTATCAGGTCCTCCTTCTAGCGCCAAAAATGTTGATGCCTCGAAAATTGTTGCATCAACAATGGGGGATAACCACCCGGTCCGGACCTTAAAGCAGCTCCTTTTCCGTTTGGTGTGGTGGCTCCCACTGGTTTAACTAGGTCCAGTTACCTTCTCCCTATAGTTATTGGTTTATGATATATCTTTTACTACCAATAGTTAGGGATATCAGATCACTTCGTCTTGCTGATCAGGCAAGAGAATGACCCTTAAGCTGATTTGGGTTCAGCCAGGCCACAACTAAAGTTTTGCCTCCTTGAGGAGAGGACTTAAAAGAATGTAGAATTTACTCTAAATGCAAGCTTATTTTATAGTGCAAGCAAAATAAACTAATCTAAATCCTATCTTAATTAGGCAGATATAGATCTAACCCAACTAAGAGCAAGATAATAAAGTATTGGGATTTAAATATGTCTTGTTTATAAGGAATATCAAGTTAATGAAGTAGTTCAATTAACTAATATTATGGTTACCAAAACACATCCTATTAAGACCTTATAACTTGAAATAATAAACCAACAACATTCCAGGAAGTAGTTCTCAAAAATGATATTGATTATCAAATCAATAAATCCAATAATTGAATAATAATATGTGGAAATAGTTCACAACACATTACCATTCAACAAATCAGTTTTATAAGACAAATTTCTGAGTAAATAGTTACTCAAAAATCAGATTTTAATTCATAAGAACAGAGATACCTAATAACAATATTGAGACAAATTACCCATGTTGACAATAGTGCACAAACATGAATAAAATGAGACATTCATGTTACCATAAAAATGAAACTGATATTTGAAACAGTAGTATTAAAAATATCAATTTATTGCATCCATTTCTCTGATCTTGGTCTTCAACAGTCCTTTACATTGCTTGAACTTCTGTCTTGAAAACTAGAGCCACAATAGTGCAAACTCTGCCCCTCATACATAATTCAAGATACAAAGAAAAAATCCTCAATAATCCCCAGATCTGAGATTTTCTCTCCTCTTTCCTACAACTCTAAATTCCTATTACAGTAGTGCTTTTAGAAGTCTAGAATTGTAGAGGAGAGCAGCCCTGATTCCATTTTGCAATCTATTACTTATACTATTTGTGAAGGAATTCTTCAGAGAAGAGTTTGTTGAAGAGAAATCTGTTAAATCCAATTTTACTTGCTCAAAATCCTGATCTTCAATTGCTGGAGCATTCTCATTGATTGAGATCTTTTTCTCCATATTTCTTCCACTGTTTTCCTGCAAAAAGAAATCAAAATAAATTAAAATGCAACAATAAAATCAACATGGCATTGCTGGCATTTAAATCAAATCCAATCAAATTCTATTTAAATAAATAATTGAAAATAAAATATAAACTTTCTCTTGATGCCTGGGATGGTTTAATTGGCCAGAGATATGATTAACCAATGGATCTGCAATTAGAAGAGGTTTTGGACAAATGAAAATGAAGAAAATAACTCAGAAAATTGATTTTGTTTTCAAAATTCGGAGCTTGATCTTCTGCCTGATTTTTGACCCAATAAATGATTAAATCTGTTAGTGAAACCTCCTCAAAAATGTTCTCCTTGATTTTCTCTTTCCAATGAGCCATCATGGGCCTCATTTGGCCAAGTAAAACTCATTTTATGAGCTTCCAAAGTTGATGAGTCAAATCTGACATGAATCTGGAAATTCTGTTGCTGGGCTAAAAAAAATATCAAAATTCTTATTAAAATTAAATCCTAAATTAGAATTCTAATTAATTCTAAATTAATTGTTAATTATAAACTAAACTAATTATTAATAAACTATTTATTAATTTAACTAACTGATATCTAATTAACTATTTATAAACAAATTTAATCTAATTAAAAAAACTAATTAATATTAATCTAAATGATATTTAAATTTAAATCAATCAAATTAATTAAATGTTATAAATTAATCAATCTGATTAATTTAAAATTCATTAATTAAATAATATATATTAATTAATTTACAATATTAAATAATTACTTTAATATATTATATTATAACTTAAATTAATATATACCAACCTAACTTATTTTTTACACTTCACTCATACGTATGAGTGATTTCAAAAAACAAATACCAAACCTTTTAATGAAACTTAGAGTTAAAGCATCATGTCCTATCGCATCGGCAAATCGGGGAATATGGTGTCGGGCTTTTATTACAATGCAATACAAAATCCCCGATCCGATATCGCATCGGGGGTATGATGTGTATCGGGACTTTTATTACAATGCAATACAAAATCCCCGATCCGATATCGCATCGGGGTATGATGTGTATAGGGACTTTTTAAAATGTGTTCCGAATAAAACTTCCGATCCGATTAAAATTTATTTTATTTATTAATTTTTTTATATATTAAATTTTAATTTAATTAAATTTAATTAAATTAATATTTAATATTTTTTTTTTGTTTTGATTTTATTTTAATCAAATTTAGTTAAGTTGTGAAATTATTTAAACTACAGCCACTTGAATGTTTGGGTTTTCGAGATTAAGATTTGATTTGGAAATTGGAGTGAATTTCTTAAAAATCCTGATAATTAATGATTTGGCCGCATAACTAAAAATGGAAAAATGTTAGTAAAAACTCGCTATGGGTTAATATTTAAAATGAATGCGTTATTGAACTAATTTATTTACAAAATGCAATATTGTAGATTTTATGCATTTTTAACCGAGGCTACATAAATAATCAGACTTTCAAAGGAGTGTCATTTTCAAACCAGTTGACCAAATGAGGCGAAACAAGCGTCAATGGGAAACTTATAAAAAATCGATTCTAATAAAGCAATCAAAACAAGAATCCAAAGAAAACGAAAAATTAACAAAAGCGTAGGGCAATCAACTAAATAAAAATCCAAAAAGGTGTTTAGCCAAAATTTTTATAGAAAGGGTCCCCATTATTTGAGTTGAGCAAGTCAAAAATGGGGGGTTGTGTTTTCACCACAACAGGACCAATGATTATGATATAAAAAAATTAGTTGAGACATTTCAACAAAAGGAAGATAAATAAAAAATATTACAGGTGTTGCAAAGATCACTGAACCTGAGAGAATTTGAACTGAAAGATCTAAGGGAAAAATTTGATAAGTTGGTTAAAGAATTTGATGAAAATAAAAAGGTGCATATCAACAAACTAGAAGAGTATAAAACTATTATTAACAAAGTCCTTAGGAAGGACACGCCATTAAGATCATTAAACACGAAGAGAAATAAAAGAATAACAACAGGAGAAGGAGCAACCAGAACATGGATGGGCACGTCAGATCAACTTAAAGGACAAAAGCATTAAGGAACTACAATCCATATCGAAAATAAAGGATGAGGAAATACAATCCTTTCATAAATATATACAAGACACCACTGTAGGAAAATATACTATGATTGAAGTAAGAACAAAATTTGGGAAATGATTAATGAGAAGATTCTTAAAGTTATGCCTTCTGTCAATCTCTTATTTGACTGCAAGAAAGTGGAAATAGCTAATGTAAATATTGAGATTAAAAATATCAGCCCTCTACTTGAAGAAATAATAAAAGAAGTAGATTGAATCATTGATTGTCTCAATTTGTTAAAGGAAGAAATTATTGAAGTCCTAGGGCTACCTATTTGAGATGATTGTATTTTGATTGTTTCATCAATTAAGGAAAGAAAAGATTCATTCAAGAAATGAACAAGGAAATTAGCAGGGAAAGGAAGGTTATTGTTGGATTTAAGGCATAATGGAGTTATATCCAAAGTTTTGGTATTCCTTCCTTTTGGGAAGATTCATGCTATCTAATTAGAGAACAACAATTTTGAGACAATATGAAAATCACACAAGAAAATCTGAGATGTTTACCTACTGCTGGAGAAGAGGAATTTTCTAGGAAATTACTAGTGAATTCTCTCTTTAGAGAATTTGATGTTCTAGCACTCCTTGTTATAGCATCATTCAACACTCCTGTAGCTATGATGCTCTGAAATGGCCTTGGGTGGCCCTTTCCCATTCAGAATTGATCATTTACTAAAAAATAATATTTTGAATTCCATATGCGAATCTGCCCTTTAAAAAGTGCTTACACACGCGAGTATCATAATACAGAACCCACGTATATTTTTTAACACATGAAAAAATAAAATAATATCCTATTTCTCAGGCGGGGTTTACAGGTTTCACAGAAACCGCACCTACAAGAGCTCGTGGCCTAACTGAATCAACTGATTTCTGGTCATATTTATACACCTCATCCGAAGGCCTAATCAGAGAGGGAGATAGAATATCGACATTATAATAATTTTGTCCCCAGATCAAGTCTGGTTTTCCATGTTCCTCCTACACTCCTAGTCACAGGAAACCCTTGTTTCCTTGCAGAGATGCTCATTTTCTATTATATGGAAACCTTTTGAACATGATTGAGAGGTGATCTTTGAGGCTTGGGATGGACAGATCCAGAGGAAGGTTTCATTGGTTCCGTGGTCGGATCAGTTTGTATCTTTCCACTACTATTTGTTGTTGTCAATAAAGAATCTCTGTCTTGTTCCTGATATGTTATGATCTCACGTTTTTATGATTCATGTCTAATATGTCATGATTTATATGTTTATGCTTGATTATCTAGCATGTTTATTATGCACATACTTTGAATTAATTGTTATGTATATTCTTCTCTGAACTGTTTTGCAAGTATCATCACTTTGGAGGAAGTAGACGGTTTGGACCCTATGGGATAGAAATAAAATGTAGGACCTAGGGTACTCTTCTCAAACCCAACTTTAGTAGTTTACATAAATTTCTTGCTTGAATGTATGCTTCTTTTTGATAAATTACCTTCGATATGTTGAGGTTGTCAAACCTTACCTTAGGGAAGTTTTTCCTGCCAACAGAAATGGTGAATCCACTGGGGAATATACTCTCATATCTTCAAGAAGGGCTATTGTTTCCTTGACTAGGTTTCTCTTTCTTGTTTCTTTATTTTTCTAGTATTATTGAATCACATGCAATCTAGGCAATCAGCCTGATCTTTTGGATCAGGGCTATGTTTTTTTATTTTTCCTTGATTTTCTGCATGTGTGTGTTTTTTATTTTATACATAAGCATACACACGTGTTTTCTTCCAAATAAACTCACGTATACGCTTGTTTCTTCAGAACAATCATGTGTACATGCAACTCTCCCAATACAAAGTTGCGTATATTTGGGAAAATTTGAATATTTTCAAAATTTTGCCTTCAGTTGGGGGAATCTGAAGTCATTTGTAGTCTAGAATGGTCTTGTTTCTTGTTGGTGTCAGTTTCTTTGTCTCTTTTTTCAAAAACATTTTGTCAACCTAGGGTTTGCAATTTTTGAATTTTTGCAGTCTTAGTTTGGATTTCAAACCTTTTTGGTAAAGTGTCCGACTGTTCTATGATTCTAGAACAATGAGTTGATTCTCAACATTCTTATAATCCAATATTTCCACTACTTCGCTTTTCATTCTTGAAGTTGACTCATTTGGTTTATTTTTTATTATTTTAGAAGGGTCTTTGCAATTTTGGGTCTAGTGAAGGATTTGGTTCTCTGGAATCTTTCTTTCTTTCTGAATCTTTTATGTGTCTTTCAGGTCAAGTTGTTCAAGTGCTTTGGTCTCTTATTCACTTTAGTCTTATCATCTTGGTGATTGTTTATGTCTTGTGAAGTTTGGAGTCTTTTCGCTTGATATTTATCTTGAAGTGATTGATTGATTTGCCTTCTTGAAACTTTTGTCATAAGTCCTTAAAAAAAAAAAAAAAACATTTTTTTTGCCTTTCTTTTCTTTGGTTTTTGGTTTTTTGGCCTTTTTGGATTTTCAACAAGTGTGCAAATCTTTGCTTGAGGTTGAAATTGGCTTCATTTGGGAGATCTTTTCTTGGATATTTATTTCTCCTTGTTTGTCAAATATTGGCTTTTGGTCTTTGAAAGAACACATTTTGTTTGTTTTAGATGCATTATAAACATCATTTAGTTCTTTTTGTTAGTTTTTTAATGTGTGAATGCAAAAATAAAAATAAAAAATTACTTTATTAAGTTCCTCGTAAAACCTTTGTAGAAATCACTTTTCATTGAAGAAAATGAGTTGCATTTTCATGTAGCTAGTTTTTCTATTGATTTCTTTCGCTTTCAAACACCACCTTAATTAAATGAACTAGACTTTTATTTTTGTCATAGATACATCAACTAGTCTAGGACATTAGGGCTTTGGAATAGGTGTGTGGAGAGTAAACTCTCTAAGGCCACTTGATATGAGTGCATAAAATTTTACTAAAGAGTGGAAATATAGTCTTGTTAATATGTCTGGGAAAGCTCTTCTAACACGTGAATTAAGCACGACCACATGTGAAGATAAGGAAAGAGAGATACCCACTCTCCTACTTGTTGGATCATGCGCCCACGAATATTCCGCCCGACTTCTGATTACGAACTAGTGACTTTAGTTTCCCATCCTAGGGACCACATAGGTGAATACGGGGGGGAATGACTGTGGTACATGAGGTAGACGTTGCATCACTTCCATGGTACTTCTGGAGGGTGCCCTTGCAAAGCTTGGGTACTTGCACCAGCAAAGGCTATTGTCTGGAGGTCAGTGTAACTGTTTTTGATACCTTAGCTGGTAGGCTTGGGCTGTAGTTATCCCAAACTACCTTCGGGAGGTCCTTTACTTCACTTTCTTGTATTTTGGTGTCCGTTCCTAACCACCTAGAGTGGAAATACTTGAAATTTTCTTGTTGGTTGCGCCTTAGTACTTTATAGTGGAGTGATCTTTGCTCTTTGTATTTAGTTGGTTTTAGGTGGACTTGTCTTGTCACTTTTGAACCTTTGATTTTGAGTGATTGACCAACCACTCCACTGGTCTTGAAAAGCTTTTGATCTTTCTTTTGAAATTATGGAGTTGCCTCCTTAAGGGAAAAGGTTTGATTGTGCATCTCTCTTCCTTTAAAATTCATTTGAACAATCCCGTAAGGGAAGGATCTACGTGTAAGTTGGGTATGGCCAATATTCATGTGGAGGCCAACTAAGGAACCCTTCCAAAAGGGGATCCTTGTGCTTTTCCTTTCTTTGGAAACATTGGTACTCTCTTGATGGCCACTTTGAATATTCATGAATTGAACGTTGGACTACAAGTTTGGATCCGGTCCACTCTAAATATTCCAAATGTTCTTGAATCTTCTCAGATGAATGCTTTATTTCAAGGGCATCAAATGGGTGTTAATTATTCATCTTCTTCACAAGAGAAATATAGACTTCCTCTTTCTCCTCCATCTTGTAATAATAAATCTAAAAAGAGGAGAAAGAGGAAGAATAAGAAGAAGAATAGTTCTCTCCATGAATCATCACCAACCTCTACAAGTCATGTTGGATATGAGCCTTCAACCACTGCAAGTCACACTAGGGGCATAAGTATACTCACTGCAAGTCATACTAACAATGCGTCACCTACCTTTGTGAGTCATATTTCTGTTGACTCACTTGCTTCTATGAGTAGTACTGGGGGCACAAGTCCTATCTCTCTGTGGAAAGAGTCACTAACCTCTGCATTCATGTTGGAGACTCTCCACCAACCACTACTTGTTAGGATATTCCGACACATAGGAAATAGTTAAGTTCAACTTGGTCTAGTATAGAGTTAGGTAAAGTGTGTTTCTTTACCGTTGTACATTTTGTAACTTACAATCCGACGGTCACGATATGTAGTGATCCGACGGTTCACTCTCTCCTCGGTATTACCGACACTTGATCCGTGGCTTGACACCCGATTGGTCCATGAGTTCTATTTAAAGCGCATGGAGGGTCATTGTTCGGGTAATCCATGCATGAGAGAACCTTATGTAAATTTTCATTCTTTGATTAATAAATTGCCTGTAGTACCCACGTTGGGACAGGCCGTGGACTGTTTCCCTCTTTGAGGGTTTTAACCACGTCAAAAACACTGGTGTATTGATCTGTGATCTGGTTGTGAGCGGTTTCCTTTTGGTGTTCTTTCTGAGGAACTTACCCTGTAAATTCCTACATGGTATCAGAGCTATTTGAGGGCCGCGTCCGTTGGTGATCCAAATCTGAAGTCGGTAGAACTGCATCCGACTGCCGATTCCTAGATCTGCTGTTTCTGACTGCTTTCGGGTCGAGAGGACTACTCTGTTGTGTTCGGAGCATCTGTTCCAGTGAGGAACACCTTTCGTTTCATGCGAAAAGGTTTCCAGTAGCCCTAGCTGCGTCATTTTTAAGATCTGGAGGTATACAGTCTTTATTTGCAGTTTACTGTTATTTTCTCTCTGCTTATTTCGGTTTCGGTTTATTTAGCTTTTTTTTAACCGGATCTATACCTTTCATTTCTGCGTATGCTCTTTTCCCTGCGACTCTGTGCGATCTGGGCAAATCAGAAACAGAAAGGAAGGATTTTTCTCATGCGTATGCTCTTTTCCCTGCACCTTAGTGTGATCTCGGAAAATCAGAAACATTGAGAAAAATATTTAGTTTTTTGGCTAAAGCTAACTTTGAGCCGCAAGGTTCATTTTTTTTTTAAATATCTAGTTTTTTGGCTAAAGCTAACTTCGAGCCGCAAGGTTCGTTTTTCTTTGCATATTCGTGTTGGGTTTTGTGTTTTGTGTTTTGTAGGGAAAAAGAGCTTTCTCAAGGCAAGCACGCAAACCAAGGCCCCCCCCTCTCTCTCTCTCTCTCAAATTTTTTGTATAGATCAATTGGTTCAAAGCTATTTTAAGAGAGTAGAGGTCTTGGGTTCAAGTCTCCATTTTGTGGGGGCGGATTTTTTCATTCCCGCACATTCGCGCACTTTGCCGGCAACTTCAACAATTTTTTTCAAAAAGCCATAACTTCTTCATCCGGAAGCCTTTTTCAAAGCCTGTTTTTTTAAAACCGCCTAATTTTTCGAGATCTATCCATTGGAACACTTACTTTCAGCATCTTCAGCTTCCATTTTTTTTAAACATAATGGAAAGTCCATGCCAAGTCATTTTTGACAGCACTAACTACTTCCAATGGATAGCCTACATGTAAGATTTACTTAGAAGTAAAGATCTCTACAGAATAGCCATAGACCAAGAGAAGAAACCAAAAGATGAAGACAAGGCTGCAAAATGGGAAAATAGACAAGATCAAGCACGGGGTTTGATAGGGATGTCTATTTCTCCTAATCTTAGATTCCATATTGCAGAACTTGAGACTCCTCATGAAGCATTGGAAAAAATCACTAAAGTTTTTGGGATTAAAAATGAAATTAGAGCCTATCAACTTGAAAATGAGTTGCTTACTTTGGATCCTAATAAATTTTCTTGCATTGAAGATTTCTTGTCCAAATTCAAGACCCTTAGATATCTCTTGGAAGGTGTTAAGGTTAAGAAAGAAGATAGTAACCTTATTTATTCCATCCTTACTAAGTTGGGACCAGCCTACTCTGTATTTGTTTCCACTTTCCATTCTACAAGGGAAGCTTTCATTTGTCAAGGAAAAAACTACAAGGCCCCTTCCTTTGACTCCTTTTGTGATTCCTTAATAAGAGAACAAGAAAAACTCTTACACCTTGGTCTTTTTAATCTTGGAAACTCTTCCAAGAAAGCGATAGCCACCCAGCAGCAACCAAATTCAAAGAATCCTAAGAAGTCATATCCTAAAAAGAATGGTCCTAAACCAAACAAGGGTCCTAAGCAAACTCAGCCTCAAAATGAAAGATCATTTCAGCAAAATGATAAGACCAATAAAAACAAATGGAAGAAGACTGATAAACATTGTAACTTTTGTAATCGAGATGGCCACTTAGAATCTAAATGCTTTAAGAAGATGGAAGCCTTGGAAGCCGCAATGAAGAAACATAACATCCATGTGGAGCATACTTCAACTTCAACTTCCGGAATGACACTTTCTGCATGTCGTTGTCAATCATCTCAGTCTGGTTATGCATTAAATGTATCTTCTTCTTCTCCTTCTCATGAGTGGCTCATTGATTCTGGAGCCTCTTATCACATGGCCAAAAACCAAGCCATGTTTTCTTCTTTAAATGATTGTAACACCAAAAATATATATGTTGGTGATGATAGATCTCTTAATGTTGTAGGGACTTGAACTGTTCATCTAGACAATGGTCAATTTAATGATGTATTATGTGTTCCAACCTTATCCTGCAACCTTCTATCTGTATATCAGATAACTCATTCAGGTGAAGGTAAAATTGTTGAATTTTCACCTCATGATGTTGTAATCAAGGATCTAAGAGATCCTAAACAGATTCTAGCTACTGGTATTGCTGATGATTCCACAAGGTTGTATAAGTTTCACAACTTTGGGTCATCAAATCTTCCCTCAGTATTTGTTGCTCATAATGATGAAGTGAGAAAACTTTGGCAAGAGCGATTTGGTCACTTAAACTATCGCTCCCTTCAGCATCTATGTAAAGAAAATATGGTGACAGGTCTTCCTATGGTATCTTGTAGAGATGGTGTTTGTTCCGGATGTGTACTCGGAAAACATCATCGGGACAGTTTTGAAAAACGTGCCTCTTGGCACGCCTCAGCCCCTTTACAGTTTGTGCACAGTGATTTATGTGGTCCAGTTCCTGTTGCTTCATTCTCTGGCTGCAAGTATTTCTTAACTTTCATTGATGATTTCTCCAGACGCACTTGGGTATACTTCTTAAAACTCAAGAGCGAAGTATTTAACACTTTTTTGGCCTTCAAAGCCTTTGTTGAAAAACAATCTGGACATCAAATTCTTAAGCTAAGAACTGATAATGGTGGAGAATATGTTAAAAACACCTTCATCAACTTTTGCACCGAAAATGGAATTCAAATGCAACATACTGTTCCATACACTCCACAACAAAATGGTGTAGCTGAAAGGAAAAATCGCACCTTAAAGGAAATGGCTAATTGTATGCTGCAATCTAAAGGACTCAGTCTTAGTTTTTGGGCCGAAGCAATTAATTGTGCAAATTATATAATCAATCGCACTCCTACTAAGGTTCTAAAGAATATCACTCAAGAAGAAGCTTGGAGTTCCATTAAACCAGATGTAAGTCACTTTCGTGTTTTTGGAAGTGAAGCATGGGCCCATATTCCAGATGAAAAGCATAAAGCTTTAGAACCTAAGAGTGAGAAATGTACTTTTGTTGGATATTCTGAAGATGTAAAAGGTTATAGACTTATTCCATTTAAGTCCAAAAATGTTATCATTAGAAGAGATGTAAAATTTGATGAAAATAAATCGGCCTGCGAGCCTAGTCCGGCGGATGTGCAACCTCTTCCTATCTCTTCTACTTTTGAAAACATTTCTTCTTCAGATGATGAAAGTGAGGATGATAATCCTCCCCCACCTTCTCAGGATCCTCAACTTCCAAGATGGGTCTGTGCTACTCGGGATGCAGCAGGTGATCTTGCCGGTGATCCTACAGATCAGCGACGTACACGTTCTCAGTTTGAAAGAGCCTCTTCTTTACTGGCTCAAGCTCCAGTAAATCATGATCCTGACACTTTTGCAGAAGCTTCAGGCCATCCACATTGGGAAGCAACTATGAATGAAGAATATCATTCATTGTTGACAAATGATACATGGGATCTTGTTCCTCTACCAAAGGGACGCAAACTTGTTAGATGTAAATGGGTTTACAGAACCAAGTATGGACCAGATGGGAAAGTTGATAAACATAAAGCTCGTCTTGTTGCTAAGGGTTTTTCACAGGTTGAAGGCATTGACTACACTGAAACCTTCTCCCCTGTTGCCAAAATGAACTCTATCCGCCTTGTTCTTTCCCTTGCTGCCTCTTTAAAATGGGAAGTCCATCAGATGGATGTTAAATCTGCCTTCTTGCATGGGGACTTGCATGAAGAAATCTATATGGAACAACCCATTGGCTTCATCCAAACAGACTCCAACCTTGTATGTCGACTTAAGAAATCTCTCTATGGTCTCAAGCAAGCTCCTCAGGCTTGGTATGCCAAAATGGATAGCTTTCTTTTAGAATCTGGCTTTTCTCGGTGTTATTCCGACAATACTGTCTACACCAAGAAAGTGGGCAACTCTCTTATCATCCTTGTTCTTTATGTTGATGATCTTATTCTTACTGGTAGTGATCCCAACCTTATCAACCATGTGAAGTCCAGCCTTAAAAAGAAATTTGAAATGACAGACTTAGGACACTTACACTATTTTCTCGATCTTCAATTCTTGCAATCCAAGGAGGGTATTTCCCTTTCCCAGTCCAAGTATGCTTGTGATATTCTTCGTCATTTTCACATGGAAGACTGTAAGCCAACCCCTTCTCCCTTTCAGTCTGGAGTCAAACTTTCAGTCTCTTGTACTTCTCCTGAAGTTGATGCTACCTTATACCGTCAACTTGTAGGAAAACTCTTGTATTTAACCCATACTCGTCCTGATCTTTCCTTTGTTGTTGGCCTTGTTGCTCATTTTATGCAAAACCCCCGTGAAAGTCATTGGAAAGCAGCCAAAAGAATACTTCGTTATGTTCGAGGTACAGTACAGTTTGGGATTCATTACAGTGCCAAAGCAACTCCTCTATTAGTTGGTTTCACTGATTCTGATTGGGCTGGTGACCCTGATGATCGGAAGTCTACTGCTGGTTATGTCTTCACTCTTGGTTCAGGACCTATTACATGGGCTTGTAAGAAACAGGCTGCCATTTCTCTTTCGTCAGCAGAAGCAGAGTATCGTGGTGCCATGGAAGCTAGTAAGGAAGCCTTGTGGCTTCGTCAGATCCTATCAGAGTTTGGCTTTGAGCAGCAGCATCCAACCACACTTTGGTGTGATAATCAAAGTGCCATTCAGCTATGCAAGGATCCAGTCCAGCATCAGCGCAGTAAACACATTGAACTACACATGCACTTCATCAGAGAGCTCATTCATGACCATGTTCTTGAAGTGCAATATTGTTCAACAGATGATCAGGTTGCAGACATCTTCACAAAGGCTCTCACAGAGGCGAAGTTCACTAAACTTCGATATATGCTTGGAGTTCAGGAAGTTGTCACTAAGGGGGGATAGGCTCTAGTGCCTCCTTCCTTCTCCTATTGTGTCATATTTGTAAATCCTTCAATCCTATCCCAAGTTGTTCTTAAGGGGGGATGTTAGGATATTCCGACACATAGGAAATAGTTAAGTTCAACTTGGTCTAGTATAGAGTTAGGTATAGAGTTAGATAAAGTGTGTTTCTTTACCGTTGTACATTTTGTAACTTACAATCCGAAGGTCACGATATGTAGTGATCCGACGGTTCACTCTCTCCTCGGTATTACTGACACTTGATCCGTGGCTTGACACCCGATTGGTCCATGAGTTCTATTTAAAGCGCATGGAGGGTCATTGTTTGTGTAATCCGTGCATGAGAGAAGCTTATGTAAATTTTCATTCTTTGATTAATAAATTGCCTGTAGTACCCACGTTGGGACAGGCCGTGGACTGTTTCCCTCTTTGAGGGTTTTAACCATGTCAAAAATACTGGTGTATTGATCTGTGATCTGGTTGTGAGCGGTGTCCTTTTGGTGTTCTTTCTGAGGAACTTACCCTGTAAATTCCTACACTACTAGTCATGTTGGGGGAATGAATGTTGATCAGAAACCTAGGCATTGAAGATTTAAACCTAAGTTCCATTGTAAGATATGCAAGGGAGACCATATTACTCTTTTGTACCCTGGTATTTCGGTGGTACAAAGCTTATGGTCCGAGTCTGAAGGTTCTTCTACTTTTGAATCTGTTCTGGTTTCTCAAAAATATAGTCAGTAGTTGGTTGATGAAGTGGTCAAGCTAGTGCAATCTTATAGTTCAGATTCTTTTGGTCTAGGGTGCATGTCGATCTCTTCGAGTGTACCCATTCCAAGTTCTAGGAGTGTCTCCTTTGATTGGGATAATCTTGTTGAGCCTCTTCTTCCTTCTGTTTCACCTTTCCAAATCAGGGTTAGGGTTAATTCCACAAATATCTATTGATGTATGGTGAATGAAGGATCCTCTCCAAGTGTTATATCCTCCTTGACTTGGAAAGCTTTGGGTTCTCCAAAGTTGTTGGCAACTGATAGTCAATTGTTAGCTTATGATAGAAGACCTGCTGAATCTATGGCTGTTAGTCCTCAAATGCCTATTACTTTAGGTGGGAAGATTTTCTTAATAGATATGGTGGTGGTTGATCGCCCTTTAGACTTTAATATGCTACTTGGGTGTGATTATGCCTATCCTATGAATGTTGTGGTGTCTTCACTCTTTCGAGTGATGCATTTTCCTTATAATGAAAGTATTGTCACTATTGATCAACTTGTGTATGATAATCACCCTCCTAATTCGAATTTAGTTCAGAATACCCCTTGGTATGTTCCAAGTGTTCAAGTAGACTTTTCCCCGCCATGGGTAAATTATGTGGCATTGTATCCTCAATTATCAATTGCTTCTAAGAAGGATCCTTTGAACTATTATTTTCCTTCTCGAGACTTGGTCTCGATAGTTGATCGAGTGATTTCTCCTATGGGGGCATGGGACCCCTTAATTCCCTCTTTTGATCCTTCTAGTTCTCATGATTTCTTGGAAGTTGAGTTGCCTTCGCAGGAGGAATTTTTTGAAGCCATGAGTTTCAGCTACCAAAGGAATCCTTGGCCTAAGTCCCATAAGGGGCTTGTTCTAAAAAACTATTATGCATAAGCCGCAAGGCTTCATGGTTCCTTCTACCATATTGTATATATAAGGTACGTATTTTCAAGTTTTGTATTCTATAACACACACTTTTATTTGAAGTTTATGGGATTTATTAACTTCTTGCCGAGTGTTCCTATTTATGTCTACAGAATTTTGAAGACTTCTCCTTTGGGAATTTTTATGGTTGATCCATTCTGAAAGGTATTGGTTCTCAAAACTGGCATATAGGTTAGGTTCTTCACCTGCATTGTTCATTTATCAGTTTCCTTTTCCGTTTTGGCCTTAGGATCGACCCCACCAAGATGTGACACAAAACCTTCTCGCTGCTTAGAAGTGTCATAACTTGTGTGGTAGGAGCCTACCTTATCATGGGTGCCCTATATAGTATCTTGCTATCACTTGGAACCCATGCCGAACATTTTTTCTTAGGCTTGAAATTCCTCTTTAGTCCCACCATGAATTTGCGTTGAAGCCTAATTCCTCTTCTTGTTCTCTATTATTATGGATTTATAACCTAGAGGATCCCATGTGTCAAGTTGTATTGTTGGATTATATATTGACTACTTGTACCCTTTTGCCCTTAATCCAGCTTTAGTTGGACTCATGTATAAGCCCATTTTGACCATGACCTTTCTGCAAGTTCAAACCATGCATTCATTAGCCTCTGTAACTTGACACCTTTTATCCGTGGAAAGAACATTCCTTTGAGTGTTGATGACCAGTATTCGCCACCTTGCATTGAGCATAGGAATGTTCCAGTCCTAGGAACTAGTTCATCTTCCCTTAACACTCGTTCTTTCCACTGTATAATAGGCATTATTTTATTCTTTTTTAGAATTAAAATATGAATATATATATATATATATATATATATATATATATATATATATATATTCCAAAAAAGAGAGGGAATGGGACATTTACTTTTGTATTTGATGGAAGCAAGAGTCAGTTGTGTTGCCCTTGAACAAAGCACTCAAAACAAGTCTTTCCTCCATTAGGATGGGACTTAGTTTGACTTTAGGAGAGCCATAATCTTGTTCTTGAGTCAATCCTCCTATGGTTGGTTATCTCTTCCAATCATATGGAGAGTTTGTTAATGCCTCTTGCATTTCAAACTTATACAAAGTTATCTTATGCTGCCATAGAGTCACATTTGAGTCATGCTTTTGTTTAAGGGAATTAAACCTGTGTCGGTCATTCCATAGTGTCTCTTGACACATTTTCAATTAGCCATACACGATCTGTTAAGTTATCTTCAATATCACGTTAGTTATATGGCCCTTCGCTTGTGCTGGTTAAGAAAGTCTCCATTGACTTCTTGTTGGCAAGTCTGCACTTATCGACTCCGACAAATTTCTCTGAGAGTAGGACTAGAGCTGCAACCTAGCCCTATTTACATCATTGATAGGTGACCTTGTGCTCAACATCGATCAATATCATGGGTCTTTGACTCAATGTTTTCCCTTATGTTCGACGTCAACTTACATTATCACACATTCGAATTCATGCAATACCTTGGTTTCCATTTGACCCTATTGGTGGATTCCTCGCCTCTGGGTCAACTCTCATTATTGGTTGGTTCAGAGGGTTATTTTCGTGCCCTAGTCACATCCCTTGTACACCGGAAACATACTTCGGAAGGGTTAATTCATTTCTTTTCATCTGATTTCTTCCAAATTAATGGCTTGCAGGTTACACTCATGCTAGTTGATGTGGGATGCCTTAATGCCTTCCTTCCAAAAAATATTTTCCCATCGAATCCAACTCATTGATTTGGGAACAAGATCTAGATTCCTTTTTTCAATACCTTAGGGTTTGTAGTCATTAGTGGAAGAATCCTTCGTTATCGACAGTGAGAATACATTAATGTCTCTTGATTAATAGATTTTTGCAAGTGTTCGACTTCAACACATTTATTCACACTTATTAGATTGTACTGGGATACCTTGACTCTCATCATCATTATCAGTGAGTCATCTCGTGTTTGTTAACAATATACATCAATAAATGGTAATTAAACGATTTCTCACATGGTCAACTTCAGCTCATTTATTCCCATTGTGTAGAAATGTACCATCTAAGGTCGGTGAAGACCTCAAGTTGTGTCAACATCTTGGTTCACTTGTCAACACCTTCAATTTTCCGCTAGTCTTACCAGCCACCCTTATATGTTGCAATTCATCACAACAACATCCTATAAGTTGACACCCGAGTTTATGCAATACCAATATTCCACCTATATGACATGGTACTATTATGAGGATCAATTATGAAATATCAGTGATCACACATTCTTCGAGTGTCATTGATTAGATTTTCTTGTATATGTGATATTGAGACATAGCTCCATTGTGTTCCTTTGCAACTATGATCAGATGATCCACTATATTCTTTAGTCTTATTTGTACATTTTTTGTATACATGATGGATTTGCTTTGTACTTGATCAATGAACATGCTTTATCATCTCTAAGCATGGGTATTCCTACCTTAGACATGAGTCTTCTTTCGGATTCCTTCTACAGGTATTCAGTGGGCTAGAATATGGTGATCTCCTCTTAGGTCCTAAAATGATCTCTCTTTATACTTAATACATTTCAGCCATCATGTAACCCTTATGAACTCATATATTAGGGTGCATCTATTATAGAATAATTCATCACTTCTGTAGTTCTGATACTCTGAAATGGCCTTAGGAGATAGGAGAGGGAGATAGGATATCGACATTATAGTCTTTTTTTCCCTAGATCAAGTCTGGTTTTCCTTGTGCCTCCTGCACTCCTAGTCATAGGAAACCCTTTTTTCCTTGCAAATATTCTCATCTTATATTATATGGCATCCTTTTTCACATGCTTTAGGGGTGACCTTTGAAGCTTGGGTTGGATGGATCCAGAGGAAGGTTTCATTGGTGTCGTGGTCAGATTGGGTTGTATCTTTCCACTACTACTTGTTGATATCAATAAAGAAGCTTTGTTTTGTTCCTTATATGTTATGATCTCATGTTTTTATGATTCATGTTTAATATATCATGATATATATGTTTATGCTTGATGATCTAACATGTTTATTATGCACGCACTTTTAATTTTTTGCTATGTATATGCTTCTCTAAACTGTGTTGCAGCTCTAATCACTTTGGACGAAACAAAGGGTTTTGACCCTATGGGATTGACATCAAATGTAGGACCTATAGGTACTCTTCTCAAACCCAAATTTAGTAGTTTACATAGTTTGCTTGCTTGAATGTATGCCTCTTGTTGTTATTCTGCCTTTGATATTTTTAGGTTTTCAACCCTTACCTTAGGGAAGTTTTTCCCACCAACACTCCTTGATAAATTGATTCAACATCTACCTTATGGCCGATATCAGCTTAGATCTAAGCTTGTTCTTGATCAATCAAAACTCGAGAAATTACCATGGGTGTCCACACCTAAATGGGACAAGTTTATGAAGCGTAAGAGGCATATGAGACAACAAGTTATCCTTACTTCAACCTCACAAGGTATCGAAATAGTACCACCCTTGCAGTCAATGATAAGATAAATAAGGGAGTCAGGGGATGAAGGTAAAGCCATCATAGTCTTACCGAAGCCTAAGAAGAAGACCATGAAAAATACTCAAGTTTCAATGTCTAGTGCCACATCAAGTAAAATTTCCAAAGTTACTAAACAATATTTAGAAAACAAAAATGTTTTTCAAAAGGAATTTATATATTTTTTTAAATTATGCTATTTTATTTTTTACTTAAAGATAAAATTATTCAAATAGTTATGAAATTTTTGTATATAAATCTCTTGATCTTCATTTTAATGGGTTGTCCCTTTGGGGAGCAGAGACTTATGTTAATCAATATTAATGCACATTTTCTATTGATCAGATCAGGATGATCCTATAATTTTATGACATACAATTTGATACACAGTTGTCTCCATATGTTTATGTCTTATCTGTTGTGAATTGTTATATTATAATGGATGTTGCCGATTTACCTAGTTGACATGATTAATTATTAAGTCGTTACAATTTTAAGTGATTCTTTCACTCTTTGGATATATATATTATCTCGAGTATCGGAGTCATAAGTGTTTGATTGATTTGTTTGTGGTTGAATCAAAGAGTGAAAGACATTAATGGTCCTATCACTTAATTCATAAGAAACATAATTATACACTATTAATATGTGTTTCGTTGTTTTCTTTTTTGCTATGAATGTTATTAATTCTATTATGCTATCTTGGTGTTTGTCAGTGGTTTATATTTGACTTAATATTCATTATTTCCTTGCAACTATTATTGGATTACTTTCCTTCTAATATATATACTAGTCAAAGGTGTGTTGTTCAAATATTTTCTTAATGTGTTGTGGATGAATTATACCAATACATGATATAGGAGGTATTTCATCACACTCATTGTTGGGCCGCCAAATTAACATACATTTTCACTCCATTTTCACCTTTATCCTCATTTTTTTCACCTCATTCCATCACATTATCGTTACATAAACCTACATTATCATTACTACATGAGTTCACATCTACATTTTCTGAAGTTATTAATTTTATGTATTTAGAGTGAATTTATGATTAAAAGTTAGAGAAATAGTATGTATTTGCTTATACCTAAAAGTGACTTGAGTTTGATGACATGTGTAGATCATTTGGAAGCTTCCAAGGCACCCTTATGTGGCCTCCCAAGATTAAATTCGAATTTCAACTCAAGAGGTGGACCATATTCCAAGGAGAAAGATCATGGAGATATTGATGTGTCATGGGATTTGTATCTAGTATTTAGGGATAAGTTGAGACAAGTATGGATCTAGTAGATATTTAAGGGATCTACATTTATTGAGTAGATATCCCTAATTCATGTATAAATAAGAGGAGCATCCTTCAAAGGAAAGGAGAGAACAATTATTAGTTATTCATTAGCATCAGATTTATGATTGTTCATTCAACATGAATAATATCATTTGCTCCAAATCATAAATTATGAGTGTTGTTTGATTCTTAAGGTGTGATAGTTTTTCATGTGTGCTCATTGAGGAATGGAAGGATCGCCATACTGAGATAAGTACACTTTGTTGTAGAGTAATGTTGTGAATATACTAATTTTAATTATGATGTTCATCTTATTTTTTTGTTTTAAATACTTGTAGATAACATCAGTATGAACTCATGTTATGGCCATGTTTTATTGTGTGAAGGTTGATCTCCTTCCAATAGCTAGTTTTTATGTGAGAAGGACAATCAGGATCTCCTTAGTTAGGAGCCTCTTCTCCATGAGCGAGACTAAACTTAAACAATATTTACTTTCTTATATGCTTTCCTAGAATACATTTATGTGAAGATTTATTTCCTTTCAGTAGCTAGCTTTTATATGAGAAGGACAACCAGGATCTCCTCAATTAGGAGACTCTTCTCCATGAGCTAAGAACTGAACTGAAAACAATATTTACTTGCTTTCATTTATATGCTTTCTTTCCTGCTTTCTTAGATGTTTGGCAATGTTATTATAGAAAGATTGTACAAGGAGAATCACGACTCTTGAACAAGAGACTCTTCTCTATCTTCTAAAGTTAAATAATTCCATTGATCAAACATTGTTATGCTTTTATAAAATAGATCTGATATTTTAGATTTCTAATATGCATTTCCATTCTAAACAAACTTCCTACACCTGTTTCATCTGAGGTCCCATATATTTTGGTTTGCTTCTAAGTTTATGAAATCCCCGGGTTGACAAATTAAATGACAGGGATTTAATAGACAATTAAATCACCCAACATTTTGGCATCATTGCCAGGGAAGCAAACTTAGATGTAAGCTAGCTAGGAGGATTGTTTAGGAAGAATTTTCATTTAGGATCATTTTTTTATTTAGGGTTAATTGCATTTAGGAATTTTCATTTAAGTTTATTCTCATATAGAAAACATAGAAATAGAACACAAATCAAAACCCCCATTCACTAAAAAAACAAAAACACGATAAAAATCCATATGTATATATGGAAGAACTATGAGTATAAGTTTGGAACAACTCACTCAGATCCTAGCAAGAGTTAGGATCTCTTCTTCTTGTGAAGAAGAAATCTTGATAGCAGCCAAAAGCTTAACTACTCCTATAGAAGAAAACAATGAATTAACATTCGAAGAATCGTGTATATCTGATGATGAAAAATTATTTGAATAGGAGATTCAGGAAGACGAAGAGAAGTTGCAGCATAATCTGAATCAGAGTGGAAATCATGCCTATGAAAGTCTTATCGAAAGGTGGTTTCGATGGTTTCAAACAAGTACGAGGTTAGATCGATTTCATTTTTATTTCATTAAATCACACTCACAAAAACTAGAATTGATCATCCTTGTATATTTTCATTTTAAATTTGCAAAATTAAAAATGAACATAGTTTTACTACTATTGCGTGAATGGTTACATTGGAAATTTAATTACATGTAATAGTTTGTAATTTTCAATTAGCATAGAGTAGGTAGGATGATATTTTATGTTTCGAATAAGTATGCTCTCCTCCTGCGTTTTCGCATGATCTCGAGGATCAGAAAGTAGAATGTTTATAAATGTTTTCAGGGTTGCAATATACTTGTCTCCATTTGCTAAAAAAATCATCCTAAATCAATAAAAAAATCCTAGGTTGTTTTAGGGTTAGAATAAAATTTAAATTCTTTTTAAAAAGATTTTGATTTTAAAACAATATAAAAATTAAAAGTAAAAAAATTAGAATAAAATTCAATTTAAAAATAATAATAATAATAATAATTAAAAAATGAATGAAATTCAATTTGTAAAAATAAAATCATTAGAAATAAATTTAATTTCTTAATTGTTGCAACATAAAAAAAAATAGGAATAAAATTTAAATTTTAGTTTAAAAAAAAACAATACAAAATAAATAAATAAAAATTTAAAGAGTTTTTAATTAAAACAAATAATAACATAAAATTAAAAAATATATATATACGGTTTAATTTATTTTTCCTAGTTTTTTTTACAAAATAAAACCATTCTAGTTAATATATATATATATATATATATATATATATATATATATATATATATATATATATATATATATATATATATATATATCAATTTTAATTTAGTTACAAAAAAAATTAGAAAATAAATGAGAAAAAACAATAAAACAAAACATTAAAAAAATAATAAAAAGAAAAAAAAAACAAATGAAAACCAAACCTATTGTATATCTCCCGAAGCAAGTTGACCGATATCATAATGCTCACAGTGGGATCAACACACGAGAAACTTTGTACATTGGCGAGAGAACAATAATCTAAGGCTGCAAGGTGCAATCACGTAGGGATCAGAGGGCCAAAAAGCCAAAATCCAACAACGTCAGAGTCATACAATGGGCCGAAAATGATCACAAACCAATCCATTAATTGTTAGAAGTCACTACGAAGCTGATGAGTCGTATATATTGCCGCAATGGGAACATTAGAGGTCGTGGTTCAATCAGAGTTGAAGGGCCAATAGGCCATATTTTGTGCGCAACGCCAGACAGTTGTGGCTCGCCAGAATTCCAAGGACAACCAATCAAGGGAAGAATATTTGTCAACCGGTCATTCCCTGTGCGCACCACCTGGAGCCCAAGGAGTGAGATCATTCAGCTGTTCATTTTGACAACGAGGACAAGGAACGAAGAATGTTTTTGATGAAGGAAACGAGGCAGAGTTTGTCATCACGAGGAAGTGACGTCATAGTCTTGAGTCTGATTGTCGAAGAATTCCTAAAAGGCAAGCCATGGATACATTATGTGATAATAAGAGTACAATTCACACTGCCTCCAACCTAGTATTCCATGAAAGAACCACACACCATATAGAAATTGTGGAGTGTCATTTCGTAAGAGAGAAAGTCAGCTGTTGCGTTGGAGAAAGATAAGACCTGCTGCGTTGGAGAAAAGTGGCAAGATGACAACGAATCCCAAAAATAATGGAGATCGAAAATCCATGAGGAAAATCAGGTTTCAGTTCATAAAATAAGGAAGAGATCGTGCCAAGATTCTCTAGCATGATCGAAGAATCCTGATTTTGCTGCGTTTGCCACTCTTCATTGGTTGTTTCGGTTTGATCTAGGGTTTAAGATGCATTATATAATTCTGTCTCTGTTGTGTCTTCCGCGAATGTACAAGTACTATATACATACAACAGAACCAACAGCAAAGCGTTTTCCTATTTGTTCATTTTGACGCTTTCGATATTATTAATTCAGATTTTCTTTGGTTGCAGGTGCGAAAATCCTGGCTAGCAGATAAGAAGGAATGTAATTTGATGTGGGACAATGTCGCTCCACCGTAATCTCCAGCTACATAATTCATTGAACAATCGATGATGTAGGTGAAGTGATCTGGCTACAAACCATTAAAAATAACCTACACAGTCATGTCCCAACAGTGAAGAAATATCTCCGAGTGGTAGCTGGTGTGTAGCGAAAATCAATGTCATACCTGGCATCGACTCTGTAGAAGAAATCTACTAAATCGAGAACAATATCCACATCAGAAAATGGATCCAACGCTTAGTTTCTACAAGGAATTTTGTTGCAAATTAGCATAAGGTTTCTCAGTTGCAGTGAAACAGTGAAGATTGTCGCAGAGGCCCTGCACCAGTGAACTACTAAGACTGCTATACTTTTGATCAAACTCATTGATTGAAAAATAACATTGCAGAGATCTGCAACTCAGAAATCTCCTCCTTGCCTGACTAATATTAATTTCGTGATGGCGTTGTGACTCTGAAAAGTATTTTCAATTGATTGTGTCCTTCTGTCGCCTCAACATTATCATATCGATGAAGCATGAATATAAAGGGAGGATTTGGTTCAGAAGTAAGTATCACGAATCTGAAACATTGCATGTGACTGGAATTTTAAAGATTACCTTGCATTCGGTGCCCAAACGTTTGTTTTTGGCCATATTTTTTTTTTTACCAATTTGATGATAACATTTTGTTTAGATTACATATTGTGGTTTACAGTTTTGTAGCTAGTGATATGTAGCTTCACCGTAATAATAATCAATAAAAAAACTTTATTTGGATTTTATATAAATGCTTTTAGAATTTCATGTCGTGAACAGTGAATAATCATTTCTAATTCACGATCTTTGGATTCTTTTAACACTTTTCATATTGTAAGTGTATCTTAGTGCCTTTAAGACATTCATAATAATAAATCTTATGAAGAAAAAAATCAAAACAATACTAAACAAATTTTTGTGGTTTTATTGTTATTATTATTATTTTTAATAACCATACAAAACAAATTTTGGTTTTAGAAAAAAAACAACAACAACAACAAAAATCAAAAAATCAAAACAATACAAAAAACAAATCAAAACAGTACAAGATAAAGTTTGGTGTTTTCATTATTTTTATTTATTTTTGTTTTTTTTTAACAATCCAAAACTAAAATAAATAAATAATAAATAAATATAAGCAAGGAATGAAAACTAGGTAAATTTACATTAAGGGTAAATGATGATTAGAAGCCAATGTAATTAAATAAAAAATAAAACTTGGAATAAGGAGGATCATAGGAAGAAATAAAATAGAGTACCTTAAAAACTCTACCCTTCCCATGTTGGAAAATACTAGGTAGATTATGTGGTTTAATTAGGTAAAAAGGGGAAAGACGAACATAATTGTAAGGATAAAGATTAATCCTAAACTAATTAAACCTAATTAAGAAAAGAGGAAGGTGAATTAAAATAAGAATAATAAATTAAATTTAGAGAAATGTAGAGAAGCTCCATGTGGCAACAACCAACATAAGAATATCCATCTAAGAGATAACCTGAGTTAAATTAGGGAGTAGATTGGGGATAAAATCTTAACTCATTAATTGACTTCAAGTAATGAACACAATTTAAGGAATAAAAAGGGGGGGATAAAGAGACAACTAGGAGAAAAAATAGGAATCTTGTGAGGTGAGGAAAATATTAGTTTTAAATAAAAAGTTAAGTAAATAATTTTGGGTGACCCTTGATGAGAGAGTGACACATGGGTAGGTGAATAATCAAGCTATTACATTAAAAAAATATACAATTATGCATGACATGCCAAGTGTCATCTATGAGGACTCTTATAAAAGAAGGGGAAAGCCATGGGAGAGGGGATTTTTTTTGGAACCCTACTGTTGGATGGATGAGATGATGTCAAGAGCAGTGATTACGAAGCTATAGTGAGTTTGGTGAGGTATAGGATTTTAGAGAGGGGACTCTTGAGCCAAGGTGTGCTCTCCTCTACCAACTAGTGCTTTCCTCCATTGTACAACCCCATTGCAGCTCGGGGGTCCGCGGGGAATAAGAGTACCCAAGGAGTAGGCTAGAATTTTAGTTTTAAAAAAACAACAACAACAATTAAAAAATAATAAAAAAATCAAAACAATTAAAAATAATAAAAAAAATCAAAACAATTAAAAAAAAACAAAAAACATAAAAAACAATAAATAAACAAATAAATAAAATTAAAAAATTGCAAATGGACATTTCATACCTCTTGAAAACAATTTATACTTTCCTGGAAATACTTCAAAGGAACTTGTATGCAAAAGCAACAGGTAAAAAAAAATTCATTTAATATCTTGGTTGCTAAGAATTCATACTCATTCTTACATTTTATGTCCATCAAAAATCTCTCACAGTTTTCATGCAGGATTTGAACTGAGATTTTATAGGTACGCGTCGATCCAAGGTCATGTAGATGTGATCTCCAAAAATCACATTCATCATTGAAATATTGAAGGAGATAATAACATATGTTGTGACATTTGTCACTACACAGAAATATTTTACATCATGATATGTTTACCCACACTTCTCCTTCAAAAAATCATCAATCATCCATGTTAAAGTCCACTGATTCATTGCCTTATCCATCATGACTTCATACATGTCTACTTTTTTTTTGAGTCGCATACATTTTTTCCTTCTTTTCAGTTCATCTTTTTGCCTCATGAAAAAACCATATAGTTCTCTACATTGCCTTGTTTTCCTTGCCATAAAAAATGTTTGACCATAACATCTTGTATCTATAGTCCTACCAATCATTTTGTACGAACTCGCGTTGACTGATGTGGGATTCCTTAAGGCCCACCTTTCAACAAGTCTTGACCCATTGACCTCAGCACCTTATTTGGGATAAAGACTAGAGCCATTATTAGTACCTTGAGGCTTGCATGTGTTACACTAAAAAATGTCACCATGACTATTTACAGTTAGTATGGCTCTATCAACAAGTCATGCTACCCTCTTAGGCAAGTCTTATGCCTCTGCTCTCCATGTCAAACTCCAAAAAGAGAGAAAGTCTTTATAAATGTATTTATCTCTGGGTACGCAGGTTCTCTCAACCTTACCTGCGGGTACGCATCCAATGTTCACAAAAGCTGCGTCTTTGGACGCTCTGTATGTAAAGGGGCAGGTGCGTCCCCCTGTAAAGGTCAAAATGCGCAAGTTTCATCTTTAAAAAGTTACTTGTGGTCATTTCTAGAGCATTCTAGAAGGTTGTTCGACGTGTATTGAGCGCCTCCAGATGGTTCATGCAACCCTACCAAAGAGGAACTTATCCCATCAATAAGGGAGCTATCCCATCCAAAGAGGGGATTATCCCATTGATGGTGGACCTGATTAACTTCCTCTTGAGCACTATAAATACAGGCATTGGGCCAGAAGGAAGGGAGGTTGAAAGCTATACATTTCTATGGGTAGATGCTGCTGGAATTAGGACTCCCATTTAGAAGCTTGTGAGGAGAGATTGCCATCTTTGCTTGTTCTATTTGGAAGTGGGTGAGCTTTGTCAAAGTAAAGGAGAACTCTTGATGGACCCTGGGAGGGACTTGCACAACACCAAGGCTCAGGTTGTATTTGTTCCTTTTGTTACCTATTAATGCAAATGAGTCTATTCTTCTCAATAACTTGTTATTTATGAGTTGTTTCATGTACTCCTTGGTCTATGTGTTAAATATGTTTTATTCTATGAGATTATCAAGTGCTATTTAATCGTTTGATTGTTAGTGGATGCAGGTTTCAAAGTGAAGGAGGAGCTCATCCGGATCAGCGGAGCTGGACTGCTACAACAGCGTGGACTACAGGTAGGATCTAAACACTTGATTTCTTATATAGTAAATGCATGTTTAGAGAAGGATTGCTCTTGTTTGTCTTGTTTGTCACTAGAGAGTCTTAGGCTCCTAGGGAGGTTGGTTGTGTCCGCACAATCGACTCTTTCCGCCTGACAAATTGGCGACTCCACTGGGGAATCCATTGATGTGAAAGTCTTTTCCTTTGTATGAACTTTGCTCTGAGAAAATTGGTTTATTTTTCTGGTTTTTGGCTCTGTGACTTTGTTTTTGGGTGGGTTAGCTTAAGGTTAGATTCATTTTAGTTTTTCTTGAATTTTCCAGTAGGACGCACCCTTTGGGTATTGCACAGTGCGTCCCTGGACGCACTGTCGTTGTGTGTACAGAGTGGGCCCACACCTGTTTTAACGGGTTGCCTGCGTCCCCTGCTAAAATTTGAGAAAATTCCATTTTTTGCATTGTTTCTCTTAGATTTTGCTTTTTCTTAGTTTCTACTGCCCAGATCCATTAGTCTCTTGTCAAAGATCTTCACCTGAACTTGTTTCGATAGCATTGAGTGTTTTAGTGGATTTCATAGAAGTTTAAGCCCTAGGGTTTGATTTTTTAGTAGGTCTTGTAGTGACTTTGGCGGTAGAAGTTGTCAAGCCTTAGATCTCTCTGGTTTGGTCAGCATTCTTAGAAGTCAGACCTGTCATAAAGTCTACCTGTGAGAGCAACTTACCTTTGATTGGTCTCTTGGGCAAATTTCGAAGTGCTTGTTGATTGAGTCTTGAATTCCATTTTACAAAAAGAACAAAAAGATTTGAGTTTTGTTTTGACTAGTCTTTTGATTCTGCATTAGCTGGTCCTTGATTTGATTTTGGTCAAGTAAAACAACCTAGAATCATCTTTGTAGGCTTTTGCCTCGTTAGGTTTGCTTAGAATAATTTCCTTTTTGATTTGCTTGTGAGTCAAGTTTTCATAGATTTTATAGCTTTTGAGATTGATTTTTGTTAAAATAGATTTATATGCTTTATTAAAAAGAGAAAATACAAAAACATCTCCTTTGAAAAGTTTTGTTTCAAGTAGCTTTGAAGAGTTTTGGAAGAAAAAGAGTTTTTCGTGCACGTAAAGAGTGGTCATGCTTGTATGCTTGGAAAGATAAAGAGAATTGTTTCTTTGATTGTCTTTACTAAGAAAGTTGTTTTCTATAAAATTTGCATCTCTCAACTCTCTTAGTTAAGAATTTCATTGAAAAAGGAAAGTAGTGTAAATCATCTTAGGTGCATCTTTGTAGTGGTTTGAGTCGAGTCTACACACCATTGGTTTCACTTCCGCTACCTTTTGTCTTTAAGAAAAACCATAAAATTAACGCTTAAAGTAAAATCAACGTAGTAACTTTTATTTACTAGGGTTCTGAAACACCAATTTAGATCAGGCTAGTGTCTTGGAGTAGGAGAGTAATTAACTCTCCAAGACAACAAAACCAAACAAGTAGCTTATCTTGTGATAGAATAAATCCAATTGTCTCATTTGTACTCTGGGAAAGCTCCTCTTAAAGGAGAAGCACGAGCTCGTGTCCGAACCAGTGAGGGGATCAATCCCCCCTCGTTGGGAACGACGCCAGACACGCACGTATTACAAACGGTAAACCTCGGATTAACCATTGTCGAGGAGCCAGGGGTCACTTGTCGGTAAACCTTGGATTATTGTCAAGGAACCGGCAAGGGGATTGAGCTTGATACTCTGCCCTTGCGTGCTGTCGGAGTGTAGACTGTTCCCCCAGGTGCATTTGTTGCGGTTGGTAACCTTAGTGACCATTATCTTTAGGATTCTACCGAGGTGACGGTGGAGGGAAGATCCCACTGTACCTGGAGCAGACGTCGGCTAGACTCACTTGGATTTTCCGGGGGTTCATTTCACTCGAGACGGTTAAAGTGGAGGAACTTGTGCCGGTCTATTCATTAAGCAGGTTGCCGGGGTAACTGTTCCACCCGCCACTTCTATACTGAATCCGGCGATGTTGGGCTTCATCACCAACTAGCGTTTTCGGTCTGGAAGGCTACTGTTTGTGCTTGGTTTGACGCCCTAGATTCTTTAGGAGTGTGATTCAATTTGTTTGGTTCTTTAGAGACTTTAGGTGGTTTGATTTGAGATTTTACTTTGTTTTCGTGTGTAGTAGTTAAAAGTTTTTAACTGTGGCGGAATTACCGAGACAGTCCCGTAGACTTCGGGGCCAGTCTCCTGAAGTTGTTTCTGTGGCCGAATTGTTGAGAAGATCCCGTAGACTTAGGGGATCACCTCCTCGAGACGACCCCGGTAATCTAGAAGGGTTGAAGGTCCTTGTAACTCCTCCTAGTGGCAGTAGAGTAGGTTCACCTGAAGAAGGAGAATCTTCCTTGGTAGTCCATTCAGATTACCAAGGTTTAGAGACAGGTTATAATCCCAAAGCTGTTACAGTTTCTGAACTTATTGGTAGTTTTTCGTCTGCTAGTGATACAGGCGAAGAACCTGAAATATCTGAACCTGTTACTCCAACTTCTAGTGTTCCAGATTCACCAAGAATAGAAAGAATTATCACCGAAAATCTTCCTACTGGTTTGATTGCTATCGAAGAACTTGCTCCAGAGGAAGAAATAGGTGTCTCTAACCTTGAAGATCAACTTACTATTGATCTAAGGGAGCGTGAATCCATCTTTTACAGTCCTCCTAGAAGTACTACTTGGTACCTTTCGTTAACCAATTATTTAGACAACTCAGGGGTAGGTTTTTCTACACCTCGTACTCCTTTTCCACCTGGAGGTATTTATACTCCTGTAAATATGTCTGGTCAGTCGTTCGTGTTTACTCAAAGTCCTGAATCTTTCTTACACGGCGGTCCTTCTGTTCCCACCGGGTATCAATCACTTTCTGGTACCTTTGTGGGGGCATCTCCTCAACCCGTTGATCATGGGTTATTAGCTGGAAACAGTGGTAATATACCATTGGGTGTAGGATACATTTACATGATGTCAGTTTCAGTTCCCGTTTCCCAACCTCAAGGTGGCCAATTACCGCCTTGGGGGCAACCTCAGTTAACGCCTGGGGGGCAACCTCAAGGTACACAAATCGTGTCTGGGGGGCAACCTCAAAGTCAGTATGCGCCTATGGTGCAATACATGCCTCAAGGTCAACCCCAGCCTCAATATGTACCCCAGGGTCAACCTCAGTATCAATATCAACCTCAAGGATGGCAACCTCAAGGATGGCAACCCCAAGGGTATCAACCCCAAGGGTATCAACCTCAAGGGTACCAACCTCAAGGTCAAGGTCAACCCCAGTATCCGTATTTACCTCAAGGTTATCAACCTCAAGGTCAATACTCGAGTCAAGGTTATCAACCGCCTCAAGGTCAGTCATATGTTCCAAGTATGGGAACTGCACCTTACAATTATCAATCCTATCCTCAATCCGGTTATGGATCTCAGTATCCTCAACCTGTTACGGGTCAATACCCCGGAATGTTAGTGTGGGATCCATCACAGGGTCAACAGGTGTTGCAGCCAAGTATACAGTTGGTACCTCAAGCTGGACAACCCATAGTTTCTGGTCCACCCCAGCAACCGCAACCTGTCCAGTCAAATGTTCAAACTTCTGTAACTTCGGTAGTTACTCAGCCGCCAATTGCACCTAGTACTCCATCTCAAACGGCTGCTGCAACTACCGCTACATCTGCCGCACTTACTTCTGGAGTATCGACAGCTCCGGTTTCTACTGTCTCTGTAACCACTCCTCAGACATCTTTACCGTTGTCTGGATCTACGATTCAAACCATGGTCCAGATGCCTACAGGTCAGCTTGGTATAAGTACGGTTGTCACTACTCAACCTCAATTTGTTCACCAACCGTACCAGGGACAGTACCAACCTGGGCAAGCTGTCCAACAACCGGTTTACCAGTATCAACCGTATCCTGGGTACACTTATCAACAACCTCAACAACCCCAGTACGGTCCGGTTAATCCTGGTTTTCCAGGAGGATATAATATCCCAAATGCGACTCTTGTTCCTAGTTATCCTGGATATCCTCCTCCTGGGACTGGTCTTGTGACCCAGAGTTTTAGAGATCCTAACCGGCAGTTACCGTTTATCGCAACTTTGGATTTACCAGACTTGACGCGCCTAACGAATGATCCAATTCAATATCTTCAGTTCTGGCCGCCAATGCCAAATAAGTTGCCCAGTGATATACCCAAGTTCGAAGGTAAGTCTGGAGAGGATCCGTCCAATCATGTGATGACTTACCACCTCTGGTGTGCTTCAAATTCTATCTCGGATGATTCGATCCGCTTACGTCTTTTCCAGCGTACACTCATTGGTCTCGCGGCCAAGTGGTACATTGAGTTACCACGGGCCTCTTTTTACAATTTCAGCCAGTTAGCTACCTCGTTCCTAACTCACTTTCAGTTGCCGGTCAGATACGATAACGGCACGGAATTATTAACTTCACTAAAACAATCGACGTCCACGTATATTTCTGATCACATTCATGAGTGGAGACGTCGAAGAAGGTTAGTGAAAGTTTTTATCCCGGACCAAATCTTAGCTGAATGGTTTGTTAAATCATTATTACCGAAGATTACTGAAGATGTAGCTAAGGCCGGAGTAGTTACTGAGGAGCAAGTCATTGCTCAGGCGCAATACCTTGACTTAGTTTATACTCAGTCGGGTACGTTACACGAGAAGATTCCAGATCTTCCAAAATCGAATCAAATCGCTGCTGCTCCTTCGGGATCTCATGCCGCTGATGGTATGATTGGTATCGTGAATACAAAGAGCAAGAAGAAGTCTTCCAATGCTTCAACTACTCCTATAATCACTTTGCCCGATTCCCCGACAGGAGAGTCTTCTCCTGAACTTACCGCCGATATTCACGCTGTAGAGTCATCTACGGCCAAATCAAAAAACGGTGGAAAGAAGAAAGGAAAGAAGAAGGCTAAAGCAGACAAGGCTCCGAAGGAGAAAACGGAAAAGTCGGAAACCAATGACGAAAAGCGCAAACCTCGATATCCTTGTCTTATTTGTGAAGAGGATCATTTTACGAGAGATTGCCCTCATCGGGCCGAGGTTGTGAAAATAGTCAAAGGTTCTCCCACTCCTGCTGTGTTAAAAAATCCATTTCCGGAGCAGGAGAATAAGATGATAGGTTCTTCCTCGAATGCCAGTGAAGAACCCATTTTGATGATGTCTCATGTGAGGATTGCGACTCGATCGCAAGATTATGGTAGTAAGAATCCTGTTGATGGTAAGGAAGCAGAATCTTCTCACTCTAACCCATCAACCTCAGCTCCTGGTTCCGATCCACTACAGATCGAAAAACCTAACCCAGACTTAGTAATTAAACCGCCCGCCAAGGGTGTACTTCGAAGGTCTGCTTTCAATCCACATGCGAGAGCGGCCCAGAATTACAACATTGTTGAGGACTTAGCTGTTTCACCCTCAGCAATGTCGGCTTTAGAAGTGCTGCAATCATGCCCAGCACAACGAAAATTACTATTGTCGGCTATCGGAGCTGTTGATGTTCAGGACCCGAACTTGATAATCTTTGATCTAGAAAATAGTACACCGCGTCTCCCCCATCAAATGGCTTTCCAAATTCCAGTGATAGTCAAAAACAGGCCTATTCATCGGACTGTGATTGATGAGGGAGCTTCTACGTGTATTATGTCGATTCAATGTTGGAGATCGCTTGGTTCTCCTTCGTTGAACCAATCCCCCACCATCCTTAAGGCCTTTGATGGCCGTGGGTTCCGTCCGTTTGGTATTCTACAGGAATTGCCTATAGGGGTAGAAGGTAAAACCGTTAGTCTGGATGTGGAAGTGGTTGATGCCCCTCTAGACTACAACCTTCTTTTGGGTCGAAGTTGGTCATATGCTATGACAGCAGTCGTTTCATCGGTCTTCAGAGTAATTAAATTTCCATATAACGGTAAGATCGTGACTATTGATCAGCTGACATACTTTTCATCCGACCCAGCCTCTTCAGAGAGTATCCAGCATGTCGGTAAAACGACAATCCCTTATAGGGACGTTGGCGTAGGTTTAGTTAAAGATTCTGGTTTACTGGGAACTTTTCCTTTCCCTCCAATCAACGCAGACCCTTCATTTGCATCAATTCATATGATTACATCAGAAAACATTATTTATGATGATCCTTGGATTGTCCCATCTGAATCTGAGATAGACTCATTCGGTGATGCTATGCCTTTGAGTCCATATGAAATTGCTTATGAAGCTGTCATGTCTTTTACCGACTCGCGTTCAACCGAAAGCGACCAAATGAATGTGGTCAGTGAAGAATCACTTTTCACCTCAACCTTAGAACGGATAGCGTTTCCCGAAGTCGTGTCATCTGACGAACAACTTCGCGAAATCCTAAGTGTAGACGATCTACCATGGGAAGATCTCCATCACAGATCTTCGTTTTTACCTAAGGATGATGCTTTTGAAAATGATTTTTCATCTATCTTTACCGCTGAATATGTCAAAGACGCTCAGAATCCAACGAAACATTCTGATTCAGAGTTGAATTTAGGGAATATTTCTCGTACTATTCCCATTGATATTTCAGTGAAGCCCGGAATTGAGGAAAACATTCATATAGGTGCCGCATGTACAGAAGATGAAATCCAAACTTACAAGGCCCTATTCCAAGAATTCCGCGATGTGTTTGCCTGGTCTTACGAGGAAATGCCGGGAATCGATCCTGCCATTGTTGTTCATGAAATAAAGACCTACCCGGATGCTAAACCCGTCCGGCAACGGTTGCGTCAGATTCACCCTCGGAAAGCGGCTGCGATTAAAGCAGAAGTCGAAAAGCTGTTGAAAGCAGGTTTCATTTATCCGATCCCGTTAACGGATTGGGTATCGAATATTGTTCCGGTCAACAAGAAACAAGGAACAATAAGAATCTGTATCGACTATAGGGATATAAATCGAGCTTGTCCAAAAGACAACTATCCTACGCCTTATATCGATCAAATTATTGATGATTGTGCCGGAAGTGAAATGTTTTCCTTTATGGATGGTTTTTCGGGCTATAATCAAATCAATATTCTACCTGCCGACCAACCAAAAACGGCATTCATTTGTCCATGGGGGACATTTGCTTATTGCAAATTACCTTTTGGGCTTAAGAATGTCGGGGCCACTTTTCAACGGGCGATGTCTTATGCATTTCATGACATCAAGCACATTGTGCAACCGTACCTCGATGATTTGCCTGCTCATTCTTTACATCGAGCTGATCACCTTGTCCACTTACGAGCAATCTTTATGAGGTGTAGGCATTATCGAATTTGGTTGAATCCCCACAAGTGTGTGTTCTGTATAGAGACGGGTCGATTGCTGGGATTTGTTGTTTCAAAAGCCGGCATTCGCGTCGATCCCTCGAAGGTCGAAGCTATCATCAAATTGCCTCCTCCTTCGAGTTTGCGCCAACTCCAAAGTTTGCAAGGGAAAGCGAACTTTTTACGCCGATTCATTCCAAACTACGCCGAGGTCACTAAAGGTTTTACACGGTTGTTGAAACAGAACGCTCAATTCTTTTGGGATGAGATTGCCCAACAATCTTTTGATGCACTTAAACACGCATTGATCCATGCACCGTTGTTGCATCCTCCCAACTACAACCAGGACTACTTCTTATACCTCGCAGCTTCGCATTCCACCATTGGAATGGTGTTAGTTCAAGAAGATGAATTCGGAGCGGAACATGTGATATATTATCTTAGTAGGACCTTAAATCCCACTGAGCTAAAATATTCGCATGTGGAGAAATTGGCCCTGGCAGCCGTTCAAGCTGTCCAGCGTTTTCGTCACTACATTCTTCTCCGTAAAACTACAGTTATTTCGGATTGCAACCCTATGATTTATATTTTGACAAAACAACTGCTAGGGGGCAAGTACTCTAAATGGATCGTTATCCTGCAAGAGTTCGACTTGGAGTTTGAGAAGTCCAAGTCTAAGAAATCCTTAGTTTTTGCGGAATTGATGTGTGATTTCCTGCGTGCTGACACAGAGACTGTGGCAGAGGAGTCCATTGCGGACGAATCTTTGTTTCTTATCAGTACTGTAGATCCGTGGTACGGGGATATAATCATCTATCTCCAAACCCAAACCTTTCGGCCTGAAGCTTCAAAGGCGGAACGTCGAAAAATTCAGTTTCAATCCCAGCAATACAAAATTATTGGAGATACACTTTATCGCCGGGGGGCAGACTTAGTTTTTCGACGTTGTTTAACTCACGAAGAGGCTGAGAGGGTTTTGAATGATTGTCACTCTGGAGCATGTGGCGGTCATATGTCTGGGTATGCCACAGCTCAGAAGGTGTTGCGTGCTGGCTATTTCTGGCCATCCATGTTTAAAGATTGTATCATTGCAGTCCGGAAGTGCCACAACTGTCAAGTGTTTGATCGCAAGATGCGCGCACCACCTGCTCCTCTCCACCCTATAATTGCCGTTGGTCCATTCGCCAAATGGGGTATCGATTTTATTACTTGTAACCCTCACTCGGCCGGGGGGCATGCGTATATCATCCTCGCGGTTGATTATTTTACTAAATGGGCCGAGGCGATGCCTACATTCGACGCAAGCGGCAAAACAGCTGCAGTTTTCGTATTCAATCATATTATAACTAGGTTTTGTGTCCCACAAGCAATCATTACTGACCATGGGAGCCATTTTCGAAACATCATGATGACTGAGCTTACAAGCCAGCTTGGTTTGCGCCACGATAGCTCTACTCCTTATTATCCGCAAGCCAACGGTTTGGTTGAGTCTATCAACAAAGTTCTGGTTATCATGATCCGACGAACCATTGGTATTCATCGGTCGAATTGGCACAACATGTTATTTTCAGCGCTATGGGCATACCGAACCTCAGTGAAAACTTCAACAGGGTTCACTCCTTTCCAGCTAGTTTATGGCTTGGAAGCTATGTTACCCATTGAATGCGAAATCCCATCACTTCAAATGGCTGTCGAATTACTTCCAGCTACTTCCGAAGAGGAGAAACGTTTATTGTACTTAGCTAAATTAGATGAGACTCGACGTGACGCTGCATTGGCAATCGAGACTCACGCGAAGCGAATGAAAGCTCAGTATGATAGAAATGTGACCCCTCGAAGTTTTTCGGAGGGAGACCTAGTGCTATTATATGATCAAGCTAACGATAAGCTAGGTGCTGGAAAATTCGTTCCTATGTGGCATGGACCCTACATTGTGAAGCGAAAGCTAGCAAAAGGGGCTTATGAGCTGGTAGATTTTGATGGGGACTCTTTGGGTAAACCCAGAAATGGACTTTACCTAAAGAGGTATTATGCTTAAATGGTGGGTATGGAGAATTTTTTAGTTAGGTTAGGTTTTCTTTCTAGCTAGTATGTTTGTTAGTTTAGTTAGTGTGCTTAGCTTAGAGAGTGTGTTTTTCGTCGTTATTCTGGCTTATCTTGGTTTTACTCTTGATATTGCAGATGTCGACGCCTCTCCAAACATACATTGGATTTGCTGATGGTGCTTGTCGTAGTACACGGAATATCTCTTCCGCAGCTTGGGTTATCTATTCGCCCTCTGACGAGTTAGTTTCTATGCATGGGGTAAGCCTCGGTCAAACGACGAACAACATTGCAGAATACAGTGCAGTGGTTGAATTATTATCCGAATCTATTTCATTTGGAATTCGACATTTGATAGTGAGGTTAGATTCTGAACTTGTTGTATTACAACTTAATAGAGTATATGCCATTAGAAATCCTGTGTTATTAAGGTTGTTTTTGAGAGTGCATCTCTTGGAACGTGAATTTGATTACATTGAATATCAGCATATTCCAAGGTCTTTAAATACATTAGCAGATGCAATTGCTTCTCGAATGTTGGACAGACATTTACGATAATCATGCAAGTAAATTTAAAAACATTTCATCACATATGTTAAACAAAATAAGCCGGTAATAGTGATATATATATAGATAGGAGTGTGTCAAAAAATATACATCGTCTTCGATCATAGGTTGAAAAACACCTTATGATCGGCAAAAATGATAAGTACAAAAAGCCAAAAATGTCATATGTGTCTACAAAGTGACTAGCCAATAACTGGTGGTGCTCCCTATATGACACCACTGCACGGGCTACCTTACACAAAAACCTCCTAAACGGCCCAGGGACTGCAACTACATAGCGCTGAAGTCTGATAGGAATATCATCTATGGTAGTCTCAGGTATATCCGCCGTCAGACGCTCTAGATCCTGCTCCAACTCAGCTAGTGACTCTGCAGCCGCGTCCTGTGGGGCTGGTACCGGTGCAACTGGATGTCTCCTCTCAAAAGGCCGGAGGTTGGCTGGGCGCTGTGGACCAACATCTGCATTTTGAAAATTTTTACTGTCAGTTTTGAGACGATATATATAAAAAACAAAAAAATATATAATTTGAAAATCTGTGAAAAATAAAGTACCTCTGTCATCCCATTGTTCTCCCTGTGGAAGAACCATGTCCGGATCACCTCGAAAATCTACTCCGGCATACGGAAAGTCCTGGATCGAAAAAACCTGGTCCTCTAACCAGTGAAAATAACTATCAGAGAATCGAACAATCGCCGCGCCCTCGTCAGGATGCCGGGCCATCACCGTAACCCATCGTATCAGCTTTGGCTCCCGAGGACCCAAGATTTCAACAGTGAGTTGCTGAGGGATCAGCATCGGAACTCTCTCTAAGGCAAAGCTCACAACTAGAGGCCCATATCCAAAGGTCTTCAGTTGTCCGTTCTTTGCCCTAGTCAGTTGGCTCTTCATATTAGCTGACATAGCATCACACCAGTTGAAAATGGTGCATTGGAAACAGTCAATCGCCATCCGCATTTGGGACCTGGTGGCAATATGTAAACCGGCTGCACCGCAAATTCTGGTAACCGTGAAAGCTATAACCTTGAGTTCACAAAGAGAGATGTGTTTGATTTCTACGCCTTTCGCATGGTGTGCATTGGGTGTGCACCAATCTGCCCGGAGACTAGCAAGGGATTGGCCACCCGGCCTAGTCCCGGCTAGATTGAGTTGCTCGCCCCTATTTGGCAAGCCAGTGAGAAAGTATATGTCAGAGGGCTCTATCTCGAGCTGGTGCCCTCCGATGCAAAAGCATTTCTCATGAATGTTCCATCTCTCAACCAGCCACTCCAAGAATCTCACCTGAGCCCTCATGCCAGGTATGGCCCAGTATTTATATAGTCCGCATGCTTTTAGGGCATCAATGGAAGGTTGATGTTCAATTGCGGCTAAATCAACATCCTCGTGCTCTCTTTCTCTCCAATCCAACATGGTGAGTGCCCTACACACCAAGAAACAAAGATTAGAATTGATTTGGGAAAATTCAAATGGTTGTTTGTGGAGTTTGGGGTTTCAAATTCCGCCTTTCGCGGGGGACGCACCCCGCGTTTAGAACACAAAGCGTCGGGACGCAGCTGGCCTGAAGGTGGGCTGCATCCCCCGACCTTTTTCTTGTACAGGAAAAAGTCGGGGGACGCAGGTCACCCTAAGGGCACCTGCGTACCCTGCAGAGCGAACTTTGAAACCCAAAACCCCCCAAAAATCAAAACTAAAACCTAAAACAAACTTTTAATCGGATGAAATTGAAGAGGAGGATGTTGTGAAATACCTGGAGGAGACGGTGTTCGATTCTGACGGTCGGATTCTCCGCAGCGACCACGGGAAGTTTCTTGCCAAAAGCCTTTTTTTTCAACCTCAACAGTAAAATGGTAAAAATGACATGGTAAAAAGTCTTTTTATAGGTTTTTTGGATGAATGAATGCTAGGTTTGTTCATTTTTCACCATGAAAGGATATTTTTCAATGTATTTTTGCCTATCTTAAACAGGTATGAGTAATGTGTCGTTTTTGTGCAGGACAAAGGGATTTAGAGGGAAAATTGACATTTTTCACGAACCAAAATATCAGAGTCATATTTTAAGCCCTTTTCTGACTCCTAAAATATGAAAAGATTGCCGAGCGTTTCTTTTACACTCGTTAAAACGGAATTAAAAGACGGTCCCCTTATAGCTCTTTTCTGACCGTAAAATCAGGAAAAGATTGCCGGGTTTTTGTCGTTTCAAACTCGATACTGGAACTAAAACGACGTGTCTTTGATCGCTTTTTACTTTTCAGGTCAGTGACACTAATTATGAAAGTACTCCTTGGTCGCAAGATCGAGCGGTTCCCCCAGGTATTATTTTATACTTTTTCGGGCTTGAGGGACACAAATCTACGAAAAAGTTCAACTTGGAGTCTTCTTAAGTTTTTCAGACTCTCTAAAATTGAAAAACGCCGAGTTTCTCCTATACTGGGCTCGTTAAACATTTCACAGTAAAGGACCTGTTCAATTACAAACAGGAACGAACCACTCCTTCCTAGGGTTCGAATCAAAACTAGGTTGGACTCATCCGAAGGATGAGCTTATAATCAAGCATATGTTATCCTCCTCAAGCTTGTTAAAAATAAAGAGGTACTTGCCAGAAATGGTGGGGGAAAAGAGAGAAGAATGAGCCTATTTGTTATCTTTTGTCTCAGAAGAAACTTTATTACCACTCTTGAACACGACACTTTTCATTCACCTGGGTTGGGAAATCTTTTACCTCACAGTTGATCAAACTACTTTGAAAGTCTTCAGCCGGGTTCCGGGGATTAACTCTGAGTTATTCATCACCAAGCCATCTGTCGTGTCGTTATGTGTTCAAGAGGTCTGCAAGCAAAACTTTCATCTGCAAAATACTTGTCATCCATTTGACCATCCCCGAGTCAGTCCTTACAGCAACATTTCTTCAACTTGAACAATGATTTCGCGTTGTGGGCTTGCCTGCAACGGGTCGCTTTCTATCGACATCAGCACATTATCTAGAGAGATGACTTAGAAATCGTCAGTACCTTGAAGTCTGCATGCATCAATGGCAGGTTTCTCGCCTTTGACGTCAGTTTACATCATTGACTTTCGATCAAAGGATTCCATGAAATGTTCGACATCAACTCATTCATTCACATCTCATGGATTGTACTGGGTACTTTGAGAACCATTGACATTACTGGTGGTCTCTCTCACGCTTGTTAACAGTTTTCATCATCGACTGGTAATTAAGTGGTTTCTGCCATGTTCGACATCAACTCATTTATTCGCATGGCTAGAATCGTACCAATTCGGGAAGTAGAAATGAAGACCCTAGATCTAGTTTCCACCATCCAGGCTGCGAGGAGTTTTGTATTCATTATCTAAGTAGACTAATCATAAACAGATGGCTGCGCCCATACTGTGTCTACAAAAGTCTATGATTATGATGTATTGCAAGATCATTCCTGTATCAGAATAGTTAGTCTGTTAGTTAAAGTTTTGATCTGAGTATGGGAATGCCTACCTCAGTGATGATATAATCTTATACATGTATTTTGTGTTGAAAATTGCAGGTTCTGACCAGGTTCTCCACGAGATAATCCTTGAAATGATAAAGCGCTTCACCCTTCCTAGATAATACAAAACCCTAATCTATTACAGGCTTCGCACTTTAGGGGGCAATCTGTTACACTAAAAAATGTCACCATGACTATTTACAGTTAGTATGGCTCTATCAACAAGTCATGCTACCCTCTTAGGCAAGTCTTATGCCTCTGCTCTCCATGTCAAACTCCAAAAAGAGAGAAAGTCTTTATAAATGTATTTATCTCTGGGTACGCAGGTTCTCTCAACCTTACCTGCGGGTATGCATCCAATGTTCACAAAAGCTGCGTCTTTGGACGCTCTGTATGTAAAGGGCAGGTGCGTCCCCCTGTAAAGGTCAAAATGCGCAAGTTTCATATTTAAAAAGTTACTTGTGGTCATTTCTAGAGCATTCTAGAAGGTTGTTCGACGTGTATTGAGCGCCTCCAGATGGTTCATGCACCCCTACCAAAGAGGAACTTATCCCATCAATAAGGGAGCTATCCCATCCAAAGAGGGGATTATCCCATTGATGATGGACCTGATTAACTTCCTCTTGAGCACTATAAATACAGGCATTGGGCCAGAAGGAAGGGAGGTTGAAAGCTATACATTTCTATGGGTAGATGCTGCTGGAATTAGGACTCCCATTTAGAAGCTTGTGAGGAGAGATTGCCATCTTTGCTTGTTCTATTTGGAAGTGGGTGAGCTTTGTCAAAGTAAAGGAGAACTCTTGATGGACCCTGGGAGGGACTTGCACAACACCAAGGCTCAGGTTGTATTTGTTCCTTTTGTTACCTATTAATGCAAATGAGTCCATTCTTCTCAATAACTTGTTATTTATGAGTTGTTTCATGTACTCCTTGGTCTATGTGTTAAATATGTTTTATTCTATGAGATTATCAAGTGCTATTTAATCGTTTGATTGTTAGTGGATGCAGGTTTCAAAGTGAAGGAGGAGCTCATCCGGATCAGCGGAGCTGGACTGCTACAACAGCGTGGGACTACAGGTAGGATCTAAACACTTGATTTCTTATATAGTAAATGCATGTTTAGAGAAGGATTGCTCTTGTTTGTCTTGTTTGTCACTAGAGAGTCTTAGGCTCCTAGGGAGGTTGGTTGTGTCCGCACAATCGACTCTTTCCGCCTGACAGCATGCCTTAATGGCAAGTCTTCTCGCCAACAAACAATGGGAATACATTAATGTCCCTTGTTTGTTGGATCTTGCAAGTGGCTCGACATCAGCTCATCTATTCACACTTCGCAAGATGTACTTGGGTACTTTGGCACTCATTGAAATTAATGGTGAGTTTGCCTCGCATTGGTTAATGGCATTCATCAATGGCCGGTAATCTAATGACTTCTTTCCATGTTCGACATCGACGCATTTATTCGCATGGAAAGAATTGTGCCACGATATGGGACGAAATGAAGACTATATGATTTAGTAGCAGATTCAACAATATTTTATACTTTGGAACAGATTCAGTAGAAGTAATAAAGGATCCACATTCACGACTTCATCCATCATGTATGCAACCAAGACACAGATCACATTCTTGTATTCTTCATTCAGCATCAGAAGCTACACTTTTCTACATATACACATTTTTTCCACTCAGGTAAGTAAAGGTATGTTCTTTTCTAGCTTTTTATCATACAATTCCTAATACTAAAATTATAATTTTTGGAAAATGTTACGCCATGTTCATTTTCATACCTCATATTCACATACATACTCCATTATCACCTTTCATATGTCATATATGTCCTTCATGCACATGTCATCCTAACCAACATACTTTTTCCAAACAACTACTATTGCATTATGATTCAAATGTTACATGTTTTGCAAATAATGATCAAAGAATGAATGGTTGATTAAATGTTTTCAAAGTCTTTTGATGCAACACAAAAACAACGAAAGTATTGTTACACAAGAACCAATACTAATCAAATTTTGGTTGTCACACAAGAACCAACCAAAATAATATGTTGCAATCAAATGTTTTTAAGAAAGAAGACTTTGCAAAAAGGAACAAAGTTGTCAAAAAGAAAATTATGCGAAGTTAAAAAAATCAATATCAATCAAAGTCGATATAAAAGCAAGACAATGCAAAAAGATTAAATCATGATAAAGTGAATCAATGCAATAGATTGCATGAGGACATGCAATAACTTAAGTTGGGGGTATGTTGGGCCGCCAAATTAACATACATTTTCACTCCATTTTCACCTTTATCCTCATTTTTTTCACCTCATTCCATCACATTATCATTACATAAGCCTACATTATCATTACTACATGAGTTCACATCTACATTTTCCAAAGTTATTAATTTTATGTATTTAGAGTGAATTTATGATTAAAAGTTAGAGAAATAGCATGTATTTTCTTATACCTAAAAGTGGCTTGAGTTTGATGACATGTGTAGATCATTTGGAAGCTTCCAAGGCACCCTTATGTGGCCTCCCAAGATCAAATTCGAATTTCAACTCAAGAGGTGGACCATATTCCAAGGAGAAAGATCATGGAGATTTTGATGTGTCATGGGATTTGTATCTAGTATTTAAGGATAAGTTGAGACAAGTATGGATCTAGTAGATATTTAAGGGATCTACATTTATTGAGTAGATATCCCTAATTCATGTATAAATAAGAGGAGCATCCTTCAAAGGAAAGGAGAGAACAGTTATCAGTTATTCATTAGCATCAGATTTATGATTTTTGATTCAACATGAATAATATCATTTTCTCCAAATCATGAGTTATTAGTGTTGTTTTATTCTTAAGGTGTGATAGTTGTTCATGTGTGCTCATTAAGGAATGGAAGGATCCCCATATTGAGATAAGTACACTTTGTTGTAGAGTAATGTTGTGAATATACTAATTTTAATTATGTTGTTCATCTTATTTCTTTGTTGTAAATACTCATAGATAACTTCAGTATGAATTCATGTTATGTCCATGTTTTGTTGTGTGAAGGTTGATCTCCTTTCAGTAGCTAGTTTTTATGTGAGAAGGACAACTGGGATCTCCTCAGTTAGGAGCCTCTTCTCCATGAGCGAGACTAAATTGAAACAATATTTATTTTCTTATATGCTTTCCTAGAATACATTTATGTGAAGATTTATTTCCGTTCAATAGCTAGTTTTTATGTGAGAAGGACAACCAGGATCTCCTCAGTTAGGAGACTCTTCTCCATGAGCTAAGAACTGAACTGAAAACAATATTTACTTGCTTTCATTTATATGCTTTCTTTCCTGCTTTCTTAGATGTTTGGCAATGTTATTATAGAAAGATTATAGAAGGACAATCACGACTCTTGAACAAGAGACTCTTCTCTATCTTCTAAAGTAAAATAATTCCATTGATCAAACATTTTTATGATTTTATAAAATAGATCTAAAAGTTTAGATTTGTAATATGCATTTCCATTCTAAACAAACTTCCTACACCTGTTTCATCTGAGGACCCATATATTTTGGTTTTCTTCTAAGTTTACGAAATCCCGGGGTTGACAAATTAAATGACAGGGATTTAATAGACAATTAAATCACCCAACACTCATTATGATAGAATAATGTATTACCAATGATATATGTTTGAGCTCTTTATGTCTTTTTTTTTTTCACGCTATGTTTATCACTGTTAATTTTTGTTTCTTGTTTGTTTGTGACATATTATATATCTTAATTGCATTCTGATACATGATCATTTGATCTGTATACGTTCCTTCCCAAAATAAGCTCAACCATTTATTAATCTTATATTTATTTCATACTTATAACCTATTCCAATCAGTATGCTTTCACAATTTTTTTTATTAAATAATATTGAATCTAGGGAATACCCCCTATAGTTAAGGGAGGCCAGACTTCAGCCAAAAGAGGGAGGATTGTGTTGTCACTCACTACTTCATCAGTCTTCAATTTCTTAAAAAGTCAAATAGCAGTGATGTTTGATGCTAATGTTTGGGCCACAGAAGCTATCAGAGCTTAATTGGTCCCTCTCCATTTCCTAGTGCTCGAAAAAATATTTCCAATGGTATATGGAAGTCCAAAAATGGAATCCTGGAGCAAAAGTTTAAAAAAATAAGATTACCTTGGAAAGCTCAGAAAATAAAAAAATGGTTGGGAAAAATCTCAATTGGGACCCAGGAGGCTCATCGCATATCAGGCAGTGGGCGGGATTTGGCACAGCATATATCGCAGATCAGCTATCAGCGGAGTCCCCGAGCTCACACTTAAAGGTTATCGGTGGTTCCCAGCGCTAAAGGCCGATATCACAATCCCGCAACATCAGTGATCGACAGATCGACATGGTACATAGTTCAAAAAACTTGCAAATCGTCAATCATATCATAAAGTGGTTCATCATCAAGGGGATGAGAAAACCAAATACAAAGGAAATGGTTGAAAAAACAAGGGTCGTGCCTCCCCTTTCTCTCTCCTCCATGTGGCGAGTTCCCGCATCCCAGCGACCCCGTATCCTGCAAGATAGTCATATCGGTGGAGTTCCAAACTTGATAGACCATGCGAGGGCCGATATTGCGATATAGTGTTGTATCACTGGGAGGGTGCCAAAAAGTTTAACACAGAAAAGGCTTACAAAACAGGGCCAGTCAGGCCCTTTTCTCTCTCCTCTAGGGGGCCACGTGGTGGCCTCTAATTGGTCCTCTGAGCTGATAGGGAATATAATGTCATCAGTGACGTTGCAGGACAGTTGATGTCATGGAAGAGGAAACATGTCACCCAGTTTTAATGTTTTTAGGGGTGACATGGGGCCATTTCCGGGTGCCATGTGTCACCACTCACAGGGTGACACGTGGCAGTGATGACGTCACCCCGCGAACTGACGATTGTAATGGCTAAGGGGAAAAATCTTAATACATTGGTGCTGAGCGATTGCGATATGCAGTGCTTCCCTCCAGACGCAATAGAGTATTATGGCAGGATCTATAAGGACCTCGCGTCCGAACTATTGGCCCTCTCCAAAGAAAATCATAAGGGGCCTTCTCCTCCAGCAGGCGATCGCGATATGCGAGACTTCCCTTTCGGACGCGATAAATTATTAAGGTAGGGTCTATAAGGACCCAATGTCTATAATATCGACCTGATCCAAAAAAAAGGGTAAGGGGACTTCTCCTCTAGCAGGTGATTACGATATTCAGGCACTCCCCCCCAGATGCGATAGATTATTACACCATGGTCTATATGGACCTCGCGTCCAGACTATCGAATAGCCCCAAGGAAAAGGGTAAAGCAAGGTTTAAAGTGCCAATATGCAAGATTTGCGATAACAAAGGAAGAGGCCCTAGATGCAATATTTCATAAGCCAAATTTCATAAATTTTTCGCGGCTGGGAGATTGACCGATGCAGCGTAAGAGGCAAACAGAGGAAAAATCGAATTATAAAGGAAAATCCCCCCCGCACGACTGCTCAAAACCTTAGCGCACAAAATACTAAACCCCTAGTCCCAACCCCCGGTTATATTGAGGAATGGCACACAAGGGGCTATGATAAAGGGGGCCAAAGGGGAAATTAAAAACGCCGGCCTATTCATCTGTGTTTAATGTTAAAGGCCCGTGACCGTGTTGCGCAGAGAGCGCTGTCACATGGATTTAAATGGGCGGATGTACCGACAGCTAACGACTTTAATGGAGCATGGTGCAACTCTAGAGCGGTATGGGGGGAACTCAGAAAACTTAATGGCATGGCATGGTGGTCCATTCACCCTACACAGAAAAGCACTACTTGGACACATGCCTTTCCACTCTACTCCCTATTCCACTGAATATGTCACTCACGTGTTAAGGCAGAATTTACAGAATTCAGCCGAGTAGCAGTGAACCGCCTCAAGCAGCCGAAAAGAAGCCTGATGAGAGTAGGGATGTGGCTCTATCCAAGGCCTCCACTGAAGCAGAAAGGGGACACCTCCTCTTTCCTCTCTTGATTTTCTTTCTCTGTGCATTTATTTCTGCATTTTTTCCAAGAAAGGGATTCGATCCCTATTGTAATCTTTAGGTAGGTGGTAGCATATCCTTAGAGAGCCGAGACAACTATTCTAGCATGATATCTAGGGCTCGAACTCAGATATTTTTATTGTAACTCAAAGCTCTCCCCCTCTTCTTATAAATAGGGGGGATGAAATCTATAACAAGGGTTCTGAATTTCTCACCCAAGAGGGATAAACTTTGTGATACCATTTTGGCTCATAAATCTATAACTGAATGACTATTATCAGATATTGTATTAATTTACACAGGAAGATCTTCAAATTATCACAAAAATGGTGGTGATTCCTTCTTAGAATTACAGTATGTTTTTCCTTCTATTAATTCCATAATGTTCATATTCTTCTCTACATGTGTTCTACAATAGCTGCTAGAAATTGTTTCATGATTCCTTACAGATCCATGTGTGTTGATTTATTAATGCATAATCTGTGTATGAAGTGTTGAAGTATATATTTAAACTACTCTATAAGAATCATAGCACCCATCCTCTCTTCAGTCCATTATTTCTGCAACTCAAACACGTGTAGAATTTCCCATTGATTTCAGCTTTATGTTTTCAACATAGAATTATATATGTTTTGGGCTCTATATGATAAGTTATGCTCTCTCCTAATACTCTATCATTTACTCAACAAATACCATTAAGATGTAATCCCCTTTGAAGTAATCGGACTCTGATGTTCTATGTGATACTACTGGGAACTGTTAGTGTGAGGCAATACCCGAAACACATAACTCATACCTTTGGAAGAATGAACCAACCCCCCCATACATTTTTTATTTACGTGACAATTGGAGTGTTGTAACCCCCTCACATATATCCTGATAAGAAGCCCTCTATTTAATATGTCCTAGGCACTGGTCTACAATCAACCCAAAGGCTGTCTCTAGGGTGCTTTCCTTACTTCTTGTTGCACTTGCGCTGCTGGTACAAGATTAAGCCACAACATCTTTCTGGCATCGTTTCTGTGGAACAGATTATAATATTTTTCCCTGGGTACAACAAAGTTTTACATTGCCCCTATTAAGTGAAAAAGGGAAGTGTGGGTTGAAGATCTCTCACCTTGGCGACTCCACTACCCATATCTATATTTGATTATCTTGGATTTCAAGTAGCCCCATACTCACTAAGATTCTACAACAGTCGAAGATTTCCCTACTTTTGAAACTGAAATCACTCATATAGAGAGGTTTTCAAGATGACCCTTCCTGCATTTATGGCCAACCTATTTTTCCCACTATATTTTTCATCTATTATTGGTTTTCCCAATCATGTCCCTGCATGTCATGAGTGGAATACCTATTTGCCTAGATTCAGTGGGAACTCAGAGAGAAGACCTGACCAACACCTCAAATACTTTCATGAATGCATGGAGCAACAAGGTATTCTTCTTGAAGATGTACAAATGAAGTTGTTCAAATTGTCTTTAGACCTTGTGCTCAGCATCGATCAATATCATGGGTCTTTGACTTAGTGTTTTCCCTTATGTTCGATGTCAGCTTACATTATCACACATTTGGATCCATACAATACCTTGGTTTCCATTTGACCCTATTGGTGGATTCCTCACCTTTGGGTCAACTCTCATTATTGGTTGGTTCAAAGGGTTTTTGTCGTGCCCTAGTCACATCCCTTGTACACCGGAAACATACTTCAGAATGGTTAATTCATTTCTTTTCATCTGATTTCTTCCAAATTAATGGCTTGCGGGTTACACTCACACTGGTTGATGTGGGATGCCTTAATGCCTTCCTTCCAAAAAATATTTTCCCATCGAATCCAACTCATTGCTTTGGGAACAAAATCTAGAGTCCTTTTTTCAATACCTTAGGGTTTGTAGTCATCAGTGGAAGAATCCTTTGTTATCAACAGTGAGAATACATTAATGTCTCCTTATTAATAGATTTTCTCAAGTGTTCGACTTCAACACATTTATTCACACTTATTAGATTGTACTGGATACCTTGATTCTCATCATCATTATCAATGAGTCATCTCGCATTTGTTAACAGTATACAACAATGGACGGTAATTAAATGATTTCTCACATGGTTAACCTTAACTCATTTATTCCCATAGTGTATAAATGTACCATCTACGGTCGATGAAGACCTCAGCTTGTGTCAGCATCTTGGTTCACTTGTCATCAACTTCAATTTTCTGCTAGTGTTACCAGCCACCCTTATATGTTAGGGTTCATCACAACAACATCCTATACGTTGACACCCTAGTTTATGCAATAACACTATTCCACCTATTTGACATGTACTATTATGAGGATCAGTTATCCAACATCAGTGATCACACATTCTTCGAGCATCATTGATTAGATTTTCTTCTATATTTGATATTGGGACATAGCTCTGTTGTCTTCCTTTGTGGCTATGATCATATGATCCACTATGTATTCTTTAGTCTTATTTGTACACTTGTGTATACATGATGGATCCACTTTACACTTGATCAACGAACATGCTTTACTATCTCTGAGCATGGGTATTCCTGCCTTAGACATGAGTCTTCTTTTGGATTCCTTCTACATGTACTCAGTGGGCTAGAATCTAGTGATCTCCTCTTAGGTCCTCCAATGATCTCTCTTTATACTTAATACATTTCATCCATCATGTACCCCTTCTGACCCCATATATTAGAGTGCATCTGTTATAGAATCATTCGTCACTCTTGTAGTTTTGATGCTCTGAAATGGCCTTGGGAAGCCCTTTCCCATTCAAATTTGATCATTTATTAAAAAACAATATTTTGAATTCCATACATGGCTCTGCCCTTTAAAAAGTGTGTACACACGCAGGTACTGTTAGCCCTATGGTGTAGTGCTGCCATTTTGAAGACTAAAAGAAGGAGATGGTCTACTTCGCTATCCTGGAGAGGGCCCCACATGGGCATCACTCCACTTTCCCCTACTCTTCCACTTACATTCTATTCTTCTTGTATCCTAACCTGGCCCTCACTTCATAATGAAACCATATTTCACATTAGCCTTAAGAAAATTAACCCAAAAACCCTCAAAAACCTTACCTTTCCATCATACGAGCCCTCCACACATTTCTCGAAAACACCCCGTGCCTTTGTGTCACTCCGCCGTCAATCTCTCCTTGCCAATCTGACGGCCTACGTTTCACCCGATCAACGAGATATGCTTGGTCGATCTCCGCCATTAGATCACTCCCGCTAGATCTAACGGCTGTTGCTCTTATCGCGCGGGCAACTAGCGAGAGGAATACCCACCCGATAAAGGCGATTTTTCTCTCTCCTCCTCCGCTACGTGGCATGCAATGAGTGGCATCGGGCAGACTCCACCCTTTACCGCTTACCGCCTGATGAGCGCCTGATAGAGACCATAACCACCCAAACAAAACCACCCCTAGGCGCTATCATCTGAGCACCTCCTCCACCTGATAGCCGTCCGATCTGTCCACCCGAGATCCAATGGCTCAAACTTTTCTACCCCCCACCAAAGACTGCAAGCCTCATGCAATCAATCTCCTCCATCCATTTCTTCTGATCCAGCGGCCCTCGTTCATGACCGCTCCTGCTTGTCCTTCGCCACCCTGCCATTACTCTGTCCATCCGATTTAATTCATCCAACAGCTACCTACTTGTCCTCTGTCGTCCTGCCATTACTCTGTTCTTCCTAATTAGCACATCCAACCACCCATGCACCTCATACTCTACTTCCTATCAGTTACCCGAGGAGGAAGGTGGTTGACTCTAAGTATTGTGACAGTCAAGCCACTGAACTGAAATACCAGAAAGCATGGCCGAAAGAGGAAGGACACAACATGATGTAGTCAAGTATAAATAAATAGTCATGGAGCCCCACTGGCACGATAAAACCAACCATCTAACAGGGCAGCGTTGTACCAGAATTAATTACTGTTTTTGTGATGGAAGGAGAACCGTGTCCTCATACACAACCAGATAGTTAAAGCCAAAGGGGGCAGGTTAGGACAACTGGAGACCTTTGAAAGCTATAGAACATTGTAAAGGGCCTACAAAAGGCTAGAAACTAAATGTAAGAAGGGTTCAACTTCTGGAGACTGTAGATACTCTGTTCCTTGCAGCTTCTCATCTTCATTCTAGTAATACAAGCTTCTTTTGTTGTTACATGTTCAATGTCCATCTCTCTTCTGCTCTAAGCTTGCACTTGGATAAGTCTATTCATGATTTCTTCTATGTCTAATGCCAGATAACTGTCATCTTATCTCTGCATTGATAGATTGGATTTGTAATTGAATAGGTTATTCACATTTCTTCTGTGTCTAATGCCAGATAATTGTCATCTTATCTCTGCGTTGATAAATTAGATTTGCAAGTTTCATTTACTTCCTGTAGCTAGCCATTCATATATGTTCATGTATGCATCTGCTGGTACAGTCAGTATTCTCCATCTATCCATTGAATCTATAAACTATTGAGCATTAGTGGTCTAAAGCCTTGTCAATCTGAGGGTGTTCATGCATGTCTGGAGTAAAACAGAGTTGAAGCGGTTATCTGGCTTGATCCAAACCATCATCCATTCCAATAGTCCAGAGAACAATATTGAAGATTATATGTTACCAAGCATCTCCGAGCTACAACCTAGGAGAGTTTCTTGGAGTGATAAAAGGTACCATAATACAAAACCCACATATATTATTTAAAATATGAAAAAATAAAATAATATCCTATTTCTGAGGCAGGGTTTACGGGTTTCACCGAACTCCCACCTATAGGAGCTCGTGGCCTAACTGAATCCACTGATTTTTGGTGGTATTTATACACCTCATGGGAAGGCCTAATTAGAGAGGGAGGTAGGATATTGACATTATAGTATTTTTGTCCCCAAATCAAGTTTGGTTTTCCATGTGCCTCCTCCACTCCCAGTCATAGGAAACCCCTTTTTCCTTGCACGGATTCTCATCTTATATTATATGGAATCATTTTTCACATGCTTGAGAAGTGATCTTTGAAGCTTGGGCTGAACGGATTCAGAGGAAGGTTTCGTTGGTGCCGTGGTCAGATCGGGTTGTATCTTTCCACTACTATTTGCTTATCTTAATAAAGAAGCTATGTCTTGTTCCTGATATGTTATGATCTCATGTTCTTATGATTCATGTCTAATATATCATTATTTATATGTTTATTCTTGATGAGGCTAACATGTTTATTATGCATGCACTTTTAATTACTTCCTATGTATATGCTTCTCTGAATTGTGTTGCAGCTCTAATCACTTTGGAGGAAGAAAATGGTTTGGACCTTATGGGATCAACATCAAACGAAGGACATATAGGTACTCTTCTCAAACCCAACTTTAGTATTTTACATAGTTTGATTGCTTGAATGTATGCTTCTTGTTGTTAGTTTGCCTTTGATCTTTTGAGGTTGTCAACCCTTACCTTAGGGAGGTTTTTTCCTGCCAACACTCCTTGATAAATTGATTCAACATCTACCCTATGCCCGATATCAGCTTAGATCTAAGCTTTTTCTTGCTCAATCAAAGTACCATGGGTGTCCACACCTAAATGTCACAAGTTGATGAAGCGTAAAAGGCATATGAGGCAACAAGCTATCCTTACTTCAACCTCACAAGGTATCAAAATGGTACCACCCTTGCAGTCAATGATAAAAGAAATAAGGGAGTCAGGGGATGAAGGCAAAGCCATCACAGTCTTACTGAAGCCTAAGAAGAAGACCATAAAAAATACTTGAGTTTCGATGTCTAGTGCCACGTTAAAGAAAATGTCCAAAGTTACTAAACAATATTTAGAAAACAAAATTGTTTTTCAAAAGGAATTTTTATTTTTTTTAAATTATGCTATTTTATTTTGTACTTTAAGATACAATTGTTCAAATAGTTATGAAATTTTTGTATATAAAACTCTTGATCTTCATTTTTAGGGGTTGTCCTTTTGGGGAGCAGAGACTTATGTTAATAAATTTTAATGCACATGTTGTATTGACCAAATCAGGATGATCCTATAATATTATGACATACAATTTGATACATAGTTGTCTTTATATGTTTATGTCTTATATTTTATGAATTGTTATATTATAATACATGTTGACGATTTACCTAGTTGACATGATCAATTACTAAGTCGTTACAATTTCAATTAATTATTTCTCTCTTTGGATATATATATTATCTCAACTGTCGGAGTCATAAGCGTTTGATTGATTTTTTTGTGGTTGAATCAAAGAGTGGATGACATTAATTGTCCTATTACTTAGTTCATAAGAAACACAATTATACACCATTAATATGTGTTTCGTTCTTTTTTTTTGCTATGAATGTTATTAATTCTATTATTCTATATCTTGGCATTTGTCAGTGGTTGACAGTTGACTTGATATTCATTATTTCCCTACAACTATTATTGGATTACTTGCCTTCTAATATATATACTATTCAAAGGTGTGTTGTTCAAATATTTGCTTAATGTGTTGTGGATGAATTATACCAATACATGATATAGGAGTTATTTCATCACACTCATTATGAGAGAATAATCTATTACCAATGATATATGTTTGAGCTCTTTATGTCTTTTTCTTTATTTCACGCTATGTTTATTACTGTTAATTTTGTTTCTTGTTTTTTTGTGACATACAATTTATCTTAATTGTATTTTGATACAGGATCATTTGATATGTATATGTTCCTTCCCAAAAAAAGCTCAACCACATATTAATCTTATATTTATTTCATACCTATAGCCTATTCCAATCAGTATGCTTTCACAAAATTTTTTATTAAATAATATTGAATCTAGGGAATACCCCCTAGACTTCAACAAAAAGAGGGAGGATTTTGTTGTCACTCAATGCTTCATCAGTCTTTACTTGCTTAAAAATTCAAATAGCAGTGATGTTTAATGCTAAGTTTTGGGCCACATAAGCTATTAGAGCTTAATCGTTCCCTTTCCATTCCCTAGTGCTCGGAAAGAGATTTCCAACAGTGTATGGAAGTCCAAAAAGGACTCCTGGAGCAGAAGTTAAAGCATTTTTAAGATTACAATCGAGACCCAGGAGGCTCATCACATATCGCATATCAGTAGTGGGCAGGTCCAGTCACAACATATATCACAAATCGGCTATTAGTAGAGTCCCGAGGCTCATACTTAAGGGTTATCGGTGGTTGTTGGTGTTGAAGGTCGATATTGTAGTCTTGCGATATTGGCGATCGGTAGATCGACATGGTTCATAGTTCAAAAGACTCGCAAATCGCTGATCATGAAATAAAGTGGTGCATCACCAGGGGGCAATAAAACCAAATATAAAGGAAATGGCCGAAAAAACAAGGGTTTGGCCTTGCCTTTCTCTCTCCTCCATGTGGCAGGTTCCCACATCCCAGGGATCCCAGATCCTGCAAGATAGTCATATCGGAAAAGTTCCAAACTTGATAGACCATTCGAGGGCCAATGTTGTGATATAGTGTTATATCAGCGGGAGAGGGCCAAAAATTTTAACATAGGAAAGGCTTACAAAATAGGGTTGGGCAGGCCCTTTTCTCTCTCCTCTAGGGGACCACGTGGCAGCCTCTGATTGGTCCTCTAAGTTGACAGGGAAGTTGATGTCATCAGTGACGTGGCAGAGGAAAAGTGTCACCCAATTTCAGATTTTTCACGGGTGACATGGGGCCATTTCCAGGTGCCATGTTTCACCATTCATAGGGTGACACATGGAAGTGATGACATCACCCCGCGGACTGGCGATCGCAACGGCTAAGGGGAAAAAGCTTGATACATTGGTGTTGAGAAATTTCGATATGCAGGGCTTCCCTTCCGGAAGCAATAAATTATTATGGCAGGGTCTATAAGGACCTCTCGTCCAGACTATCGGTCCGCTCCAAAGAAAAGGGTAAAGGGCCTTCTCCTCTAGCAGGCGATCGCGATGTGCGGGAGTTCCCTTCCGGATGCAATAAAGTATTATGACAGGGTCTATAAGGACCTCTCGTCCAGACTATCGGCCCACTCCAAAGAAAAGGGTAAGGGGCCTTCTCCTCCAGTAGGTGATTGCGATATGTAGGCACTCCCCCTCGAATGTGATAGAGTATTACATCGTGGTCTATATGGACCTCATGTCTGGACCATCGGCCCGCCCCAAGGAAAAGGGTAAAGCAAGGTTTAAAGCATCGATATGCAGGATTTGTGATAACAAAGGAAAAGGCCCTGGATGCAATATTTCATAAGCCACATTTCATAAAGTTTTCACGTTCGGGAGATCAGTCAATGTAGTGTAAGAGGCAAACAGAGGAAAATTTGAATTATAAAGGAAAATGCCCCCCCACACGGCTGCTCAAAGCCTTGGCACTCAAAAGACTAAACCCCTGGTCCCAGCCCTCGGTTATATTGAGGAATGTCACACAAGGGGCTATGATAAAGGGGGCCAAAGGGGAAATTAAAAAAGCCCGCATGTTCGTCTGTTTTTAATGTTAAAGGCCTGCGACCGTGTTGCATAGAGAACATTGTCATAGAGATTTAAATGGGCGAATGGGTTGGCATCTAAGGACTTTAATGGAGCATGGTGTAGCTATAGAGCAGTATGGGGGGAACTCAGGAAGACTTAATGGCATGGCATGGTGCAACTACAGAGTAGTATGGGGGGAACTTAGGAAAACTTAATGGCATGGCATGGTGCTCCATTCCCTCTACATAGAAAAGGACCACTTGGAGGCACACCTTTCCCACTCTACTCCCTATTCCATTGAACAGCTCACTCAGACAGTTATTGCAGAATTGACAGAAATTAACCGAGTATCAGTGAATGGCCTCAAGAAGCTGAAAAGAAGCTAATGACAGCAGGGACATGGCTCTATAAAAGGCCTCCACTAAAGCAGCAAGGGGACACCTCCACTTTCCTCTCTCAATTTTCATTCTCTGTGCATTTATTTCTACATTTTTTCCAAGAAAGGGATTTGATCCCTGTTGTAATATTTAGGTAGGTGGTAGCAGAGCCTTATAGAGTCGAGACAGCTAGTCTAGCATGATAGCTGGGGCTCGAGCTCAGATATTTTGATTGTAACTCAAAGCTCTCCCCCTCTTCTTATAAATAGGGGGATGAAATCTATAACAAAGGTTCTGGAATTTCTCACCCGAGAGGGCTGAACTCTATGATACCATTTTGGCTCATAAATCTGTAAAAGAATGAATTTTATCTGATATTGTATTACTTTACATAGGCATATCTTTAGACTATCACAAAAATGGTGGTGATTCCTCCTTCTTAGCATTACAGTATGTTTTTCCTTCTATTAATTCCATTATGTTCATATTCTTCTTTGCATGTGTGCTACAATAGCTGCTAGAAATTATTTCATGCTTCCTTACAGATCCATGTGTCTTGATTTATTAATGCATAATGCATGTATGAAGGGTTGAAGTATATCTTTAAAATTCTCTATAAGAATCATGGCACCCATCCTCTCTTCAATCCATTACTTCTACTTGTAACTCAAACAAGTGTAGAATTTTCCATTGCTTGCGGCTCTATGTTTTCAACATAGAATTATGGATGTTTTGAGATTTATATAATGAGTTATGTTCTCTCCTAATCCTCTCTCATTTACTCAAAAAAACCTATTAATTTGTAATCCCCTTTTAAGTAATCGGCCTCCGTTGTTCTATGTGATACTATTGGGAAATGTGAATGTGAGGTAATACCTAAAACACATAAATCATAACTTTGAAGGAACGAACCAACCCCCCCTCATACCATTTTTATTTTCCTCAAAATTGGATTGTTGCAACCCCCTAGCATATAAACTTACAAGCACTCCTCTATTTAAGATGTCCTCTGCATTGGTCTACAATCAACCCAGAGGTTGTCCCTAGGGGACTTTCCTTGCTTTTTGTTGCACGTGTGCTGTTGGTGCAAGATTTAGCCACAACATCTTTTTGGCACTATTGTCAGGGAACAGATTGATCCAGGGGAGTATTGGTGGCCACCCATCTATTCCACTTGGACCCCCATCATTGTTTCTTTTAGTTTTTTAGTTTCCTTATTTGTAGCAAAATTTACTATTTTTGGTAGTTTTTCGGGTCCTAAACTTCCGGAGCCGTTTTGAGGTCATAAACGACTTTTTTTGGGAAAACTAGGACCAGCATGGTTTTATTACTTATGTTAGTGTTGTGCTATAAAACAATGCCCCATTCCATAAAATTTTTATACAAAATCATAATATGAAATGGGTCCCTTTCATAATAAACTTAGATGTGTAAATAAATTGGTATTAACCCATCATAAGAAAACCCTTATTAAAAGGTTTAACTTAAATGAATAGAAATAAAGTTTGGCTTTGAAATATTATAAAATCCTTCGTTATTGCTATAAAGTGGTCGGAAGATCGCATATCGCAATAACAAAGGAAGCATATGCGAAGACACATGCATTCCCTCCGATCCAAAAAGCATATCGCAATCGGATATCAAAAAAGGTAAATGCCAAAGAACCAATGTAATTGAGCCCTTTTGAATCCTCCGATGTGATAAATCGTATCGCCATCGGTAATCGGCAATAACAAGTCAACACATGATGGAAGGCAGACTCAAATCCTCCAATGTGATAAAGCATATTGCAATCGGCTATCGACGAAATCGCATTGACACAGCAATAAAGCCTGAACCCATTCCCCGATTGCGATGCATTAATGAGGCGCGTATCTCAAGGATATATCTTAAAGGTTTTCATGTGTTATATCACCTTTTGGTGATCAGAGAAGTTTAAAACAAGCTTTAAAGCCTTTCCTTTCCAATTATTGATCGTCGATTTGCGAATTATCACTGATTATCCATTAAAGAAATCTAAGCCACGTTTGAATGAATCATTTGGCATATAAATGACATGATGGGCATTTAAAACTTCTTTTATCATGATTGACGGGTTAAACGACTAATCAATGAAGCAGTTAAGGGTAGTGTTGAGCCCTGAAACTACATCTCTTCTACACACTTTCCTAGACTTTTTCCCCTCACCAGTGCCTCATAAGCTATCAAATATCATTACATATTGATTCTAAGAGTGCATTTAAGTGGTTTTCTAACTATATTTTTGTGTTTTCTATTTGACTTAGATTTTTCTCATCAGCTGCAGAATGCAGCCACTTTCTGCAGTTGACTTGAGATTCCACAGTTGTTTTTGTTGATCTCTAGGTTACAGGTGTCAGCAAGCAAAACAAGGCATGTGGGCAATTCAAAAATGATCTGGACATGGACCAAGTCTATTGGTTTAGCAAAAATTTTAGAGGAAAGCCTTGGTCAAACGGTGGACAAACGAGGAGTTCTACGGCAAACAGGTCTCTGTTTTCAACACGTGAAGGGTCCAAGACCATTCCTAGATCCATGGATTCATTTTGACAGCTGTAGACTACCTCCACGATGCAAATCCAACAGCCACCTTTTGGTAGATTGAATGATCATGGCAACCAACACGCTAAGCTCACGGGTGCTGTCTTTTTACGTGTCCTCTGCTGAAGGTGTTCCATAGGAAAAACAGTTATGTAATTTCCTTTATAAATAACACATTTGCAAACGCATGTAGGTAGTTTTTTATATATGTAATCTTACTGTTAGTTCATGCACTGTGTCGTGACATTGGTCCTGCTGTTGTAACGAGAGGATCCTTCCTCTGTTTTGCAATATAACAAGACTCTGTTTTATATGACTATGTGAGCGTAATTTCAGACTGACAGCGTGTTAACCAAGGTCGTGCAGAGGGCCCCTGCTGGCTGAGGTTTCATTTCTTTATTTCTGTAAAGGTTTTATGTGTTGTTGTCTTATTTCCATTGTAGATATTTCATAGTTTGTTCACCTGTGTATATTTCATGTTTTAGTTATGGTGTTAATGTTTCATTTCTATACATGATTTTCCAAGCATTGTATATTTTTGCTAACACTAATCAGTGTGTTTCAGGATAGGCTAGGCTCGGGAATTTTCATACAATTTTTGCAATAAATAGTGACATGAGATTGGCCTCTCTACTGACTTTATTTTTCTTAGCTTTCAATTTCAGTTATGCTTTGATTTCAGTCTTATTCATTTGTTGTTGATTAGTTAGTTTAGATATCAAATTCTTCATGTCATTTAATGTTATCTCCAGAGCCATGGCTTAACCCCGAAAATCTACTTGGCGAGCTATCGGATTATGAGTGAGGTGATTTGATTTTACTTTCATTTCTGCAATTAGGTATCAGGTTCTTCATGTTATTGACGTTATCTCCAGAGCCATGGCTTAACCCCGAAAAGCTACTTGGCAAGCTATCGGACTATAAGTGAAGTGACTTGATTTTATTTTCATTTGCAAGTAGGTAATTTAGATATCAATTCCTCATGTTATTGACGTTATCTCCAGAGCCATGGCTTAACCCCGAAAAGCTACTTGGCGAGCTATCAGACTATAAGTGAAGTGAATTGGTTTTACTTTTATTAGTTTGCAATTTTTTATTTGTTTGAGTGCAATAGCTTAACTTTTATTTTTGTATTTAGATGAGTAGCAGAGATAGTGATTTCATGATCAGTAGTTTATCATTTGTTTGATTTGAATAGCTGCACATTTACATTCTTGTTCAAGTACTAATTTCATCACTAGTATGTTTTGACATCCTATGAAGTGTTAAACTCTGGAAGTCATCATAAAGGACATAATTACCTTAAAATCTATATCCATACTTGCCTTCTAAAGTATTCTTAAAACTTAGGAATAGGATTTCCATTCACATTAGGAGACAAACCAAGATAAAACCCCCAAAAACAAAATAAAATTGAAAACAATAAAAAGTAAGAAAGAGGTTGTCTTGCACATATAGTGCGCCACACTTCATTAGTTTACGACTCCCGGATTGATAATTAATGTAGAAATTTAGGACATACTAAATTGACTAAACATTTTGGCGCCATTACTGGGGAACTGTAAGTAGGTAGCCGATCTCTTACAAAAAAAAAAAAAAAAGGAAGGGAAAAATTGATAACTTCTTGAAGTATGCTCTCCTCTTGCACCTAGTGTGATCTGGAGGATCAGAAAAGAGAGTTATTAGTTCAATAATTTCTTGATTATGCTCTCTTCTTGCACCTAGTGTGACCTGGAAGATCAGAAAGAGAATTATTAGCCTGACTTAAAAATAATAAAAAATGACATGCATAGAGCAAGAGATTCTAGGGGAAGGTTTATAGCTAGGGCCAAAAGTTCGATTTTCACAACTCCAGCTACTTCAAGGCATAGACAAGATACACCTCCATCTCCGACTCACACTCCCAGCCTCAGGATTCCTGGAATTCAAGGGGTAGCAGCCGAATTAGGAGATTCTCCCACACTATCTACTAAATCTATTCTAGGAGAAGAAACTTTCTTCACTTCTACAGGGGAACATATTGTAATCAAAGAAGTAGAATCACCTGAAGAAGAGGGAAAGGGAGAAACTCTCTCTCATTCACCATTAATAGAAGAACCAGAAGACTTTGAGGAGACTATCATGACAGAGGAAGTAGTAGATGGATTCGGAGGAGGGGGTAGAGGTAGAGGAAGAGGAAATAATGGAGCAGATAGAGGTAACAATGGGGGAAATAGGGAAGGAGATAACTCATTTGGATTCCCTATAGCCGATGAGGAAACTCATACAAAAATGAAAAACATTTCACCATCTGTCCTCCCAAACTTTTATGGGTTGCGAAGTGAGGATCCTGAAACATTTCTATTTGAGTTTGAAGTCTTGTGCCAAACATATGACTATATGGAAGACTCTCAAAAAATCAAACTTTTTCCTTCAACATTGAAAGGATCTACTTTGAAATGGTTCATGGGATTAGTCACTCAATCTATTAGGACCTGGAATGATATGAAACAAACATTTTTGGATAGATACCTGGATTATTGTATGCCCACCAATCATAAGGATGAGCTATTCAAGATGATGCAAAAAGAAGATGAAAACTTGGAGGATTTACTTGAAAAATTTCAATACAACTAAAATAGAGAAAAAATGAGTAATTTAGACGAGGACATGTCAATACAAAGAAAAAAATTGAAGATTTAAAGATACAGTTAAGCCAGCTGAAAGAATCTCCTTAAAGAAATATCACTTCAAGTAAGGCTATGTTTCAAATTTTGATGGTTTTGCTTGGTATAATGTTTCTTGAAGAATCATACATTTCCATTCAGTTTTGGAAATGCCTTGGAGCAGTTGAAAGAATGTTTAAATAGCAAAAGGCTAAAAATGGCAAAATTTTGGTTGAAACTATGTTTTTTGGAATAACACAGCAGTTTTGTAGCGCGTTACGAAACTGCTGAAGATGATGACTAAAGCTCAGCAGTTTCGTAGCGCGCTACGAAACTGCTGAAGCTAAACAATCTAATATCAGTCAACCGATTTTGAAATACAAGCGGGAATTTTGAAAAGGGAATATCTACAAGGGATCATCTGAAGCTATCAACTTTCAACAAGGTCAAGACAGGTGGAGGAAACATGTATTCGAATCCAAACTCTAAACTTTTTGTCATAAAGTGAGCACATTTACTACAGTCCAAGATATGTCAGACAACATGGAAGAGCTTTTGCCTTTACACATAAAAGAGGTTGACAGCACATCAAAGACGTGGCAATCTGTTATATTTTGGATAATCAAAGATAAAGGGCATGGTTCTTTGGATTCGAACATTTTGAGGCAAACCAAAGACCGATAAACAGGGGTAGTTTCCTATGTTTCAGGGCAATGGAGAAGATGTGACATTGAAGACCAGCATGGAGCTTTGAACATCCACCACAGCCAAACTAAAAAGGGACCAGATGTCAAAGAATGAGAATGGTTGTAATTAAGGCTATTATTAGCATAATATGGACTTAGACTCCTACTTGATTTAGATCTCTACAGTTTGTTACATTAAATAGACAGTTAAAAGTTGAACAGGTGTCATTAGAAGTAGATTTCGAGTTCCCCTCATGTTTGAGGAGGAACCTCAGTCAGGTAGAAGAAATCTATATATAGGAGAAAGGGAAATGTAATAAAAGGTTGGAAGTTTGTGTAAAAAGCTCTGTTATTAAGCTTATGTAAAAACTTTGTTTCTTTGGTAATACAGTACTGGCTTCTGCTGCTCAAGAATCATAGAGAGTTCAATGTATGTGTTCCTGTTGTTGTCTTTTCATGTTGCCTACAGTATTATGAGTATTTGATTACTTAGAAATCACTTGCAGTGTTCTAATTTCCTTCATATACTCATAAACTGTCCTCTTTGTGTTTGGTGTACTATAACTATATTGAAATTTGAATGCCTTGATTTTATTGCAAAGCCAATTCTACTGTTAATGCTAAAGGACATATGACTCCATAAGCCCAATGGATGCTTGTTAATTTTGATTCCACCAGCTTCATTCCTATTTGTTTCACAAAGAGTTAGCCATCTTAATCATAATCGAAAACCTTCAATCCTTTGAGAGAGCCCTCTCAGGCTAAGGAGGCTAAGCCTTAGCTAAAAGATTGGTTTGAAACAGTTACTTGAAGTCTTCCTAGTCTACAGCCTTCCAGGGCTTGATTTTGAGATAACAGTACCTTTGAGGAGGATTCTCTTAAAGTCAATAAAGGTTCCGAGGAAGCATCTCTTCAAACCCCAATCATTCAAAAAGAAAAAGAAAAAGAGTCAACCCCCACAACTCCTATAGTTGAGCAACCTGCATCTTCATCCACGCCTCCTTTGCCTGAAAGATTACAAATTGACAAAGGGGTGGAAAAACAAATCTTGTTGCCTGACTATGATTTTCTAGATGAATTAAAGAATGTCTGTATTAAGATTCCCTTGCTACAAGCCATTAGAGAGATTCCTATTCTAGCAAAAACAATAAAGGAGTTGAATCTCAAAAGACCAGGGAGGAAACCAAGAGATACAAGAAGAATCCACCTAGTAGGAAAAATTGTAGATATCATGATGGGAAAGATTACCATGCAGAAATATGTGGATCCAGGTAGTCCAATTGTCAAGACACATATAAGTGGGATAGAAATTCCAAACACTTTGATTGACTTAGGGGCTGCTATAAACTTTATGAGTAGACAGACTATGGAACAACTTAAACTTCCTAATCTTCTTTTTACACCCACCTTACTGCAACTTGCAGATAGATCAATAATCAAACCAGATGGTGTACTAGAAGATATTTCAGTCTCCTTATATTCTTGGGAATATCCAGTAGATTTCATGATTTTGACTCCCAAGAGTAATTTAGGAGGGCATCCACTCATCTTGGGGAGACCTTGGCTAGCCATAGCTGATGCTTTCATTAGTTGTAGATCTGGGGATATATATATTTCTGATGGTAGTTCGATAAAGAAATTCAATTTGTATCCTCCAGCAAAAGCAAATACAGAAGTAGGATACAATGAATGGGTCAACAATGAAGATATTATACAACCTGTCTTTACCATCTCTGAAATTAGTGAAGATAGTCAAATTTTGAACACATTAGAAATTTTGAAACATCTTCAGAATATGACCACACACAATTTTAGTTAGATTCTGATATTGAATATTTATCATCAAGAAAAATGTCTCTTTACTCTATGGAAGAGTTTGGTAGTTCTATCATTGAAATTTTTCTAGGAAAAACACTAAATATCAACAAAAATTTAGAAAAGTCACAACAAGAAGTGCTAACCAAAATCTTGCAAAAACATTCTACTGCATTTGCATGGGAGTATAATGATATGAAAGGTATTGACCCTAAGACTTGCATCCATCATATCTATATCGAAGAAAACAGTAGACCAATCAGACAACCCCAGGGAAGGATGAATCCAAATCTTAGGGAGAGAGTGAAAGAAGAGCTCCAAAAACTACTCAATGTAAACTTCATTTACCCAATTTCAGATAGCCGATGGGTTTCTCTTTTGGTTATAGTAGCCAAAAAGAATGGTAAATGGAGGGTATGCATTGATTATAGGGAATTGAATAAATCAACTTTGAAGGATCACTTTCCTTTGCTCTTTATCGATCAAGTATTAGATAGATTAGCAGGAAAAAAGTACTTTTCATTTCTGGATGGTTTAGTGGTTATAATCAAATTCAGGTAGCACCTGAAGATCAGGATAAGACCACATTTACTTGTCCATGGGGAACTTTTTCTTATCGAGTGCTTCCTTTTGGATTATGTAATGCACCCGCAACATTCCAAAGAGCAGTACTAGGAATTTTTTCTGATCTAATCCATGATTGTGTAGAGGTATATATGAATGATTTTACATTTTATGGTGATTCATTTGAAGAGGCATTAGAAGATTTGGAAAAAGTCCTTATAAGATGTAAAGAAACAAACCTTTCATTAAGCCATGAAAAATGCTTTATGATGTTTACTGAAGGTATTTTTTTAGGGAATCATATTTCAGGGGATGGGATTAAAGTTGATAGATCAAAAGTTGAAGTCATATCTAAGTTACCTATTCCAAATTGTCAAAAAGATGTTAGAATTTTTAGGATTTACTGGATATTATATAAGATTTATAGAAAACTTCACCAAAATAGCATCTCTACTCTTCAAACTACTTACAAAATACTGTGAATTCAAATGGGGTCATGATTGCCAATCAGCATTTGAAACTTTGAAAACAAGAATATCTGAAGCGCCTATCTTGAGAGGACCAAATTGGAAACTTCCTTTCCATATTTCTACAGATGCTTCAAATACAGCTCTAGGGGCTGTATTGGGACAAAAAGATTTAGTTCCTTAGGCCATTTACTATACCAGTAAAAATTTAACTCCCACTGAGTTGAACTATACTGTGACTGAAAAAGAGTTCTTAGCTATTGTTCATGCAATCAATAAGTTAAGACATTATATAACAGGCTATGAAACTTTTATTCATACTGATCATTCTGCAATTAGATATCTAATGAACAAACCCATTACTAATGTCAGAGTTACGAGGTGGCTCCTACTTTTACAGGAATTCAATATTGCTGTGTTAGATAGACCAGGGAAAAAAAACACAGTAGCTGATTTCTTGTCTAGGATTCAGAATACTAATGAATATTCTCCTGTAGAGGATAAGTTTCCTGATGAATATTTATTTGCAGTAACTACTAAGACTCCTTGGTATGCAGATATAGCTAACTATTTGGTTACAAGGAAACTACCTCCACGTTTATTTCCTGGTGAAAGAAGAAAGATTATTCAGAAGAGTTCAAAATATTCATGGATTCCTAACAAATTGTTTAAAACAGGGCCAGATCTTGTGATCAGAAGATGTGTTAGGGAAGAGATGCTTGATATTCTCAAAGCATGTCATGATGAACCATGTGGCGGACACTTTGTTGACAAAATGACAGCCTATAAAATCCTCTCTTTAGGATATTATTGGCCATCCCTCTTCAAAGATGCAAAACAATATGTCAAAAGATGTGACAGCTACCAAAGAGTAGGGAAACCTGCCCTCTCAAATGAAATGCTACTACAACCACAGGTACTCATTGAACCCTTTGAAAAATGGGCTTTAGACTTCATTGGACCTATTAACCCACCATCTAAACAAAGAAAGTATATATTGGTATGTACTGATTATGTCACTAAATGGGTAGAAGCCAAAGCATTATTTTCTGCTACTGAGCATTCAATTGTTAATTTTCTTTATGAGGATATTTTTACTCCCTTTGGTGTTCCAAGAGAAATTGTGACAGATCAGGGAGGTCAATTCACATCTAAACTAGTGGAGAAGCTGATGGAAGAGTACAAGGTCAAGCACAGAAAATCTACTCCTTACCATCCGCAAGCAATTGGTCAAGTGGAGTCTACAAACAAAGTTATTGAAGGCATCATTACCAAAACTGTTCATCTACATAGAAGAGATTGGGTAGAAAGGCTTCCTGAAGCCTTATGGGCCTACAGAACTACATGGAGGAATACAACAGGACATTCTCCCTATGAACTTGTTTATGGGAAAGAAGTTATGCTCGCCATTGAGTTCCAAGTTAGAACCTTCAAGATGGTAGTTCAATTGGGAATAGATCTATCAGAAGCCCAAAAGCATGGAATGGAGCAGTTGAATGAACTAGATGAGAACAGACAAGAAGCAATCCTAAGAACTGATCTCGTTCAATATCAAAGAGCTAAGTGGCATGACAAATACATCAAGGAGAAAAAGTTTCAAGAAGGAGATTGGGCATTGCTATTTGATTCCAAGTTCAAAGATTTCAAAGGTAAATTTCAGACTCATTGGCTTGGGCCATATGAGATTGACAAAGTCTTTAGCAATGGAGCGGTAAGAATCAAAACCATTGATGAATATCAAACTCCTCTTATTGTGAATGGTCACAGATTAAAGATCTATCATAAGCCACTCTCAAAGGAGGAATTTGTCAAAATCTTTCAAGATAATTCTGCAATAAGGCTGGTGAAGAAGAATCCTTCTTCTCCACCAGCCTAGTCTTTGTTCTTTTCTGTTTTTTTTTTTAAATAATAATAATTTGTATAAGCCTGAAAACCAATCACTGATTGGCAGTCTTATACAGAAAATACAGGGCGAAAATCAGAAACTTCTGACGCCCTATATTTTCCAAAAAAAAATCCCTCTCATTTTATTCATAGTTTCATGTCACTTCATTTCATTTCGCTTCACTTCACTTCATTTCATTCCATTTCATCATCACATTCCATCAATAAAAGCCCTTTCATGACTAGTTTTCATATATCATTCACTCAGTTATCATTCATTTCCATCCATCTCCATTCAGTCATATGTTCACTGTGTCAGTTTCTGCAGCTGAATTCTATTTCCGCAGCTAAAAACTGATTCCACAGCTGATTGTTGATTCCGCAGCTAACACTCTATTATTCAGCACTGACAGTCAGATGTTAGCCAAATAATGATGAGAACCAAATGCAAGTATGACAAAGGAAAATATTTTGAAGATATAAAGCACCTAAAAGCACCAATAGGAAGCAGCCAATCAAAGATCAGTGGACGGAAGTGGTAAGATTCTAAGGTATGGGCAAGATTCATTTCAAATAGCATTTTAAAACACATTTTATATAGTTATGAAACCATCGGCTCCATTATGTGTAATGATTCGCATTGATAGTCTTCATAACCACTCATGGCCTTTACATAATTCCACCACGAACTTTGCATTAATTTTTAACGGCCTCATGATCCGCCTCCGAATTTAACTCATGTTTAATTGTACGTTGGCATTCCACCTGTTTAACCGGGTAATTATGAGGACGTAATCTATTTGATCACGGCTCTTTCCTGCCGCACAAATCCGCAGTCATTTTGAGAACATGCTAATGCCTATTCCGCAGCCTTCTAGTTCAAAGTTCTGCCAGGCTCACTCTATTTTCATACTATCCCATTGAAGTTGCATTTGTTATTTCTGGCCTGTTTACATAAGCCTCCGCTCCGTGAACTCATTTTCACTACCTGTTCTCTGCTCTTCCGTTTACAACTACTGGTTTTTCTCCACAATCCTTCTCCATCTCCCGCTAACACAACCGTTTCACCTCCGTCAATCCATTACTCACAGTCCATCACTCACAGACGTATTTTAAGGCAGGAGGAAGGAATGGGCCTTCTGCTAAGAGCAGAGCCAGACGGGCCTAAATTCATGGAGGGTTATCCACAATTGAAAAGCATATTAAGGAAGGCACAGTGGCTGCAGTTCATCCAGAAATTCAGAGGTCACAATAAAGAAGTCACGAAGACATTTGCAAGGTCTTTTAATGGCGTGGAAGTTGAGGTTGGAGATCTTAAATTTTCAGTCACAGAGGCATCTATCACAGCAGCAACGGAACTCCCATAGGAGGGGGAACGGTGGTTCAAAAACAAAAACTTTGATGAGAGGGCCTGGAGGATTATCTTACGCAATCCAGGTATGGATATAACCATTTTCAAACGTGGAATCCCTGTCTCTGCTCTAGAGGAAAAGTGGACTAGTTTATTATTGATAATCTAGAAGTTTATTACATGTGAAGGACGGTTTGGGTCCATGTACATGTACCACATCCGGTTGCTAATGAATTTTCTAGAAAATAAAACCATCAATTTGCCTTACTTTCTATTGAATAGCCTGAAAAAGATGTCCATAACTGTACAAAAGAATCTGGATGACATAGAACCCCACCTTTACCATCACGGCCTTGTAAAAATTTTGATTGAAAAACAATTGAAGTAAAGGAAGGATACTTGGGAACAGTTTTTGATTAGAAATTTCTTTCTGGATCCACCTGAAACACCCAAGAGTATCTCAGCAAAGAAAAGTAGGAGAAGGAAAACGAGTGTGAACATTCAGGATACTCCTACTAACATAGCTAAAGAAACTAATAAGGAAGGGAAGCTGTCTGAAAGTAGGAAGGAAAGAACTGAGGTTAGGAAGCAAGGAAAACTAAAGGGGAAAAGAAATATTGAAGCTGTCTATCAAACCCCAGAACCTTCCTCAGAAGAGGATCAAATACTTTCTGAAAGACTAATTTACCTTCAGGAACAATCAGCTGCAACAAAGAGAAAAGGGAAAGAAAAACAGAGTGTGGAGAAAGGAGACACTAGCTCACAGAATCTAAGGAGGAGCTCCAGACTTAAAGGAAAACTGAAGAAAGTACAAACTAAAGGGGCCCACTTCATTGACTTAGGAGGGGAAACACCAGAGCTATCTCCAGCAATCCCTCATAGCCATAGCCCATAACATACTCCTATTTCTCAACCAGATTTTGAGATCAGTCCTTCTCAGCCAGATTTTGAGATCAGTCCTTCTCAACTAGATTTTGGGGGTCAGCCCCAGAAAGGCTACACCTGAGATAGATCCAACCCAGCAAGAAATATATGATTTTATTGAGTCATTGGAGAAGACTGCCACAGATCAAGGCACTTCATCTACCCATCCTAATACAGCCTAGGAAGCTCTAATCCAATCACTAAAACAAGAAGTTTTTGAACTGGAAGTCCTGAATAGACACATCAAAAGAGAAAATGAAACATTGAAAGAACAGAGCAGGTTGGATAAAATTATTCATGACAACACCATGTTGCATCTTGGGCTGTGGCAAAAGAAAAATACGAAATTGAAGAAAAAGAGCAGGAGGTTGAGCAGAGCTCTTATCAACCTCAAATTCAGGTGCCTAATGAAAAAGCCTAGGATGACAGTAGTACCAAGAAAGAAGAAAAGAAGGCTGGATGTCTTAGCAAAGGTTTCAAAACACATGACCTGAAGGGAGGATGGTCACATTTTTGGTTGCATGAGGACATGCAACACCTTCACAGTGGGGGTATGTTGAGCCCTGAAACTACATCTCTTCTACACACTTTCCTAGACTTTTTCCCCTCACCAGTGCCTCATAAGCTATCAAAGATCATTACATATTGATTCTGAGAGTGCATTTAAGTGGTTTTCTAACTATATTTTTGTGTTTTCTATTTGACTTAGATTTTTCTCATAAGCTGCGAAATGCAGCCACTTTCCGCAGCTGACTTGAGATTCCGCAGCTGTTTTTGTTGATCTCTAGGTTACAGGTGTCAACAAGCAAAACAAGGCACGTGGGTAGTTTAGAAATGATCTGGACATGGACCAGGTCCTATTGGTTTAGCCAGATTCGTAGAGGAAAGCCTTGGTCAAATGGTGGTCAAACGAGAAGTTCTACGACAAACAGGTCTCTGTTTTGAACACGTGAAGGGTCCGAGACCGTTCCTAGATCCATGGATTCATTTTGACAACTGTAGACTGCCTCCATGACGCAAATCCAATAGCCACCTTTTGGTAGATTGAATGATCATGGCAACCAACACGCTAAGCTCACGGGTGCTGTCTTTTTACGTGTCCTCTGCTGAAGGTGTTCCATAGGAAAAACAGTTATGTAATTTCCTTTATAAATAACGCGTTTGCAAATGCATGTAGATAGTTTTTCATATATGTAATATTGTTTTTAGTTCATGTACCGTGTCGTGACATTGGTCCTGTTGTTGTAACGAGAGGATCCTTCCTCTCTTTTGCAATATAACAAGACTCTGTTTTATATGACTGTGTGAGCATAATTTCGAACTGACAGCGTGTCAACCAAGGCCGTGCAGAGGCCCCCTGCTGGTTGAGGTTTCGTTTCTTTATTTCTATAAAGTTTTTATGTGATGTCTTATTTCCATTGTAGATATTTCACAGCTTGTTCACCTGTGTATATTTCATATTTTAGTTATGGTGTTAATGTTTCATTTCTATACATGATTTTCCAAGCATTGTATATTTTTGCTAACACTAATCAGTGTGTTTCAGGATAGGCTAGGCTCGGGAATTTTCATAAAAATTTTGCAATAAATAGTGACTTGAGATTGGCCTCTCTGCTGACTTTGTTTTTCTTAGCTTTCAATTTCGGTTATGCTTTGATTTTAGTCTTATTCATTTGTTGTTGATTAGTTAGTTTAGATATCAAATTCTTCATGTCATTTAAAGTTATCTCCAGAGCCATGGCTTAACCCCGAAAAGCTACTTGGCGAGCTATCGGATTATGTGTGAGGTGATTTGATTTTACTTTCATTTCTGCAATTAGGTATCAGGTTCTTCATGTTATTGACGTTATCTTCAGAGCCATGGCTTAACCCCGAAAATCTACTTGGCAAGCTATCGGACTATAAGTGAAGTGACTTGATTTTATTTTCATTTGCAAGTAGGTACTTTAGATATCAATTCCTCATGTTATTGACGTTATCTCTAGAGCCATGACTTAACCCTGAAAAGCTACTTGGCGAGCTATCGGACTATAAGTGAAGTGAATTGGTTTTACTTTTATTAGTTTACAGTTTTTGATTTGTTTGAGTGCAATAGCTTAGATTTTATTTCTGTATTTAGATGAGCAGCAGAGATAGTGATTTCATGATCATTATTTTATCATTCGTTTGATTTGAATAGCTACACATTTACATTCTTGTTCAAGTACTGATTTCATCACTAGTATGTTTTGAGATCCTCTAAAGTGTTAAGCTCTGAAAGTCATCATAAAGAACATAATTGCCTTAAAATCTATATCCATACTTGCCTTCTAAAGTATTCTTAAAACTTAGGAATAGGATTTCCATTCGCATTAGGAGACAAACCAAGATAAAACCCCCAAAAACAAAATAAAATTGAAAACAATAAAAAGTAAGAAAGAAGTTGTCTTGCACATATAGTGCGCCACACTTCATCAGTTTATGACTCCTGGATTGATAATTAATGTAGCAATTTAAGACATACTAAATTGACTAAACAGGTAGGTCTTTTCTTTAGATTTTACCTGCGGCAATCTTACTCTAGTCCATTATCACCTGCTCATCGATGTAACTCTTTCATTATCATATTGGTCTGTAGCAGCATTTCTTTGTATCACTGTTTTTCTAATCGTTTGTGCAGAATTCCACGGAAATTAGGAATTTGAAACAAATGGGAAAAAGATCAAATAAATCCACAGCAGCAGCTCCTACAGCAGTAGTGTAGCCAGCCAAAGATCCTAGACCAAGAAAAAAGGGTTAATCTCAGAAACTACGTGCCTCGGTCTTGAAAATACAAGTTGGGAAAGCATCTACAATCCAATAGAAGCAGAGGGGCCTAAGGAGATATCAGAAGAAGCCACAGCTGACTCGAGTAACAAATCAGAAGCGTCCCTCAAGGATTTAGCATGTTCATATTTGCATAGAATAGCAGCATGAGAAAAAATCCTCCCATATACTAACGTAGTGAGATGGGTGGTAGAGGAAATTCCAGTCTCAAATAGAACATTTTGCACAATTGACTGGAGGATATTTGGCTCGTTTCAACCTGATGATCTAAGGAAAATGTATCACTTCCCTGAGCCTGAAAAGCGGTACAATAAAGCCTTCCTTGAGAAATTTTCAAATGAGAACAAGACAGAATCGGCCCCAATTAGGCAATGGAGACATTTTCCCGAGAAGCACAAGCATGAATCATCAGGTAAGTACTCGGTGGACTCATTAGCTTCTCCTTACTATTATGCCAGAGCAATGATATGTAGAATATGGGGAATACATGACTCTGCCAAGTTTACTATTGAAATGGTCCCTCTGATGGAGGCAGTCATCAACTGTTATGTGATGAATTGGGCAAACATTTTGTCCGATAAATTAGCCACATCAATTCTCAAATTCAGGTCAATTCACGAAAAACCACCAGGACCATTCCCCCTTTTTATTACAGTGCTTATATTATTGATACTCTTTTCTTTAATTCTGAATATCCAATACTTGGATGGAGATGGACTCCCGAAGACCCTAATCCAATCCATATCTATCATCAAATATTATGGAAGGCTCACTACAAAGATCATTTGTACAAAATTTGTAATGGTTTTATGTTGCCTGTCCACTATGTTATTTTTGATAAGCCTGCCCCCAGGATTTCTGAGGAAGCAGGGATCGATTTGACTGCAGTAGGAAATTGGTTCAAAGAAGACAAATTCACTTATATAAGGCTTTTTGGTAGCCTTAGAAAACCCCATTTCCTTCCCCTATATGTGCCCGATAAGCTGTTAGCTTGGGAATTGGCCTACCAGATAACAACGGAAGGGACATCCAAAACCCTTAAAAATTCCAAGAAACAAGTATGGCCTACATTTCCTTTAAGATAAAAATGCTCAATCTTGCAACAATTCCCAACAGACAATATGATCCAAGAAAAGTTGTCTATAATGTTCTTGAGCAGGCCAAACTTGCAAAGTTTGATCATGAGAAGGATGACTTTGATGACCTATTTTCCTCAGCAAAATCATTATTTCAGGTAAAAACATTGGCCAGGATCAGGTATCAAGATGAAAGGCTGGAAGTGTTTAATAGGCTTAGAGAACAGAGGTTGCAAACTATGCCTCTAGACTTATTAGTCACCAACCCGGAAATCCAATCAAGCGAGCCTGAATAGAAAACTGTTGACAAATCCCCTGCTGTGGAAAAAATTCCTGAGAAAGGAAAAGAGCCAGCTCAGGAGAAAGAACAGGGAAAAGGCAGTGAACACATGGATATAGATACTCAGATTGATCCCAAGCTCCTTAAAGAATGGAAACAGTTCGATTCCATTATAAGCAATCCTGAGAGTTCACAGGGTTTCAGCACGCCTGAAGTGACAATTGGTCACAAGACATCAACAAATATGGTTCCAACTGAAGGAACCAGCAGCCTACCTATGAGTAAAGATGTAGAGATAATTCCTAAGGATCCATCGGATGAAATTGTTTTTCATATAGAAGAGATACCGCCTTTAGATGTCTTCTACAGCCCCAAGCATAGGGCTATAGTAAAAAGACAAAGGAAAAAGAGAAGACTTGATCAATCTTCCCTTTTACCTGCACAAACAGAGATGGCTAATGTGGTATGGAAAGAAGAATTCAATCCTTCTGAAGACCTCACAAAACTCTCTCAATATGCCGGAGCATATTCAGCAGCCACTATGGATAAAGCATCAGAAGTGAGCAATTTACTCAAGGAAAAAGATCAGACAATTGTTTCATTGGAGGCACAGGTATCCGAAAGACAGCAAAGAATAGAGCAATTAGAACAGTAGTTAGTAGCACAACAACAAGTAAACAATCAACTGAACGAGCAATTGCTCAAGGAAAAGCAAAGAATAGATCAGAGTGCAGTGCAAAAACAAAAGGAATTATCCTTAGCATTAACCAAGCTAAAGACAATGAATGAACAAATGAGTAAAACAAAAGATGAGCAAATCGCTCAATTATCACAACAGATTGAAAGGTTCAAAAGTTTTCCTCAACCTGCAAAGTTCAGGTTCGAAGCTCTCCAGATCAATAAGGCATTGATTAAATAGTTAAATTTACTATGTCATAATATTTCCCTTGCCGAGCCCCTCTATGAAATTGCTTCATCAATGATTGACAAATCAGTTGATGTAAGGCAAAATTTGGAACAGGCCGATGAGACATTAACAAACTTTCTTGCCTGGCAAGAAACCAGTGAAGGGAAAGCTGCAAATTTGCCTAGAATTCTAGAATCGTACAAGGAAATTCTTTTCCTAGAATGGAAATCGCAATTGATGAAAGCAGAAAGGGAAACTTCAAGATGTAGATCAACAACTGGTAATTTAATTGAGTTAATTAATGATACTCTTTATCTGTCTAATTTGATTTCACAGTGCACTCCAGGTAAATTGCCATCAGCCAAGGCATTGGAATAGAGATGCAATCAAGAATTGGAAAAGAAGGATAGATTAATCGTAGGCATCCAAAGTTTAACTTGGGACACCTTTTGGTTCTTCCTAGTTAAACCATACACTCAAAGGGCAGCACTCACATTTTTAACTGATGCGATCAGTTATATGATTCCTGAAATTCATGATGCTACGTGTTCAGCCCAACTACATTCTCATCTGAGTCACCCTCCAGAATTGCAACTAATGCTTTCTATTTTCCAGCTCAAACCAAAGGATGATCCGTCTAAACAGTGAATCATTCTACCGACTGCAAACAGGCCTATTTCAAGGAGATTCTCATGACTTTTTTATACCACCTAATAGCTTTTTTATTTCATAATCAGTTAGCTTAGATAGTATTTATAGACTCCTTCATGTCTTTAGAAAGGGTCCTCAATTTTTGTATCAAACTTGAATCGGAAGTCACACTATTGTGCTTCTAATATATATTTTTTTATGAAGACTGGGCCTATATTCTGAATTTTAATGAAGAATACTTTGATGAGATATGCACTACTGCTTTTTGTAAAAGTGTTTCTAAGTTGGAAGACAGAATCTGAATGCAATTGATATCGGGAGTGATCCAAATAACATATGGTACTATTATCTATTCTTTTGCTCCATTCTTTTATATTAATCAGCAATTTTTTTTTTAATCTTGCTATCATTGGATGTATGTATGTATTTTAACAGTAGTCCTTATATTTATCACTATTGAATGTTTAAGGAATGTTAATTTTTCAATCATATTTATGTCAAAGATATATGAATAATAGTGTAATAATGTTTTAATGATTACTTTGTTCAACTACTTGAACAAATTAATTATCATATGAATGAATGTCTTAGTTTATCAATGGAGTCATCTATATGCCTATTTGTAAACAAATATCATCAAAAATTACATTAAAGTGGAAATTTCCCTCGATAGATTAAGTTGTTCTTTAATTTTGCAATTTAGAATAAATCATCCATCATTATCATTAGATAATAGAAATTCAACCACTTATCCATCCTATTTACAAATCATTGGGCAACTGGTCCCATTATATCCAGTCGGAGCCACCACACCAAACGAAAAAGGAGTTGCCTTTAAGGTTTGGACCGGGTGGTTTTCCCCGATGTTGATGCAACGATTTTCGAGGCCTCAACATTTTTGGTGCTAGAAGGAGGGCATGACCTGTGAATGGCAAGCAAACCCAAACTTACAATCCATTCTGAGAGTAAATCTCCCTCCACTTCACCTCCGACCTCTCCTTTGAAGGCTGGAACCCCAGTCTTCAAACAAGAAGAAAAGTAGACTACTACCACTACTCAACCCCAACATAACCCAAAACGGTTAACTCCTAAGTCTCCTGAAGTACAGTCTCTTATCCATAAACTTCAAGGCTTTTCGATATCACCACAAAAATCTGAGGTATCCCAAGGTAGTGAGACTTCACAATTCATTCCACCTCATCACCTCACCAGAATTTAGAGCGGAAAGCTTGGTATTGAACCTACTGAGTTGCCTTTACCGAAAAGGAAAAAGGCAACAAAAACAACTGAAGGATCTGATAGTGATACTTTCTCATCATCATCCTCCATTTCATCTTCTCCAGTGTGAAGTCAACCATCCACTCCTCTATTACACATTGTTGTCCAACAAGGATCTAGAACTTCAACATCCCAACCACCTCAAACCTCAATATTATCTCCTTCCCAAACATCTGAAATTTCATCGGCAATATCATCTACTATTAGTTCTACAATGGCTTAGAATCCATGGAATAATCTTGGTGCAGTCACGATGCCTACACCATTACATCCATTACTAGCACATCCTGCAAAATGGTTGCCGAAATTTAATCCAGATGCAAGAATACAAGCCGATGAGCATATTAACAACTTCATGTTGGCAGTTAACTTAAAAGGAGTGACAGAGGAAGATGTTGTTGTTAGGATTTTCCCTTATACCTTACAAGGATCAGCTGGGTCTTGGTATTTTTCCTTGCCCTCAGGATCCATTACAAGTTGGAACATTTTTCAAGAATAGTTCTTGACTAAATATGGTGATGACAGATCTCTAGCAACGTTAATTAATGATCTCTCAAATCTTAGGATAGAATCTAAAGAACCTATAAAGGAGTTCAATTCACGGTTTAATAAACTCTTGAATAAGATTCCAACTGCCTCTAAACCAAGTGAGAAAATCAGAAGTGAATGGTATATAACAGCTTTACCTTCAAATATAGCTATTTTTGTAGATAGAGCCGCAAAACCAACTCTAGTTGAAAACATGAAAAATGCACTTGTTGTAGAGAAACGCATTATTGCTTTAGAAAAGAAAGCTTCTCTTGAAGATAGAAAATCCAAAATAGTTTCTTTCAAAGATGATTCAAAAAAGAAAATTCCTAAAGATCCATATGATATGGAGGGTCTCCAAAAATTTCTCAAGACTATGTCAAATGAAATGGTATAAATCAAGAAGCAAGTAGCTGAGACTTCAACAAAAATGCCATTTGGAAACTTTAAGAAACCTGAATCAAAACCACCAAATACTATATCCAATGTAGGCTCAAATCCTGAAGAGGAAGAAGAGGAAGAAATAGTTTTATCATCTAAAGATCTTGAAGAAGAAGAAACTATAGAATGTCATGGGATGTGGGACTTTATTTTTCCCAATTCCGATAGAGAAAATGAATAGGAAGCTTTCCTTGTGACTACTAGGAGTAAGGGTACTCGTGAACCTGTTCAAACAATCCAAAAGAAAAGGAATGCAGGTACTACTACTACCAAAGAAAAGATTCCCACAAAGAAATCTACAATGATACCGTCCCAAAATCAACCATCAGCTTCAAATCCACCTTCAACATCTAAGACATTAGTAGTTACGGATTCTATGGACTACAACATTATTGAAGACATGAAGAAAACAAAGGCAAATATCACTATGTTTGAGCTTAGTAAACTCAAACATCAACAAAAATTGCTACTTAAAGAGTTAGATGATGTGCTTTCTTCTACTCTTCCCAATGTCGTATTGTCCAAAGTTGCTAATGAGTCAGGTAAACCACCTCCTGGTAGAGTAGAACCTACTGATGATGTTTTAATCGGGGATAGATCCAATTCCCATACTCCTCCTTTTCTCTTAACCTACGAGATCTATAATAGAAATCTACACAATTGTTTGATTAACTCTGGGGCTTCCTCTAATATAAGGCCGGCTTCAGTTTGTTCTAAAATGAACATTGAACCCCAAAAGTATGCAATTCATATTGTCCAATTGGATAGAACTAAGGTCTAGGTTTTAGGATAAATAAATTCAGTTACTATTAGGTTATCAGATGATCCAAGAGTGGTTCAAAGAATTGATATTTTAATTGCTGGTATATCTGAATTCTATGGCTTGATTTTGAGTAGAGACTGGTCTGAGAAACTTCATGGTTATATTTCCATCGATTGGTCTCATATGTGGCTACCTTATAAAGGAAAGCCAAATCAGATCAAGATTGATCAGGAGAAACACATGACCCATACTGTTACTGAATTCGAACAAGAAAATCAACCAATAGCATTCAATAACAACATTTTGGGGAATTACTCATCTGAATCATTCTTTGGCAATTTTACTGCTCAACCATCCCCTTTCTCAGTTAATAATTTCACAAACAGATACATCAAGATGTGTTAAAATTGCTGAGGAAACTATAAATAAAACTATAGATAAACCTTTGTTTTGGTCATTATATTTTGATGGGTCCAAATCTAGTGAAGGTGCAGGAGCAGGATGTATTTTAGTTAGTCCTGAGGGGGAAAAGACCATGTTATCATGCAGGTTGGAATTTGAATGCACAAACAATACAGTTGAATATGAAGCCTTGATTCAAGGACTCTATAAAGCAATCAGTCTTAGAGTTCAATATTTGAAAGTGTTCGGTGATTCAGAAATTGTTATAAAGCAAGTCAGAAATACAATTCATTGCCTTTCTAGTCACCTCAAACACTATCAGTCCTTGGTACAAGACCTTATATCCCAATTCTTAGCATTCAATATTTCTCCCATCCCTAGGTCCCAGAATGCAGCAGCAGATTTACTAGCTAATGTTGCTTCCAAACTCCTTCCATCTGAAGATTACAGCCCAAACAGATTCTCAGTAGAATTAATTTTTAGACCATCAATTCCTGATAATGTCACTAATTGGCGAGTGTTCAATCACGATGAAGACATTTTAAATTTCTTAACTTCTGATAAATCCTATAATGATCAAATTATTGATGAAAGTGATCATGACCTTCAAATGAAGGAAAAGCAAGAAGAAAACTCAATACCTAAACCAGTGGTCAAGCTTGAAGATCTTTATGACATCAAAGATAGGTTTAAACATGTTACTAATTCAAAGCTCCAGAGTTCCACTTTGAGATTTGAATTAATAAACCTTGGAACTGAGCATAATCCACAAAACATCAATTTGGGATTAGGACTTTCTTCAGAAGAAAGAATTGCATTCATTAGATTATTGCATAAATACAAAAATGTCTTCGCTTGGAAATATGATGATTTGAAAACATACGATACATCTATCATTCAGCATACTATTCCAATGCTTTCTGAACAAAAACTAGTACAACAGAAGTTAAGGAAAATTCATCCTAACTTAAAGAGTCAAATAAAAGCTAAATTAAATAAACTCTTGAAAGCTAAAATAATTTTTCCTGTTAGACATTAAAACTGGGTGTCCAATATGGTGCCACTACGAAAAAAATGGTGACATTAGAATTTGTATTGATTTCAGAAATCTTAACAAAGCAAGTCAAAAGGATAACTTCCCTTTACTTACCATGGAGCAAACACTTCATTCAGTAGTTGGTTCTGAACTGATGCATTTTTTAGATGGTTTTTCATGGTATAACCAAATTTTGGTACACCCTGATGACAAACTCAAACCTACTTTTAGAACCAAGTGAGGAACTTATGCCTACCAAAAAATGCCTTTTGGACTTATCAATGTAGGAGCTACATTTCAAAGAGCAATGGACATAGAATTCAAAGGACTAATCAATAGGTCAGTAGTTGTCTATTTGGATGATATCACTGTATTCTCTAAGAAAAGGTGATACCATTTGCATGACCTGAAACAAATCTTTCAACGCTGCAATAGGTATGGCATTTCACTCAATCCAAAGAAGTCATTTTTCACTCTTGATCAAGGTAAGCTCTTGGGCTTCATTGTTTCAAAGGATGGTATTTATATTGATCCAGATAGAATCAAAGAGATTTCTGATATTCCATTCCCTCATAATAAAAAATCCATGTAGTCATTTTTAGGTCAAATTAACTTTGTAAAAAGATTTGTTCCAGATTTCTCCCAAATTGTTTTGTCATTACAAACCATGATCAAGAAAAATTCAGTGTTTAAATGGGGGCCTGCAGAAAAAGAGGCATTTGATTCTATCAAACAATCAATCATAAATGCCCCTGCTTTAAGCACTCCTAATTTTTCAAATCATTTCATGTTATACACCCTTGCATCTGATTCATCTTATGCAGCAGTGCTGACACAAATTAACGATCAAAACTTGGAAGCACCAATTTCATTTTATAGTTCAAACCTTCAAGGTGCTGAACTTAATTACTCCGAAGTTGAAAAACAAGCCTTTTTTGTATACAAATCCATTAAAAATTACAGATCCTTTCTCTTAAAAGCTCACACAAAAGTTATATTCCCTTTTTCAGCAGTAAGACAATTACTAGTTCAAAGCGAATTAGGAGAAAAGAAAGCAAATTGGGTCACAGCATTACAAGAATATGACTTGGAAATTAAACCAGCAAAGATTGTCAAATGCCAAGCTTTTTGTAGGTTGTTAGCATGAGCTTCTAACATTTAGAAATCTGAAAGTACCAAAGATACTGAAGAAATCAATCAGATAAGTACCTCTAATCCTGAATCCCAATATGCAGATCTGATTTTTTATTTGAAAAATGGATATGCTCCTTCTAATCTTTCCTATAAAAATAAACGTGCCATAAGATTGAAAGCAAGAAACTTCATAATTGTAGATGATGTATTATTTAGACGAAATTATGATTCAATTTTTTTAAGATGCTTAGAAAAACCTGAAGTGCAAAAAGGTTTTGCAGGAGCTACATGATGGACCAGCAGGAGGACATTTTGGAGCTAATACAACAACTCACAAAATCATTCATGTTGGATATTATTGGCCCACCTTGTTCAAAGATTCTCATGAATATGTAAGGAAATGCAAAAGTTGTCAAACCACTAGTGGAAGAAAAAGGAAGCCAGCGTTCCCTTTGCAACCAGTCAACATTGAACAACCTTTCAAACAATGGGGATTAGATATGATTGGGAAAATCACTCCACATTCAGCCAAATAGCATAGGTATATCCTTATAGCTACCGATTACTTTACTAAGTGGGTTGAAGCATTTCCTCTCAAGACAGTAAACTCTGAAGCAATCATTGAATTCATAGATCAGTTCATTATTACTAGGTTTGGTGTCCCAAATGCTCTTATTTTTTATAACGCATCTTACTTCTCTGGAAATTCTATATTTGAGTTTGCTATCAAAAGGGGATTTAAATTGAAGTATTCTGCAAATTACTACCCTCAGGGTAATGGCTTAGCAGAATCTACCAATAAAAATCTTATCAAAATCATCAAGAGAACTATTGAACAGAATCATAAAAACTGGCATAAATCTTTGATATTTGCACTATGGGCTGACCGAATAACACAGAAAGCCTCCATAGGCACTTCTCCATTTAACCTAGTGTATGGAAAGGAAGCTGTCATACCAGCAAACTTGGTACTTCCATCACTAGCTTTAGTGCAGTTTATTGAAGAAAGTCCCTCATCTTCTATTCAACTAAGACATGATCAGATCTTGAAATTAGAAGAAGAAAGGGAGAAAGCCCGAATTATACATGCAAAACATCAGCAGATTATCAAGTCATCTTTCGATGCAATTTCAACCGGCTCAAAACATTTACAAGTTGGTGATCTAGTTTTGAAATGGGACAAAGCCCATGAGGATAAAGGAAAACACACCAAGTTCCAGAAAATGTGGCTTGGACCATTCCAAATCAGTGAGAAGATAGGCCCTTCTACATTCATATTACAAGATCTATCAGGAAAGAGAGATTCTCTTCCTGTCAACGGCCTTATCTTGAAAAAATTCTTCAATTGAGGAGGTAACCCCTTCTCCCTCTGTAAATATTCAATTTTCAGCAAGATTTATGTGAATAACTTATTTTATTTAAAATCCTAGGAAAATGATAATGATCATAATTGTGACATGGAAATAACTTGAAAGAACAGTGGAACGAGCGATGAGGTAGCGAGTAGCTAGGGTTTCGTCGTCGGACTGCGCGCAGGACAGTAGGGATCAACCCTGGCCGAATCCTGGAAAGAGAAGTGCAGGGGCAGGTAGATCCTGAGAAGCCGCTTTTTTGGATGTCTGAGCCTCTTCAGACACATTCGCGAGCAGATATTAAACTGTGAATCAGGCAGTTCGGGTTCTGAGCCGAAGGAATGGGGATGGAGGCAGGGAGGGGAGAGATCCCCTCCTATAAAGAAGTAATTACAGGCGAAGCAAGGAAAGAAAGAGAAGAAGACGAGGATCGATCCAACGACGGAGAGACTTCAGCAGCAGGAGCACAAAGGAAAGCAGGAATCCAGAGCAAATGTCTACCACGATCACTAAATACCCCAAGGTTAGTAATACCGCATAACTCGCTTGAAAAGTACAGAGCTTACATGAGAGATTACGCTTTAATCTGCAAGTTTATAGGATATTGGCCCGCGGAGAGAGATCTTATGAGATGGATCAATCTGAAATGGAAACCAAAAGGTCATGTAGAGGTAAAGTTAGGAGCAAAGGGGTTCTTTACGGTTATATTTTCTAACTTAGAAGACAGAACTAGGGTATTTGAGGAAGGGCCTTACTTCATGAACAACGCAGGGCTGGTAATGAGACATTGGGTTGAATGCTATAACCCAGATAAAGAAAAGATATTAGCTACCCCAGTATGGATAAGGCTCTTCGGTCTCCCCTCGGAATTCTGGAACCCAAATATCCTTCAAGGCATTGGAAACCTAATAGGATCCTTTGTTAAAATAGCTGAATCAACGAAGAGAGGTAAGTATAATACTTATGCTAGGATCTGCGTCTACATGAACATAACTTAACCGCTCCCAGAATCCATTGAACTAGAATATCATGATGAGATATGGACTCAAACCATAGATTACGAACATATACCATTCCGATGTAGAAGGTGCCATGAGTATGGCCATTTAGTCAGAGAATGCCCTATAACCAAAGCTGAAAAAGTAAGGGAAGCAGAAATATCAAAGAGAAATGAAATAGAGACATTAAAGAGAGAAGCAGAAGAGTTTAAAGTAGTACAAAGGAGGGGGAGAAGAAACAACAAAAGAACACAGCAACCTAAACAACAGGAAAAACAGCAACCTGAAACCAAAAATAAGTTTAAAATCCTACAGGAAGAAGACCCTGAAACAGAGGGTAGTGAGGAAGAAGAAGCAGAGGAAATGGAGATACCAGGGGGACAGAAAAGCAATAAGAGAGAGCAAAGTCAAAAAGAACAGGAAAATGAAACTTTAAGTGATAACCAAGAAGATCAGGGTGAGATGGAGATAGATACTCAGAACATGGCAGTAGATGAGGAGGAACAGGAAATGGTTAAACTAATACAAGAATGGAGTAGGCTAGATGACCGATTTATCCCAGAAGAACAGAAAAAAAGATACAAGGAAGCCTTTCAACGTTATCAGGAAAAAAAGAAAAGGAGTACAGAGGAGAAAACAAGTCAAGGAACAGAGAAATCAGATGAGGGAACGGGCAGAGCAGGCAAAGGTGGCAAAAAGCGAGGAAGAAAATCCATCCCTGAGGCAATACAAATTGTAGGTGAGGGACTGATAAACTCCGGAAGGGTAGTACCCCTGTCAGAAGTGTTCCAATACTCCCGAAAAGTGTTAAAATGATAATCACAACATGGAATATACGTGGCCTCAACAGTAGAGGCAAACAAAGGTATCTCATGGAGAGACTAAAAAAAGAAAAACCAAGTATCATGATACTTCAAGAAACTAAAGTAAGCACATATAAGATGAGTGAAATCTTAAGTAGAAACAAAAGCAGGTATGAGATGATGGGACATGATGCCTTGGGAAGTGCGGGAGGACTGGTATTTCTATGGAACCCAGATGAAATCCAATTCTCTAACTGGATGAGTTTCCCAAGGATTTTAACAGGAAATGCTCATATTCTAGGTACAACAGAGGAGGTAATGGTAACAGGGGTGTATGGCCCGCATTTACAGACAGAAAAGGAGAACTTCCTTAAAAACTTAAAAGCACTAAGAGACCTTATGCCAGAAAAACAATGGATACTCGGAGGAGACTTCAACATGATTAAAACCACAGAGGAAAAGAGAGGAGGAATAAGGAGATTGGATACGGTCTCAGAAAAATTTGGAGACCTAATAAGAGAACAAAAGCTGATTGATGTCCAGACCATAAACGGAAAGCACACCTGGAATAATCGCAGGGGAGGAACTAATCAAATAGCCTCGCGCTTGGATAGGTTTCTAATCTCAGAGCAAATAATGATTAAGGATATCTTCATTGAAGCATCAATACTTCCTGTTATAGGGTCTGATCATTGGCCAATTAAACTAGAAATTGACATAAAGCGGCGACCTCCCAACAGAACTTTCAAGTTTGAAGCCTTCTGGTTGAAGGATGAGGAACTAATTGGAAAACTAGAAGACTGGTGGAGAGAAAGTAATCCGAAAGGTAAAAACAAAATGCATTCCTTTCAGCTTAAATTGAAGGAAATAAAGACAAAATTAAAAAAATGGAACAAAGAAGAATTCGGGAATATCCTAGAAGAAAAGCAGAAATTAGAACAGAAAATGGAAGAGCTACAACAATTGGACATCACTCAAGGTATTCAGGAAGAACGAACAAAAGAAGGAGTGATCCTAAATAAGCTTGAGGAAAGAAGGAAACAAGAGGAAATACTCTGGAAACAAAAAGCAAGGGTTCACTGGCTCCGGGAGGGAGAAAGAAATACGAAATTTTTCCATAAAGCCATGGTACAACACCGTCAAGGCAATAGAATTTTCTCAATAAAAAACAAAGAAGGGCAAATAGTTCTTCAGCAGGAAGAGATTGAGAGAGTGTTAGTAAATCATTTCAAAGACATCTTGAAGGAAACTCAATCGAACAGAACAGAGGCAATAGCAAAGATAAAAAGAGAAATACCTCAAATTGTAACCAGAGAACAAAACCAGGCCCTAATGAGGAAAATAACCAAGGAAGAAGTGGAGGAGATTGTCAAAAGCATGAAGAGGAATAAAGCCCCAGGCCCAGATGGTTACACTGTTGAATTCTTTCAAGCAGCATGGCACTTTATAGCTGAGGAAGTAGTAGAGATAGCTGAAGAAGTCAGAATAAATCAAAGATTATGGTCAGGCATAAACACTACGCTTCTTGCTCTTATACCTAAAAGTAATCAGGCAGACCAAGCAGATGGATTCAGACCCATTGCCCTGTGCAATGTCATCTACAAGATTGTAGCATCCATAGTAGCAAAAAGGCTGAAACTGATTCTCCCCAGTATCATTTCTCCGGAGCAAACTGGTTTTGTCGAAGGAAGACAGATTGTGGATGGGCTAGTGGTAGCTCAAGAAGTAATCCATACATTGAAAACAAAGAAGGAAAAAGGTATGCTAATCAAACTAGACCTATCAAAGGCTTATGATAGACTCAGTTGGAGTTATTTAACTGAGATCCTTAAAGCTTTTGGCTTCTGTGACAGATGGATAAATTGGGTATTAAGCATGATTTCTACACCAAATAACTCTATTTTGTTAAATGGAGCGCCTACAACAACTTTTAATGCATCGAGAGGCCTCTGACAAGGGGACCCCCTCTCCTCCTTCTTGTTCATAATAGCAGCTGAAGGCTTAGGAAGATATATCAAAAAGGAACTAAGGGACAACAACATTCAAGGGCTACAACTATGGGGAACCCGAACCACTGTCACCCATCAACAGTTTGTGGATGACATAATGATCTACTGTAAAGCAACCCTTCGTGAAGTAAAAAGAATCAAAAAAATTCTAGAGATTTTTATGGGAGCTACAGGTATGGAGGTTAACAAGGAAAAGTCCAGGACTTTCTTCTTTAATATAGTGGAACCTATACAAAAGCATCTCACCAGAGTTTTGGGATTCCAATTAGGGAAACTCCCAACCAAATACTTAGGGACTATGTTAGACTCCTCAACCACAAGAATAAGGAATTGGCACCATATCCTTGAGAAAATCAAAAAGAGAATGGAAAACTGGACATTTAGAGCCCTAAACGTAGCAGCAAGGGTGGTGCTTCTCAAAGCTACACTCCAGGCAATCCCGATATACTCACTGTCTGTAATGAATGCACCTAAAGGAATATGTAACAAGCTGATTGAGTTGTACAGGAAATTTCTTTGGGGAGGACCAAAACAAGAAAAGAAATGGGCGCTGTGCTCATGGGAGAGCTTAATCACAACAAAGGAAAAGGGAGGATTAGGCCTCAAAGACCCAGGAATATTAAATCAAATGATGGCAGCTAAACTTCGTTGGAGATGGCTTCAAGGAGGACCGGACTTATGGAAGGAAATTTGGACAACTAAATATCATATGCCCAATAATCCGGAAGAAATTATCAGACAGCAAGAAATGCCCAGGGGATCGGATATCTGGAACCTATCAATACAAAATAGGGATATAGTTGATAAGAATATATTCTGGGAAATCAAAGGAGGGCAAATAGCGAGATTCTGGGATGAATCATGGCAACAACAAGAAAAATTGGTTAATCTCACAGGAATGCAGGAAATACAAAGGAGAGGAATCAATAGGAATTGGATATCGGTAAAGGATTATTGGGATGCAGACCAAGAAAATGGAGAATGGAGGATATGGAAACAGCTGGAACAATGGGCAAGGAACCCAACAGAAGAGCAAAAAACAACCTTCACCAAGGAAATGAACTCAAGGAAAATAAGGAACAGAGAAGGTCAGGACTTACTACGGTGGGGAAAAGGAACAAAAGGGTCCTTCACGATCAAAGAAGCCTACAAGCTAAAAACTTATCAAGAGCTAGGAGAGGAAGATCAAATTTGGGGAAAAATCTGGAACACAAAGTGGTGGCCAAAAGTTAAACTATTTGCATGGCTGGTGGGAAGAAAGAGGATCCTAACATGGGATAGAATTCAGAAAAGAGGTTTTTCTGGCCCCTCCAGATGCCATCTATGTAATGCCAATGAAGAAAATCAGGAACATATCCTTAACGGGTGCACAGTGGCGCAGTATCAATGGGAGGAAACGCTAAAGCTCTTCACTAAATCAAACAGAAACTCAACGGACATAATCCAAACCATCAAAAATTGGGGAGAAGATGAATTCCAGAGCAAAGTCGTTAACAGAGCGTGGAGTGTAACTGCAGGTTTCAATATCTGGAACTTATGGAAGGAAAGGAACTATCACCTATTCAGAGGTAAGGCATCAGGGCCAGAAGAGGTGTGGAAAAGATCTTTAAACCAAATCAGAGAGACAATTCTCGCTGAGAATTGGGACGATGAAGACTGGAAAACGACGGATGCAGAATCTGTCATATTGAAGAAATTAAATCTGGAACCGGGAATGATCTTCCAGCAAGGAACCAAGCAACAACACCCTACAACAAATCAGAGCAGGACAAAATTTAGCAAACCCCCACACGGGTTCATGAAGCTGAATTTTGATGGTGCGGTGAAAGGAAATCCTGGGACAGCAGGGTTCGGAGGAATTATCAGGAATGACCAGGGGAAAACGGAGTGGATCTACGCGGACAATGGTGGAACGATGACCAATAATGAGGCGGAGTTTATGGCTGCATACCAAGGTCTTAAAATTGCAAAACGAAATGGGTATCGAAGAGTTGAAATAGAAGGAGATTCCACTCTGGTCATCGAATCGATCAGAAAACTAGTGCAGGGAAAGAACTGGGAGCATGTGGTGACAAGCTGGAGAAGTGCCAGCACAGTCAGAGACATAGGAGAGATACTAGAAGGAATCGAATACAGTCTGACCGCACATGTCCGCAGGGAAGGTAATAAACCTGCTGACTGTTTAGCAAATTGGGGATGTGGAGAACACAACGGCAAAATAGATGACAGCTGGACAACTCAGTCCACGCTAGAAAAATGGGAAGGATTAAGGCAATTGATGGACAGTGATATAAATGACACCGGACAAGAATAATAGTTACCCCGCGTGGATGGGGAGAGGAGAAAATACGTCAATGCAGGAAAGACAATGGAAAGGACAACAGGACAGGACCATAAAATCATGGATTGCGGTGAATATTAATTTCACAGCGAAGAAGGAACGCAGCCCAAAGAAAAGAACGAAACCCATAACTTTATGCTTCATGCGAAATAAAGACACTCATGGGAGCAGGAAGAAATCCCATCATTCAGGTAAAGGTGGCAGCAAGGTTATAGGAGGAAACAGAGGCAGACAGAAAGGCAGTGTTAGCCTAAGAAAGGTAGCGAAAACAGAGGATTTATGTGAGTCAGTCACAGAGCAGGAAGAAACCGCTATAGTAATGGATACCTGGACGAGGATGGAGATCCACAAAGGGAAGCAAAAGGATGAGGGAAGATATCAGGAACATCCGTATGAAAGCATCGACGTCGAGAGCTCGGATGAGTCGGCTTACAAGCACGGAAGTGGTAAGGGGAACCAAGGTGAATGGGGTCAGAGTAGCAGAGAGCCGGGCCCGGAAAGGCAAGGAAGAGAATATCTCCACACGGAGCAGGGAGCAAAAAGGTCGAGCGGAAACAAAGTAAATGTTACCGAAGATTCCCGACCGCTACCCAGGAAAAGACGAAGAAACAGGACGACCAGTTCGGCCATGCATGCGGCAGAACAAGTTTATAAGGCGGAGACAAATGAGAACATTAGGCAAGTCTTGGAAGGGCTGGAGACGAGGGTCCTGGAGGAACCTTCAGACCCAGAAATGAATGAGTGGGCTTCCCAGTTACCTGATCCTGGGCACACGCGTGGACGGCTTACGCTGTATCGTCGAGCCCTGCACACCTATTGGGTCCTCAAGCACCTCCTTGCGAACGCTATGGAGCAGGTGGCGTCGGAAATGTTGGAGATTGCGCAAGCCTCGGCAATTGCTCAGCAGGAGGCATCCAGTCTGGCTGCTCAGGTGCGTCAGCAGAATGACCTTCTCCAAGAAATTAGAGCCATGCTGAAGGATATGCAGCAAGACAGAGCCAGTCGAGCAAGCGAGCGTGGTATTGCAGAGAAGTAAGAGACAGTTTCTTGCTCTCTTTCCTAGCTTTAAATATGTAAATTTTGTTGAGAGACTTCTGTAATTTTGGGAAACTTTCAGAGTCTTGTAATGTTAGGTTTAGATTTCTGAGAAGGAACAGAGGTCCTTGGCCTGAATCTTTGATAGGGTCTTAGAAGTTTGAAAGAATAACTCATCTTTTAGTCTTGATGGAGGAAGCGAAGCTCTATTTTTGTACTAAGGAAACAGGAAGCAAGCATAGACAATTATGACTATTGACTGATAAGGAGCCAACAGATCTGGTTTCCCCTCGGGGCAGATTGAGGCTTCTCTGTTTTGTATTTTATGTTGATATGTTAATATGAATAGTACTACCGCAGCTTACAAAAAAAAAAAAATCCTAGGAAAATAAAGTTGTCAAAAGCCTCCCATTGGTCCTTGCTATATTGAAAAAGTTACTCAAAAGAAAATAGTTTTGATATTTACTTTTAAGAAATGGAAGCCTTAAAAGAAAAAAGAAAAATTCTAGGAAATTAGGTATAATTAGATTCTGGAAATCCCATTTTATTTTTGTGAAATCTTCTCAAAACTTAGAAATACTGTAAATCATTTTAAAGTTTTAGTAGCCTAAAAACGGTTATCAATACAAAACAGAGACTGATTCAATCTTGGCATCTTCAACTCCTACACTGTCATGCATATTCTCTTAAGGAGAAAATTGTTCATCCCATCCATCAAAGTTTATAATTACTCAGAGTGTAATTCTAAAATATATTTGATGTAAAAGATAAGAGGTCTTACTACAAGCCTGCTTACCATGATCATAGGGGAATAGTTCAACTGACATTACCAACACTACATACCAAAACAAGGTAATGGCTTATAATTATAAGACAAGGGGTCTCATCACGAGCCAGCTTGTTCAGTTAAATTACAACCAGTGAATGGCATTGTCAATAGCTGGCCACCAAACTAGGACAATGGCTTTTTATCTTACAAAATAAGGAAAAAAGGAAAAAGTAATACAAAAAATATGGAAACATATCTTTTGGATTCATTCTTTTGATTATACTCTGAAATGGATGGAATAATGAATGATCAAATGGTTAAAAGGTAACCCTGTCGAGACTATAAACGTTTGCTGGCAGCAGAGGCTCTACCCATGACAAAGGAGTCATTATAAAAGCTAAGTTGGAAAAGTCTTTTGTTTTATCATTATCAACCAATTAAGGCTTATTTAAAACTTAGAATGTATTTAATTTTAAGAACAGAAGGAAATAGAAAATATAGTTATCATTATGATTAGAATTTATCATTACCTAGTTATATTAGATTTTCTCTATCATGTAAGATTTCCAGATTAAGAAAGTTTAAGTATTTTAATTAATTTCTCAGAGATAACTATTTCTCCCAGTAAATCGCCAATTGTTGTGTTGTACAACAACCCCCCATTCCATAAAATTTTTAGACAAAATCATAATATGAAATGGGTCCCTTTCATAATAAACTTAGATGTGTAAATAAATTGGTATTAACCCATCATAAGAAAACCCTTATTAAAAGGTTTAACTTAAATGAATAGAAATAAAGTTTGGCTTTGAAATATTATAAAATCCTTCGTTATTGCGATAAAGTGATCGGAAGATCGCATATCGCAATAAAAAAGGAAACATATGCGAAGACACATCCATTCCCTCCGATCCGAAAAGCATATCGCAATCGGATATCGGAAAAGGTAAATGCCAAAGCACCAATGTAATTGAGCCCTTTTGAATCCTCCGATGCGATAAAGCATATCGCCATCGACAATCGGCAATAACAAGTCAACACATGATGGAAGGCAGACTCAAATCCTCCGATGCGATAAAGCATATCGCAATCGGCTATCGGCGAAATCGCATTGACACAGCAATAAAGCCCGAACCCATTCCCCGATTGCGATGCATTAATGAGGCGTGTATCTCAAGGATATATCTTAAAGGTTTGCATGTGTTATATCACCTTTCGGTGATCAGAGAAGTTTAAAACAAGCTTTAAAGCCTTTCCTTTCACATTATCGATCGCCGATTTGTGAATTATCACTGATTATCCATTAAAGAAATCTAAGCCACGTTTGAATGAATCATTTGGCATATAAACGACATGATGGGCATTTAAAACTTCTTTTATCATGATTGACAGGTTAAACGGCTAATCAATGAAGCAGTTAAGGGTAGATCTTTTCTTTAGATTTTACCCACGGCAATCTTACTCTAGTCCATTATCACCTGCTCATCGACGTAACTCTTTCATTATCATATTGGTTTGTAGCAGCATTTCTCTGTATCACTGTTTTTCTAATCGCTTGTGCAGAATTCTGCGGAAATTAGGAATTTGAAACAAATGGGAAAAAGATCAAAGAAATCTGCAGCAGTGGCTCCTACAACAGCAGTGCAGCCAGCCAAGGATCCTGGACCAAGCAAAAAAGGGTTAATCTCAGACACTACGTGCCTCGGTCTTGGAAATACAAGCTGGGAAAGCATCTACAATCTAATAGAAGTAGAGGAGCCTGAGGAGATATCAGAAGAAGCCACAGCTGACTCGAGTAACAAATCGGTGTAGGAATTTACAGGGTAAGTTCCTCAGACAGAACACCAAAGGACACCGCTCACAAACAGATCACAAATCAATACACCAGTATTTTTGACGTGGTTAAAACCCTCAAAGAGGGAAACAGTCCAAGGCCTGAGCCAATGCGGCCACTTCAGGCAATATATTAATAAAAGAATGAAAATTTACATAAGCTTCTCTTATGAACGGTTACCCTACAAATGACCCTCCATGCTATTTAAATAGAGATCATGGACCAATCGGGTGTTAAGCCACGGATCAAGTGTCGGTAATACCGAGGAGAGAATGAACCATCGGATCACTACATATCGTGACCATCGGATTGTAAGTTACAAAATGTACATAGTAAAGAAACACACTTTACCTAACTCTATACTAGACCAAGTTATACTTAACTGTTTCCTATGTGTCGGAATATCCTAACATCCCCCCTTAAGAACAACTTGGGATAGGATTGAAGGATTTACAAATATGACACAATAGGATAAGGAAGGAGGCACTAGAGCCTATCCACCCTTAGTGACAACTTCCTGAACTCCAACCATAAATCGAAGTTTAGTAAAATTCGCCTCTGTGAGAGCCTTTGTAAAGATGTCTGCAACTTGATCATCTGTTGAACAATATTGCACTTCAAGAACATGGTCGTGAATGAGCTTTCTGATGAAGTGCATGTGCAGTTCAATGTGTTTGCTGCGCTGATGTTGGACTGGATCTTTGCATACTTGAATGGCACTTTGATTATCACACCAAAGTGTAGTCAGATGTTGCTGCTGAAAGCCAAACTCTGAAAGGATTTGACGAAGCCACAAGGCTTCCTTACTAGCTTCTACGGCACCACGATACTCTGCTTCTGCTGAAGAAAGAGAAATGGCACCTTGTTTCTTACAATCCCATGTAATAGGTCCTAAACCAAGAGTGAACACATAACCTGTAGTAGACTTCCGATCATCAGGGTCACCAACCCAATCGGAATCAGTGAAACCAACCAATAGAGGAGATGCTTCGGCACTGTAATGAATCCCAAACTGAACTGTACCTCGAACATAACGAATTATTCTTATCGCTATTTTCCAATGACTTTCATGTGGGTTTTGCATAAACTGAGCAACAAGGCCAACGAAAAAGGAAAGGTCAGGACGAGTATGGGTTAGATACAAAATTTTTCCTACAAGTTGATGATATAAGGTAGCATCAACTTCAGGGGAAGTGCAAGTGACTGAAAGTTTGACTCCAAACTGAAAGGGAGAAGGGGTTGGCTTACAGTCTTCCATGTGAAAATGGTGTAGAAGATCACAGGCATACTTGGACTGGGAAAGGGAAATACCTTCCTTGGGTTGCAAGACTTGAAGACCAAGAAAATAATGCAAGTGTCCTAAGTCTGTCATTTCAAACTTCTTTTTAAGGCTGGACTTCACATGGTTTATAAGGTTGGGATCACTACTAGTGAGGATAAGATCATCAACATAAAGAACAAGAATGATAAGAGACTTGCCCACTTTCTTGGTGTAGACAGTATTGTCAGAATGACACCTAGAAAAGCCAGATTCTAAAAGAAATCTATCCATATTGGCATACCAAGCCCGAGGAGCTTGCTTGAGACCATAAAGGGATTTGTTAAGCCGACATACAAGGCTGGAGTCTGTTTGTATAAAGCCAATAGGTTGTTCCATATAGATTTCTTCATGCAAGTCCCCATGCAAGTCCCCATGCAAGAAGGCTGATTTAACATCCATCTGATGGACTTCCCATTTGAAAGAGGCAGCAAGGGAAAGAACAAGGTGGACAGAGTTCATTTTGGCAACAGGGGAGAAGGTTTCGGTATAGTCAATGCCTTCAACTTGTGAAAAACCCTTAGCAACAAGACGAGCTTTATGTTTATCAATGTTCCCATCTGGTCCATACTTGGTTCTGTAAACCCATTTGCATCTAACAAGCTTTCGTCCCTTTGGTAGAGGAACAAGATCCCATGTATCATTTGCCAATAATGAACAATATTCTTCATTCATAGCTGCGTCCCAATCTGGATGGCCTGAAGCTTCTACAAAGGTGTCAGGATCATAATTTGCTGAAGCTTGAGCCAGTAAAGAAGAGGCTCTATCGAACTGAGAACGTGTACGTCGCTGATCTGTAGGATTGTCGGCAAGATCACCTGCTACATCCCGAGTAGCACGGATCCATTTTGGAAGCTAAGGAGCTAAAGGAGGATCCTGAGAAGGTGGGGGAGGATTGTCATCCTCGCTTTCATCATCTGAAGAATAAATATTTTCAAAAGTAGAAGAGATAGGGAGAGGTGGCACATCCGCCGGACTAGGCTCGTAGGACGATATATTTTCAGCAAACTTTACATCTCTTCTAATGATAACATTTTTGGACTTAAGTGGAATAAATCTATATCCTTTGACATCTTCAGAATATCAAAAAAAAAAACATTTTTCACTCATAGGTTCTAAAGCTTTATGTTTCTCATCTGGAATATGGGCCCATGCTTAACTTCCAAAAACACGAAAGTGACTTACAACTGGTTTAATTGAGCTCCATGCTTCTTCTGGAGTGATATTCTTTAAAACCTTAGTAGGAGTGCAATTTATTATGTAATTTGCACAGTTAATTGCTTCTGCCCAAAAATTAAGACCAAGTCCTTTAGATTGAAGCATACAATTAGCCATTTCCTTTAAGGTGCGATTCTTCCTTTCAGCTACACCATTTTGTTGTGGAGTATATGGAACAATATGTTGCATTTGAATTCCATTCTCAGTGCAAAAGTTGATAAATTTGTTGTTAACATATTCTCCACCATTATCAGATCTTAGCTTAAGAATTTGATGTCCAGATTGTCTTTCAACAAAGGCCTTAAAGGCTAAGAACATGTTAAATACTTCACTCTTGAGTTTTAAGAAGTATGCCCAAGTGCGTATGGAGAAATCATCAATGAAAGTTAAGAAATACTTGTAGCCAGAGAATGAAACAACTAGAAGAGGACCACATAAATCACTATGCACAAGCTGTAAAGGGGCTGAGGTGTGCTAAGAGGCACGTTTTTCAAAACTATCCCGACGATGTTTTCCGAGTACACATCTGGAACAAACACCATCTCTGCAAGATACCATTGGAAGACCTGTCACCATATTTTCTTTACATAGATTCTGAAGGGAGTGATAGTTTAAGTGACCAAATCGCTCATGCCAAAGTTTGCTCACTTCATCGTTATGAGCAACAAATACCGAGGGAAGATTTGATGACCCAAAGTTGTGAAACTTATACAACCTTGTAGAATCATCAGCAATGCCAGTAGCTAAAATCTATCTAGGATCTCTTAGGTCCTTAATTACAACATCGTGAGGTGAAAATTCAACGATTTTACCTTCACCTGAATGAGTTATCTAATATACAGATAGAAGGTTGTAAGATAAGGTTGGAACACATAATACATCATTAAATTGACCATTGTCTATATGAACAGTTCCAGTCCCTACAACACTAAGAGATCTATCATCACCAACATATATATTTTTGGTGTTACAATCATTTAAAGAAGAAAACATGGCTTTGTTTTTGGCCATGTGATAAGAAGCTCCAAAATCAATGAGCCACTCATGAGAATGAGAAGAAGAAGATACATTTAGTGCATAGCCAGACCGAGATGCTTGACAACCACATGCAGAAAGTGCTATTCCTGAAGATGAAGTTGAAGTTGAAGAGTGCTCCAAATGGATGTTATGCTTCTTCATTGCTACTTCCAAGGCTTCCATCTTCTTAAAGCATTTGGATTCTAAGTGGCCATCTCGATTACAAAAGTTGCAATGTCTATCAGTCTTCTTCCCTTTGTTTTTATTTGTCTTATCATTTTGTTGAAATGATTTTTCATTTTGAGGCTGAAATTGCTTAGGACCCTTGTTTGGTTTAGGACCATTCCTTTTAGGATACAACTTCTTAGGATTCTTTGAATTTGGTTGTTGTTGGGCGGCTAACGCTTTCTTAGAAGAGTTTCCAAGATTAAAAAGACCAAGGTGTAAGATTTTTTCTTGTTCTCTTATTAAAAAATCACAAAAGGAATCAAAGGAAGGGGACTTGTAGGCTTGTCCTTGAGAAATGAAGGCTTCTCTTGTAGAATGGAAGGTGAAAACAAACAAAGAATAGGTTGGTCCCAACTTAGTAAGAATGGAATAGATAAGGTTACTATCTTCTTTCTTAACCTTAACACCTTCCAAGAGAAGTCTAAGGGTCTTGAACTTGGACAAAAAATCTTCAATGCAAGAAAAATTATTGGGGTCCGATGTAAGCAACTCATTTTCGAGTTAATGGGCTTTAAGTTCATTTTTAATTCCAAAAATTTTAGTGATCTGTTTCATTGCTTTCTTGGCCTGAGGCTATTCTGTAGAGACCTTTACTTCTAAGTAAATCCACAATGTAGGACCACCATTGGAAGTAGTTGGTGCTGTCAAGAATAACTTGGCATGGACTTTCCATTTTAACAGAAACTGAAGCTATAGATGCTGAAACTAAGTATTCCAATGGAAAGATCTCGAAAAATTAGGCTGGTTAAAAAAAACGGCTCTGAAAACGGCTTCGGGATGAAGTTATGGCTTTTTGAAGAAAATTTGATGAAAATGCCGACGAAGTGCGGGAATGTGCAGAAATGAATGATAATGTTATACAAAAAAGCAGCCCCCTTTCCAAACTTAATCTAATTAGCTCAACAGAAATAAGACTTGAACTCAAGACCTCTACTCTCATACAGTAACTTTGGACCAAGTGAACTAAACTAAAAGTTTAGTAATTTTTGGAAAAGAGGAAGGGGGGTTTTTTTTTTTTTTTTTTAGTCGCTGAAGCTTTGGCCTGCGTGCTTACTTTGAGAAAGCTCTTTTTCCGTACAAAACAAAAAATACAAAACCCAACACGGACATACAAAAAAAAAACGAACCTCATGGCTTGAAGTTAGCTTTAGCCGGAAACTAAATATTTTCCTCAATGTTTCTGATTTTCTGAGATCACACTAAGGCACACCGAAAAAGAGCATACGCATGAGAAAAATCCTTCCTTTCTGTTTCTGATTTGCCCATATCGCACAGAGCCACGGGCAAAGAGAATACGCAGAAATGAAAGGTATAGATCCGGTAATAAAACAAAACAAAAAGCTAAATAAACCGAAACCGAAATAAACAGAGAGAAAATAACTATAAACTGCAAATAAACATTGTATACCTCCAGATCTTAAAAATGATGTAGCTAGGGCTACCGGAAACCTTTTCGCGTGAAAAAAAAGGGGTTCCTCACTGGAACAGATGCTCCCAACAGAATTGAGCAGTCCTCTCGGCCTGAAAGTAGTCAGAAACAGTAGATCTAGGAAACGACAGTTGGATGCAGTTCTACCGGCTTCATATTTGGATCACCAACGGACGCGGCCCTCAAATAACTCTAATACCATGTAGGAATTTCCAGGGTAAGTTCCTCAAACAGAACACCAAAGGACACCGCTCACAAACAGATCACAGATCAATACACCAGTATTTTTGACGTGGTTAAAACCCTCAAAGAGGGAAACAGTCCACGGCCTGAGCCAACGTGGCCACTTCAGGCAATATATTAATAAAAGAATGAAAATTTACATAAGCTTCTCTCATGAACGGTTACCCTAAAAATGACCCTCCATGCTCTTTAAATAGAGATCATGGACCAATTGGGTGTTAAGCCACGGATCAAGTGTCGGTAATACCGAGGAGAGAATGAACCGTCGGATCACTACATATCATGACCGTCGGATTGTAAGTTACAAAATGTACATAGTAAAGAAACACATTTTACCTAACTCTATACTAGACCAAGTTATACATAACTGTTTCCTATGTGTCGGAATATCCTAACAATCGGAAGCGTCCCTCAAGGATTTAGCATGTTCATATTTTCACAGAATAGTAGCACGAAAAAAAATCCTCCCATATACTAACGTAGTGAGATGGGTGGTAGAGCAAATTCAATCTTAAACAAAACATTTTGCACAATTGACGGGAGGATATTCGGCTCATTTCAACCTAATGATCTAAGGAAAATGTATCACTTTCCTGAGCCTAAAAAGCGGTACAACAAAGCCTTCCTTGAGAAATTTGTAAATGAGAATGAGATAGAATCGGCTCCAATTAGTCAGTGGAGACATTTTCCCGAGAAGCACAAGCATGAATCATCAGGTAAGTACTCGGTGGACTCATTAGCTTCTCCTTACTGTTATGCTGGAGCAATGATGTGTAGAATATGGGGAATACATGACTCTGCCAAGTTTACTATTGAAATGGTCCCTCTAATGGAGGCAGCCATCAACAGTTATGTGATGGAATGGGCAAACATTTTGTCTGATAAATTAGCCACAGCAATTCTCAAATTCAGGTCAAATTCACGAAAAACCACCAAGACCATTTCCCCTTTTTATTACAGTGCTTATATTATGGATACTCTTTGATTTAATTCTGAATATTTGATACTCGGATGGAGATGGACTCCAAAATACCCTAATCCAATCCATATCTATCATCAAATATTATGGAAGGCTCTCTACAAAGATCATCTGTACAAAATTTGTAATGGTTTTATGTTTCCTGTCTACTATGCTATTTTTGATAAGCCTGCCCCCAGGATTTTCGAGGAAGCAGGAATCGATTTGACTGCAGTGGGAAATTGGTTCGAAGAAGAAAAATTCACTTATACAAGGCTTTCTGGTAGCCTTACAAAACCCCATGTCCTTTCCCTGTATGTGACCAGTAAGTTGTTAGCTTGGGAATTGGCCTACCAGATAACAACGGAAGGGACATCCAAAACCCTTAAAAATTCCAAGAAACCGATATGGGCTACATTTCCTTTAATATGCAATGTTTACACTCTCCATGATTACAAACATGCAGAAAAGGAAACAGAAAAAATAAAAATGCTCAATCTTGCAACAATTCCCAACAAACGATATGATCCAAGAAAAGTTGTCTATAATGTTCTTGAGCAGGCCAAACTTGCAAAGTTTGATCATGAGAAGGATCACTTTGATGACCTATTTTCCTCAGCAGAATCATTATTTCAGGTAAAAACATTGGCCAGAATCAGGGATCAAGATGAAGAGCTAGAAGTGTCTAATAGGGTTAGAAAACAGAGGTTGCAAACTATGCCTCTAGACTTATTAGTCACCACCCCCGCAATCCAGTCAAGCGAGCCTGAACAGCAAACTGTTGACAAATCTCCTGCTGTGGAAAAAATTCCTGAGAAAGGAAAAGAGAAAGCTCAGGAGAAAGAATAGGGAAAAGGCAGTGAACACGTGGATATAGATACTCATATTGATCCCAAGCTCCTTAAAGAATGGCAACAGTTCGATTCCATTTTAAGCAATCATGAGAGTTCACAGGGTTTCATCACGCCTGAAGTGACAATTGGTCATAAGACATCAACAAATATGGTTCCAACTGAAGGAACCAGTGGCCTACCTATGAGTAAAGATGTAGAGATAATTCCTAAGGATCCATCGGATGAAATTGTTTTGCATATAGAAGAGATACCGCCTTTAAATGTCTTCTACAGCCCCAAGCATCGGGTTGTAGTAAAAAGACAAAGGAAAAAGAGAAGACTTGATCAATCTTCCCTTTTACCTGCACAAATGAAGATGGCTAATGTGGTATGGAAAGAAGAATTCAATCCTTCCAAAGACCTCACAAAACTATCTCAATATGCCAGAGCATATTCAGCAGTGACTATGAATAAAGCATCAGAAGTGAGCAATTTACTCAAGGAAAAAGATCAGACAATTGTTTCATTGGAGGCACGGATATCCGAAAGACAACAAAGAATAGAGCAATTAGAACAGTAGTTAGCAACATAGAAACAAGTAAACAATCAACTGAACGAGAAATTGCTCAAGGAAAAGCAGAGAATAGATCAGAGTGTAGTGCAAAAACAGAAGGAATTATCCTTAGCATTGACCAAGCTAAAGACAACGAATGAACAAATGAGTAAAACAAAAGATGAGCAAATCACTCAACTATCACAATAAATAGAAAGGTTCAAAAGTTTTCCTCAACCAGCAGAGTTCAGGTCCGAAGCTCTCCAGATCAATAAGGCGTTGATTAAACAATTAAATTTACTATGTCATAATATTTCCCTTGCTGAGCCCCTCTGTGAAATTGCTTCATCAATGATTGACAAATCAGTTGATGCAAGGCAGAATTTGGAACATGCTGATGAGACATTAACAAACTTTCTTGCCTGGCAAGAAACTAGTGAAGGGAAAGCTGCAAATCTGCCTAGAATTCTAGAATCGCACAAGGAAATTCTTTTCCTAGAATGGCAATCATAATTGATGAAAGCAGAAAGGGAAACTTCAAGATGTAGATCAGCAACTGGTAATTTAATTGAGTTAATTAATGATACTCTTTATCTATCTAATTTGATTTCACAGTGCACTCCAGGTAAATTGCCATCAGCCAAGGCATTGGAATAGACATGCAATCAAGAATTGGAAAAGAAGGAGAGATTAATCGCAGGCATCCAAAGTTTAACTTGGGACACCTTTTGGTTCTTCCTAGTTAAACCATACAGTCAAAGGGCAGCACTCAAATGTTTAACCGATGCGATCGGTTATATGATTCCCGAAATTCATGATGCTACGTATTCAGCCCAACTGCATTCTCGTCTGAGTCACCCTCCAGAATTGCAACCAATGCTTGCTATCTGCCAGCTCAAACCAAAGGATGATCGGCCGAAACAGTGAATCATTCTACCGACTGCAAACAGGCCTATTTCAAGGAGATTCTCATGATTTGGTTATACCACCTAATAGCTTTTTTATTTCATAATCAGTTAGCTTAGATAGTATTTATAGACCCTTTCATGTCTTTAGAAAGGGTCCTCAATTTTTGTATCAAACTTGGATCGGAAGTCACACTATTGTGCTTCTGATATATATTTTTTTATGAAGACTGGGCCTATATTCTGAATTTTAATGAAGAATACTTTGATGAGATATGCACTACTGCTTTTTGTAAAAGTGTTTCTAAGTTGGAAGACGGAATCTGAATGCAATTGATATCGGGAGTGATCCAAATAACATATGGTACTATTATCTATGCTTTTGCTCCATTCTTTTATATTAATTAGCATTTTTTTTAATCTTGCTATCATTGGATGTATGTATGTATTTTAACAGTAGTCCTTATATTTATCACTATTGAATGTTTAAGGAATGTTAATTTTTCAATCATATTTATGTCAATGATATATGAAGAATAGTGTAATATTGTTTTAATGATTACTTTGTTCAACTATTTCAACAAAGTAATTATCATATGAATGAATGTCTTAGTTTATCAATGGGGTCATCTATATTCCTATTTCTAAACAAAGATCATCAAAAATTACACTAAAGCGGAAATTTCCCGGGATAGATTAAGTTGTTTTTTAATTTTGCAATTTAGAATAAATCATCCATCATTATCATTAGATAATAGAAATTCAACCACTTATCTATCCTATTTACAAATCATTGGTAAACTGGTCCCATTATATCTAGTCGGAGCCACCACACCAAACGGAAAAGGAGCTGCCTTTAAGGTCCGGACCGGGTGGTTTTCCTCGATGTTGATGCAACGATTTTCGAGGCCTCAACAGTTAGTCATTAAAAATTTGTAGTCCTTGGATAGATATTTCTAACAAGGTATTATGTGTGTCAAATAGAGATCATATGCCAAGATTATGACCCCGAGAAGTTGATGCACCAATTTACCAAAACGGGGCCCATAGTTTGGCACTTCATCTCCTAGGGTTAGGTTTTTGGATGTTTAGGGTTTTCCATTGTTTCTCAATAATAAATATTCCTTTGAGCCTCATTGTAACATAGTTCAGAGGCATGTAGCTACCACATCTGTTCTCAGAGATAAGCTACCATCACCCGAGCTAGTCTTATTTCCATTCTGTTTGTAAGCATATTTCAATATTTGATATTAATGAAATGAAGCGTTATTTCTACTGCATCTTTGTATTTATGGTTGTATCTATAATTTGTTGTGTTCCTACGTAAATCTCGATCGATGGTATCAGAGTGGTATGCTCTTTCTTTGTTTTTCTTTGCACGTCTTCAACAAGGTCAGGATATAAGGAGTTAGGGCTCGATCTAGTTGAACATTTCCAAAATCAGCCTCGCAAACCCCGACGGCAGCCCATGGGAGAAGAAAGGAAAGATGAGGGGGCAAGATATCCTATCAAAATATTGCTCGAGGAGGCCCTCGAGAAACAAAGGAACACGATGATGGATAACTTTACCCAGATCCTTCAACAGTTGCCCACCGACGGTGCATCATCATCCAACAGCCACTCTGGAGGCTCCACTCCTTTTAAGGTACAAGTAAACTTTGAAAATATCATATTTGAGGTCCAAATAGATGCAGACATCGTAGATAAATTCTTAAATCTGCTAGAAGGATATTTTATTGTTCATGATTTTTCCAGCCGAGAAAATATTACTTTTTCTCTTCTTAAAGCTGCCCCCCACGTCAAGGACTGGTGGGAAACCTACTGTGAGAAAAACGATGAAAGTACAACCTCACTTATTTCAGCCACACCCACTTAGAACTCGTTCCGGGATGCCATCAAGGAACAAACTACCTTGTCGAGAGCTATGAGGATAAATACATAAAGTGGACAACATTGCGGCAAGGAAGGAACCAAGATGTGACAGAGTTTACCAATTTTTTTTATACCCTTTGCACGAAGTTGGGTAGCAAAGATTCTAAGAAACATATGGTACTCAAGTACCATGAATTACTACACAGGTGCATCTAAGATGAGATGGATTTACTGGACATCTCCTCACTCAGCACGGCATACCGATACGCCATGAAGATCGAGCAGAATTTTAAATAGAAGAAGCGAGACATTGGATCTGTGAAACTGAAGCAAGGGAAAGGTGCCCCCAAATTGCCCAGGACAACTCGCCAAAGTCGCAAGCAAAGAACAACACTGCAAAGCTGAAGAAGGACTCAGGAAAGTGGTGTGAGTTCCATAAGAGCTCCACTCACAACATAAGTGAGTGTCAGGCCAAGCAGCCACTAGTAGCTGAGCTGAAGGCTTCGGAATCAGATGCATGTTCCGACTCTGAGTTAGAACCTGACAAGGGGAATGATAAAGGGAAGCAAATTATCGATGCGGAGACCAATGCTAATGTTTCCACCACGAAGCTGAAGAAGGACTCAGGAAAGTGGTGTGAGTTTCATAAGAGCTCCACTCACAACATAAGTGAGTGTTAGGCCAAGCAGCCACTGGTGGCCGAGCTGAAGGCTTTGGAATCAGATGCATGTTCCGACTCTGAGTTAGAATCTGACAAGGGGAATGATAAAGGGAAGCAAATTATCGATGCGGAGCCCAATGCTAATGTTTCCCCGCTATAGTTCATTGTCGACAACAGAAGCCAAAACAACCTCATTTCGATAGAGGTCGTGAAGCGGCTAGGCTTACCAACCACGAAACACCCACAAACATACACCATCGTGTGGCTTTAGCAAGGACGGGATCTTTGCGTGAGCCAATAGTGTCGCCTTCAATACAACATCAAGCCCTTCACAGATGAGGTATTATGTGACGTTACTCCCCTTGATGTTTGTGATGTACTATTAGGCCAACAATACTTGTGGAAGTGACATGAGGTGTATGAGTCAAGGTCTCATGCTGTTATTGTTACTTTGTGAAATAAGTTGTATAGGATATCGAAGGTAGCACTGCCTACCGCCATCTCGTGGAGGAGTACGAGGACATCTTCACCTCCCCCATAGGCATTCCTATACACTGTCAGGTCAAGCACTCCATCGATCTGACCCCAGGTGTGTCATTGCCCAATGGACCAATCTATCGACACTCCATTCTGAAGAATGGCGAAATCAAGAGGTACATTTAGGAGTTTCTGCAGAAAGGTCACATCCAGCCGAGTTCATCACCCTGTGGGGAGCCCAACCGTGTTGGTGATGGGCCTCTAAATTAGACATAAATTAAGGCCCATGCCTCTAAATTAAACATCAATTAAGGCTTATGACCATCCTTCAGCACATTAAACCTCTCTTTCTGTATTAGATAATTTATTTTTAACTTTAATATATTCATTAGGAAGGTTTATGAATAACTGAATATTTGTGCCTAATATTATTTTTTTTGTGTGGAATATTATGAGAATATTGGGCAGATTATGAAGAGTTGGAGGAGGAGATAATTTAGGGACTTGTTCCCTACTAATATAGGATCAATAATAAATAATAATTCAACAAGATATTATGGAATTATGGCACAAATTGTGGAACTCCAATGATTTAGAAAATCTAGGAATGTGTTCCACTAATCAAGGTAGCAGATCCACCAATCAAGGGAGGAGATCCACTAATCAAGGGATTTCAATGGGGAAATCTTCTTTCATTCATGGGGAATTATTCTTAATCATCTTGTATAAGTACCAAGTCGAATTTTCCTCTAGGGAATGATTGATAAAATCTAGGAGTGTGTTCCCTGCCATTTAATGCAAATTCCTAGTATTGGGGACTAGATCCACTAATTGATTCACTAATCAAGGGATTTTGGTGGGGAAAGCTTCCTTAATTCAGGGGGAATGATTTCTAATAATTTTGTATAAGTACCAAGTCTGATTTTCCTCTAGGGGGGGATTTTCATTAGTGTTATTGTGGAGAGAGCTTGTACTCTTGCAGCTCCATTGTATTTTCTTGCAGGGATGTAATTCTATTAATGAAAATAATGAATATTGGAGTCATGTTCAGCTTCTAAATCTTGTTATCCTCCATATGTCTCTAAGTTTCCTTGGGCTTGGCCATCCTAGGAACCTCAAAGCCCTTTTGTATCATTTTCTTTCCTTCTATTCATTGCTTATTCACATGCATTTCTAGTTTTTATTTCAGTCTATTTCTGCATTTAGTATTAATAATTTCTTGTTGTGTGATTGAGTTAAATGGTTGATGTAAGCTCTTTTGAAAGACCACAAGAATTATTTCATCATTGGAAAAGCTTTGGAAGTTCATAATAATCATTGAGTTTCTTGGATTAGTCTTCTTATTCCCAAATCTAGATTGATGGACCTCCTTTTTAGCAAAGAATAGTAAATTTCTGCTTTTTTTAGAGAATCCTAACGAGCTTCAATAGAATTGATTCCACTTGAATTAGATCACAAAAACATTCTAGTTCATTAAAAAAATTACCTCATTGCATTTGCACTTGATTTGGTTAGGCATTTCTTAGATTTACTAGCTCACTAGTTCTCAAATTTCTAGATTTTCGACTAGTAATGTTTTTTTATTTTTTTTGCATGGGTTAACATAGGTCTTTTTGAGCGATTCCACTTGGAATAGGGACATAAGACATCCTATTTAATAAAAAAATGGTCCCATCCAATTTGGATTTGATTTTCTTGGTCATTAAATCCTCACCAATTTCATCATTTCACAAGGGAACTTCTCCAAGATTTTTGAGTGAATCCGTCCATCTCCCGACTTTGGTTTTGAGTTCTGAGTGATCCTAGGAATTTTCCCACTTCATTCCATCCATTACACACATTTACTAGGCCTCCCATCACCTCCAACACCTCACATTTTTCTCTCGTTTGTATCCTATAGGTTCACTGTAATTCCTACATGATTATCTTGTAAGTTTCTAGTACATCCTGTAGGTTTTCCTGAAATGGCCTGTTTTGAGGCCGAATTGAGAGAAAACCTCTAGGAAGTCACCAAAAGCCTCCAAAGGGTCTCCCACACCATCCAAACATCTCCTCACCCTTCCATCCAACCTCCAACATCCTTAATCCACCTACCACATCACCAAAGGAAATTAGTTTACATACTTGATTTTGCATGAAAATGCAAAAAGACAAAAACATATTTATTTCAGTCCCTTTACTTGCACATTAGTGATGTTTGATACTTATTACTCCCATGCTTAGTTAGTAGCATTTGGTTCATGATAATTTAGCATTATTATAAAGCATAGTTTCTTGGCAGTTAATTAGGAAATGGTGTGATTTACATTGAATTTATGTCTCTTTCCTTGTACTTTCTTTCTTGCAATAAGTTAAGGTTCCATTTCTAACATTTCATTTTCTGAAATTAGTTTAGGATTTGACTTCAGTACATGCACTCCATTACATCATGATTGTTAGGTCCCTATAATATTAGTGATTACCCCATTACTATTGTAGTTGTATCCCTTATTAATATTGTTGTGCCCCTATTGTCCCCATATTGTTATCACTGTGCCCCATAGAATCCCTCTATTATTATTTTTATGCCTTTATATTATTATTGTTAGGTCAACTTGGTTATATTGTGACTCCTTAGACTCTTATATATAGAAAGGAGGTTTTTTCATTTGAATCATCCAAGAATTGTTCATTCATGTAATGTAAAGGAGGTTGCCCCGTCGAAGAGGCTGAATTATAAGGCGTTAATCTATCTGTTCTATCTTTTTGTGAGCTAGTTTCATAACATTTGGTATTAGAGCTTTGAATTCTTGGGTTTTGCTGCTCCAAACAGGTCATCGTGGAATTTGCGCTATAACTTTTTTTTGCGACGTTTCAGATGCTACTAAAAAAACCCATTTGAGAATATATCGCGCTCAACCTCAGATACGAATTTCAAAGCATTTCACGCAATATTTGCAGAGATATGATCTGAGGAAGTCGGTCTTTTTGAAAACTCTTGAATTACATTCCAAATAGGTGACCTGGGGAAAATAGTCATAACTTTTGTTTTGAGCATCATATTGAAATTTCGTAAGAATTTATAGAAATAGGACAGACTGTGGTTTCATGTGTACATTTTTCAGATCCTAAGGTTGAAACAGTGACACATGGCACTCCATACAAGTTCGCTCTTCTAAAAAGGTATATAATAAGGGAATCTTGGGAGATTGTGCATAACTCTTTCATGGAGAATCTAAATTCTATCGAACTGGTGGCATTGGAAAGAGGACGCAAAGGGTTACGGCAGGTCGCAATTTCAGAACTGGAAGATCTGAAATTACAGAGATACATCAGAGGCAATATCGAGCTCCTACAAAGTGAAAAAAGGTGTGTAGATTTTTTTAAATTTTGGCTTAAGCTTGGTTTGAAAACTTATTTTGAAGGAATTCAAAGGGGCATAGTATAGCATTATTATTGATAATTGATGCCCCGAGGAAAGAAAATGCAAACACCCAGTAAGCAACCTGAAAGCTCTAACATGACTTATGAAGAAGAGGAATAAATGCAACATGATATATCAAAATTACGAGACCAAGTGCAACAAATGTCACTCGCACAAAAAGTAATAGATCTAAGATGGATGGTTTAAAGAAAGATTTAGAAGCTAAGATGAATGACGTGGAAGCTAATATGGATGATTCGAAGATAGATTTGAAGACAGATTTGAAGGCAGGCATGGCAGATTTGAAGACAGATTTGACAAATTTTCTACAAGAAATACTTACTAATGGTGAAAGGGTAGTAAAGGAAACTCGTGATGAGAAAAAAATAAATGTTAATCATGATTTCATAGACTCTAACATTGGATCTAAGAACCACCATATTCCAAAAATCAATATGAGGAAGTTTGATGGCAAGGATCCCGCAACATGGATACTACAAATGGAGCAATTTTTCAATCTCAATAATGTGCAAAACACACAAAAGGTACGTATTGCCACTTTATATTTGGAACCAAATCAATTTGTATGGTATCAATGGCTTTGCTCTCGTAAACAAATTGTCACTTGGGCAATTTTTACGGAAGAATTGACAGCACATTATGAGGATACAAAAAGCAACACTTTTTTTAGCCAACTGATAAGTCTCAAACAAAAGGGTTCAATGATGGATCACATTGAGGACTTCCAAAAATTGAACATAAGGGTAAAAGATATTCCAGAAGAGCATAGGATTGATGTGTTCATAGGGACTTTAAAGGATAATATCCAACATGAGGTTCGCCTTTGGGAACCTGATTCATTGGAGAAGGCATTCAGGTTAGCAAGAAAAATGGAAAGCAAAATTACAGCAACGAGGAAGCCTACCACTCACTACTATAAAGACGGAAGTGTTGTTGCCCTTAGCCTTCCACAACCTATAATGTTGACACCAAAACAATTGAAAGAAAAAAGAGCAAAAGGGCTTTGTTACAGTTGTGATAGAAAATACACTAAAGGTCATAAGTGTGCTGAGAAGAAATTATTATACATAGCTTGTGAAGAGGAGGAAGAAAAGGAACAAGAAATGTCAAAAGAAGAGGACATACTCCAGGAAAAAACCCTAGATAAAGAAGTAATGAATCCAACCATATCTTGTAATGCATTGGCTGGAACTACCACTCCTCAAACTATCAAGATAGAAGGACATATCAAGAAGAAAAAGGTAATAGTGTTGATTGATTCAGGAAGTACCCACAATTTTATTCATTGTAAGATAGCAAAAGAATTGAATTGCTTCCTATATCCAGCACCAGAGTGTCAAGTAATGGTTGCAAGTGGAGGAACAATAAATTGCTCTAGAAAGTGCCATAATATCAAGCTATCCATGGGAGAATATGTATTGAGTAGCCCAATGCTTTCCATTCCAATGGGAGGTGTTGATGTTGTACTAGGAGGCCAATGGCTACAATCCTTGGGTACAATAGCTTTTAATTTTCAAGAACTTTTCATGAAATTTTCTGCAGAAGGAAAGGAAGTTGAATTAAGGGATATTGCAGGGAAACCGGGAAAGATAATCAGTTCTAACGGTATGACAAAGCTTCTAAAAAAGGAACAAAGGGGTGTAATTGCATAATTATGTTCGCTAGATGTTTCCACATCAAAATCATCTATTTTCCAGAACTCCAAAAAGTCCTAGACAATCATTCCAAGGTAGTTGAGACTCTCAAAGGTCTCCCACCTATTCATGATCATGATCATGCTATTCATCTGATTCCAAGAAGTGTTCCTCCAAACATCAGGGCGTACAGATTTCCCTATGCCTAAAAGAGTGAAATTGAACATATGGTTGCAGAAATGCTAGAGGCTGGTATAATTCAACCTAGTCAAAGTTCTTTCTCTACTCTAGTGGTATTGGTGCACAAGAAGGATGGATCATGGCGCATGTGTCTGGATTATAGGGAGCTCAACAAGCTCACTATTAAAGATAAGTTTCCCATGCCTGTCATTGATGAATTACTAGATGAATTCATGGATCAATTTACTTCACCAAGTTGGATCTTCATTCAGGATATCATCAAATCAGAATGAAGACTGAAGACATTCCAAAAACAGCATTTAGAACTCATGAGGGTCATTATGAATTTTTGGTCATGTCTTTTGGCCTTACCAATGCACCTTCTACATTTCAAGGTTTGATGAATTCCATTTTCAAACCCTTCCTTAGAAAATTTGTGTTAGTATTTTTTGATGATATACTAATCTACAACAAGTCTTGGAAGGATCATGTTGAACATGTTGACAGGGTGCTACAACTATTGGAGGAGAAACAATTATATGCAAAAAGATCCAAATGTTTCTTTGGAGTACAAGAGGTGGAATATCTGGGTCATATTATATCTCATGAAGGAGTTAAGGCAGACCCTAGCAAAATTAAAGCCAATAAGGAATGGAAAATCCCCACATCCATAAAGCATTTGCGAGGATTTCTCGGGTTGACAGGGTATTATCGCAAGTTTGTTAAGAATTATGGGAGAATAGCAGCACCTCTAACAACATTATTGAAGAAAGATGCATTTTCATGGACTCCAGAAGCAACAAAGGCCTTCGAACATCTTAAAGAGGCAATGTGCCAAGCACCGGTCTTAGCTACACCGGACTTCACAAAAACCTTTTTTGTGGAATGTGATGCTTCAGGAAATGGAATTGGTGTTTTTTTAATGCAAGATGAAAGACCCATTGCTTTTGAAAGTCATCTAATCAAGGGAATTTTTTTACACAAAGCTATTTATGAGAAGGAAATGTTGGCAATACTACATGCACTTAAGAAATGGCGACCCTACCTAATGGGAAGACACTTCAAGGTAAAAACGGATCATGATAGCCTTAAATACTTTTTAGAACAAAGATTATCCTCTAAAGAGCAACAAACGTGGGTCACAAAGATGTTGGGTTATGACTTTGAAATCATCTACAAAAAGGGGAAGCAAAATGTGGTGGCAGATGCACTCTCAAGAAAGGATGAGGATGTGGAAGCATTGTTGTGCGCCATTTCTATTATCCAACCAGATTGGATAGACGAAGCAAGGGAGGAATGGAAGAATGATGAAGAAGTGTGGGCACTTATTTGAAAGTTACAACAAGATAATGGTTGTTTAGAAAATCTTCGGCAAAATCACATAATCAATCTTTTGTCGACGCGTTTCGAACCAACTAGTGTGGTTCATCGTCAGGACAAGTTGAAAAACAGATCCAGCTTCCCCTGTTTAAATAGCTAGAGCAGAGACACCAACGGTTACCTAACTAAGGGAGCAAGGTCCAATTCAGTTATATTAGGTAAAAAATAGATAAAAATTAGATTAAATATAATAATAAATAAATCAATATATATAAATTTATATATAAATGTATAAAATTAGTTATATTCGGTGTGAGATAAAACTATAAACATATGAAGAATTATAAAATAATAATAAATTATTTATAAATAAATCAATGAAGAAATATAAATTAATAATAAATTATATATTAATGAATATTAAAGTATAAAATATTTTATTTAATGAAAAAATAAAATTAAAGGGTATCATTTTTAGTTATATTAGGTGTAAGATAGATAAAGAATTATAGAATAATAATAAATTATTTAATTATAAAATTATAAATAATAAATAAATAAATTTTACATATAGATATATAAAATTAGTTATATTAGGTGTAAGATAAAATAAACAAATTATTTATTTATTAACTAAATATTATATATATAAATGAAGAAAAATAATAATAAATAAATTATTAATCTACTAAATAAATAAATGATTAAATGAAAAAATATAAACTAATAATAGTATAAATTATTTATTTAATGAAAAATAAAAATAAATGGTGTCATTAGTAGGTAATAAATATATAGATATCTAAATAAAGAAGAATAAAATATTTATAAATATATAAATGAAGAATTAAAGAATATTTTTAAAGGAAATAAGGGACCATTCCTTATAATAAACAAATAAGAAGGAAAAGAATAAGAGTAATAAAAATAATAATAGAATTTTGTTAATAATAATCATAATAATAGTAATAATAATAGAATCAAGTTATAGAAATAAAATAATAAAGTAAAAAACGATTACCAAATAATAAATTTTTTCGAAATTGTTTATTAAATTACTAAACAGTAGTATTTAGTAATAGTTTATAAACAAATAAAAATAATCGTACTCATAATACTAATAAAATCAATTAAATAAATAAATAAACAGACGTAATAACCCCTAGAATCTAATTACATTAGGTAAATTTAGGGTTGTTAAAGTCCAACATCATAAAAAATCCTTTAAACCCAATGGTCAAATAATCAGTATTAATTCAAGATTTTTTAAGGTTTAACTAAGTCAATAGGTAAATATTTACTTATAAGGTATATCAAACTTTATCCATAATGGTCAAATATTTTATATTTAATAGTAATCCATATTTATTCAAAATCTATTTATTCCAATAAAATCATTAAGGTTACCTATGTCAATAGGTAAATAAATAATTAACCATAAGGTTTGAAAAGGTTTTATTAGTTAAAGGGAAACCCAATTCTAAGGATGAACTTATGGAAAAAACAAATCTAATAACGAGCCCAATAGAATCATACATAAAACACTCCATAATACTAGGACAAATCTGCCAAAAGAAAAATACAAGGAGGGGGAAGACGGAAACCCTAAGACCTAACCCATAGGGGAATGAGGAGGCTAGGAAGACAAGGCTGGGACCCAGCAACGACTAATCTTCCAGCCATCATCCCTATTAAGATTGTTCGGCCTTTTTTCAATCTCCAGGGCCTCTCTAGAAAAGAGGTTTTTTCATTTGAATCATCCAAGAATTGTTCATTCATGTAATGTAAAGGAGGTTACCCCTCGAAGAGGCTGAATTCTAAGGTGTTAATCTATCTTTTCTATTTTTTTGTGAGCTGGTTTCGTAAAAATGACAGTAAAGGAACGACACATTATATGCCTCACATATAGTGCTAACACCTCTTAAGTTTGTATGAACCCCGGGTTGATAATTAAAGTCGATAGCTTTAGGAGTTGCATCATTCTTGTTGCAATACCAATGCTCATCAGTTGGTACATAAGAAGGATGGGAATTGGAGACTATGTATTGACTATCTGGTGTTGAATAAGATTATTATTCAAAATAGGTACTTGATCCCACGAATTGATGACCTTCTAGACCAACTCAAAGGGGGGGATATTTTAGCAAGATCGAATTGAAGTCCAGATATCACCAGGTACCATTCGAACCCTCCCATGTGTCGAAGACTACCTTCAAAGCCAAAGAGGGCCTTTTCGAATGGTTTCTTATGCCTTTTGGTTTGACGAATGCTCCTGTAACCTTCATGAGGTTGATGGATGACATATTGTTGGCCATTCACCAACTCATTTGTAGTAGTATACTTAGATGACATCCTGATCTTCAGTCAGAGTTGGGAAGAGCACCTCCACCACATTCAACAGGTTCTCCAAACACTGCGGCAACACAAGATGTATGCTAATTTGGAGAAATGCACTTTTGGCATGACCCAGTTTCAGTATCTGGGATACATTATTGATGAACGGGGGGTGCATGTGGATCCAACCAAGATCCAAGTCATTCGGTATTGGCCAGCCCCAACCACTCTGATAGAGCTCTGCAGCTTTCTAGGTCTTGCCAATTTCTACCACAGGTTCATGTTGGGATTCTCTCATATCAATTGGCCCTTGATTCAAGTCACCAAGGGAGGAGCGAAAGAAAATTTATTTTGGTTTGAATCTCAACAGAAGGGATTCATAGAGTTGAAACATCGCCTCTGCTCTACACTAGTCCTCACATTACAATACTTGCAACAACCATTTGAGATTGTGACAGATGCCTCTAACTATGCTATTAGGGCAGTCTTTACTCAACAAGGGTATCCAGTGGCATATCATAGTGAGACACTTTCAGACACAGTCTGGAAGTATCCCACTTATGAAAAAGAGATGTATTCGTTTGTGCAGGCCTACCGACAATTGAAGCATTACAATTTGGGGAAGGAAATGGTCATCCACACAGACCACTGACCCCTATAGTTCTACAGACGTAAGGGAAGTTACAGAATGATCGCCATCAGAAGTGGTCCACATACCTACAATAGCTCCTATTGGAAATAATACTGCGAGGGAGGTGAATTAGTATTATCGGATCAATAATTTTATTTCTGGAATAGATTTATATACGCTACTTTAGTGAAGTGAACTAGCGTGTACACTCAACTGTGATTAGAGAAACCAACATATATCCAGAGAACTTGTGATTTAGACAATTTACCATGTGTTGATCTTAAACCAGTACATCAGTAACTTATTAGGCAGTGCAGTAAAAATAGAATAAATCATCACACATAAGCAACACACATGAACACCGAAATTTAAGGTGGAAACCCAATGTGGGTGAAAACCACCTACTGCTATTGTATTTTTCTTCTTTTAATAATAAGAAAATCTATTTACAATCTTGTACTGGTGCAGACTCATACCAGTACGCAGGCTTCTACCTACAGAAGGTTACAGCCTTTTTTCGTTCTCCAGCTTCTACTGGAAGGGAGCTACAACCCCCTAGCTCTTGTACTAGCCAATATGTTTACTAGTACGTAGGTGCCAGCCTACAGAAAACTCCACTCTTCCACCAGGGACCACGTTTCATGAATTTTCGGACTAGATGCTCCTAGCACATACCAAGACATATGAAGACCTTGACTCATCAATAACCCATCAAAAATTTAGAAACTCAAACTTCATCAACCAACATGCAGTTAACCTGAAACAATCAGATCACTATCACCAGAACACTTGTGCTCAACCCATAAACCTGCATCATCATTCAAAACTAGTTGTAACCTCAGAAACCATGCATTAGATTGTATACGCTACTTGGTTGAACCCAAATTGCATGTATACATTATTTCCGTTAATCAAACCTGTGTATACCTTAAAAGCTACTGCAAACATAAACTTTTGAATCAAGTCTGTACCAACCAACAATATATTGAATAGCTATTGTCAACTTATAGATATTTACACAGGCATCAACAGAGATCACTTCTTCTCACTTATACAATCAATCTATCAAATATCAAACTCCTTATTCATTCAGTTCTACATTCAGATCTAAGAAGACTTCATTGACAGACAGTAGTAAAACAACAGCACTGATCTGATAGATCAGTCGTCCTTGCACATTAAGCTTTTTGTTTTCATACGCTACTTGGAATAGCCGAACCAGCATGTATACACACCTTCGCCAAGGCGAACCAGCGTACAGATCTGCAAATACTTACTTCATAACTTCGTTGCACCTCTGAACTTTAGACATACCCAAATCAAAACATTTACAGTGTAAATCATGCGTTAGCATTCAAATCTAGACTATCCATGATCAAACCATTCATTTTAGGTCTCATGATCTTAATCCATCATTAGATCTCATCCCCATCAACCGCTAAGGTTCATCCTTAGTTCAGATCAAGAAAAGCACCATAAACCCATAACATGCATATTTTCTTTTGATCTCACTCTTCATAAGATATTCATTTCTTGCACACTTGGCCTAATGATCTTCTCCTCCTTATATAGTCTTAGGCCTTTCTCAATACCTTGGACCAAAACCACTTAGGACCAATACCTTGGACCAAATACCTCGAACCAATACCTCGGACCAAATACCTTGGGTCATATACCTCGGACCAATACCTTGGACAAAACATTGATTTTCCATCCCATACATGCTTTTCCTTCTGTGAAAGTGTGTCTATACTTATACGTGCTTTTTGTTCTATGGACCAGTGTGTATACGTTGTTTTGACTAAGTGGACCTGTGTATACTTCTTAAACTGTTTTACATCAACCTTTTCATTTACCTTCTTTATTCTGATCAGTAGACCTTAGTTCCATCTTCCTGTTCTTCTGTACCAGTGCCCTGTTACCTTTGAATAGACCTGTTACACTATAATTTTGCATATTACTTCTTAAATGATTCCTTTGAACTTCCCTACATTTTGTCACATCTATAAACACAACTTCCATGCATTTTGTTACATCTTATATCTCTCCTGTAGATTCATCTAGTTACGTAGATTCATCTTGTTACCATATACAAGTGAGTTGTTCTGCTACAAGTGAGTTTCCATCAAGTACAACACATATATCATAATGCCAACAATATCCCCCTTTGGACTTTATGGAAACCATGTTGGTGTTGATTACTGCAAGCTGTAGAAACTGTTAGAGATAACAACCAACACCAAAATACTCTCCCCCTTTGACATCAAGGGCAAAGGGAAAACCAAGATATTCTCCCCTTTTGATATCAAGGGAAAATGGGTGACCAAAGTGAAGGATTTCATATCTGAATAGCTGAATATAAACATTGATTAGGCTCCCCCTAGGCACATGTTGAATTCACTGATGCTATGATGCACTAAACCGTCCATGCTCCCCCTGAGCACATGCAGAGTCTGCAAAAATATTTTCCAAAAGAATTACATGACTCTATAACTCACCTATGTGCATTTGACCTTCCTATCACTAATGACTCATACATACATCAATCTCCCAACCAAGTGGGGATATACCAATTGTTTATACATGACAAAAATACAACAAATATTACATCATCCATCCCATGCAAAGTGGGGATACAAATTACATCATTTGTCCAATAGGACTCATGCAAATGTATGAGAAGTCATATCACGCCCTAGACTTTTACATGACTCAAGCAACAAATGGTATAAATATCTGAAGCCATAGCTGGACTCAGCAACCATAATGCCAACAATGCAGAATGCATGTCACTACAACAAAACCAGCGATTAGCGTCCCTTTTTACTTCTTTTTTTGCATCTAGAGCCCATTTTTGGTGCTATTTGCATCCATTTATCAAATATGGTGCAAAACTTGACACAAAATTTGCATCAAGTTTTGCACCAAATCTTACACCAAGTTTAGCACCAGGTATTGCAATAGGCTTTGCACACGTTTTGCACCAAATTTTATGCCAAGTTTTGTGTCATCCTTTACACCAGGTTTTGTTCCAGGTTTTGCATCAAGTTTGGCACCTAATTTTGTTTGACATACTTTTGCATCCTCATTTGCATCCACTTTTTGCACCTACACTTGCATCAACTTTTGCATCGACTTTTGCATCCTTTTTTGCATCCTTTTTAAAATCATTTTTTGCATCCATTTTTTCATCCATTTGTGCATCCCTTTTGCGCCAAGTTTTACATCATGTTTTGTGTCTAGTTTTGCATAAAATTTTGCATCTACTTTTGTTGCATCCACTTTTCCCTCTTGTTTGGCATCCATATTTACATCCTCTTTTGCATTATTGTACCCACTATTGCATCTAATATTTTTGTGCCACAATTAGCGCCTAGTTTGGCACCTCCTTTTGCACCCACTTTTGATTATAATTTTGCATCCACGTTTGCATCCTCATTTGCGTCTAGGTTTTCATCAACTACTACATCTATTTTTGCATCCCTTTTTGTATCCAATTTTGGACGGGATTTGCATCGGGTTTTGTGTCTCGTTTGCATCTACTTTTGCATCGACTTCTATTGCATCCACTTTTGCACACAATTTTGCATCCACTGTTGCACTCATTTTAAATTTCACTTTTTGCATCCCTTTTTACATCTTCATTTGCATCATACTTTTATTATTTTTTTGCATCTATCATTACATCCACTTTTGTTATGCCACAATTTGCACCATGTTTTGCACTCACTGTTGTATCCACGTTTGCTTCCAATTTTGCATCCATGTTCACATCCTCTTTTGCATCAAATATTGCATCTATTTTTGCATCCACTTTTATGTCAAGTTTATGCATTGGGTTTTGCATCTCGTTTTGTATCTACTTTTGCATCTACTTACATTATATCCATTTTTTGCATCCAATTTTGTTTTGCCTGTTGCATCAATGTTTGCTTCCACTTTTACATCCATTTTTTGCATCTTATTTTGCATATTTTTTGTCTATTGTTACATCCACTTTTGTTGCACCATATCTTGCGCCTACCATTGCAACCACATTTGCTTCCACGTTTGCATCCCCTATTGCATCCACTTTTGTTTCATCCATTTTTGCATATACTTTTGTTTCCGTTGTTGCATCCACATTTGTTTCACCACAATTTGTGCCAAGTTTTACACCTACCATTGGACCCATGTTTGCTTCCACTTTTGCCTTCATGTTTGCATCCAAGTTTGCATTGACAACTGCATCTACTTTTGCATCCACTTTTGTGTCAGCTTTTTCATGTTGTTGTGCATCTACTTATGTTGTATCCACTTTTCATCCAATTTTACTTCTATTGTTGCCCCCATTTCTATGTTCGCTTTTGCATCCCTTTTCCAACACTCATCATATTTTCTGCATTGATGATATTCCTTATGGCATTGACAATTATGAACAATTGATGACAATGTCAATAATATTGACAATGATGAAAATGAAGATGATGGCAATGACATGAATTGTGATTATGATGATAAAGACAATAGTGGTTACAATGACAATGATGATGATGGCAATGATTATGATGATGACGATGCTAATGACGTTGGCGAATCTTCCCAATTTTAGATGTTGTCATTGTCATAATCATAAGCATTATCTTTGGTGTCATGATCATCATTTTCATCTAGGTCATCATCAAAAACAATAATGGCATAAATGATGATGATGCATGATTACAACAATGTCGATAGAAATTACATTAATGATGATGATGGGGATGATAAAAATGACAATGACAATGATAATGATGGTGATGATGATCATCGTCGATCATCTGTCTAAAATAGAGTTGTTATTTCTCTTACGTATATCAATGTGTCCTAAACAACCCTTTTCTAGCACTGATCACATTTTTTGGGTTGATGATATTTCTTACAACATCTACAATTATGAACAATTGCAAACAATGTCCATAATGATGATGATGGCATGAATGGTGATTATGATGATAATGTAATGATGGCAATAACAATGACAAGGATGATGGTTATGATGATGACAATGATTATGATAATGAGAATGACCTTACAATCTTATGGATTCATGAACAATTACTAGTTTCAATACCATCTTCTGGATACGTATTACTATCATACTTTTTAAATTTTCTGTCTCTCTTGAGGTATCTTACTATAATGGTGTTGTCAACACTAGAAAGATATCTTGTTGTAATGGTGGTTCTAATGTTAGCACTAGCAAAGTTTAGTAGGGAGGATGCTACTACAAGAGGAATTCCTTCTAAGTGACTATGGCATTCAAAATGAGGCTTTATGGGCTGCTTGTTAACACATGTTCTCATGCTCATATAAAATTAATGTGAAAAGTTGCTTTAATTGGTTCCCATGCATAATTGATATTGATAATGGGGTGTATAAAATTGTAATGGGCATATCCATTAGTTAGTTATGATGGGTCAACAACATTGAAACCATCCAAGTGACATTTCACCTTGGAACAATCGTCGCTCGTGCGAAAACACGAAGTTTATGTAAATGAAATTTGTGATTGTAGTGGAATTAAAACCATCGAGAAATATCAAAGAAGACGCTGCCTACCAGTTTTGAAAGACAACCAAGGCATTGAACAACTATTTGCGTTAGGATGTAGTGAGGGAATCGAAGGAAATTTGGCAGCCCTAAGTTGCCATTACTATTGCCAATCACACATTCAATAGTAACCATAAAAGGTAGCCACATATAAACAGAACCTCGAGGTGTTGACAGTCAGAATCTATTGTAATAGCTTTGACGTATATATAGTTTTGTGTTTAGATGAGAATGAAGTGGGCTTCATCTAGGGTTCGGCTCAATCCTCGTCCATTCCATGCAGTGGTGTTTAATTCGCCAAGCAAGAGAATATTACGTGAGTGTTCAGAGTTAAATCAACAGAAATCAAGGACGTGTGATTGTCAAATTATTGCTCCTCCCTTATGATTGAGCGCTTGATGCGATGGTCATTATCCTTGGGTGATACTTTTATTCCCCATTTTCTATTGAAAAAAGTATCATTTTTCTGTTCGATTATGATAGGATTGGATGAATGCCGGTTTGGGTGGATGTAGACCCATGTTTTTTTGTGGTGATCTTCAAATGACTTGAGGATAAGAAAAAAATCATTGACCAAGGTCCATGGTTTTGGGGATGAGTTGGTCTTCTACTGAAGCCATGGTTTCCCAACTTCAATCCTCTCACTATGTTGCCGATGACTACTCTAGTATGGGTAAGATTCCCAGTTTTCCCATTCACTTTACCCATCTAGATCTCTTAGAAAAAGTGGGCAATTTTATTGGAATATTCGTCAAAGTAGACAGGGAAAGACTTTTGAAAGGAATTTTCACCTATGTTTGCATATGTGTTTAGGTAGATCCCAATGAAGTTTTGCGAGATAAAATTGAGCTCAAGTGGATGGGAATTGTGTATTCCCAACCCCTGGACTATGAAAATACAACTTTTCGATATAGGAATTACCAACAAGATAGACACCTTCAAACTGTCTGTCCCTTTCCAATAGGGGCTTCCTCCTACAGTCATCTAATAACTCTAGCTGCAGTTGGAGGGATCTTAAGGAAAGAGAGGGATCCAAAATGTAACACCCCTCCCTTGTGTGTCAAACTTTGCAAACCTAAGCTAAGAAAAGCTAGGTATGATGTGTAATATAAAAAGTAAATACATTATTAATAAATTAATCACTTGGAAAAGCGAGACACCAAGAGATGAGATTCTTGCCAAATCACATTGGTGAATGGGAAAGGATAATTCTTTCATGGTAAAGCTTCTCGATTTAATTCTAGATAAGTTAGATGGATTGGAGATAAATATCCATTTAGAAAAACATAAAAGTTGTGTGGGAAAGAAAGGCAATCTTCTATGAGGAAAATCCTCATGGGAGAGAAAGGTGAGCTTTTATGAGATAAGCCTACGCAAATGGATAAAAAGATCCATAAAAGCGAGACACCGCTAATGGAAACCATATCATCAAAGAAGGTATTAAATACCCATTGCATAGATCAATTGGAGGCGGTTGATCCATGGCAAGAACCTCGACTCGGTGGTGAACTGAAGAGTCATTTCTAGGTTGGGTAGCGGTGCTCTGTTTTCCAAGTGTCGTTCTCTCTTTTGATCTAGTTTGACTCACTTGCGTGGATTGTTCTGTATGTTGGTTTCTTACCCTCTATGTTATAAATTCCTTAGCATATGAGAAATTTGCTTGAGTTTTAAATGCACTGCATGTGGCATTAATGAGATGATTTTATGGATGCACATAAATGAAATTCTAATTACAGTCACAGTATGTGGATCTTATGTAGAATTGGTGTTAACCTGTCTTTTGTTAAGATAGTGAATAGTCGTGCTTGAGCCGCTATGCAAATTTGTTAACTGTGGTTAAGGCTCGACTGTATAAACTATGGTACAAGTTATTTGTGCTATGCATCCAATGCTGCGCTTCTGATTAATTGTGCATAATCCCTAAGATACACATGTTAACGTGTCATGCAACTGTGGCAGATAGATTATTGATTATGTATGATAAATGATTTTGTTTTGAAATGGTAGAGCCTATGGTTCAGGTTATCTAATATATGCATTATGCATTATAGGATGAATTGCATCCATTGAGGCGTTCTAATTATTTATTCGTATTGCATAAGATATATGTCGGTGGTACTTTCAGCCATGACAATAGGAATATGAACATGATATATGGCAAAGCTAGTTATTGTAAATGGATGACCTGATCTCCATAAATGTTGGATTGAATCCTCAAAGGAGGGATACCCGAATGCGGGATATTGAATAATATTGATTGATTCCTCCTCTGTGATGTGATGTAGGCATGGGTAGAAGTGCTTGTGTTAGCTTTGTTATGAGGTAGTTGTATATGAATGCGTGTGACAACCATTACATCTAAATTTATTACAAGCTAAAATTAGTAAAGGAAACCAATATGTTGCCTTTAATACTGTGGCTAGGAGGTGTCTACTGAAAGAGGACCCAAAGTTGATCATAATTCATGGAACAAGGTACCAATCAACCTTAAGCACAATGCAAGAATAGGATGAAAACCTTAATCATGACCACCAACTCATCGAATGGCCTTGAGGCTGCAATATGCAAGAAGAGGATGAAAAACATTGACTTTGAAAGCTTTTACAACCAGAGAACCTTAAAACCCCAACTCCCTCCTTAGGACAAGTGTATTTGAGTTTACCAAGAGTTGGCTTCCAACACACCCAACGCTCAATGCCAACATGACATGGTACACTAAAACACAAAGACCGTAAAACCTTTCAACATATCAACAAAGTACACATTCTTCCTTGAAATACACATTCTAAGGAAACCCACAAATGACTTCTCCTCATTTTGAGGATGGTACCTAAGTTAAATTGGATTGCATAGGGATTTCTTAACACAGGGTTCAAAATTATTACAAAAATATACTCATTAATCACTAAATATGTCATTTGTAGGAATTTCAGTTAGGTGGGGAGGATAACACTCCTATCCATTTTTAAAGCTACACCCAATTAATAAGTTCTCCATGTGCCACAATAAATGCAATTTTTATGACTATAGTGACACATCCCTCGAGATTTCCTTCCACACCAACACTTTTATCCATGAACTAAAGAGTGACTATTTCATTATTATATTATACATACATGTTAATATAAGCATTAAAATTTGTATTCCTTTGTAAAAAATGCTAGTCCAAGAGATACATTTGATCACCTTGTCTTGTATCCAATATCCAATGTTGACCCCTATATCCTTAGATCTAGAGTGAAGGTTTCATTTCTAATGTTGTGTTTGAGCTTAAATTCTAATTAAATATTTGGGTTAGCCAAGGTCATTACTTAACTTAATGGCTTTGCAATATACAATGTAACATATTTTTTTTAAGTTCAATTGGTGAGATATGTCTGGGGGATTGAACTTTCGATCACTTGGATACACAAGGGCTTGCCAACATGCTTTTTTCCAATTGTGCTACTACCCTCATAAAATATACAATGTATCATATTAACATCCACTTAAACCAAATTGACTTTTGGGACACATGTCTCTTTGATGATGAAGGGAATCCAATTATGTGATGTCAAACACATTCCCTCACAAATACTCACAAAGACCCTACACTTTTTAGGGTTCGAACCTAGGTTGTCTGTTATGAAACCAACTCACAAAAAGATAGAAAAGATAGAACAACAACTTAGAAATCAGCCTCTTCGAGGGGCAACCTCCTTTACATTACACAAAAGAACAATTATTGGATGATACAAATGACAAAGCCTCATTTCTATATATAGGAGTCTAAGGGTCACAATATAATCAAAGTCAACATAACAATAATAATATAAGGGCACAAAAATAACAATAGTGGGCTTCTATGGGGCACAATAATAACAATATGGGGACAATAAGGCACAACAATAACAGTAAGGGCCACAATGACACTAGTAATGGGGGAATCACTAGTGTTATAGGGACCTAACATTGTCTATATGGAAACATTGTATAATTTTGAATTTATTTATTGTAGATTTGTACATAGATGGATATTCCTTTCTTTGCATTTATCTTTTAGACTTCTTGCTTTCACCAATTGATTTAGAGCTTATGGAGTCTCAAGTAGCACCAATCCCCTTGCTTCTATTGGATCGAATAACATGATTTCTCTTTTGAAATCCATAATATCTCATTCACATGCTTCCTATTTCTCCATAAGACTTTAGCACAGACTCCATGATCATGTTTGTGTCCCTCTTAATAACGCACTCCTTGGAAGGGGCCATAAAATCTTTTATTAGGACTAAACTTGGATGTCTCTTCTTTCTTGCCCTTTGATTCTTCATTCAATCATACCACCCATCAACTTGTTATTTTTCCATTTTTCTTGTAATGACCTTTGTTGTTGGTAAGGTGCCTTTCAAGTATTTTGTCTTTGCATATAGATACACATAAAGTATCATTATTTTAATCTAATGGACGTGGTTGTTAAAATCACCAATATTTAATTGAATATTTATTGTTATACCTTTGCTCAAGTCAACTTCAATTCAAATTCTAACACATGTGTGTATACCCTTCCTTGCTTAGTTTGTATATTGTTGTAAGTCCCCAATATATTTATGTTGGCTTTGAAAGATCATCTCATCCCAAAATAAGTAGGGGGGGATTCAATATTCAAATCCAGAGTGGGGTTGAAGAAATGGATATTGAAGATGGATTCAATTATAGAAACTATCTTTTGAAAAAAGGTTAGCTTTGCCCCAAAAAGAAAGTCCCTCCTTTGAGACTAGTGGGCTCCAGTATTGTAGCAATAATGCTACAACTCCTGGGGCTTCCTATCTCTAATTTTATCAACCCGGTAGTTCGGACAAACTTGGAAGTGACGGTGCTGTATGCACAAGTACTAGCTCTTGTCGCAGCTGTCACTTGGTCAGCTGGCACAAGTCCGCTAGGGCTCAAGCCAACTTCTATATGCTTTCAGAAGAAGCTTTATAAATGATGGACGAAGGCTACCTCAAAGAAAATTAATCTACTTTGCAAAAAGGAACTGAAAGCCAACCAAAACATGGAAACCCTAGTAAACCCTAATCTGACTAGTTTAACCTCTATGATGCAATAGTGAGAGTGCAAATGTCTAAAAATGATGCCATTACTTCTAGTGATGTGAAATGCATGAACTCAAACTACTTCCATTGAAAAGAACATTGTTTTTGTATTTTTGCTTAAGTGGTTGGAGTGATTATGATTTTGTTTCTTATTAGGGTTTGGCTGTGCAGAGGTGGTGCGAAGGGAGAGAAAGCTTGGGAAAGGTCAAGAGGGCTAGGAGAGGTCCCAGAGGGTCCCTAGCATCAGTCCACAGAGGTCTACAACGTTCAGATACTCGGCAACCAAGTTTGCAGGCTTCTACAGGATATCTGCAGGGGATCCTACAGGAAACTAAGGAATTCTACAGGAAGTCTGCTACCTTCTACAGGATGTGTTGTAAGTGGAAGTTTTGGGTGATGGTGAAGTGATGGAGTGGTATGGGTGGATAGGTACGGTGGGGATGGAACTTGTGATGGCTCAGGGGCAGAGGAATAAGATGGAGAGAGAGTGCACGGAGTTGGTTGGTGGATAGAAGGATGGCAGCAACGAAAGGTCAAAAAATGAAGCTACGTGGAAATGGAGGAGTTGGAAGGTAAACGAGTTGAACAGAGGTCGAGTAGTTGGCTTGAGGAGAGGTTAAGAAGAAGAAGAAGGAAGTAGAATGATATGGAGCAGTGTAAATAAAACAAATGACTTATGTCTTGCACCAAAAACGAGAATTCATTAACCAGTGCTACCTGTGCTATTAAACCAATGAAAAACGATGTAAATCATGAAGAAAAGTCGTGCATGGAATTGTAATGACAACGTATGGATCAAGAGCAAAATGCATGGAAGGATCCACGATTAAACCGACTGTGTTGCAGCTTGCATAAAAGTAGAAAAGACTGCGTTTTTTTTTGGTGGTTGGTATAGACTTCACCCCAATCCCTAAACAGAGATGGCAGTGGAGGCACTAACAACCTTTTCTTGGAGCTCCAGTGGATTACAAACCTCCTATCCTAATATAAGCAGCTGAAAGTAATTTAACCATAAGCTAATCCTACTCAATCTTATTAAAGAAATCAAATCAGCAAACTGTGTTCTTTGAAATGCATATCAAAACAAGGAAACAAAATGCTGGAAAGAAAGGTAAATAACACTACAAGAAGAGGAGATCTATTTCTCTCAGGTTGGGCCCTAACCTGAGATCTATAGCTCCCTTAAAAGCTCAAAATTAGATCCAAATCTGCTTGCCTTTATTCATAATCAAAAGTCTAATGTCATGCCCAAACTGGCTTACAAAAACAAACACCGAGCTATGCTCAAAAATTACAATATCAGTCCAAAAGTTCAAAAAGCTCCTAACAAAGGCTACGGCCTTCATATTTATACAAAATGAAGATCAAGCTGGCTTCCTCCATTCGTGGAGCTTGGCTGTCCAACTGAAAGTCAAACTGCTGTAAAACTGCTGATCCTGTAGAACGTGTTGGCTGCCTTTAAGCTCGGTGGGGAGAGCTGTTAGAGCTCAGAGTTAAGGTGAAAATCACGAGGAGGGTCATCAAGACTGTGGACAACCTCCCTATGAACCCGCAATGTCACCTTTGATGTCTCCTTGTCTCCTTTTGCGTGGTCTTTTGCTCTCTTTAATGCCAAGAACCTGAAATCATCATGTATTAGTCACATAGATATAATGCCTGCCCTTCTTCCTACAAACAACACGAATATACTAAGAAATGAATGCATAAGTGGTAAAAGATGAATGGTTGATCAAGGTAAGTAGGCCAATATGAGCCCAAATTGTACCAAAAATTGGGGCTCATCATCACCCCCCAGCTAAACTATTTGCTCATCCTTGAGCAACTTTGCTCCAGCTCCTTGTCCTTGGCCGAGAACTAGGGCCCGTAGCATGCTCTTCCTTTCCTGTTCTTAGTGGCCCTGCCTTTTCTGCCCCTGGCGGTGACGAGGGTGGCGCTTCCTCCCCCTTTCCCATTTCCTTGAGCTGGGCTTCGGAAGCCGATTGGCCTATCCTTCGTGTCCAGGAAGTTATTTTTGGGCTTCCCCTCTCGGGGGTGGCCGATGTTTTAGAGGGGGAACTTTTACTGGGTGAAGTAGGGACACCCCCTGAAATGGTTTGGCTGCTGGGTGGAGGCTGCGGCTTGCCCGTGTTTATTCTCTTACTTCTCCTGGCTTCAAAAGGTAGAGGGATCTCCCTCTCTCTCTTCTCCTTCGGCTTTGGAGGTGTACTGAGGGCGGCCAGCGCAGCTGCTGTCTCCTTTTCAAGAATGCCAGCCTTCTCTTTCTTGCGTTTTGCTTTCTCAGGGCTCCTTGTAGAGGGCCCCTTCTTTTCAGACTTCGGGCTTCCTGTAGAAGACCCTGCTTTACCCACTTCCGGGCCTTCTGTAGAAGATCCTTTCTTTACCAATTTTGGGCTTCCTGTAGAAGACCCTATTTTAGCCACTCTCGGGCTTCCTGTAGAAGCCCCTGCTTTGGTAATTTTCGGGCTTCCTGTAGAAGCCCCTGTCTCTGTTTTCGGGCTTCCTGTAGAAGCCTGTTTCTGCTTTCCTGTAGACACGGGTGTCACCACCTTTTCTTGCTTTGCTGCATGGGTTTTGCTTTTTGGTTTGGTTGCAGGTGCTGACGAGGTACTTGGGCTGATGTGGACCACCTCAGCTTTGTCCGTTCTGCTCTTCAACCTCTTTTCTCTTGCTGACAAGATGGGTGTGTCACCTTTTTGTTGGTCATCCTTTTCCTCATGCTTCTTCTTTTGTTCTTTCTTCTGCACTTTGGTCGGGGTCTTCTGGCATTTTTCTCTCTTTCCCTCGGCCACTGCTTCTTGTTCCTCACTGCTGGAGGAACCCGTTTCTTCAATCAACATTTTTATGTCTCCATCTCTTGTCAAATTCTGGAATGATTCCCATGAGAGGGGAACCTTATATGAATGAAGCGCATCCTCCACAAGAAGTTTGATCAACCCATGGTGGGCTACCTGATCTGGTATGCCTTCTTTTAACTTTGTGGCACACTCAATTAGGGACTGTAGCAGGAAATAAGGAATGCTCAGTTTTTGTTCTACAGGAAGATCAATCCGGTGCCTCAATTCAGTGAGCAACCGAAAGTGATATGCGTACACGATGCTAAAACGGCCTTCACAGGTTATATACTTCATGATTTGCAGGCTGACTTCATTCCATGGTGGCAGCAAGCTGGTTCTTCGCACCCCATTTTTGTCCTCCGAGAATTCCTCCTCAGGTGGAAAGAATTCTTTCTTGGCCTGCTGGCTCAACTTCCTTTCCTCCTTATCCCATGGCAAACCCATCGGAAGTTCAGTAATTCGACTGATATATTGCGGGGTTAGCTTGAGGCTTAGACCCCTGAAGTTCACTGTGGCCAGTGTCTTGGATTTCGGCTTCAGAGCCTGCAAAAATTCTTCTGCCACTTCATCATCGTAACCCTGCAACTTGTCACAAAAAGATATCCATTGAACCCGTGTGAAGAGCTCTACCACTTCCTGGTTTTCCCTTAATTTGGTTGAATCAGTGGGTTCTCGTCTTATAAACCCACCCGGCATGATAAAACAGTTTTCTTAACCAGAGGTCGTGATTGTGGAAGAGATTTTGGTTTACTGAGACAGGGTGTAGAATGTCATGCACATAACCCACAAAACTTATCCCTAAGGAACTTAACACAGTTTAATTACTCGACATCCTGTAGAATGACAGTATAGGCACAGCAGACAACAATTTCACCGTTTTTCTATGACCAGACTGTGGACGACAATTCTGCCACCTTTAATAACCAGTTGCATGAAGAGTTCAGGGTTACCTCTTTAATTGGCCACCTTTTTACATGAGGCACCCGCTTTCCTGTAGAAAACTGTGTTCCTGTAGGATGACAACGTTCCTGTAGAATGCAGCGTTCCTGTAGAATGACAGTGTTCCTATAGAATGCAGCGCGCGATTTTCGGGAGAGACTGCAGTCGTTCTGCGCCTTGGGTGTGCTTCTCAATCGTTCTGATAGCCAAAGGCTCGGTGTATCACACTGCAGAAGGATCAGGATAGCCGCTCGAGTTTAAAACAGTGGTTGATAAATGTATGAGTGCAATCTAGCCGATTAGATTTTAAATTCGGCGGAATCCGTGGCGCGGGGGTGAGCTGTCCCCGCCGGACCGTTGGGTGACGTCATCCCATCATTCAACTGCGCGTTCACTTGCTGCTGCATCAATTCCCGCAGATCTGCCGCCGCCTCTTCTGCTAAACTCGTTTTCTCAACGGGATTTCTCTCACGTGCGTGCTTCCCATTCTTTTTGTCACGGCCGCCACCCATACATCCAACTAGACCATTAACTGGCCGACGTGGCCAGCCAACTGGCCATACGGCCGCTCAACCCATTCACCTTTACACTTAAGCAATCAATCAAAGTAACATTCATGCAATCTGATGGAAGGAAGGCTCGAGACACTTACCTGCATGGCTGCACACGATGTTTCGGCTCTTTGCACGATGATGAGTCGATTTACCTGCTGTTGGCGAACTTACACAGGCCCAGAGGTCCATGTTCACGAGCTGCCGATGATGGATGGAATGCTTTGGTTGCATGCGCCCACATTTCATTTCATATGGCCCGCGCAGTGAATGGTATCCACTCTAGCAGGCTTAACTGTTACAGGACTCCCGCGGGATGTCTTGGAACAGTTCTTCCTCCTTGGGTGCATGCTGCACGACGATGGATGGCCTCACGATCATGCTCTCGGAGCTTCTGGATAACTGGGATGGACATGGTGTGAGATATCTAGCGTTTTTTCCATTTACAATTTGCTTTTTCTCGAGACTCATCGATCTGCTTTGCTGGTGCAGGTGCTTGGTTGCATGTCGACAAGGATGGTGGAGCAAGATAACAGCAATGTGCCAGGGTGACAACAGTGGCTTGCATGCGTCCAAACCGATCCTTAGCCGTTAGATCTCCTCATGAAATGAATTATGGCCCGTTCTGAGCGTCTACAGGGAGTTTCCTGTAGAAATACAGCGCTTCCTGTAGAAAGGATGCGTTCCTGTAGAGAGTATGCACCTTCCTGTAGAAGATCTGCATCTTCCTGTAGAAACTCTGCATTTTCCTGTAGAAAATCTGCGTCTTCCTGTAGAAGACTTAAGCTGTAATAAAATTGCACATACCTTGGAGAAAATGAGTATTCTTGGAGGAGGCGATGGTGAGGTGTCCTGACTGCATGATGAGGACCCTTGGCTTTGAGTTGAGAGGCTTCCTCTCCTCCATAGAACACCTGCATGCAATTTTACATAATGCATATGCTGACCTTGTTTTTTCTTGTGTTTTTTTCTTCTTTTTTTCTTTTTTTTCCCTTTTTTTTTTTTTTTTTTGAAAGATAACAGGGGCACCTCATTGAGGTTTTCACCCTTGCCATCTGCCTTAAGCACCTCAAAGAGGTTTTCACTCAAGGATCTTTTTCCAATCTCTTTTTTTTTTTTTTTGAAAAGACAATAGGGGCGCCTCCATGAGGTTTTCACCCCTACCACCTGCCTTGGGCACCTCAGAAAGGTTTTCACCCAAGGATCTTTATTATTATTATTATTATTATTATTATTTTTTAGATTCTTCAGGGTATGCCCAAAGCAGAGGCAGAACCCTTCTCTATGACCAACACTGCCTTCTCCATAGTTTTGATGAACTCTTGTCTTGAGGGAGGCTTCCTGTAGATCTTCAATCGATGCCCATTGACAAGCATGGGGATGGCTTCCTCATCAATGGTCCGAATAAGAACAAATCCATTGTCATGACATTTTTCCACTGAATATGGCCCTAGCCATCTAGTTCTCAGCTTCCCCTTGAAATCTTTGTATCTGGAGTCATACAACAAAGCCCAATCTCCCGGCTGAAATTGCTTGTCATGGAGATGTTGGTCATGCCACACCTTTCTCTGAAGTTGAACCACTTCTGAGTGAAGGAGGGCCTGCATTCGGTGCTCATCCAGGCCATTCAGCTGCAATAGCCTTTCTTGTTGTGCATGGCTGAGATCTAGGTCCAGCTGAGCTGCCATCCTCAAAGTGTTGTATTCAAACTCAATGGACAGCAAAGCTTTCTTCCCATAGACCAGCTCATAAGGTGTGAAGCCGGTGGTGGTCTTCCAAGTGGTGTTGTAAGCCCATGTGGCTTCAACCAGGCGATCTGCCCATTCCTTTCTGCTGCTGCTCACCACCTTAGTCAAGATCCCTTCTAATGCTCTATTGGTGACTTCCACCTGCCCATTTGCTTGAGGGTGATAGGGGGTGGAAGTCCTATGCTTGATCTTGTGATGAGCTAGTAGATCTTCAACCAGGTTGGAGGTGAACTGGCTCCCTTGATCGGTGACCAGCTCTCTTGGATAGCCAAACTTATAGAAGATGTTTTCTCTTAGGAACTCGGCCACCTTTTCTTCTGTTGCTGCTTTGATTGCTTTGGTCTCTGCCCACTTTGTCAGGTAGTCAGTGCACACAATGATGTAAGACCTTTGCCTCGAAGGAGGGTTGATTGGGCCCACAAAGTCCATACCCCACTTCTCAAATGGATCAAGAGTCACCTGAGGTTGGAGAGGCATCTCATCCCTTTGGGTTAGTTTCCCCATTCTTTGGCATTGGTCACACTGGCTGACATATCTTCTGACATCTTGATGAAGTGTGGGCCAATAGTAGCCTGCCTGCAGGATTTTGAAGGCAGTTCTCTTTGCTGCAAAATGTCCTCCACAAGGCCCATCATGACAAGTGAGGAGGATATCAAAGACTTCCTCCTCCCTTACACAACGCCTTAAGATCTGATCGGGGCCAAGCTTGAACAGATTGCCCCCGATCCAAGTAAATGAGGCACTTTTTCTGATGATTCTGCTCTTCTCTCTGGAAGATAGGTGCGGAGGGAACTGTGCTGAAACAAGGTAGTTTGCTACATCAGCAAACCATGGAGAGAGTATTGAAATAGCAAACAGATGTTCATCGGGCATCTGGTCATCCACCGTTCCATCCTCATCTGCAGACAAATCCAATCTAGATAAAAAGTCAGCAACAACATTTTCTCTACCTAGTTTGTCAACAATGGTCAAATCAAACTGCTGCAATAGAAGTAATCATCTAATAATACGAGCATTCACATCTGGTTTATTCATTAAATATCTAATTGCAGCATGGTCTGTATGTACAAAGGTTTGATAGCCAGTAATATAATGTCGGAACTTGTTCAGTGCATGGACCACAGCCAAGAATTCTTTCTCGGTTACAGTGTAATTCAGCTCAGCTTTGGACAAGTTTTTGCTAACAAAGTAAATGGCATATGGAAGTTTTTGCTCAACTTGTCCTAAAGCTGCACCTATGGCTTTGTTCGAGGCATCAGTGTGGATGTGGAAAGGTAGGGCCCAGTTTGGACCTCTCAGGATTGGGGCTGACACCAACTTGTCCTTCAATTCATTTAAAGCCCTCTGATAATCGTCAGTCCATTTAAACTCCACATCTTTTGCCAACAGGCCAAACAATGGCGAGGCTAGCTTGCTGAAATCTTTAATGAATCTTCGGTAGTATCCTGCTAATCCCAAGAAACTCCGAACATCCCTTACGTTTTGAGGAGGTGGAACCTTCTTGATGAGAGAAATTTTGTTAGGATCCACCTGCAACCCTTGGCAAGAAATGGTATGGCCTAGCACGGTCCCTTCGGTCATTAGGAATTCACATTTTTCAGGACTAAGGGACAAGTTCCTCTCAATGCATTTAGTTAGGACTTTTCCCAGATTGGACAATGCTTCCTGGAAGTTGGCCCCATAAGGAGTAAAGTCATCCATATAGATTTCCACTGCATCATGGACCAGCTCCGAGAAGATGCTCAAAACAGCTCTCTGGAAGGTAGCAGGAGCATTGCATAGCCCAAAGGGAAGGACTCGGTAGGCAAAGGTGCCCCAAGGACAAGTGAAGGTGGTCTTATCTTGGTCTTCCGGGCTGATTTGGATTTGGTTGTACCCGCTAAACCCATCCAGGAAAGAGAAGAACTTCTTTCCTGCCAGTCCATCCAACACTTGATCTATGAAAGGTAGATGGAAATGGTCTTTCTTGGTAGCTTTGTTCAGTTCTCGGTAGTCCACACAGATTTTCCATTTCCCATTTTTCTTGGGAACCAACACCAGAGGGGACACCCATTCACTATCTGAGATGGGGTAGATGAATCCGACATCCAACAGTTTTTGCATTTCTTCCTTGACAATGTCCTTAAGGGCTGGATTCATTCTCCTCTGGGGTTTCCTAACCGGCTTACAATCCTCTTTGATGTATATGTGATGGGTACAGACTGAAGGATGGACTCCTTTCATCTCCTTATAGCTCCATGCAAAAGCATCTAGGTGACTGGCCAACAGGCTACACAGCTCCTTTTCCTGGGAAGGAGATAGGGAGGAGCTGATCTTCAACGTTCTCTCAGGGCCGAACTCCACATTCTTGACTCTGGGAGTGACAGGGTTGGTTGTACAAAGATCCACTAAGGTGCTAGCTTGGGCATCCTCCACCAATTTCTCTAAGGATAGTGCACTGGAAGGTGGATTCTGGATCAAGGTCTCAATCAAGTCATCCTCGGTTGGGGGGTCTCTTCTAGTGGTCTCTAAGGTGCACAGAGGTGCTGAGTACACCTCATCTTCCTCTCCTTCCTCTAACCAGAGTGGTAAGTCATGCTCTAAGGAGGGTTGGGCAGGAGGGTATAGGACTAGCTGTTTGGACATAGGACCATTTTTTATGGTCATATTTCCTGCACGGCAACTTATGTAAGTATCTGCAGTGGCTAACCAAGGCCTTCCCAAAATGAGAGGATATCCAGTAAGCTTTGCCTTGGGTTGCAGAACCAAGAAATCTGCAGGGTATTCCCAAGAGTCGATAGAGACCAAGACATCCTCCACAATCCCTTCGAGAGTCACAGTGGAGCGATCTGCTAATTGCAGTACTGTCGAGGTTTTCCTCAAGGAACCCTGAAGATTGAGTTTGAGCATGGTATCCCTGGTCATCACATTAATGGCAGCCCCCAGATCAATCAAGGTGTGAGGTATGATGGTGCCATTGATGTGGACATCTACTACAGGACTTCCAGGATCTAGGTACTTTGGGCAGATGACTTGTCCTAACATAAGGTCAGACAGTTGTCCTATGACATTGATGGTTGAAGCATCTTTCTTCCGCCTGCCTGGGTGTTTGAAACACTTTTCCTTAACCAGTTTGTTGTATATTGGCACGTCCTTGATGGCTTGGAGAAGTGGTATTTTTACACACAACTGCTTGAGCTCACCCAGGAGCTCATCCTCTTCTGGGTTGGGTTGTGTGGTGGCTGTCAGTCTCTCAGGAAAGGGTGGAATAGCCTTTGGTTCACTTTCCTGTTTATCTTCCTCATCCTCTGGGGGAGGAGGTTGGTGATCTGGTAGAGTCTTTCCAGATCGAAGATTGATCTCCTGGATCTCCACAGCATAGGTAGGGCATGAGGTTTCCCCAGTGTATACCTGTTGGGCCTGTCTATTGTTGGGGTTCGGGTTCAGTTGAGCAGGCATTTGAGGTTGCCTTGGAGGAGCAGGAGGTAATGGCTGAGGTTGAACTGGTGGTGGAGGCAAAATGGCGGGAGGAGTATTGTACTGGGGCCTCCACCCCGACTGAGGTGCATTCCACTGAGGCTGTGGCTGGGCATGTGACTGATATGAATGAGAAGTAGGTTGAGTAGGGTACTGAGGTGGATAAGACCATGGAGGAGGCATGGACCAGGAAGGATGAGCAGGGGGACCCCAGGAAGGCATAGGAGTCGATTGGTTGGGGCTGTAATAAGCTTGAGGTGCCCCTTGCATCCCCTGCTGGTAAGTTCTAGGTCCTTGTGGCCTCCTTTGGTTGAGGTAATAGAGAGGTTCAGTGGGAGCTTCTGTCCCTTGGTACATGGATTTAAATCCAGGTAAGGTTGGACATTGGTTTGTGGGATGGTCCTCCTCACAAACGAAGCACACTTCAACCGAATGCAATGGGAATTCGTTCTTAGGGTGTCTCCTTGTGCACCTAGGGCAGAAGACAACCAAGGCTCTCTCAACTTCTTCTTTCTTCTGCTGGATCCTGAATGTGTCTAGCTGCATGGCAATGGTCTGTCTCACCTCACTCTTGAGATCTTCTAATTGATTTGCAAGCTCATGTTTGGAGAAAGGGACACTAGTTGAGAGGAGGTTTCCTCTACCTCGTTTCCGAGCTGCCCTGGAGTGGTTTCGAAACACAGTCTTGATGTCCTCATAAGGCAGTTGGTAAATGTCCCCCCCAGCTAACATGTGAAGGGTATCTAAGAGGTCTTCAGGGACTCCTCGGAGCAGGACCAACTTGAGGGATTCAGGGTCAAGTGTGCACCTGGCCCGCTTATAGCTAAGTTGGAACCTCTCCTCATAATCCTCTAAGGACAAATCATTTCCCATGGTCATCCGAAAGATTTCTCCCTTGGTTTCCTTAGACCTACAATAATCCCTGTACTTGGTATTGAAAGCTTGCTGCATCTGAGCCCAAGTGGTGATACTATTCCCAGGTAAACCCATGAACCAGCATAATGCTGCATCCTTAAGAGTTGAAGGGAAGAGTTTCAGCTTTTGCTCATCTTTAGTATAGTCATAGGTTCTACAAAGGACAGCAAACTCAAACAGGAAGGTATCAGGATCTTCAGTAGTCAGTCCATGGAAGTGAGGTAAGGCGGAGGGGCTAATGTTCTTCTTTTTCATCTCTCCATTGGTCTCTCGGATGGGGAAGGCACCTTCTATTCTCTCATCCTCTCTTCTATTGTCAGCCATAGCTTCAGATGGAGTGGTCTCTAACTCTTCTTCTACTATAGGATCTTTGTATATCTCGGGATGTTCACCTATAGGTTCTTCTGGGTCACTGTCACCAAAGAAGAGAGAAGGGTGACTCAGTGATGTGGTGGGGGTGTTGGGTAGGAATTTGCCTGATTTATCTCGGTTCCTACGAGGCATGAAATGGAAAAGACTTTCTTTTTTTTTATTGTTTTTGCTTTTTTTTCCTTTGGTACCTGCAAAACTGAAACAGATTGATCTACAACTAACTGAAAGCAGGAAAGAACTAATCTACTTTGCTCAAATGAAATTGCAGGAATGGAAATGCTAGTCTACGCTTGCAGAATTGAAATACTAGTCTACGCTTGCAGAAATGAAAGGCTAATCTATGAAAGCAGGAAATGCTAATCTATGAAAGCAAGAAATGCTAATCTATGAAAGTAGGAAATACTAATCTATGAAAGCAGGAAATGCTAATCTATGAAAGCAGGAAATGTCTATGCTACTTTTGCAGAATGGAAATGAAATAAACTACTTAGCAGAAGATTGTAGTGGAAAATAGAAGAAAAGCAACAATTACTAATACTCTGACGCTTCCCCGGCAACGGTGCCAAAAAGATGGCGGGCTCCAGTATCGTAGCAATAATGCTACAACTCCTGGGGCTTCCTATCTCTAATTTTATCAACCCGGTAGTTCGTACAAACTTGGAAGTGACGGTGCTGTATGCACAAGTACTAGCTCTTGTCGCAGTTGTCACTTGGTCAGCTGGCACAAGTCCACTAGGGCTCAAGCCAACTTCTATATGCTTTCAGAAGAAGCTTTCTAAATGATGCACGAAGGCTACCTCAAAGAAAATTAATCTACTTTGCAAAAAGGAACTGAAAGCCAACCAAAACATGGAAACCCTAGTAAACCCTAATCTGACTAGTTTAACCTCTATGATGCAATAGTGAGAGTGCAAATGTCTAAAAATGATGCCATTACTTCTAGTTATGTGAAATGCATGAACTCAAACTACTTCCATTGAAAAGAACATTGTTTTTGTATTTTTTCTTAAGTGGTTGGAGTGATTATGATTTTGTTTCTTATTAGGGTTTGGCTGTGCAGAGGTGGTGCGAAGGGAGAGAAAGCTTGGGAAAGGTCAGGAGGGCTAGGAGAGGTCCCAGAGGGTCCCTAGCATCAGTCCACAGAGGTCTACAACGTTCAGATGCTCGGCAACCAAGTTTGTAGGCTTCTACAGGATGTCTGCAGGGGATCCTACAGGAAACTAAGGAATTCTACAGGAAGTCTGCTACCTTCTACAGGATGTGCTGTAAGTGGAAGTTTTGGGTGATGGTGAAGTGATGGAGCGGTATGGGTGGATAGGTACGGTGGGGATGGAACTTGTGATGGCTCAGGGGCAGAGGAATAAGATGGAGAGAGAGTGCACGGAGTTGGTTGGTGGATAGAAGGATGGCAGCAACGAAAGGTCAAAAAATGAAGCTACGTGGCAATGGATGAGTTGGAAGGTAAACGAGCTGAACAGAGGTCGAGTAGGTGGCTTGAGGAGAGGTTAAGAAGAAGAAGAAGGAAGTAGAATGATATGGAGCAGTGTAAATAAAACAAATGACTTATGTCTTGCACCAAAAACGAGAATTCATTAACCAGTGCTACCTGTGCTATTAAACCAATGAACAACGATGTAAATCATGAAGAAAAGTCGTGCATGGAATTGTAATGACAACGTATGGCTCAAGAGAAAAATGCATGGAAGGATCCACGATTAAACCGACTGTGTTGCAGCTTGCATAAAAGTAGAAAAGACTGCGTTTTTTTTGGTGGTTGGTATAGACTGCACCCCAATCCCTAAACAGAGATGGCAGTGGAGGCACTAACAACCTTTTCTTGGAGCTCCAGTGGATTACAAACCTCCTATCCTAATCTAAGCAGCTGAAAGTAATTTAACCATAAGCTAATCCTACTCAATCTTATTAAAGAAATCAAATCAGCAAACTGTGTTCTTTGAAATGCATATCAAAACAAGGAAACAAAATGCTGGAAAGAAAGGTAAATAACACTACAAGAAGAGGAGATCTATTGCTCTCAGGTTGGGCCCTAACCTGAGAGCTATAGCTCCCTTAAAAGCTCTGAATTAGATCCAAATCTGCTTGCCTTTATTCATAATCAAAAGTCTAATGTCATGCCCAAACTGGCTTACAAAAACAAACACCGAGCTATGCTCAAAAATTACAATATCAGTCCAAAAGTTCAAAAAGCTCCTAACAAAGGCTACGGCCTTCATATTTATACAAAATGAAGATCAAGCTGGCTTCCTCCATTCGTGGAGCTTGGCTGTCGAACTGAAAGTCAAACTGCTGTAAAACTGCTGATCCTGTAGAATGTGTTGGCTGCCTTTAAGCTCGGTGGGGAGAGCTGTTAGAGCTCGGAGTTAAGGTGAAAATCACGAGGAGGGTCATCAAGACTGTGGACAACCTCCCTATGAACCCGCAATGTCACCTTTGCTGTCTCCTTGTCTCCTTTTGCGTGGTCTTTTGCTCTCTTTAATGCCAAGAACCTGAAATCATCATGTATTAGTCACATAGATATAATGCCTGCCCTTCTTCCTACAAACAACACGAATATACTAAGAAATGAATGCATAAGTGGTAAAAGATGAATGGTTGATCAAGGTAAGTAGGCCAATATGAGCACAAATTGTACCAAAAATTGGGGCTCATCAGAGACCTTGCCACAACTTCCATAGTTGTGAAATTTTACAATAATAGAACCTCTAGAGTAGAGGTTTACCATATACTTAGAACTTAGGTTGGAATTGATTTGATTCTTGAACTCTTTAGATGATGACTAGAGATCATTAAATACATAGTTTGAAGCGTTTGCTTGTAGTTATTAATGAACTTGTTAACCATCCATAGATGAATACTTCCCTTGCACATGTGCTTGATTTTGTCAATAATGAAAGAATCCTACTATGTTTTTGGTATATTCGACAAGACTACATCTTTAAAATAAAGAAGATTCAATTCTTAATGCTTTGCAATCCTGTAAGAGGGAGGGACAATCGAAGTCACGCAGGAGGAGGTATTCCCTTTGTTTAGCGAAACTCTACAGAGATAAAGCACTAAATGCAAGATTAACCCCTTGTTTATGTGATAATTAGGGAATATATATCTATTCTCTCAAAGATTAGTCTTATATATTCAAAAAGAATTTCTCATTTATTCTAAATAACACTTAACACTGTTTATAGAATAATTTCTCACCATTATAATCACAATAATCATTTTCCAAGGCAAAAACTACATCAAAACTTTTTGAATATGCAAGTAGATAATCTCCACAAATGAAGATGAAAACATATTTTGAGCATGTTTAAAGTGGATTAAAATATAATAATAAAAGACACAACAAAAATCTTGATACAATAATAGCTCAAATAATTATCTTTAACAAAAAACTATTAAAAATTACTATAAAATTATAAAATGAAATTAACATTAATAAATAATCAATTAATTTATATAAAATCCCAATTTAATAATGAATAATTACTTAATTCTTTAAGTTCCACTTCAAAGAAAGCATTGACACATCAGCTAGAGAAGGGTGCATTATTGTTTTGGAGTAAGAGAAGGGTGCATTATTGTTTCGGAGTTCTATGTCCGTCGCATCAATATTTTATTTGATGTGCCCAATTATTTTTCCAAAGTAAAACTATTATTCAGCTTAAATAATAGAATGTATAATATTTCAAATTCTATAAAATGTATAATATTTCAAATTCTTTGAAAATTCGTTTTACTGAAACACAAATATATGGCCGTCGATGACATGATCGGACGGTAGATATTCTATCCCACCTTTAAATTCAAATCCTCTTGGTAGTTTGGCGCCATTGCGCGTATCCCTCTCAACGAGCTCAGTAGCTCGCATATGAACAATCATGGTTTGCAATCGCATAAACATTGCCCCAGAATCGATCCACGAGCCACCAGATCTCTCTCTGCACGACTTCCAATAGTTCATCTGTGTTTCTTCGTGGTCAAAACGATTTCAGAAAAGGTATTTTTCTGCAAGAGAGTGCTAAAATTGCAAAGCGCCATTATTTTCTTGTCGCCGTCATGAATCCTCTACGCCTTGTCCTAATGAAATTATTTAGAGTTCTTGAATGGAAAAATTTGCCATATTTCAACTTTCTGGAAATATTTCATTAAATAAGCTACTGTATTATCTAAAATAAATCTGAAGAAAGAGGTCGTGCTCAAAACAATGTTTTAAGCAGGAAATTTCACAAGGGTTATTTCTGGTTCAGTTATTCTAAGATTTCAATGGAAAATTTTGACTCTATTTTGGCTTACAGGCAAGATTTCATAAACTAACGCTCTCTATAAATGGACTAGACAAGGTTGTGCTCAAAATTTTGTTTAAAAAATGGCAGAGTTTGGGAAGAAGTTCTTTAAGTTAATGGATTAGCATTCAGATGCATTTCAAGTGGTTTGATTGAATGATTTCTGTCTCAGTTTCGCACATTTAAAAGTTTTGGAGAATGGGAATTGATAATTCTGGTATTTGATGGTGTTCTATTCAAATTACACAGAAGAAGATAGAAAGCTAGGGCTTTTAGAGGCTAAGCGTACACAATGGCACAATCTTTACAGGTTTTCGTGAGATTTTTAAGACAGGCAAATAGGATAGAAAATTAGGGATTTCACTAAGCCAAGAAAGCTAATGCTACATTCTTTACAAATTTACTTCAGAGTTTTGAGACTGAACATTTTTGATGTTCAAGTGGTTTGTAGATATCTTCATGCGGTTTCTATTTCCATGGAACTAAGAATTTGATACCTCAACATGAAATACTGTGCTCCGAAGGGTTTTCCCTTCCAGCTCATCTTTGTGTAATGGAATAGAATCGTTAATGCTCTTTAGTGTTTGGAGAAGTCAAAACTAATGGATCAGGAAGCAGGGGCTATTGGAACGGTTAGTAATTGAGGGAAACACTATCCTTCACAATATAACAACGTAGAGGAAAACTCATGGTACATTTTTGTAGTTTTGGTCAGATTAGGCCATCCAAGCACGCCGTTAGAGATTTCAGAGAGAAGCTCTTTGTTTTCTTTAGCACTGGCTGAAGGGGAGAACTTTTGCCACATTCCGGGGTCATCTCTGTTCATTATAGAAGGAGGTCTTGTAACCCGCTCCAAACTGCCAGTTTCTCTCTTTGAAAGTTTGTATTGAAAACCAGTGCTAGGTCGAAGGTTTACTCATATGAAGGATGCAGAAAATGAGAGTCCTTTAGTGAGTCCATGAAAAAGGTTTGGTGAATATTTGGGGTAAAATGATACCTGCAGCAGAGCCAACAAAGTTCCAAAATTAGAGCCAACCTCACCAATTAAAATCTGCAAACAACCTGGAATCCTATCTTTAGGACGAGATTGTTTGAAGCACCCCGAAAACTCAAGTATGTTATTACTATGCTACCTTTCTATAGACTGGAATTATTTCTTTTATTGCTGTAATATCTGTGATATAGTCCTGGTTCAAGCAATTGAAAGATAGACTTGATTTTTCTTCTAGTTGATTATGAGACTCTGTACTCAAGGTCATAAGAAAAAAAAATCCAAAACTTTTTAGCTAGTGAAGTATAAGTTCCTGAAAGTTAAATAGTAACTATCTCTATCCAATTACCCACTGTGTAGGCAGGTATATCATTGATTTTAGCAAGCCTTAGCATTTTCCTGTCTACCTGGATAAGGAAGCAAAATACAAACGAATAACTATCTTATCCCTGGTTGAACAGGACAGGTAAAAACCATTGTTTTCTTAAATTAGTTTCATCTTTTACCCCTATAATAAGTTATTGTGTCAGGTTTCTGAACTCTTCCCTGACACACATGAAAGTCACATGCAGTTTCAACAATGGAATTGATAAATTATAACAAATTCTTGTACAAGAACATTCTTATAGTCGTTGCCTCTCAATGCCAAGCAGATGTTGCAATGAGAATTTTGTCCAACCATCCAAAATAGTAAATACATAGCTCCTCCTTCTTCCTTAGTCTTATAGCTATTGCAATATGATTAACAGAGCAAAGATTTAACCGTGTCCTTAACATTAGCACTGAGATGATATACACTAAATCCTGCCATAGTCACTCTAGCTCTCCATTTTCCTGTAACTTCATACCTCTCAATCCTTTCTTCTCCCTCACAAGCAATTATGTTCACTGTGTCTCAGGCAAGGCATTGTTTTTCAACATTCATACGATTTCTGCTATCCCTTTTAAGTGTAGCATCTAGCGACTCAAACACTGATGAGTAATAGTTTAATGCTTCCATGGACTGGGGGATGAAAGGTGTATTATTAGTGTTAACCTCTTGTTTTACTACTGTGACTACTTTAGGGTTGAGAGACTTCACCATCCTCAGAAGCCGGTCACATGAGTTCTTTGTAGACACACTTTGATCGAGCATGTGATGCAGTTGGAATGCAAAGTTTACTACTAAAACCTCATATGGATTTATCTTAAGTATCCATGGTTGGACATCTGAGTCCACATCGATATAGTGGCTTATCCTTATGTTGGGATCTGATTCCACATTAAGACTCCCCTCCTAATTATGTGTGTATGGACGAAGTGGTTTATAAGGCATTACATGTGCCCAAAGTTTTGCCAATCTGGAGGTTCTCGGTATGATGCGATAGCATCCTCCTACACTCTGTTATTAACATCATCAATGGTTTTAGTGTTATGCCTTGTAAGCCCTCTTTGGTTTGTGTTTGTTATTTATGGTGTCCATGATAATTACAGTTCTTAGGTCTTAGTCTTAGTCACTGTCTTAGGCTGATTTTATTTATTAAATTTTTCCAATCTGGAAGTTCTCGGTATGATGGGATGGCATCCTCACGCACTCTGTTATTGACATCATCAATGGTTTTAGTGTTATGCCTTGTAGGCCCTCTTTGGTTCGTGCATGTTATTTATGGTGTCCATGATAATTATAGTTCTTAGGTCTTACTCTTAGTCTGTCTTGGGCTGATTTTATTTATTAAGTTTGAAAGTCGATGAATATACAGACGAGCAATTGATAGGTTAAGTTTGTGAATATGAAAGAGTAATAGATATGTGTGTACCTGCAAGGCTGCATTAGTTTACATGCCATGTTTCACTGTATTTTTCTTGGAATGTTGTTGAATGTGAACATGCCTTAAACGGATAAATGAATGTGTATGTCCTGGGTGGATAAAGAAATGTTTGCCAAAATGTTGCATTTGTGGAAATAGCTCCCAGCGCTTGATAACAACTCTTAAAATTGGGGGGTTGTTTCTGTTAAGAACAAGATGAATATAATGGTTTCTGAAAGAGTTATGGGGTGATGAATTCTATGGAAAAGTTGATAGTCATTCAACCAACGATAGTTGAATAAATATTAATATAAATAACAGTAGAGAGGCGTGTTAATTTCCTTGACATTGTCTTGTCTTGAAAATGAATTGTTGATAGAAGGTTTGAAATAATGACCAGAAATGGATTTAATTGCAGATAATCCAGAAGAACTTGATACCAAAACCTATGGTGCCACAATGAACTGCTATTGCAGCTGCGACTTACAACACTGGAAGTTATGAAAGCATGTGAATTTGTTACATAACCTACGACCATTGATATTTACAAGGGTCAATGAGAGAAGTGATGGAATCAAATCTCACCCAAAATATTGAAATAGCCTCCTCAAAAGTGCACCAGAGAGAGAAAAACCCAAGTACAATTGTGCTGAAAAGTTAAAAGTTAAAACATAGATGCAAGAGTGTGGGAAAATTCCAACCACAAGATGAGATGAGACAAACGAGAGCTCGTGTTGAACTCGAATGAGGCATCCTCTCAAGAGGGGTTATTGGCCCACATAACAAAGGCACACACAGCAAGAGGGTTATTGAGCCTACACAATGAGGGCATACAACACAAGAAGGTTATTGAACCTATATATCAAGTTTTCCTAGGTTGGAATTAACCACAAACCTAGTTTCAAATAAATCAAATTAAATATGGCCTTACCCATAATTACAGGTATGATACCTACAAATGATTTGGGGCCACACGTATAGATACACCAATAAATTTCAACCACAAACCTGTAAATTTCATTTTCCTTCACACCATGCATCTAATTTGTATTCTGTATGAGAATTAACAAAGGAATGATGCTCTTTTTCCTCTTTTCCGCTTTCCACAATATTTGCTGTTTTTTTTGGTGAGTTTTCCATGTTCTAGATCCCACTTTGTTCCCACACACTCAAATTTTAGTTGCCTTGCTCTGCCACAATAATAATGCTTCAAATTCTTAGTTCTGGATTTGCTTATTCTTATTTTTAGATTTGCTTTAAACCGAATCTTTACCTGTAAATTGAGATGTAAACTTAGAGTTGTGTTTATAGTTTCAGAAATAAAGTTGAGTTTTTGAAAAGTTCTCAAATGAGAGGCAAACGTTTTAGGCTAAGCACAACCATACCCTTTATTATCCTCCCTTCCTATGGATTATAATTGATAATCTAATATTTTTTAACTTCATTTGATTCTCTGAAGTTGATTCCCTTCCTCCATTTTCATTAAAATCATCATGTTATAAGGCAAAAGGGCATACCTTTATATGAAATTTTGCCAGCAAAGAGTCCAAAATTAAATTTTGGACAATTAAATTTTCATGCAACTAAGCAACATTGCTTTTTAACAATACTCTTGGTTCAACATTTTTTGACAATGGTCTTGGTTCAGTACTTTCTTACGAGCAGAGCCCTCTCCATTCCTTCAAGCAAGAGTGGTCTCCTTGGAAAAACAATAAATCTGACCATTTCAATTTTTTCATAATGTAATACCTTGTACCGGATATCTTTGGTTTATGCCTTCTAAAATCTTGGATACCTCATCAATTTTTCCCTTAGAGAAACACTGTTTTACAGAGTCAAAAAGTTAGTTTCACAACCTCTTCTAATTATTTTGCCTTCTAATTGTAATGATTTTTCCACTTCACTGGTCTGAAATAGAGTAGACGTTACTTTTGTGTATACTTTAACATGTACAGAGGATTTACAATCTATCACTTCTTCAAGAACTTTTTATGCCTCAATTTTTTTTCCTACCTTCCCAAGATGATGCATGCCATAGATAAAACTTGCATGACTTGGAACAACACGTTCCCTAAGCATTTTGTTCAGTATCTGGGCAGCGGCTTGAACTTTCTTTGATTTGCAGCAAGCTTTGATGAGTGAATAGTACAGAGCATATGTGGGAGAGAGACCCTTTCTAATCATTATCTCCAGTTGATTCACTGCCTCATCCACCATACCCAACTTGCATAGGCCTCCAATGAATGTCCTATAGCAAACTATATCAGGATTTAAATTTTTTCATCTCTATTAGATAGTTCCTTGCATGGTCCACTCTACCAGCGTTGCACAAAGCATTGATCAATGCATTCAAATGGATTGTCCACTCCAAGAAAGGATTGTCCCTGATTTTAATATATAGTGTGACAAACCGTATGTGACAGGCAGGTGGAAAAATTTTCTCGCAATTGACTAAGCGACGTCCTACGAGCCAGACTTGAGACGGAAACCCTCGTCAGAAGTATATGCTTGGATCTTTTCCAAACAAATGAAGAGTCAATGAGGTTTTGTGTAATCACTTCTGGTATCGTATTGGGTTATTGTTAGAAGTGATAATTGGATTCGGATTCTCATCGAGTGAGTTGTTCTGCTTTCTCAATTTGAGAGGGTTTGTTTGGAGGGAAAAACGAAAGAGGACATACAAGAATAGTGAGGGGAAAGATGCAGAGGAAGAGGATTGAGAACATCGCCAGCAGGCAGGCTACATTTTCCAAACGTAGGTGGATTGTTGAAGAAAGCTTATGAGCTCTCGGTGCTCTGCACTGCAGAAGTTGAACTTGTGATTTTCTCTCCAACAGGAAAGCTCTATGAACTGTTTTTTAGTGCAAATCCTACTATTTTGATTCTAATAATCATGGCTATGCAAACCTCATGAGATTCTTACTAATAACCCCCATGGTGCAAGCCCTAGTAAGCTCGATGTTGAAAAACTTAGTGTAAAACCTCCAACAACAACATAATCAATACATGATGTCAAAAAAAATGGAGAAGCATCCAAGGTTCTTAAGCAATGATGTAATGAATGAGGTGGAGAAGCATCCAATGTTATTGAGCGATGGTTAGCTATACGAGGAAACATGCAATGTCATCTTCCTTTCATTTTCATGGATATAACTTAATATAACTTTCTTATGTAGAAAACATGGCTTATCTTAGGCTTAACCATGCATATAAAATACCACCTATCATCTTCATTGAAAAAAGAATGGTGTCTCTGTTCATAAATATCAGTGATTAATCGTAGGAATGGCTATTATTCTCTATCAAACAAAATCAAGGACTAAGTAATGAAGATCTTGGTCGAAAACAAAACTTATGATTATTAACTTCACATTAAAATTCACTTCATCTCTGCCACCTGTAGAGCCTCAAACTTGCACTTGATTATCCATCATTACCTACAGCTTTTCTTCACTTATCCCTCTCTTTTGCTCTATTTTCCACCCAGATCATTACATTTGATGTCTCTAAGCATAATTAGTTAACTTTGCTTATGTTTTACTGTTGGTTTAGATTTTTGACATATAAACAGAGTTTCCGCAGCTGTTCAGCAATTCCGCAGCTGTTCAGCAATTCCGCGGCTGTTCAGAGATTCCGCAGCCTTTTTGTTGTTTGATATGCTCCACGTGTCTTCTCAAGGAACGAGCCACATGGGCATGTTGGGTTGGATGTACACATGGATCGTATGCTATTGGTTGAGCCAAACCAGTCACGTATGCCCTTGGTCAACGCAGGTACTCCCTCGGTCAAACGGTCAAGTTCTAAATGGTGGCATGAGAGCCGTGAACAGTTGGGACACGGAACCGTAGCTGGCACCTCCTCCATGCCACGAGGACAGCTAAAGACAGGATCCAAGCATAGATTTGTCTCCCATGATGACCGTTTCCCTTAAAAGTGCACGGAGTTACCTACGTGTTTGCTGCACAAGCTAATTAGCTAAGACTGCGTGTTGTTGCGTAGTTAATAGGTTAGGCTGTAGTTGCTTAATTCACGCAGAGAGTAGTTGCCTCTGTGCTTATAAATAAGCGTGTGCCAACGCTTGTAGATTAGCTTTTTGGAGTATTGTAATTGCTGCGCTGATTCTGTTATAAAAACTCTGTTTTAGAAGACTGTTCCTACAGCACTTTTCACTGTATTTTGACATGCTGGTTTTATAAAAAGAAGACTGTTCTGTTCACCTTTTCGTAGCTGATCTTTTAAGTTGGTTGCGTTAATGGAGGGCCCCCATCTATGATAGCCCGTGTACATAGTGTTTGGTTTCATTTTCATGCTTTCAGCAATCTTTATTTCTTTCATCATGTATGATAGTGTACCATTTGATCTTATGTCATTTCATTTCTAGCCTTTATTTTAAACTGATCAGTATTGTTCTTTTGCAGGTTTTTAACCCGGGATTGTTTTTGTCTTTGTGTATTTTCTTTATATCTGATGGTATTTTCAGTTGACAGATTCAAAGTTGCTGCCTTTACTCTATTTTCATAGCTGATTTCTAGTTTAGTTTCTCAAAGTTGTATGTTAACATATGGATGGTCTCTTTATCATAAATTGTTCATCTTTAAGAGATCAGATTACTAATAAATTACAGCTGGCTTTGAGTACTTTTTAGACTAATCTTTAACTACTTTCTAATCGTGCTTCACATAATTCTATGTGCTGAAAGCAGAGAGTTAGGAAGAGTCGAACATTATAACTAGTCTTTAAAGTAGATTTTTCTTATTTTTGATCACTTTTTAAACTCATCTCTAACTACTTCCTAATCGTATTTTACATAGTACCATATGTTGGAAGCAGAGAGTTAGGAAGAGATAAACATTATCATTGGTTTTTAAAGTGATTTTCTTACCTTTTTTATTTGCAGCAGCATGAATGGTGTCTAGTGCCATTAGAAAGTGGTTCTTTGCTTTCATTTCATTTCAAGTTATTTATTTCTTTCAAGCTTTTTCTTTGCAAGTTTAGAAGGTAGTTAGAAATCACCTGTAACACACACTCACTCATCTAGAAATCACCTTACACACACACTCACTCATCTGTTTATAAAAACTCCATTCCATCTTAGGAAGATAAATTGACCACAAACAACACCCCCAAACGACAAAAAGATCTAAGAGGTTGCTTAAGTACATATAGTACACCTTCACTTCATCAGCTTACGAGCCCCGGGTTGACAATTAATGACATCAATTTAGAAACACTAAATTGACTAAACATTTTGGCGCCGTTGCCGGGGAAGTGAAATTAAGTAGCCATATTCTTAGAAAAAAAAAACATAAAAATTTCAAGGAAAGAAGTTGATAACCTATCTAAGTATGCTCTCCTCTTGCACTTCAAGGTGATCTGGAGGATCAGAAAAGAGAAAGTTATTGATTTGGTAGTTTCTTGAGTATGCTCTCTTCTTGCACCTAAAGTGAACTGGAAGATCAGAAAAAGAACTATTAACTTGACTTGAAGAAAAATAATAAAAAAAATGACATGCATAGAGCTAGAGATTCTAGGGGAAGGTTTTTAGCTAGAGCTCGAAGTTCAATTTTTACAAGTCCATCTGCTTCAAGGGATAGACAAGAGACACCTCCCTTATCTCCAACCGACACTCCTAGTCCTAGAATTCCTGGAATTCAAGAGCCAAGAGTTGACTCTCCTACACCTTCTATTGAATTTGAACCAGGAAGAGATTCTTCTCTTTCTCCTACAGAAAGACCAATTGTAATTGAGGAAGTGGAATCATCTGAAGAAGAAGGAGAAATCTCTTCTCATTCACCTTTTGTAGAGGAACCAGAAGATTTTGAAATCCCTAGGAGAACCATCATGACAGAGGAAGAAGGAGGTGGTAGAGGTAGAGGTAGAGGTAGAGGAGGAGGAGGAAACAACAACAACAATAATGGAGGTAGAGGTCCCCTTGGAGGAGGAAATAGAGATGGGGATAATTCATTTGGGTTTCCCATTGTTAATGAGGATTCCCGAGCCACTATGAAAAACATATCACCATCTGTCCTCCCAAATTTCCATGGGTTAAGGACTGAGGACCCTGAAACATTTTTATTTGAGTTTGAAGTGGTGTGTCGAACTTATGACTACCTGGATGACTCTCAGAAACTCAAATTGTTCCCTTCAACACTGAAGGATCAAGCCTTGAAATGGTTCATGGGGTTACTCACTCAATCCATTAGGTCTTGGGATGAAATGAAACAGACATTTTTGGATAGGTATTTGGACTATTGTATGCCTACTAATCACAAGGACGAGGTTTTTAAAATGATACAAAGAGAAGATGAGAGCTTAGAAGATTTACTTGAAAGATTTCAATATAACTTGAAAAGAGCAAAAATGAGTAGCTTGGATGAAGAGACCTTAAAAGCCCTCTTATTAAAAGCCATTAGGGATGAATGGATAGATATCTTAAACATGATGGGGAAAGGGGATATTTCTCAACTTTCACTCAATGATATAGCAGAACTTTGTATCCATCTCTCAAGAGGCAAATCAAAAACTCAAAAAGGACCTAGAGATCCTTCTCTCCTTAGAGCAAATAAATCTGCAACAGGATCAGTAAGTAGGTCTGAAATCGGCAATATGCTTGATGAATTCAAAACTGACATCTTAGGGAGTCTTAGTGAACAACTAGATACCCTTAAGATTCACAATAAACAAAAAGCAGAAGCTGAGGCTTTGGCCATTTTTTGCCCAAAATGTAGAAAGAAACATGCTTTAAGGGAATGTCCCTTAGACACACACGTTGTAGAAACATGTGTAATTTGCTCAGAAACTCATGAGACTAAGGATTGTCCTTCAATACCTGGCCTCAAAGCAGTCTTTCAAGAGGATCCAGATACACTTGAATCTCTCTGTTTTATTGCAAGGAGACCTTGGCAAGGGCAACAGAATCAAGGGTTTAACAACTCTATGAATTCTCAATCCCAACCAAATTGGAATCCTTGGCAACAACCTTGGCCTCAACCTCAAAATGCTTTTCAAGCATGGATGCAAAGCATGCAAAATCCTTATGGGAGATTTGCTCAATTCTATCAATATCCTCCATCATTTCAGAATCAGCAGGCTCCACAACTTCCAAATCAAGGTCAACAACTATCATTGCCATACCCTCAACAACAACAACCTCCTCCACAAAATCAAAATTCTCAACTATCGCTTCAATCCCAGCAGAAATCAAATCAACTTCCCTCTCAGCCATTACCAAATCCAAATAATAGGAACCCTCAAAATGCTTACATGATGGAAGGTCAACCATTCCCTACCTATATGGTTGTTCCTCTCAATGAAGTACAACTCAGATCAGGTAGAATCTTAGATCAACCTTCTACAAGTGTTCAACAACCAAGCATTTCTGAGGAAGAATCTCTCAAAGTCAATAAGGGTTCTGAAGTATCACTTCAAAACCAAAATATCCAAAAAGAAAAAGAAAAAGAATCAACCTCTACAACTCCCATAGTTGAGCAACCTACACCTTTAGCTACACCTCCTTTTCCTGAAAGATTACAAATTGACAAAGGAGTGGAAAAGCAAATATGGGTGCCTGACTATAGTTTTCTAGATGAATTGAAGAATGTCTGTATCAAGATCCCCTTGTTACAAGCCATTAAGGAAATTCCCATTCTAGCGAAGACAATAAAGGAGTTGAGTTTGAAGAAAACGGGAAAGAGAACCAGAGATACCAAAAGGATACATCTAGTTGGAAAAATTACAGACATTATGATGGGTAAGATTACCATGCAAAAGTATGTGGATCCCGTAGCCCTATTGTCAAAACTCATATTAATGGGGTTGAAATCCCAAATACTTTGATTGACTTAGGAGCCGCGATCAACATCATGAGTAGACAGACCATGGATCAGTTAAAGCTTCCTAACCTTCTCTTTACACCTACTTTACTGCAGCTTGTAGATAGATCAATCATTAAACCTGATGGTGTATTGGAAGACATTCCAGTCTCCCTAGACCCTTGGGAATATCCAGTTGATTTTATGATTTTAACTCCCAAGAACAATCTAGGAGGACATCCTCTTATCTTAGGAAGACCTTGGTTAGCAACAGCTGATGCTTTTATCAGTTGTAGGTCTGGGGACATGTATATATCAGATGGTAATTCCACCAAGAAATTCAACTTGTATCCTCCAGCAAAGGCAATAACAGAAATAGGAGAAGATGAGTGGGTTGATGATGAGGATACTATTCAACCTGTTCTAACCATCTCTGAGATCAGTGAGGATAGTCAAATTCTAAATACATTAGAAAATTTTGAAATACCTTTAGAATATGACTCTACACAGTTTCAGTTAGATGCAAACATTGAATATCTCTCCTCTAGACAGATGTCTCTCTTCTCAATGGAAGAGTTTGGTAGTTCTACAGTTGAAATCCTTCCAGGAAAAACATTGAACATTAACAAAAACTTGGAAAGACCACAACAAGAAGAATTAACTAAACTTTTGCAAAAACATTCCACTGCATTTGCATGGGAATACACTGACATGAAAGGAATCGATCCTAAGACTTGTATTCATCACATCTATATTGAAGAAAACAGCAGACCTATTAGGCAACCACAAAGAAGGATGAATCCAAACCTTAGGGAAATCGTGAAAGAAGAACTCCAGAAATTGCTCAAGGTAAACTTCATTTACCCCATTTCAGATAGCCAATGGGTTTCTCCCTTGGTTATAGTGCCCAAAAAGAATGGCAAATGGAGAGTTTTCATTGATTACCGAGAATTGAACAAGGCAACCTTAAAGGATCATTTCCCTCTACCTTTTATTGATCAGGTACTAGACACTTTAGCAGGTAAAAAGTATTTCTCATTCTTGGATGGTTTTAGTGGGTATAATCAAATTCAGGTAGCACCTGAAGATCAAGACAAAACCACATTTACTTGTCCTTGGGGAACTTTTGCCTACCGAGTACTCCCTTTTGGATTGTGCAATGCACCCGCTACATTTCAAAGGGCTGTACTAGGAATCGTTTCAGATCTGATTCATGATTGTGTAGAGGTATACATGGACGATTTCACAGTTTATGGTAATACATTTGAAGAAGCTTTGGAAAATTTGGAAAAAGTACTGATAAGATGTAAGGAAACAAATCTTTCTTTAAGTCATGAAAAGTGTTTTATGATGTTTACTGAAGGGATTGTTTTAGGACATCATATTTCAGGAGATGGGATTAAGGTTGATAGATCTAAAGTTGAAGTCATCTCTAAGTTACCTGTTCCAAATTGCCAGAAAGATGTTAGAAGTTTTCTTGGGTTTACTGGATACTACAGAAGATTTATTGAAAACTTCACTAAGATAGCATCTCCTCTTTTCAAATTACTTACCAAAGACTGTGAGTTCAAATGGGATCCTGAATGTCAATCTGCCTTTGAAGCTTTAAAGACTAGAATATCTGAAGCACCCATCTTAAGGGGGCCAAATTGGAAACTCCCTTTCCACATTTCTACTGATGCTTCAGATACAGCTCTAGGAGTTGTTTTGGGACAAAAGGATTTGATCCCTTATGCCATTTATTACACAAGTAAGAATTTGACTCCCACTGAGTTAAATTATACTGTTACAGAAAAAGAGTTCTTAGTTGTGGTACATGCGATCAATAAGTTTAGACACTACATAACCGGCTATGAAACCTTTGTCCATACTGATCACTCTGCCATAAGATATTTAATGAACAAACCTGTTACCAATGGTAGAGTTACAAGATGGCTTTTACTCTTACAAGAATTCAACATTATTGTGTTAGATAGACCTGGAAAACAAAACACAGTAGCTGATTTCTTGTCTAGAATCCAAAACACTAATGAGGATTCTCCAGTAGAAGATAAGTTTCCAGATGAATACTTGTTTGCAGTAACTACCAAGACTCCTTGGTATGCAGATATGGCTAATTATCTAGTTACAGGGAAGCTACCTCTACACTTATTTCCTAATGAGAAAAGAAAAATCATTCAGGAGAGTTCACATTATTCTTGGATTTCTAATGAATTGTTCAAAATAGGGCCAGATTGTATAATCAGAAGGTGTGTTCGGGAAGATGAAATGCCTGACATCCTCAAGGCATGTCATGATGAACCATGCGGCGGGCACTTTGCTGACAAGAGGACAGCCTATAAAATCCTTTCTCTAGGATATTATTGGCCTTCTCTCTTTAAAGATGCAAAGCAGTATGTTAGAAGGTGTGACAGCTGCCAAAGAGTTGGGAGACCAACTCCTTCAAATGAAATGCCACTACAGCCTCAGGTATGCATCGAACCCTTTGAGAAATGGGCTCTAGATTTCGTTGGACCAATTAATCCACCATCAAAGCAAAAGAAGTATATACTGGTTTGTACTGATTATGTTACTAAGTGGGTAGAAGCCAAGGCATTGCCTTCTACCACTGAAAATTCAGTTGTTCAATTTCTTTTTGAGGATATTTTCACTCGTTTTGGTGTCCCAAGGGAAATTGTAACAGATCAGGGCAGCCAATTTACATCTAAATTGATGGAGAAGCTGATGGAGGAATATAAGATGAAGCACAGAACATCTACTCCCTACCATCCGCAATCCAATGGCCAAGTGGAATCTACCAATAAAGTTCTTGAAGGCAGTATCACCAAGACTGTTCATCTTCATAGAAGAGATTGGGCGGAAAGGCTTCCTGAAGCCTTATGGGCCTATAGAACTACATGGAGAAACACAACAGGACATTCTCCCTATGAACTTGTTTATGGGAAGGAAGTCCTGCTCCCCATTGAGTTCCAAATCAAGACCTTCAAGATGGCAGTCCAATTGGGAATGAGCCTCTCAGAAGCCCAAAGACACAGAATGGACCAGCTAAATGAGCTAGATGAAATAAGACAGGATGCAATTCTAAGGACCGATCTAGTTCAGCACCAAAGATCTAAATGGCATGATCGTCATATCAAAGAAAGAAAGTTTCAGAAAGGAGATTGGGCACTATTGTTTGATTCAAAGTTTAAGGACTTCAAAGGAAAATTTCAAACTCATTGGCTTGGGCCATATGAGGTTGATGAAGTCTTTAGTAATGGAGCAGTTCGAGTGAAAACTATTGATGAATTTCATACTCCTCTTATTGTGAATGGCCATAGATTGAAAGTCTACCAGAGGCCACTCTCAAAAGAGGAATTTGTCAAGTTGTTTAAAGAAGATTCTGCAATCAGGTTGGTGGAGAAGGATTCTTCTCCTCCATCAGCCTAATCTTTGGTTTTTGAAAAAAAAAAAAAGAAAAAAAAAAAAGAATAAATGTATAAGCCTGAAAACCAATCTCTGATTGGCAGTCTTATGCAGAAAACCTGAGGTGAAAATCAGGGTGACCTGACACCTCATGTTTTCCAAAAAAATATCTCTCTCTTCCATCTCATTTCGCCATTTCATCCACTTCATTCACCATCTCATTCATTCAATCACTCTCACTCCACCTCATTTATTTTCATTCATCCATCCATTACATTCCATTCCACCAATAAAGTCATTGTCAGATTTATTTTTACGCAGCTAAAGTTGTTTTGTGCAGTCAGAAGGGTATTTCTGCAGTTTCTGCAGCTGAGGAGCAATTCCGCAGCCAATATCCCAATTCCGCAGCCAATACACTTTCTGCACCTGCATTAAAAAAAACACAGTCTGTTTAAAGAAGGAATCTGCAGTCCAAAGGTCATCAGAAAAAATTGAAAGGTCATGTAGCAGCAACAAACAATGAAAGGTTGATTTCAGATAAGCAAAAGGAATCAAAACGCGGACACCTAAGGTATGATTTAATTTCTAAACCTACGGTTATAACATTTTGCGTAGTTTACGGGTTGTGTTTTTTGCCATTCAATGTAATGATTGCCAATCCCTCTCCATTACTCGACCAGAATCCCCGTATCTCTCAACCTTAACAGTCGCCATTCATCACGATTTGAAAGCCCACACACGGCTGCGTTTCCATTTAAATTTTCGTACCTAAGTGACGTAGACAATTGTACTACGACTCTCTGCGTTATGATTCCGCAGCCAAATGTACACTCATGACCGAAGTTGAAGGACTTAACCGTTTCTTTCCATCATTCATAACCCTCCTACGCATGTAGTATCTCACTCACGCAGTTGTTTCATTTCCGCATTTTCCTTTCTTTCCACTGCTCTGCCTTATTCACCATTCTGTCATCGTAACCATACTCTGTTTCGTTTCTCTCCTCTGCTAAACTTTGACCACTGTTGTGAATGTATTACGGCTGTTGTGTTGAAGTCGTAAGTCTACTGTGTGGAAACCACTGTTGAAGCCGTAAAGCTGTTGAGTTAAAGCCACTGTTGAAACCGTATAACCCTTCCTCAAGAGTATTAAAACAGAGCCAGAGAATCAATGGGTAAACTTCTGAGGGCAGAGCCAGAGGGCTCCAAATTTCTGGAAGGATATCCCCAAGCCAAAGACCCTTTGCAAAAGGCAAATTGGCTCCAGTGCATTCAAAAATTCAAGGGTTATCATAGAGAGGTCACAAAGACTTTTGCACGTTCTTTCAAAGAGAAAGACAACCAAGTGGAGATAGGAGATCTGAAATTCACAGTCACCGAGAGCAGTTTGGCACAAGCCACTTCACTACCACAAACTGGAGAGACATGGTTCAAAAACCGATCAGTACAAGACCAGCAATGGAAGCAAATTCTGAAGAATCCAGGTATGGACACTAGCATCTTTACAAAAGGAATCCCTGTTAATCTTGTCAAAGAAGAATGGACAGCTCTACTTCTACTAGTACAAAAATTCTTTACATGTGAGGGAAGGTTTGGAGTTCTATATGTTTATCATGCCAAAATTATGATGCATTTCTTAGGAGAGCATGACATTAACCTTCCATACTTTTTACTCTCAAGCCTTAGAAAAATGTGCTCAATAGTCCAAAGAAACCCAAGAAACATTTAGCCACATTTATACCATCATGGGCTTGTCAAAATACTAGTTGAAGAACAGTTAAAGGCCAAAAGGGATACCTGGGAAAGATTTCTTGTGAGAAACCACTTCGAAGAGGCAGGAGAAGCCTCTGTGCCTAGAAAGAGTAGAAGAAAAAGAGAAGAGGTTACCCCTGAAACTGCTGTCCAAGAAGAAACTGTCCAAGACCTTGTTGAAGAAGAAAATGTTGGCCATCATTCTGAACATGAAATTGACCCTGAACCTGTTGTAGACATTGATCAAACAGCCCAAGGAATCATTACAGAAACCCTGCAAGAAATTGTACAAGAAGCTGCTCAAAAGAAAAAGGAGAGTAGGAAGAAACAAAAGAAAGATAAAGGAAAAGCCATAGCCCAAGAAACCTACCTTACTCCTGAGAATTCTAGTGAAGAGGACACTCAGCCATTGGCACATAGGTTGGCCCAACTTCATGAGGCTGCCCTTTCCAAGAAGATGCAAAAACAAAAACAGAAGCAACAAAAAGAAAAACAGAGCATCACCACCGTGAGAAGGAGCAGCAGGTTACAAAGCAAAATGGGGAACAAAGAGTCATTCTTTATTGACTTGAGCACACCTACAAAGGTTGCTACAAGACTTGACTTTGAGAAAAGCTCTCCACATGTTGAGCAGGTTGAAACTAGCCCTCCACGTGAGGAAAGTCCTTTTGAGCATGAGCCTGAATTTGAACATGAACCTGAATTTGAGCATGAGCCTAGTCCAAAGAGGTCACCAGAGATTGACCCAGATCAGCAAAGAGTATATAACTACTTGGAAACATTAGAACAAGCTGTTGCTGGTCCAAGCACTATTCTACCTCTTGAACAACAAGTTCAATCACTGAAGCAAGAAGTATTTGAGTTAGAGGTACTAAATCGCCACATCAAACAAGAAAATGAAAGACTGAAGGAACATAGCAATGTGGACAAGATGGTCCAAGATAATACCATGCTTCATATGGGCCTTTGACAAAAGGAAAACAAAAAGCTCAAGAAGAGATGCAGGAAGTTGAACAGAGCTTTGATCAATTTAAAATTCAGGTGTTTGATGAAAAGACCAAGAGTCAATGTGGCCACACAGAGGAAGAAGAGAAGACTAGATGTCTTAGCAGAGGCATCTCAGCAGGTGGATTGAACAATGTTTTCGTTGCATGAGGACATGCAACACCCTCGTAGTGGGGGTATGTAGAGCCTCAAACTTGCACTTGATTATCCATCATTACCTACAGCTTTTCTTCACTTATCCCTCTCTTTTGCTCTATTTTCCGCCCAGATCATTACATTTGATGTCTCTAAGCATAATTAGTTAACTTTGCTTATGTTTTACTGTTGGTTTAGATTTTTGACATATAAACAGAGTTTCCGCAGCTGTTCAGCAATTCCGCAGCCTTTTTGTTGTTTGATATGCTCCACGTGTCTTCTCAAGGAACGAGCCACATGGGCATGTTGGGTTGGATGTACACATGGATCGTATGCTATTGGTTGAGCCAAACCAGTCACGTATGCCCTTGGTCAACACAGGTACTCCCTCGGTCAAACGGTCAAGTTCTAAACGGTGGCATGAGAGCCGTGAACAGTTGGGACACGGAACCGTAGCTGGCACCTCCTCCACGCCACGAGGACAGCTAAAGACAGGATCCAAGCATAGATTTGTCTCCCATGATGACCGTTTCCCTTAAAAGTGCACGGAGTTACCTACGTGTTTGCTGCACAAGCTAATTAGCTAAGACTGCGTGTTATTGCGTAGTTAATAGGTTAGGCTGTAGTTGCTTAATTCACGCAGAGAGTAGTTGCCTCTGTGCTTATAAATAAGCATGTGCCAACGCTTGTAGATTAGCTTTTTGGAGTATTGTAATTGCTGCGCTGATTCTGTTATAAAAACTTTGTTTTAGAAGACTGTTCCTACAGCACTTTTCACTGTATTTTGACATGCTGGTTTTATAAAAAGAAGACTGTTCTGTTCACCTTTTCGTAGCTGATCTTTTAAGTTGGTTGCGTGGATGGAGGGCCCCCATCTATGACAGCCCGTGTACATAGTGTTTGGTTTCATTTTCATGCTTTCAGCAATCTTTATTTCTTTCATCATGTATGATAGTGTACCATTTGATCTTATGTCATTTCATTTCCAGCCTTTATTTTAAACTGATCAGTAGTGTTCTTTTGCAGGTTTTTAACCCGGGATTGTTTTTGTCTTTGTGTATTTGCTTTATATCTGATGGTATTTTCAGTTGACAGATTCAAAGTTGCTGCCTTTACTCTATTTTCATAGCTGATTTCTAGTTTAGTTTCTCAAAGTTGTATGTTAACATATGGATAGTCTCTTTATCATAAATTGTTCATCTTTAAGAGATCAGATTACTAATAAATTACAGCTGGCTTTGAGTACTTTTTAGACTAATCTTTAACTACTAATCGTGCTTCACATAATTCTATGTGCTGAAAGCAGAGAGTTAGGAAGAGTCGAACATTATAACTAGTCTTTAAAGTAGATTTTTCTTATTTTTGATCACTTTTTAAACTCATCTCTAACTACTTCCTAATCGTGTTTTACATAGTACCATATGTTGGAAGCAGAGAGTTAGGAAGAGATAAACATTATCATTGGTTTTTAAAGTGATTTTCTTACCTTTTTTATTTGCAGCAGCATGAATGGTGTCTAGTGCCATTAGAAAGTGGTTCTTTGCTTTCAGTTCATTTCAAGTTATTTATTTCTTTCAAGCTTTTTCTTTGCAAGTTTAGAAGGTAGTTAGAAATCACCTGTAACACACACTCACTCATCTAGAAATCACCTTACACACACACTCACTCATCTGTTTATAAAAACTCCATTCCATCTTAGGAAGATAAATTGACCACAAACAACACCCCCAAACGACAAAAAGATCTAAGAGGTTGCTTAAGTACATATAGTACACCTTCACTTCATCAGCTTACGAGCCCCGGGTTGACAATTAATGACATCAATTTAGAAACACTAAATTGACTAAACACCACCTTCAAGGAAATCTTTGTTATCCATCACCATATTGATGCTGTGACTTGGTCATTGAAAAACATTCAGCGTGTTTGATTCATGGAAACCTTCAAGTTAGACAGTATATGTCATGCTAACTTGCAAGAGATTGGTGTGAGGTACATTGAGGCTTGCAGGGCCTGCCCTGCAGTTTGCCCTCATGAAAGCATAGAAGTAGATTATAACCAGTTTCTTGGGAAACCATGAATCCTTTCTAGCCTTGACATCTCCGTGACCAACAAGATATACAACTCCTGATAATTCAGAACACTTCCATAGTTCCAAATGTACATCACAAGAAGGAAGCAGGTGGAAAAAACCATTTATCCAACCATTTTCCCCCACTTTCATCAAAACTGCAGAAAAATAAATTAGCTCAGTTGATCCAAATAGAACAGGAAATCCAATCGCAAGGAATATATTTTTTGCCCATATAAGAACCATGACAAGAGTCACTAGGCTTGTAGTCACCATAATCATCTCTACCTTTGCAATGCCATATGCATTTGATATCTCGACCGTGCTCTTAAAACAATCACATACCAAGACACACATTATCATTAGAACCCAGTTGATGACAAGAATGTAGATTTGACCCATGAACCGTCGGGATGTGTGAATTATTTTCAATCTGGGAAAGCATCCTAGGGCCATGGACATTTTAATAGATGAAATTGTTGCTGAGATCATTGCCTAGCTTGCAATCATGGCAACAACACTAGCTATCACGAAGACTGGCCAGATAAAACCATCTGGAATTGAAGTAGAGAATACGTTCTCCACCGCAGAGGGATGCTTCATAAGATATGCAACTTGATCCATGTAAGCCAATAGTAGGCATGGGAATACTACACATGTGAAGGCTATCTGGATGGATCTTACTGAGAAGTGACCCAAATCAGCAAATATAGCTTCAGCTCCTATTATGCATAACACGCAACCTCCTAGGGACATCCATGCTTTGATACTGTTCCTCTTGAACAAGTAATAGATATAAACAGGATTGAATGCCCTTAAAATTGTCATGTCATGTTAAATAATATTGTAAAGTAAAATAGAACCAATAGAAAAAAACCATATCATGAGTGCCAGAGAAAATGCCATGCCTACTTTGCTTGTACCAAACTGTTTTATGCTGAACAAGATCACCAGGAATATGATTGAGACAATGACCACTGTGTCTTCCGTAAAGCTAGATATTTCATCTTGCATGCCACTAACAACAGACATGACTGATATTGCAGGTGTAAGTATGCCATCCCCAATTACCATGGAAGTACCCATGAGAAACAAGAGTAGCAGTAGGGTCTTCAATTTTGTACTTCTCTAAAGGCTTTCTTTGATTCTTAATCATCTTTCCAGTTTCGGGGTGGGCAACTTGAGCTTGAAACTGGAATTTTTTTCATCTGATGGTTGCTGGTTGGGGAGCAGATTGACCTTCGCATATGTGCAAATCAAAGAGTACAAGGAAAATGTCCCCCCTTCACCATTGTCATTGGCTTTGAGCATAATGAACACCTATTTAGCCAAAGGGATGAGGGCTATTGTGTACATCACTAAAGCTAATGCACCCAAAACATCTTCCTCTCCTTTGGTACGAGCTTGGATGAATACACTAGTGAAAACATACAAGGAGTTGGTACCCATATCTCCATAGACCACTCCAAGTGTTTGGAATGCCAAGTCAAGCGTCCGTCCTAATGAAAGGTCCTTATCATGGCCCTTAAAAACACCGGGCACGTCCATGGCCTCCACATCAAAGGAATCCACTCACTTGGTCTTCAGAACGAGCCCACGCCTCATTTTGTGTCATGTTTGATCATCGTCAACAAACCACCTTGGGGATTACCCTTCCATTTCACTGCCATCAACCGACCTGGACTCTGATGACAACAAAGACATTGAGCCCTCACTGATCCCATCCCTGTCTTTCTCATCCTAGACGTTGATATGATAATGGGGTTGACAATGATAAGAATGATACACAAAAGAGAAATCAATAAAAACTTAGGAGAATCCCCACAACTGTTTATAAAAAAAGCACAAGTTTATCATCCAAAGAAGCAATTTCTGCATTCAAAGACCACAATCCTCAATCTCATAATTTTATCATCCATAGAAACAACTCCTGCATTCAAATCCCATAATCCAGAAAAAGAAATAGCTCAATCTCTTCGACCCACATCGTAACATCGCATCCCATATCCAGATTTCCATTGAAATCTTGAAAATCCTCATACCCAAATGATTTTTTGCAGTGACTTCTATGAATACATTACCATCCTTCGATCAGAGCGTTTTTCTTATCTCATCAGAGAAATTCTCCGAGGTCACGTTAATTCCAATAAAATTATACAGAGCGATAACCCGTAGTTATGAAACAAAATTGACACACTAGAATCTCAGCTGAAGCAATATATGTTATAAAGATGATAAGCTCGTGGAAGATGTTCATTGTAGTTTTGTTGGATTATTGAATATTAAATCATAGATAGTTTAAATTGATTTAGGTGATAATGGCTTCATTGTAGACCGTGTTAAAACATTAATTCTAAATCATAGATAAAATTTTAACCTTTTTTATATAGCATTAATTGTGTAACAATTTACAGTGTTAATTGTTTATTTACTTATAAATTAATAAAATATAAATTATTTATAAATTAATAAAATATAAGTGATGGCTTTAGGTACCAAGAAATATCTGCAAATAAATTAGCTCCTCTACGAGTATGTTAATTTTTTAAGTTAGATTACAAATATAAAATTTAAAAGTATATAATATTTGTTTTATGAATTTTTCTTACTAATTTTTTTGTTTTTGTTTTGTTTTTTTTTTTTTTTTAAGTTAAATTACAAATACAAAATTTAAAAGTATATAATATTTGTTTTATGATTTTTTTTACAAATTTTGTTTTTGTTTTTGTTTTTTGTTTTTTGTTTTTTTTTCTCTACATTCGGTTATTTTTCTATGTTCTCTCCATGTGATTTTTTCTCACTAGTGAACAATCATGGTATTAAAAACTCGATGATGGGATAATGTGTTCTATCATATCTCAAGCTATTCCCTCGCCGTAAACACTCTTAAATGATCATTTTCATGGTATTAAAAACTCACAATGATGGGACACTGTGTGCTACCATATCTCAAACTATTCCCACACTTTTTAGATGTAAACACTCTTAAAATTATCATTTTTAAATTGCCTATAAATATGAACTTTTTATTACTATATGAATAAACCATTAAAATGTTATAAATAAGATATATGAAATAAAAATTCTTAATTTCTTTTTTATTATTATGTAAAGCCAAATTATGTTGAATTGTCAAAATTTAGACTTTAAAATTGTTAATATTCTTTTATTATATAAAGCTAACCTCTCCTAACCCAAAACATCACTTAAATCAATCTCTTATATCATAAAATATTCTAAAAAGTGAGATTTTATATTCTTTTCAACTTTAGTATTTTGTCAAATATTAAGAAATGCGAAATATAATATATATGTTAAAGAAGAAACATATTATATATCTTCAAGGAGAAACATATAATGGTAATGCAAAGTTTTAAAATGTATGTGATCCTTAGGCTTATTGGAGAGTATATAAAAAATTTCACACCTTTTTATGAGATATGGGAGGAAAACATGTTAAAGATTTTTAATAAATATAAAATTTCCAAAATGATGCTAGTTACGTGTGATTCTTTTTTCATTGTTTGTGATTATGAAAAATGAAACTCAATGTTTTTTCATTAGTGCACACATATTTCATTATATAATTGCATATAGAAAAATCATTCCAGAGCCGATAACAATAAAAGTGAAGAATTTATGGTCCAACGTTATATTTAAGGGAGATGTTTAAGGATGACGTTTGAATTTTGTTTTTCATTTTAAGACATTTGGAGCAAATATTAGGAAGGACTTTGAGAAAGGATTGTCCTTGATTTTCGAAAATGGAGTTGTTCCTTTCCAGCCATATGCCCCAAGTGACCATCAAAGGGAGAGCTCATATGTTTTTTGGATGTTTTCTTTATAGCCATTTTTTTACACATATCCATAGAGTCCCCATGCCATTGATGTGAATTACTTGTTTGGTTTTTTTTAACCAAAATTTTTAACCAAACAAGAAAAATTAAAAAAATGCCTCAAGATCAAAGACTGAAACAAAGACCTATTGTCATACCTTTTAAAGTATGGAAAGAACTTGTAAAATCATATGAGAAGTTGGATGCACAAAGAAAAGCCGGCAATGAGAGCATTCAGGTATTGAATTTTTCATTAAACATTATTTAGAATGTATTAATACTTATAAGTATCTTAGACATGTATTTGTGTGAAAATAAATTGAATTGGTTTATGTTTAAGGACAAGGCATCCAAGGCGAGGTTAACCAAGACAAAAGTCACTCATCGTAGTGGCCAGAAAGGTTTAAAAGCACTGATAACAACCTTTGTAAGTATATTAAACATGTGATATTTTTTTAATAAATTTTGTACTAGAAGAAATTCATTGTTATCTAATTTCTCCCTATTTACTGATTGATAGGAACTAAAATATGGAAGACCTCCAAATCATTTGGAAAAGGAGGTGCTGCAGCAAAAGAGATGGGTTGAATTTGTTGTTTGGATGGACTCTATGGTATGTAATCTTAGTTGGATTTCCAATATACTTTTAAACCATATTTTCATTTTATTTTTTAGTACTATTAGATATTATATCTTACCTCATTTTATGGTTAACATTGTATAACAAAAACATGCGTTGTGTTATGTAATTAATACTAACATGTAATATTGATTTTTTTTGTCAGAATGCTATAGGTAATGATTGCCAAGACGATGATCCAAATTATGTTCAACATATATTAGGAGATGATGAGGATGAGGATGAGGATGATGGTGGTGAAGGAGGAGATGATGATGATAGTTGCGGTGTTGGTGATGATGTGGATCAGAGTAATGAGGATGGTCAAGATGATCATGAGGATGATCTTGGTGGTGGTAGCTAGGCATGCACATGCATTGTTTTTTATGAAGAAATTATTGTGTAGAATGACATTGTTATGTTTAGATGGGTGTTGTGAATTTACCCTATATCAATGAGACATTTTGATTTTGTAATCATACGATGAGTTTGATTTATGTATGTTGTTAATTTATCGTAGAATAACGATATTCATGAAATATTTTGATTTGTTAATCATATTTGAATTTTACTTGTTTTGATTAAAAATAATACTGATTTTATTAGTATTATGTTGCTATTTTATACATGTTTTGAAAATTGTTAATGACACATTGTTATTTTTTTGGATGGATGTTGTCAATTTCTCTTAAATTTCTTTACAAATGATTTTGAATTGTGATATCTGCTTTAATGATATTTAGAAACTATCATATATTTCACTATGAATCTATAAAGGGGGTCATATATGTAAAGAAAAATATACTCTATATAATAAGTCAAATGCGGATGTAACCATGGATGCAAAATTGAAAGTAAAATTGGATGTTAAACTAGTAATTAATACAAAATGCAAACAATTGACATACAAAGTGTTTTAAATTAGAAGTGAAAAATTGTGCAATAGTTGACACAAAGAAGGGAACAAAACATGGCATACAAAAGGATATCAAATTGGGCAAAAACAAGGACACATAAATGGGCACCAAATTAGATGCAAAAAAAGACAACAACTAGATGTAAAATAAGATGCAAAGTTGAGCGTTAAAAAGAAGCAAAAAACGTTACAAATTAATATGCCAAATGATGATGCAAATAATGGTGTACATTTGGGATGCAAACTTGGGTGCAAAAAAAGAAAAAAAAAAGATGTAAGAAAAGACATAAAACAAGATGCAAAATGGGGCTGAAAAAAGGTGAAACCAAGGATGCCATATTGGATGTAAAAAATGATTCCTAATCACATGCAAATTTAGGCTCGAACTCAGACACAAAATTATATGCAAATGTGGACACAAAATGAGGCAAAAAAAGATGCAAATTTGGATGGTGAAAACGATGTAAAACTAGACACCAAAAAAATGCAAAATTGGATGAAAAAGTCGGTGTAAATAATGGTGCAAAATTGGACACAAGTAGACACAAAAAATGGTGCAAAAAGGGGCATAAAATAGCTTAAAATTGGATGCAAAACTTGGTGCAAAAACAAATACAAAAGTAGACGTAAAAAATGGCTCTAAATTGAATGTACCATTAGACACAAAATAAGATGCAAAGGTGGACACAACACATGACTCAACATAAGATGCAAATATAAATGCAAATTTGGATGCTCAAAATGATGTAACATTAGATGCAAGAGATGGTGTTAAAAATGATGCAAAATTGGATGAAACAAATGACGCAAAATATGGTGCAAAATGAGATGGGAAAAATGGAGACAAATGAAACGTAAATGTGGATGTAAAAAATGGTCCAAAAAAAGAATGCAAAAATGGGCACAAAAATGGATGCAAAATTTGGTGCTAAATCAAATTCAACACACGGTGCAAAGATAGGCACCAAAGCTGGTGCAAAAATAGAAGCAAAAACTAGTGTAAGACTAGATACAAAACCTGGCGTAAGATTAGATGCAAAAACTGACACAAAATGGATGCATAAAAAGACGTTAAATTGGATTCAAAATACAGTGTAAACTTGATGAAAATGATGGTGCAAAAATGGAAGCAAAGAATGACACAAAATAGGAAGCAAAAGAGAATGAAAAATAGATGCAAAAAATGACACAAAACTAGAAGCAAAACCTGTCATAAAATAAGATGCAAATCTTGGTTCAAAATTTGACGCAAAAAATGATGCATAGTTTGGTGTAAAAAATGATGCAAAATCTACCGTGAAAAAGGATGCAAAATCAGGTGCAAAAAAGGACGCTTTAAAAATTGTACAATAGAGCCAGATTTAGTGCCAGGTTGCTCATCACAATTACAAAAAAAATGCACTAAAATCTGGCGCTAAATCTGGTGCAAATCGCTGGTTTTGTTGTAGTGTGTGAAGGCCAATGCTCCCCCTGAACCTGTTCTACTTAATGAAACCCATGTATAATAAAATTCCACTTAAAAACTGGATTTAACACCAGGATGATGCAACAACTACTCCCAGCTTTTGTCTGAGATATTCAAATGTTTCTCTGGGTAGTGGTTTAGTGAATATATTAGCAACCAGTTCTTTGGAAGGGACGTACTCTAATTTGACCTTTTGTTTAAACACTTGTTCTCGTAGAAAATGGTACTTGATGGGTATGTGCTTGGTCATGGAGTGCATGACTGGATTCTTTGAAATACTGATGGCCCTTGTATTATCACATAGAATGGAGATGGGTGGAGTACATGTGATCTGAATTTCTTGCAAAGTTTGCATCATCCAAAGTAGTTGTGTGTAGTAAGATGCAGCAGCCACATATTCTGCTTCAGTTGTAGATAAAGCAATTGAACTTTGTTTCTTGTTGAAATAGGACACTAACTTGGAACCCATATAGAATGCACCACCATTGGTTCTTTTTCTATCATCAACACGTCCTACCCAATCTGCATCTGTATATGCATGAAGAGTAAGATCTGCATCTCTAGGATACCATAGTCCAAAGTCCTGATTTCCTTGAAGATATTTGAAAAAAAAATTGGCTGCCTGAAGGTGTGATTCCTTTGGATTTGCTTGGAATCTTCCAATTATTCCTACTGCATGCATGATGTTAGGTCGGGTACCTGTTAAATAAAGCAGACTGCCAATCATGGATCTGTAAGTTGGTTGATGTACTACTGTTGATTCATCATTTGAGCTGAGACTGCATCCGGTTACCATTGGAGTACATACAGGTTTAGAATCTTCCATTTTGTACTTTTTCAAGACCTGCTTGAGTTATTTGGTTTGTGAAAGAAAAATACCATCTTTAGTTTGTTGAACTTGTAGACCAAGAAAATAGGTAAGTTCACCAAGTAAGGACATTTCAAATTCTTGATGCATTACTGAAGCAAAATTCTGACTCATGGATTCTTCATTGCTACCAAAAATGATATCATCAACATAAACAATAATAATTAGCAATTTATCATTTTCAATCTTTGTATATAAATTGCTATCTACAGAACCTTTTGTAAAACCTTGTTGGTGTAGATATTTTTCGAGGCGGTAATACCAAGCCATTGGAGCCTGTTTCAGACCATAGAGAGACTTTTTGAGTCTACAGAAAAGTTTTTCATCATTTCCAAGAATGAATCCTTCTGGCTGTTCAATATAAACTTCGTCTTCTAACTCTCCGTTAAGGAAGGTTGATTTTATATCCATTTGGTATATTTTGAATTTCCGAAAACTGGAAAGAGAAATAAAAATTATTATGGCTTCAAGTCTGGAAACAGGTGCAAAAGTTTCTTCAAAATCTATACCTTCTTATTGGGCATACCCTTTACAAATAAGTCTGGCCTTGTTTCTAATGACTTCTCCATTTTCATTCAGCTTTTTCCTGAATATCCATTTAGTTCCTATAATATTTTTATCATGAGATCTAGGAACTAATTCCCAAGTGTCATTTTTTTCAATTTGCTCAAGTTCTTCGTCCATGGCCTTGACCCAACATTCATATTTGCATGCTTCATTTACATTTTGAGGTTTGATGGAGGATAGTAATGCTAGATAGCTTGAGATTCCTATAATAGTTCTTCTTGTCTGTACACCAGCCTCCTTTTCTCCTAAAATTTGAGTTTCTAGATGATTTTTCTGAACATACCTGGATGGAGTCTTTTATTCTACCATCATATCTTCTTCTGGTGCTTCATTGGTTTCTTCTTCAATATAATTTTGATTTGATGTGGGAAAGTCATCCCCATCTTCCTCATTGTCATAATCTTCTGTTGATTTTATCTCGTTTGGATTTCTACATGCTTCATCAACTACAACATCAATGCTTTCAACAATTTTTCCAAGTCTTTATTATAATATTTATATCCTTTACTTCTGGAAGAATAACCAAGAAGAATCCCTTCATCTGCTCTGGGTTCAAAGTTACCAAGTTTTTCATCAGTCCTTTTGATAAAACATTTTCTTCCAAAAAATTTAAAATATTTTACAGTAGGAGTCTTGCCATACCAAAGTTCATGTGGAGTTTGAATGTTATTTACCCGAACATTTGCTTTGTTGAGAATAGTCATGGCAGCAAATGCAGCTTCGTCCCAAAAGGTTACGGGAGTTCCAAATTCATCTAGCATAGCTCAAGCCATTTGTTGAACTGTTCTGTTCATCCTTTCTACCACACCATTTTGCTGAGGAGTTCTTGTGGTGGAGAATTACCTTTTTATTCCATGTTTCTCACAAAATTCAAAGAATTCATCCGATATAAATTCCCCTCCTCGATCAGATCTGAGGCATTTGATTTTTCGATCTGATTCATTTTCAACCAAATCTTTGAAGGCTTGGAACTTTTCAAATGCTTCATATTTATGCTTTAGAAGACCTATTCAACACTTCCTGGAAAAATCATCAATGAACAAAATAAAGTATTCTTCTCCACGGGATGACTTTTTCCTTGTTGGTCCACATAAGTTAGTATGGACAAGTTCAAGAGGCTTACTAGCTGACCCTTCCTTTTCCATGAAGTGAACTCTGGTTTGCTTACTGATTTGACATGGTTTTCATATTGTATTTTCTGGGATGCTGATATCTTGAAGATCACGAACAGTCTTGAGTCTGTATGCTTTTCTTATTTGAGAAAAGCTTAGATGTCCCAATCTTCTATGCCACAACCAATTTTCATCATTTTTTCTTAGATAGCATTGTTTGTTATCCTCCTTTGACTATGTATAGGTTGTTTGGAGTTCTTGTACCTTTCATCACGATCTCTTCTATATCAAGCTCACGAACAACACCTCTGTTTGATCGAAACACCACTTCATTTCCTTGATCACACATTTAACTGAAACTCAACAGGTTATGCTTTAAACCATCTACATACATAAAATTTCCAACTTTAACCTTTTTCTTTCAAGAAAACAAAACCTTTACCTTTTATGATAACTAGAGTATCATTTCCAAATGAGACACTCTTTTCCTTTTCTGAGGCATTATATGAGTGAAGTTTCTCTTTGTCACCTGTCATATGTTTGGAGCATTCATTGTCGATGTACCATTGATTTTCTTGTCCTTCTGCATACAAGGCTATACCACATATTTCTATTTGAGATTCTTCCCTCCTCCATATCTTGGGATTTAATGGCGTTTTCTCCTTTTGAGGTGTTTTCCCAAATTTGCTCCTGCATTCAGATTCTTCATGACCAAAGTCGTTACAAATTGAGAATTCTATTTCATTTTCAAGAGGAGAAAATTTATTATAGGAACTTCTCTTGATCCCTGTTACATTCCTTTGATTTCATGCTTCTCTAGTCATGATGGTTTTGTAAGCAATGCATTGAGCAGCTTTGTGCCCAAAATTATGACATGAAAAACATTTCCCATTAAAGAAGTTTTTGCGACTATCGAATCTATTTACCTGTTGATTGTAGTTTCTATTGATATTCATCTTTGGAGAAAATTGAGTATGATTTTCCTAAGGTTGGTTGTGGCTTCTATTAATATTCATCCTTGGAGAAAATTGAGTATGATTTACCTGGTGATCAGCTTTATGCCTTTGCTGACAATTGTCATACTGTTCACTGGTCTTTGCTGCATCACGATAGCTTTTGGTGGAGGTCGATGACTTCTGTGATTGAGATGCTTCTTCGGTATATCCAAGACCTGTATTTATCAGAGGAGAACGCTGAACTTAGATAATTTCATTTAAAATTTCTGATCCTATAGCAAATCTAAGATTGAGATATTTTGTTTTCTCAAGATCTTTTCTTAGACCCACAATTTCACATTCTAGTTTTTCATTGTTTTTTTCTTTTTCAGCAAGTTGGTATGTCAAAGTATCTATTATCATATTCTTTTCTTCTAAACAGATTTTGAGTTTATATATTTCTTCATGAAAGTTTTCCTCTTCTAAAGCATCCCAAAAATCATCATTGTCATAAGCCATGAGAAGTCTATAATCATCACTATTAGATAAATCATCATTATCCTCTTCTAAACTATCCCAAAAATCATCGCCATCATAAGCCATGAGAAGTATGTAATCTTGACCAGTTTCATCTCCATCACTATTAGATAAACCATCGTTATCTTCATGAGTATAGTAACTCCTTCTATTCACAAATTGTTTCATATTCCCTTTTGCATATTCCTTTCCTTTTTCATATTTATCTTTATGAGGACATCTAGCAGCATAATGACCGACTCTACCACAAGCAAAGAATTTGAAAGGCAGCTTACCTATGAACCTTCCAGAACCCCATTGAAGCTTCTTGACAAAATTTACCTCATCTTCTTCATCTGAAATGTGTCCTAATTCATTGTGTTCTTCCTTTTCTTTTCCTTTTGCTGAAGCTTTAAATGCGACTTCTCTCATATCTGATGGACCTCCTTTTCTCATCTCAAAAGCAGTTAGGATTCCGTGAAGCTGTGTCATAGTGATATTCTGCAGATCATGTTTCTCTTCTATGGCAAACACTTTTGATTCAAATTTAGCAGACAAGGATCTCAAAATTTTCTCAACTAAGGTAACTTCCTTTATTTCTTCACCCAGATTCTTCATACAATTAACAACCTCATCTACACGTAAGAAGTAACTAGCTATACTCTCATCACTATGCATCTTAAGAGTTTCATATTGAATTCTGAGAGTTTGAAGCTTAACGCGTTTTACCTGAGAGTCTCCTTCTTAGCTCCGAATGATTTTGTCCCATATCTCTTTCGCTGATTTGAGCTACATGACTTTGACAAACTCTGATTGTGACATACTTCCCAATAAAGTATTGATAGCTTTGGCATTGATTTAATATTTCTCTTTACCTGTCGTGTCTGTAGCAATTGCTATTGGAAATTTATATCCTCCTTCCACAATTTCCAAGACATCTGTTCCAAGAGATTGTAGATAGGATGTGGTTCTTATTTTCCAATAAACAAAGTTTCTCCCATCGAAGATTGGCAGTCTAACGGATCCCATGATTTCGTGATTATTCATCTTGATGGATCTTCCTTCAAGCGATCAAGCTTCTTCTGAAGGACCTATTCTAATACCAATTGTTGGAAATAATATTGAGTTCTCTGGAACAGATTTATATACGCTACTTTAGTGAAGTGAACTAGCATGTACAGACAACTATGATTAGAGAAACCAACGTATATCTAGAGAACTTGTGATTTAGACAATTTACCATGTGTTGATCTTAAACCAGTACATCAGTAACTTATTAGACAGTGCAGTAAAAACATAATAAAGCATCACACATAAGCAACACACATGAACACCAAGATTTAAGGTGGAAACCCAATGTGAGTGAAAACCACCTGCTGCTGTCATCTCTGTCTTCTTTTAATAATAAGAAAATTTATTTACAATCTTATACTAGTGCAGACTCATACTAGTACATAGGCTTCTACCTGCAAAAGGTTACAACCTTCTCTCATTCTCCAACTTCTACATGAAGGGAGCTACAACCCCCTAGCTCTTGTACTAGCCAATATGTTTACTATTACGTAGGTGCCAGCCTACAAAAAACTCCACTCTTCCACCAGGGACCACGTTTCATGAATTTTCATACTGGATGCTCCTAGCACATATCAAGACATATGAAGACCTTGACTCATCAATAATCCATCAGAAATTTAGAAACTCAAACTTCATCAACCAACATGCAGTTAATCTAAAACAATCAGATCACTGTCACCAGAACACTTGTTCTCAACCCAGAAACCTGCATCACCATTCAGAACCAGCTGTGACCTCAGAAACCATGCATTAGACTATATACGCTACTTGGCTGAATCCAAAATATGTGTATACGCTACTTCCATTAATCAAACCTGTGTATACCTCCAAAGCTACTACAAACATAAACTTTTGAATCAAGTCTATACCAACCAACAAAATACTAAACAGCTACTATCAACTTACAGAGCTTTACAAAGACATCAACAGAGATCACTTCTTCTCACTTATACAATCAATCTGTCAAATATCAAACTCCTTATTCATTCAGTTTTACATTCAAATCTAAGAAGACTGCATTGATAGACAGCAGTAAAACAGCAGCACTGATCTAATAGATCAGTCATCCTTGCACATTAAGTTTTTCTTCTGTATACGCTACTTGGAAGAGCCGAACCAGCGTGTATATGCACCTTCACCAAGGCAAACCAGCGTACATATCTGCAAATACTTACTTCATAACTTCGTTGCACCTCCGGACTTCAAACATACCCAAATCAGAACATTTACTGTGTAAATCATGCGTTAGCATTCAGATATAGAATATCCATGATCAAACCATATAATAATAATTCATTTTAGGTCTCATGATCCTGATCCATCATTAGATCTCATCCCCATCAACCACTAAGTTTCATCCTTACTTCAGATCAAGCAAAGCACCATAAACCCATAACATGCATATTTGCTTTTGATCTCACTCTTCATAAGATATTCATTGCTTGCACACTTGGCACAATGATCTTCTCCTCCTTATATAGTTTTAGGCCTTTCTCAATACCTTGGACCAAAACCACTTAAGACCAATACCTTGGACCAAATACCTCGGACCAATACCTTGAACCAAATACCTTAGGCCATATACCTCAGACCAATACCTTGGACCAAAACCTTGATTTTCCATCCCATACGCGCTTTTCCTTCTGTGAAAGTGCATGTATACATATACGTGCTTTTTGTTCTGTGGACAAACGTGTATACGTTGTTTTGACTAAGTGGACCTGCGTATGCTTCATAAATTGCTTTACATCAGCCTTTTCCTTTACCTTCTTTATTATGATCAGTATACCTTAGTTCCATCTTCCTATTCTTCTGTACCAGTGCCCTGTTACCTCTAAATAGACCTGTTACACTGTAATTTTCCATATCACTTCTGAAATGATTCCTTTGAACTAACCTGCATTTGGTCACATCTGTAAACACAACTACCATGCATTCCATTACATCTGATATCTCTCCTGTAGATTCATCTAGTTATGTAGATTCATCTCGTTACCATATACAAGTGAGTTGTTTTGCTACAAGTGATTTTCCATCAAGTAAAACACATATATCATAATGCCAACAGTTCCATTTGAATATTAAGTATAAGAAGGGTAGCACCAATAATGTTGCAAACTACCTCAGCTGACCACTGATCATGGCGTTAACCACCGTGCTCAAATCTTGTGGGAACGAGACTTCTGATTGGCCACTTCTATACAAAAGCAACCCAGAATTCAGCCACACATACTAGACACTCTTGGAGGGTCAGAAAATTCCATATTTTCACCTCGAGGGTGCCCTGTTATTCCTCTTGGGACACCTTTGTGTTCCTTCAAGCGACCGGGCCAAGATGATTTGGGAAGCGCACTACAGTCGGGCCTCTGGGCATTTTGGGGTCGATAAAATGGTGGTAATACTAAATAAGTATTTCTATTGGACGAATATTCGACAAGGTATCAGGAAGTACATCAGATCCTCCACTACCTATGCCATTACCAAACCAACCATCAAGAAGCAAGGCCTCTACACTTTGCTGCCTACCCCTAGTTGACCTTGGGAATCCATATCCATGGATTACATGCCTGGGCTTCCTTCTACTAAGCATGGCAACGACTGTGTTTTTGTGGTCATCGATAGATTCTCGAACATGGCCATTATGGCAGCCTGTAAGAAGAATATCACAGTAGAAATCACTGCTAAACTCTTCTTTGAACGAGTGTGGGTACACTTTGGGATCCCACAGTCTATCATCTCAAATAGGGACATCAGGTTCCTCAGTACATTTTGGTCCAATCTCTGGTCGATGCTGGACACCAAGCTGACTAAGTCCACAACTTTCCATCCCCAAACTAATCGCCAAACAGAGGTCGTCAACAAGATGATCATACACATTTTGTAGATGTACAACTCAAAGAATCCACACACATTGGATGAGAGCCTCCACTATGTCCAGCACAACTATAACCAGGCTTTCCAAAGCTCGACTAGCCACAACCCTTTTTAGGTGGGATTGGGATTCCAGCCACTATGTCCCATTGATGTGACCATACCATTTGCAGCTACTCAGGAAGATTTGACTCATCTCCAGTCTGAAGTCGATAAGGAAAAAAAATTCATTGAGCACATCCAAAATATCCACCAACAGGTCCATGACATTCTAGATAAATCAAATTCCAAGTACAAGAAGTGACATGATCAACATCAGGTTCTGCAAAAGGTTTAGGTGGGCAACAAAGTCTGGTTGCATTTGCAAAAGGAACACTTTACCGGAGCCTATCGGAAACTTAGACCACTCTGATATGGTATTTACAAAATTACCAAGGCTATGGGAGATAATGCATTTGAGCTTAGCATTCCCCCATTCCTTGGCTTGCACCCAGTGTTCAATGTGGACCGCCTTCGACCATACTTCCCACCATTGCTAGACACATCGGACATTGCAAAACAACTCACACCGACAGAGTTAAATCCAGATTGCATGGAAAAAGCCACAACTGATCGGATCATAGACACACGGATCAAGAACACCTGACAACAAAGGATCCAACTATATCGAGTTTTCAAAGAAGGCCAACTCCTTCACCAGGGAAAGTGGCTCAGCAAGGACCAAGTTCAGTAGAAGTTTTCTCATCTCATGGAGGAACTCAACGTAATGGGGACCATTGCTTCCTAAGGGGCGAGGAATGATCCAAGTGGATATTGGTAGCCACCCACCTATTCCACTTGGACCCCCTGTTAGGGCCTAAATCTACCTCAGGCTGAGAAAGGCAGGTCTAGGGTAACATCAAACCATGCTTAACCTGGTAGCTAGCCCTACCAGGTCGGGAGAGGGCTCTCTCCTTGTCAATATCAGGAAAATATGGTCAATAAATCTTGAGATGACTGATGTAAAGACTAATTTTAGGCTAGGTATATGCTCAGAGGAGTTTGATTGAGTTTTATGTTGGTTTTCTGGATCAAAAGTGAAAGGCAGTTTGGGGTCGGGGAATGGATACAGTCTTGTAGAGGTTTCTCTGGGGCGAGGTAGGAAAATGGTTTAGTACTTTGAAATAAGTGAGATGGAAATTCTTAAGACTAGTGAGGAGTTGGAGAGGGCATGAAAGTCTCAGGGATCCTCTTCAAACAGTTGAAAACATGAAAAGCTAAACAAAACCTAGGTAGAGCACTGCAACATCAATGATTTCTACCTTTATCCTTGATTCATTTAGTTCAGCTGAAAAGAGAGAGATGATGGAATACATAAACACATGTAAACTTGAATTAAAAAAGGAAAAACAATACCAAATCAACTTGCCACAAGAATCCCACAAAATGTTGCAAACCCTGGTCTATTCCTTTGCCAAACTGCAGAGATGAATGTACAATAATGCTCAAAGCATTCACAAGAGTCCAACCCTTACCAATGACTAAAAAACTAATATATATAGGCAAAAAACAACTCATGCTAGGATTAAGGGGTCGAATTCATGAGTTTAGGAGTTGTTTCAACAAGATCTAAACTAAGAACTGAAAAGTAGGCAGTGGAACAGCTTGCCTCTAAAAACTAGGAAATTGATTCATTCAGTTTCAAAACTACCTTTTCATGATGTATCTACCTCTATGAGTGAATTTTCAACATTTTTACATAAAATTCCATTAATTTACATCAAATTACATCATGAGTTTGACCATGAGAGAGAAAAAGGTCAAACTGAGAAAAAACTGGGCGAAAAACAGAGTTTTTTTTGGCAAAAATGACAATTTTCCATCCTGTGCACAGCGCCACTGTCCCTGTGTGTAGCGCCTTTTTGCAGCTGATTATGGAGGCCATTTCGTGCACCAAATTTGCTCCAAGTGGGATTGTTGGAAATTTCTATATTTCTACTTTCTAGAACAGGTGGAATTTCTGAATTTGGTGGCCATTTGCCCCTCCAAAAGTGAGTTCTCCCAACACTGCTTCCTGTGTGGCCAAAAAGGGGCAGAATGGGCATTTTTGAGGTGTTTTTGACCATTTTGGAAGCTCAAAACTTGAAAAAATTTATGGGCCATTTGTGGGATTCATATTTTTGCATGAGGAATCCAAAAATCCTAATTTTTCCTCCAAAGGAGATCCCTAGAAAAAGCGCGCACCAGGCAGAAAAACCTGTGTTTTGCTCCAAAAATTCAAAATTGACAAAAAGTATCCCAAATTTCTCGAAATTTGGGTTGATTGTCCTGCATCAAGTGCTATGTTGGTGATGTGAGTAGGGCTTGTAGGGTTTGGGGATAGTAGGAATTAGGTATTAGGGTTTAGAGATGCCAATTAGGGTTTGGGAGTAGTCGGATTAGGTATTAGGGTTTTTAGTTTTGGGGATAGGGGAATAGATGAATGTGAATGAAAAAGGGAAGGGGGAAATGAGATGAGTGAAATGTAGTGAAGGGGAATGTAACTAATGCAAGGGGAGAAAACAGCAACAATGAAAACTTTGAAACCCTACACCATTTTTTGAATGTGACTATGCAACAAACTAGGGTTTTCCTTTTCACCTATTTACACACCATGAATGATGATCAAAACTTTTGCAATGGCACTATGGAATGCTTCACTTACTTATTGAATGAAGATTGCACAAATTTGGAGCTTGACAAAATAATTTGAGTGAAAATTGGGCTAAGTAGGTAGGTGCACTGTGCCACTACCTAGGTGCGCCGTGCTCAACAGGTGTGTCGTGCCAGTTCAAATTGTAGTGTAAAACCTGCACCAGGTGCGCCGCACTCAACAGATGCGTCGCGCCATCTGACAGGTGCATAGCGCTTTTTGCAGGACACTTTTGGAGGCCTTCCTGGTGTCCCAATTGGGCACAGGATAGCTCGTTGGAAAGACTATTGAGTCTACTTTCCAACACAACTTGACTTTTTCAATTTGGAGTTCATTTGTCTTGTCAAAAGTCAAATCTCTCAAGACTGGTCAAAATGTGCAAAAATAGGCTGCCTAAAGGGAGAGTGTTGTTGCAGTCAACTTTTGAAGGTCTTCCTCAACTCCAAATTGAGCTCATGATAGCTCATGGGAAATTTCTTTGTGTCTCATTATCATTTCACTCATCAAGCAAGTCATTTGGCCAGCCAAGCTAGGAGAAATCTTGATTTTACCAAGGTCACTTCAGAGGTGCATCAATTCTCCTGAGGCAACTGTATGTTTGACATTTCTCTAAAGCCATGACACCTGTGTAAAAAGTGAACCTCATTTTTTTCAAATTCATGTTTTCTTGCTCAGAAGCATCATTTGAGTAAAACCTACCCCGATGTGTGGAACAGGGGATTTGTCGAAATGAAGTGAAATCAAAGGGAAAAGGGGCTTCTAAATTCTTGAGAAAATTTTGGGAAGTAAGGAGGGATGTTAGGAAACAAGGGAAAGTGTAATTTCAAATATTGAGTGAGGGGAAGGGGTCCAAAAGGGTTAAACACAGGCCCAACCTAGAAAATTGTCAAATTGTAGCAAGAAACTAGGGTTTGTGCGAAAATGAGGAATTTGAGGGATATCGGTGATGGGAAGTGTTTACTAAGGTACATTAAGGATAGTGTAAGGTGTATGAACATCAGGATACAAGACCATCCAAGAGAAATTACCTTCAAAACCCTAGGAGAGGGAAATGGACCTTACCTAGGCACAACTGAAGCATGAACAAGGTGTAAAATGACCCATTGGAACCTGACATGATGATGACAACCCTTTAAATGATGGTACACTCAGCTGAATGGTGACATGGACCGACATTTGGACAACTTTGAAAGGAGTGAAAAAAAACCCTAGACCTAATACCTAGTGACCAAATTTTACTTGAAGATTCTCTGAAATGACAAAATTTGAGTGTAACATCCTAAAACCACTTTGTAAGAGCATACTTGATCACTGGTGGAAGGCTTCAAAGACTGACACTAACATTGGACCCAATGGCGATGGTAGCTCCTTGGAGGTGCTAAAAACGGAATATCTTTGGGAGAGTAGACCAGTGCCTTATCCATTGGGCAATGGAGTTAAAAACTCAAGCTGAAATTACATGACTGAATACTGATGACTCAAAAACACCAACTGACTGAAACTGACTCAATACTAAAACACAACTGACAAACTAGAAAATATGCTCAAAATGGTGCTTATTGAATAAAGCCTAATCTAACTGTTCCATTCATCACCTGATCAAGTGAAGTGAAATAACCAATGCAACAAAGTAAACATTCTGGTTGATGTTTGCATTCTCCACAAGTGCTTGCTTATGAACAACAAGAGAGGACTATTGAAAAGAAACTCCCATGAAAACTTGTAAATAGATCCGTTGAATACTATGGATTCTCCATTTGACTCCAAAAACACTGCATAAGGATCTGGAAATTCATGCACACTGGGACTTAGCTCATCCAATGGATTACTTTTCTTCTCCTCGTACCATGAATGCAAACTTTCATCTGAGCTTTGTGACGAGACTCCTGCTGAAAATGACAAAGAAACTGGCTGCCAGATCAAATTTGTATCAGTACACATCTCAAGCTCACAGTTGGCTAATGGAGAAGGACTTTGACTGTAGACCTCATCCAAAACATCAGCTATTGGATCATGAAAAACTTGAAAAGACTGCTGCAACCCATTTTCTATTGGTTCTAATGAGATTGCATGATTTCCTACAGGCTGCTCATTTGAAGATATACTATGCAAATTTTCCTTCAAAAACTGAAATGATTCAAAACAGAAAGGTACGAAATCATCTTGCATCATTTGATCATATGGTCCAGCTTCCATGTCTTCATTTGCAATTTGACAATCAAAGGCATTTTGGGGCTGCAACTCTAGATATGAAAAATCTTGAACAAGGTTTTCATTGCCCTCAAGATGGTCCAGATCAAGACTTGTCAACAGTTGATTTCTGATTGCATGAAAGTGGTCTCTGATGAACTGAAATGAAGCAAAACAAAAGGCAAATATCCTTCACTTCAAAATTTGCTACACTTTCCTCCTCACTTTCATAGCTGATATGTGATGGCTAATCACTGTATTCGAGCTACTGAAAATGAACTTCCTCCTTCCACAAACGAGCTGTTGATTTGTCTGCAAGATTAGCTTTTGTTTGGAGAACATAATCATCATCATACTAATCAAACTGAGGAAAATCATCAGTATAAAATACATCATCAAGCACACATGTCATATCAATAGATCTCTCTTCTCCAAGAGGATCTACAAAACAATAATTATCAGATCTATGACAACTGGGATAAGAAAGGAAATGTTTTGGATCAGCCACTTGTTCTTCTTCACTTAGCGAGCCATGGTCTTGAACATCATACTCATTCCTTGTAGTGATCTTTTGCATCATCTCTTCCACTGCACTTACCAAAATGTCGAGCTTTACCGCTAAAGATGTCGATTCCTCTAGATCTATGTTCTTCATCTCTTCTTCCTTCAACTTTTCCCTTCTAATTAGAAAATGAGCCTCTACATCTACTGCACTGTTCTGCATCTCTTCAAGTATTGCAAGGTTCCTTTCTCTCAGCTGAAACTCCATTTCTGGAGCAAAGGCTTCCGGGTAGTGCAAGAGAGCATATCTGGGAGGAGGCCTTATATTAACCGGCATCGAAAAATAGACTTGGTTAAATATGGAAAAATACTATTGTACTGTCTCCCCTGGTTGTCTTTTCAGCTAGTTATATTCTTCTATAATCAAGAAAGGGTTTTTTCTTACCACCCACCTGTCGAAGAAAACTTTGATGAACTGTTGGAAATCTGAGATGCTCGCATCAGGGAGGGTTTTGAACCAACTCTTGACTTTGCCTTGCAAAGAAAGAGAAAAAAGCCTAATACTAACATCTTCTTCATCAACTTCAAAAAGGTCAAGAAAATACTCAAAATTCAATACATGTCTCTCAGCAGTGATGTTGTCGCGTTCACCATCAAATCTTGGTAGATATATGTCATGATTTTTAGGGAAAGCATGGGATATAGGAGGTAAAATTAGAGGCTTGTATCGATCTGGAATTTTACAAGGTAATGGAGTATGTACAGAAGGTGTAGAATTAGTCTTGGTCTCTTTAGGCTCATTAGTTTGAAGACGGTCATCAAAAAATTCAAAAGAAAGGTCTTGATCCAGCTCAAAAGCATGCAAATCTTTGGTATTCACAATCTTCAAAGGATAGGAATCAAATGCAGGCCGAGGATCTTTTCTCAAATACAATATACGTTGCAAAGCCTTCTTGACATTCTCGGGAAAAGAGAAGAAATAATTTATAACAATGAACAAAATGTCTTGGATGAAATTCCAACTTGAATACCTGATCTTTCCATATTTTCCTTTCATGTTTCTGCTAGTCGAGTTCATCCTCCAGTGGAGTCTTTGGATCTGATCTTGAAAATGATTTAGAGTCGCCAGGTGAATGATTTCAGCCTTATGATGTCTGATCGTTGTCCACCATCAACAATCAGATCTAACTTGATACATTTTACTGGGGAACGTAAAATTTGCAAGTCAATCGTTTCAGTTCATAAACTAAACCGGATATTGACTGAAGCAGCGTTCATCTACTTTTGCACTTGCAAAGCAAGAGCAGTTCGAAGGCTACCTGGCTAACTTCAGGCTCCGTCTATAGTTCATAAAGAAAACAACAATAACAACCAAAAAAACTTGTTCTTCCCCAGTATGGTCGCCACTAATGTTAGTGTCAGTCTTTGAAGCCTTCCACCAGTGATCAAGTATGCTCTTACAAATGGTTTTAGGATGTTACACTCAAATTTTGTCATTTCAGAGAATCTTCAAGTAAAATTTGGTCACTAGGTATTAGGTCTAGGGTTTGTTTTCACTCCTTTCAAATCTGTCCAAATGTCGGTCCATGTCACCATTCAGCTGAGTGTACCATCATTCAGAGGGTTGTCATCATCATGTCAGGTTCCAATGGGTCATTTTACACCTTGTTCATGCTTCAGTTGTGCCTAGGTAAGGTTCATTTCCCTCTCCTAGGGTTTTGAAGGTAATTTCTCTTGGATGGTCTTGTATCCTGATGTTCATACACCTTCCCCTATCCTTAATGTACCTTATTAAACACTTCCCATCACTGATATCCCTCAAATTCCTCATTTTCGCACAAACCCTAGTTTCTTGCTACAATTTGACAATTTTCTAGGTTGGGCCTGTGTTTAGCCCTTTTGGACCCCTTCCCCTCACTCAATATTTTAAATTCCACTTTCCCCTGTTTCCTAAGATCCCTCCCTACTTCCCAAAATTTTCTCAAGAATTTAGAAGCCCCTCTTCCCTTTGATTTCACTTCATTTCGACAAATCCCCTGTTCCACACATCGGGGTAGGTTTTACTCAAATGATGCTTCTAAGCAAGAAAACGTGAATTTGGAAACGATGAGAGAGGGTTTTGTCCAAAATAGTCCAAGGAATAAAAATCTCCTTCAATTTTTACATAGGTGTCATGGTTTTAGAGAAATGTCAAAAATACAGTTGCCTCAGGAGAATTGATACACCTCTGAAGTGACCTTGGGAAAATCAAGATTTCTCCTAGCTTAGTTGGCCAAATGAATTTCTTGATGAGTGAAATGATAACTAGGCACAAATATATTTCCAATGAACTATCATGAGCTCAATTTGGAGTTCAGGAAGACCTTCAAAAGTTGACTGCAATAGCACTCTGCCTTTAGGCAGCCTCATTTTTCACATTTTGACCAGTATTGGGAGATTTGACTTTTGATAGGGAAAATGAACTCCAAATTAAAACATTCAAGTTGTGTTGGAAATTAGACTCAATAAGCTTTCCAACGAGCTATCCCGTGCTCAATTTGGACACCAGGAAAGCCTCCAAAAGTGTCCTGCATAAAGCACTACGCACTTGTTAGCTGTCGCGGCGCACCTGTTGAGCGCAGCGCACCTGGTGCAGGTTTTACACTACAATTTGAACGAGCGCGGCACACCTGGGTAGTGGGGCGGAATACCTATTGAGAGCGGCGCACCTAGGTAGTGGCACAGCACACCTGCCTGCTTAGCCCAAATTTCACTCAAATCATTTTGTCAAGCTCCAAATTTGTGCAATCTTCATTCAAAAAGTAAGTGAAGCATTCCATAGTGCCATTGAAAAATTTTTTATCATCATTCATGGTGTGTAAATAGGTGAAAAGGAAAACCCTAGTTTGTTGCATAGTCACATTCAAAAAACTGTCTAGGGTTTCAAAGTTGTCATTGTTGTTGTTTGCTCCCCTTGCATCAGTTACATTCCCCTTCACTACATTTCACTCATCTCATTTCCCCCTTCCCTCTTTCATTCACATTCATCTATTCCCCTATCCCCAAAACTAAAAACCCTAATACCTAATCCCACTACTCCCAAACCCTAATTGGAATCTCTAAACCCTAATACCTAATTCCTACTATCCCCAAACCCTACAAGCCCTACTCACATCACCAAACCCTACACACTCTCCCTAAACCCTACTCACATCCCTAAACCCTGTTCATACATACGTTTCCACACTCCCTTCCCCATACACTCTGCCCATTCCATTCCTCCATCCTATTCCATACTATTATCCACAAACCATTCATATATAATCACATTTTGCAAAATCAAGGGAAAACAATGGAAAGAGACAGTGAATATGACTATGATAAGAAGCAAAGCAAAGGAAAAGAGAAGATGCACGAGAATGATATAGATGACAAACAAGAAAGAAAACAAATAGTTGGAGGATAAGCAAAGCCTAATGGAGCTATAAATGTTGAAACTGAAGAAGCAAAATGACGAAGAGGACCAAGTCAAGTTGACACCACTTGAACAAGAAATTGAAGCTAATCGTGAATCTTGGCTTGAGAGGGAAAACATGCACTTGGAAAAGATGTTGGAGAAGGCCAACAAAGAGAAAAAGATGTTGAGGCACATGGCCTATCACTATTTGGCGAGAAACAAAGTTTGCAAAGCAAGAATTAGGACTTTGAAGGCCAAGTTGAAGAAAGCTTTGAGGAAGAGGAAAGAGCAAGACAAGCTCCATATTTTGGCTGAGGCTTCCTTAGCCCAACATAGCACTTGATGCAGGACACTCAGCCCAAATTTCAAAAAATTTGGGATACTTTTTGTCAATTTTGAATTTTTGGAGCAAAACACAGGTTTTTCTGCCTGGTGCGCCGCGCCACCTGGTGCGCCGCGCCACCTAGTGCGCCGCGCCACCTGGTCCGCTGCGCCACCTGGCGCGCGCTTTTTCTAGGGATCTCCTTTGGAGGAAAACTCAAAATTTTTGGATTCCTCATGCAAAAATATGAATTCCCACAAATGTCCCAGAAATTTTGTCAAGTTTTGAGCTTCCAAAAGGGTCAAAAACACCTCAAAAATGCCCTTTCTGCCCCTTTTTGGCCACACAGGAAGCAGTGTTGGGAGAACTCACTTTTGGAGGGGACATTTTACACCAAATTTATAAATTCCACCTGTTCTAGAAAGTATATAGATAGACCTTTCCAACAAGCCCACTTGGAGCAAATTTGGTGCATGGGAAGGCCTCCAAAATCAGCTACAAAAAGGCACTACGCACAGGGACAGTGGTGCGGCGCACAGGATGGAAAATTGTCATTTTTGCCAAAAAACTCTGTTTTTCGCCCAGTTTTTTCTCAGTTTGACCTTTTTCTCTCTCATGGTAAAACTCATGATGTAATTTGATGTAACTTGATGGAATTTAATGTAAAAATGTTGAAAATTCACTCATAGAGGTAGATACATCATGAAAAGGTAGTTTTGAAACTAAATGAATCAGTTTCCTAGTTTTTAGAGGCAAGCTGTTCCACTACCTACTTTTTAGTTCTTAGTTTAGATCTTTTTGAAACAGCTCCTAAACTCAAGAATTCGACCCCTAAATCCTAGCATGAGTTGTTTGTTGCCTAGATCTAGTAGTTTTTCAGTCATTGGTAACAGTTGGACTCTTGTGAATGCTTTGAGCATTATTGTACATTCATCTCTGTAGTTTGGCAAAGGAATAGACCAGGGTTTGCAGCATTTTGTGGGATTCTTGTGGCAAGTTGATTTGGTATTGTTTTTCCTTCTGTAATTCAAGTTTACATGTGTTTATGTATGCCATCATCTCTCTCTTTTCAGCTGAACTAAATGAATCAAGGATAAAGGTAGAAATCATTGATGTTGCAGTGCTCTACCTAGAGTTTGTTTAGTTTTTCATGTTTTCAACTGTTTGAAGAGGATCCTTGAGAATTTCATGCCCTCTCCAACTCCTCACCAATCTTAAGACTCTCCATCTCACTTATTTCAAAGTACTAAACCATTTGCCTACCTCGCCCCACAGAAACCTCTGCAAGATTGTGTCCATTCCTCGGCCCCAAACTGCCTTTCACTTTTGATCCATCAAACCAACATAAAACTCAATCAAACTCCTTTTAGCATATACCTAGCCTAAAATTAGTCTTTACATCAGTCATCTCAAGCTTTATTGACCATATTTTCCTGAGATTGACAAGGAGAGAGCCCTCTCCCGACCTGGTAGGGCTAGCTACCAGGTTAAGCGTGGTTTGATGTTACCCTAGACTTTCTTTTCTCAGCCTGAGGTAGATTTAGGCCCTAACACACCCACCATTATTTCTTTCAGTTTTTTAGTTTCCTTATTTGTAGCACAATTTACTATTTTTGGCAGTTTTTCAAGTCCTGAACTTTCAAGCTGTTTTGAGACCCTAAACGACATTTTTTGGGAAAGTTGGGACCAACATGGGTTGTTGACTGGTGTTGGTAATTCAAAAGTTGTATTCCTCAGATAGATCTTTCTAACAAGGTATTGTGTGTGTCAAACAGAGGTCGTATGCCAAAGTTACGACCCCGGGAAGTTGATTTACCAATTTACCCAAATGGGGCCCATAGTTTGGTGCTTCATCTCCTAGTGTTAGGTTTTTGGATGTTTAGGGTTTTCCATTCTTTCTCAATAATAAATAGGCCTTTGATCCTCATTGTAACACAGTTCAGAGGCATGTAGCCACCACATCTCTTCTCATAGATAAGCTATCATCGCCCGAGCTAGTCTTATTTCCATTATGTTTATAAGCATATTTCAGTGTTTGATATTAATGAAATGAAGTGTTATTTCTACTGCATCTTTGTATTTATGGTTATATCTATAGTTTTTTTGTTCTTGTTTAAATATGAAACATGGATTAGAATATTTTTCCCTGGGTACGACAAAGTTTTACATTTCCCATGTTACGTGAGCAAGGGAAGTGTGGGTTGAAGATCTCTCACCTTCGCGACTCCACTTTCAATTCTATGATAAACATCCTGGAGACTCCACTACACATATCTATATTTGATAATTTTGACTTTCAAGTAGCCCCATATTTACTCAAATGCTACAACATTTGAAGCTTTCCCTACTTTTGAAACTGAAATCATTCATATAGGGAGGTTTTCAAGATGGCCCTTCCTGTATTTCTGGCCAACCGATTTGCCCCACTGGATTTTTCTTCTATTGCTGGTTTTCCCAATCATGTCCCTACATATCATGAGTGGAATACCTATTTCCCTAGATTCAGTGGGAACTTAGAGAGAATACCTGACCAACACCTCAAAGACTTTCATGAATGCATGGAGAAATAAGGTATTCTTCTTGAAGATGTACAAAACAAGTTGTTCAAATTGTGCCAGTATATCTTCCCTAAGAAGTTATCATATAACATTCTACCAATATTTCAAAATATTTTATCCATCAAATGCTTTATTTGAAGATTGTTTCACACCTCTTAATGATGAATACATTCCTGAGGTTGAAGACCTTGCTGAAGATGTTTGTGGAGCTCCACTCCGAGAAAACATCTACTTGCATCAGGAAGCATCACCCAATGAGAGAGAAAGTGAAGAAGGAAATATCACTAAGCTTCCAACAAACCCTCAGGGGTCTGATTCATAGGAACTGGATGTTTCTCCTTCCTCTGATGAATACGACTCTGCTGGAGAGTCAAGTGATGCAAAGCCACAACGCTTCTAGTTGGGGGAGGTTGCGCAAGAAGTGGAAGTCCATCAGGAGGTTAGCGAAGAGCCTCCAGTTTGGAATGATCATCTTTTGCCTGGAGAACAAGACCAAGACCCTCCTCCCATTTGTGATTCAAATTATTCAGAGGAGGAAGAGATGGTCACGGAAGTTCAGAAGGAGTTGTTTGCCATCAAGTGGGGAAACAACTCCCAGCAACAAGCTTCTCTTGGAGAATCTAAGGCTGAGGAGTTGAAAGATGTTTGTGGATGCCTTAGCCAAGAGGACATTGGTCAATAGACTGTCTGTGAAAAAGAGACTGGTGAAAGACTCCTTTTCTATTCCCTAACCCTGTGGCTGAGTATATGAACATATTTTTAATACAATGAGAGAGGTTATTTCTAGAGCATGTATTAGGTTCCATGTCTGAAAATGTTTCATGGTGCATGCTCATTTTAATTTATTTTTTCCAGCAGTGTGAAGGCATAAGGCCCAACACTCTAATGTTGGTCTGGCTCCATTGGAGGGTTTAACTCACTTAGTTGATTTGAGCCTTAAACATAAGTAGGATTGTACATAAATAAGATCACTAGATGAGCATTTGCTTTCCAGTTAGGTTTTTTTATTTTTTCTACATTTTAGATTCAAGAGGAAAGTCTCATGGAGATTTTTCTGATTAAAAAGTTCATATATTACTAACTCCATGGCCAATGGCGAAGGATATTGGTCTACAGGTTCTCAATGCCTTGCAAGCAAGGAACTGTCCCCAGTAGGAGCCTATGTTGTCACTCAGTGACGTGGAAGTACATTTGATATCATGGCAGAGGACACATGTCACTTGGTTTCAATGTTTTCAGGGGTGACATGGGGCCATTTCCAGGTGCCACGTGTCACCACTCACAGGGTGACATGTGGCAGTGATGACATCACCCCGCGGATCGGCGATCGCAACGGCTAAGGGGAAAAATCTTAATACATTGGTGCTGAGCGATTGAGATATGCGGGATTTCCCTTCCTAACGCGATAAAGTATTATGGTAGGGTCTATAAGGACCTCGTGTCTAGACTATCAACCACTCCAAATAAAATGGTAAGGGGCCTTATCCTCCAGCAGAGGATCACGACATGCAAGAGTTCCCTTCCAGACGCGATAAAGTATTATGGTAGGGTTTATAAGGACCTAGCGTCTAGACTATCACCCCACTCCAAAGAAAAGGGTAAGGGGCCTTCTCCTCCAGCAGGTGATTGCGATATACGGGCACTCCCCCCAGGATGAAATAGAGTATTACACCCTGGTCTATATGAACCTCATGTCTGGATAGTCGACCCGCCCCAAGGAAAAGTGTAAAGCAAGGTTTAAAGCGCCAATATGTGGAATTTGTGATAACAAAGGAAAAGGCCTCGGATACGATATTTCATAAAGCACATTTCATAACATTTTCGTGTACGGGAGATCAATCGATGCAGTGTAAGAGGAAAAAAGAGGAAAATTCGAATTATAAAGGAAAATGCACCCCACATATCTGCTCAAAGCCTTGGCATTCAAAAGACTAAACCCCTGGTCCCGGCCCCCGGTTATATTAACGAATTTCACACAAGGGGCTATGATAAAGGAGGCAAAAGGGGAAATTAAAATATCCCACCTGTTCATCTGTTTTTAAAGTTAAAGGCCCACGACCATGTTGCGTAGAGAGCATTGTCACAGAGATTTAAATGGGCGGATGGGCCGGCAACTAAGGACTTTAATGGAGCATGGTGCAGCTGTAGAGCAATATGGGGGGAAATCAAGAAGACTTAATGGCATGGAATGGTGCTCCATTCCCTCTACATAGAAAAGGACCACTTGGAAACACGCCTTTCCCACTTCGCTCCCTATTCCACCGAACAAGTCACCCACGAAGTTAAGGCAGAATTGACAGAGACCGACCGAGCAGCAGTGAACTGCCCCAAGCATCCGAAAAGAAACATGATGATAGTAGGGACGTGGCTCTATCCAAGACCTCCACTGAAGCAGCAAGGGGACACCTCCTCTTTCCTCTCTCAATTTCTTTCTCTGTGCATTTATTTCTGGATTTTTTCCAAGAAAGGAATTTGATCCCTATTGTAATCTTTAGGTAGGTGGTAGCAGAGCCTTACAAAGTTGAGATAGCTAGTCTAGCATGATAGCTGGGGATCGAGCTCATATATTTTGATTCTAACTCAAATCTCTCCCACTATTATTATAAATAGGGGGATGAAATCTATAACAAAGGTTCCAGAATTTCTCACCCGAGAGGGATGAACTATGTGATACCATTTTGCCTCATAAAACTGTAAGTGAATGACTATTATCTGAGATTGTATTACTTTACACAGGCAGATCTTCAGACTATCACAAAAATGGTGGTGATTCCTCCTTCTTAGCATTATAATATGTTTTTCCTTCTGTTAATTCCATTGTGTTCATATTCTTCTCTACATGTGTGCTACAATAGCTACTAGAAATTGTTTCATGCTCCCTTATAGATCCATGTGTGTTGATTTATTAATGTGTAATGCATGTATGAAGGGCTGAAGTATATCTCTAAACTTATCTATAAGAATCATAGCACCCATCCTCTCTTCAGTCCATTATTTCTGCTTGTAACTCAAACAAGTGTAGAGTTTCCCATTGCTTGCGGATCTATGTTTTCAACATAGAATTCTAGATGTTTTGGGCTCTATATGATGAGTTATTCTCTCTCCTAATCCTCTCTCATTTACTCAACAAATCCTATTAAGTTTTAAACCCCTTTGAATTAATCGGGCCCCGCTGTTCTATGTGATACTACTGGGAACTGTGAGTGTGAGGCAATACCTAAAACACATAACTCATACCTTTGGAGGAATGAACCAACCCCCCATCATACCTTTTTTATTGATATGACAATTGGAGTGTTGCAATCCCCTCACATATAACCTTACAAGCACTTCTTTATTTAAGATGTCCTAGGAACTGGTCTACAATCAACCCAGAGGCTATCTCTAGGGGGCTTTCCTTACTTCTTGTTGCACTTGTGCTGCTGGTGAAAGATTTAGTCAAAACAGATTGTTTGATCATCAATGAATTCCCTTTAGATTTTTTTATGTCTCTAGGACAATTTAAATGACAACATATACTCAAAAAAGGTGACAGAGGTGTCATTAGGCCATGCGGCGTCGGTTGGTACATGGAAGTACTAGTGGACAAGCAGGGGTATGATATCGATGTGCTTGCTGCCATAGGACCAATAGATGTGGAAACTGTGTATATTGGTTGAGACCATGCAATCCTAGCTAGTGTTGTGATGTGATCCACAAACTGTTGATTTGTCACTTTCAAGGATCCACAAAGTTATAGAAGAAACATCCTTGCGATCTATGGAAAAACTACTTTATATGCTCACATGGATATATTTTTTAAATGGACCTTTAGAGAACCTTTTATTTTTTTCGTTCCATGATGCTTCAATGGATGTTAATACACATGTACATGTTGTTTTTAATGTTGAGTGTAACCTGACTTATACAATTGTGTGTACGATTTTTCCATAATAACACCTCCTTATGTTTGCATGAATTGAAGGGGCCTATAATTAGTGTTGATGATCATTTATTTTTCCAAAATATAATGCTTCCATTGTTGGCATATCTACATAAGAGAGTACATCTGCTTGTCATATGTGGGATGTGTGTGAATAATATTAGAAAGTATCTCATTATGATAAGCCATCATATGTCCTTTCTAAGTTTGAGATATATTTATGGCATAATCAAAGGCATCTATCTCACTCTTGAATTATTGTTGTGGGTATCATGAAGTGAGGGATGTTGTTGAGAAAAGGTGACATTCAAAATCCTCAAGTGATTTCTATTGTAATTCAAAGTAGGAAAACTTGGCTTTAGCACCTCCCTTGGTCACTTGGCTTAAAGGCCAGCCTATATTATAAAACCCCAACACCTATAGTGGAATTTGGCAAGTCCCAAGAGGCTACAAAGCTCTGATAGAGTCATAAGGGCTAGACAATTGTAAATAAATTGGATCTTTGCTAGGTACACATGCACCCCATGTTCATTCATGATGTATCCTAGATACTAAATTATCTACATGCCAAATAAATGTTTCTCTAAATTAGTATATAGCCTGTGTTGCTACAGAGTGCTCAATATATGTTGAATGTACTACAAATGTTCTTTCCAAGTTCTTCCGAAGATGAGGACATCATTCAAATATATAACCAAAAATGAGTTTGTAAACAAACATAAGATATATGAGATGAATTAGTTTGGTTCATATCACAAATATTGAGAACAAATAGAATAACATAGAATAATCCATTTAGATTAAAATATTGTATTGAATAAAAATATGAGAGATGATTGAATTACAATGTTTTGTTCCTATTGTAATCCAAGGAAAAGTATGCATAGTTACCAGTAGTAAGGAAAATAAGCATTCGCATAGCAAAGCACATAAGTAAATAGAGAAGAGAAGAGACACAAATAGTGGAGAACCAACAGAAGCACATTTTTATTATATATCTCTTAAAGTTGAATGGAACCGATACATTGATACATTCAATGATATTTATACCATGTCGATGCAATTACAATGATTTAACTGTTTGACCTGACTTAGCTTAATATGACTTAGTAGCTGACTCAACAAGGCTATCAACCAACTTAAAATATGTTTTTCTGACTTGACTAGAAACGTCTCCCCCACCCTCAAATACTTATTCGTCTTGAAGAAGGGGAGATTTGAAGTGTTACAAAACTTTTTTAATATAAAATTATCGCCTCATAGATCGTTATGAATATAAAACTTTACGTCCACTTTCTGCTTCTTTTAGAGCTCCTAAAAACATTACAAAATTTGATACAAAATTGATTACAACATAAAATAGAAAATAAAAAACAAAATAAATATAAAACGCTTCATAAAAATTTTGGTTCTTCGAAAGGTACTTCTGGATGCTCATTTGGTAATTCATGAACTGGCTCTATCAAATGTTGTGTTTCTTAATCAACTTCGACTTCATGAGATATTTTTTATAAAGACGTAACAATGCTCAAACACTAGGTTCAAAGAATGGATGGTAGGTTGTGGTGGTTTTGGATGTGAAGAATGAACTAGTGGTGGTGGCAACATGTTTGGGGAAGATAGTTTGACATATGACATGGGCGAGTAGTCGAAGATGGTTGTCAAAGATTGATCATTCTCATATTTCTAGCCTCGGTTGCACATCCAATTCCTTAAGTTATGCAAGATACTAAAATCTCTCTTCCAATGAGTTTATTCATATGTGTCCTAGATATTAAATTATCTACATGCCAAATAAACATTTCTTTAAATGAGCATATAGCCTATGTGGCTACAACGTGCTTAACAGTTTTTGAATGTACTACAAATGTTCTTTCCAAGTTCTTCTAAAGTTGAAGATGTCATTCAACTATATGACTAACAAAGAGTTTGTGAACAACCATAAGATATTTGAAATGAATTAGTTTGGTTCATATCACAAATATCTAGAACAAATAGAATAACATAGAATAATCCATTTAGATTAAAATATTGTATTGAATAAAAATATGAGAGATGATTGAATTACAATTTTGTTCCCAAACAAATAACTAAGTGGGCTCCCTTTCATTAAAACACATGTCCTTTAGTTGAGACATGTCCATTCATTAGGATGTTTCTCCTCATTAATTATGTATGTGTGTAAGGGTAGACTGAGTGGTTAAGGTGGGCTCTTAACTCCCTCACCACCTAGGTTTGATTCCCCGAAATGACATGCTTAACCTATATTGATTAGGCTCAAGGAGTAGGTGGCCCCAGGGAGTTTTCACTCCATCCATGGTCAATACATGATGTCTCGGCTCTTGCTTAGTCATTGGGTCATTACTGTTAACTTTTTTTATGATATGTGTGTGTGCCTTAGATTGTCTTCCCCTTTAGAAATGCATTGTCCTCAAACATAGTTACGAAAAGACCTATCCCTTTTTTTTGGCTTTGTGATGCAATCTGCACATTTCTTTGGTCTTGATGGTTTCATGGTTAACAATATGTGATTACATGAATTAGAAAGCGTTGAGAAGAACTATCTTATTTTGAAAGGGTCAAGCCACCATAATTCACTTTTCTACAAAATCATGTGGAAACAACTTGGGGAATGATTTGATTCCACACTTGAGCTTCTATTCAATATAATAGGGTCTTTAATTAGCTTCTCATATAACTTCTCTTTGGTTATGTTAGCACTCAAAATGAACCTCAAGGCTGAGAAAAGGCAATTCCGAGGTAACCACAAACCAAGCTTTCTATCTGGCATCTAGCCCTGCTAGACCAGAGAGGGCTCTCTCTTTGCCAACAAAACGTGGTTGTGATAACTGAATCTTAGGCTAGCTATGAAGTGAGGGGATTTGTTTGAAAGTTGTGGGTTGAAAATAGAAAGAGAAAGGACCATTGGGCTATGGATTCGAGGCTAGTTTCCACCGGCAAACTTGGGGCAAAGTAAGTGCAATGTACAGCCAAATTAAAGATATAACGAGCGAAGAAAAGAGGGAAAAGACCGCTGCCCTGTAGGCATCAATCAAGGGATGTATCTACAGTGGCAACTTTAGAAGAAAGAGAAGCACAAGGTTAGTCAACAGAGGATGGATTCTGAAAAGATAACCACTACATAAAACAACATAATCATTGTGAAAGGAGCATCGTGCATAGATGGATTCCTAACACTTCCCTTAGAGAATGTTGTAACCAAATTAGCAGAAAAAACAAAGCATGGAAATGAATTTACAAGAAAAACATGTTGCACATTAAACACCGTGATGAATCCCAAATTTATAGAGCAGAAAAACCTTCATTAAAATAATATTCAAGGAAAACTTTACACAATCCAATGCCAGCCTCACTTTGCTAAAAAAATCCAACCAATACACTCTGAAATTCATCAAATATATACAATTAGCTCATCCATGTACTAAGGGAGTTGAGCTCAACCATCTCTCTCAAGATAGAATCAATTACATTAAATTTGGACCGAATTTTTGAAAATAGGGCTCAAAGATGAACTCGTATCTCTTGAACCATAACACATGTTACAAAAATGAAAGAGGTTTTTGTAGATAAGATCATTTTTGAGACAAATCTCTCTCAAATTTTGGAAATTCATTTCTAGTTTCTCGGAATCTGTGCCACAAAATAATCTCTAAACATAAAATCACTAAATATTTAAATCTGTAAAAATAGGCTGTAAAGATCTAGTCAAATATTCCAATTCACGACACCTATGAATAAACTGAAAGAGGTTTTGTTATATGGCTCGTGGTTGACAAAAACCTCCTTGGGTTTCTCAAAATTACTTTCCATATGTTGTAAAATGGCGCTGCACTACAATGACTAAAACAGTAAAACAAATGCAAAATTTGTTTTGTTTTAATGTAGGCTTCAAATATCACCGCATATCTCCCACATAGTAACACCTGTGCATAAACTGAAGGAGGTTTTTGTTACTTGGTATGTGATTGACAAAAACCTCTTTCACTTTTATAAAATTCATGTCCATTACTTCAGAAACTGATTTTGTAGTAAACTTGTCCCTGTGTGCAGCAAATGACCTCAAAACATGCATAACCAAGAATCAATCATTCATTTTGATCATATCTTTTGATCCGGGAGCCGGTTTTGGGAGTGTGATATACCGTTGGAAAGATTTTTTTGAGCTACTTCTGATGAACATGCTTAGGATATGATTTTCACTGAAACTCATGTGCAAAACATCTCTAAAAACCAGACATAGTAAGAGCCCATTTTGATCCTTGGTGACAGGCTGCGAAGACTGGAACTAACAGGTTAACTCGTTGAATAATATGATGAATTTTATAATTTGGATAATAATAAGAAATCCTTGTATCCTGTTTCCTATTTTTGAAAACATCATCTTTTCATGCATATAATGATATATTGGTTGATAATATTTCCCTTGGAACTGTATTGATTCCTTTTTCCATAATATATGTTTTTACACTTGATGACTTCTATATTTCAATGGGATTATTCATTGTCTCTTTATCAATTAGTGATTCCATACTGATCAATTCTTTTAGAGTTTGTTGTTGTGATTCAACTTTTTAATCTCTCAATTTGTGCAATCGAGTTTTTGACTATATGCAAACCTCTTTTAGAGTGAAAACAAATTTGATCCCTCTAGACACTTGGTAGATCTAGAGTTAAGATGGATCTAGGATGATATAATATAGACATACACATTAAAATGTTTTTTCTTTTTAATTAATATATTTTTAAATACACTTAAACATTACTTAACCATGCATATTAAGATATTTTATGTATGACTCATATTGATTTTTTATTAATAATATTTTTTTAAATTCCATATATTACTTTTCTATTAACAATTAAATGAATTACACATCTTCTTATCTCTAAGCAATTTTTTTTGGCATTATGACACAGGTTTAGTGCTATGACACAGGTGTTGTCCTTGATGGCAACTCACTCAAATGATAGATCACAATTCAGGGTCTTAGAATGAAATAAAAAGAGACATACACAAGTTCCTCTTAACCAAGTCGTGTATACACGTAGGATCGACGATCAAAAGGCGCATATACGTATGCATGCACTTTCATGCAAGAAAAAGCACGTACATGTGGGAAAACTTATTTTTTGGTCCATGGTATTTAGTCCTTGGTATTTGGACCTATGGTTTTGGACCATGGTATCTCGTCCGAAGTGTTGAACCCAGGTATTGGGTCCATGGTATTGATTCTCTATGGTTTTGGACCATGGTATTGAGTAAGGCCTAAGACTATAAAAGGGGAAGGAGATCATTAGGCAAAGGCATTCACTCAAGTATTGAATATCTTATGAAGTGCAAGATCTAGAATACTTGTCATTGGGTTATAGTGCATAGCTGGATCTGAATCAAGGAGGAACCTAAGCACAAGGAGAAGGATAAGTTCTATTGATGGCTCAAGATCTTAAGGCTTGAATAATAGTATCTTTGTGTGATTTTGATCTGTTATATTTGGCACATGACTTGATCTATAAATCTGATAATCTGGGTATAAATGATGTCTGAATAAGTGAAAAGGATAAATTATCTTTTATAGATCTGTACGCAGGTTCAACGAAGCAAAGGCGCGTATACACGCTGGTTAGGTAATTCAAAATAGCATATACACAGGTTGGCCTTAATTCAGTAGCATATGCACGCAGGTTGTACACATTGAAGTAGCATACGTCTCTTGAAATATGTTTTAGCTACTTCTGTTTATTGCTGCAGTGTTCTGGGTTCAGAATTGGTGTCTGGTTACTGTTACTATTTTCTGGGTACAGCATTCAGAGAAGTGACTATTTGATTCAGTTTTGTTTGGTGCAAAGGAGATTGGTTGATGCAGATATACTTGATGTTTGATTGATGTTATTCATGGATCCAGTCTGAAAATTTATGAAACGTGGTCCCTGGAAGAAAAGAGAAGGTTGTAGCCTTCTGTAGGTTAGCACCTACGTACTAGTACCTCAGCTAGTACAAGAGCTAAGGGGGTTGTAGCTCCCTTCTAGGAGAAGCTGGAGAACGAGAGAAGGTTGTAGCCTTCTGTAGGTAGCAGCCTGCGTACTGGTATAATATTGTACCAATACAGAAACATTGTAAAAATAAGTTTCTAATTCCTACGTACTAGTACCTCAGCTAGTACAAGAGCTAAGGGGGTTGTAGCTCCCTTCCAGGAGAAGCTGGAGAACGAGAGAAGGTTGTATCCTTCTGCAGGTAGCAGCATATGTACTGGTATAAGACTACACGAGTACAGAAACATTGTCAAAAGAAGTTTCTAATTAAAAGAAGATAGAGACGAATTGCAACAAGTGGTTTTCACCCACATTGGGTTTCCACCTTATATCTTGTTGTTATAGACATTTTTGTGCCTTACAACTCTAAGCATGAAATGTCCATAAACCAAGGGATCTTAAGTCCCTAAAAGTGTTGTTCCAACCCCTAAAGGAACAAGGTCAACAAATTACAGTTTCTCCCAGAAGTTCTCCACCAGAAACTGCTCAGAATCAGTCAAATCAGGATCATTTCAGCTGCTCCACTGGCTAGCTGCGTTGCATAGCACCCAAATACACTAGCTAGGTGCATTGCAATGCACCTAAATGCACTACCAGGGTGCGTTGAGCGGGAAATGACAAATGGCAGTGTCATTCTGCGAGGTGGAAAGACAATGGAAGCTTCCAGAATCTTCTCCAATGACACTTGCCTCACTGAGTTCGACCAAGGATGAGTAAGAGGCTCTCAGTCTCCAAGTGGAAGCAAGAACTGACAGAGAGAAGCCACTAGTCAAATCATAAGCTGACTCATCCTCCTTGCATACATCTATATATGGATCCCTCATCCCAGAGATCCAGAGGCTGGAATTTTGTACATTGCAAAGAATTGTTGTTGGTTTTGAGATAGATATCAGAGTATTGGGTGATTTATGCTTTGTTGGAGGTGAAGAGGGGCTTCTTTGTTGGGAGGTTGATGCTGTATCAGGAATCATCGGTTGTAACTCCTCCTGGATCTTCTTGTTATATCAATAAAACTATTTGAGTTTCTCCTACATGCTTGTGTATCATTGATGTTTGTTACATTTGTATGTTTAACTTAAATCTGATCCTAAGCTATTTATGAATATAAATCCATGTTTTTGTGTAGTTTTCTTCTTCTGTGATCTTACAGGAACTTGGTGAAGCTGGACAAGTAAGGGAGCAGGTAGCTGGAAGCTGTCAAAGAGGAGAGAGATTGGATCAAAGGACTAGCGCAAGACACAGGTTGGTTCATCCTATTCCTCTTCGTTTATAGTTCATAAAGAAAAATACAAAAGTAGTTTTCTCTGTTTGTTTCTAAGGTCACTGTCACACCTTAGTGGGATAGGGTCGTTTTGAATAGACACTTTTCCCGTTAACAAAATGGCGACTCCGCTGGGGACGATTGTCTAATTAGTTTGTTTGTGTTTCTCTTGTTGTTTGTTTCATAAACTTAGAAGTAGCAATCGAACTACATTTGCCATTAACAAATGCAAAGTAGACATCTGCTGCTTCAATCCATTCACTGGATCTGTTTATGATTTGAACATCTGATTCAAAAATGATCTGATTTCCCTTTTGTGATAACTCTTACACCTTCTTTAAATCTACCCTTTGATTGTGCATTACTGATTGCTTTTACTCGGCCAAAAACCATAGATTAAACTGCAAACCGTGACCCAGAACCCGGATAGAATTCTTGTTTCTGCCCCAGCGCAGGCTCTGTGAAGAGGTTCTGCATTTCAACGCACTTCCCGAGAGGGCTACCTGCGCTGCAATGCAGTTTCTCTATGTTACAGGTGCGCTGATCAGCCTAGCCTTGTGCAGCTGAGGTTCTTTGCTTCATTCTTTCTAGTTTTGTCTCTGATTTTTTGCAGCCTGTGATCAGTGTATGTGTCTGTTTAAAAACCCCTTTTCCTTGCCGTAATTCCGCCTCCTTTGTACAAAAAGACTGTAGATGTTTTTGTGTGTTTGTGGCGTCGTTTACAGTTTTCCATTGCAAAAGTAGAATAGTCATACTGTCGTCCTTTGATTTAGATCTGTCGCAAGTGTCGATTTTGATCTTAGGAGAAAGTTTATTTGTTGTTGACAGTCGATTATGCTTTTACTTTTGCCTTTGGTTTGAATTTGTGACTTTCTAGTGTCGAAACGAGTATTTATTTCAAAATCATAAAGTGTCGTAATCATCTCTACCTTTTGATTTCGAAAAGAAGCTTGTTTGTGTTTGTCACTTGAAAGCAAATTCAGATTTGTACATCAACTTTCTTTTTAGGCATCAATATTAAGAAAGTGAAAAACAAATACATGCACATGTGCATTTGCATATTGACAGTCTGTTTGGCTTGATTTAGGAAAGTGCATTTACAGTGTGCTCTTTGCTCTTTGTGAAATGATTGTGTCTTTCTTTTCCCTTTGTAGCTAGGATTTTCATTGCTGAAGAGAGATAAAAGTTTGCTTATCATCTTTAGATTGCATTTTAGGAATTACATCTACATCTCGTGGTGAACCCAAAAGGCAAACTTCATAAGAAAGATCAACTTAAAATAAATTCAATGAATCTAACAACGCTTTGGAACTTAACGCACAACATTTAGAGGTCTAGGCTAGAGACGTATTCCGGTGTCGTAAAGCCTGGTAACTGTTGTCCTCACTGATGGTTGGGTGATTCCTCCACTTTGAGACGATAAGTGCCAGTACGGACTTGTGCTCCCATGTACCGTCGAGTATATATTGGGAGACCCCTATAGGCTTAAAACCTTTTATCCATAGGAAGCCGTGTCGGCCGCCCTACTGATCGCAATGCACCGAACACAACATTCGGGAAGATTGACTGCCGTACCGTAAAAAGTATTCTGTAGTTTTGCGATTGGTTTGGTACTCCCTATACCTAGATCTCTAGAGTAGTCCCTTTCATTCCTTTTCAGACTCTTTAACGGAAAAGGTCCATCTGAGCACTTGTCACTTCAGGCTCATTAAAAATCGAAGGAGACTAGAGTCATCTTTTGTTTTTTCTCGACTCTTAAAAACTGAAAAAACAAGTTGTGTCAAAGCGTCTAAAAATTTATTTTAAACGGAATATTCATTACCCCTTTCCTACGTTGATCTTAGGTTGAGAAAAATGGAGTCCACCAACCAAGGAGTTCCCCTTGGTGGAAATACTAGTCCCTTCTCCTCTTGGGGAGATGTTGGTGCACCCCATATGGCCACCTTGTCGCTTCCAAGACTGACAATTGGCTTGCCGGTATGGCTCTTCTCAACCAATGTCGTTCAGAACACCACTATTCCTGAGCAATCAAATCAGCAATTAGACGAGTCCAGAGTTTCCCACCAACCTTCTACTTCCTCTAATTCTTCCTCTCCTCCTTCCTCTTCGCTTGATGGGGCTGGAAAATCCAAAAGTCAAGTTCCTAAGGAGAAGAAGGAAAAGAAGAAGAAAGAGAAGAAGAAGAAGGAGCCAAAGGCGAATGGGGGAAAACGAGTGTCGTCTAACGAAAATCCACACACTACACCGACCAGGCCTAAATCGCCATGTGTCATTTGCAAAGGAGACCACTTTCACAGAGATTGTCCTTGCATCCCTCGGATACTAAGGGACTGGTCTCCTCGTTTGCACAATCCGGTGTCATCAACCTCTGATGATCATGTTGAAAGCACACCATCAACTAGCGAAATTGAAGCCCCAGGACAAAAAGGGAAAGCTAGATTTCCTTGTAAACTGTGCGAAGGCAATCATGTCATCCACCGTTGTCCCTTCTTAGACGAAGCTAAAAGAGTTTTGGATGATCGTCCGGTTTCACCGTTGCGACTTCCTCCTAGATATAAAAAACTCTTGTCAAGTCCGTCGCTAGTTGAGAACCCAGCTAGCCCGCTCAAGTGGTCGGCTGAAGCGCATATCATTGAAGATAAACCAACTGAATCCATACCAGATGAAAGTCAAAAGGTCGAGGCGGCAGTTGACCCGGTCTTGCCTTCAGAGGTTTTATCTTCAGATGATACAGTCACTGAAGAGAACAAGGATGACACCGTCCAAATTCTCTTCATAAACACAGACTCCGACGAACATGGGGGCAATCTACCCATTCCTTTACCGTAGGAAGGAAGTTCGTCAGAGCCATACCCGGCCGTCTACTCGGTCCCACCTCCAAGCAACCTAGTTGTCTCCTTCGACTGGAATCAACTAGGCAGACCCCGTTTACCAGCAAGTGTACCATTCTGAATTATCGTTCAAATATATAGAATGGTCATGGTTGGTACCATCATAGATGAGGGGGCTTCTGTGAGTATCCTTTCCTCTATTGCTTGGAAAGCGCTTGGTTCGCCATCGCTTTTGCCTGAGATGAGAAATCTGACAGGCTTTGATAAAGGAACCAGTCGACCTTTATGGATCCTTCCCGATGTGCCCATAACATTGAGAAGGAAGACAGTTCGCATGAACGTAATGGTAGTTCAAGGACCCTTGGATTATAATCTACTCCTTGGACGAGACTATATTTATTGCATGGGAGCCATTGTCTCCTCACTCTTTAGAGTAATGTGTTTTCCGCACGAAGGAAGAGTGGTCAAGCTCGTGGACCAGCTTTCATTTCCCGGATCACGCATAGCAAATAGTCATATACCATCCCTAAATGGTCTCTTCACGCAAGAAATGTCTCAATCCCCGGTCTGTCCTCCCGATGAGCGTGAGTAATTCGGAGGGATATGACTGAAACCCAGGGGTCATGCGTCCTGGTCTGCTTTGGCAGGAAAACTTCGGGTATAGGGTAGGTTTCCGCGGGAGAATATGACTAGTCTGTACCCCGTCCGTCAGTGGAAGAGGGGTTATTCTAGAATAATATTCTCTTGTCAAAGTTATGTGAGTTGGCGGGCATCGTCGCTCACCTTTGTTTATCTCGGTAGACATCGCCGAAGAAATGTTTCATTCGCAACGCGAATAAGACAATCTTTGGTAACCTGTAAGAGGTAGGCCTCTCCTGACAGAACAAATGTTTTCTCTGCAAATTGAGGGGTAACCTTGAAACCATATTTTATACCTGGGGGCATGCAAACCTTTTGGAGTGCAAGCAAAGAGCGATTATTTATCTGTTTTTTAGATTAGTCGTTTCCTAACTTGCATAAAGAAAGGATGTGGGGCAAAACTCTAAAAGTTGTCGTTTTATATGAGACATTCTTATCATATGACTGGATTAATCGAGCAGTTTTAGCACATAGTTCAAGCTCGTTAAAAAATAAACATAAGACATGAGCAAATGTTTCCACCCGTGTTTAAGCTCGTTAAAAAATGAACTATTCCCCGGTAAATAACCACCGTGAATGTAGTACTTCAGCCATTAAAGCCTTGGTCGTGTTTGCACCGTCACCTCCACTTTTCCATTGGCCGATCATTCACCTCCATTTGATTGTTTACCCATTTTGAGGAACAGCTGCGAAGAGTGATTTCACTAGCCATCCTTGTGACACTGCCGTGATTGGAAAATTCCAAACCTTACCTGGAATCAGCTGCTACCCATTTTATCACTCGTTCCTCAAAAGACGAGTCTTCTTTAAGCTCTTTTCAACTGACTCGTAAAATATGAAAAGATTTCCGAGTTTTGGCCTTCTAGCTCGTTAAAGCGATGGGAAGTGCTATCCCTCCTCTATATTTTAATCTTTTTGGACCTGAGGGATTATTGCACAAAAAGATCGAGTGCTTGTTTTGTTCGGCTCGTTAAAACTATCGAAAATTCATCCCTTCTGTATTGTTTTATACTTTTTCGGACTTAAGGGATTAGATGACGAAAAATGAATTTTGGAGTTACCTTTACGTACCTTTTCAGACTCTCTAAAAATGAAAAGGACCGAGTTATCTTTGTCGTTAAACTCGTTAAAAAGATTAATAGCGACAAACTTGTCTTTAGACGAGAACGAGTTTCACTATCGCTAGGCTCGTTAAAACATAGCGATGGGTTTTCCCGAAGGGCAAATTATAGAACAAGCATATGTTATCCTCCTCAAGCTTGACAAAAATAAAGAGGTACTGGTCAGCAATGACTGGGGAAAAATTGGGAAGAAAACTCAAAGAATCTTTATTGGTAGCAAGTCGCTCTTGAACATGACACTTCCACTCCGTGTCTGAGTCGGGTTGGGTTGTTTCATTCACCGGTCACATCACCATGGTCACACCATACCATCCACACTTGGGGTAAATGCTACCAATCCATCACATAAGTGTCGCCGACATGTTCAAGAGAAGTCATCCAGAGAAGTCACCTGTGTCCCATCCACTACCATACATTATACTTCATTCTTTCATGACCGCCATCCGGAACCGTATATCATCAAATTGTTTTCACCTCCATCAAAATCATTTGCTCCGTTCCGTGTCATTGATGTGGGATTCATTAAGGCCCTCCTTTGACGGATCACTTCTTGTCGACATCAGCTCATTATCCAAGAAGTTGGTCTAGGAACACCCCATTCAGTACTTTGAAGCTTGCATGCCTCAATGGCAAGTTTCTCACTTCCGGCGACAGGTATACATCAATGACCTTCGACCGAAAGATTTTGCGTGGTGTTCGATGCCAAGTCCTTTATTCACACCACATGAATTGTACTGTAGTACCTTGAGGGTCATTATCATTATCGGTGATTCCTCTTGCACTTGTTAACAGTTTACATCATTGACTGGTAATCAAGCGATGTCTTTCCATGTTCGACTTCAAAACATTTCTCACATGGATCGACTTGTACTTCGAGTGAAGATCGGACGAGATTGAAGACCCCGGATCTAGTTTCATCCATCCGGGCTGCGATATATATTCAGGAAAATAAAGGCATTGAAATGTACAACATTGCAGCACAGATAATCATCCTACCAAAAGGATGATGGCTCTATCAGAATCATCAGTCTACCATCAGACGATTGTCTGTCCTATGTACATGAAAATGAATTTATAAAGCTGAGCATGGGAATGCCCGCCTCAGCTAGATCATGAAAACAGTATGAAGATAATGTATTGTATTGTATCTTATTACAGGTCTCCTCCCAGCATTGAAAGAACTTCGGATCCTCCTAATAAAGCATTTCACCCGATAAATGGCCTCATACTTTAGGGGGCAACTGTTATAGACATTTTTGTGCCTTACAGCTCTAAGCATGAAATTTCCATAAACCAAGGGATCCTAAGTCCCTAAAAGTGTTGTTCCGACCCCTAAAGGAACAAGGTCAACAAATTACAGTTTCTCCCAGAAGTTCTCCACCAGAAACTGCTCAGAATCAGTCAAATCAGGATCATTTCAGCTGCTCCACTGGCTAGCTGCGTTGCATAGCACCCAAATACACTAGCTAGGTGCGTTGCAATGCACCTAAATGCACTACCAGGGTGCGTTGAGCGGGAATGACAAATGGCAGTGTCATTCCGCGAGGTGGAAAGATAATGGAAGCTTCCAGAATCTTCTCCAATGACACTTGCCTCACTGAGTTCAACCAAGGATGAGTAAGAGGCTCTCAGTCTCCAAGTGGAAGCAAGAACTGACAGAGAGAAGCCACTAGTCAAATCATAAGCTGACTCATCCTCCTTGCATACATCTATATATGGATCCCTCATCCCAGAGATCCAGAGGCTGGAATTTTGTACATTGCAAAGAATTGTTGTTGGTTTTGAGATAGATATCAGAGTATTGGGTGATTTATGCTTTGTTGGAGGTGAAGAGGGACTTCTTTGTTGGGAGGTTGATGCTGGATCAGGAATCATCGGTTGTAACTCCTCCTGGATCTTCTTGTTATATCAATAAAACTATTTGAGTTTCTCCTACATGCTTGTGTATCATTGATGTTTGTTACATTTGTATGTTTAACTTAAATCTGATCCTAAGCTATTTATGAATATAAATCCATGTCTTTGTGTAGTTTTCTTCTTCTTTGATCTTACAGGAACTTGGTGAAGCTGGAAAAGTAAGGGAGCAGGTAGCTGGAAGCTGTCAAAGAGGAGAGAGATTGGATCAAAGGACTAGCGCAAGACACAGGTTGGTTCATCCTATTCCTCTTCGTTTATAGTTCATAAAGAAGAATACAAAAGTAGTTTTCTCTGTTTGTTTCTAAGGTCACTGTCACACCTTAGTGGGATAGGGTCGTTCTGAATAGACACTTTTCCCGTTAACACTTGTGTTCTTATGTGTGACTGCCTGTTCTGTTTTATTGTTCCTGGTTACTGTTTATATGGTTTGATGCACAGATTAATGAACAACATCTAAAGAATAATTTAAATTACAAGTCTGTTGGTTATACGCTAGTTTCCTTAATTGTAGTTGCGTACATACACGGTTTTTGCTAACTGAAGTAGCGTATGAAAATCGGATTGTGAAATGAAAAATAATTTACCTAATAATACTGATTCACCCCCCCTCTCAGTATTATTTTCATAAATACACATTAAAATGTTTTTTTTATTTTTAATTAATATATTTTTAAATACACTTAAACATTACTTAACCATGCATATTAAGATATTTTATGTATGACTCATATTGATTTTTTATTAATAATATTTTTTAAAATTCCATATATTACTTTTATATTAATAATTAAATGAATTACACATCTTCTTATCTCTAAGCAATTTTTTTTCCTTTTTACTTTCAATTAGTAATTTTTAACATTGAAATATCTATATATATTTTATGTTCAATTAGTCCTTTTCTTTGAACATTGAAATACTTTATTATGATGTAAAATTATGTTACTTGATTATTCATGGCCGAGAGTGAGAGTGAAATATTTTTAGGTGGCTCGTCTCATTTATACTGAGTTGTAATATGAACAATGAAATTATGTTGCTTTCAAGATTATTTATGGCTAATGTTGACGGTGAACTATTTTTACAACCTATCCATCTCCTTCATATTGGGTTGTAATTTTAACAACAATGAACCGAAATGAAAGTGGAAATATTGATATTTTATAATTCCCTTAATTAAAAATTAACCAAACATGTATATTCATTTTCGTTTTTTTATTATAGCCAACATTGTTTATTTATTTATTTTTAAAATTTTAAAAAGAACATTTATCAACTCCATGTTAAGCAAGAAGAAATCACACATCAACTTCATACTGAATTGTAGAATACACCTCTCAACGTAATGAAAACACATTTCTTTACAAAATTTCAATTACAACCAACCTATTCTTCTACAATCTATTAAATAGTTTTTTATTTTTATTTATGTTTGGCTTATAGTTGAATTATATTAACAACCATCAAAATGTCAATCACATATTTTCTCATTACACATTTATTTACACTTAATCCACTCTAAGTCATTTTTATTAAATTCTCTATTATTTAGTCATTATACTTTTCCAACAATCAAAAGATATTTCTCTTATTTTGAAAGAAATAATTCTCTTAATTGAATTCAGTGATACTTTCCTTAGGAATGCTCCTAACAAAAAGCAATTATAGAGTACTTAAATTAGCAATTGCACCAAAAGGTGCAAAGAGAGGTCGATAGGATTGGTAAATCAGAGTTGTGTTGAAAATAATACTGAGGGGGGGCAAGGGGGTGAATCAGTATTATCAAACCCTTTTCAATTTATACAAAGATTTGCAGATCTGACTAATGAAACTTGCGTATACCTCCCAGACTTATAATTTAATTTATTCTTCAGATGTTGATTATTAAGCTATGTGTCATAACCATATAACAATAAGCAGAAACAGAAAAGTAGAGCAGACAGTCACACAAAAGAACACAAGATATAAGGTGGAAACCCAATGTGGGTGAAAACCACCTACTGCAATATGTCTCTATCGTCTTTCAATTAGAAACTTCCTTTTACAATGATTATGTACTGGTGCAGTCTTATACCAGCACGCAGGCTTCAACCTGCAGAAGGCTACAACCTTCTCTCGTTCTCCAGTCACTTCTAGAAGGGAGCTACAACCCCCTTAGCTCTTGTACTAGCTGAAGTACTAGTACGTAGGTGCTGACCTACAGAAAACTTCTCTTTTCTTCCAGGGACCACGTTTCATAAATTTTCAAACTGGATCCATGAATATCAATCAAACATCAAATAGATCTACAATCAACCAACTTCCTTGTACAAATACTGAATCAATAACTTCTCAGAACACAGTACCAATAACCAGATACCAATTCAGAACCCTGAACACTGCAGTAATAGACAAAAGCAGCTAAAACATATTTCAAGAAAAAAGTCCGCAACTTCACCAATAGAAACCTGCGTACGTCTGCGCCTTCTCTGTGGCCAACCTGCGGGTATCCGCACCTCTACTGTGTCGGTCCTGCGGACTTCGCGCCTGCGCTATGTAAAGCCTGCGGATATTCGCGCCTGCACTGTGACGATCCTGCGGATCTCCGCGCCTGAACTGTGTCGGACCTGCGGGTATCCACGCCTGCACTGTGTCGATCCTGTGAATCTCCGTGCCTGCACTGTGTCAGACCTGCGGGTATAGATAATTTTTCAGACTTCAATTATACCCCAGACTATCAGATTTACAGATCTGATCTTGCGCCAAAGAGATCTCGCCCCATCAGTAGATTCAGGTTTCTCCTTGATTTAGGTCCAGCTATAACTCACCAACCGATCACAGAATTTCAGATCTTGCTCTTCTTAAGATATTCAACACATCGGTGCCCAAGCCAAATGATCTCCTTTCCTTTTTATAGACTAGGCCTTACTCAAACCATGGTCCAAAACCATAGAGATCCAATACTAGGGACCCAATACCTGGGTTCAATACTTTAGATGCAAAACCACGGACCAAAACCATAGGATCAAAAATGTCAGACTAAATACCATGGACCAATCATAAGATTTCCCACATGCGCGCTTTTCTCTACATGAAAGTGCGTGTACTTTACATCTACACTTTTTGTTCGGAGAACCTGCGTACATGTCCGCAGCTTTTGTTCAGCGCACCTGCGTATGTCCGCACCTTTTGTTCGCTACACCTGCGGGTACTTCATTTCCTTCCATTCTGAGAGCCTAAACTATGATCTACCATTTGAGAGAGTTGCCATCAAGGACAACACTTATGTCATCGAGCCAAACCTGTGCCAAACCTGTGTCATAATGCCAACAATCTCCCCCTTTGGACTTGATGGCAACCCAAAGTCACTCAAAGTCTTTTCTCCCCCTTTGACATCAAGGGCAAAGGGTTATGCTCCCCCTGAGTACATGCTGAAATCTCTGCTCTGCTGTGCTGTCCAAGCTCCCCCTGACATATAGGCAAGATCTGCAAGAAGATATTCTACAAAAGAAATCTGACATTATACACCATAACAGACCTTCCTATCAAAGACTCATACATACAATTCCCAACCAAGTGGGAATATCCCATTGACTCATCCACCTAACCAAATGGGGATACATGATAAGCACATTACATTATCCATCCCAGGCATAGTGGGGCAACCAAGATAGGCCGTTACATGACCTTGACAAAAGAAATATAAGACATAGAGACAAAACATCAGCATCCATGTTCTCCTTCTGTACTTGCTCCTCCAAGATCTTCTACAATAATGCCAACAATGCATTATTAGAAGAATATATGCTCCCCCTGAACCTGTGCCAGCTGGTCTCTAACAGATCCATAGCAGACTCTTCTCATCCTTGCTTTTCCATATAAACCAGCGAATGTACACATATACCCCATATGAAACTCGCGTACAACCAACAATCTCTGAAACAGATAAGATTCAACAGCAAGATGATGCATCAACTACCCCCAGCTTTTGTCTGAGGTATTCAAAGGTCTCCCTGGGCAGTGGTTTGGTGAGAATATCAGCAACTTGTTCCTTAGAGGGAACATACTCCAATTTGATCTTTTGTTCAAGCACTTGTTCCTGGAGAAAATGATACTTGATTGGTATGTGCTTAGTCTTTGAATGCATGACAGGATTCTTTGAAATACTGATTGCACTTGTATTATCACAGAAGATGGAGATAGGTGGAGTACAAGTGATTTGCATGTCTTGCAATGTTTGCATCATCCAAAGGAGTTGTGTGCAGCAAGATGCAGCAGCTACATATTCTGCTTCTGCTGTAGATAATGCAATAGAGCTTTGTTTCTTGCTAAACCAAGATACTAATCTAGGACCCATGAAGAATGCACCACCACTAGTGCTTTTCCTGTCATCCACGCTTCCTGCCCAATCCACATCTGTGTATGCATGAAGTGTGAGATCTGTACCTCTAGGATACCATAAGCCATAGTTTTGAGTTCCTTGAAGATACTTGAAGATTCTCTTAACTGCATGAAGATGAGCTTCCTTTGGATTTGCCTGAAACCTTCCTACTATTCCCACTGCATGCATAATGTCTGGTCGGGTACCTGTTAGATAGAGCAGACTACCAATCATGGATCTATAGGTTGGTTGATGTACTTCTACCGATTCATCATTTGCGATGAGGCTGCATCCTGTCACCATAGGGGTACATACTGGTTTCGAATCCTCCATCCCATATTTCTTCAAGATCTGCTTGAGATACTTGGTTTGTGATAGAAAAATATTGTCTTTGTTTTGTTGGACTTGTAAACCAAGAAAATATGTGATCTCACCAAGCATGGACATTTCAAACTCCTTTTGCATCACCAAGGCAAAATTTTGACTCATGTCTTGCTGCCAAAGATGATATCATCAACATACACAACAAGTATTAGCAACTTTTCATTGTCAACCTTTATATATAGATTGCTATCAGTTGATCCTTTTATAAAGCCTTGTTGATGGAGATACTTATCCAACCGATAATACCACACTCTAGGAGCCTATTTAAGGCCATAGAGAGCCTTTCTGAGTCTACATACAAGTTTTGGATCATTTCCAAGAATAAACCCATCTGGCTGTTCAATATATACTTCTTCCTCCAAGTCTCCATTCAGGAAAGCAGACTTCACGTCCATTTGAAATACTTTGAACTTCTGAAAGCTAGACAGAGCAAGGAACATCCTTATAGCCTCAAGTCTGGCAACTGGTGCAAATGTTTCTTCAAAGTCTATGCCTTCTTGTTGCGCATACCCCTTACAAGCAAGTCTTGTCTTGTTTCTAACCACATCCCCATTTTCATTCAGCTTATTTTTGAAGATCCATTTTGTCCCTATGACATTCTTATCTTTTGGTCTAGGAACCAACTCCCAGGTATTATTCTTTTCAATCTGTTCAAGTTCTTCCTCCATGGCCTTGACCCAGCCTTCATCTTTGCAAGCCTCTCTTACATTCTGTGGTTCAGTGGAGGAGAGCAATGCTAGATAGCTTGAAGCTTCTGAAATGGTTCTCCTTGTTTGTACACCTGCCTCTTTCTGCACCCAAATTTGAGATTCTAGATGATTCTTCTGAACGTATCTGGATGGAGTCTTTTCTTCTATCCTTATCTGTTCTTCTGGAGCCTCATGAGTTTCTTCTTCATTATGAATCTGATTAGATGTTGACGGATAGTCTTCGCCATCTTCGAAATCTTCAGATTTTACCTGCCTAGGAGTGTTTCCTTCTTCATCAACCACTACATCAATACTTTCAACAATCTTACCAAGTCTTTTATTGTAACATTTGTAAGCTTTGCTATGGGGAGAGTAGCCAAGTAAAATGCCTTCATCTGCTCTAGGTTCAAACTTGCCAAGATTTTCATCAGTCCTTTTAATGTAGCATTTGCTTCCAAAAATTTTGAAGTATTTTACCATGGGAGTCTTACCATACCAAAGTTCATGAGGAGTCTGAGTGTTGTTTACCCGGACGTTTGTCTTGTTGAGAATAGTAATAGTGGCAAATGCAGCTTCACCCCAGAAGGTTGCTAGAGTTCCAGACTCATCAAGCATAGCACGAGCCATTTGTTGAACCATTCTGTTCATCCTTTCCACTACTCCATTTTGCTAAGGAGTCTTTGCAGCAGAGAATTCCCTTCTTATTCCATGTTCTTCACAAAAATAGAAGAATTCATCTGAGATAAATTCCCCTCCTCGATCAAATCTGAGGCATTTTATTTTGCGATCTGATTCATTTTCAACCAAAGCTTTGAATGACTTGAACTTTTCGAAAGCTTCATCTTTATACTTCATGAGTCCTATCCAACACATCCTTGAAAATTCGTCAATGAACAATATGAAATACTCTTCTCCTCGAGGTGACCTTTTCCTAGTTGGACCACATATATCGGTGTGGACAAGTTCAAGTGGCCTGCTAGCTGATCCTTCCTTCTCAGGGAAATTAGTTCTGGTTTGCTTACCAACTTGACATGATTTTCATATTGTATTGTCTGGAATTCTGATGTCAAGAAGATCCCGAACTGCCTGATATTTGCATGCTTTCCTTATCTGAGAGAAGCTAAGATGCCCCAGTCTTCTGTGCCATAGCCAGTGTTCATCATTTTTGCTTAAATAGAATTGTTGTTGTGCTCCCTTAAGTACGTATAAGTTATTTGGAGTTCTAATGCCTCTGATCACTGTTTTTCCTGTATCGAGCTCACGAACAATACATCCATTTGATCGAAATATTACCTCAGTTCCCTGATCACACATCTGACTGACACTCAATAGATTATGCTTTAAGCCATTAACATACATAAAATTTCCAGCCTTGAACTTTTCTTTCAAACGAACAGAGCCTTTACCTTTTATGAATGCAGGGGTGTCATTTCCAAATGAGACCTTCTTTTCCTTTTCTAAGGCACTATATGACTGACGTTTTTCTTTATCACCTGTCATATGTTTCGAGCATCCAAGTCGATGTACCATTGATTTTCCTGTCCTTCCGCATATAAGGCTATCCCACATCTTTCTGGTTGTGTTTCTTTCCTTTTCCATGTTTTGGAACACAATGAAGTTTTCTCCTTCTAAATTGTTTACTGAAACCTGCTTCTGCATTCAGAATCTTCATGACCGAAGTTGTTACAGATAGAACATTCTATTTCATTTTCAAGAGCAGAGAAGTTATTGTAGGTTCTTTTCATGATTCCAGTCATACTCCTTTGTTTTTGAGCTTCCCTAGTCATGATGGTCTTGTAGGCAACACATTGAGTAGCTTCATGACCAAAGTTATGACAAGAGAAACATTGGCCATTGAAGAAATTCCTGCGATTATCAAAACTACCAACCATATGATTGTAGTTTCCATCCATTCTTGAGCCAAATTGAGAATGAGTTACCTGTGGTTGGTTGAAGCTTCTGTTCATCCTTGAAGTAGATTGCCCCCAATTTACTTGATAATCTTTGATCATTCTTGAAGCAAATTGTCCCTGATTTACCTGGTGATCTGCATTGTGCTTTTGCTGTCGAATATCAACTTGTTCACCTCTCCTTGCTGCATCAAGATAACTTTTGGAGGTGGATGGATTTTGTGCTGGCTTCTGAGCTTGAGATGCTTCTTCGGAATATCTGAGACCTGTCTTGATTAGAGGAGAACGCTACACTTTGATAATCTCATCTAGAGTTTCAGATCCTTTAGAAAATATGAGATTAAGGGCTTTTGTTTTCTCAATTTCTTTTCTAAGTCCCACAATTTCACATTCTAACTCTTCATTGTGTTTATCTTTTTCAGCAAGTTGGAATGTTAGAGTTTCTATAATCATATTCTTTTCCTCTAAACAAACTTTAAGTTTAGAAATTTCTTCATAAAGCCCTTCTTCATTTGTAGCATCCAAGAAATCATCATCTTCAAAAGCCATCAAAAGTCTATCATCATTACCTTGTTCATCTTCATCACTATTTGACAATCCATCACTGTCTTCATGTGTGTAATAGCTCTTCTTATTTACATTATGTTTTCTGTTCCATCTAACAGGTTCCTTACCTTTGTCTAGTTTATCTTTATGAGGACATTTTGCAGCATAATGACCAACTCTTCCACAAGCAAAGCATTTGAAAGGCAGCTTACCTCTGAATCTTCTAGTTCCCCGTTGAAGGTTCTTGACAAAATTTGATTCTTCCTCTTCTTCTGACATATGTCCTGACTCATAGTAATCTCCTTTTCCTGAAGCCTTGAATGCAGCTTCTCTCCTGTCTGATGGTCCTCCTTTTCTCATTTCGTAAGCAGTTAGAATTCCGTGTAGCTGTGACATGGTAAGGCTTTGTAGATTCTTCTTTTCTTCTATGGCAAAAACTTTTGAATCAAACTTAGAAGACAAAGATCTTAGAACCTTTTCAACCAAAACAACTTCTTTTATTTCTTCACCCAAGTTTTTCATACAATTTACGATCTCATCTATACGTAGGAAATAGCTAGCCACACTTTCATCATTATGCATTCTGAGACTTTCATATTGAATTCTAAGAGTTTGTAATTTTGCTCATTTTACCTGTTCATCTCCTTCGTAGCTCAGAACAATCTTGTTCCATATTTCTTTTGCGCTTTTGAGCTGCATAACCTTGACAAATTCTTATTGAGATATACTTCCTAATAGAGTATTGATAGCTTTTGCATTTGTTTCATACTGCTTCTTACCAGCTACATCTGTAGGAGTTGCTGATGGAAATGTGTATCCTGTTTCCACAATATCCTAAACTTCTATACCAAGAGATTGAAGATAAGCAGTGATTCTTACCTTCCAATAGACGAAGTTGCTCCCATCAAAAATCGGTGGCCTGATAGATGCTTCTTTTTCGTAGTTGCTCATGATGATAGATCTTCCTTCAAGCGATCAATTTTTTCCTGAAGGCCCTGCTCTGATTCCAATTGTTGAAAATAATACTTGGGGGGGGTTGAATCAATATTATCAAACTCTTTCCAATTTATACAAAGATTTTCATATCTGACTAATGAAACTTGCGTATACCTCCCAGAATTATAATTTAATTTATTCTTCAGATGTTGATCATTAAGCTGTGTGTCAGAACCATATAGCAGTAAGCAGGAACAGAAAAGTAGAGCAGACAGTCACACAAAAGAACACAAGATATAAGTTGGAAACCCAATGTGGGTGAAAACCACCTGCTGCAATATGTCTCTATCGTATTTCAGTTATAAACTTCCTTTTACAATGATTCTGTACTGGTGCAGTCTTATACTAGCACGCAGGCTTCAACCTGTAGAAGGTTACAACCTTCTCTCATTCTCCAATCACTTCTAGAAGGGAGCTACAACCCCCTTAGCTCTTGTACTAGCTGAAGTACTAGTACATAGGTGCCGACCTACATAAAACTTCTCTTTTCTTCTAAGGACCACGTTTCATAAATTTTCAAACTAGATCCATGAATATCAATCAAACACCAAATAGATCTACAATAAACCAACTTCCTTGTACAAATACTAAATCAATAACTTCTCAGAACACAGTACCAGTAACTAGATACCAATTCAGAACCCTGAACACTACAGTAATAGACAAAAACAGCTAAAACATATTTCAAGAAAAAAGTCTACAACTTCACCAATAGAAACCTGCTTACGTCTGCGCCTTCTCTGGGGCCAACTTGCGGGTATCCGCACCTCTACTGTGTCGGTCCTACAGACTTCGCGCCTGCGCTATGTAAAGCCTGCGGATATCTGCGCCTGCACTGTGACGATCCTGCGGATCTCCGAGCCTGAACTGTGTCGATCTTGCGAATCCCCGCCCCTGCGCTGTGTCGATCCTGCGAATCTCCGCGCCTGCACTATGTCGGACCTGCGGGTATAGTTAATTTTTCAGACTTCAATTATACCCCAGACTATCAGATTTACAGATCTGATCTTGCGCCAAAGATATCTCGCCCCATCAGTGGATTCAGGTTTCTCCTTGATTTAGGTCCAGCTATAACTCACCAACCAATCACAGAATTTCAGATCTTTCTCTTCTTAAGATACTCAACACATCGGTGCGCAAGCCAAATGATCTCCTTTCCTTTTTATAGACTAGGCCTTACTCAAACCATGGTCCAAAACCATAGAGATCCAATACTAGGGACCCAATCCCTGGGTTCAATACTTTAGATGCAAAACCACGGACCAAAACCATAGGATCAAAAATGTCGGACTAAATACCATGGACCAATCATAATATTTCCCACGTGTGCGCTTTTCTCTGCATGAAAGTGCGTGTACTTTACGTCCACACTTTTTGTTCGGAGAACCTGCGTACATGTCTGCAACTTTTGTTCAGCGCACCTGCATATGTCCGCACCTTTTGTTCGCTACACCTGCGGGTACTTCATTTCCTTCCATTCTGAGAGCCTGAACTGTGATCTGCCATTTGAGAGAGTTGCCATCAAGGACAACACTTATGTCATCGAGCCAAACCTGTGTCATAATGCCAACAAGTTGTTGAATTGAAAAGGTTGTACTTTGGTTTGCAATAATAATTGTTGTATTAGATTTAGTTTATTTAATGTGTTTGTGTTAGTTGGTAATACAAAATCAAAATAATAATTGAAATATTGAGTTGATGGTCCAAGTCTCATAGTTTGTCTATGCATATCAAACAAGCCATGGTGCCACATGCACACTTTTCTTAGCAATGAAAAATGAGATCTTCTTGTCACCTACAATATAATATGTCACAATTATTCAAAGGGTGGTTCTTATATTTCCAACAATAGAAACTTTTATAATTCTACATCATCTAATGGACATGCAAATGCATGGAGCTTTTGTATGAACTCGCTATTATGGTATTCACCTAATGTTTTACACTATCAACAAATAATTTTCCACTTTAAAGGTAAGTGGAACATATTTACACTCATTGAATTCAATGATCCTTTTCTTAGGAATGCTACCAACAAATATAGTACTTAAATTAAACAATTATTTCTTTGGTTTTGACAACGATGGTTTTTTTTTAATATTGAAAATTTGAATTATTTTAAAATGACCCATAATAATGATACACTTTCATGAACAATCTCTCTATAGATTTGAGAGAAAACCACTAGAACGAAGGACTCTTTATAAATCTAAATTACAAATTCAAACTTTTGAAACTCTAATATCTAAAAATGTTTGTATGTGTGTGTGTGTGCTTATTTTATTGTTATGTGATTGTAGAACCAATAGTGACTTCTTGATTCCTTTGTCCACCTAAAGACACAATGGAATATATGATCATTTGGTCTATGAGGGTTTAACACTAGGAAATCTATAGTCTCTTAGGAAACATGGGAATTGTATGCTGAATTAATGAATTATCATATGTTTTTATGTCATTAGAGATCCATGCAAACACATTTTTATATTTTCTAAGAAGGTGTATGAAGCTAGTCATATAAATTCAATGGTTAATAAACGTCAAAGTATTTATATTGTCATACAGCTCACACATTTTCAAGATTTTTAAAAAATCACAAAAAATAATTAAATTATCACTTTAATATAAATTAATTTTAATTATAAAAACATTTAAGTCAAAGGATATTCTGGAGACTTGTTGTAACTATCATATTTGTGGCATTTATGAAATACTTGTATTTGTTATTGGAGTAATTTTCACACTCACCTAATTGAGAACCAATTAGGTGGAGTAACTGCCACCTTGGGAAACCCACTCACACCACATTGGGACGCCCGCTCACACCTCCTTGGGACGCCCACTTAAGGTAATGGTAAGGGTTTGGAAGTTTAATGATGCCTACATGTTAGTCTCAACATGGTATTATTAGAGCCTTGGCCCAAGTTTGATTCCCACATTGTGTTTGAAGGGAGTTGTTAGAATAAACCTGTCACTGGATGTCCACTCAAGGTAATGGTAAGAGTTTGGAAGTTTACTAATGCTTCCTGTCTTTTAGAAGTCACTGGTTCTCCAAAGGATTATAAACATAATTAATATATGATTTAAACATATATACATTAAAAAAATTATAACAAAATTCTTAACTATGAAGATTCACCTCAAATTTACTATGGAATATTACTTTCTGTAAATAGACTTTGTTACAATTCCATGGCTTACTAATATGACATTCCCAAAAAACCATAATTCATGTTCATATGACCCATATTTATATATATATATATATATATATATATATATATATATATATATATATATATATATTATATATATATATTAGAAACAACATAACTACATTTATAAAATTCCAAAACCCATTTAATTTAACTATAAACAATTAAATTACATAGTTGGCGTGATCGATTGTTAAGTTGTTACAATTTTACTTGATTCTTTCTCTCTTTGGATATATATATATATATATATATATATATATATATATATATATATATATATATATATATATATATATATATATATATATATATATATATATATATATATATATATAGATAGATAGATAGATAGATAGATAGATAGATAGATATAATCTCGTGTGTCGGAGTCATAAGTTTTTGATTGATTTGTTTGTGGTTGAATCAAAGAGTGCATGACGTTAATGGTCCTATCACTTAGTTCATAAGAAACACAATTATACACTAGTAATATGTGTTTTGTTGTTTTCTTTTTTGCTATGAATGTTATTAATTATATTAGGCTATATCTTGGCGTTTGTCAGTGGTTGATAGTTGACTTGATATTCATTATTCCCTGCAACTATTATTGGATTACTTGCCTTCTAATATATATACTATTCAAATATGTGTTGTTCAAATATTTGCTTAATGTGTTGTGGATGAATTATGCCAATACATGATATAGGAGTTATTTCATCACACTCATCATGATAGAATAATCTATTACCAATGATATATGTTTGAGCTCTTTTTGTCTTTTTCTTTATTTCACGCTATGTTTATCACTGTTAATTTTTATTTCTTGTTTGTTTGTGACATACTATTTATCTTAATTGCAATTTGATTCATGATCATTTGATTTGTATACATTCCTTCCCAAATTAAGCTCAACCATTTATTAATCTTATATTTGTTCCATACATATAACCTATTCAAATCAATATGCTTTCATAGAAAATTTTATTAAATAATATTGAATCTAAGGAAACTTCAACCGAAAGAGGGAGGATTGTTTGATCCTCAATGAATTCCCTTTAGACGTTTTTATGTCACTAGGACAATTTAAACGACGAGATATACTCAAAAAAGGTGACAGAGGTGTCATTAGGCCATCAGGCATTGGTTGGCACATGGAAGTACTAGTGGACAAGAAGGGGTATGATATCGATGTGCTTGCTGCCATAGGACCAATATATATGGAAATTGTGTAAATTGGTTGAGTCCATGAAATCCTAGCTAGCGCTATAATGTGATCCACAAACTGTTGAGTTGTCACTTTGAGGGATCCACATAGCTATCGAAGAAACATCTGTGTGGTCTATACAAAAACAACTTTACATGCTCACATGGATTGATTTTTTAAATGGACCATTAGAGAACCTTTTATTCTTTGGGTTCCATGATGCTTCCAGTGGAATTTAATACACTTGTATATGTTGTTTTTAATGTTGAGTATAACTTGACTTATACAATTTTGTGTACGATTTTTCCATAATAACACCTCCTTGTGTTTGCATGAGTTGTAGGGGCCTATAATTAGTGTCGGTGATCATTTCTTTTTCAAAAATATAATGCTTCCATTGTTGGCATATCTACATAACAGAGTACACCTTATTGTCATATGCGGGATCTATGTGAATAATATTATTAACTATCTCATTATGATAAGCCACCATATGTCCTTTCTAAATTTGAGATACATTGATGGCATAATCAAAGACATCTATCTCAATCTTGAATGATTGTTGTAGGTCTCATGGAGTGAGGGATGTTGTTGAGAAAAGGTGACATTTCAAATCCTCAAATGATTTCTATTGTAATTCAAAGTAAGAAAACTTGGCTTTAGCACCTCCCTTGGTCACTTGTCTTAAAGGCCAGCCTATATTACAAAACCCCAAACAAACCTATGTTAGAAGTTGGCAAGGCCTAAGAGGCTACAAAGCTCTGAGAGAGTCATAAGGGCTAGACAATTGTAAATAACTTGGATCTTTTCTAGGTCCAAATGCACCCCATGTTCATTCATGATGTATCCTAGATATTAAATTATCTACATCCCAAATGAACATTTCTCTAAATTATTATATAGCCTGTGTTGCTGCAAATTGCTCAATATTTGTTGAATGTACTACAAATGTTCTTTCCAAGTTCTTCTAAAGATGAGGATGTCATTCAAATATATGACCAACAATGAGTTTGTGAACAACCATAAGATATATGAGATGAATTAGTTTGGTTCATATCACAGATATTGAGAACAAATAGAATAACACAGATTAAAATATTGTATTGAATAAAAATATGAGAGATGATTGAATTACAATGTTTTGTTCCTATTGTAATCCAAGGAAAATTATGCATAGTTACAATTAGTAAGGACATTAATAATTCACATCGCAAAGAACATAAGTAAATATAGAATAGAAGAGACACAAATAGTGGAGAACCATCAGAAGCACACTTTTATTATATATCCCTTAAATATGAATGGAATAGATACATTGATACATTCAAGGATATTTATACCATGTCGAGATACTTACAACAATTTAATTGTTTGACCTAACTTAGCTTAATATGAATTAGTCGTTGACTAAACAAGGCTATCAACCAACTTAAAATATTTTTTTACGACTCGACTAGGTTAGTCGACTAAGTTGACTAACCCCTCCAATGTCTCCCCCACCCTCAAGGCCTTATTCGTCTTTAAGAAGGGGAGATTTGAAGTGTTACAAAACTTTTTTAATAGAAAATTATTACATCATAGATCATTATGAATACATAACTTTATGTCCACTTTCTACCTCTTTTAGAGCTTCTAAAAACATTGCAAACTTTGATACAAAATTGATTACAACATAAGGCAGAAAATAAAAAAACAAAATAAATTTAAAACGCTTCATAAAACTTGTGGTTCTTCGAAAGGTACTTCTAGATGCTCAGTTGGTACTTCATGAATTGGATCTATGAAATGTTGTGTTGTTTGATCAACTTCGACTTCATGAGACTATTGTTCTGAAGCCACAACAATGCTCAAACACTAGGTTCAAAGAATGGATGGTAGCTTGTGGTGGTTTTGGAGGTGAAGAATGAACTAGTGGTGGTGGAAACATGTTTGGGAAGATAGTTTGACATATGGCGAGGGCAAGTAGTCGAAGATGCTTGTCAAAGATCGATCATTCTCATACTGATAGCCTTGCTTGCACATCCAATTCCTTAAGTTCTGCAAGATACTAAACTCTCTCTTCCAATGAGTTTATTAATGATGTATCATAGATACTAAACTATCTACATGCCAAATAAACATTTCTTTAAATTAGCATTTACCCTATGCGGCTACAATGTGCTTAATAGTTTTTTAATGTACTACAAATGTTCTTTCCAAGTTCTTCTAAAGTTGAAGATGTCATTCAACTATATGACCAACAAAACCATAAGACATTTGAAGTGAATTAGTTTGGTTCATATCACAAATATCCAGAAAAAATAGAATAACACAGAATAATCGATTTAGATTAAAATATTGTATTGAATAAAAATACGAGAGATGATTGAATTACAATTTTTTCCCAAACAAATAATTAAGTGGGTTCCTTCTCATTAAGACACATGTCCTTTAGTTGAGACATGTCCATTCATTAGGATGTTTCTCATCATTAATTATGATATGTGTGTAAGGGTAGACCGAGTGGTTAAGGTGGGCTCTTAACTCCCTCGCCACCCAGGTTCGATTCCCAAAAATGATGCTTAGCCTATATTGATTAGGATAAAAGAGTAGGCGACCCCAAGGAGTTTTCACTCCATCCGTGGTCAATACAGGACGTTTCGTCTCTTGCTTAGTCATTGGGTCATTACTATTAAATTTTTTAATGATATGTGTTTGTGTGTTTGTTAGATTGTCTTCCCCTTTAGAAATGCTTTGTCCTCAAAACATATTTGTGGAAAGACCTATCCCATGTTTTTGGCTTTGTGATGCAATATTCACATTTCTTTGGTCTTGATGGTTTCATGGTTAACAATATGGGATTATATGAATTAGAAAGCGTTGAGAAGAACTATCTTATTTTGAAAGGGTCAAACCACCATAATTCACTTTTCTACAAAATCATGTGGAAACAACTTCGGGAATGATAAGATTCCACACTTGAGATTCTATTCAATACAATAGGGTCTTTAATTAGCTTCTCTTTGGTTAACTTGTTGAATAATATGATGAATTTTATAATTTGGATAATAATAAGCAATTCTTTAATCTTGTCTCTTATTTTTGAAAACCTCATCTTTTCATACTTCTAATGATATACTGGTTGATAATATTTCATTTGGAACTTTACTAATTCTTTTTTCCATAATATAGGTTTTTACACTTGATGACTTCTATATTTCAGTGGGATTAGTCATTGTCTCTTTATCAATTAGTGATTCCATACCGATGAGTTCTTTTAGAGTTTATTGTTGTGATTCAACTTTTTAATTTCTCAATTTATGCAATCGAGTTTTTGACTATATGCAAACCTCTTTTAGAGTGAAAACAAATTTGATCCCTCTAGATGCTTGGTAGATCTAGTGTTAAGATGGATCTAGGATGATATAATATATACATACACATTAAAATATTTTTTCTTTTTAATTAATATATTATTAAGTACGCTTAAACATTACTTAACCATGCATATTAAGATATTTTATGTATGACTCATATTGATTTTTTATTAATAATATTTTTTAAATACCATATATTACTTTTATAATAAGAATTAAATGAATTACACATCTTCTTATCTCCAAGCAATTTTTTTTTTCCTTTTTACTTTCTATTAGTCCTTTTGGACAATGAAATATCTATATATATATTTTACATTCAATTAGTCATTTTCTTTGAACATTGAAATACTTTATTATGATGTAAAACTATGTTACTTGATTATTTATGGCTGAGAGTGAGAGTGAAATATTTTTAGGTGACTGGTCTCATTCATACTGAGTTGTAATATCAACAATGAAATTATGTTACTTCAAGATTATTTATGGATAATGTTTACGGTGAAATATTTTTACGGCCTATCCATCTCCTTCATATTGGGTTGTAATATCAACAACAATAAACCAAAATGAAAGTGGAAAGATTGATATTTTATAATACCTTTTTAAAAATTAACATTAATTTTTTTTTATTATAGCCAACATTATTTTTATTTTTATTTTTAATTTTAAAAAAAACATTATCAACTCCACGTTAATCAAAAAGAAATCACACATCACCTTTTACAAAATTTCAATTACAACCAACCTATTCTATTACCATCTATTAAATAAATAATTTTTTAATTTTTCTATTACAATCTATTAAAAAAAAATTATTTTTATATTTAGCTTATAATTTAATTATCTTAACAACCATCAAAATGTCAATCACATATTTTCTCATTATACATTTATTTACACTTAATACACTCTAAGTCATTTTTATTAAATTCTCTATTGTTAAGCAATTATACTTTTCCAACGATCGAAAGATATTTCTCTTATATTGAAAGCAACGATTCTCTTCATTGAATTTGTTGATCTTTTCTTATCTTCATTGAATTTGATGATTTTTTTTGGGAATGCTTTTAATAAAAAACATTTATATAGTCTTTAAATTAGTAATTTCCTTAAAAGGTTTAAAAAGAGGTCGATAGGATTGTTAAATCAAAGTTGTTGAATTAAAAAAGTTGTACTTTGGTTTGAAATAATAATTGTTGTATTAGATTTAGGTTATTTAATGTGTTTGTGTTGGTTGGTAATACAAAATCAAAATAATAATTGAAATATTGAGATGATGGAAGTCTCATAGTTTGTCTATACATATCAAACAAGCCATGGTGCCACATGCACACTTTTCTTAGCAATGAAAAATGAGATCTTCTTATCATCTATAATATCAGATGTGACAACTATTCAAAGGATGGTTCTTATATTGCCAGAAATAGAAACATTCATAATTCTACATCATCTAATGAGCATGCAGATGCATGGAGCTTTTGTACGAACTCTCTAGTATGGTATTCACCTAATGTTTTACACTATCAACAAATAATTTGTCACTTCAAAGGTAAGTGGAACATATTTACACTCAATGAATTCGATGATCCTTTCCTTAGGAATGCGGCTAACAAAATTCATTTATATAGTACTTAAATTAAACAATTATTTCTTTGGTTTTGAGGACCATGATTTTATTTTTAATATTGAAAAATTTGAATTATTTTAAAATGGCCCATAACAATGATGCACTTTCATCAACAATATCTTCTATATATTTGAGAGGAAACCACTAGAATGAAGGTCTCTTTATTAATCTATTCTATATATTTGAGAGGAAACTTTTGAAACTCTAATATCCGAAAATATTTGTGTGCGTGTTTCTCTTCCTATTATGTGATTGTAGAACCAATAGTGACTTCTTGATTCCTTTGTCCACCTAAAGACACAATGGAATAGATGATCATTTGGTCTAGGAGGGTTCAACACTAGGAAATCAGTAGTCTCCTAGGCAACATGGGAATTGTATGTTGAATTATGGAATTATCATATGTTTTAGGTTACTATAGCTCCATGCAAACACATTTTTATATTTTCTAAGCACGTGTATGAAGCTAGTCATATAAATTCAATGGTTAATAACATCAAAATATTTATATCGTTATACATCTTACGCATGGTCAAGAATTTAAAAAAGTCACAAAAAATAATTAAATTATAACTTTAAAATAAATTATTATTTATTATAAAAACATTTAAGTCAAATGATCTTCTAGGGACTTGTTGTAACTAGCCTATTTGTGGCATTTATGAAATACTTGTATTTGATATTGGAGTAATTATCACACTCACCTCACTGAGACCCAATTAGGTGGAGTAACGACCACCTTGGGAAACTCACTCACACCACCTTGGGACGTTCACTCAAGGTAATAGTAAGGGTTTGGAAGTTTACTCATGCCTACATGTCAGTCTCAACATGGTATTATTAGAGCCTTGGCCCAAGTTTGATTCCCATGTTGCTTTCGAAGGGAGTTGTTATAGTAATCCATCCACTCAAGGTAATGGTAAGAGTTTGGAAGTTTACTAATACTTCTTGCCTTTTAGAAGTCATTGGTTCTCCAAAAGATTATAAACATAATTAATATATGATTTAAACATATATACATTTAAAAAAATTATAACAAAATTCTTAACTATGAAAATTCGCCTCAACTTTACTATGGAATATTACTTTCTAGTAAATAGACTTTGTTATAATTCCATGGCTTACTAATACGACATTCCCAAAAAACCATAATTCATGTTCAAATGACCCATGTTTATATATATATAGAAACAACATAACTACATTTATAAAATTCCAAAACCCATTTAATTTAACTATAAACAATTAAATTACATAGTTGGTGTGATTGATTGTTAAGTTGTTACAATTTTACTTGATTCTTTCTCTCTTTGGATATATATATTATCTCGAGTGTTGGAGTCATAATTTTTTGATTGATTTGTTTGTGGTTGAATCAAAAAGTGCATGACATTAACGGTCCTATCACTTAATTCACAAGAAACACAATTATACACTAGTAATATGTGTTTCGTTGTTTTCTTTTTTGCTATGAATGTTATTAATTATATTAGGCTATATCTTGGCGTTTATCAGTGGTTGATAGTTGACTTGATATTCATTATTTCCGTGCAACTATTATTGGATTACTTGCCTTCTAATATATATACTATTCAAATATGCGTTGTTCAAATATTTGCTTAATGTGTTGTGGATGAATTATGCCAATACATGATATAGGAGTTATTTCATCACACTCATTATGATAGAATAATCTATTACCAATGATATATGTTTGAGCTCTTTTTGTCTTTTTCTTTATTTCATGCTATGTTTATCACTGCTAATTTTTATTTCTTGTTTGTTTGTGACATACTATTTATCTTAATTGCATTCTGATTCATGATTATTTGATTTGTATACATTCCTTCCCAAATTAAGCTCAACCATTTATTAATCTTATATTTATTCCATACATATAACCCATTCAAATCAATATGCTTTCACAGAAAATTTTATTAAATAATATTGAATCTAGGGAATACCCCCTATGGTTAAGGGAGGCCAGACTTCAACCAAAAGAGGGAGGATTGTTTGATCCTCAATGAATTCCCGTTTGATGTTTTTATGACGCTAGGACAATTTAAACGATGAGATATACTCAAAAAAGGTGATAGAGGTGTCATTAGGCCATCAGGCATTGGTTGGCACATGGAAGTACTAGTGGACAAGAAGGGGTATGATATCGATGTGCTTACTGCCATAGGACCAATATATATGGAAATTGTGTAAATTGGTTGAGTCCATGAAATCCTAGCTAGCACTATAATGTGATCCACAAACTGTTGAGTTGTCACTTTGAGGGATCCACATAGCTATCGAAGAAACATCTATGCGATCTGTACAAAAACAACTTTACATGCGCACATGGATTGATTTTTTAAATGGACCTTTAGAGAACCTTTTATTCTTTGGATTCCATGCTGCTTCCAATGGAATTTAATACACTTGTACATGTTGTTTTTAATGTTGAGTGTAACCTAACTTATACAATTTTGTGTACAATTTTTCCATAATAACACCTCCTTGTGTTTGCATGAGTTGTAGGGGCCTATAATTAGTGTCAGTGATCATTTCTTTTTCAAAATTATAATTCTTCCATTGTTGGCATATCTACATAACAGAGTACACCTTATTGTCATATGCGGGATCTGTGTGAATAATATTATTAAGTATCTCATTATGACAAGCCACCATATGTCCTTTCTGAATTTGAGATACATTGATGGCATAATCAAAGACATCTATCTCAATCTTCAATGATTGTTGTAGGTCTCATGGAGTGAGGGATGTTGTTGAGAAAAGGTGAAATTTCAATTCCTCAAATGATTTCTATTGTAATTCAAAGTAGGAAAATTTGGTTTTAGCACCTCCCTTGGTCACTTGTCTTAAAGGCCAGCCTATATTATAAAACCCCAAACAAACCTATGTTAGAAGTTGGCAAGGCCTAAGAGGCTACAAAGCTCTGAGAGAGTCATAAGGGCTAGACAATTGTAAATAAATTGGATCTTTTCTAGGTCCACATGAACCCCATGTTCATTCATGATGTATCATAGGGTAAATTAGCATATACCCTATGCGACTACAATGTGCTTAATAGTTTTTGAATGTACTACAAATGTTCTTTCCAAGTTTTTCTAAAGTTGAAGATGTCATTCAACTATATGACCAACAAAGAGTTTGTGAAAACCCATAATACATTTGAAGTGAATTAGTTTGGTTCAGATCACATATATCCAGAACAAATAGAATAACATAGAATAATCGATTTAGATTAAAATATTGTATTGAATAAAAATACGAGAGATGATTGAATTACAATTTTTTTCCCAAACAAATAACTAAGTGGGTTCCTTCTCATTAAGACACATCCTTTAGTTGAGTCATGTCCATTCATTAGGATGTTTCTCATCATTAATTATGATATGTGTGTAAGGGTAGACCAAGTGGTTAAGGTGGGCTCTTAACTCCCTCACCACCCAGGTTCGATTCCCCAAAATGACATGCTTAGCCTATATTGATTAGGATCAAGGAGTAGGCAACCCCAAGGAGTTTTCACTGCATCCGTGGTCAATACAGGATGTTTCGTCTCTTGCTTAGTCATTGGGTCATTACTATTAAAAAATTTTATGATATGTGTTTGTGTGTGTGTTAGATTGTCTTCCCCTTTAGAAATGCTTTGTCCTCAAAACATATTTATGGAAAGACCTATGCCATGTTTTTGGCTTTGTGATGCAATATTCACATTTCTTTGGTCTTGATGGTTTCATTGTTAACAATATGGGATTATATGAATTAGAAAGCGTTGAGAAGAACTATCTTATTTTGAAAGGGTCAAACCACCATAATTCACTTTTCTACAAAATCATGTGGAAACAACTTCAGGAATGATAAGATTCCACACTTGAGATTCTATTCAATATAATAGGGTCTTTAATTAGCTTCTCTTTGGTTAACTTGTTGAATAATATGATGAATTTTATAATTTGGATAATAATAAGCAATCCTTTAATCTTGTCTCTTATTTTTGAAAACCTCATCTTTTCATACTTCTAATGATATACTGGTTGATAATATTTCATTTGGAACTTTATTAATTCCTTTTTCCATAATATAGGTTTTTACACTTGATGACTTCTGAGTTATTTTAGAGTTTGTTGTTGTGATTCAAGTTTTTAATTTCTCAATTTATGAAATCGAGTTTTTGACTATATGCAAACCTCTTTTAGAGTGAAAACAAATTTGATCCCTCTAGATGCTTGGTAGATCTAGTGTTAAGATGCAAACCTCTTTTAGAGTGAAAACAAATTTGATCCCTCTAGATGCTTGGTAGATCTAGTGTTAAGATGAATCTAGGATGATATAATATATACGTACACATTAAAATATTTTTTCTTTTTAATTAATATATTTTTAATTACGCTTAAACGTTACTTAACCATGCATATTAAGATATTTTATGTATGGCTCATATTGATTTTTTATTAATAATATTTTTTAGATACCATATATTACTTTTATAATAAGAATTAAATGAATTACACATCTTCTTATCTCCAAGCAATTTTTTTTTCCTTTTTACTTTCTATTAGTCCTTTTGGACAATGAAATATCTATATATTTTTTACATTCAATTAGTCATTTTCTTTGAACATTGAAATACTTTATTATGATGTAAAACTATGTTACTTGATTATTTATGGCTGAGATGAGAGTGAAATATTTTTAGGTGACCGGTCTCATTCATACTGAGTTGTAATATCAACAATGAAATTATGTTACTTCAAGATTATTTATGGATAATATTTATGGTGAAATATTTTTACGGCCTATCCATCTCCTTCATATTGGGTTGTAATATCAACAACAATGAACCAAAATGAAAGTGAAAAGATTGATATTTTATAATACCTTTTTAAAAATTAACATTATTTTTTTTTTATTATAGCCAACATTATTTATTTATTTTTATTTTTAAATTTAAAACGAGCATTTGTCAACTCCATGTTAAGCAAAAAAAAATCACACATCACTTTTTACAAAATTTCAATTAAAACCAACTTATTTTATTACAATCTATTAAATAATTTTTTAATTTTTCTATTACAATCTATTAAAAAAATTTATATTTAGCTTATAATTTAATTATCTTAACAACCATCAAAATGTCAATCACATATTTTCTCATTACACATTTATTTACACTTAATACACTCTACATTTATTTACACTTAATACACTCTAAAAAAATTATATTTAGCTTATAATTTAATTATCTTAACAACCATCAAAATGTCAATCACATATTTTCTCATTACACATTTATTTACACTTAATACACTCTAAGTCATTTTTATTAAATTCTCTATTGTTAAGTAATTATACTTTTCCAACGATCGAAAGATATTTATCTTATATTGAAAGCAACGATTCTCTTCATTGAATTTGTCGATCTTTTCTTATCTTCATTGAATTTATGATATTTTTTTTGAGGGAATGCTTTTAATAAAAAACATTTTTATATAGTATTTAAATTAGTAATTGTCTCAAAAGGTTTAAGGAGAGGTCAATAGGATTGTTAAATCAAAGTTGTTGAATTGAAAAAGTTGTATTTTAGTTTGAAATAATAATTGTTGTATTAGATTTAGGTTATTGAATGTGTTTGTGTTGGTTGGTAATACAAAATCAAAATAATAATTGAAATATTGAGATGATGGAAGTCTCATAGTTTGTCTATACATATCAAACAAGCCATGGTGCCACATGCACACTTTTCTTAGCAATGAAAAATGAGATCTTCTTATCATCTATAATATAAGATGTGACAACTATTCAAAGGATGGTTCTTATATTGCCAGGAATAGAAACTTTTATAATTCTACATCATCTAATGGACATGCAGATGCATGGAGCTTTTGTACGAACTCTCTAGTATGGTATTCACCTAATGTTTTACACTATCAACAAATAATTTTTCACTTCAAAGGTAAGTGGAACATATTTACACTCAATGGATTTGATGATCCTTTCCTTAGGAATGCGGCTAACAAAATTCATTTATATAGTACTTAAACTAAACAATTATTTCTTTGGTTTTGAGGACCATGATTTTTTTTTTAATATTGAAAATTTTGATTATTTTAAAATGGCCCATAACAATGATACACTTTCATCAACAATCTCTTATATATTTGAGAGGAAACCACTAGAATGAAGGTCTCTTTATTAATCTCTTCTATATATTTGAGAGGAAACTTTTGAAACTCTAATATCCAAAAATATGTGTGTGTATGTGTTTCTTTTCCTATTATGTGATTGTAGAACCAATAGTGACTTCTTGATTCCTTTGTCCACCTAAAGACACAATGGAATAGATGATCATTTGGTCTAGAAGGGTTCAACACTAGGAAATCGGTAGTCTCTTAGGCAACATGGGAATTGTATGCTAAATTATGGAATTATCATATGTTTTTAGGTCACTATAGCTCCATGCAAACACATTTTTATATTTTCTAAGCACGTGTATGAAGCTAGTCATATAAATTCAACGGTTAATAACATCAAAATATTTATATCGTTATACATCTTACACATTGTCAAGAAATTAAAAAAGTCACAAAAAATAATTAAATTATAACTTTAAAATAAATTATTATTTATTATAAAAACATTTAAGTCAAATAATCTTTTGGAGACTTGTTGTACCTAGCCTATTTGTGGCATTTATGAAATACTTGTATTTGATATTGGAGTAATTATTACACTCACCTCACTGAGAACCAATTAGTTGGAGTAACGACCACCTTGGGAAACTCACTCACACCACCTTGGGACGTTCACTCAAGGTAATAGTAAGGGTTTGGAAGTTTACTCATGCCGACATGTCAGTCTCAACATGGTATTATTAGAGCCTTGGCCCAAGTTTGATTCCCATGTTGCTTTTGAAGGGAGTTGTTATAGTAATCCATCCACTCAAGGTAATTATAGGAGTTTGGAAGTTTACTAATACTTCCTGCCTTTTAGAAGTCGTTGGTTCTCCAAAAGATTATAAACATAATTAATATATGATTTAAACATATATACATTTAAAAAAATTATAACAAAATTTTTAACTATGAAGATTCGCCTCAACTTTACTATGGAATATTACTTTCTAGTAAATAGACTTTGTTATAATTCCATGGCTTACTAATACCACATTCCCAAAAAACCATAACTCATGTTCATATGACCCATGTTTTTATATATATATAAAATAGAAACAACATAACTACCTTTATAAAATTCCAAATCCCATTTAATTTAACTATAAACAAAATTATTAAACTATTTCATTTTCTTGATTTTGGTGATTGAAGATAAAAGTTATTTATTTTTTGGTTTATATTTTTATTAAATAAAATGTGTTGAACATTTAATTTAATTTTTATTATAAAAAATATTTAAATTCAATGGTTAATAACATCAAAATATTTATATCGTTATACATCTTACACATTGTCAAGAAATTAAAAAAGTCACAAAAAATAATTAAATTATAATTTTAAAATAAATTATTATTTATTATAAAAACATTTAAGTCAAATGATCTTTTCGAGACTTGTTGTACCTAGCCTCTTTGTGGCATTTATGAAATACTTGTATTTGATATTGGAGTAATTATCACACTCATCTCACTGATAACCAATTAGGTGGAGTAACCACCATCTTGGGAAACTCACTCACACCACCTTGGGACATTCACTCAAGGTAATAGTAAGGGTTTGGAAGTTTACTCATGCTAACATGTCAGTCTCAACATGGTATTATTAGAGCCTTGGCCCAAGTTTGATTCCCATGTTGCTTTTGAAGGGAGTTGTTATAGTAATCCATCCACTCAAGGTAATGGTAAGAGTTTGGAAGTTTACCAATACTTCCTCCCTTTTAGAAGTCATTGGTTCTCCAAAAGATTATAAACATAATTAATATATGATTTAAACATATATACATTTAAAAAAATTATAACAAAATTCTTAACTATGAAGATTCACCTCAACTTTACTATGGAATATTACTTTCTGGTAAATAGACTTGTTATAATTCCATGGCTTACTAATACCACATTCCCAAAAAACCATAATTCATGTTCATATGACCGATGTTTATATATATATATATATATATAATAGAAACAACATAACTACCTTTATAAAATTCCAAAACCCATTTAATTTAACTATAAACAAAATTATTAAACTATTTCATTTTCTTTGATTTTGGTGATTAAAGATAAAAGTTATTTATTTTTTGGTTTATATTTTTATTAAATAAAATGTGTTGAACATTTAATTTAATTTTTATTATAAAAAATATTTTAAAATCTAATAAAGCTTAATTTTTGGGAAAACTTTCTGCCATAATCAAATAGATATGGTTCAACCACGGGTTTGAAATCATAGTGTGGTTTATCGTTAGGACAAGGTGAACAACACTTCATAGTTTGAAACAAAAACATCTCCTCTATGACTATTGCCAACAAAAATTCTAATAATTCAAATATAAATCAGAGAAACCTAAATTCAAAAAACTTAATTTTATTATTAGTTATGAAACTTTGAATCAATAAGAAAATCCATAATATAAATTTCAATAAACAAAATCATAATAAAAAACCGTGATCAAAATAATCTTTTTCATAATTACCCAAAAAACAAAAAACAAAAAACCTTTTCATAATTACACATTTCTAATCGAATTATAATTGAAAGGAAAATTTTAATTATTAAGTGGTTTTTTTTTCATAAAATTAAATTTATACAAATTTTAAAAATAACTTGAATTTTAACTACATTTAAAATATACATCTAAATAAATTTAACACAGAGAAAAAGACTTAAAATTATGCCATTAAAATTCAAAATTACAAAAAATAAATATCCCTTTCAACTTTTTAACAAAACTGACTACACTAGGGGAACCCACAAAACAAAAACAAGAATACTGCTAATGAAAGTGAAACTACGTGTAATCCTATGATTGAAAGCCGAGGAGTGCCCCACATTCTTCACTTCTCATAGTTGATGTGGTAGACAACCTATGATCTTCACCTACAATGCCCGAAGTCTCGATGCTCATGATATAACGCAAGTCCTCTGTAACTTCTTTCATGGTGGGCCTCTCTTGCCTCCTCTCCTGCAAACAACTCATTGCTAAAAGCGCCACTGCCTTCATGCCTTCCACAACAGCTCGCGAAGCGTTCTCCTTCAACCGGGGATCCACAACATCCATCATCCTTCCCTCTTCCGACATATTAACCACATACACTGCCAGATTCACATCATCACATTCCCTGCACAGATCAATGACCTTCTGCGATGTCAGCAGTTCCAGCAAAACTACACCGAAGCTATACACATCGCTTTTATCAGTGAGCTGGTAATTTCTGTAATACTCGGGATCCAAATACCCCACTGTTCCTTGAGCGCATGTGGAGATATGTGACAGGTCTGACTATGCTAGACGGGATAGCCCGAAATCTGAAACCTTGGCATTCATTTTATTGTCAAGCAAGATGTTTGTGGACTTGACATCTCTGTGATATATTGGAGGGTAGGCAGCGGAATGGAGATAAGCCAGTGCTTCTGCAGTTTGAAGAGCAATATTCAACCGAGTTCTCCAGTCGAGAAACCTTCCTCCGGAGGTCATGTGGAGATGTTCAGATAAGGTCCCGTTGGGAATGTACTCATAGATCAGGAGGGGTTCCTCTGCATCAACACAGCAGCCCAACAATCGAACCAAATTTATGTGGTTCACCTGAGATAAAATCTGAACCTCGTTCAGAACTTGCTCGATGTTGGATATTTTTAATGGGGAAAATACCAAAAACCAAATATTCAAACACACAGAGGCAATGCTCTGTTTCTTTTGCTCCAGGATCTTTTGTGCACAGAAGACTTAAAAAAAATTTCACTGGGGAACAGAGGATTTCACCATAAAATATTTCTATTCATTAAAACAAAAAAAAACATTCACTGTGTCTCCATATGAGAATTTACACTGCTGGAAAAATTCCCATTAACATTTACTGTTGTAAAACCTCCATTCACATTCACTGGTGTAAAACAATTTTACATACTGCGGTAAAAAAAACTTACAGAGTTACAAAAACTCGCTCCACCATTTCCTTTATGCACTGCTGTGCAAAACCACACATGGTTTTTTTTTTTTTACACCTCTGTTTTACAAAATCAACACCACCACCATTACAACCCACGAGCATATTTCTCCTTGGCTCGTTCATCTGTTTTTTTTAACTCGTGTCAATGATCTTTTTACATACCATTACTCAAAAATGGTCAATGCATAAAAAACATAAAAAAAAGTTACGTACCCATATCCCTTACAATACTTAGTTAATGAGCATATGCGCCCATACCTCCAATTAAAAACATTTACGTGCAATATATGAAAACTTCAATATACTACCTACCACTATGACATTTCATTAATTAAACGTATGGTCAACAAAACTTAGATTTACTCCACGCTATGAATTTAATATTTGCCGTATGCAGGTTTGGAGCAGCTTCGGGCAATCAACGGTTGAAGAAAGTGGAGCACATCCGACGGTGGAGGGCAATATCGGAAGACCAACAAGTGCTGAACTTTAACCTCCGAGAAAATGACGTTGCGTTACGTCAGGGCTGAACCACGTGTCAGCTCCAAAATTTCTCGGGCTCGATCATCGGAAAAGTACCTTTGCCTGAAATCAACCCGAGAGCTTTCCGGCTGGTTTGCTTAACGTTTTCTGGCAGTGGCCTGGCTGCGTTGAAATTACATTTTCAACACTCCCCTTTAATTTCAACAGCTGGGCATTCAGTCATACCCAGACACTTCCTCAAAAATTCAAAGCTCTTCTGATCAAGTGGCTTTGTCAAGATGTCTGCTACCTGTTCCTGAGTCCTGCAATGTTCTAGGACAATTTCTCCATTGTTCACTAATTCTCTGATGTAGTGAAACCTTGTATCAATGTGTTTCGTTCTCTTATGAAACACTGAATTCTTTGACAAAGCAATAGCTGAGCTATTGTCACAAAAAATCACTGTCGCTTTTGCCTGCTCTTGGCCTAAGCTTCTCAACATTCTTCTCATCCACACTGCTTGACATGCTGCTGCTGTAGCTGCCACATATTCAGCCTCTGCTGTAGACAATGCTACAATGGACTGCTTCTTAGAAGCCCATGAAATGGCTCCTGAACCCATATTAAAAACATAACCGGAAGTGCTCTTCCGATCATCTACACTTCCAGCCCAATCGTTGTCTGTGTATCCAACCAAATCTGAATGTTCTGAGGCATGATATAAAATTCCAAACATTTTGGTGCCTTTGACATACCTCAAAATTCTCTTTGCTGCCTGCCAATGTGCCTCCTTTGGCCTCTCCATAAATCTGGAAATTAAACTAACAGCATACATTAAATCAGGCCTAGTAGCTGTTAAATACATAAGGCTGCCTACAATGCTTTTATACAAACTAGGATCAAAATCCTTACTGTTGTCCTCTCTGCTGAGCTTTAATCCCATTACTGTGGGAGTGATGGCTGCCTTGCACTCTTGCATGTTAAATCTGCCCAAAACTTGATTTACATATCTTGCTTGAGATATAAAAATTCCTTTTTCATTTTGATCTACTTCTATGCCTAAGAAGTATCTCAAGAAACCCATGTCAGTCATTTCAAATTCATCCTTCATGACTGATTTAAAATTTTTAATGAGCTGATCATCATTACCTGTGAAAATCACATCATCAGCATACAAAACAACAATTAAAATTTTACCATCTTTTTCCTTGATGTAGACTGTGGGTTCTCCTTCACATTTGTCAAATTCATTATCCAATAGATATGAATCTATCCTGCTGTACCATGCTCTTGGCGCTTGCTTCAACCCATAAAGAGCTTTCTTCAATTTGCACACTTTGTGCTCTTCACATTTCTTCTCATAGCCGAGAGGCTGTTCCACATAAACATCTTCCATTAACACTCCATTTAGGAATGCTGATTTCACATCCATTTGGTAGACTTTCCATTTGTTTTGTGCTGCCATGGACAACACTGCTCTCACGGTTTCCATTCTTGCAACCGGGGCGAAAGTCTCCTCATAATCTCTCCCATACTGCTGCTTGTACCCTTTGACAACCAGCCTTGCCTTGTGCCTTTCTATCTTGCCTTCAGCATTGCTCTTGGTCTTATAGACCCATTTTACACCAATGACTTCTTTGCCTTTTGGTAACTCAACCAAATCCCATGTTTTGTTTCTCTCTATGGCATTAATTTCCTCATCCATAGCTTCTATCCATTTCCTATCTTTGATTGCATCCTCGAAATGAATAGGATCATCAACATGACAATACAAGGCAAATAAGGAATTCATTCCTTCATCATAAATGTCACTTAGATTTCTAAACTTCTTACCTCGTTCACTTGGTGTGCAAGTGCTTGAAGATGCACTTGAATTTCCTCCTTGTGGTGTGCTTGGAGAAGCACTCTCATTGATCCTCAATGGTGTCCCTTGCTGTCCTTGTGTTGGCGCTGCTGTTTGGGGATGCATTTCAGCCACTTCCTCTTCATCTTCATCATGAGACAAACAGTTCTTGACATTCACTGTTTTCTCTATGCTTCCATCCCAAGCTTCCTCTTCAATGAATTGAACATCTCTGCTGACAAAAAACTTCTTTGTAGATGGGATATACAGCCTGTAGGCTTTGGATTCATCACTGTATCCAATGAAGATGCATTTCTCCCCTTTGTTGTCCAACTTCCTCCTTAGCTGATCTGGTATGTGTGCATAGGCCACACATCCAAAAACTCTCATGTGGGTGACTCCTTGCTTTCTCCCACTCCATGCCTCTTCTGGCACTTTGTTCATGACTGCTTTTGTAGGACACCTGTTCAATATATAAACTGCACAATGTACAGCTTCAGCCCAATACTCATTTGGCAAATGCTTTGCCTTCAGCATGCTCCTCGCCATATCCATGATGGTCATGTTCTTCCTTTCAGCAACTCCATTTTGCTGCGGAGTGTACCTCGCTGTAAACTGTTTATGAATTCCATTTTCTCTACAAAATCTTAGGAATTCCTTGGAGATATACTCACCTCCTCTATCAGTTCTCAATACTTTTATGTGCAGCCCGCTTTGGTTCTCCACAAGTGCTTTGAAGTTTTGGAATTTCTCAAAGACTTCACTTTTGTTCTTGAGGAAATATATCCAAGTCTTTCTTGTAAAATCATCAATGAATGTCAAGAAATATAGGCTACCAGCTAATGATGGAGCTTGCATTGGTCCACACAAATCTGAGTGGATAATCTCTAAGGGTGTCTTTGCCCTTATGCTCTTCCCTGATGGAAAACTTTCTCTATGTTGTTTTCCCAAAATGCAGCCTTCACATAGGCTGTCCGGTTTCTCTATCAATGGTAATCCTCTTACCATTCCTTTTCTGCTCAATAAGTTTAGACCTCCAAAATTTAGATGCCCAAATCTCAAGTGCCATAACCAGTTCTCATCCTTTGGCACGCTTTGGAAGGCCTCTTGGGTAACTGCTGCAATTTCATTTTTGTTTTTCAAATCTGCCCTGATCCTCAAAGGGAACATCCTGTTCCTTGTCATCTTCACTTCAGCAATGCATCTTTTGCTGGGTGGTATATCCATGATGGTGCATACATCATTTTTAAAGAAAACATTGTACCCCTTATGGACAAGCTGTCCAACACTCAAGAGATTACATCTCATTCCGGGGACATAGTATACATCTGCTATGGTTTTCCTTTCTCCTTGCTTTGAAAGTATTTTTATTTCTCCTCTTCCCATAACAGACACTTTACTATCAGTTCCTAGTGTGACTTCTGATTTCACACTTTTATCTAGGGCAGAAAAGAAGGCTATGTTTCCGGTCATATGGTTGCTGCAACCTGAGTCTAAAAACCATATATCCTCACTATGTGTTTCAGCCATGTTACAAGCTAACAGGACATTTTCTTGACTGCTGTTTTCTCTTGTAACATTTGCATTTTGTCTGCTGTTCATATCATGCTGTTTCTTTCTACAATCACTTGCATAATGTCCATACTTTTTGCAATAATAGCATTGAACATTAGATTTATCATACCTTTGTCCTTGAGCATGATGTTGTCCTCCTTGTTGGCTGCTGCCCTGACCTTGGTTCTGATTTGGATTGCTGCCTCTTCCTTGTGCATTTGCTGGGCTGTTCCTTCCACCTCTGTTCTGGCTTCTGCCTCTTCCTCTTCGGTTTCCTCTTCCTTGACCTCTTCCTCTTCCAAAGGACATCTGGGTCTTGAAGGCTTGCTCAAGAGATGAGTTTTCATTCCTACTCAACCTCTGCTCATGTGTTATCAGTGATGCATGTAGCTCATCAACTGAATATTTTGAGAGATCCTTTGTCTCTTCAATGGTGGTGACAATGGCATCAAACTTTGAAGGTAAGACCCTCAATATTTTCTCCACAATCCTTCTATCTTCAATGGTTTCTCCATGAGTTCTCATTTGTGTGATTACACCAATCACATGAGTGAAGAATGAGTCAATGTTATCTGACTCCTTCATGCACAGATTCTCAAAGTCCTTTCTCAGCAATTGTAGTTTTGCTGTCTTCACTCTCTCCATGCCTTGATAGGCTGTCTTGAGAGTTTGCCATGCTTCATGTGATGTTGTAGCTGCTGCTATCCTTGGGAATATACTCTGGTCCACTGCTTGATACAACAAGACAATGGCCTTTGCATCCTTCTTCCTATTGAGCTTCAGCTGATCCTTCTCTCCCTGAGTTAATGCATTGAACTCAGTTTCATCTGCTGGTTCCTCAAACCCATATTCTACTAGTTCCCATATATCTTGAGCGATGAACAAAGCTCTCATGGTTATAGACCAGTAGTCATAGTTCTTCCCATTAAAGTGTGGGAGCTGGGTGTTGAACATACCCATGCTTGTGCTTGCCATTCCTTGCATCTTGAACTATGGTTTTAAATCCTTGACTATGATTTTTTTTTAAAAACTGACTGTCTTCAGCAATAACAAGAGAAATGCTTTTGGGGAATACCTGAATCCTTCGCTGTCTGAGTCTTCTGTCTGCCTGAGAGGTTTTGCTGCAGCAACAACCTTCTCCCTTCAGCTTCTTTGTCTCCTACAAAGAGCCTAAGCCTTGCTCTGATACCACTGTTGGGTATTTTTAATGGGGAAAATACCAAAAACCAAATATTCAAACACACAGAGGCAATGCTCTGTTTCTTTTGCTCCAGGATCTTTTGTGCACAGAAGACTTAAAAAAAATTTCACTGAGGAACAGAGGATTTCACCATAAAATATTTCTATTCATTAAAACAAAAAAAAACATTCACTGTGTCTCCATATGAGAATTTACACTGCTGGAAAAATTCCCATTAACATTTACTGCTGTAAAACCTCCATTCACATTTACTGGTGTAAAACAATTTTACATACTGCTGTAAAAAAAACTTACAGAGTTACAAAAACTCGCTCCACCATTTCCTTTATGCACTGCTGTGCAAAACCACACATGGTTTTTTTTTTTTTTACACCTCTGTTTTACAAAATCAACACCACCACCATTACAACCCACGAGCATATTTCTCCTTGGCTCGTTCATCTGTTTTTTTTAACTCGTGTCAATGATCTTTTTACATACCATTACTCAAAAATGGTCAATGCATAAAAAACATAAAAAAAAAGTTACGTACCCATATCCCTTACAATACTTAGTTAATGAGCATATGCGCCCATACCTCCGATTAAAAACATTTACGTGCAATATATGAAAACTTCAATATACTACCTACCACTATGACATTTCATTAATTAAACGTATGGTCAACAAAACTTAGATTTACTCCACGCTATGAATTTAATATTTGCCGTATGCAGGTTTGGAGCAGCTTCGGGCAATCAACGGTTGAAGAAAGTGGAGCACATCCGACGGTGGAGGGCAATATCGGAAGACCAACAAGTGCTGAACTTTAACCTCCGAGAAAATGACGTTGCGTTACGTCAGGGCTGAACCACGTGTCAGCTCCAAAATTTCTCGGGCTCGATCATCGGAAAAGTACCTTTGCCTGAAATCAACCCGAGAGCTTTCCGGCTGGTTTGCTTAACGTTTTCTGGCAGTGGCCTGGCTGCGTTGAAATTACATTTTCAACACTCGATTCCTTTGATATTGCCCACTTTCGCAGTTTTAACCGCGACAAGGGTGTCGTCTTTGAGTATTCCTTTGTAAACTTCTCCGAAACCCCCCATGCCGAGCACTCGGTCCTTGGAAAATCCGTTGGTCGCCCTTTTGATCTCTTTGCTGGTGAAGAGTTCGGCGGACATTCCTCCGCTGTTTGTTGATAGTATTTCGGATCTCATCTTCATCAGTCGAGCTTGAGTCTTCAGCTGGACTCTTTTTCTTCTGTATAGGATTATCGCAATTACCGCTACTGCAATGGCTACACACATTCCTGCAACAAGACCTGCATGACATTGACAACGAAATTTCGTTGTACTTTCACAGAACAAGCTGAGTAGGTAAGAGTTCGGCATTAAAAAAAAAACAAATTTAATTTCACAAGTTTGAATGATTATTTTTCATCAAATATCAATACTGACCTCCAATCAGAGCCCCTCGATTATTATTTCCACAACCGTTTGGATCAACACACACGGATGCATCTGAAGAGCGAACGTTTTGCCAAATTAACTCAATTGAAAAAAAACCATTGCATATTTATTAAAATACACATAGGGCCAGTTTGATCCACTTACTTTTTGTGCAGTTTCCGTGTACAGGATCCCAAATATAGTCTCCAATACACAGACACCTAGATCCGCCGGAATCCATTGGATCAGGCGAGCAAGCAGAGTTCTGGTCACAATCTAACTGACTTTTACATGAAGGCTCTGACGGTGCAACCCACTGTATCTCCACTCCATAGTTCCACTGACTCGCAGGTAACGCCTGGTTGAAATTGAGAACACTCGTGTATGCCCTGCACCCACTGGCGTGTGCCCGTATTTGGTAGGAAGTGATAGAACTACCAGCTGTAAGACTGCAGCAGATGCTAGCATTTCTGCAGGCCTTGGCTGCACCCATATCACTGATATATGTATGACAGGGACTGGTTGAGGTGCAATTCAATGAGGATGCCAGTAGTATAGGAGCGCAATTCATAACTATAAGTGTGTTGGTACTTGTAATATTGAAAGGCAGGCTATGATTCAATTGCAATCCTTGGTTATTCATATCTTCAGTCTGACACAAATCTTTAATCAGAGGCGGAGGTTGAATAACCAGCCTCATGGTGGCTGTATTGATACTAACGATTTTATAAAAGCTGCCATTGACCGATTTGAATTCCAGCTCCTTGGCTGCATTACAGTAGATTCTATAATCAGGGAGACCACAACCATCTTGGGTGCTAAAAGGGTATGGAACAGAAGTATTGCCACAATTGGGACAGCTAGGTATAATACCTGCAACACTCGGGATGATGCTAAAACTCGTCCAGGAAAAATACAACAGAAAAAGACAATGTTTAATATTTCTCCCAATACTACCTACTTTCAGCATGGTGAGAACCTACTAAATCAAAACAAGTCACAGAACTTTGAAAAAATATTTCACAGAAAGACTCACTTCATAGCTGCCAAATACTGCATACAAACAGATCTAACTTCGACAACAATGGCGGATGGATTAAATTAGCTAAAAAGATTAACGATTACAAACGCCTGAGATGCAATATAGTAGAAATGCACACATTAAAGTCCGTGCATTGGTGCATTGGAGCGAGCGAGCACTGTTGGATTTAGAGACGTCTAATTACAATAATTGAGTTGGACATGCGTGCATTATGATTATGATGTCAAATACTGTCAGCAAGATTACAATTATATGCCAAATAATGTGATTAATTAAGTCATGGCATTAAACGTATTTAAAATAAGGATTTGGCTACAAATACATATAGAATAATGTTAATCAATTACAATTGTTAATGGACCGATTATAATTGATTAAAAATAATAGCAGTAATAAATTTGAGCTGAATAAGAAAATCAGAATCTATTCTGATTGATTGATTGATTGATTGATTTCAATCAATCTGAAATTTCAGACAGACTTGTTTCAGCTAAATTTTAGGCTGCCCTAGGATTGGGGTTTTGCACTGCTATAAAAGGGCTGAGTCTCCAAGGCTTGCAATCACTCATAAAGATTGTCTGCTCCATTGAAGACTGGAAGGATTGCAAGCTCTTGGAAGGATTCAAGAGCCAATAACTCAAGTCAAGACCAGGAGCCTTTGAGGATGGAAAGTAAGTTCCGCTGTGCATTAATTTCAATTTCTTACAAAGGAGTAGATCTTGGTTGGGGTTTAAGTTAATTAGGAAAACCCTCTAAGGTTAAATCCATCAATTGGTATCGGAGCCACCCTTATGTAAGAACTGTCATCTCCCGTCATGTTTTCTGAGTTAATCTTGATTTTTATCAAATCCTGATATAATCGTTACGAATGAAGCCAAACTGATTTTTTTTTCGGTTTTGTATAACAGTCTAATGTTTTGAAAAGGATTTGGTATTTTATTTTCTGACTGACACGATGAGTCTATTTTATTCCAATTCTTGCTCCTTTTGACTGTAACTCCATGGAAAAATTCTGCCACGTCTTGGATTTCGCCACCGCAGAGAACCTGCGGCGTCCCTTTATGAGGGCCATCTTTATCCGTTCACTGAACCATGATTGATCTGTTTACAAAGGCAGATCGGAGATCGGATTTCGATTTCATGAATTTTTTGAGCTTTACTTTTGTTCCGAAGCAGTTGTGGCCGATTGAACTGATTTAGACGTTTTATTCCCCTTAGCAAGAAATATTTACGTTGTTTCTGTCGATAAGTTAAACTTTTAGCTCTTATCTGGGTATATTTTTAAGAAAACAACTTGCAAAATGTTACCGGAAACTACAACGAGAACAGTAAATATTAATATCCAAGGGTGCCATATGATTTCTGAACAACCTTTTCCATCCTCCTGTCTGCGGGTTTTTTCTCAACTGTGGAATTAGCCTTGGCCAGGGTAATTTAATATTTATTTTATAGCGAATTATAGTTTGTGGAATTATTTTGGGTAGGGTAATGTAATATCTTTTTTATAGCGAGTTATCGTTTGAGATTCCGGTGGCTGCTGCAGCTATCAGCCGGTGGTGTGATGATGGAAAATTGAGATTTTTTTGGTAAATCTATTAAGAGGCTTCCATGACAAGCAAGTCCAGGGCTGTTGAATTTGAAGTTGTTTAACTTGTTGAATTTGAAGTCGTTTAACTATTTTAGATTTTGAAGTTTTTGGTTAGAATATGGTGGAACAATTTTTATTTTTAATTATTTAAAAATTGTTTTTAATGTATAAATAAATGCAGTGCTCTAAAAATCTTTGAGACAGATGCAACATTTAGATTCAGTGCCCTAAGAAAATCTTTTAGACGCATGATTTGATAAGTATGCAAAGTTTACCAAAATAACTTGTAATGCCATCAAAATCTTGCCTAATTGCTGGCAAGTTTGACCCAAAAATATGCGCACAAAAATAAAAATAAAAAAAAAATTACACTAGAATGTTGACTTTACGTTGCAATGATTGAATCTCCATCAATGTGACTTGTATGTTGGAACAAACGATAAGAACTAAAGACATCAAATACACAAATGGGGTCTGTTTACAGACTAATTATTTAATTGATGGAGATTCCATAAATGTTTAAAAAACTTTTGGCTATAAGGGCGAAAATATGGTAGAGTAATTGTAAGTAATTGTAAGTGATTGTAATTTAGGTTATAATAATTATAATTACTATAATTACTATATATACTATGCTATATTTAGGCTAATTATTAGGATTTAGATATTATTTAAAATTGGTATTAACACCAATTAAAGGGTATAATACTGAATTCTAAATTGATCACAATTATGGCATAAAAATTTGTATTAACGTTAATTACTGATATAATACTAAATTCGGATTTTATCACAATGATGCTAATCATGGCAACCATAAAATTATTTAGTATTCTCTAAATAAATTATTGAAGCATTTCTAAAAGGTAATCATTGTAGAAACTGTTAAAGTTTTACTAAAACCTAATAATTATTTTGATGAATATAGTTGACATATTAAATTTAAAAGAGTTATGAGATACTGTATTCTATATAGGACGAGTGGATTCTATAGGTACGTCCTAGATTAGGTTTTAGACATAATTTTGGAATCTAACTAAAGATGGTGTTTGGTATACATGTGTTGTTTTCGCATGAGTCAAGCATTGATGTTCGCAAACGAACCGCTCTCTGTAAGACGATTGCAAGGATGACTCATGACAAGTTGAAGTAACGTGCTGGCAATGGACGTGGGTGTTAGCTTTCCCGAAGGAGGGTTGGCGCCTGCTAAGTTGTTTGGTGCATAAGGGTTGCCTGAAGGTAATGATTGCACCCAAAGGTGTTTCATTACTGAATGGTGTTTTGGCTAAAGTTTTAATTGAGCAAATAGTTTTACACATGCCTTTAGATAGATTTTAGAATTATGATTAAATCGTGACGCATCGTATCTAAATTATTTCCTTGTTCTTGAATTTTTCAGATCCAAACATAATGTTAAGTCTAAGTCAGATTAAGCCCCTCATGGGGAACAATTTCAAACAGTGGGAGGAAAAGCTGAAATTAGTCTTAGGGATCATGCAATTGGACACAGCACTGAGATTTGATCGCCCCAAGCCTAATAAAGAGAGTGAGGTAACTCCTCAAGAGAAGGCTGATATTGCTAGATGGGAGCATTCAGATCGCATGTGCATAATGGTGATGAAGCAAACGATCCATGAGACTTTTCGAGGCATCATACCTGATACAGAGACAGGCGCTATTGAATACCTTAAGGCCCTTGAAGAAAAATTCACAAAGAGTAAAAAGACTGATGTGAGTACACTCTTTGTGAAGTTGGCAACAATAAAATACAAGGGAAAAGAAGGGGTTAGAGAGCATGTTATTGAGATGACAAGACTTCAACGTGCCTTGAAAGGGCATAATTATGACATCTCTGATGAGGTTCTCATTGAGTTCATTTTTCTGTCTCTCCCGTCTAACTTTAGTCAATTCAAGATGACTTATAATTGTCAAAAAGAGACGTGGACATTACCTGAGTTTGAGGCTCGGTTGGTGCAGGAGGAAGAGAGACAGAAAATGACTAAGGGAGAAAGTGCTCATGTAGTAACATCTAATCCTAAGGGTAAAGGCAAGAAGCGCAAGTTTACTGCCAAGGAAAAGGGACCTACCAAGGTAGCTGCAAACAATGCCGCGCAGAAAAGCAAGAAGGAAGATACTTCTGCGAAACCAGGAGAAAGGAACTGTTTTTTCTGCAAAGCGCCAGGACATACAAAGAAATTCTACACCAACTATCATGCATGGTTGGCAAAGAAAGGTATGTCTCTTGCTTTGGTTTGTTCTGAAGTTAATTTAAGTTCTGTATCTAGATATACTTGGTGGATAGATTCAGGTGCAACGACTAACATCAGTATGTCGATGCAGGGTTGCCTAAGCCATCGCAAGCCAAGTGAGGCAGAGCGCTACGTTTACGTAGGAAATGGCAATAAAGTAGAAGTGGAAAGCATAGGAAAATTTAAATTATTATGTAAGACAGGATTTTATTTAAGTTTTGATGCTTTAGTGGTTCCATCTTTCAGAAGGAACCTAATTTCTATATCTTATTTGGACAAAAATGGTTATGTGTGTTCATTTGGTAATGGAAATTTCAGTTTGTGTCGAGATTCTAAGCTTCTTGCTTCTGGTAGTCTGTCTTCTTATGATAATCTTTATTTTCTAGATATAGACACTTCACATTCAGAGGCACTGCATATAGATAATAGAAAACGCAAATTAACTTGTGAGAAATCTGCAACATTATGGCACAAGCGATTAGGACATATCTCTATGAAAAGGATAGAACGTCTTGTGTCTAATGATATTCTCCAACCTTTAGATTTTACAAACTTAAGTGACTGTGTAAATTGTATAAAGGGAAAACAAACTAATAAACGTAAGTATGATGCAAAAAGGTGTAATGATGTCTTAGAATTAATTCATACGGATATCTGTGGTCCTTTTCCAAAGGCTACAAGAAATGGTGACCGTTACTTTATCACATTCATAGATGATTATTCAAGATATGGTCATATTTACTTAATAAAAGAAAAGGCGGAAGCATTAGACGTATTCATAAAGTTCAAAACGGAAGTTGAGTTACAACTTAACAAACGTATAAAGTCCATTCGTTCTGATCGTGGTGGTGAATACTACGGTCGTTATGATGGATCAGGAGAACAGCGTCAAGGTCCCTTTGCAAAATACTTAGAGGAATGCAGAATTGTGCCTCAGTATACGTTGCCAGGTTCGCCTGCAATGAATGGTGTTGCTGAGCGACGAAATCGCACCCTTAAAGACATGGTGAGAAGTATGATTGCTCGTACAACTCTACCTGAGAATTTGTGGGGAGAAGCCTTAAAGACTGCAGCATACATACTTAATAGAGTGCCTACTAAAGCAGCTAACAAGACCCCTTACGAGTTATGGGTTGGGCGCAAGCCTAGCTTGAATCATTTGAGAGTTTGGGGATGTCCATGTGAAGCTAGGCCCTATAAGCCAAGCAAAAAGAAACTGGACGAAAGAACCGTTAGTTGTTACTTTATAGGCTATTCTGAACGATCTAGGGGGTTCAAATTCTATAATCCAACAGAACATACAGTTTTCGAGTCAGGAAGTGCAAAATTTTTTGAGGATAATGAGTTTGTGGGGGGAGATATGACAAAAGATAGTATTTTTGAAGAAGAAGAGACGAATGCGAATGAGACTATGGACCAAAGTCCTAGTTTTGTTCAAATTCCGATTGTGTTTAGAAATACATCTTTTGACAATGTGCAATCTTCATCATCCCAAACAACTCAGTTAGAAACTCAACATGGAATAGAGAACACAAATGGACCTGAACCCAACCCAAACCCTCACATTGACATGACAAATGTTGATGGCCTAGGGCCTGTGGGAGAGTCAGAAGTTGGTAATGATGTTCTTCCTCCTGTTGAAGATCAAGTTGTAAATGAACCTCAAGAAAATCTAGAGCCTGTGCCAATTAGGAGATCTACTAGAGAGAAAAGATCTACACAATCAAAGGATTATGCATATCTTCAAGAACATGAGTTTGACATTGGCATGTTTGAAAATGATCCTGTTAATATCAAACAAGCTGTGGAAAGCTCTAACTCTCAAATGTGGATTAATGCCATGAATGAAGAGATGAAATCTATGTATGACAATGACGTTTGGGATATCGTTCTGTTGCCTAAAGACAAGAAACCCGTTGGTTGCAAATGGATATTTAAGACTAAGCGGGATTCTAAAGGCAACGTTGAAAAATACAAGGCACGTCTTGTTGCGAAAGGTTTCACACAGAAAGAAGGCATTGATTATAAAGAGACTTTCTCTCCAGTTTCATCGAAAGACTCTTTAAGGATTATATTGGCGCTTGTAGCACATTATGATTTAGAACTTCATCAGATGGATGTAAAGACGGCGTTTCTCAATGGTGACATTGATGAAACGATCTATATGAAGCAGCCAGAAAACTTTGTATCAGGTGATGCAGGGTCTATGGTTTGCAGACTTAAGAAATCTATCTATGGGCTAAAACAAGCATCTCGACAATGGTATTATAAGTTTCACCAAGTTATTAGCTCATTTGGTTTTGAGTCTAACATAGTAGATGAATGTATATACCTTAAGTTCTGTGGGAGTAAATTTATTTTCTTGGTTTTATATGTAGATGACATATTGCTTGCCAGTAACGATAAGGACATGTTGCATCAAACTAAGAATTTTTTATTTAAGAACTTTGAAATGAAAGATCTTGGTGATGCATCATTTGTTCTAGGGATTGAAATACTTAGAGATAGATCTCAAGGTATTCTGAGGTTATCCCAGAGGAACTATATCGATAAGATTCTAACAAGATTTGGCATGCAAAACAGCAAACCAGGAGATACCCCTATATCAAAAGGAGATAAGTTTAGTCTGAAACAATGTCCCCAAACTGACTTAGATAAAAACCTCATGAAAGATATTCCCTATGCCTCAGCCGTGGGTAGCATCATGTATGCACAAGTATGCACGCGTCCAGATATTGCGTTCATTACCGGAATGCTAGGGAGATATTTGAGTAACCCAGGTATGGAACACTGGAAGGCAGCCAAGCGAGTGTTGAGATACCTAAAGAGAACAAGGGACTATATGCTCACGTATCGGAGATTGGAACAGCTCGAGGTCATTGGATACACCGATTCTGATTTTGGAGGATGTGTCGACAGCATGAAATCAACATCAGGATACATCTTCATGATGGCAGGTGGTGCTGTGTCATGGAAGAGCGCTAAACAGTCATTGGTAGCCTCCTCCACTATGGCAGCTGAATTTGTTGCATGTTTTGAAGCATCTAATCATGGCGTATGGCTGAAGAACTTCGTCACAAGTCTGAAAATTGTGGATTCTATTCAGAAACCACTCAAATTATTATGTGACAACAATTCAGCAGTGTTATACGCATCCAACAACCGAAGTTCGTCAAAGTCGAAGTACATTGACATTAAGTTTTTGGTTGTAAAAGAGAGAGTGCAAAATAATGAATTATGTATAAAACACATAGGTACAGACTCCATGATTGCGGATCCTCTTACTAAAGGATTACCACCCAAGAAGTTTCACCAACATGTTGCTTGTATGGGTGTAATATCTGTTTAGGATAATTAGAAAAATGTGGGAGTCTGAATATGTTTTAAGTTCTGTTTTTTGATGTTCTATGTAATGCAATTGTAAACAATTTTGACGATATATACAAGTTGCATTCAGTTTCAGTTTCATTATTTCTTTCTTTAAAGTTTAAGTTTTTGGCCTCATACAGTAAAGTAAAGGTGACTCAATTAGAAATAGGCACGTCTAATCACACTTGCGTGTAATTTCTAAACTATATGTCCAAATCAGATTCATGTCATTCAGTTATGTTGGCAGCGTGATTTATGTCAGTTTAGTTGCGAATAAATGTGACAAATGCCGCTTAAGTCCTTTGTTAGCATAATTGATGGACAGAATTGTTTAAGAAATACGATAAGTAAAGACAGAAAAGTTGCATGCAATAAAGTTAAGGATATATAATCAAAAGGTTGCACTTGTCCATGTGGGAGATTGTTGGATTTAGAGACGTCTAATTACAATAATTGAGTTGGACATGCGTGCATTATGATTATGATGTCAAATACTGTCAGCAAGATTACAATTATATGCCAAATAATGTGATTAATTAAGTCATGGCATTAAACGTATTTAAAATAAGGATTTGGATACAAATACATATAGAATAATGTTAATCAATTACAATTGTTAATGGACCGATTATAATTGATTAAAAATAATAGCAGTAATAAATTTGAGCTGAATAAGGAAATCAGAATCTATTCTGATTGATTGATTGATTAATTTCAATCAATCTGAAATTTCAGACAGACTTGTTTCAGCTAAATTTTAGGCTGCCCTAGGATTGGGGTTTTGCACTGCTATAAAAGGGCTGAGTCTCCAAGGCTTGCAATCACTCATAAAGATTGTCTGCTCCATTGAAGACTGGAAGGATTGCAAGCTCTTGGAAGGATTCAAGAGCCAATAACTCAAGTCAAGACCAGGAGCCTTTGAGGATGGAAAGTAAGTTCCGCTGTGCATTAATTTCAATTTCTTACAAAGGAGTAGATCTTGGTTGGGGTTTAAGGTAATTAGGAAAACCCTCTAAGGTTAAATCCATCAAGCACATGATCCGAGTTGCCGTGACTTTGTTGAAGTCTCAGTTTGTAGCAGTCAAACTCCGACGTGTCATCCAGCACACTAAGTGCAGAGTTGGAATTTGCAGATTTTCGTACTGGTCCCGCTTCTCCATCGAAACTTACAAAGTAAGCAGATAAATTCCAAGCGTCGTCTGATGTTTTATATTTTATTTTATTCTCTTTTAAATTTTTAAATTTGGATTTCACAAAAAGGAAAAATAAAGAAGGGATTTAGGATTTTTAATTTTTAAATATATTAATAAATTTCATTTATATTTTATTTGAATTATGTAAATTTAATAATTCAAATTTATGATCTCAATTAAATTTTAAATAAAGTTAACTTAAAAAGGGCAAAAAATCACATATAAAAAATTTAAATTATCATTAAATATTATTCAAAATTTATTAAATCTAGACATATAAAATATTTAAATTACGCTTAAATATTATTCAAAATTTGATATGTTTCTTAAATATTATTCAAAATTTGATATGTTTATAGGTTTCAATGTATTATTTTACCAAAAAACTTAAAATTGTTTTTGTTTGGCTAAGAGCTCGTGTTCGTGGGAGGTAAGGGATGTAAGGAAATATAATGGCCCAAGACCCAGAGACGTCTGGCAAGAGTGAAAGCATGCTCCTTTATGGACCAAACAACCCAAGACCCAAAGGCATGTGGAAGGAAGGAAAGCTTAGATCACAAATGGGTTATTCCAGGTGGCGTGGTTTTCCTTGAATAAGGGTGATGAGCCACCCTGCATTCGTTGTTTGCAGCTAGAAATGGTTGTCCTCACTATTGATTTGTGAATTGAGTTATGATAGATTTTCCCACGTCTCGAAAAATTTCACAGAAAATTCTAAAAGTGTGTTCTGGAGCTTTCTATTTAAATTTGTTTTCCGTTTATGGTTTAATTATTCATCCCGTAGAACTTCAACAGAATTTATACTATTAACATGGTTGAACATGATTAATCTAATGTAGCTTTGTTGGAATCACATGAACACTCCATAATCCAAGTGTCTAAAACACTACTTAATATAATAATATTTTAAGAATAATAATATACAATAAGAATATTTTAGAAATAAGAAAAAATATAATTAAATTGTGATTTAAATTTTTGTATATAAATAATATTTTAAAATTTGATTGGTATATTTCTCAATTTATAATACTATATATATTATTTTTATATTTTATAAATTTAGTAATTTGACAAAACTAAACTGTTTTTATTTTCTAACTTTGTATAACATTATATTAAAACAATTTGTTACGCATCTGAAGAGGGTTGCTCCGTATTTGAATATGAATTTGATTATAACAATCATTCAAAAGTATATGTATAAAAAAAAGAGACACGTATTTGTAATATATGTATAAAAAAAAGAGGGCCCATGATGCTTCTGTAGGGAACTAGCCCCGCCCATATTAAAAAAACAATCATTCAAAAGTAATCTTTCAGCGAATCGCTATAAATTCGACCGTTGCGCGGATTTTAAATTTAGTTGGTCTTTTGCATGACTTGTCCAAACACCTTGAAAGGCGCTTGCCTAAATTTCTTGTCATAAATTTTTTTATATTTTTGAAAACAAATTCTGCGCTTGGTATTACAGCTTATTTATTGGATTTATCCATTGTTGGAATGTCTTTGAAAAAGCTTGTGTTTAGTGAGTTTGGGATGAAAAAATCCCCGCGACTCTTTTAATGGAATGAATGACCATAAAAACTGAGGAAAATATTAAAGATTGTAATTAATGTTTTCCTACCATATTTTCCCAACCAGCGTTTGTAGAACACTATATCTCTGCTTTGCATACCTTATTAGCCAACTTTGTAAAGTGTCACCGAGATTTCCTTCCCAAACTACTAAATCATTGTTTGTATACCTTATTAGCCATCTTTGTAAAAGTGTCACCAAGATTTCCTTCCCAACCTGCTAAATCATTGTTTGTAGAGCATTGTATCTTTGCTTAGCGTACCTTATTAGCCATGTTTGTAAAAAAGTCACCAAGATTTCCTTGGTAGCAAAATTGAAAGAGGATAATGAGGTAGAGAAAGAAATGTCATTTCATTGGGGAAAACCCAAATGGAGAAGAACTTAAAACAAATGGGAAGACATGTTTGATGTCAACTATATTTGCCAAGAGCCCAATAATCTTGACGGTGTTTTAAAATTGGTAAAAAAAATTCCATTGAAGTGCTAGATCTAAAAAGGAACTTGAAGGGACATTAAATCATAAACTTTTTATACCCTCTCATACCCTTTCATAAAAAGGCAAATAATTATTCCAAGTCAGCTAAAGATTCCAATTTGAATCTCAACTTGGAAGAATTTGGAATGGATAATCATTACTCCTTTCATTAGGCAAACCATTCCAAGAACACTTTCCCTCAATGGATTAATACTGTTAATTGGGTGATCAACCAACTCCTTAGGCAAAAATCCCTTTTTGAACAACTAGCACAAGAGAATAAAGTAGAATATACCAATGGTGAAGGGGATTCTACTAAGCGATCAATTATGTTTCTATGGGATTAGGTTTTAGATACAAATATTTAGACTGTTGGGGAAGATACTGTGGGCGAATCTCAATCTACATAGACCACCCCAAAATCATGTAACCTAAGGAGTGAGGGACATGTGTTTAAGATTTCTTTTCCATCAAACTTGAGCTCTGCTTTTACGAAAGCTACTCCCCCCTACCACAACATAGAAATAGGGTTCATATCAATTTAAAACACCTCCTAGCTCATCTCAAGCGAATAAAACCTCAACAAACATGAGCACACAGTGCATAGAATACTATGTCATGGAGGACATGAAGAAAACCAAAGCTAACGTTTCTCTTTATGACATTCGTAATCTTCTACAACAAAGGGAATTAATCATGAATAATTTTAGGCTTTTGTCTTTTCGAAAAACACCAAATGCTTCCCTTGACACAACAACCAAAACTAGAAAAAAGAAGTAGGAGAATAACGTTGTTGACAAATCTACCATTAATGCAATAGGTATAGGAGCAAATTTAAAATCTAAAACTCCTCCTTTTTTCCTAACCTTTGAAATATTCAATCATAATGTACATAATAGTCTAGTAGACTCAGTAGCTTCATTTAATGTCATGCCATACTTTTTCTATTGGATTTTAAGCACAATCACAATATCTAAGTTTCAGAAATATTAGAGTATTTATTGCAAAACAAGAGAGAAGAGAGAATAAAACCACTAAAATAATTGACTAAGTAACCAGAGAGAGAATTTGAATTATTAATGGAACTATGATATGATATTATTGCTAAACATGAATACAATAAATTTCCTATCCAAGAGAAAAAAAACATTTTGAATTAGATTGGGGTTCCCTTGTGCATGAACTCAACTAGTTAGCATGTCTAGAAAACAATGTAAACTATCAAATGGGAACTGTAACGAGTACCCGATTTTTTGAGGTAGAAACAAATCACCTGATTTTGAAAAGTGCTAATTCAAAATACACCTTTTTTTAAGCGTATTTTTCACACTTTAAATTTTCTTTATGTATCAAGTTTGAACTTTTTTTTAAATGTTAATGATATTCATGCTAATTTTAAAAGGTGTTGATGCAACATCAACATCAACCATTTTTTAAGTCACATTTTTACAGTTTAATTTTTTTTATGTCCTAAGTATACACAAATTTTTTTAAATGTTGATTATTTAACCATTTTGAGAGTTGTCTTATTTCTCTTCATGTTTGTCATCCTAAGATATTTGTTTTTTAAGGCTTTTCCATTTTTTTTGTTTTTAGTGGTAGTGGAAATTTAGGTCAATGGTATGCAATAATCAATTTGTTCAATTGTAACAATCTTGCATTCATGATATAGTTAATGATTTATTTATTTTTGCAGAACGAGAGTGATGCCACAAGGTCTCGGATAGCCATTTGACACATAGGAGCTTTAGGTCTTGCCTCCTCTGTGCTCTCTCGGTGGCTCCCCTCGGAGTGTCAAGGTGCTCGGTTGCTTGGGCATATCCCTTGCCTCTCTTACTTCCATGGAGGAGCCGGATGATGGCCCTGAGGCCCCTTCCTTTCGCGACATGGTTACTGGTTGACCGCAGGATCAAGAGTCTTATTTTTTCACCAAGCTAGCTTCATGCATTGCTTTTCACTCCTCCAGAACGAGCCTTGAATCAAGGGCTAAACAGAAGGAGAAAGGGAAAAATGTAGAGGCTCAAACAACCACAGGTACCACCTCTACAAATGCTTCAGCAACGTTGGAGGCATAAACCACAAAGGAACAACTACAAAAGTCAAGAACAAAACTAAGAAGCAACTGCAACCCAAAAGCCAAAAAAATATTGAAGTTGGAACATGCAGTAATATGTAAATTCATGGGCATCTGGCCCACAAAGAAAGCACTAAATTGGTGGATTCAATCCAAATGGAAACCAAAGGGAGAAATCAAACTACAACTAGGTTCAAAGGGGTTCTTTACAGTCATCTTCGATCTCTTAGAAGACAGAGATAGGATATTTGAGGGAGGACCCTACTTCTTCAACTCTGTAGGACTGTATATGAGATTCTAGAAAGAAAACTTCACTCCTAAGAAAGAGGACTTCACTAGGGTCCCGGTATGGGTTCACCTCTACTCCCTGCCAACTGATTATTGGGCTCCATCAGTCCTCAAAGGCATTGGAGACCAACTAGGTGAATATATAAAAATGTTTGAGGGCACACAAAGCAAACATTATGTTTCATATGCCAAAATATGTGTTTACATCAACATCTCAAAAGCCTTTCCATGGGTTATAAAACTAATATTCAGGGAAGAGGTTTGACTCTAGAGAATTGACTATGAACACATCTCATTTCGATGTAGAAAATGCCATATTCATGGACACCTATTTAGGGACTGTCCGCAAAATAAAATGCCTCAAAGCAGTGAGCAGGTTAGGAAGAAAAAGAACTCACAGGGTTTCACCAGAGTAAGCAAAAGGAACAAAAACAACAGGAAAAATAACATAAAGAAAGAGCAGCACGAGGAAGCCAGCCTTAATAAATTTGAAGCTTTGAATAAATTGCAAGAACAACCACTCTCAAACAACTCAAATGACGATGAGGCCAAAGAGGATAAACAAAACACATCAAACCAGAGGCAAGAGGATCATTACTTGGAACACAACAACACGGAAGACGAGAATTTAAAGGAAGACATAGAAATGGAACAAGTACTGGTGGACTCTACCTCGGAGGAAAACGCAATAGAAGAGGCATTAGAAGGATTTGACCTCTTATCAGTCACAAAGGAATGGAATAAAAATGGCATGGTTGTGATTCCAGAAGACCAAATCCAAAAAATCGAAGGAGCCTACCTCCTTCAAGAGGAATTAAAACAAAGCTCAAGTCAAACACCACCTGGAAATAGCGCAGTCAATGGCATTTTGGCAAATATGGCAGTAGGAAAATACAACCCAAAAGGCCCAAGCTAGAAAAGAGGAAGGAAAACAACCAGTCATCTTCTTCAGGAACTCGGCGCCAAACTCATTAACGAAGGAAAGGTAAAGGCCCTAGCCCTAACTCCCACTCTTTACCAATGAATTGCATCTCTTGGAATATTAGAGGACTCAATGGTCCTGGAAAGAAGAGAGTCTTGAAAAACAAACTCATAACTGATAAACCGGATATCCTATTAATTCAAGAAACCAAACTTGACATGGCTAACCTCACCCTCCTTCAAAAAAATTGTTTCAAGAAATACAGTATACAACGAACTCGACCACAGGATCAATAGGGGGAATCATGACCATGTGGAAAATCTCTCAGTATGATCTTACCTCCTTAGTTGCCACAAAACATTCCATCACAATTGTTTTGAAAATCATTGGCACCAACAACAACATTTGTGTCACCAATATCTATGCTCCACATAAAGCAGTGGAAAGAATCAAGATGTTGCAGAGCATAAGTAAACTCCTTGATTCCATCCACCTGCCTTTCAAAATTGTTGCGGGTGACTTCAACATGGTGATAAACCTCGGGGAAAAGAAGGGAGGCATAAGAAAACTTGATAAGGACTCTGAAGCCTTCCAGTCCACCATCGAGGGCCTTAGTCTAATTGACATCCCTACGAACAATGGAATCTTCACTTGGAATAAAAAACAAGGGGGAGACAAGAAAATTTCTTCCAGGCTTGACCATTTCCTTCTTTCAAAAGATATCTATCTCACCTCCTAGGAAACGGAGGCCAGAATTCTGTTGAAAATTGAAACAAGAAATGATAAAAATAGAATCCATAAATTCCAGTTTAATTTGTCCTTGAATTAAACTAAGAATTAAAATCGAATTTATTCTCATAACAACTTGTAATAGTTAACTAGAGTGAGTTGACTTAGTTAACTTAGGAATTTTGAGTTGGAAACCTTTCTGAAGTCATGTATATGTCCTCCCTATATTATAGGGGTCCAGAACGAGTTATGTATGAGTGGTAATTAGTTAACTTAGTTTACTGAGTTAAGTCTAGTTAAATTAGTTCCAAACTGTTTGAGGAACTAATAGTGAGTTAACAATCGGTTGGTGCACTAATGCATTAACTAGTGCTACTCCAGTTAATTGAAGATTCCCTCATCAGAAACTCATGCATGTTGATTATGAGAGAGACCCAGTTAAGACTAGAGTGCAGGGACAACATACTATTTGTTGTATAATTTTCTAAGTTGTACAGATAGTGCATGCAATTAGGAACTGATCCTTGAAGGGATTGCACAATTTTGGATGAGGAATTTCCTTTTAAATATAGGCTAATTCTCTTAGGAATTGTGAAAATAATTAGAAGCTTGTTGGCTTGGAAATTTGGCTAAGTATTGGCCAAAGAAAGTCATTAAGCGGAGGATAGGAAATAATTGTGTAGGTTAAGCTCAAGGTTGAGCAAAGCATATTGTATTCATCTGAATTCTTTGACCAAGGGTGCAAGGAAATAGGGAGCTTGGAGAGCAGAAGAGAGGCCTGGATTTGGCTTGAGCTTGTTTATGAGCTGAGAGATTGATTTTGCTGAGTCCTGGGATTGTTCTAGAGAGAACAAGCATTGTAATTTCATCTTCATTTTCCAGATTAATACAAAACAGATAGTGTGGTTTTGAGCTGTGGCTTTCCTCAGATATTTATTGTGTTATGTGCCTTTGATTCTCTTCCTCTATTGATTATTAATTTCTCGATGTTTATGGGCTTCTGTTGTAAAGAGTAGAAGTAGATTATTGTCTCTTGCTTTCGCAAATTGCATTAGCTTGTGAATTTAGAGGATTTTCTACATGGTATTGGAGCTAAGAATAGTATACTAAAGGAGATTTCGAAATTTTGAGTTTTGGGCCATGAGTTTGCAAAGCAGATCTGAAAATTTTTGTCCACAATTTTCATAAACAAATAGCAGATTTGGATTCTTTGCAAAAAAATACCCAAATTTAGAAAACAAAAAATCGGTCGAATCGGAGTTCGGATGAGAGAGATATCACTGATATAAAATCAACTCTTTTTCTAGAAAATTTCGTGACGGCGGGACAGATGAAATAGATTGGTGTGCTAGCCAAGAACCTGCATGCTCTTGAGGTTTAAGATGCATGCAAAGCCTTGAAGAGAAAGGAAAAGGTTAGAGACTTAGTGGTTGAGAGAGCAAGTAAATTACCTCTCAACATGTAGCCCCGGAAGAAGCAGTCTTAGAAGCAACTTCAAGAAGCTGTGGAGCACCCACAACTAGAGAAGTTGAGAGGACACCGAGTGGAGGCATTCAGTCATGCAGAGACCTCCAGTAGGGGGAAATGTTGAGCCAAGTGGGCAGAGGGATCACATGCAGCCATACCTCCAGGTGTGAGGTGGGGCGACTTAAAGTGATAGTCCTAAGAAGGCTGAAATTGAGCAGGGTCCATTGAGTGGTTTTATCTCATGGATCGTACCTTGCTAAGGGAGCCTAAAGTACATAGTAGAGGGAGGAATCAGTGGGATTGGTGCAGTCATAGATTAAAGTGACAGAGGTTAGAGCAGTCAGACACTGAAGAAGCGCAAAGAAGGGTTGACAATAGTGCAGAAAGGAAGAGTCAATAGAAGCGTAGAGTTTTCAGTCGACAAAGGCAATAGCAGTTAGAGACTTTGATGACAGAGGCATCATTTTGATTCAGGTTGAATGTTTTTTGTTTCTAGAGTTGGTGGAGCAACAACACTAGAGAGAAGTGTTGCATGCGGAACATTCCAAAGGTTCAAGATTGAGATCGATTTGAATTCCTTTCTTGTTGAGAGGGAGTCTTGAAAATAGCAACAAGAAATGATAAAATTAGAATCCAAAATTTCAGTTTAATTTGTCCTTGAATTAAACTAAGAATTAAAATCGAATTTTATTCTCATAACAACTTGTAATAGTTAACTAGAGTGAGTTGACTTAGTTAACTTAGGAATTTCGAGTTGGAAGCTTTTCTGAAGTCATGTATATGTTCTCTCTATATTATAGGGGTCCAGGATGAGTTAAGTATGAGTTGTAATTAGTTAACTCAATTTACTGAGTCAAGTCCAGTTAAATTAGTTCCAAACTGTTTAAGGAACCAATAGTGAGTTAACAATCAGTTGGTGCACTAATGCATTAACTAGTGCTACTCCAGTTAAGTAAAGATTTCCTCATCAGGAACTCATCCATATCGATTCTAAGAGAGATCCAGTTGAGACTAGAGTGCATGGATAGTGTAATATTTGTTGTATAATTTTCTGAGTCGTCCAAATAGTGCATGCAATTAGGAACTGATCCTTGAAGGGATTGCACAGTTTTGGATGAGGAATTTCCCTTTAAATACGAGCTAATTCTCTAAAGAATTGTGCAAAGAATTAGAAGCTTGGTGGCTTGGAAATTTGGCTAAGTATTGGCCAAAGGAAGTCATCAAGCGGAGGATAGGAAATACTTGTACAGGTTAAGGTCAAGGTTGAGGAGAGCATATTGTATTCATTTGAATTCTTTGACCAAGTGTGCAAGGAAATAGGGAGTTTGGAGAGTAGAGAAGAGGCCTGGATTTGGCTTGAGCTTGTTTATGAGCTAGGAGATTGATTTTGGTAAGTGCTGGGATTGTTATAGAGAGAACAAGCATTGTAGTTTCATCTTGATTTTCTGGATTAATACAAAACATATAGTGGGGTTTTGAGCCTTGGCTTTCCCCGGATATTTATTGTGTTATGTGTCTTTGATTCTCTTCATTGAATTTGTCGATCTTTTCTTATCTTCATTGAATTTATGATATTTTTTTTGAGGGAATGCTTTTAATAAAAAACATTTATATAGTATTTAAATTAGTAATTGCCTAAAAGGTTTAAAGAGAGGTCAATAGGATTGTTAAATCAAAGTTGTTGAAATGAAAAAGTTGTATTTTGGTTTGAAATAATAATTGTTTTATTAGATTTAGGTTATTTAATGTGTTTGTGTTGGTTGGTAATACAAAATCAAAATAATAATTGAAATATTGAGATGATGAAAGTCTCATAGTTTGTCTATACATATCAAACAAGCCTTGGTGCCACATGCACACTTTTCTTAGCAATGAGAAATGAGATCTTCTTGTCACCTACAATATAAGATGTGACAACTATTCAAAGGATGGTTCTTATATTGCCAGCAATAGAAACTTTTATAATTCTACATCATCTAATGGACAAGCAGATGCATGGAGCTTTTGTATAAACTCTCTAGTATGGTATTCACCTAATGTTTTACACTATCAACAAATAATTTGTCACTTCAAAGGTAAGTGGAACATATTTACACTCAATGAATTCAATGATCCTTTCCTTAGGAATGCGGCTAACAAAATTCATTTATATAGTACTTAAACTAAACAATTATTTCTTTGGTTTTGAGGACCATGATTTTTTTTTAATATTGAAAATTTTGAATTATTTTAAAATGGCCCATAACAATGATACACTTTCGTCAACAATCTCTTCTATATATTTGAGAGGAAACCACTACAATGAAGGTCTCTTTATTAATCTCTTCTATATATTTGAGAGGAAACTTTTGAAACTCTAATATCCGAAAATATGTATATGTGTGTGTGTTTCTTTTCCTATTATGTGATTGTAGAACCAATAGTGACTTCTTGATTCCTTTGTCCACCTAAAGACACAATGGAATAGATGATCATTTGGTCTAGGAGGGTTCAACACTAGGAAATCGGTAGTCTCTTAGGCAACATGGGAATTGTATGCTGAATTATGGAATTATCATATGTTCTTAGGTCACTATAGCTCCATGCAAACACATTTTTGTATTTTCTAAGCACGTGTATGAAGCTAGTCATATAAATTCAATGGTTAATAACATCAAAATATTTATATCGTTATACATCTTACACATTGTCAAGAAATTAAAAAAGTCACAAAAAATAATTAAATTATAACTTTAAAATAAATTATTATTTATTATAAAAACATTTAAGTCAAATAATCTTTTGGAGACTTGTTGTACCTAGCCTATTTGTGGCATTTATGAAATACTTGTATTTGATATTGGAGTAATTATCACACTCACCTCACTGAGAACCAATTAGGTGGAGTAACCACCACCTTGGGAAACTCACTCACACCACCTTGGGACGTTCACTCAAGGTAATAGTAAGGGTTTGGAAGTTTACTCATGCCGACATGTCAGTCTCAACATGGTATTATTAGAGCCTTGGCCCAAGTTTGATTCCCATGTTGCTTTTGAAGGGAGTTGTTATAGTAATCCATCCACTCAAGGTAATGGTAAGAATTTGGAAGTTTACTAATACTTCCTGCCTTTTAGAAGTCATTGGTTCTCCAAAAGATTATAAACATAATTAATATATGATTTAAACATATATACATTTAAAAAAATTATAACAAAATTCTTAACTATGAAGATTCACCTCAACTTTACTATGGAATATTACTTTCTGGTAAATAGACTTTGTTATAATTCCATGGCTTACTAATACCACATTCCCAAAAAACCATAACTTATGTTCATATGACCCATATTTTTATATATATAAAAAATAGAAACAACATAGCTACCTTTATAAAATTCCAAAACCCATTTAATTTAACTATAAACAAAATTATTAAATTATTTCATTTTCTTGATTTTGGTGATTGAAGATAAAAGTTATTTATTTTTTGGTTTATATTTTTATTAAATAAAATGTGTTGAAAATTTATTTTAATTTTTATTATAAAAAATATTTTAAAATTTAATAAAGCTTAATTTTTGGGAAAACTTTCTGCAATAATCAAATAGATGTGGTTCAACCACATGTTTGGAATCATAGTGTAGTTTATCGGTAGGACAAGATGAACCACACTTCATAGTTGGAAACAAAAGCATCTCCTATATGATTATTGCCAAAAAAAATTCCAATAATTCAAATATAAATCAGAGAAACCTAAATTCAAAAAACTTAACTTTATTATTAATTATGAAATTTCGAATCAATAAAAAAATTCATAATATAAATTTCATTAAACAAAACCATAATAAAAAAACCGTGATCAAAATAATCTTTTTCATAATTACCCACCAAAAAAAACCTTTTCATAATTACACATTTCTAATCAAATTATAATTGAAAGGAAAATTTTAATTATTAAGTGGTTTTTTTTACGAATTTTGAAAATAACTTGAATTTTAACTACATTTAAAATATACATCTAAATAAATTTAACACAGAGAAAAAGACTTAAAATTATGCCATTAAAATTTAAAATTAAGTGGTTTTTTTTACGAATTTTGAAAATAACTTGAATTTTAACTACATTTAAAATATACATCTAAATAAATTTAACACAGAGAAAAAGACTTAAAATTATGCCATTAAAATTTAAAATTACAAAAAATAAATATCCCTATTGACTACACTAGGGGAACCCACAAAACAAAAACAAGAATACTGCTAATGAAAGTGAAACTACGTGTAATCCTATGATTGAAAGCCGAGGAGTGCCCCACATTCTTCACTTCTCATAGTTGATGTGGTAGACAACCTATGATCTTCACCTACAATGCCCGAAGTCTCGATGCTCATGATATAACGCAAGTCCTCTGTAACTTCTTTCATGGTGGGCCTCTCTTGCCTCCTCTCCTGCAAACAACTCATTGCTAAAAGCGCCACTGCCTTCATGCCTTCCACAACAGCTTGCGAAGCGTTCTCCTTCAACCGGGGATCCACAACATCCATCATCCTTCCCTCTTCCGACATATTAACCACATACACTGCCAGATTCACATCATCACATTCCCTGCACAGATCAATGACCTTCTGCGATGTCAGCAGTTCCAGCAAAACTACACCGAAGCTATACACATCGCTTTTATCAGTGAGCTGGTAATTTCTGTAATACTCGGGATCCAAATACCCCACTGTCCCTTGAGCGCATGTGGAGATATGTGACAGGTCTGACTCTGCTAGACGGGATAGCCCGAAATCTGAAACCTTGGCATTCATTTTATTGTCAAGCAAGATGTTTGTAGACTTGACATCTCTGTGATATATTGGAGGGTAGGCAGCGGAATGGAGATAAGCCAGTGCTTCTGCAGTTTGAAGAGCAATATTCAACCGAGTTCTCCAGTCGAGAAACCTTCCTCCGGAGGTCATGTGGAGATGTTCAAATAAGGTCCCGTTGGGAATGTACTCATAGATCAGGAGGGGTTCCTCTGCATCAACACAGCAGCCCAACAATCGAACCAAATTTATGTGGTTCACCTGAGATAAAATCCGAACCTCGTTCAGAACCTGCTCGATTCCTTTGATATTGCCCACTTTCGCAGTTTTAACTGCGACAAGGGTGCCGTCTTTGAGTATTCCTTTGTAAACTTCTCCGAAACCCCCCATGCCGAGCACTCGGTCCTTGGAAAATCCGTTGGTCGCCCTTTTGATCTCTTTGCTGGTGAAGAGTTCGGCGGACATTCCTCCGCTGTTTGTTGATAGTATTTCGGATCTCATCTTCATCAGTCGACCTTGAGTCTTCAGCTGGACTCTTTTTCTTCTGTATAGGATTATCGCAATTACCGCTACTGCAATGGCTACACACATTCCTGCAACAAGACCTGCATGACATTGACAACGAAATTTCGCTGTACTTAGGACTTTCACAGAACAAGCTGAGTAGGTAAGAGTTCTGCATTAAAAAAAAAACAAATTTAATTTCACAAGTTTAAATGATTATTTTTCATCAAATTTGTGGAATGGGTTACATTCATAAGTTTAAATTGTGAATTCTAAAAAAATTTGAACTTAAGTGAATGTTACTATTATAGTAAGAATAGTGAAATTTTGGCCAATTATTAAAATAAGTTGGTTATTTTTATGAGTTGATTTTTTTTAACAATATGGTGAATCGGTAACTGTCTGGCTTAATCTAAGGAAGACCCAGGATCAAACCTCAACACTGCCACTATAACACCAAGAGCATAACCAACCACCTGCAAGTCGGGTATACTAAGTCTCTATGATTTTATGAGTTGTTGATGGGTGGAGTTTAGTTCTCATTAAGTTATAGGCTTAAATTTTATAGAGAGAGATTGAGAATGAAATTACTTTTGGGAAACTATCGTAAAGAATATATAAGCTCGATCAAGCTTCACACAATTCTAGTCCACCAATAAACAAATAATTATTCCATTCAATATTAATCAAGGGATAAGCGGATAGTTGTGACACAAACCTAAACTGAACCTAATTCTATATATATATATATTATTTTATGTATTTATTGATTCTCTTATTTAAATTTTAAATCCTATAATTTAAGAATTGGTTTAAACTACTAAACTACTCTACTTTTATATATATGATCGTTGAATGCTAGAGAGGAGTCAAAATGTTCGCTGCTTCAGGAGAACAGTGTGTTATCATTAAGTCTGTTTTTAAATCAATTTACTCATTCAATATTCATTTTAAAGAATAAAAACATATAATTTAATCTAAAAAATGGTTTTAAAAAAAAAAAAATCTAAAATTATTATAAATAATTCAAAAATTATTATAAATAAACTTTACCTTTGACTTGTTAAAGGTTTATCTGGGATCTCGGGAAAGGATATAATTATAATATTTCTAATTTTTTAATTAAGATAAATAAACGCCGATTAAAATTACACCGATAAAATCTTAAATTTAGACACACAAATTTAAACACATGTGGCTTGCAGAACGTCACATACACATTTTCCTTTCGAACTTCTGGCCTCCTTCCGAAAATATTATAAAATTCTATTATAAGAATTGGTTAGAAATTGTTCATTATATTATAATAATTGTTAGAAATTTGAACAATTTACTATGTACATAACACTTTATTATAAGAAGTGGACAGAACTTTGAATAATTCACAATGCACAGATCATGGAAAAAATGGACCAACTTTAACTAGATCGAGTATTCTGAATGGTTAACAGACAAGTTCGATTGACCTTCTTGACTGGCGAACAGCAAAGCCAACGGTTAGAAGCAAAGTCACAATCAAAGTAAATTTGGGAAAAAGCTTGCAGATATGGACGACTGCATATAATAATAGTACAGAGAAACTACTGTATTCCAGGATTGCAGATGAGTATCTGAGATATCAATACTGACCTCCAATCAGAGCCCCTCGATTACTATTTCCACAACCGTTTGGATCAACACACACAGATGCATCTGAAGAGCGAACGTTTTGCCAAATTAACTCAATTGGAAAAAAGACATTGCATATTTATTAAAATACACTTAGGGCCAGTTTGATCCACTTACTTTTTGTGCAGTTTCCGTGTACAGGATCCCAAATACAGTCTCCAATACACAGACACCTAGATCCGCCGGAATCCATTGGATCAGGGGAGCAAGCAGAGTTCTGGTCACAATCTGCCTGACTTTTACATGAAGGCTCTGACGGTGCAACCCACTGTATCTCCACTCCATAGTTCCACTGACTCGCAGGTAACGCCGGGTTGAAATTGAGGACACTCGTGTATGCCCTGCACCCACTGGCGTGTGCCCGTATTTGGTAGGAAGTGATAGAACTACCAGCTGTAAGACTGCAGCAGATGCTAGCATTTCTGCAGGCCTTGGCTGCACCCATATGACTAATATATGTATGACAGGGACTGGTTGAGGTGCAATTCAATGAGGATGCCAGTAGTATAGGAGCGCAATTCATAACTATAAGTGTGTTGGTACTTGTAATATTGAAAGGCAGGCTATGATTCAATTGCAATCCTTGCTTATTCATATCTTCAGTCTGACAAAAATCTTTAATCAGAGGTGCAGGTTGAATAACCAGCCTCATGGTGGCTGTATTGATACTAACGATTTTATAAACGCTGCCATTGACCGATTTGAATTCCAGCTCCTTGGCTGCATTACAGTAGATTCTATAATCAGGGAGACCACAACCATCTTGGGTGCTAAAAGGGTATGGAACAGAAGTATTGCCACAATTGGGACAGCTAGGTATAATACCTGCAACACTCGGGATGATGCTAAAACTCGTCCAGGAAAAATACAACAGAAAAAGACAATGTTTAATATTTCTCCCAATACTACCTGCTTTCAGCATGGTGAGAGCCTACTAAATCAAAACAAGTCACAGAACTTTGAAAAAATATTTCACAGAAAGACTCAGTTCATAGCTGCCAAATACTGCATACAGACAGATCTAACTTCGACAACAATGGCGGATGGATTAAATTAGCTAAAAAGATTAACGATTACAAACGCCTGAGATGCAATATAATAGAAATGCACACATTAAAGTCCGTGCATTGGTGCATTGGAGCGAGCGAGCACATGATCGGAGTTGCCGTGACTTTGTTGAAGTCTCAGTTTGTAGCAGTCAAACTCCGACGTGTCATCCAGCACACTAAGTGCAGAGTTGGAATTTGCAGATTTTCGTACTGGTCCCGCTTCTCCATCGAAACTTACAAAGTAAGCAGATAAATTCCAAGCGTCGTCTGATGTTTTATATTTTATTTTATTCTCTTTTAAATTTTTAAATTCGGATTTCACAAAAAGGAAAAATAAAGAAGTGATTTAGGATTTTTAATTTTTAAATATATTAATAAATTTCATTTATATTTTATTTGAATTATGTAAATTTAATAATTCAAATTTATAATCTCAATTAAATTTTAAATAAAATTAACTTAAAAAGGCAAAAAATCACATATAAAAAATTTAAATTATCATTAAATATTATTCAAAATTTATTAAATTTATATATATAAAATATTTAAATTACGATTAAATATTATTCAAAATTTGATATGTTTACAGGTTTCAGTGTATTATTTTACCAAAAAGTTTAAAATTGTTTTTGTTTGGCTAAGAGCTCGTGTTTGTGGGACATAAAGGATGTAAGGAAATATAACGGCCCAAGACCTAGAGACATCTGGCAAGAGTGAAAGCGTGCCCCTTTATGGACCAAACAACCTAAAACCCAGAGGCATTGGAAGGAATGAAAGCCTAGATCACCAATGGGTTATTCCAGGTGGCGTGGTTTTCCTTGAATAAGGGTGATGAGCCACCTTGCATTCATTGTTTGCACCTAGAAATGGTTGTCCTCACTATTGATTTGTGAATTGAGTTATGATAGATTTTCCCACGTCTCGAAAAATTTCACAGAAAATTCTAAAAGTGTGTTCTGGAGCTTTCTATTTAAATTCGTTTTTCGTTTAAGGTTTAATTATTCATCCCGTAGAACTTCAATAGAATTTATACTATTAACATGGTTGAACATGATTAATCTGATGTAGCTTTGTTGAAATCACATGAATGCTCCATAATCCAAGTGTCTAAATCTGTATGTATAGGCAAAAATGTATTTTAAACAACAACAAATTGTTTGACTAGATTCATATTAAAAACTCCAAAAAAACATATAATAATAGAAAACACTACTTAATATAATAATATTTTAAGAACAATAATATACAATAAAAATATTTTAGAAATAAGAAAAAATATAATTAAATTGTGATTTAAATTTTTATATATAAATAATATTTTAAAATTTGATTGGTATATTTCTCAATTTATAGTACTATATATATTATTTTTATATTTTATAAATTTAATAATTTGACAAAACTAAACTGTTCTCATTTTCTAACTTTCTAGAACATTATATTAAAACAATTTGTTACGCATCTGAGGAGGGTTGCTCCGTATTTGAATATGAAGTTGATTATAACAATCATTCAAAAGTAATGTTTCAGCGAATCGCTATAAATTAGACCGTTGCGTGGATTTTAAATTTAGTTGGTCTTTTGCATGACTTGTCCAAACACCTTGAAAGGCGCTTGCCTAACTTTCTTGTCATAAATTTTTTTATATTTTTGAAAACAAATTCTACGCTTGGTATTACGGCAGCGGCTAACCAGCCCCGGGAGATGCAGGCTGAGATGCAGGCTGGATAGCTTGCTAACATGCGAATTCGCATTTCTTATTTAGTGTTCAGTGTTCGAATTCTCGTGTTAGCGGGTTATCCAGCTTGCATTTCCCCGGACATTTAATACCCTATAGCAGGCTGGTTAGCCGCTACCTTGGTATTACAGCGTATTTATTGGATTTATCCATTGTTGGAATGTCTTTGAAAAAGCGTGTGTTTAGTGAGTTTGGGATGAAAAAATCCCCGCAACTCTTTTAATGGAATGAATGACCATAAAAACTGAGGAAAATATTAAAGATGGTAATTAATGTTTTCCTACCATATTTTCCCAACCAGCTTTTGTAGAACACTATATCTCTGCTTTGCATACCTTATTAGCCAACTTTGTTAAGTGTCACCGGGATTTCCTTCCCAAACTACTAAATCATGGTTTGTATACCTTATTAGCCATCTTTGTAGAAGTGTCACCAAGATGTCCTTCCCAACCTGCTAAATCTTGTTTGAAGAGCATTGTATCTTTGCTTAGCGTACCTTATTAGCCATGTTTTTAAAAGAGTCACCAAGATTTCCTTGGTAGCAAAATTGAAAGAGGATAATGAGGTAAAGAAAGAAATGTTGTTTCATTGGGGAAACCCCAAATGGAGAAGAACTTAAAACAAATGGGAAGACATGTGTGATGTCAACTATATTTGCCAAGAGCCCAATAATCTTGACGGTGTATTAAAATTGATAAAAAAAAATTCCAATGAAGTGCCAGATATAAAAAGGAACTTGAAGGGACATTAAATCATAAACCTTTTATACCCTTTCATAAAAAGGCAAATAATTATTCCAAGTCAGCTAAAGATTCCAATTTGAATCTCAACTTAGAAGAGTTTGGAATGGATAATCATTACTCCTTTCATTAGGCAAACCATTCCAAAAATACTTTCCCTCAATGGATTAATACTATTAATTGGGTGATCAACCAACTCCTTAAGCAAAAACCCCTTTTTGATCAACTAGCACAAGAGAATAAAGTAGAATATACCAATGGTGAAGGGGATTCTACTAAGCGATGAATTATGTTTCTATGGGATTAGGTTTTAGATATAAATATCTAGACTATTGGGGAAGATCCTGTGGGCGAATCTCAATTTACATAGACCACCCCAAAATCATGTAACCTAAGGAGTAAGGGACATGTGTTTAAGATTTCTTTTCCATCAAACTTAAGCTCTGCTTTTAGGAAAGCTACTCCCCCTACCACAACATAGAAATAGGGTTCATATCAATTTAAAACACCTCCTAGCTCATCTCAAGCGAATAAAACCTCAACAAACATAAGCACGCAGTGCATAGAATACGATGTCATGGAGGACATGAAGAAAACCAAAGTAACGTTTCTCTGTATGACATTTGTAATCTTCTACAGCAAAGGGAATTAATCATGAATAATTTCAAGCTTTTGTCTTTTCAAAAAACACCAAATGCTTCCCTTGACACAACAACCAAAACTAGAAAAAGGAAATAGGAGAATAACGTTGTTGACAAATCTACCATTAATGCAATAGGTATAGGAGCAAATTTAAAATCTAAAACTCCTTTTTTCCTAACCTTTGAAATATTCAATCATAATGTACATAATAGTCCGGTAGACTCAGTAGCTTCATTTAATGTCATGCAATACTTTTTCTATTGGATTTTAAGTACAATCACAATATCTAAGTTTGAGAAATATTGAGAAATATTAGAGTATTTATTGCAAAACAAGAGAGAAGAGGGAATAAAACCACTAAAATAATTGACTAAGTAACCAAAGAGAGAATTTGAATTATTAATGGAACTATGATATGAAATTATTGCTAAACATGAATACAATAAATTTCCTATCCAAGAGAAAAAAACATTTTGAATTAGATTGGGGTTCCCTTGTGCATGCACTCAACTAGTTAGCATGTCTAGAAAACAATGTAAACTATCAAATGGGCACTGTAACGAGTACTCGATTTTTTGTGCTAGAAACAAATCACCTGATTTTGAAAAGTGCTAATTTAGAGTACACCTTTTTTTAGCGTAATTTTGACACTTTAAATTTTCTTTATGTATCAAGTTTGAACCTTTTTTTTAAATGTTAATGATATTCATGCTAATTTTAAAAGGTGTTGATGCAACATCAATGTCAACCATTTTTTAAGTCATATTTTTATAGTTTAATTTTTTTTATGTCCTAAGTATACACATTTTTTTTTAAATGTTGCTTATCTAACCATTTTGAGAGCTGTCTTATTTCTCTTCATGTTTTTCATCCTAAGATATTTTTTTTTAAGGATTTTCCATTTTTTTGTTTTTAGTGGTAGTGGAAATTTAGGTCGATGGTATGCAATAATAAATATTTTCAATTGTAACAATCTTACTTTCATGATATAGTTATTGATTTATTTATTTTTGCATAACGAGAGTGATAATTAACGGGAGTCACTAGTTCTATTAATGGGATAATTTCGCTTGATCAAACAAGCTACTTTTCACCCAACAAGTTCCTTAGAACTTCCCCAGAATGGTGAGTGTACTAGTGTAGATATATAAATATATTTGACCCTAATTAAATCCCATACAATAAAGCACCCTTAACATCCATGGATGACACTTTAAGAAGGAAGTTTTCTGATTGGTAATTAACACCCTCACATGTTGATGATATATTTTGGGTCTGACGCAGAAAGCCTTATGTCTATTTGGAGATACCACTCTCAGCTATCATAAACCAAATCCCTACACACATGCACCAACAAACAAGCACACAAAAGCCTTCTACAGAGGGCTTGTCAGCCTAAAAACAACATGTATAAATAAAGAGCATAATCAAATCAGAAGTACAAGAAGGGAACATTATTCTATTAATCATAAATGAAATGTACAAGGGAATTATACCAAAAAAATGAAGATATCCTCTCCAACTTCCAGCATGAGCTCCTTCTTCAAAAGCAATATGATTCAAATGACTCAGGGCCAAGATTTCATAACTCTAAATCTTTCCAAATGTCTAACTATCTAACTATATAACTATCCTGACCCTTTAGAATGACAAATATAAATAGGCCCAGAGGCATCCCAAGGAGAAGTATCTGAACGCTTGGGATAAGGAGAAGTTAGGAAGCTTCTCCAATAAAGCACCCAATCCAACTCGTAAAGGTGATCCTCTAATATGATCTCCTAGAGAACATAAGATTCTAGAACCTCCACCAAGCTTGCAGGGATAAAAAATTTAGTCTAGGATGAACCTACATGGGATGATAAAGGGAACCATGTGAGGTTAGGGAAACATCCCTCCGTGGAGCACTATATCCCAGAAATGATGCATAAAAATAGGTAAAATCAAGGAACCATGTGAGGTTAGGGAAACATCCCTCCGTGGAGCACTATATCCCAGTAAGGATGCATAAAAATAGGTAAAATCAAGGGTTATACATTTGCAAAAGGGTCAATAATAAAGGTACTCATATATACTGAATCAATCGAGGAAAATATGATGATAACAGGTGGTGTCAAAATATAGCAGTGCATTTGGGTTTTTCTCTTCACTTTATTCCTTATCCTCAAGGTTTAAAATCCTTAGATTAAGCTAATTGGCTTTAAATTATTTATCCTCTTAACATTATTCTAGTGATAAATTAAACTCAAAATAAAATTATATAAAATCCTGATTGCAATTTAAACCAGAAGGGTTGCACGGCAGCTAGTCCCTGCCTTAAGGGGGAGGAGCGGGAGGAACAGAGAGCGGCAGGGAGCGGGTTGTTGAGCAGGTTGACTTCGAAGTTAAGGCAAAGGGCTATAAGCAGGATTTTAGAGAGGGCTCTTAAAAATATCTGAAGTTACCTTGCTTAATAAGTTACACTGCCTACTGCTTTTCTACAATGCCATGGTTGCTTCCTTCTTACAACCTATAATTATTCTCGATAATTGTATGAAGCCTAAACCAGCTTACCATTATCATTTTTGCAGCCATGGCATGTCAACCAATTCAACCAGTGACAGGTGATAAAACAGAGTGTGAAACGGTATCTCGCATCTTGTTGGGTGGTGGATACTCGACACTTAAGGGAAATATGGAAGCATCTTTGATAACTTCAGTCCTCATTGATGGCCATGGCGTTAACAATTGTCTTCTGCTGTGACCTGTTGCAGGGTAAATGAATGACAAATCAGTAATTAATAATAAGGGGAAAGATGAACAGGACTATGTGTACATATATTTAACCTCTGCGATAGGAAAGGGGGAAGGAGAAATAACATAACACAAAGCTAAAAATTCAATTGCACGTGATGACTGGAGTTAATATATAAAGAAAATAAAAAAGGCATCCTCAATCAGTTAACGACAAAATATGTTTCTAGCAGCATGATAATATACAGTCAGGTAAGTGAAATATGTAGTATGTCATCACTCACAGCATATTGTGCAGGAACTCTCCCTTGGGAAGTTTGAATTTTTTTATATTATCAGCAGACGCAGACACAAAAGTGTGCCTGCAAAATTAGACGAGAATATACTAATTAACAAAGCCTAGATTAGAAGTGCTTATGGCAATTTTCCACATGTAAGTGTGATTCACAACAAAGAAAGGTTTACAGACTATTGAAGTAAAGACTCACCTGCAACAAGGTCCCATAACTTGATCTGGCTATCAAACTCAGTATTTCTAGGATAATAGAAACTGAAATACTATTCAGAGTCTCATATAGACCCATGATTGCTGGTTAAGGTAAATAACTTCCTCAAAAACACCCAGAGATATTCGAAATGGTGGCCCAATGGCAAAACAGCTGAATTTGCCCTGCTTGACCTACCAATTTGGTCTGGCATAGTTAAAGTAAACTTACCTATATTGCTTTGCATAGACAATGAAAAAATATAAGCTTTGGATAATGGTTTTATTTGCAATTCATGAATTCAGGTAACAAAGGCACAGTTGACATGAAAATATTAACTAAAATAAAATTACAATGGCTGTGTGAAGATGCCATTACCAGAATGCAATGCAAATTCTGGATAATTTAGCTAAATTATGGGGATATTCATCCAAAGAGACTCCAAAGGTAAGATTGGTATGCAGCCCGATTGAAAAGCTGAGAGATTTAACTAGTGGAGAAAGTAATTCAACCTTGTGAGCTAATGGAGAATCAGCTTGCCATGACTGTGCACATTGTGCTCATGGATAGCTTAGATGGAGAAGGACAGAGCTAAGGATTTCTTCACATAGATGGTTGACAAATGTATCGAATCACAGCTCACTTATGATTTTCTGATGAGTTTAAAACATTGCATAGTGTTGAGTTGCTATATAACCAAAAACCACCAAAGTTACAGACAGAGCTTCAATCACCCCAGAAAGTGCCCACAGCATTGGCATCTCACCTCCAGGGATGTTGTAGTGACAATTTTGATGGCACATCTAGAGGCAACTGAATTAGACACACTTTCATCCCCGATCATAGCTGTCATTACCTCAATCAAAATATTAGGGTGGGTATTTCAATTCATCGCCTTCCTCCCTACTCTATTTGCCTTGATGCCTGTCCCCACCTTCATGTAAAGGTGGAAAAGGGGAGGTTTTCAATATCATCAATAGCATTCTGTTACATTTTAAATAAGTTTTCGAATATCAGAACAAATAATAAATGAAAATGTACGCTTTGATTACTAGCATCCATAAACGAGGTCTAATTGTGCTTTTAGGTTATAGTGGCCTTGAAAGTAGCAAAGCTGGATATGAGATTTAACTAGTGGAGAAAGTAATTCAAGCCTGTGAGCTAATGGAGAATCAGCTTGCCATGACAACAACCCCATTTCGATTACTATAATCCCATGCCATTGCCAGATGGCAGGGACTGAAAGGGACTGATAATTTCAATTAGTAGTGAAAAAAAGCAAGTGAAAATTCTTACCAAACATAAGTGTAACCAAAACATTACTTCTTGGAATAGAATTTAACTTGTTTAAGATATTAACATAGTTCAATTGTATTCAGAAGCAAATGAATTAACCGACTAGAATTCAAGATAGTAGAATGAAGATTGTTGTGAAAATGACTTGAGTCTTTTCGTTAAATATTTTGAAGCAACACGAATCCATTTAATTTACTTAGGATAGACGGACACTTTACATTTAATATAATATCATAGTTAAATCCACACTTAGATATTTAAGTGGGTATATGAACCTTGACAGGTGTCCAACATTATGATGTATTCCGGTGTAAGTTTATTTTTTTGGGATCAGATCCAAATATAATATATGATTACTAATAATATATCTCGTGTCCAGGAATTGGGAAGACGGTGAAGGACTTTTTAACAATATGACTGGATGTCGATTGAAAGTTATGTGATAAAAGATATCCTTGGGGATATGTACATCATGTGCAGAATGATTTTATTATTATTTTGTTGTAAAATGTATATAAAGTATTTGGTTTCTGAATGTTAGTATGATGAGCACTTATAAACTCATTCCGCTGTAGATATGTTCTCCAAAATCATATGTTCTCCAAAATCAAAATCTCTATCAAAATATATCCATAAGTTCTAAATATTTGGAATAAGGCATATGAAACATCTTGAATTCAAAAATTTTAAAACGAAAGGTCATAGACATTTTTTATTAAAATAATAATATGTTTTTTTAATTTAGTGAAAAGATATGAATATAACAAGGTTGCATAGTTAGTGTTTTTCTGCCACTTAGTTCAATTATTGAATTTTGACATGTATGAACTAACTATTGTATTTGAATAAGGGATGCTTTGTAGATATTCTTGCTTATTTTAAGTATCCTTAAATTAGACTAAGAAACAAATAAGACATACTATGTCTCTTACAAAAACCTTTTTTTAATGTGTGATTTTGTGATGTTATGTCTTGTCTGTCACACCATTCTGTCACACCATTCTTTAAAGTGTGATTTATGACTTGTTTTTTATAAAGATTTTTCCTTCAATACACGAAGAAGGTAGAATTGAAGAGAATTTTATGATGGTATCGAGTCACTTAGTTTAAATCTAGTTAAATTAAAGTAAAAGACTATGAAAATTTGGCAAAATGGAAGCCTCTATAAGCACATGCAGAAAACCAAAACCAAAAGGAAAAAAAATGGAAAGCAAGAGATTAAAAAATAAATCAGGGCTATAATTAACTATACAAAATCAAAATCTATAGTAATGTCTTATATTTTTTTAAGATTAAAAATAAATATTCAGAAACATTACTTTATAATTTTAAAAAACACAAAAATGTTGCTATACTATAGTAGAGAATTCAACTTTTATGAAATTTCTATAGAATATTTTTAATAATAATTATGAAATAAAATTGAAATTTATCTTTATTTATAATATTAAATTCTTTTTGTTTATATATATATATATATATAAAATGTATTTAATTTTTATATATAATTTTTTTATTTTTCAAATAAAAAATATGTTTTAAAATAAAATTTTGATATTTATTTTAAATTATTGCATCAATCATTTTATTTATTTTTAACACTTTGCTCTATATTAAAAATTTATTGAATTAAAAGTTTCATAGAATTACAAGTTGTTATTATTATTATTATTATTATTATTATTATTATTATTATTATTATTATTATTATTATTATTATTATTATTATTATTATTATTATTATTATTATTATTATTATTATTATTTTACAATATTTTTCTATTAATTTAGATCAATTTTATTAACAAAATTTATGATAAAATTACTGAACTTTATTTCATTATTTATGAAATAAAATCTACGATAAATTCAAAATTTAAGTCTCACTAAACTTCAATTAATATTTTAAAAATTTAAATATCTTATGGGAAAGGCTGTCATACCACTTACTGTAAATGCATATTAGGCATCAGCATAAGAGTTGGCAACTTCTTGAAGTGACAAATTGCTAATCCTACCTAGTAGCAACGTCAGGAAGTGAAAGCACAACATGGGAGTCACAGGTCGTTATGCGAAAGTGTCATAATGTCTGCCATGAAGCATTAAATTTGGTATGGTGCAATGCAGAGGTTACTAGTTTGAGTCCCGAGGAGCGTGGGCACAATTCGCATTCCAAAATATTAGCGAAAAACTGCAAATTTGTGTTCCAATATTCTTCCTGTCACATTTGGAAGTCTGCAGAGTGAAACGGATTAGCCCAGCATCCCAATCAATATGGAAAAATTAATGCAATAATTAGTGATTTAATGTCAGTATGTACAACAAAAGATTTTTACGCTGTAAGGCATTCCCTATGAAAGTAACTTTCCTTCCACGCCACTTGTGCCTTCATGAGCCGTTGATTGGCATGTTAGATGATTAAAATAGGTGAGACCATTGGATTGATTTTTGACAGGTATTAGTCAGTTATGATGTTGTGATGCTATTCAACGTGCTCACACTCCGAATCCTGCTGCTTGGAACAAAGAGCACTTTGTATCCTGCTGCTTGGAACAAAGATCTTTGATATTTCTGGTTCAATTTCTCAGGCTTGTCACTCAGCCTCAACATGATTCAGAGGCTCTTCACGGCCATTTGCAAGCTTTCTCTGACGTTTCCGCAACAGATCTTCAATCTTTAATTGAGGCAAAGGGTTTTACTACAGCATAGGTTCACTCTTTAATTGAGGCACAGGGTTCCTAGAGAGCAGGGTTTAATGGATTAGACGGTAAACCAATGGTCCCCTCTTTTACTGCTATAAACAACGAAATTCCAAGGTTTTGATTTTTGTATGATTGCCTTTTTTTAAGTAATTTTAATGTGTATCTGATTTGTAGTGGGAAACCACCTACCAATATGCTAATTTATTAACTTATTGTTTTAAAATATCTTACAAGCGTTTGAAGATTTTTTACTTCCAAAATATAGCGAAATTCAAGGATTTTGAGTTTTATATCATTGCATTCTACTTTAAATAACTTTTTTGTATCTGGTTTGCAGTGGAAACCACCTGACAATTACACTGGCAAGCAGTGATGTTGTAGCTATTGAGATGGAACCCTGAGAACAACGAAAGAGATTTTTGAAGGCCTGTATATTAAAGGTGAGCAAATGAGAATGGTGGCCAGAACCCTGAGAACAAAGAAAGGGAATTTTGAATGCATGTGTATCAAAGGTGAGCAAAACCAACGCCTTTTCAGTAAGCCTGGTGAGAAAGAATCTCCTAGTCACACAAGAAAGACTAAATTTTAACATTCATATTTTTCAGACCCGATTCATTTTTAATTCTAATACAAATTAGGAAGAAATGTTAAAAGAAAAATCTATTCTTAAATTGAATGGAAAATGGTTTCCTGCATGCACCATGATATCAAGAAAAAATTAGAAATGCTGAAAACTGAACTTCAACATATGGAGATGCACAAACAAGCAATTGCATTCGAAGAGGCAATTGTTTCAAATGCGAATGGAAACCAGAGGCTTGAGAACAACAAAAGGGATTTTGAAGGCCCCCTTATATCAAGGGTGAGCGAAACTAGCTTCTATTTAGGATGCCAAATGATAAAAAAGGTAGTGGTTTGGAATCTATGGGTAACTTCGGTACTGGAGTTTGAAACCACCAACTTCTAAGAATAGAAAAGGTGGTTGTTGATGATGATAATGATTTACACCATCTATAAAGACTAACTTTGGTTTATCTAACCTTATAGAAAATGATAACAATTTAATTTTTTTGTTATAGCAACTTGTTTTTATGCTCATAAATATTGGAGAAATGTTTTCCTTAATCTTTGTACTTTTGATGAGTATTCTTAATGGCATCAATATTCTTTGAAATGACTACCTCATTTATTCACAATGGTTTAGCAAAGGCTTAACAACTTTGTGCTAACCCCAGTGTTGATTGAATTTTGAAGCAATATTAAGAAACCTCTCATTTCTCGTGTTAATTTGGCATAGTTAGGGGAAATAGATATCACAGAAGACTTGAAATATGAAATGGGTGCATACTAAATTTATGTGTAGGTACATGATCAAATTATGTGCAGGTAGAATGTAGAAGACTTCAAGCTTTTGATCAAGTGAGGCAGTTCAATATTGAAAATTGGTCAATGAGAGGAGAAAGAAATATGCACCAAACTTGTGTGGAAGGAAACAATCTCAACATCAAATGCACACTTCACAAACTTTTTCCACTTTTTTGGAATAGAGTCTTCTTTCTAAGGCATAAAAAGCATTTTGTATTTATTTATAGGCCCATTCCTAGTCAAATACATAGTCATGTCTCACAGGATATCATGTTGAATAAAGGAAAGCTCGTGGATGTTACTGTGAGAGTTCACTTGGTATCTCCGAATAGTGAATTAAAGTTGCTATATCAGTTAAAGAATTATTTAATCAATGCTCAACAAAATATCCATTTCTCTCCTATAAAACATTATAAGGTTGTTATGTCAGTGACTAAACCAATCCAAATGCCCAAAAGAAGTTAGGCAAGGACAAATCCAATCACCTTAAGAGCAAGTGGTAAAGGCTATAAGCTTTTGATAAGTGACTCATTTCAATATTGAAAAAGAGCACTTTTTTATTATCAAATATTTGTTATTGGAACTTGAAAGAGCATCTTTCAAGATTGAGAGGAAATCTATGTTGGAATGATTATAGAATCTGTAAATTTGGCATAATGTAAGTGATTTCTCTTTATCTTCTAGCTTTGAATGACATTTTATTTACTATTTTTTATATTCAATGATCTTTTATATCTCATTATTCTTCTTAAATTTATCTCTTACGACGTTTCCTTTGCAACATATGGTGCAATTGCTAGTATGGTACAACAAATTACAGGTTTGGAAGTATGCAAAGGGAAACGGATTGACCCAACATCCCAATCAATATGGAAAAATTAATGTTATAATTAGTGATTTAATGTCAGTATGTACAACAAAAGATTTTATTGTACAACAAATTACAGATTTTGTGGTACAATGTAATCATTATAAAATAAGAAGTGAACCAATCAAAATTGAAATATATATATTTAAAATTAATTAATTAATTAATTAATTAAATTTTTTCAAAAATAAACATTAAATAAAATCATTTAATTTTTGGTAAATTTAAAATTAATATCAACATCAATAATTTTTAAATAAATTATTACCCTGCTGTAGCCAGGATTAATAATATGCTTTTCTATTTTTGGGAAAAAGACATATGAATAAATTTATAAATGTCTCGGATAATAACAAGATCGAGATGATTTAATACAAATATATTTGAAGACGAATGGCGAACCCTAGCTCCCCCGTCTCCTTGCCCTCGGCCGCCGTCAGCTCCTGGATTGCACTGCGTGAGAAAAGGTTTGAGAGATCGGAGCATAGACTCCGGGGCTGTCTCTCTGCTGCAGATCAGCAACAAGGCCACGCCATTTTCACTGGCTCGAACCCCAGCTTTGATGCTTCCAGGCCCCAGGCCGCCGTTGGGTCACAAATCGCTCCGACCGCGAAGGGATTGAAGAGATCTGGGCAAAGATCATGGGGTCTTTTCTCATCGGCAGGTACTCAAGATCTCCATGCCATGATCACTGGGGTTGTAGATCTAGAAGAGCCTGCTATCCTCTTATCGGAGAGCTCCGGGAAAACATGGCCCCGTCCCTCTGCTTCCACGGTGCGACGGAGCAGCCCCCTTTCGACTGTTGAAGCAGTGGACAAGGAAAATCGTGCGGCTCCCTTAGCCTATCCTCGGACCAGCGCTTCCAGAAAAGAAGGGACGACACTAATCAGATGCATGCCGCCCCTGCACACTAGACCAAGGCCGGATTCGAAACTCTATCAAGGCATCTGCCTTCCCGCTCCTCAGATCGGTTGGGGAAAAAGGCCTTCAGAATCATCCGCAGCTTTCCAGATTCAAATCAGGCTTCTTTCAGGAAAAACTATGCTTCAATGGGTTTGCCAGGCGGATCCAGTGCGGAATCTCAAGCATGCATTGGACATCAAATTGGGAATCCCTTCGGCAGACCAACGGCTTCTCTACCAAGGTAAACATCTTGAGGATCTCTTTCCTATTTCTTTTTATGGCATTGAGAAAGATGCATCTATTATCCTTTCCCTTCGTCTTAGAGGAGGAGCTGGGGGAGAGCCTTCCTCAGCTAAGGTTTTTTCGTACAAAGATGCAGTCCATGGCAAGCAGACTGACAAGACAGAGCCACCAATACAGACTTCACCCAAGCCCTTTTTGGTTGACAAAGTGGAGGAGATCCCATCAGTTGAAATCTCCTACCCTGATCTTGAAGACGAAACCCAGAAATTTGCTGAAAGAGCCATCATCTGCAGATTCAATGGGCTCTGGCCACGCTCACAAGATCTTTATGACTGGATCAAAGACAACTGGACGGATTGTTGTAAGGTTTATTTCTGTGCAAAAGGATATTTCATAGTGTTGTTCGATGACCTAGAGCATTGCTACAATGCCCTAGACGAAGGCCCTTGGTTCATGGGTTCAGCTGGTCTCTTCCTAACTCCATGGTTTCCCGACTTTGACCCAGCTTCAGCAGTCATCACCAAGGCTCCGGTATGGATCAGGCTTCCAAATCTCCCAGTTCACCTGTGGCGTACAGAAGTATACAGGCAAATAGGCAATGCCCTGGGTAGCTTTTGGAAGGGAGACTACCAGAGAGAGAGGCAGGGTCTCTATACATACGCCAGAGTTTGTGTGGAGCTTGATTTAAGTAAGGGATTGCCAGAGTACATCAATCTCAAGATCAAGGACGCCATCTGGACCCAGTTTCTAGAGTACGAGAACACTGCCTTCAGATGCCGTCATTGTCACCAAACAGGGCACCTACATATCTCTTGCCCATCGCTGTCAGCAAGAGCAAAAAAGGGCCTCTTTGCTAATACTAAGCCCAAGCGTTGGGCTCCCTGCCCACCGCCGCCAACCGGAAGCTCCAGCCCCCCTAGTATGGAAAAGGTTCCAAGTATGGAAAAGGAGGAAAAAAAGTCAGAACCAGATCAGATGCCGCAGACGATGGATCCGCCCACGAACATTATGGAGCACACCCATGTCTCAGCAAATTCCCAGAAACGTCCCCATGAGACTTCCTCCTCTGATTCAGAGAAGGAGTCCCCAATGATAGAGAACTCCAGTCTCCAAGTTGTTCTTGCCCATCCTCCTCATGAGGGCTGGACAAAAGTTAACAAAAAGAAAGGGAAAAAACATTGTGGTGTAATCACTGTCCCGCTGGAGTAACAGCCTGACAGTTAGTTTTTGCTATCGAATCTTCAGGTGTAGCAGAGTTTGTTTCTTCCTTCCGAGACCGAGGTTGATGAATTTATCATTTCCGGTCTGTCGGTCTTTTGTCTTTCCTGTAGCTCTGTGATTGTATCTCTCTTCCGGGACCGAGGTTGATGTATCTATCATTTCCGGTCTGACGGTCTTTTGCCTTTCCTGTTTGTACCATATTGATTTCTCTTAATAGATTTAGTCTTTACCGAGAAAAAAAAACAAGATCGAGATGAAAGTAACGTGCGCATTTGGATATCCATATGAAAAGAGACATGAATATATGGTACGTGTTACATTTTGTATTCAATTACATATAAAAGAATAAATTTATAAATGTCTTAGATATCCAAAGATAATAACAAGATTGAGATGAAAGTAATGTACGCATTTGGATCTTTATGATTTAAAGTATTCAAATATAATTAGTTTGTATATTTTTGGGATCCAGATGAAAATAAAATTGATAGAGAATTTCAAGGTGGAAATACACAAAGTAGATTTAACATTGAAATAAAGCAAATAAGTTTTATCAATATTCAAAATTAATTAAATAAATTATATAGGAGATAAGAAGACAAACAGCAATAAATGATTGGAGAAAGTTTCAATTAGATTCAACTTAATAAAATCGACTTATGACATTTAGAAGACAATGAGATTAATTTTCTCAACACCACTTCCTAATCTCAACTATTACAATTATTGACACTTACAATGCCTAAGTGATCTCTTTGAAATTCAAATACATTTTTGCCCAATGGCTTTGTAAAAATATATGTTGATCTCATGTGCCACAAAAGGCAAGGAAGATATCTCCATCATTGACAAGCTCATGAATGAAATGTAAATGCGTGTCAATATGCTTTCTATTTTTGTGAAAGACATGATTTTTCGATAAATAAATGGCAGAGCTATTATCACAGAAAATAGGGGTTGGCTCCTTGTGAACATTTGAAAGATCCCTCAGTAGTCTTCTTAGCCACACTGCTTGACAAATTGCTAAAGTTGCCAAAGATATTGAAACAATGCATTGTTTTTTGGATTCCCATGGGATCAGATTGGTTTCCAGGTCAAAATCATACCTTGAGGTGCTTTTGCGATCATCTAAATTGCCTTCATAATCACTAGTTGTATACCCTGAAAGTGAGCAATCTTCAAAATGTATGTAGAACAAGCCATAGTCAAGTGTCCTTGCAACATATCTTAAGCTCCTTTTTGCAACCTTCCAAAGGGAAATCTTGGGTGATTCCATAAACCTGGAAACAAAACTAGCTACAAATATGATGTTAGGTCTAGTTGCAGTGAGATACAAGAGACTACCAACTAGACTTTTATACAATGTGGAATCAATGGTGGTGCTACATCTTGTTTGCTCTGCTTGGTTCCTAGAGCAATTGGAGTATCATCTAGTTTGTAGTTGATCATTTTGAACCTTTGGATGATGTTAGTGGCATGTTTTTGTTGACAAACAAAAATTCCATTAGCAGATTATTGAATTTCAATGCCTGAGAAGTACTTCATGAGCCCTAGACCAGTCATATCAAACTATGTTAACATGGATGCTTTGAATTATTCTAACATCATATTGTTTGCATAAAGAATATCATCAACATAAATGAAAACAATGAGAATTTTAACTTCATGAGATTTGGTATACAGAGTTGGCTCATGGCCGCTTCTACAAAATCTTTTGATGAGATAAGTGTCAATTCCACTGCACCAAGTTCAAGGACCTTGTTTCAAGCCATATAAGGCTTTCTTCAACATGTACACCTTATGCTCTTGCCATGGAACTTCAAAACCTAGAGGTTGTTGCACATAAAACTCTTCCTGCAATATACCATTTAAGAAAGAAAATTTTATATCAAGTTAGAAATATTTCCATTTTTATTTTAGGTGTTGTGGCCATAATAGTTCTAACAATGTCTAACCTTGTTGTTGGAGCAAAGGTTTCACCATAGTCGTCACCAAACTGTTGTGAGAAGCCTTTAGCAGCTAGCCTTGCCTTATGTTTCTCAATTTCTCCTTTTTCATTCAGTTTAGTCTTGTATACCCACTTTACACCAATGATGGTTTTGTCTCTTAGGATATCAACCAGTTCCAAAGTTTCATTCTTCTCTATGGAAGTGATTTCCTGATTCATTACATCAACCCAATGATTCTCTTTTACTGCCTCTTCAAACTGGGTTGGTAACTCACAAACGAAAACAAATTCTGTTGATCAAAGTCATTCTCCTGCTCATATATTTCTCTGATGCTTCTAGTTTTATGTTTGTCTTCTGAAGATGATGAATCACTACTGGATTCATTGCTGGAATATGTACCATTTTTAGAGTGGTATGGATATTCCTGAACTTGCAATCTTGGAAGTTGTGGTGAATGAACAAGCTGATTTAAAACTTCATCAATTTGATGAGACCAAGATTTATTTTCAAAAAAATTAACATCTCTGCTTAAAACAAACTTCCTGGTGACTGGATTGTACAATTTATAGGCTTTTGATTGTTCACTATAGCCTACAAAAATACATCTTTCACTTCTATCATCAAGTTTCTTTCGCAACTTCTTAGGAACATGTGCAAATGCAACAAAACCAAAATTTCAAAAGTGAGAGACATTCACCTTCTCACCATCCCAATCTTCTTGAGTTATTGAATCTTGGACACTGGTTATTCGAGATATGTTGAGAAAATATACTGCAGTAACAACAACTTCAACCCAATAGTCATTTGTCAACTTATTTTCATGAAGCAAACATATTGCCATATTCATTATTGACTGATTTTTTCTTTTTGCTACTCCATCATGTTGTGGAGTGTATCTTGTTTTGTTCTACATGATGATTCCTTGTTGTTGGAAAAATGATTTGAAATCATTGGAACTGTATTCTCCTCCTCTATTTGACCTGAGTACTTTTAAAGGCTTTCCACTTTTCTCTTCTACTTCTACTTTGAACTCTTTGAATCTTGAGGAAGTATCTAATTTATTTTTTAGGAAATAAACCCATATCTTCCTGCTATATAATCATAAATGAAGTTCATAAAATAAAGATTGCCACTAATGGACTGTGTTTACATTAGGACACGTATATCTGTATGGACTAGCTCTAAAGGCTCTTTTGCTCTAGTGGAAGACATTGGAAAACTATCTCTTTTATGCTTTGCTAGAATACAGATTTGATAGTTACAATCTTTTTCATTCACAATAGGGAGACCAATGACCATAGAATGTTATTGTAGAAGGCTTAGACTCTTGAAGGGAATATTCCCATACCTAGAATGCCATAATTGTGACTCATCTATCCTTGACACATTGTGTGCAAAAGACTCTAAGGAATTTCTACTTCTAAGAGTTAATGGAAACATCCTAGTCTTTGTTTTTCAACCTTTGTTATTGGTCTTCTATTGGGAGGTTTGTCATAGATATAACACGTGGTTCCTTGGAATATTAAATCATAACCATGTTCCATCAATTGACCTACACTAATGATATTATGCTTCAAATGTGGAACATAATAAACATCAGGTATATGTCTATGTTGATTTTGATTAGTGAGGACAGGAACAATATCTTTCCCTTCAACTCTTATATGGGAATAATCTCTAAGAGTAATTTCAGATGTATTAAAAAAAATCCAAGAAAGTAGATTTTGTTACCTGTCATATGTTGCTGCAGCCATTGTCCAACGACCAAATTTCCTCACTGCGACTATCTTCAAAAAATGGCAGGAAAGAAACATAGTTTTAGAGGATTCTCCTTCATTGTTGGAGAGATGGACACTGCCTCTTTGTTGATCTGACTATTTCTTTCTGCATTCATGTTCATAATGCCCAAATTTCTTGTAGTAATATAATTGGACATTAGATTTGATCCATTTTTTTCTTCTTTGTGTTTGGTTTTGTGAAGGTCTTGACTGCTATGTTGCATGATGATGTTCTGATCTCTCTCTGCCTTGCTTGTTGATGCCTCTATATCCTATGCCTCTTCCTCTGCTAAGAGAAACTTGTGCTTTGAAATCTTGTTCAATGGAATCTTATCCTAGGTTAAGTCTTGTTTCGTGTGACAAAAGTGATCTAGTCAGTTGTTCTATTGAGAGAGTTGTATGATCTTTGAACCAGAATGTTTGTTACAAACATGTCATATTTCTTTGATAGGCTTTGGAGGAGTTTTTCAACTATATTTTGATCTATAATGGTTTCACCAATAAGTTTGATTTGATTAACGATGCCCATAACTCTAGTCATGAACTGATCAATATTCTCTGTGTCAGTGATCTTGAGGGTTTCAAACTGATCTCACAATGTCTATAATTTAATAGTCTTCACTGTATCATTACCTTAGTATGCAAACTTGAGAATATCCTAAGCTTCTTTTGTTGTTGATGGACTGGTTATCTTCTCGAAGATAAAATCATCGATTGAATTTAATATCCAACATTTAGCTCAATGCTATTTGTTTCTGAGTTCAATAGTTGCATTCCTATGATTATTGGTCATCGCTGCCAATGCTTCTTGGGTTGGCTCTAAATAGGTGTTTGGAAGTGTATCCCAAGACTCTTAGTGTAACGCTCTGCGGCTTGCAATTCGCCCGGGAGTGCCCACCGAACGGACGAGTTGAGAAAGTAGGCGAGTTGCGACCAAGATGGGTGAGACACCTTGAATGAGCATGTGGACGAGGTATTGGTTGCGAGTTTATACATGGGCGAGCTGGGCGCTCGACCCACGGCCGACCAAACGAAGATTACAATGGGCGAGCTAAGGAGGGGGTGGTCCCACGAGTTGGGCGGGCCGACCCACCTCTTGAACGAGTTTGCAATGTGAAACAAGTTAGCCGGGCAATGAAACAAGGGGTCGGCCGGGTGGCACGATCCCCGCCACCCACCATATATATTGGAGAGCGAGAGATGGTGAAAGGCATCAAAACAAACTCGGTGAAGACAAGTCAAAGTGCAAGGAGTAGGTGTAAGGCGAGGCGCATAACCGCAGGTGCAGTTCATGCACTCGCTCGTTGGGCAAACGCAAAGACTTGGCGGAGTTTGGTAACGGAGGGCGAGTCCCAACGAGTTGGAGCACACGGGTGACCCACGGGTAGGGCACCCGCCGAGCGACACGACCACGGGCAGACGTGCGACCTGAGTGCGGGCGCATCGTGCATGCCGGGTAGGTGTTGACACGAAAAGTTTCTAAGTGTGGATTTGTGGTGGTGTGACCAACGTGCAACGGTGTGCACGGTTGGGGCGCCCGTTTGGCAAAACAACATGGTTGTAAGCGCCGGTGGAGCTTTTGCTCCCAGTCATCTATATTCCTAAAAAATCATAATAAAAGATTATTATTGCATATGATGGTGATCTCTCTGCTGTGTTGAATGTTTATGTTGAATGTTATAATGTTAATGGATTCCGCACATTAATATTGATGATTAAAGATGACGAATGTTAGGCGTAGTTCGCAAAGTAATTTAACAAATGAACATGTTAAGTACTTAGGCGGTGCCGCATGGTTGCCAATTAACGAAAAAAGAATTGGGGGCGTGACAGATGGTATCAGAGCTACTTGCAGAGAACAGACATGTATGCAAGGAAAAGTTATGGAGAAATCATGGATTAACAGTCTCGGTTTCATGGACTTGGTGGTTCATGGCAAGACCATCCAAGCTCTTGTGGAAACGGGGGCCACTTATAAATTCATGACGACACGGTTAGCAAGAGAAGTTGGACTGATGATCTTCCCATCGAATGTGGAAGTCAAGGTAGTGAACTCTAGAGCTAAAGTGGCGGGTTTGGCACACGAAGTGCCTGTGTAGATAAAAGACTGGAAAGGTCAGTTGGACTTCACAGTGATGGAGATGAATGACTTTGATATGATACTAGGGCAAGATTTCTTGAAGGGAAACAAGGCAACTGTTGTCCCCTTCTGTGATGAGGTGTTGCTAGTTGGACAGTCACAAACTTGGACTTTGCCCACTCATAGGCAAAGGCGGGAAGTCAAGGTGCAGCATGTTTCTGCACTAAGTTTGGAGAAAGCTATGAAGGAGTCAGACATGGAGACATATGCAGTTATGTTCAAAGGAGTCAAAGGTGATGGAGTGGGGATGCCTGTTCCAACTAAGATTTCTGAGGTATTAGCCAAATATGTAGATTTGATGCCCGATGAGCTACCAAAGAAGCTTCCACCAAGGCGTGCAATGGACCATAAAATCGAGCTTGAGCCAGGAAAGCAACCCCTGGCTAAAGCACCTTATCGATTGTCAGGACCTGAGTTGGAGGAGTTGAAATGACAGTTAAAGGAGTTAACTGATGCAGGTTTCATCAGACCTTCAAGGTCCCCCTATGGAGCTCTGGTATTGTTCCAGCGAAAGAAGGATACCAATGAGCTATGGATGTGTTGTAATTACTGTGCTCTTAGCAAGCAGACAATGAAGAATAGGTATCCTTTGTCATTGTCTGTTGATTGCTTCGACAAGCTTGCAAAGGCCCGAGTGTTTTCTAAGCTAGACTTGAGGCATGGATATTATCAGATGCGGATAGCTGAAGGAGACGAGAAGAAGACCGTGATAGTAACAAGGTATGGTAGCTTTGAATTCCTTGTTATGCCATTCGGGTTGTGCAATGCTCCTACTACATTTTGCACTTTGATGAATGATGTTCTACGTCCATACTTGGATTCGTTCGTAGTAGTGTACTTGGATGATATAGTGGTGTACAGTGATAACATGGAGGATCATAAGAAGCACTTGGCAATGATGTTTGAGGCACTAAAGGCAAATCAGTTGTACTTGAAGAAGTCTAAGTGTGTGTTCGCTCAGACCGAGATTCCATTCCTTGGACACATAGTGGGTCAAGGGTACATACGGATGGAGCCGAGCAGAGTGAAGACGATCGAGGACTGGGTTGAACCGAAGAATGTCCATGATATGAGGGTGTTTTTGGGCATGACCAACTACCAACGAAAGTTTGTAGAGGGGTACTCCAAGGTAACATCATCACTGACATACCTGTTGAAGAAAGACAAGAGATGGAGTTGGACGGACAAATGTTAGGTGGCATTTGATGATTTGAAGAAGAGGATGGTTATAGCACCGATACTGAAGTTGCCAGACTTCAAGCGACCGTTTGAGGTACATACAGATGCTTCAGATTTTTCCACAGGAGACCGTTTGAGGTACATACAGATGCTTCAAATTTTGCCACAGGAGGGGTTCTTATGCAGGATGGGCATCCAGTGGCGTACGAGAGTCGGAAGTTGCAGGATAGAGAACGAAGGTATCCGGTCCATGAGAAGGAAATGACTGCAATCATTCACTGTCTTCATGTGTGGAGGCATTACCTGATTGGAAAGCCTTTTGTTGTCAAGATGGATAATGTTGCAACAAGTTATTTTGCATCACAACTAAAGCTTTCTACAAAGCAAGCTCGTTGGCAGGATTTCGTGGCAGAACTGGATTACTTTCAGTTGGACCTACAGCAACCAACAAACAACCTAGCGTGGCGTCTTAACAACCCTTGATAGACCGGACGGCTCACAGACCTGAACTTAGAGCATTGGAAGGAAGGGCTTACAAACCACTTGCTTTAGGAATGCTTAGTCGAGGGGGTAGGCACTATTCCTATTGGCTTTCTACTTACATTACTTTCTGTTTGACTGATACCCTCAAGCTAAAGCCCTCTTTTATGGAAGCCAGACTTCAGAGAAGAGATCCCAAATATTGAACAAATTCGACATGACTATTGAGTATAGACCGGGGAGACTCAATGCGGTGGCAGATTCCCTTAGCACGAAGGGACAACTTGCAGCATTGGAAGGGGAAGATCGGGCAGCAAGGAGTAGAAGTCGAGTTCAGATGTCAGAAGAGATACAGAATAAGCTCAAGGAAAGTGTTGAGACTGATACTCAGGTGCAGAATATAGTGAAGCAGATAAAGGAGGGGAAGACACGAAAGTTCTTTCTCTGAAATAGATTCTTGTTCTTTGGAAATCGACTCTATGTTCCAAAGTTACCTAGGCTCATGAGGCACCTTTTGAAGGAGTGCCACGACTCACCGTGGGCTGGCCACCCAAGGCAACGTCGTTCTTTGGCATTGTTGGAGAGAGGATTCTTTTGGGAGAAGATGCAGGAGGATGTAGAGCAGTATGTGCATACGTGCATCATTTGTCAGCAGGACAAATCGAATACACAAAGGAAAGGAGGTATGTTGCAGCCTTTACTGATTCCTGAGAGACCATGGATGAGTGTCTTGATGGACATCATTACTCAGTTGCCATAGGTACAGGGGTATAACGAGATAATGGTCGTGGTTGATCGTTTTTCCAAGTATGTTATCTTTGTTCCAACAAAGATGCCATGTGGAGCCGAGCGGACTGCGGAGTTGTTCTTCAAGAACATAGTGAAGTATTGGGGGATGCCATTAAGCATCGTGTTGGACCGAGATCCGCGATTTACAGGCAGATTTTGGACCACATTGTTCAAGTTAGTCGGGACAGATTTGTTGATGAGTTCGAGTTACCATCTGCAGACAGATGGGCAGACTGAGAGGATCAACGCATTGCTGGAGGATTACTTGAGACATTATGTGATGGCTGATCAGAAGAATTGGCTTGAACTCTTGGATGTGGCTCAATTTAGCTACAACATGCAAAAGAGTTCTACGACAGGGTATAGTCCATTTGAGTTGGTAAATGGATAGATGCCAGTCACACCGCATACCGTAGTGACAAGAGGTTTGTTGAGGAGTCCTCATGCGAAGAAATTCATGAAGGCTTGGGATGAGACCTTGGAGTTGGCACAGTTGTGCTTGCATGAAGCTGCAAGGAGAATGAAGAAATGGGCAGATAAGGGAAGACGAGATGCACACCTCAGTGTGGGAGATATGGTGTTTCTCAGGATTACCAGAGATCAGTTCCAGCCACCTAAGGGGATTGCGAGATCGTTGACAAGGAAATATGAGGGGCCATTCCAAGTGAAAAAGAGAGTGGGGGAAGTTGCTTACGAGCTGGAGCTTCCACGCCATATGCATATGAAACATCCAATTTTTCATATCAGTCAGTTGAAGAGATGCAGACTTGATGCTGATCATCCAGAGAGGGTGGAACCACTGAGGGGACCAGCCATGATTATGGACAAGCCACATCTTGAGATGGACAAGATTCTGAGTTGTCGATCTGTAGGGATTGGTAGCCACATAGGACTGGAATTTCTTATCAGATGGAAGAATGCACCGGAGGAGGATAGCTAGGAAATGGAGGAATCACTTTGGAGATGGAAGCGGAAGATTGTGAAGTATGACAGGAAGTTACAGAGGAGAGCCGGATTGCGAGGGACGACAATGCTTTCGAGTGGGGGAGAATGTAGCGCCCTATGGCTTGCGAGTCACCCGGGCGCGCCCACCGAACGAACGAGTTGAGAAAGTAGGTGAGCTGCGATCGAGACGGGCAAGACACTTTAAACGAGCGTGTGGGCAAGGTATTGGTTGTGATTTTATACATGGGTGAGCTAGGCGCTTGACCCACGGTCGACTGAATGAAGATTGCAATGGGCGAGCTAAGGAGGGGGCGGTCCCACGAGTTGGGTGGGCCGACCCACCTCTTGAACAAGTTTGCAATATGAAACAAGTCGGTCAGGCGATGAAACAAGGGGTCGGCCGGGTGGCACGATCCCCGCCACCCACCATATATATTGGCAGGCAAGAGATGGCAAAAGGCATCAATGCAAACTTGTTGAAGACAAGTCAAAGTGCGAGGAGCAGGTGTAAGGCGAGGCGCAGAACTGCAGGTGTAGTTCATGCGCTCGCTCGTCGGGCAAATGCAAAGACTTGGCGGAGTTTGGTAACGGAGGGCGAGTCGGGTGACAGGCCGCACGAAGGCATGCCTGCCCGACGAGTTGGAGCATATGGGTGACTTGCGGGTAGGGTGCCTGCCGAGCAACACGACCACGAGCAGACGTGTGACCCGGGTGTGAGCGCATCGTGCACGTCGGGTAGGTGTTGACACGAAAAGTTTCTAAGTGTGGATTTGTGGTGGTGCGACCAACATGCGGTGGTGTGCACAGTTGGGGCGTTCGTTTAGCAAAACGACAAGGTTGTAAGAGCCGGTGGAGCTTTTGCTCCCGATCATCTATATTCCTAAAAATTCATAATAAGAGATTATTATTGCATATGATGGTGATCTCTCTGCTGTGTTGAATGTTATAATGTTAATGGATTCCTCACATTAATATTGATGATTAAAGATGATGAATGTTAGGCGTAGTTCGCAAAGTAATTTAACAAATGAACATGTTAAGTACTTAGGCGGTGCCACACGGTTGCCAATTAACGAAAAAAGAATTGGGGGCGTGACACTTAGGGTTGCAGAAATGTCTTCATTCGTAAAAACTAGAATTCATAATTTTTGCCAACAAAATAAGTGTTTGTGACAAAGAACTAGAAGAAACCATTTTTTTTATAAATATAAACGTACCTCATTTCAGTGTTAAACTCTTTAATAAAACTCCTTAAATAAAACCCTTTTGATTTTCTATTTGTAAGTCGTCTTCGAATAAAATAACTCCTTTTCAATTTTTTTTTTAACTAACAAAACTCCTTTCTTCAAACAAAAGAAATAGTAGAGTTGAGGCTTCTGTGATCCATATCAAGTTTACAAAAGATTTTTCGGCGAAGATCACATGAAACACCATTTGTCGATGCGTTTCAAACCAACCAGTGTAATTCATCGTCAGGACAAGTTGAAGAAACAGATCCAGCTTAGCAAGTTAAATAGACTCAGCAGAGCCTCCAACGGCTAGCAAGACCAACATCGACTTTTGACTATTGTACCGGGATCAAAACTAGTATTTTTCATTTTTTAAAGAATAATGGACCTCCTAGAATATAAACAACCCTCTTTTTTGAAACAATTCTTTGTAAATGAGACTTTGCCTTTTTAAATAAGGTTTTGTGAATGAAACGTGCTTGCCTTTTTCTTTTCCTTAACAAAAACCCCTTAGATTTTGATAAGTCATAACCTCGTGCTCCACGTTTGACTTTAAAATGACATGACTTTCTCCAGGGTTAGAAAACAAGACTTCAAATGAGCTTTGAGAAGAAAGCCAAGCAGGTTTGTTCGACGCGACTTGACTTGTCATCACACCTTTTGACAAAGAGGCTTGCCATATCTGCGAAAATTCATCGCATCTCTCCACACAGAGGACCTGCGATTTTTGGATGTCTCGACACAGAGGCCTGCCTGCGATTTTTGGAAAAATCGTAAGTTTGCCTATTTCATCGCATGTCTATCTTTGCAGGGCTGTGATGATCCTGAAAATCTCCTTAAGATATGGTCTGTTTGGTTTTCTTTAAAAAAAAATACAGCTATACGCAGTATCTTCACATCGAGAATAAGCATATACAATGGATATCAATAATACACAGTATCTTCACATGAATACATGAGAATAAACCTATACAATGGTTATCAACATTAATACACAGTATCTTCACATCAAATACATGAGAATAAGCCTATATAATGCATATGAATGACGTAGGGTAGGAATTTGAAATCAAGGACCCCTGTCAAATTTAATGGTTTAATGGTTTTTGCAGCTATAGTACCCATTTTAATTATTTTAACATAGAATATTTATGTTTGACAAGAAAATCACCGATACAATTGCCCATCAAATTCTATCATTGTGTGGATGTAATGTGATACAATTGCCCATCAAATTCTATCATTGTGTGGATGTAATGTGAAGGTGATGTGACATCTAGATTTCTCATACTTCGAGAATTCGGTTTCGGCCCAAAAAAATTTCAAATATATATATAAATTCCCGGATATATTTGTTTTCCATAAAAAACAATCTAATTTTAGAAAGGAAATCTGAATTGAATTTTTTTTAATATATTTAATAACCAAACAAACATATTACTCTTTATTTTGTTATTACGTAAGAATTAAATCACGATTCAACTACGTTCTTTGCATGAATTTCGTTTTTTACAATATTGTTATTAAATCATGATCTAACCATGTTCATAGTGTAAACTCTGTTGAAATTCCGAGACTGATAACTATAGGGAAAGAAAATTTAATTAGGTCCAGACAAACTTTTTTGAGTTTTTAGGATACGGTTTCCACCCATAACGGAAAGGGAGAGCGGGGACCAAATTTCAATGAGTGGAATAATATACCGAAAGCAGCAAAAAACAGTGCATTGACGGGAGGGTTAGTGGTTAGAATTTCGGTAAAATAAATTTAAAAATTTTTGGGTTAGCAGTGTTTGAATTATGTTTTTATAGTGGAAATAGATTCAGTACCATCAAAAACTTTTGGACACCCAAAAACATGAAGTTTAACAGCTATAACCTAGATTTACGAAATTATTTGCTTGATTTTACAAAAGTGTTACCAAAATTTCCATAATTTTCAAGGAAAAAAATAATTTTGTTAAAATAAGGCAAATTTATCCTGGTTAACTGCCGGGTTGAAACACTGTAAGCAAGATTAGAATTTCAAAAAGACTCACCTGTCAAATTTAACATTTTTTCCAATCCTGATCTTTTTATAATCTTAACTGTTTTGTAATTTTTTAAACTGTATTTGAAAGCAAACCTACAAAATTTGTACGTCAAATTCCACACCTGGTAGTACGGATGAGAAAATTTCCAAATTCCAACCATGAACTTAGTGTGCGGTATCGTACGTCAGAGTTTAACTGCTAGAGGCCAGAGTTCAAAGAAGTTACGGCAACTCGGGTCATGTGCTCGCTCCAATGCACGGACTTTAATGCGTGCATTTCTTTTATATAATATGAATGCTCACTGGTTACTTCATTGACAGTATCTCTCTCTCACGCCTTTGTCATCGTTAATCTATTTAAACGAGCAGACATCCATTTGTTTGGTTGAACTCAGTTCTGTGTGTATGCAGTATTTCGCAACTATAAAGTATTCCTTCTATGCAATAATTTTTCAAAGTTCTGTAACTTGTTTCGATTTGGTCGGCTTTCACCATGATGAGGGTGGGTCGGATTGGGAATCATGAGGCAAGAAATATTAAACATTGGGTTTTTTGGGTCTACTATTTGATAATCTGGATGAGTCCCACCATCGTTCCAACCGTTGTAGGGGTTATACCTAGCTGCCCCAAATGTGGCAATACTTCTGTTCCATACCCTTTTAGCACCCAAGATGGTTGCGGTCTCCCTGATTACAGAATCTACTGTAATGCAGCCAACGAGCTGCAATTCAAATCGGTCAACGGGAGCTTTTATAAAATCATTAGTATCAATCCAGCCACCATGAGGCTGGTTATTCAACCTCCGCCTCTGATTAATGATTCCTGCCAGACTGAAGATATGAAAAACCAGGGACTGCAATTGAATCAAAGCCTACCTTTCAATATCACCGGTACTAACACGATTCTGCGTTTGAATTGCGATCCTATACTACAGACATCCCCGTGGAATTGCAGCTCAAGCAGTTCGTGTCATACATATATTAGAGATATGGGGGCAGCCAAGGCCTGCAGAAATGATAGCATCTGCTGCACACTTACAGCGGGTGGTTCTATCACTACGTACCAAATACGGGCACACGCCAGTGGGTGCAGAGCTTACACCAGTGCCCTCGATTTCAACCCTGCGTTGCCTGCAAGTCAGTGGAGCTACGGAGTGGAGTTACGGTGGGCTGCACCGTTAGAACCTTCCTGTAAAACTCAGACAGATTGTGACCAGAACTCTGCCTGCTTGCCTGATCCAATGGATTCTGGCAGATCCAGGTGTCTCTGTGTTGGGGACTATATTTGGGATCCTGTACAAGGAAACTGCACAAAAAGTAAGTGGATCAAACTGCCCCTTTGTGTATACTAATAAATGTAGTGGTTTCTATTCAACTGGACTAATCCAATTTGCTAAAACTTTGGCTCTTCAGATGTATCCATCTGTGTTGATCCTAACGGTTGTGGAAATAGTAATCGAGGGGCTCTGATTGGAGGTCAGTATTGATATTTCAGATCTTCATATACAATCCTAGAATATAATAGTTTCTCCGTGTTATTATTATTATAAAATATAGATCGACTTTGCTGAAATATAAGCAATCGTCCATGTCTGCAATTTTTTTCCAAAATTTACTTCGATTGTGATTTCGGTTATAACCATTGACTTTGTTGTTCGCCAGTCCGGAAGCTCAATCGAACTTTGCGATTCACCGGTCGGAATACTCAATCGAGTTAAAGTCGGTCGGCATACTCAATCGTGTTAAAAAAATTTGTTAGAATTTTATAATAAAAACTCAAAAAAAATAATTTTGTGGGAGTGTTTGAATTTGATTTTTTTTTAAATAGTGAAAATCGATTCGGCACTTTAAAAAAAGCTAGAAACTGAAAACAAGCTATAACTTGATTTCCAAAATTTCTGTCAAATTATAATTTTCCAGGCTAAATTTTAACTTCATTAACTACGGATATATGATTGACCTTTAAATTCAATTCAGTACAAGAAATTTTTTGATGTTGATGCTATGCAGTGATGCATGACTCTTACCTACTCAGCTTATTCTATGGAAGTCCAAAGTACCGAGAATTTTCTTTGTCAATGCCATGCAGGTCTTGTTGCAGGAACGTGTGTAGCCATTACAGTAGCAGTATTTGCCATAATCCTATACAAAAGAAAAAGGGTCCAGATGCAGACTCAAGCTCGACTCATGAAGATGAGATCAGAAATACTTGCAACAAGCAACGGAAGAATGTCCGCCCAACTGTTCACCAGCAGAGAGATGAAAAGGGCGACAAACGGATTTTCAAAGGACCGAATGCTCGGCATCGGTGGTTTTGGAGAAGTTTACAAAGGAATACTCAAAGACGGTACCCTTGTCGCGGTTAAAACTGCGAAAGTAGGTAATATCAAAGGAATCGAGCATGTTCTGAACGAGGTTCTGATTCTATCTCAGGTGAATCACAGGAATTTGGTTCGATTGTTGGGCTGCTGTGTTGATGCGGAGTTACCCCGCCTGATCTATGAGTACATTCCCAACGGGACCTTATTCGATCATCTCCACATGATCTCCGGAAGAAAGTTCCTGGACTGGAGAACTCGCTTGAATATTGCTCTCCAAACTGCCGACGCACTGGCTTATCTCCATTCCGCTGTCTTCCCTCCAATATATCACAGAGATGTCAAGTCTACTAACATCCTACTTGACAATGACTTGAATGCCAAGATTTCTGATTTTGGGCTTTCCCGTCTTGCAGAGACAGACCTGTCCCATATCTCCACATGCGCTCAAGGGACGGTGGGGTATTTGGATCCCGAGTATTACAGAAGGTACCAGCTCACTGATAAAAGTGATGTGTATAGTTTCGGTGTAGTTTTGCTGGAACTGGTGACATCGCAGAAGGCCATTGAGCGCTGCAGGGATTCTGATGTTGTGAATCTGGCAGCGTATGTGCTTAGCAGATCGGAACAAGGAAGGATCATGGATGTTGTCGATCCTCGCCTCAAGGAAAATGTTTCGCAAGTTGTTCTGGAAAGCATGAAGGCAGTGGCATCATTAGCAATGAGTTGTTTGCAGAAGAGGAGGCAAGAGAGACCCAGCATGAAGGAAGTGACAGAGGAATTGCAATATATCGCCAGCATCGAGACTTCGCGCATTGTAGGTGAAGATAGGGTGTCTACTACGTCAACGATGAGAAGTGACTCAGAATGTGGGCTACTCCTGGGCTTTCAATCATAGCGCTCCAGTGCAGCTCATCTGTCATCAGGTAAAAGTCATTCAGTGGTTTGAATATTCTGTTAAACATTGATTGCACATTACGTAGATCTCATCAGAAGGAAGTGCACACAGTCAAAGTGCTACGCGCAGGGAAGCTTCAAGCGAGAGTGGGAGATTTAAAATGTAGAGGTTAAGGATTACTCGTAGTTTCACTTTGATTATAGTTTCACCACGCCATTAGGAGTATTGTACGAGAAATTTTGTAAGTACATTCAATTGAGCAAGAATCGTAGTATCGTTTTGTTTGTTTATGGAAATTCATGTTATGATTTTAAATTATATGAGTGGGTTTTGGTTTGTTTTTTTTTTTTCATAATTTCATAAATAATGTTAAAATTAAGTTTTATTATTTTTTGTTGAGTCTTATTGTTTCATTCTTGTAATATGTTTTGGGTTTTTTATATTAATTGGTTAGGTGGTAAGGTAAGATATATTGTTTTTTATTTTGGTAATTTTTTTTTCCAATTAGTTTTGACATTTTAAAATAAATTTTATTTTAAATAAGTTTTAAAAAGTAAATAAATATTTTGAAAATTAAACAATTTTGTTTAATTTTTTAAAATGTAAATCGCTTTTTAATTGGTTGAAAGTTATTTTTATAAGTTTCTAAGTTAAATTATGAAACATAAAAATTATATTAAAAAAAATTATGATTAAGATTAGCAATTTAAATTAAAAAAAAAAAAAAAAAAAAACAATTGAATTTTCTTTTGGTTTTTTTAATGAGTCATAAGCTTTTTTGCTTGCCTTGTCATAAGTCTCTTTTTTTGCCTTGTAGGTGAACACTGAACCAAGGAACCTTGGCATAAACCTCTTTGCTTGCCTTGTAGGTGGACACTAAACCAAGGAAGAGTTCTTGTCATAAGCCTCTTTACTTACCTTGTAGGTGGACACTGAACCAAGGAAGAGTTTTCAGTGGGTAGGTGGACACTGAACCAAGGAAGAGTTTCCAATAGAAGAGTTCTTGTCATAAGCCTCTTTACTTGCCTTGTAGGTGGACATTGAACCAAGGAAGAGTTCCAAGGAAGAGTTTTCAATAGAAGAATTCTTGTCATAAGCCTCTTTACTTGCCTTGTAGGTGGACACTGAACCAAGCAAGAGTTCCAAGGAAGAGTTTTCAGTAGGTAGGTGGACACTGAACCAAGGAAGAGTTTTCAGTAGGTGGACACTAAACCAAGGAAGGAGTTCCAAGGAAGAGTTTTCAGTAGGTGGACACTGAACCAAGGAAGAGTAGGTGGACACTGAACCAAGGAAGGAGTTCCAAGGAAGAATTTTCAGTAGGTGGACACTGAACCAAGGAAGGAGTTCCAAGGAGTTTTCAGTACATGGACACCGAACGAGTAGGTGGACACTGAACCAAGGAAGGAGTTCCAAGGAAGAATTTTCAGTAGGTGGACACTGAACCAAGGAAGGAGTTCCAAGGAGTTTTTAGTACGTGGACACTGAACCAGTAGGTGGACACTGAACCAAGGAAGGAGTTCCAAGGAGTTTCCAGTACGTGGACACCGAACCAAGGAAGAGTAGATGGACACTGAAGCAAGGAAGGCCTAACCAAGAGGGCGTCAAGGAGATTTGACCTATTCACCTCCCAATTAGAAAGCTACTTAGCAACACAAACTTGACCAACCAAGCTAACCCATGGGGCTTCACTATATGTTTACTAGCTGCAAAGGAATTTAAAAATAATCAAAACTTTCACACAGTAAAATGTTAATAACTATAAACTTTCTATATTTCTATAATTTTAATAAAATACATTCATTGTTGTATTGATTTGGAGTTGATAAAATTTTAAAAGTGTTTTAAATACTAATTTCATATATATATATATATGAACTATGCAAATATTTAGATAAACAGATCATTGTACTTTCATCTCTGAACAATACAACAATTAATACGGATAATTTCCGCTATCAATAACTTTGGTGATCAATTACTTTTCATTTTTTTACACAAAAGAAAAATACTAAACAACAACATTATATTATACTTGTTTTTTTAATGTTATGGAAAAATATCCTTAAGTAAACAAAATCAATATTTTATAAAATAAAAACTGAATTAAATTTTAAACCTATTTTATTTAATAAAAAGTAAACCTAAATAAGCAAACAACTTTCGTCGCTAACATAAAAGAGCCACCGAATCTAAGAAAATGAAATGATTTTGTTTATGGTTTAATCATATTGAATTTGGAATCTTCTCATATACTCCGTACTCAGAGTTTCACGGGTACCCTGATTTTCAGAGAATATGGAACATATTGGAAATAGATAGAAATTGGTGCGTGTGGGTGGTCCCTCTGTTGGTTGCTCTGTTATCTATGCTAAATGCAGGGGCAACCGGAAAATAATTAATTACAGTGCCAAACAACTCCTGTTCTGCTGCGAAAATTCAGATTGGTTCTCGGTCAACCATTGATATAATCATGAAGTTGTGTTTTATTGAATTTTGAAAATAGTGATTGAAAATGTTCAATTTAAAAGAAGTTAAAAGAAAAACAGATAATTAAAAAGGCAGTCTATAAAAAGAAAATAAAATGTAGTTTAAACTAAAAAAATAACTGACCACATGCGTTCCTTTGATTTATGATACATGTATTGTATTATTTCTCTGTATAAAAAATTAAATTAATGAATTTGGTTAAATTTATGGGAAGGATCAGATGGGGTAAGTGAATGGGACACATTATTTTTTAATTTAATATAGATAATTTTAGATAGTCATTAAAATAGTTATTTGTTGTTTGTAATATTGAGAATTTATACCCCGGATGCGGGTGCCTTTGATGCGTGAGAGGCAGGTGGCTTGTCACATGGGCAGGTGTCAGCCTGGACGAGCCACGACATACCAGGACGCTGGTGCATTAACTTTGACGGAAGGTGAAGCCATCGGGATGTTAAGTCTGGTTCAAGCGCCATTCAATGCGGAAGGTGAAGTCATTGGGATGTTAAGTCTGGTTCAGGCGCCATTCAATGCGCAGCAACGAACGAGGAGAATGGAGCTCAATAAGTTCGAACCCTATGTCGCTTTCCCGCATTCCTTCAAGCGGTCCGAGCAGACACTGGCAGAGACAGAACATTCTCTGGCTCAGTGTAAGATTTCTCAGAGGGATTCTGTTACGGGGGATAATCGACGGATGCCAAGAGAAAGGCTCAGGATGAGCAGTCGTCGCGGCGGTTCCAGGGGTCGTTCTGCCACTCAGAGGCCTGCCATTTCGCCCTCCTCCTCAGTGGAAATAACTTCCGAGCAGAACAGAATCCCGAGCAGACTAGCAGGCCGTAGCAATGAAAGAGGCAGGGGAGAAATTATGGACTGTGGTCATGTGGAGCATCCGGCTGTTCGCTATCGGATCCCCTGCACGCTGGAGAACAACACTCTCATCGTCTCAGTCACCGTGGAGCATTGCAGCAATCTCAGGGGGCAACTGGAAGACCTGACGGTGCCAAGGGTTGACATGCAAGTTCCCAGAGTTGATATGAGGCGACCAACTCAAGCTGAAGATGCTGGCCCCAGTGAGCCGGTTCAGAGGTTGCTGCGCTCAGACACGGAGGAAACCAAGAAGCTTAAAGGTCTAGCGACGGATGAGCCTCACACAACCGATGAGGAATAGCTCAGAAGCCACTCTGTTTTCGCTGCCAGGAACGCTACTCTCTGTCCAACTCTTTCTGCTCACTTTGTCTGTCTGTTATTGGGTCTATGTCCACCGTGAAGGTTTATATGTCCACAGTGTCAGTTTACGTGTCATCCATGTTGGCTTATGTGTCCACCGTGTCAATTTATGTGTCCACTGTGTCGGCTCATATGTCTACTGTGTCGATTTAGATGTTGGTTATGTCGGAAGGAAGAAAAACTGGTCCCTTTTTGCACCAGTGTTGCTCTGAATGGTTAATCATGGGGAAAATCTCTTTGGAGATGCAGGGCTACGGCCCTGTTGTAAAAATTTGCTGTAATTTTGGTTTTTTTGTAATATAAATAGCATAGTCTTATCGAGAAAAAAAAAAAAAAAAATATTGAGAATTTATAATAATATGAGTGGATTAAGGTAAATTGGATTTGGACGTTTTTTCTTTCTTATAATTTAAAAGTTTAATATTTTTTTTTAATGGGTGGTTCCGCATTCACATTTTGTACAATGAAGATACATATCGAATTCTATAGAGTCTTTGGGTCAAAGGCAGGAGTTTTTTAAATCTGAGCTGGGTTGGTTGTTAACGATAAGCGAGTAGCCTGGATTTTGGTTGAGCTCGAATTTTCAGGAGGTTTTCTGGGGAATTGGAGCTTGTTTGGGGTAACATCTCCTTTCTTCAGCATTTGCATCACTGGAGCATACCTTTCCGGTGTTTTGCTTACCACAATACTGGACATATTATTTCAAAATGCCCTTTTCGCCTTCGGGGCAACCACTTCCCACTTCAAGAAGAAGAGGGGAAACAACTCGAGACCTGAGGATCGCAGCACCAGCCCTACGATTTCTTATCACCAACCAAACTCAACAATTCTCATCTCTTACAACTCAGGGAGTACCAAGGACTGCTCACTTTATTTTCCCCCTGTACATGAATTTTCGGTGGGTGACCCTGTTGTTGATAAGAAAGAGCTAACCAGCCATATATTGGGTATTTAATGCCCTCAGAGCATCACGCGACTTAACGCGATAACACAGGAGCGAGAAAATTCAGCATTAAATAATATTTGCCCGCTCCCGTGTTATCGGGCTAAGTGGCGTGCTGCTCTAAGGGCATTAAATACCCAATATATGGCTGGTTAGCTCCAGCCGTTGTTGATATGCCTACACCGATTAATCTAAGTAGTGAGACTCTTTGTAATGAGCCCCCGCATTGCCTTAATCCTCAAATTAGAGAGGGGGGAGTAGTTTTTTCCTCTATATTTCATGCCCTCACTCACTTGGGTGATGGGAATCAACATACCTTGGTTGGCCATCTTTTTCTAGAATCTGCCCGTGCTCGAATCTACCTTCCCCTATTCTATCTAACTCTTTGGATGCCCCTTCCCCTAGACATTCCACTCCTCAGGATGCCCCTTCGCCCACCAACTTGGTGGGTAGCGACCTTGCCTTCTTTCTTCACAAAGCCAACATTAAATTGATTCCTCTCTCCATTCAAAGGGACGCCATACCCTAGTAGAGGATGCTCATTAGCCCATCCTCGATGAAGAATGTCACTGTTTGGATGAAGGGGAAAAGGGGAATTTGCGGGAAGGATCCAAAAAGGGACCCTGCCCTAAATCGTAAGGATTTGGATTTCCTTGGGAACTTGGATCTTCATGATGTCTTTGTGACAAACTAGAATGCATATCGAGCTCTTAGAGGTGAAACGCCCGTACATGTTGAAACATGATAAACTTTGTGTTTATTAACATTCGGGGTTGGGAGAACACTCTAAAAGAGCTTCTCTCAACATTGTAACAATTTCGATTTAAATTATACATATAATTACATTAATTTATATGATTAATAATCAACATGCAATTATTCAACTATTTAACATAGAATTTAAAAAAAAATCACGAGTAGAGATGACTTACCTATATTAACGATATTCTTTACTTATGCTTTTGGAGTTGAATGCTCTTTGAACTCTGCTAACCCCTGAGCCCTCAATCAACATACCACTGCCAAGGAATCCTTGTCTCACAATACTTTTCTCTCAAGAGATTGGATGAAGGAATGATGTCTCTCATTTTCCTCATCGTCCATTAAATAGATCAAACAATGGAAATGGTCTGCATGCACACATTGTGTCAACATGCAACTTTTATTTATTTATTTTAAGTTTTACTTAATTTATTATTATTATTATTATTATTATTTTCATTTTATTTTTGATAACTTTACTAATTTTTACTATTGTTATAGTTATCTCAATTTAAATCTTTCTTATTTTATTTTACTTTTTGTTAACTTTACTTATTTTTACTATTTTTATAGTTTAATTATATATATATTTATTTAGAATTTCAGTATTATTATTTACTATTTTATTTATTTATTATTATTATATTCTTTTCATTATTCATTATTTATTTACTATTATTATTTTTTTAATTTTTACTATTTATTTACTATTATTATCTTTTTTTAGTATTTATCATTTATTATATTATATTATTTATTATTATTATTATTATGGGATATTACATACTCCCTGCTCTTTAAGGAACTTTGTCCCGAAGTTAAGTTGAATCCTTTAACATTTTATTTATTTAGTTATTCATTACTTCAAGTTTTCCATACACCCTCTGTTGAACTAGTATGACCAACAAGCATCGAAAGTTTCCACAACACCTGGGAAATCCCAAGGAATCTCTATCATTTTTCTCACTTTCGGAACTGAACATAAGCCTCATAGGTCTGTACCATAGCCCGAGGCTGGCCCCAAGGCTCGCGCTTGACTCAAACCTCATCTGCCCCAAGGCAGACATCCAGTCCTAGTGTTCAATGATTCTGGGCATCTTGCAAAGCTAGCCCACTCCCTCCACATTCACTAAGGTGCACAACCCTAGGCATTGAAGTCCTTACACCCCCACCAGACTTCGGCATCCCAATCCAATAACAGGCACTTTGCCTCCTCAAGATGGTCCCATAGCCCCTCAAGAGTTATCCATCAAGACTTATACAAGACAAAGGAACCACTGACATATGTAATGTTGATTGTGTATGTCCCCAACCCATATGTTGTTATTTATTCTCCCTCCCAAATATGGGTTTCCATGAGATCATCAAATAAACGGGTCCTCTTAGCCCATTTATGGAATTCTTGTCAGTCACCACATCTCAACATGTAACCAATGCATTAGTTATCATCATAACATCATAGAAAATAATTCATGTGCTCAATCTTGCATGTCATCACGATAACATAACATCATTATTAATCACCACATTCTGGATAGTAAAGAGTTGCATGCTTATGCATGTTATAAAATCTACGAGCAATTACCACATGCTTCACCTCATGAAATATCATCAGAAGTTATAACATCAACATATTTGCATCAAAGATATATCATGACATCATAACTAACCACATGTCAATATAACCTCATATCATAACATCATAATCCCTATACCACATTATGCATATCATATCCATCATGAGTATAAAACATCTTTATCACTATAAAAAAAATAAAATTAGCGTCACATATGCATGATATAATTAACCTCTCATCAGAACTATGTTCAATTACTTCATACCATCACATTGTAAGACATCATCATAACATAAATCATGTCATATTATATATACTCATCACAATGATAACCATCTAACTATAAACTTAATAATTATAAAAATTAATATATCAAAACTTAAATACCTTTATTAATTTATCTCGTCACTATTTAAAAATTACTTTCATAAATATATTTTTCAAAATCGTTAATCACAAAGTCCACTCTCTTTCCTATATATATTCTTTTTACTTAACAAAACGCTAATATATTATTAACTTATACTTTCAATAAAATTAACTTATACTTTCAATAAAATCCTAATTATTTTGTAATGAATTACAATATTATGTATTAATAATACATAAAAATATTTTCATTAATAAAAAAATGACAAATTAAAAACCAGATTTCTAAATCGAACTTTAATACAAAAATATCAATTTATCATTTCTCCAAACTCAAACCAATCTCACATTGAATAATAATTTTTATGAAACTTAAACTAAGCTATAAAAGTGATACAAAATGTATTTTTTAATAGCTCTTAAATTTGAATTGATGTAACAAAAATATGCCAATGAAGTTGATTATGAAGGCCATCATTATTAGAGCAATATGATAACTCAAAAACAATGGGAAATAAAAATTATTATTCGAATCTATCTTCAATTTAAAATATTTATAATAACATGTCTCAAATGTATATTAACATATTTATATTTTATAAAAATATTAATTAAAATAACATTTATCGTTTAAAAAAATTTATTATAATAGAGTTACGACATAGGTTGTCTTAACTATGTTAAGCTCCATTAGTTTATGCAAAATTGCTGCCTAAAATTATGGAATTTAAACTGCAGTCTTTCCTTAACTTATGGAAACTAACTGCAGTAGTTTCCTTAAGTTAAGGAAATCAACTACAGCTAATAAATTTATTGTTAGGAGCTACTGTAGTGGTCCATTATTCCCATCTGGAGTTCTTTGCCTTGATCTGTGGGACATCTGACACATAGCTATCAGAAGCTTGATGGAAGCTTAGCTATAAATTTATCTGTTTGGTCCCCAAGCTTGCATCTCAATCCCCTTCAGTTTTTACACCATCTAGCTGAGATAGCAGAGCTTGGAAGTGCCTTCAGATTTTCTGCATTATTTTCTTTTTGCTTGGGCATCTGGAGCGTGGTTTTTTACAGAAAAAATGTTAAATGTGTAATTTCAACGCAGCCGAAAACCACCAAACAAAACCACCTATCTTGTTCGCACCGCCTTTTGGCAAAGGCTGTTTTTCCTTGGAGCCCTCCGAACACACTCACTGGCCGCCACGCGTCCCATGTACGAGCACCCAAAAACCACTTTCCCCGGAAGGTAAAGTTCGTTTGTTTTGCCCGAGGTTGGTGTGCGAACCTCGTTGGATCAGTCAAGTGGTTTGGGCACGAAATCTCCGCCGTTGATCTCCGGAAGGTGCACGGGCCCATGTCAAATCAAGTTTCTGCGTGAAGTAAAAGGTTGACCGCCGTAGGAAGAATTAATGGTTTTATTGGTTGGTCGTAGATATTAGGTGGAGGCGTAAATTTTTGTCATGGGCATATGTTTTAATATTATGATGGGCATACGTCCCATGCTTTTAATTTTGGTTATGGGCATTGTCCCATATGACATACGATTTATATTTTTTTATGTTTTTTTTGTATACGTTGTCATATGTTAAAAATATGGCTACGTGCTGTAGTGAGAAGTTAGTTTTTTTTATATATGGTGTATGCGCACGATGTCAGATGTTTTTTTTATGTAGTGAGTGGAGTGGCTACGCACGAGAGTGTGTGTTTTTCATTTTGTAATTGCACAGCAGTGCGTTATAGAAATGGAATTGTAATGTTTTGATTTCTGCCATTGAAGAACAGAGAGCTGTTTTTGTAAAATCCACAGCAGTGGAAAATCTGTTAGAGCAGCAGAGTTGTTTTTGTAATTCCCTCTTTGAACAGAGGAAGAAATATGTAACAGAGTTTCAGTTTGTTTTTAATTAATAGAAATGCTTTGTGACTGTGTAATGGTGTCTTTTGAGTCATTTTGATTTTAAGAGGTTCTTGTCAAAAGATCCTGGACAGAGTAAACAAAGCATTGTCTCTGTAGTGGTTATTTTATTTGGTTTTGGTATTTTCTCCATTAAAAATACCCAACAGTGGTATCAGAGCAGGATTAGGCTCTTTGTAGGAGACAAAGAAGCTGAAGGGAGAAGGTTGTTGCTGCAGCAAAACTTCTCAGGCAGACAGAAGACTCAGACAGCGAAGGATTCAGGTATTCCCCAAAAGCATTTCTCTTGTTATTGCTGAAGACAGTCAGTTTTTAAAAAAAAATCACAGTTAAGGATTTAAAACCATAGTTCAAGATGCAAGGAATGGCAAGCACAAGCATGGGTATGTTCAACACCCAGCTCCCACACTTTAATGGGAAGAACTATGACTATTGGTCTATAACCATGAGAGCTTTGTTCATCGCTCAAGATATATGGGAACTAGTAGAATATGGGTTTGAGGAACCAGCAGATGAAACTGAGTTCAATGCATTAACTCAGGGAGAGAAGGATCAGCTGAAGCTCAACAGGAAGAAGGATGCAAAGGCCATTGTCTTGTTGTATCAAGCAGTGGACCAGAGTATATTCCCAAGGATAGCAGCAGCTACAACATCACACAATGCATGGCAAACTCTCAAGACAGCCTATCAAGGCATGGAGAGAGTGAAGACAACAAAATTGCAAATGCTGAGAAAGGATTTTGAAAACTTGAACATGAAGGAGTCAGATAACATTGACTCATTCTTCACTCATGTGATTGGTGTAATCACACAAATGAGAACTCATGGAGAAACAATTGAAGATAGAAGAATAGTGGAGAAAATATTGAGGGTCTTACCCTCAAGGTTTGATGCCATAGTCACCACCATTGAAGAGACAAAGGATCTCTCAAAATATTCAGTTGATGAGCTACATGCATCACTGATAACTCATGAGCAGAGGTTGAGTAGGAATGAAAACTCATCTCTTGAGCAAGCCTTCAAGACCCAGATGTCCTTTGGAAGAGGAAGAGGTCAAGGCAAAGGAAACAAAAGAGGAAGAGGCAGAAGCCAGAACAGAGGTGGAAGGAGTAGCACAGCAAATGCACAAGGAAGAGGCAGCAATACAAATCAGAACCAAGGTCAAGGCAGCAGCCAACAAAGAGATCAGTATCAGGCTCAAGGACAAAGGTATGATAAATCTAATGTTCAGTGCTATTATTGCAAAAAGTATGGACATTATGCTAGTGATTGTAGAAAGAAACAGCATGATATGAACAGCAGACAAAATGCAAATGTTACAAGAGAAAACAGCAGTCAAGAAAATGTCCTGTTAGCTTGTAACATGGCTGAAACACATAGTGAAGACATATGGTTTTTAGACTCAGGTTGCAGCAACCATATGACAGGGAATATAGCCCTCTTTTCAGCCTTAAATCAGAATTTGAAATCAGAGGTCACACTAGGAACTGATAGTAAAGTGTCTGTTATGGGAAAAGGGGAGGTAAAAATATTTTCAAAACAAGGAGAAAGGAAAACCATAGCAGATGTCTACTATGTCCCCGGAATGAGATGTAACCTATTGAGTGTTGGACAGCTTATCCAAAAGGGTTACAATGTTTACTTTGTAAATGATGTGTGCACCATCATGGACATACCACCTAGCAAAAGATGCATTGCTGAAGTGAAGATGACAAGGAACAGGATGTTCCCTCTCCAGATCAGGGCAGATTTGAAAAACAAAGGAGAAATTGCAGCAGTCACCCAAGAGGCCTTCCAAAGCGTGCCAAAGGATGAGAACTGGTTATGGCACTTGAGATTCGGGCATCTAAATTTTGGAGGTCTAAATCTATTAAGCAGAAAAGGAATGGTAAGAGGATTACCATTGATAGAGAAGCCGGACAGCCTTTGTGAAGGTTGTATATTAGGCAAACAACATAGAGAGAGTTTTCCATCAGGGAAAAGTATAAGGGCAAAGGCACCCTTAGAGATTATCCACTCAGATTTGTGTGGACCAATGCAAGCTCCATCATTAGCTGGCAGCCTATATTTCTTGACATTCATTGATGATTTTACAAGAAAGACTTGGATATATTTCCTCAAGAACAAAAGTGAAGTCTTTGAGAAATTCCAAAACTTCAAAGCACTTGTGGAGAACCAAAGCGGGCTGCACATAAAAGTATTGAGAACTGATAGAGGAGGTGAGTATATCTCAAATGAATTCCTAAAATTTTGTAGAGAAAATGGAATTCACAAACAGTTCACAACTCGGTACACCCCACAGCAAAATGGAGTTGCTGAAAGGAAGAACAGAACCATCATGGAGATGGCAAGGAGCATGTTGAAGGCAAAGCATTTGCCAAATGAGTATTGGGCTGAAGCTGTACATTGTGCAGTTTATATTTTGAACAGGTGTCCTACAAAGGCAGTCATGAACAAAGTGCCAGAAGAGGCATGGAGTGGGAGAAAGCAAGGAGTCACCCACATGAGAGTTTTTGGGTGTGTGGCCTATGCACACATTCCAGATAAACTAAGGAGGAAGTTGGACAGCAAAGGGGAGAAATGCATCTTCATTGGATACAGTGATGAATCCAAAGCCTACAGGCTGTACATTCCATCTACCAAGAAGTTCTTTGTAAGCAGGGATGTTCAATTCATTGAAGAGGAAGCTTGGGATGGAAGCATAGAGAAAACAGTGAACATTAAAAACTGTTTGTCTCATGATGAGGATGAAGAGGAGGTGGCTGAAATGAATCCCCAAACAGCAGCACCAACACAAGAACAGCAAGGTACACCATTGAGGATCAATGAGAGTGCTTCTCCAAGCACACCACAAGGAGGAAATTCAAGTGCATCTTCAAGCACTTGCACACCAAGTGAAAGAGGTAAGAAATTTAGAAATCTAAGTGAAATTTATGAAGAAGGAATGAATTCCTTATTTGCCTTGTTTTGTCATGTTGATGATCCTATTCATTTTGAAGAAGCTATTAAAGATAGAAAATGGATAGAAGCTATGGATGAGGAGATGAATGCCATAGAGAGGAACAAAACATGGGATTTGGTTGAGCTACCAAAAGGCAAAGAAGTCATTGGTGTGAAATGGGTCTACAAGACCAAGAGCAATGCTGAAGGCAAGATTGAAAGGCATAAAGCAAGGCTGGTTGTCAAAGGCTACAAGCAGCAGTATGGGAGAGATTATGAGGAGACTTTCGCCCCGGTTGCAAGAATGGAAACCGTGAGAGCAGTGCTGTCCATAGCAGCACAAAACAAATGGAAAGTCTACCAAATGGATGTGAAATCAGCATTCCTAAATGGAGTGTTAATGGAAGAGGTCTATGTGGAACAGCCTCTCGGATATGAGAAGAAAGGTGAAGAGCACAAAGTGTGCAAATTGAAGAAAGCTCTTTATGGGCTGAAGCAAGCGCCAAGAGCATGGTACAGCAGGATAGATTCATATCTATTGGAGAATGAATTTGACAAATGTGAAGGAGAACCCACAGTCTACATCAAGGAAAAGGATGGTAAAATTTTAATTGTTGTCTTGTATGTAGATGATGTTATTTTCACTGGAAATGATATTTATCTTATTGAGAATTTTAAATCAGTCATGAAGAATGAATTTGAAATGACTGACATGGGTTTGTTGAGATACTTCTTAGGCATAGAAGTAGATCAAAATGAAAAAGGAATTTTTATATCTCAAGCAAGATATGTAAATCAAGTTTTGGGCAGATTTAAGATGCAAGAATGCAAGGCAGCCATCACTCCCACAGTGATGGGATTAAAACTCAGCAGAGAGGACAGCAGCAAGGATTTTGATCCTAGCCTGTACAAAAGCATTGTGGGCAGCCTTATGTATTTAACAGCAACTAGGCCTGATATTATGTATGCTGTTAGTTTGATTTCCAGGTTCATGGAGAGGCCAAAGGAGGCACATTGGCAGGCAGCAAAGAGAATTTTGAGGTATGTCAAAGGCACTAAAATGTTTGGAATTTTATATCATGCCTCAGAACATTCAGATTTGGTTGGGTACACAGATAGCGATTGGGCTGGAAGTGTAGATGATCGGAAGAGCACTTCCGGTTATGTTTTTAACATGGGTTCAGGAGCCATTTCATGGGCTTCTAAGAAGCAGTCCATAGTAGCATTGTCTACAGCAGAGGCAGAATATGTGGCAGCAACAGCAGCAGCATGTCAAGCAGTTTGGATGAGAAGGATGTTGAGAAGCTTAGGCCAAGAGCAGGCAAAAGCAACAGTGGTCTTTTGTGACAATAGCTCAGCTATTGCTTTGTCAAAGAATTCAGTGTTTCATAAGAGAACGAAACACATTGATACAAGGTTTCACTACATCAGAGAATTAGTGAACAATGGAGAAATTGTCCTCGAACATTGCAGGACCCAGGAACAGGTTGCAGACATCTTGACAAAGCCACTGGTTCAGAAGAGTTTCGAATTTTTGAGGAAGTGTTTGGGAATGACCGAACGTGCAGCTGTTGAAATTAAAGGGGAGTGTTAAATGTGTAATTTCAACGCAGCCGAAAACCACCAAACAAAACCACCTATCTTGTTCGCACCGCCTTTTGGCAAAGGCTGTTTTTCCTTGGAGCCCTCCGAACACACTCACTGGCCGCCACGCGTCCCATGTACGAGCAACCGAAAACCACTTTCCCCGGACGGTAAAGTTCGTTTGTTTTGCCCGAGGTTGGTGTGCGAACCTCGTTGGATCAGTCAAGTGGTTTGGGCACGAAATCTCCGCCGTTGATCTCCGGAAGGTGCACGGGCCCATGTCAAATCAAGTTTCTGCGTGAAGTAAAAGGTTGACCGCCGTAGGAAGAATTAATGGTTTTATTGGTTGGTCGTAGATATTAGGTGGAGGCGTAAATTTTTGTCATGGGCATATGTTTTAATATTATGATGGGCATACGTCCCATGCTTTTAATTTTGGTTATGGGCATTGTCCCATATGACATACGATTTATATTTTTTTATGTTTTTTTTGTATACGTTGTCATATGTTAAAACATGGCTACGTGCTGTAGTGAGAAGTTAGTTTTTTTTATATATGGTGTATGCGCACGATGTCAGATGTTTTTTTATGTAGTGAGTGGAGTGGCTACGCACGAGAGTGTGTGTTTTTCATTTTGTAATTGCACAGCAGTGCGTTATAGAAATGGAATTGTAATGTTTTGATTTCTGCCATTGAAGAACAGAGAGCTGTTTTTGTAAAATCCACAGCAGTGGAAAATCTGTTAGAGCAGCAGAGTTGTTTTTGTAATTCCCTCTTTGAACAGAGGAAGAAATATGTAACAGAGTTTCAGTTTGTTTTTAATTAATAGAAATGCTTTGTGACTGTGTAATGGTGTCTTCTGAGTCATTTTGATTTTAAGAGGTTCTTGTCAAAAGATCCTGGACAGAGTAAACAAAGCATTGTCTCTGTAGTGGTTATTTTATTTGGTTTTGGTATTTTCTCCATTAAAAATACCCAACAAAAAAGTTGCATCAAGAGTTTCACCAATGGCTGGAGGTAATCCGTATCCCTGGGCATTAAGTTTCAACGATTCTTTTCAGTTCTTTCCGCATGCAGAATCGCTGTTTAAGTTTATGATTTTTCTAACATTTGGTATCAGAGCATCTTGTTTATCTCTGCCTTGGTGCGATTCGAATACTTTGAAATAGAGTCTAGGGTCAATAATAAATGCCTGACTTCGCTATTTAGGAATTTCCTTGCTTAAATGAATATGCTTTTAATTTGGATTAGAGTTATCGGGACTGGTTATATCCGTGCCTCTGTTCTCAATGTGAATCTGGAAGAATCGAATCAGTGACCACTTTTCTGGAAACCCTATATTGCCCTCTAAAATAAAAACAACTGTGATAGGCTGTTTTAGGAGACGCTTTGCTACTCCCAGCACTGGATGTACCATTTCAGTCCCATATACCTATTTTTGTGGCTATCTGCGAGACATTAACAAAAAAAAAAAAAAAAAATTAGCAGAGTACTCCTGAGTCAAACCCTGCTTGAACCTGCTGGTGAACCAACTTAACTCGGTTCTGATTTTCTGCAAGTCAGACGTGCGAGTGCTCACCTGTCAGATCCTGATCCACAGCAGTTTTGGAATTCCCCTTGCACCCAGCCTGGCAAACTATAATTTTTGAAATTTTGGGCTTCTTTCTGCTCTGGCCGTATTTGCAGAATTCCAAAATATTTCTGCGCATTATCCATATGGGCAAATTCATTTGGAATCAAATTTTGAATTTCTTTCCTCGTGGGATCAAAACGTAAAGATAGCAGCGCCCATATTTCCAATGCCCATTATAGCTTGGAGCGATTCCCTGCAGAAAGGAACATCATCTCTTAATATCTGAATGGAGCGGTCAATGTACTATGCTCCATCTCTTTTAAGCCACATTCATTTATAATTACATTGTTTTAGCAAACAGTCCTGGCATGGGATATTCTTATTTCCTCAGGGGAAAGGCACTATGGATAAAGGCCATGACTTTAGCCTTCGATTTCTGTATCAAAATTTTCCCCGTAATGCTGGGCTTCCTAGCTTCACGATGACTTGTACTGGCTACAAGCCCAAAAACCAGTGGAACTCCATCATTGCAACAACACAATTAAAAGAAGTGAAGACGTTGATCCTCCATGGAAATGACTGATTATATGACTTTCTCGGTTGACCCATCTGGAACAACATTCATAGTCTATGTTATAATCTAAGACATTGTACCTGTCAGGTGTTCTTTTCTTTGGTTTGGATATTTTTTTTTTACCAAAACTTGGGAGTCATAATGTCATCCTCAAGAGAACGATAAATTGTCCACAAATCTTTTCGCAAGAAATTTGAATGAAACTTGCTTTCTTGATAGCAATCAGAATACGACTTCCGTCTAGCATCTTGAGCTTTTCTTTCATATTCTAAGGGGTATTTCCCACATCAAATAATGAAAATAAAATTGATGATTTTATATTTAGTAAACCCAATGGTTAATCATGTAGAGAATTCTTCTAACTGAAAAAATGCAACGTTTTTATGTTTCACCATAATGATGTTTTCGGTGAAATATGAACATTTTGGAAATTTAATGATATTTTATTTTAATTACTTATGTGCTTTATTTATGTGGGGCTTGCTCAACTTTAGTTTTGGAATATAAGACACGTATTGTTATAACATCATATGGTTTACCATAATGGGAAAGCGCTTTGATATGTATACATCTACACATATGTATGACTTTACATATACATAATATGTGGGAAAGCGCTTAACATATGAGGGAAAGCGCTTATGACTTTACATATACATAATATGAGGTTATGACTTTAAATATGTATGTAATTTTAAATGAAAAGATGCGTAACTCTTCTTTATAATATTTATAATAATAAACGTTTTACCCCACTGTTTTGGAAATTATGTTTATACGGGTTTGTCTTTTTTTATAAAGATTTTCGTGGTGATGGTGTAGAAGATTTGTCATTTTTGATACATGGTGAATTTTCCACTGGCAATATTGGTTATAGTCATAACCTCTAGTCTAAAAATTTTAATTTATGGATTGAAGGAACTTGCAATATTTTGTGTGTTGGGATACATGTGAATAAAGGTTGCTGTTGATATGTATTATGGTGCAGAGATCTGTGAAATAAATAGCTTGTTTGCTGGTCAATTTTTGTTGTTTTATAAACTTAAGGACAGAGCCTGAAGTCAAGCCAGCTAGCTTTCGAACTGCATTTGCTATGCAAATGCAAAGTAGATCAACGCTGCTTCAGTCAATCTCCGGGTTAAGTTTATAAATTGAAAAATCAATTTTTAGTCATTTTCGGTAATGCTAACTGCTTTAACTTTAATTCTTATTTTGCTGGAGAATTATTACAGTTATATGGAGTTTATTAAAATGTCATTTTGACTTACTCCTTTCAGTAAACATTATTTTTCTCTCTGGTTAAGTTTTGTTTATGCAACAAAATAATGTCTAGTGATCCATATGATTTTAATTAATTAGAGAATAGCCACAACATCTTTAATTAAATAAAATTATATATTGATTGGCAAGATCACATAAAGATTATTTAGACATTAAATTGTAATTAATTACACTGAATATAATAAATTTTATTCCACAAGAATTTTTATTATATTTATGTGATTAATTAGGATAAAATTTCATAACCTACCCACAGGAGTTATGAATTAATAAGTTTTATCATAAAGTTTTATTGAATCTGTTTGAATTGAAAATTTAGCCCACAGGCAATTTTCATGTCATTTGATTCAATTCTTTTTAGCATGTTTTACATTGGTAAAACATGAAAGTTCATAAAGTTTTATTGAGTCTGTTTGAATTGAAAATTTAGCCCACAGGCAATTTTCATGTCATTTGATTCAATTCTTTTTAGCATGTTTTACATTGGTAAAACATGAAAGTTCATAAAGTTTTATTGAGTCTGTTTGAATTGAAAATTTAGCCCACAGGCAATTTTCATGTCATTTGATTCAATTCTTTTTTTTTTTGCATGATTTACATTTGTAAAACATGAAAGTTATTAAGCCTCAATTTTAACATAAGCATGTGATCCTTTATTTTGATGCAGCAGTACAACCTGCAAATTTCTCTGAAATTCGTTGTGACATTCCCGAACTTAAGGGAGAAAACTACAAGATTTGGAAGGAGAGGATTCTCCTTCATCTAGGGTGGATGGACATAGATTATGCTATCAGGAAAGATGAACCATCGGCACTCACTAATACCAGCACTGCAGCGGACATCACGCTTTATGAACGATGGGAGCGATCCAATCGTCTAAGCATGATGTTCATTAAGACCAAAATTTCAGCTGGTATTCGAGGTTCCGTTGATCAGCATGAAAAGGTCCGAGACTTGTTGAAGGCCATTGATGAACAATTCGTCTCTTCAGACAAGGCACTAGCAAGCACCCTAATCATGAAGTTCTCATCCCTGAGGCTCACCAGTGTGAAAGGTGTGCGCGACCACATCATGCAGATGAGGGACACTGTGGCTCAATTGAAGAAACTCGAGGTTGAAATATTGGAGTCTTTCCTAGTGCACTACATCCTGAACACCCTTTCGCACCAATATGGACCTTTCAAAATCTCATACAACACACATATGGATAAATGGTCAATTAATGAACTCATGACCATGTGTGTTCAAGAGGAAGAGAGACTGGTGATGGAACTGGGAGAGAGTTCAATGCTGGCAACGCGTGGAAAGGGCAAATCTCAAGCCAATCGGAAAGGGAAAGGTAAAGCACCTCCCCAAGCTGATATCAAGAAGGTTTCCAAGTGTTTTTTCTGTAAGAAGAAGGGACACATAAAGAAGGAATGCGCCAAATATCAGAAATGGCTTGCAAACAAAGGTAATTTAATCTCGTTTGTTTGTTATGAATCTAATATGGTTAACGTTAATATTAACACATGGTGGATTGATTCTGGATCAACAATTCACATTTCGAATTCCTTGCAGGGTTTGCAGAACCTAAGGAAGTCAGTGGGAAGTGAGCAAAGCATCTTATCAGGAAACAAGATGGGCTCGCATGTGGAAGCTATAGGAACATGTTATTTAGCTTTAAGTAGTGGTTTTGTTTTGGAGTTAGAAAAGACTTTTTATGTTCCAAGTTTTTCTAGAAACTTGATCTCAGTTTCAAGGCTTGTACCTTTTGGATATTCCTTAAACTTTTCAGAAAAGAATCTTTCAGTCTATTCTATAAATATGATTATGTTGGGAATGGTATTTTGTCTAATGGTCTTTACTGCATTAATTTACAGAACAATGTCACATATGATTCAATGCATGTTCACATTGGCACTAAAAGACGATGGTTATTAACACTTCTTCATTAATAACACTTCGTCATTAATGATTGACAACACTTCTTAATTAATAACACATCTTCATTGATTCCCCTCTAGTCATGGTGAGCAATTGGCTTGCAAGCTCAAGAAGTCATTATATGGTTTAAAACAAGCATCCTGCCAATGGTATTTGAAATTCCATAATGTAATTTCTTCTTTTGGTTTTGTAGAAAACATTATGGATCAATGTATATACCTGAAGGTTAGTGGGAGTAAAATTTGTTTTCTTGTTTTATATTTGGATGACCTTTTGCTAGCAACCAATGATAAGGGTTTGCTACATGAGGTGAGACAATTCCTCTCTAAAAGTTTTGATATGAAGGATATGGGTGAGGCATCTTATGTCATTGGCATTAAGATCCATAGAGACAGATTTCGAGGCATCTTGGGTCTGTCACAGGAAACCTATATTAATAAAATTTTAGAGAGATTTCGGATGAAGGATTGTTCACCAAGTGTAGCTCCCATTGGGAATGTTGGGACGATATCAGAGTGATCCAGGTTTAGACCACTGGAGAGCTGCAAAGAAAGTAATGAGGTACCTTCAAGGGACCAAAGACTACATGCTTATGTATATCCTGTTTGAGGCTAATTTACATGGTGTATGGCTTAAGAATTTCATTTCTGGGCTTAGAATTATGGATTCTATATCTAAGCCATTGAGAATATATTGTGATAATTCAGCTACTGGTTTTATGGCTAAAAAAAAAAGAAAAAAGTGGGAGTCGAAATAAACATATCGACATTAAGTATTTAGCTATAAGGGAACGTGTTAAAGAAAATAAAGTGGTCATTGAGCACGTCAGCACTGAGTTAATGATCGCTGATCCTTTGACTAAGGGCATGCCACCATTTAAATTCAAGGATCATGTATTGAATATGGGACTTGGTTCCATTATGCAGTTTTTTATTGTATGGACAATGTTAATGAAATTCTTAATTATTGTGATGTTTTGTCTCATATTTATGTGCACCTTAAGTTGATTTGATAAAATTCATTTAAGAAGGACCAAGAATAAACATAGGGTTTATTCATTAAGAAATTGTTGCCACATAAATTATAATAAGAATAAATACATAGTAATACATGGAAGATAATACTCGTCATAAGAGGACTTATCGCCATGATTCATGTATCTATTACTTAATACAGATTATCAATGGTTTTTAAGATGAGACATTAAGTTTGGAAGTATGGACCAAGTGGGAGAATGTTAAGCTCCATTAGTTTATGCAAAATTGCTGCCTAAAATTATGGAATTTAAACTGCAGTCTTTCCTTAACTTATGGAAACCAACTGCAGTAGTTTCCTTAAGTTAAGGAAATCAACTACAGCTAATAAATTTATTGTTAGGAGCTACTGTAGTGGTCCATTACTCCCATCTGGAGTTCTCTGCCTTGATCTGTGGGACATCTGACACATAGCTATCAGAAGCTTGATGGAAGCTTTGCTATAAATTCATCTGTTTGGTCCCCAAGCTTGCATCTCAATCCCCTTCAGTTTTTACACCATCTAGCTGAGATAACAGAGCTTGGAAGTGCCTTCAGATTTTCTGCATTATTGTAAAACACAATGTAATGTATAAGCAATATGCAAAATCCAAAGTCTTTGTCTCTTACTTTAATTAAAATATATGTTAAAGAGAGAAAAATAGTAGTTAATTTTAATTATTTAATGTATAGTTTATTGTGTTAATTTCTATATTAACTAAATTTGTAAAATTATTTTTTATCATTAATATTTATAAAAAATAATACAATTATATATCCTAAAAATCATATTTTAATTAAATAAGATAAACCTAAAATAAAATATTTGAAAAAACACATTAAAATTCTTAATCATGACTTTGCTCTTTACAGTGGACATTCAAGAAACTAATTTAGTAACCGCACAACATTTATATTTTATATAAATAAGTTACCATTCAAAATTAAGGAAAGAATATATCTAGATTTTAATATTTTATTCTTCCGCATCCAATCTATACATTCAAATAATAAGGAAATAATATATCTAGATTTTAATATTTTATTCTTCCCCATCTCATCTATACATTCAAATAATAAATATAACGAGTCTATGAATACAAAAAAAAACAAATCTCTAATATTTACAATACTGTAGAAAAGTTTCTAGATCAGAAAAAAAAAATGGATGAATAAGGACCCAAATCACAAAAAAATACATCCCTACGACATTTGAACATCATGATCCTTAAACAAAATGGGTGAACAAAACCATTCCATTGCAGAAGGCTTCCCACGCGTTAAAAATTTAAGGATCAATGCAAAAAACATGCTCGGCATTCTATCTGTGAATGTAAAGATCATTGAAAACCAATCATAATTGCATGAATGTAAGAATTTATAGGTGTCTAAGCCTACAATTTGGACTTTGTCCCCTGGAATTCTCCCGAGAGAATTTTTGTTTGACTTATTAGTCCCTGCCACTTGTGGCATAGAACTATAGCAATCGAGTTTTAATCTTAACATTAATATATTTTCAAAGTAACTTAAAGTATTTCATTTCCATTTCATGAAATACCATTGATAAACTTATCAAATAAAGGCATTGGTTTTTATGGTGAATAAGAGTCTTTTTCATCTTATTTGCTCTTTTCTCAAGGTGAAGAGGCTATAAAGGTTATATACTAAGGATTGGTTTCATTAATATTTTCAAAAGATAAACTAATGTTGGTCTTAGTTCGTGGCATGAAATGTTTGGATTGCGAGGGGCTCATTCAATTAGTTATCGAAGGTGCTTGGTACCATGACGGTTAGGAAAGTTCACCCCCAATCATCAACTTCCACACTACCGTATAGATAATTCACATGTTTAAACACATAACTAACACATGTTGAAAGTTTGAAATGTTGAAATTAGTTTGCATGGCAGTACACATTTGTCCACTTCTAAAGATTATATCGCAACGAGACTTCATTAGATTTTTGCATATTTCAAATATAGGAATTGCTCCAATGTTGGATGCTTTGATTCTCATGGCTCTCATGGTAGGATGTTGAAGCCACATCGCAGATATGGCAGGATGCTAGAGCTACACTATATGGAGAATAGAAAACACAAAAAACTAAGGTGACGACACAATGACACAATGATAGAGAACACAGAGAACAAGAAACTAAGGCGGCTACTACGACACTAAGGGTAATAAAACTTTAGCTATAATAGCCTTTACTACATGGGAGAACGCAAAATGAACACTATACTATTGCAAAACGAACACTAGATTCTTGCAGTGAAGTAATTGAGAATAATAGGGGTAGGCTCATCTCTGAACTCAAAACTCATACTACTTTGATTATGGAATTTACTTGCCGGCAACGAGCTTGCTTGATTCGTGTTAACCCAAAATATAAAAGCTTGATCCCGACTACAATCCCAATTATTTCTTAGAGCCGTCCCTTTTGAATAATAAAAAGCTTCCAATGGGATAGCCATAGAACACTCAAAAGAGTGGATAGATGATAGCAGTCAGTCTTATATATGACACATGCACACTAAGGCATTTAACCAGACCGATTATTTCAATCCCATTGTATAACTTCATATTACGTTGTACTAATCAATTTTTCCTCAATCTGATTATCCAGATATATATATTTCAGATATATATTGCATATAAATTTGTAGGTTGGCGAATTTCCTTCAACAGAAACTATTCTCACAGCTCTCGACCACACAAAGCCAACAAATTGATCAGACAGAGAGTTTGTAAATTACTATATTTTCACTTTAAATATAAAGCTAAAACAACTATTTTCTTACTTGGATTTGTAAAATTGAATACAAATGAAATTTTAGGAATTATGTAGCCTTGCATACAGTAAAGCCAAATTTTGAAGTGCAAATCAAACAATATAGACTTATTATGATGAAAAATTACATCGCCTCATCAATATGACCATACTAATGAAAAAAGAAGCTCTGTATTAGATTTATATATTGAGAATCATATACCATAATTATCTATAACCCAAAAAATAGTTAAAACTTGACTTAAAGAAGTGTTTTCTTTAATCCTCATCACATGGAAAAAGATGCAAAAATATAGAAAATAGGACATATTTTGCAGAATATACATGCAGGTCACCTGTTTTTTCTTTGTTGTTACTTTTATTGGTCTCACAGAGGATCTTCCTCTTATTGTAGAATTCTTCTCTAAATGCTTCTGCCTCATCCATAATTTGATGCAACCTTTCCTTCTAAATACAAGTGGAGTCTGAAACATCCAAGAGTATCTAGACACAATACATGAAGAGTCTGAAACATCCAAGAGTATCCAGACACAATACAAGTGGAAATTATTCGAAGTAATACTGGTGATGAAAATAATTACAGGCCTAAGGGTGAACTTTGCACAAAGCATTTTAATTCCTTTCTCATTTGTTTGTTTTATCCTCTGAGAATTCATGGTTTTCCCTCCACCCATTTGATAACTAGTTTCCCTGCACCAGTTGTTCGATACTTTTTTATTTCCGTATTCATGATGGTGTACATGGAAATTGTGGTTCCTCATCATGTCTGAGAAATTGTTCTATATAATGTATTGGGCAAGCAAGGCACCTTAATTATTCCTCCAGAATGCAGTGACGAAGAAAAAGCAAAGAATGACTTGAGGTAATTGCCTATCGACCTGCTTCATCAACAGAATGTTCATGCCTATTACCCACTACAGCTTGGGCTTCGACGTTGACTCTGTTTAAACCCTCCCTGTTTGGGTACTCGGTCAATAGAAACATAGCCCTACTATATGCAACACTTATTTATGTACAAAACTGATATTAATGTGTAAACTTGAATATATTTTTTTAACAATTGTGAAAGTGTAAATTATATGTGTTTTAGGTAGAGGATAAATCTACTAAACACATCAAGATGATTTTTATCTTAGTTTTGTAGAAAATAAAGAAGACATGAGTACCATAAGAACATACACAAGACATCAAATGATAAAGGAGTTCACCCCTCTTAGGCTACATCTCCTGGTTTAGCTTCCAATGTTGGGAATTTTTCATTGTGCTAAAAAATATGTTCTTACATCAAGCTACAGTGCTCATAATGCTAAAAAAAATGTCTCCAATGGCTCCATAGCAGTAAAAAACCCCCATTTTGGTTCTTTCTGCACCTCATTTGGCCAAAAACTCAGAAAGTTATGCTTGTTTCTTCATTTTCCCAAACTTTGACTAGTGATCCTACAATTCACCCAAAACCTGGCTTAAGCACCCGAAATGCGGAAACGACCCACAAACCTTTCCTACATTCCCACTCGACGAGCGAAATTTTAGGACGGATAACTATTCCATTAAGCCCCCAGTGTCGAAAATCATGGTCGTGTGGCATGCATTTGACCTGGTTTAGGGCCAAGATTCTAGGGCCTATGTGCCAACGGTTTAGCCCTTTGCTTAGCACATGCTCTCGGTCTTATGGGTTACTGGTGACCTGGGGCTGGCCCCCATACCTAGGCTCCTGGTTATGTGGTCCCACATGTGACCTTGCGCTGGCCCCTCAGAGCTAGTGCCCATTCTATAGTCTCTGTCGCAGTTCTTGGGTTAGCTTTGGTGTATGGTTATTGCTGGGTGTCGTGACCATGGGGCTGGGGCTAAGCCCTAACCCTTGGTACCACCCCTTGGTTCCGAGGGTGCGACGATTAGCGCTAGGGCTTAGCCCCAGTCCGAACCGCCAACGTACCATATGGTAAACTTCAAATGCCACCCAGATTCATAGTTGTTAAGAAACAAATCACATGGCGCATTAGTGTGGGTCATTGGTGTTTGCTACTAGGTCTTGGTTTCAATCCTTCAAAGGTCAGTTTAGACCTAACAAAATATTAAGTGGCTAATAGGAGGCCACATGGCAGTCAGGGATTGACCCACGTGGCAACTCCTAATTGGTCCACCCAGCTACCACTTTGAACTGATAAAAACTTGCCCATTCGACCCTATCAATAGTTCCACTTGTCAATCATTCATACGCTGATGGAGGATCCAATCACCTTTCCTGGTCGTGGCCCAATCAACGTACGGGCTACTGATTGGGCATCCATGAAAACCATTTTTCAATTTTTTTAGTTGTTTCCCAAATTGATCAGAACATGATATCGGGAGCATCCGATGTTAGATTTTAGTGAAACAAGTTGTGTTGGATTCAGATCACCGATATCTATCCAATCATATAAGTTTCGAGCTCTGTCACACACTTTCAATTTTGAGCATTTTTTTGATCCCTTGGATCACTCCTCCCCATTGGAAGCTTTTGGACCTCCAAAAGCACATTTTCAGTCAACAAATAGATGAGGGTATAGTTCCCTCACCCTTCCCTTCTCAATCCACTTAGCTTTGCTTGGATTTGTGCCTTTGAGACCAACACGAAGGTACTCCACATTCCCTCGTTTTGAAGTTCTTGTCCTTCTGTTAAGGATGGTATCCTATTGCAATTCTTCAAGAAATTTGGATGAGAAATCTTCTATTGAAGGAATCTAAACATGCTCTCCTTGATCATCAATCAAAGGAGGTTCATATAGTCTCAAATTCTCAACATTAACAACTACATACATTTTCATATAAGGAGGCAAATCCAAACGGAAGGCATTGTTACCAATATTTTCAACAATCTTGAAAGGACCATACCTTATTGGTTTCATCTTTTTACCTTCTCCTTTAAGTCTCTCTTTGCTAATGTAAATCAATACTTCATCTCCAACTTGGAAACTGTGATCAACATGATGCTTATCATGCCTTGTCTTGTACTTGGCTTGGCTCTTTTCCATTTGCTCTTAAACCATTTGATGCACCAGTTGAACTTGTTCAATGAACCTCTTGGCCTTATTAATTCCACTATGACCATCAATAGAAACATCCTTCCCAAAGATAAAATCTAAAGGAGATTTTGGTAAGTAACCAAAGCATGCCTCAAATGGAGATGTTTGAGTCGAAGAATGCTTTGCCTAGTTATAAGCATGATGAATGTAGTGTAAGTGTTCATCCCAAAGCTTGGGATGTTTGTTGCAATAACCACGAAGAAGATATACTGCCATTCTGTTCACCACTTCTGTCTGACCAACGTTTTGTGGATGGAATGATGTGCTATTTTTCAACTTGGTGGCCATGATTGCCATAGGATTTACCAAAAGTTCTCGACAAATCGAGAATCTTGATCAGAAATAATGGATTTGGGCAATCCAAAATGTACCCATACATGTTGAAAGAACATTTGTGCAGTTTGTTCATCTGTAACTTGCTTCTTATAAGGCATTGAAATACACATCTTGCTGAAATGATCCACCACAACATAAATATAATCATGATTTCTTTCTGACATAGGCAGTCCTCCTACAAAGTCCATAGAAACACTTTCCCAAGGGCGAGAAGGAACTGGAAGTGGAGTATACAATCCTAACTTTCTATTTCTAGGCTTACTTGTAGCACATAAAGGACATCCTCTTACATATCAAGATACATTTTCATTCATTTTAGGCCAAAAACAATACCCAATACCTTTGCAATTGTGCCACCATCTTGCCTACACTGAAATGGCCAGCAATAAGAGAAGTATGTGCCTCCCTTATGATGTTGACTCTTTCACCCTATGGAATGCATAGCTTGCCAAGATGATACAAAAGTTTATCATGCACATGGTAATCCAATTCCTCTACTTGGTTTCCTTGACACAAAGTTACATATACATATTTAAAGTCTTCATATAAAGCATATTGTCCAACATAGCTCTCATGCATGATAGTTATGCTTAAGAATTACTGAAGGACTAACAATTGGTATATAAATCATGTCAGCAAATTTTTTATAGATACCTTCATTATACCTTATCACCAAGTGGAATTGTTGCAAGAAACCCATCCATATGAAGTGCCTTTCTTGTTTTAGTTTAGTTTGTGATTGCAAGTATTGCAATGGTTGATGATCAGTGTGAATGATAGTTTCCTTTCCCATTAAATAGTGTTCCAAATTTTTCACACTTTGCACCAATGCATACAGTTCTTTATCATATGTAGGATAGTTAACTACTGCACCATTAAAAGTTTCAAAATGGAAACATATGGGCTTACCATGTTGCATCAAGACTGATCCCATGGCATAGTCACTTGCATACTTTTGTATTTTAAATGGTTGTCTTAAATCAAGAAGTGCAAGAAATGGAATTGTACTGATTCTCTCCTTCAATGCATCAAAAGCTTTTTATTGCTTGCCTCGCCATTGAAAAACCTGCTTAATGCTTGTCAATGCATGTAATGGATCTGCAATTGAAGAAACATTAGAAATAAATTTTCTCCAATATTGGGCTGCTCCCAAAAATCTTCTCACCTCGGTTACATTAGTGGGCTTAGGCCAATCAAAAATGACCTTGACCTTTGAGGGATCTATCTTCAATTCACCCCCTCCAACAATATGTCCCAAATAAACTAATGAGGTCTTTACAAACTCACATTTAGACATCTTTAAAAACAAATTCTCTTTCTTCAAGACATCTAAGACTTGTTTTACATGCATGACATGCTCTTCATGAGACTTTCTCAATATCAATATGTCATCTAAGTATACAATTACAAATCATCAAGAAAAGGCCTTAAGAACATTCATAACTCACATGAATGTTGTAGGAGCATTACAAAGCCCAAATGGCATAACCAACCATTCAAATAAACCTTGTTTTGTTTTGAAAGTTGTCTTCCATGTGTCTCCTTAAGAAATTGCAATCTAATGATAACTAATCCTCAAGTCAAACTTAGTGAAATAAACAAAATCTTTCAATTTTTCAAGAAAATCATCAATTCGAGGAAGAGAGTAATGATTCTTTGCCGTTTTCTTGTTCAAGGCTCTGAAATATACACATATGCGCCATGTACCATCTTTCTTTGGTAGTAACACAATTGGTGACTCCCATGGCGATGTGCTTGGTTTGATGATTCCTTTGTCAAGCGAACCTTATATTTATCTTTTAATCTCTGCATTCTCCATAACTAACATCCTGTACATGCCAATATTTGGAAGAGGAAAATCTTGCTGCAATTGCATCTCATGTTGGATACCTCTTTTAGGAGGCAATCCTTTAGGATCCTGAATCATCTCATCATATGTGTTAACAAACTCACACAAATAATATTTTAACTTTGCATCACATCCTTGGAAAGCTTCATTTTCAACATTCTCTTTGGGTTTGATCATCAAGAGTATAAGTTTCTTACTAGCATTGACCAACCTCTTCATTTGTCCAACATTTACAAGTGACAAATTCAACTTCTTGTTATGTGCTCTAACAATGTACTCAACTCCATTTTTAAATAAGTGATATTTGTTCTCATGGTGATGAAATATGGCTCTCCTATCATATAGGTATGGGCTTCCCAAAACAATACCACAAATATCGAGTGGAATGACATCAAGTTATTCCTCATCTATAAAGTTTGCAGTGATGACAAATATTAATTTACATCTTTTTGTCACACGCGATTCTGCATTGCCACATATCCAACCTAAAGGATAAGGTTTAGGATGAGGAATTCTTTCTAAATTCAACTTATTGACAATGTTTTATGAGAAAATATTTCCTTGTGAACCACTATTAAACAATGTATCTATCTTGGTATGTTTTGAAATAATCCTAACGTGGAAAAGCTCTATTCATGTTTTTTCATCTTGAGTTTCATGGAGACAATTTGAAGAACTAGTACTTGCAATGTCCTTACCTTTCAAACCCATGGTTGTGATCTTTGTTTCATATCGAGAATTTGAACCCAAATCTTGTTGTGTAGTTGCAATTGTCTTCTCTTTCTCCTTGTCCTTAAATTTTTGGGTCTCATTTTTGGATGAAGTTTCCAGCAATGATCTTCATCATGGCCCACTTTGGAACAATGTTTACATGTGATATTTTCTTTCTCTATCTTGATTGTAGAATTATTATTTCCTTTTCCTTTAAAGTTACCTTTTCCTTTTTCTCCAAACTCAAAGGAACTCACTAGTTTCTTTAGAAACATTTTTTCCTCTTGCCTCTAGATGAGTTACCTGAACACAAACTTCCTCTAGTTTTGTAGGTTTAAACATGAGAATGGTATGTCTCAAATAACTATGCAATCATCCAATGTATTTGAGAAAAGTATCTTGTGAGGAAAAATCTATGCCCAAATTCAAAGACCTTTTCCTAAATTCTTAAGTATAAGATTGCACATTTTTCTCTTTAGCTTGCTTAAAGTTTTGCCAATCCATAATAGCTTTTGCATGTATGCTAATGGATAAAACAACCTTCTTATTGCAACAAAAAAATCATTCCAAGAGGATAAAACCTTACCATGTTTCTTCATGTCCTCTTGAGTTTTGGCTTCCCACCAAATTAGTGCTGCACCTTTCAATCTAAAAGAAGCAAGTTGAATCTTGGTTTCATCATCTTTGATTCTTTGTATCTTGCAATAAACTTCAATTTGACGAATCCAATTATCTAATATTTGTGCATTTACCTCTCCATTGTACATAGGAAATTCAAACTTAATATCAATCTTAAGAAAAGGAGTTTTACATGACCCTCTGGGGAATATGGATGTGTTTGTGAAAGGGTAGAAGAAGTTGAAGATGAGGATGAATGTGAAGAAGAAGAAGATGATAGAGGTGAAGGTGGTGGTTTGTCACCATTCCCTCCATTCCATTTTGGAGTCTTGTCTCCTTTTCCTCCATGAGGTTTTTAGCTCTCTCCATACAATTTGAAATTCCTCTCCTCATACAAAACCTTCATTAGGGGAATTTTGAGGTCTAAAATGCGCCTCCTAAGAAAAATGTACAACCAAAATAAACTTTATAAGAATCGATAGGATTCAAGATGATGATGTCAACCATGGGGGATGATTCACTATTTTTGGAGTAAAAAAATAAAAAGATAAAAAAAATAATAAAATAATAAAACTATTTTTTCAAGTCATATTTTCAACTTATCTCCCTAAGGTTTTACTCAAATTTCAAGCGGGAGTACTCGTTGGATGCAAAAGTTTATTCCTAATTCAAGGAGAACTCATGTTGCATACTTTCGATGGGCCCTACTACATGAAAAAAATGTGATTGCAATAACATTTTTCATGTATTTCTCATTTTTCGTCTAGTTGGGTCCATCAAAAGTATGCAACATGGGTACTCCTTAGATGAGGAATCAAATTTTACATCCAACAAGTGTTTCTGCTCAAAATGTGAGTAAACCCATATGGAGATAAGTTGAAAATACAACTTGAAAATATAGTTTTTTCTATTTTTCCCTCTAAAATTTGATGATGTAATATAATATTATTTTATTACTTCCACTATTATTTTATAATTTCCTTAGGAAGCTCATTTTAGACCTCAAAAGTCCCCTAATGAAACATCTCTCACATCTCAAAGAATGCTTTTCTGAAAGTCTTCTCATCTTCAAACATCTCTTCATAACCTTCTTCATGTGCCATAACTATTGAAGCTTGAGGATTGTTTGTTCTCCTTGAAACAATTTGAGATCTTAGCTCCACAAGATCTCCTTCTCCTCTTTTGAGCTTCAATGATGCAGGAGCATCATGGTTCCAAATTTTGTACATTTAGTAGAATCTAGGGTGTCTTGTGTTTTCAAAGGAGTTGGTTCACTAAGTATTTGATTAATATAATTTTCAATGTTTTGAGTGATTTAGAATAGGATTTAATTAAATATTGTGAGGAATATTTGTAATGTTCTTGAATGTAGGAGGACATGAGAGATTTAGGTTAGTTGAGATCTCATAAGGATTTTAGCGATCTAGAGGTATAATATAGGATTTTGGTTGATTAAAGAATGGAACTGGGAGAAGCATTAGGAGAGATCGAGAGAGTGTTGGATCTGAACTGAAATTAGTTCATATTTCTCTTTGTATATATTGTAAACACTTAAAGCATTCGAGAGGTTGGCTCGGGGCTATAAATTGGGCCTTACGAGTATGGCTCGGGGCTATAAATTGGGCCTTACACAGTGTGCGTGAGGGTGAATAGATTATGTGCAATTTGTTTCTGAGTGAATCATAGACAAAGTATAAAATTGCATTAAACCGTTAGTCCGCAGAAATAATATGATTTCTCTGTGTCGAGCGACATTGGTGAAACCTTCTGAAGTTTCCTTTGCGGAATCAGTGTTGAGATGTTTGTTTAGGAATCTGTGTGTAAGGCATATATATAAATGGATCGAGTGTGATGAGAAGGCAAAGAGGCCAGGGCTGCATGCCCATATATCAGGCCATATAAATTTTGTCTTTGATTGTGAAATCAATTTTATAAGAAATTGTATTACATTATGTCTGCATGTGTATTATTTTTGAAATTGAGTATTTTGCAATAGAGAATGCATACAGGGTTACAATTAATTTATCTCAATAATATTATATTCTTGTAAGAAGGATATAGAAATTACCTTCTTGAGGAATATAATTTTGCATGATGGAGGGATTGGCTGAGCGTATTCACTGTTAAGTGGATTGAATAATTGAATTGTAGAGATGGTTTACATGTTGACGCAGAGAATTTTTCTATCATAGACTGAATATTAATTAAAGGGATCATCATTTGAATATGTAAATATGGATCGTTATCCTTTTCGCACCCTTTGAATCACTAAATGCCAAAACAGATTGATGGGATTTCACGTCTATGAAGAAGAGTTGATGTCTAAGCGTTGAATTGGTGCTTGAATGTTGATGCGTGAAGTATAACGCCCAACATAGATTGATAATATCACCCAGCAAGTGGGGAGAAAATCAATTTATGCAGAATCGAAATAGAGAGCTTTTCCGAAATAGAATGTTTTCCCAATTATTAACATATTTGATGGAGGCCAAATGCTCAGATTGAGGAATTGTTATTGTGAGGGTCTTTTATTGGAGCCTTTGTGGAATTGTTGGAGCTGCAACCAATTCAAAGAATTGGGGTTGCAAGGAATAGGTAGAAGACAGTCAATTTATGAGGGTTTGAAATTCCCATTGGGAACAAGTCTTTGGAGATAAAATGTTTTTATTTTTTTTACAAATGAAATTTCGAGATAGTGGCAATGATGAGGAAGGCTTTGTTATTATTGCTCTGTGTTGTCAACATTGAAGGAATCAAGATCTATTGTCTTTCAACAAAAATTGAGTGCTTTTATGTGGAAGGAATCAAGATCAGGGACATTGTATGAGTTTATACCATTCTATATTTGAAATTCCTTTGTGTGACCAAGAATCATTAATCAAACTAATAATGGGAGATTTGTAGTTAATTTTTTTGTGAATTTTGTATTGAATTTAGTTTTGGTTTATTTTGAGATCATAGGGAGATCTAAGTACAGACCATGAACATGAGTTTTAGCAAGGAAGGTCTATTTTCCATGCATCATTTGGTATCAGAGCAGAAGGGATTCTGTGTGCAATGGAAGAAGGTGTGAGTACACTGAGAATCGGTAAGCGTTTGGCCTTTATATTTTGTGAAGGTACCAGTCGAGGAAGGTGAGAAGACTTGCATTAGTCAAGAGCAAGGAGCTACTGAAATATGAAGTTGGAGGTTTATTTTTGAAGACTTCTGAAAGGATTTGGTGTTGAAGTCCTCGGTTGTGATAGTTAAGAACCATGTCAGCCATCATTAGCGGTATTAGTGGTTGATTCTTATGTACAAAATAGTAATAGAGGAAGTGGATTTGTTCTTACAGGGTGATCATAGCTAGTAGACTGTGATTGTTTTCTACTTTGGGAGTAGACCTAGAGAGCAGACCCTGGGAACTATAATGTAAAATACAGATGAGGAATAATTATAGGAATGTGTCTGATGATTTTATGTTGAATATAGGTGGCAACAACTATATATTGATAAAGTACGCAGTGGAAGCATGGTAGTTCAGAACTTGAGAGATTTGTTGATGTGATAGTGGATCATGGTAGTAAGTTATGACACAAGAGAAGTTTGCAGAAGACAAGCTAGCTAAGAAGAAAATTGATTAAATAGGTATGAAAGTTTGTTTGATGAAGTGAAAATTTTAGCACAAGACTACAACAGTAAGACTGTGGGAAGAATTTTTGGAAGTTCTTGGAGTTTGGCAGAACCTTGAAGAATTCCAACAAAGGTTGGATAAGGAGGACAAGTGAATGTTCTTAAAGGAGAATGATATACTGCAGAAGCCAGAAGGAGTAAGGTGTTGCTCAGAGAGTGGTTCCATAGGTAGAGAACCATAAGATACCAAGAGACCAGGCTCAGAAGGAAGATTGCATTGGTATAAAGGTAGGTTTGAAGACTTACAAAGGAGAGACTTGAGTGCAGTTAAGTGGACAAGGGAAGTTCACAAGAGAAGAGGTGAAGACAGGGACTATGGAAAGTCCTTGTAGAGGTTCAGAGAAAACCCATATAGAGGAAAGGATGTCAAGGCGAATGACATGACGAAGAAATGGAATCAAGAGGATCCTGACAAGGAGATTAATGAGTTAAAAGAACAACTCAATGTGTTAATGATGCTTCTAGAGGAAAATCAAAGACAAGGTTGGATCTTGAGGAAAAAGAAAATGAAGTGGCCTAAGTTATAGAGAAGGCTACAATAGAGGCAAGTGAAGTGGCTGGTGGAAAAACTCAGAGAAGCTGAGTTGGAAATGGAAGTTTCCATTTGTGAAGCAGAACAGGGTGAAGTTCTGGGTGAATATGAAGAATGGAGATCAGTTAAAGATCTCATGAACTATTGTGATAGTTCAAGGCAACATGAAGAAATGTGGACAAAGGTAGTAGAAGAGGCTATAAAGCCTTATATTTTTTAATCTAATAATTTTGATGTGTTCGCAGGTTTTGCAGAGGATTGGCAATCTTTGAAGTTGTCATAAAAATTGATGAAAGTCTGGATGAAAAGAAGGATGAAGAGTACCTCTCAAAAGATAAAAATTCTGAAGCAAAGTATGATGGAGGATGCCTCTTGAATGAGGAAAACATTGACTTGTTGCAGTAGAAAGAAATTATTGATGAATTGATATTTGGAGCTGTTACAAAATAGGGACAATTTCTTGTGGAAGAAGGAGATCAAGTTTAGCCTAAAGAGCTGATATGTGAAACACTGGTTGGGGCTATTGAGCCTTATATTTTTCCAACTAGCAGTTGTTGTATGAATACAGGGATTATAAGTGCTAAAGAAGGACAGTTCTCAAATATTGTTACAGAGCATGGAGTTGATGAAGTATTTATTTTTGAAAGCGTAAGGAGAGAACAAAAACTTATTTCTGTGGAGATGACTGAAACATAATTGTCTATGGAAGACAATCAGAGTGAATCACTGAGAAATAGTGACTATATAAAGGATGAAGCTGGAAATGAAGAGCATTGTGATAAAATGCTTGAGGAGATTGAATTGTTGGAGAAGTTGCTAGGAGAACATGGCAATAGAAAAGAAATGGTTACAACAATACTTGATAGTAGCAGAGAGTCTCTAATAGTCATGGAGACAGAAGAGTGTTTTAATTTACAAACCAATAGTTTGTTTGTAGGAACAGTGAATAGAATGAATGAGTGTGATGTTGTGATCGAAGATATTGAACAGAGGTTATTTGGAGATGAGATAAAAGTTCAGAAGCAACAAGAGGGTAAGGATGTAAGGGTGGTAGTAAGGATCCAACAACTCCAAAGTGAAGGTAACCAATAGAAGATTAAAGGAAAACTTGAAGAAGAGACTATGTTAGCTGAAAACATAGTGAAGGATCATCATTCCATCATGATGATAGGCATAGTGGAGATTACCATGGAAATTGTTGAGGCATTCAACAAAGAAGAAGGACTAAACTCTCATTAAAGGATCTGTGAATGGGAGAAAGAATTGGAGCTACTTGAGAAATGGCTGAAATCACTAGTAGAAAAGGAAGAGCTTGATGAAGACTGCAAAGGATCTGCAGCAGAGGAAGAGAAAGAATTCCACCAAGGAAATGAGATGGACATAGAAATTGATTGATGATGGAATTGATGAAAAAAGTGTCTCAAAGGGAGAAACATCAAGAAATCAAAGCGGGGCAACAAGAAAAAGACAACAACAGACTGTGAGATCATAGCTAGTGGGGCAATGCAGCATAAAGGATGGAGACCTAGAGAGCAGCAGCAAACAACAACAACAACAACAACAAAACAATAGAAAGGAAGAGAGGCAACCAAAGACAGAATACAGAACAAAGTCTGGGGTCCAGGAGGACAACGATTGGAGACACATGATCTGGAGATCATGATTATTTTCTACCTTGGGAGTCTGATGCAGGAGCATCATGGTTCCAAATTTTGTACATTTAGTAGAATCTAGGGGGTCTTGTGTTTTCAAGGGAGTTGGTTCCCTACATATTTAATTAATGTAATTTTCAATGTTTTTGAGTGATTTAGAATAGGATTTAATTAAATATTGTGAGGAATATTTGTAAATGTTCTCGAATGTAGGAGGACATGAGAGATTTATGCTAGTTGAGATCTCATAAGGATTTTAGGGATCTAGAGGTCTAATATAGGATTTTGATTGAGTAAATAATGGAACTAGGAGAAGCTTTAGGGGAGATTGAGAGATTGTTGGATATGAACTGAAATTAGTTCATATTTCTCTTTGTATATTGTAAACACTTAAAGCATTGGAGAGGTTGGCCCGAGGCTATAAATTGTGCCTTACGAGTATGGCTACTGGCCTATGTAATTATATTTTGTTATAATAATGAAAAATCAAAAACACTGTGTGCGTGAAGGTGAATAGATTATGTGTGGAATTTGTTTATGAGTGAATCAAAGACAGAGTATAAAACTACATTAAACCGTTAGTCCGTAGAAATAATACGATTTCTCTATGTCGAGCGATATTGGTGAAACCTTCTGAAGTTTCCTTTGCAGAATTAGTGTTGAGATGTTTTTTAGGAATCTATGTGTAAGGTGTACATATAAATAGAGTGAGTGTGATGAGAAGGAAAATAGGTTAGGCCTGTGTCCCATATATTAGGCCATATAAATTCTGTGTTTGATTGTGAAATCAATTTTATACGAAATTGTGTTACATTATGTCTGCATGTGTATTATTCTTGAAATTGAGTATTTTTCAATAAAGAATGCATATAGGGTTAAAGTTAATTTATCTCAAGAATATTATATTCCTGTAAGAAGGATATAGCAATTACCTTCTTGAGGAATATAAATTTGCATGATGGAGGGATTGATTGAGCGTATTCATTGTTGAGTTGATTGACTAATTGAATGGTGGCGATTGTTTACATGCTGACGCAGAGCATTTTTCTATCATGGACTGGATATTAATTAAAGGGACCATCATTTGAATATGTAAATATGGATCATTCTCCTTTTCGCACCCTTTGAATTGCTAAATGCCAAAACAGATTGATGGGACTTCACGTCTATGCAAAAGCGTTGATGTTTGAGCATTGAATTGGTACTTGAATGTTGATGTGTGAAGTATAATGCCCAACATAGATTGAGAATATTGCCCAGCAAGTGGAGAGAAAATTAATTTCTGCAGAATCAAAATAGTGAGCTTTTCTGGAATAAAGTGTTTTCCCATTTATTAACATATTTGATGGAGACCAAATGCTCAGATCAAGGAATTGTTATTGTGAGGATATTTTATTGGAGCCTTTGTGGAATTGTTGGAGCTGCAACCAATTCAAAGAAGTGGGGTTGCAAGGAATAGGTAGAAGACAAAGTCAATTTATGAGGGTTTGAAATTTCCATTGGGAACAAGTCTTTGGAGATAAAAGGATTTTTTATTTTTTTTACAAATGAAATTTTGAGATAGTGGCAACGATGAGGAAGGCTCTGTGTTGTCAACATTGAAGGAATCAAGATCTATTGTCTTTCAATTGAAATTGAGTGTTTGTATGTGAAAGGAATTGAGATCAGAGACATTGCATAAGTTAATACCATTCTATATTTGAAATTCCTTTGTGTGGCCAAGAATCGTTAATCAAAATACTAATGGGAGATTTGTAGTTATTTTTTTTTGTGAATTTTGTATTGAATTTAGTTTTGGTTTATCTTGAGATCATAGGGAGATCTAAGTACAGACCACGAAGATGAGTTTTAGCAGGGAAAGTCTATTTTCCACACATCATTCAACCTTGTAAGCATTAGAAGAACACTTGCAAACAAATCAAATCTTGACAATAACCTGTGATCTGATACCAAAATGATTTGAATGTATAAACTTGAAGATTTTTTTTTAACAATTTTTCAAGTGTAAATTATATGTGTTTTGGGTAGAGGACCAATTTAATAAACACATAAAGATGATTTTTATCCCAGTTTTGAAGAAAATAAAGAATACATCAGTAGCATAACAACATACACAAGACAAAAAATGATAAAGGAGTTCATGCCTCCTCGGCTACATCTCTTGGTCCAACTTCCAATGTTGGCCATCTATCATTATGCTCAAAAATATGTGTTTAAATCAAGTTACAATGCACAGAATGATAAAACAATGTCTCCAATGGCTCCATAATAGTAAAAAAACCCCAATTTGGGTTCTCTCTGCACCTCATTTGGCCAAAAAAACATAAAGTTATGCTTGTTTCTTCATTTTTCCAAATTTTGACTAGTGATCCTACAATTCGCCCCAAACCTCGCTTGAATGCCTCAATGCAAAAATGACATGCAAACCTGGCCTACATTCCCGCTCGACGGGTGAAATTGTAGGACGAATAAATTTTCCATTAAGACCCTAGTTCCAAAAATCATGGTCACATGGCACATATATGACCTAGTTTAGGGTCGAGATTCCAGGGCCTATGTGCCAACGATTTAGCCTTTCGCTTGGCACGCGCTCTCAGTATTATGGGTTCCTGCTGACCTGGGACTAGCCCCCTTACCTATACTCCTGGTTATGTGGTTCTGCATGTGACCTTGGGCTGGCCCCCATCCTATAGTCTTTGCCCGCGGTTCTGGGGTTAGTTCCAGTGTATGGTTATTGGTGGGCGTCATGACCATGGGGCTAGGGCTAAGCCCTAGCCCTTGGTTTCGAGGGTTGGGGCTTAGCCCTGACCCCAACTAACAACATACCATATTATAAACTTTAAATGTCACCCGATTCATATTTGTTAAGAAACAAATTGCATGGCACGTTGGTTTGGGTCGTCGGTGTTTGATGCTAGGTCTCAGGTTCGATCCTTCGGAGGTCAGTTTGGACCTAGTAAAATTTTACTTGGCCAATGGCAGGCCACGTGGCATCCAGGGATTGGCCCATGTGACAAGTCTTGATTGGTCCACCCAGTCACCACATTGAACCAATAAAAACTCACCCATGTGACCCAATCAATAGTTTCCACTTGTAGATCATTCATAGGTTGATGGAGGATCTAGTCACCTTGCCCAATCAGCGTACAAACTGTTGATTGGGCATCCCTACAAACCATTTTTCAAAATTTTTAGTTGTTTCCCAAATTGATCAGAACACGATATCGAGAGCATCCAATGTTGTATTTTAGTGAAACAAGTTGCATTGGATTAAGATCGTCGAGATCTATCCAATCGTACAGGTTTAAAACTCTTTCAAACACTTTCAATTTTGAGCATTTTTTTTATCCCTTGGATCAAGAACTGGGTTTGAAGAGGAATATCTGAGACCATGTGATCAACATAATATTTTTGGGCACACCACTGCATAAAAACCAATTTTTGGAAACTAAAATGTTTCGTGAATAACAACCTGCCTCATGTTCGTCGTGGAAGAAAGTTTCTTACTTATCAAAATTTTTTAGCCGTAATAAACTGTTGAAGCTACTTTTACTCGATCAAATGCAATGGCTTCAAATGATGGTGCTAAAATGACTAAAGAATAACTGAGATCTGGGAATACTTGAAATGACTGAAGAATAAGTGAGATATGGGAATAAATGAGAATGGCTCTATGATTATATCATCATCCCTATTGAAACTAGAGGAGTGACACTTCAAGATATGAAATATTGATGGCTTATTTCAATCGCTCGCTCTGACACGTGAAATGAATTCAAGGTCAATGCCACTAAGTCTTTTCCCTTTATTTACTCTTTATCATAGTTTTTATTATTATTACTTTTTATATACATGCACACATAAATTAAACATGTACACTCCATGCAGCCATGTGTGCACTCCTTGTAGCCATGTTTGATTCTTCATGGCGAATCTTGAGGACCTTTTCTTTCCCAAGTATTTTCCAGGAGTGTTACACAACATTTTGTCACTGCCCCTGTACTCCCTGTCTACGATCCTATAGGACCTCTACAGTGTGCCCGACATGCTTTCCCATCATGAAGAAACTCCCAGTATGTCGCTCTTCATGAGCAGAATAATTCCCCTTTGCATCATTTCCAAAGAATCTTCCTTCTATCCCAGTTTACAAGACTGACGCTACTGACTAGTTTTCTCCTCACGCTGATTGATAGAGGTTAAAACTAACTCTAACGTCGATCGAATCAACTGAGCCTTTTTCGAGTCACGCCGATCTTCTTTTGGAAGGTTTTTTAAATAAGGAGTCGAAGCTTCCATGTCTAGAAGCTTCATAATGGAAGTCTAGTAGATGGTTGGGCCGGATAAAGCCAAGGAAATTAGTTTGGGCTCCTTTCCCCTAATAGGATGGAACAACCTCAAGAGATAAGACCTTTTCCCATGATGAGAGGAACCATTTCCCATCCATCCAAGCTATATAAGCCTCTCTTTTTCCCAAGCAAAAGCTAGTTGGAGTTTTGGAGCAAGTGTGAATAACCAGCAAGTCATTTATAGCTTATATCTTTCTAGTGTGTGTTTGGGGGAGAATAGTATGATTTTGGTTTGGTTTGAGACTAGAGGGAAAGAGGCCTTAAACTTCCATTTCTTGGGGCTATCCATGAAGTGCTAGTAGAAGTGTGGGAACCCGGATATGTCAGAGGAGACCAACAACGTCAAGGCACCGGTTGTAATCTCTTTCTGATTTATATTAATGCAATTATCGATTGATTTCCTACATGAAGTTTCATTTTAAATCTTTATGGCTTAATGTTTCTTGACCTATTAAGTAGGCTGAATACAATATTGCATGCTGTCACGTTTGTTGTCGTTATTGTTTGCTTGTTTTAGGTATTCGAAGGAAGGACATGGAAGATAGATGGAGTGAGGAAGTAGGATAATCACCAAGAAGAATAGCGTTCCAAGAGATAGGCCCTCTTAATTAATTCTAGCTTAAGGATATTTTCCATAGATTTTTTGTTTGTGGCTAGACCTGCTCTCTTGGACTAGAGGAATTGTTTGTGTCCACATTGAGAATTTACCTACAACAAAAATTGGCGACTCCACTAGGGAGTCAATCCTTTTATTTGATTGATTGTCATTTTATGGTTTTGTGTGAACTTTTCTAGTATCACCATTTCCCTTTAGTGTTCTCCGCTTTGCCTGGATTACTGCTCTGAGCCTGAAATTTACAATGGAAAGTCTAGTCTTAACCTTTGAAAATTTATATTTTTTTCCTTGAATCCTCTGTCAACGCATTTATTTTTCTGAAAGTCAAGCTGATCAATGTGAATTTCTCAAAAACAGTCGCACCGACCCCCTTTTGGCGCGTGTTTTCAGTTAGGCAATCGTGCCGATTCCTGTAGGTGAAGATCATGGTTTAACCTATATCATAGCCAGTTTGTCTTGCCCTTCTGATTTATGTCTCTTAGCTCGTTTTGATTGTGTTCTCCCTGGCTGGAAAGCTCTTTAGCTTGGTCTATATGATTGGTTAATTTTCATTTCCTTCACTTGGTTTCTTGAGTTCTTGGATGGTGTATAACCCTAGGGTATCTAGATCATCACCCATTCACTTGTTTGCCTACTTAGAAAGTCAAGTCCATATTCACATTTTCTCCTTGCATTTCGTTTGATTAGTCCTTTCATTGCTTCAATTTCCATTTGACAAGTTTTGAAAGTTTTGTTTAGTGTTTGAGCATCTCTTTTTAAGCACAAATCACATTGACGTCTTGTTTTTGGTTCAATATTTGCTTCATTAGTTTTGAAAAGAATTATCTTTTATGCTCACTTGTGATTGATTGTATTGCGAATGTTTCATTGAAGTGTGAAGTGTTTGCGAAAGATTCATTCCATCATTTCATTGAAAAATACATAACTCTAGTTTGCTGCATCAATATGTTACGTTAGTTAGCATCATTGAAGGCTAGAGTTGCATTGTCACTTGCATTGCAAAAGAAATGAATTCTCTTTATTAGTGAAAGGGCTACTTGAAGTGCATTTGATAGGAAAGTTAGGAATTGGAAAGAGTTTTTCATCATTTTTGTTTTCAAAAGACAAAATAGTGAAAAATCATTTTTCTTTCAATTGCTTGTTTTGTTGCATTTGAGTATGATTTCTACTCTTATTGGTGTAGACAATTCATTGAATTGAAAGGGTCCTATCTCATTTAGCTGCATATAGGTGTTTTTGAGTCGCATCGATAAGGCCTGAAAATCGAGACATAATTTCAAGATAAATTCTAAAATGTACTCAATTAACCTATGGCACATTTGAAATCTAACGATCACATCTTAGAAGGTCTAGGCTAGAGATGTGTTCCAACGCCTTAAAACCTAGCAGCTGTCATTTGATTCGGCACTAGACAACGCTAGTACGGACTTGTGCTCCCCATACTGTTGAGTATATAAAGGGAGACCCTGCTAGGTTGAAATTCTTTATCCATAGGAAGTCGAGTCTACCGCCTTGTAAACGTGATACACTAAACATATCATTTGGGGAGATTTCCTACCCGTACTTCTCAGTTCGCCGGGAGGTATTCTGCAGTTCACGGTTACCTAGTAATCCTTTTTACCTAGATCATCCTAAGTAGTCATTTTGATTTATTTGACTCCCTAAATATAAAAAAACCCCAGCCCTTGTCCTTTCAAGCTCGTTTCAAAGCGAAAGTGTTAGAGTCACCTTTTCTTCTTTCTCGACTCTTAAAACATGAAAGAGCACCAGTTCGTTTTTGCGTCTTAAAAAATTATTTCCCACAATATTTTAACATACCTGTTAGTTTTTTTTAGACCACATTGTGAGTATACCTTTAAATACATTTTAAAGCCCTTGAAATCGATCTCTCTTTTGGTTATTTGAGACAAGATCATTGTGGCTGAACCAACTGGTTCGCCTAGTTCCTCTTCCTCTCCTCTCTTTGAAAGATTGTCTGAGGAGCCTTTTCCTGAATTTCCACAGTCGCTTGAGGACCAAGGTGTTGAGCTTAGAATTCTTCTAAGTATTCAACCTTTGTCATCACGTCCTCCCCCTTCAGATACTGGGTCACTTTCTGACGTTGGCCCGAAATCTCTGGATAACCCTATCCAGAATCCCGAGAGTTCACCGACTTTTGAAGGTTAGCTTGGCCTAGTTTTTTATCCTCTGAATCCTTTGTTCATACCTGTTGTGATATCACTGCAACGTTCGTACAGTCTGTATGATCAGCTGGATATTCCTTTGGAATTATCCCCTCGAACATCTTCGGTAGTTCGTCGTCGTCTATTTTCACCCATGGAATCAGAAGGCGAAATCAAAGTCTCCTCTCTGAGTCACTCGGAGGTTTCCACTCCATGCATAGTCGAGGAGCAGGAATATCCTTTCCCTCCTAAAGGTTTCGCTTACACAGGAAGCTTTCCGACTAGTGTTCATCCTGAGTTACCATGTAATTACGTGACTTTAGCTCAGTTTGTTTTAGGCTCATGTACTGCCTCATAATTGTATCACAACTCTATTTGGGCATCTGGCACTATGCCTACCACAGGTCCATTCATTCAAAACCCAACGACCCAACAAATGGTGATGTCTGCAGTCACTTCAGTCCCAGTGCAACCCACCATTCCCAATCCTCTTATTTCGTCGGTCCAGGTGACCCGTCCGGTTCAACCAACGATCTCGAGTCATGTCGTTGTCAATTATTTTATCCCTCTAATAAGTGGAAAGGTTGTTTCACTGCCTAAGGGGCAGAGTCCGAATGTTTCTATGATGTCTGGCACAACCAATGTGAGTGGCTCACAACCTCACATGGTTGGGATGTGTTAGAGTCGGTCTAGTAGCCCTCCATCAGCGATCAAAACTCTTTGCATTTTCATAAGTAGGTGTCTCATCAGTGTCAGTTCATTGCATTCCATTAGGCATGCCATAACCCTGATGGAGGAGCTGGTGTCTTTATTCCCCTCTTGGCACTGCTGGATCAAGTTGTTTCAGTCTACAAATCCTTTCAAGGTTCCTTGTCTTGTCAAAGTCCTAGGTCTAGGGTTTAGGTCCAATTTGTCTTTGAGGTCATGTCTTTAAAGGTCGATAAATTCCTAGTAGGCCAGAGGTTTGGACTCTTGAGGGAGAAAGCTCTATTGTATTATTCATTGTATCTCTGCAATTTTGGCAAAGGAAGAAAGACCAGGGTTTTGCAGTCCTTTTTGGGATTCCTGTGGTTACATGTGTTGATGGTGTGTTTCTCTTTGTACTTGTAAGTGTGTTATGTGAAATCATCCTCTTTCTTTTTCTTCTGAAATTAGGCAAATGAAGTGTTAAAGTAGAATTCATGATTTCCATGCTCTGCTTTTAAATTTGCTTAATATCAATGTTTTCATCTGTTTAAGGAGAACTCAAGGTGATTGCTTGCTCTCCTTAGCTCCTCACCAGTCATTCCTACCCATTCATTTAATTTAAAGGCATCAATACAGTCTCCTACCTTGCCCCAAAGAACCCCCTGCAAAAACTGTGTCCAATCCCCGCACCCAAAATTTCCGTTCCCAACTTTCCACCAAAACCATAAGAATCCCAAATCAAAACTTTTCATCAGTTTACTAGCCTAAAATCAGTGTTTCCTCATTGGTTATCTTGCCCGCCGAAGATCCCTATCGAGATAGACCGGAGAGAGCCCTCTCCTGCCCCGTAGGGCTAGCTACGAGGCCAAGTGGTTTGATGTTGCCTTGGAGTTTGCCTTTCTCAGCCTGAGGTGAAATTTCAAGCGCTAACATATTGGCGACCATACTGGGGAGAACAAATTGTTTGTTGATTGATGTGTTGGTTTCATAAGTCTTAGACGGAGCCTGAAGTTATGCCAGGTAGCCTTCGAAACGCTTTTGCTTTGCATTAGCGGAAGTAGATAAATGCTGCTTCAGTCAATCTCCGTGAGCTTGTGAATACAACACTTCATTTGCATTTTACCCCAGTACATGTATCAAGTTCAGATCTGATTGTTGATAGTGGACAACGATCAGACACTGACAAGGCTGAAATCATTCACTGGCGACTCCTTCACTGAAAACTCCAGAGATCAATGCTTCATGGTGACTTCACTGCAGAGAGATCAGTAGCTGTGAGATTTTCAAGATGGACCGAATCACAAGAAGATATGCTCCCTTGAGCCGAGATCACATCCCTAGTTTTCCAAATAAAATTCCAAAGGTAGATTGGTCAAGGAATTTTCCTACTTTTAAAGATGATGGTAAGAAGGATGCTACTTTACATCTAGTTAGATTTCATATGCATATTCTCAAGTTGAAGGTGGATTTTCCTGAAGATTGCTTGATGAAGATATTCCTGGCCACTCTGGAAGGTAAAGCCCAATCATGGTATGAAAGTTTGCCGCCTGCTTGTATTTACTGTTTAAAGGATTTTCATGCTATGTTCATTGAACGATATAAGGACTCTTATCCATCATTAAATTTAGTTCAAGACTGTTGCAAGCATGCTTATAGTTTTATTGAAAGCCTTGAGAAATATTATGAAGATGATAATTTTATGGATGTTGAGATCATGGAGGCTCTGTATGAAAATTCGTTTCAGCAGCACACAGAAATCTTAGAGGATACTTGTCAAGATCGCAGGCTGAAGATTTCCATATGGTTGAAAATGAGGAAAGAGCAAATGTTGTTTAGATCTGTCCATAGAAGAAGACAGCATGCAGGTAACGCAGGAAAGTAATGTTCCAATCTCAGAAAGTGATGATGATAAATCAGACCGGGAGATAAATTGTGATGAGGCAAAACATGTTGTTCCGGATCTCATAAAAGAGAGTTGTATTGTCGTGGCTGCCTCAAATGAAGAAAATGGAGTAGCAGACCTAAATGCTCTCATCTCACCAGTACTAGATCTTCATGAGGAGGTAGTTCATTGCCTCTGTGAAAAACCAGACAAGATCTTCGTTCAAGTAAGTGAAAAGGTTTCTCTGGATGAAACTATGATAGCTGATAGAAATGTTAGTGTTGGGTTTCACGAAACATCTGAAATTTCTTTTCTCATGATTGATGAATGTAATGAGAATCTGGCTATCATATCATATGAGGATGACTTACCGTATATTCAAACTACAAAAGATCAGACCATTCAGGATTCCATTTCAGATTCTTCCTCATATGTCTCATGTTTTGAAATGTTATTTCAAGAGGAGATCTGCTCATCTACTTGTTCAGAATTTTTTGCGGACCAGGAACATACTCTTTCTGAAGCACATGATGAAGGCAGATCAGAATTTGAAACAACGGATACCTTGTTCTTTCAGCAGGAGGTGGCAATGTCAAGTCTTCATGTTTTCCAGGATCCAATGGCAGATTTGTTACAGTCAGCAGTGAAAGCGATTATTGTTGTGTTCAGTGATGAAGGAGATCATGGTCAGCTATGTTTTTGGATGCCCAGTTACCAGTATCTATTGTTGATCATGAGATCTGATTGGGAGAATCAATCAAGAAGGCATCTGCTTGATTGGTTACATTGGCATTATGATATAGTCTGATGGTATGTTGTCTTGTAACCTAGGCGGTTATGTACTGCCATCAAGTTTTAAGTTTTAAGTTTAGGTCTTGAGTTAATTTGTTAGAATCAAGTTTTTTCCATCATTTCAATTTGTCATCGAGTCGGTTTGAGTCAAGTTTCAGTTAAGTTTCAGTCAGTCTTTAGTCAATTTTCATTCAATAAATGTGTCAAAGGTTTTGCGTTATCCGTTCAAAATAATGACTCCATCGCCCAATGGATAAAGGCACTGTCTAGCTCTTACAGAGATCTGCAGTTCTTGGCACCTCCAAGGAGCTACCATCCCCATTGGAGCCAATGTTAGTGTCAGTCTTTCCAGCCTTTCTCCAGTGATCAAATATGCTCTTACAAAGTGATTTTGAAGTGTCAAGGTCAAATTTTGTCATTTCAGTGAGTCTTCAAGCAAAATTTGGTCACTAGGCAATAGGTCTAGGGTTTGCTCTCACTCTTTTCAAAGTTGCCCAAATGCCAATCTATGTCACTATTCAGCTGAGTCTATCATCATTCATAGGGTTTTCACTATCATGTCAATGTCTAATGAGTCATTTTACATCTTGTTCATGCTTCAGTTGCGCCTAGGTAAGGTCATTTCCCTCTCCTAGGGTTTTGAAGGCAATTTCTCTTGGACGGTCAAATCATCGGCAAAACTTGTTTCCTGATGTTCATAAACCTTCCCCTATCCTTAAAGTACCTTACCAAATGCTTCCCATCACTGAGATTCCCCAAATTCCTCATTTTTGCACAAACCCTAGTTTCTAGCTACAACCTGGCAATTTTCTAGGTTGGGCCTGTGTTTTGCCCTTTTGGACCCCTTCCCCTCACTCAATATTTGAGATTCCACTTTAACCTACTTCCTAACATCCCTCCCTACTACCCAAAATTTCCTCAAGAATTTAGAAGCCCCTTATCCCCTTCATTTCGCTTCATTTCGACAAAATTCCTTGTTTCACACATCGGGATAAGTTTCACTCAAAAGATGTTTCAGAGAAATGAATTTTGGGAAACTGAGAGAGTTTTTTGTCCACAACATGACAAAGAAGAAAAACCTCCTTCACTTTTTTCACAGGTTTCATGGTTTGAGAGAAATGTCAAGAATACCGTTGCCTCAGAAGAATCAAAGACACCTCTGAAGTGACCTTGGGAAAATCAAGTTTTCTCCTAGCTTTGTTAGCCAAATGATTTGCTTGATGGGTACAATGATGACTAGACACAAATATATTTCCAATGAGCTATCATGAGCTCAATTTGGGGTTGAGGAAGGAATTCAAAGGTTGACTGCAACAACACTCTTCCTTGAGGCAACCTCATTTGGCACTTTTTGACCAGTCTTGGGAGACTTGATTTTTGACAGAGCAAATGAACTCCAAATTGAAAAATTTTAGTTGGGTTGGAAAGTAGACTCAAATACCTTTCCAACGCGATATCCTGCACCCAATTCTAACACTGGGAAGGCCTCCAAAAGCCTCCTGCAAAAGTGCACGACCTGTTGGGTGCGCGCGACCTATTAGGGGGGTTCCTCCAGTTGAAAAATTACACTGGCACGACCTATCAAGCGCGCGCGACCTATCAGCACCTGCGCGCAACCTGTTGGGAATTAATCTACAAAAACCACCAGTAAACTCCCAAACGACCTCAAAATTCTTCAAGACTGCAGCATTACAAACAGGGAAAAACAACAGGTCATTTGAGCAGAAGCAGCAGTACATTTCAGCCACTTTGCTCCTGAAACCATGTCAGAAACCGAAACCAACTATGAGCAAAGTGATGACCATGAGTCAACACCAGAAATTGAGATACAAAGGAGGCCTCACAGGGGTGGTAAGAGTGGACACCATAAGAGGGAGGAGCCCACATCTTTGACCGATTTGCAGGCTTGTCCACTTGCGGTCACATGTTTCCGCTACCTCTCATGTTATGAATTTTGCAAGAGGATTTCTCAAATTCAGCATCATAGGGAATTGGCTCGCTTGTTTGTTTTTCATTTTCATAATGGGCATGTAAACCTTGCAGGGGTGGATTTTACATTGTCATCTGAAAGTATTGCTCAAGCAACAGGAATACCAAATGTGGGAGAAGAGTGGAACAAACACAAAGTGTTGGACATATTTCATTATGAGCCCTTCGTTAAACCTGCCTACATGAGGTCCATAACTGGTATGTTTCCTTTCAGATTTTTGAGGGATGAGTATGCTCCCATGATGAGGCTCATCATGCTCTACTTCACCTGTGAGGGCAGGTTTGCATATGTATATTCGTACCATATTCGCTTGTTGATGAATTTCACACGGGTACGAATGATGAACATACCATGGTTCATGTGCCGGGATATTGAGAGGATGGTTCCCTTGGTGCAGAGACGGAGCCCAACACAGCAACATAGGAGCATTTATCATTATGGTTTTATTCAGCTTGTGGTCATGCATCAGTTGGTTCAGCAGGGTATCCCATGGGAGGATTTTATCTCTCGGGATTTTTTCACAGCATCAACATCATCTCCCCCTGAGGTTTTTCATGAGGAGGGAGGACCTTCACAGCAGCATGATAGTCCTGAGACCAGACATGTCATCTCTCCTCCATTGGTCACTTATCAGAGGGGCCACAGAGCCTTATTTGCATTAGCTAGGCGAGTATTATCTCCACACCAGGTGGAAGGGGTCTCACCTTCTTCATCAGCACCACGAGTGTTATCTCCACACCAGATGGAAGGGGCCTCGTCGCTGACAGTAGCACAGGTATCAGAGAGGGGCAAACAACCCAGGATTGATGAGGGGCCATCAGGTGTTCCAGACATAGAGGTTGTTGACCTTGACATCAATTCTCCTAGCCTAGAGTCAAAGGAGATCATTCAGCACCTAAGAGCTGAAAATGATTCATTGCAGCGAAGATTGGAAGGAGCACAATGGATGATCACATATTTAGAGCAGCGCAACAAGCAAATCGAGGAGGAGCACACTCTTGATGAGTTGCGGAGGATTCATGAGGACCGCAACTTGGCTCGAAAGAGACCCGGTGATTTGGTACTCGTTGAGCGAGAGGCTATGCTCCTCCGGGTCAATGCTCATTTGGAGAGGCTGCTGGCTAAGGCCAACAAAGATAAGGACCTGCTCAGGAATATGAAAAACCACTATTGGGCCCGAATGCACGTATGCAAGGCGAAAATGAGGGTGATTCAAGGGCGGTTGGCCAAGGCACTAAAACGACGGAGAAGGCCCAGTCCCCTCCACATCTTGGCTGAGGCTTCCTTGAGGGAGCATGATATTAAATGACCTCACTACAGCGCAAATTTCAAAAAAAATTTGAGCATTTTTGGTCACTTATGAATTTTTGGGCAAAAAACAAGTTTTTCACATTGATAGGTTGCGCGCCGCGCGCGACCTATCCGATGGGCAACTTCATTTTGCAAAAACTCAGCATTTCTGGATTTGTCATGCAAAGATACACCTGCTCAGCAATTACCAAGAGATTTCATCAAGTTTTGAGCCTCCAGAAGGTCAAAAAACATGCAAAAATTGACTTTCTGCCATCTTTTTGACAAACAGGAAGCAGTCTTGGGAGATTGCAATTTTGGAGGGGCAAATGGCCACCAAATTCCGAAATTCTACTTGGGTTGAAAAGTAGACATCCAGAACTTTCCAAAAATCCCACTTTTGCCTCATTTGGACACCTGGAAGTGCCTCAAACGGAGCTCCAAAGTAGCGCGACCTATCAGGATTAAGGGCGCGACCTATCAGGCAATTTTCATAATTTTTCACCTACAGCTCAGGAATTCGCCCAGCTTTGGCCAGTTTTGACTTGGGATGAGATTTTTCACCCTATTTGATGTAATTAATGTATTTTCATGTTGATATGACACTTATTTACCTATTCTAGAAGATTCATTCATGAAATAGCAAAAAATTAATGAATGAATTGGTTTCCTAGCTTATAGAGGCAAGTTGTTTTGACTGCCTAGATTTTAGTGCTCAGTTTAGAATTGGTTGAAACAGCTCCTAGAAGGATGAGCTCGACCCCTAGATGCAAGGGAAGAGGTTGGCTTGCCTATATTATGTATTTTCTCAATCATTTTCAGAGGTTGGAGGGTTGGACTCTTGAGGGAGAAAGCTCTATTGTATTATTCATTGTATCTCTGCAATTTTGGCAAAGGAAGAAAGACCAGGGTTTTGCAGTCCTTTTTGGGATTCCTATGGTTACATGTATTGATGGTGTGTTTCTCTTTGTACTTGTAAGTTTTTTATGTGAATCATCTTCTTACTTTTTCTTCTGCAAATTAGGCAAATGAAGTGTTAAGGTAGAATTCATGGTTGCTGTGCTCTGCCTTTAAGTTTGCTTAACATCAATGTTTTCAGCTGTTTAAGGAGAATTCAAGGTGATTGCTTGCTCTCCTTAGCTCCTCACCAGTCATTCTCATCCATCCAAATCTTTCAAAGGCATCAATACAGTCTCCTACCTTGCCCCAAAGAACCCCCTGCGAAAATTGTGTCCAATCCCCGCACCTAAAATTACCTTTCCCCAATTTTCCACCAAAACCCTAAAAATCCCAAAACAAACTCTTTTTATCAGTTTACTAGCCTAAAATCAGTGTTTCTTTATTGGTTATCTCACCCATTGAATATCTTTACCGAGATAGACCGGAGAGAGCCCTTTCCTGCCCTGTAGGGCTAGCTACAAGGCTAAGTGGTTTGATGTTGCCTTGGAGTTTGCCTTTCTCAGCCTGAGGTGAAATTTCAAGCGCTAACAGGATGAACCAACCCTCTTCGGGTGCCATTTCAAATCCTACTGGTTTGGCTGGATCAAGTAATGTCCAGTACTGATAGCATAATGTTGGTCCGTCTGGGTCAAGTCATGTCCAGTACCAACAACCCAATGTTGGTTCTTCTGGGTCAAGCCATGTCCAATACCAACAACCTAATATGGCTCAAGGTCAGTACCAACCTCCTTATGTTCCATATGGTTCACAAGCGATGGCTAATCCGCCATACATCCCTCAGCCTGGACCTTATGTCTAGCCTGGTCCATCCATCACACCTAGTGGGTATGTCCAGATACAGTTCGGGAACTTTCAAGCTTTCATTCTGAGAACTATTCAAGCACCTTTGCAGCAGCAAGCACAACTCCTGCAGTAGCAAGGACAACCTTCGTTGCAACAGGGGCCATGCATGCAGTAGCAAGGCCATATCATGTCGCAGCAAGGACAATTGTAACAACCGCAGGGGTAACCCTTGTAACAGTTGCAACAAACCGTGCAGCCACAGATGCAGTATGCATCGCAGTCCTCCCAGCCTATGCCTTTGAAAGTTCAACCTCTGTAGTTGCAGGGACAACCTTTACAGCTGCCAAGGTCAACCCTTATAGCCACAAGGTCAACTTGGGTAACAGCAACCCTTATACTCATATCAACAGGGTCAACCCTTGCAAGGGTAGGGCTAGGGACAAGTCCTGCAGTAGCAGGCACAAAATCCTTATGTCCAAGGGAAATAGGTTCAACATCCTTTTGTCCAAGGACAACAAGTCAAAAATCCTTATGTCCAAGGACAGAAAGTGCAAATCCTTATTTCCAAGGGCAGCAGGTCTAATACCGTTTGTCCAGGGGTAGCAGGTCCAAAATCCTTATGCTTAGGGACATCAGGTGCAAAATCCATATGTCCAAGGCCAGCAGGTTCAACAACCTTTTAACTAGTATGTTACTAATCGATAGCTTCTGGCATGACATTTTCAAGGCTTTCAAGGTCAGAATCCTCCCTACGGGAAAGGTAACCCACAGTGGGGAAAAATAAAATGCCTTATGGACAAAACCCTCCACTTTGGGGACAAAATCCTTACTAGCAGGGATGGGTCCTACCAGTTGGACCCCCTTATCGACCTCAAATGCCTTTCAATACCCAATTACCATTCTTCACTACGCTGGAATTTCTAGATGTGTCTAGACTCACGAATGATTTGATTCTTCATTCGTCATATTGGCCTCTAGTTCCGTACAAGATTCTGAGTGATTGTTCAAAGTTTGAAGGAAAAGAAAAATAAGACCCTCAAGCCCACGTGATGACATATCAGCTCTGATGCTCCTCGAATTCCTATGTTGATGATTCCATTCATCTTCGTCTTTTCCAATGAACTGTTACAGGAGATGCAGCCAAGTTGTATATCGAGCTCCCTTCGAATACCTATCATGACTTTAACACTTTCGCCATGGCCTTTCTCACACATTTCGAGTTGTTGGTTCGCTATGAAACTGACACCCATCTGTTAACGTCACTCAAGCAAGTCACAGTGACTCACATCTCCGATCACATCCTTGAATGGAAAGTAGGCATCGTGTGATGAAGTTTGAAATTGTTGATCAGTTGTTGACCGAGTGGTTCACCAAATAATTTGTCAACAAAATTGTTGAGGACATTGCTATGGGTGGATGTGTCACTGAGGAACAAGCCATAGCACGTGCCCAGTATCTAGACCTTGTCTATTCACAGTCCGGCATGTTACATGATGTATTACCCGATGCACCTAGACCATTATCTGATCTTACGACATTTAAGTCCCTCGCTACCCCTCCTGTTGATGGAGTAATTGGTTCAGTGACTCAGACCCCTGCAAAACCTTCTTCCAAATAGAAGTCGGTCTCCAACACTACTCCCAATTACTCCTCTCACAATGTATATGGCCCTGGTAAAACCTGAGAGTTTCACGCTATCCAGTTTACCGCAGTGGATAAATCCTCTAAAGATAAGAAGAAAAGCAAAGGAAAGGGTAAAGCCGATGCCCCAAAACAAGGTCCTACTAAACCATCTCTGGTGATGCTTCCCAACGGAAACCTAAGTATCCATGCCTCATACTTTTGTGAGGGGGATCACTATACTAAGGATTGTCCCAGACGGTTCGAAGTTAGTTGTTTTCTCGAAGGGACCCCAGTTATCTTGAAAGAGCCCTTTCCATCCTAACAGACTCAAATGGTAGACCAACCTCAGTCACCTGCTTCCTTAGGTTCACAAGTGTTCATGATGAGTACCCCGATCAACATGGCTACCAGGTCAAAAGATTATCAAACTCCTGCCCCGTCAACAGGGAAAGAGAAAGAAGGTACCCATTCTTCTTCCACCCCATCTGGTTCTGGTCCTCTTCATATAGAACGAACTAATCCTGATTCCCATTCGACCACCTTCTCGAGGTGTGCTTCAAAATTCCTCGTATAATCCCAACGCTCAAACCACTCAACATTATAACATTGTTGAGGATTTGGCTCAAGAACCATCAGCTATGTCTACTCTCGAGGTCCTTCAAAGTTTTCCTTCTCAGCAGAAATCGTTACCATCAACTATTAGGGGTATTGATCCAGCTGACTCTAATCTCATCTGCTTTGACCTGGAAAACCATGTTCTGCATTTACCTCATCAAATTGCCTTTATCATTCAGGTAATAATAAATGAGAAAACCATTCATAGGACCATCATCGATGAAGGTGCTTCTACCTACATCATGTCTATCACTTGTTGGAAGGCAAATGGTTCTCCTACTCTGAACTAGTCCCCTAACACTCTGGAAGATTTTGACAGGTGTGATTCGTGACCATTTGGTGTCATTCTCAACCTTTCCATTACATTGGAGGGCAAGATGTTACATATCGAGATAGAGATCGTTGACGCTAATCTTTACTACAATCTTCTACTCAGACAGAGCTGGACCCATGCCATGCATGTTGTAGCCTCCTCCCTCTTCTGCGTGATTCGTTTTCCCCATCAAGGGAAGATAGTCACAGTCGACCAACTGTCCTTCTTTGCCTCTTCCTCCTCGGATGAAAATTTTTCATATGTCAAGCACACCGGTGATCTTTATGAGAGTGTAGGTGCATAAATTTTTAAAGATCCTGCCTTGATGGGAATTTTTCTGTTCCCACCTCCTCATGCTACCTCTGCAACTTGATTTTGGTCAAGTCTAATCCTTGGGCCATTCCTTAACTGAATCTTGTTGATACATGGGGCGAGGTTATGCCATTAATTCCCGCCGAAATTAATTACGTGGAAATTGTTTCGGCCTCACCTTCGGTATCCTCTGATCATCCTATTTCAAGAACACCTCTCGATGTGTATTCTCAATCCCCATGGATTGGTTCTTTGGAATCCCCCGATCCCTTAGCCGAGACTTTTCTTTCTGACGAAACTATCATGGAAGTAATGTCTCTAGAGGAAGTGCCTTGGAACGACACTCATCATCGTTCCTTGTTCTTGCCTAGCCCGACGGTCATGTCTATTTGTCTCAAGGATTTCTCTTCTCAGTTCCCGTCCCTGCTGCTTCAGACACAGATCCTAACTCATGAATTTTGGTCAGAAGGGAACATGGGTAACATTACCCAAATGATGGCAATTTATATTTTTGTCAAACTTGGTGTCATTGAAAATGTCCATATCGGGGTAACTTGTTCTCGAGAAGAGATCAAGATCTATAATCATTTGTTCCAAGAATTCCAGGATGTTTCACATGGTCATATGAAGAAATGCCTGACATTGACCCAAGTATATTCATGCACGAGATCCCAACTTATCCTCATGTGAAACCCATTCACCAATGGCTTCGTCCAGTGCAACCTAGAAAAGTGGCCGCCATTAAGGGTGAAGTTGAAAAGCTTCTCAAAGCTGGATTTATTTATCTGATCCCTCTTATAGATTAGGTGTCGAATATTGTACCGATGACAAAGAAGTAAGGCACTATTCGCGTTTGCGTCGATTACCATGATCTCAATCGTGCCTGTCCTAAGGATAACTACTCCATTTTGTTCATTAACTAGATCATTGACGAATGTGTCGAGAGTGAATTATTTTATTTTATGGATGGTTTTTCTGGCTACAACCAAATAAACATTGCGTTGGCTGCTCAAGATAAGATAGCCTTCATCTGTCCGTGGGGGACTTTTGCGTACAAAAATCTCCCTTTTGGCCTTAAGAATGCTGGGACCACATTCCAGAGAGCGACGAATTATGCATTCCAAGACATTCGAAACATCGTTCAGCCTTACTTGGATGATCTCCCCTTTCATTCTCATAACTGCCATGATCAACTTGATCATCTCCAAAAAAATGTTCTTCGTTGTAGATAGTACAACATCTGGTTGAATCCGCATAAATGTGTCTTCTACGTTGAATCCGGATGACTCCTTGGCTTTATCATTTTGAAGGAAGGCATTCACCTTGATCCTCTTAAAATCGAGGCCATAGTTAATTTACCCCCTCCATCTTCATTGCATCAACTGTAGAGTCTGCAGGGAAACGCAAATTTCCTCCGCCATCTCGTACCAAACTATGCTAAGCTAGCTTCAGGTTTCACCCAATTGCTCAAGAAAGGAACCCTGTTTGTCTGGGATGAGGTTTCTCAAAAGTCTTTTGATGACCTAAAGACTGTCCTCATCAATGCTCCTTTGTTGCATCCCTCGAACTATCATCGCAATTACTTCATTTATCTAGCTGCAGCCTCTAGTACTATTGCCATGGTGTTGGTACAGGATGATGACGAAGGCAATGAACATGTTATTTACTACCTTAGTGGTAATCTCCTCGACACCGAGACGCATTATGCTCATGTTGATAAGTTGGCTTTCGCTGTCGTACAGGCTATTCAACGCTTTTTGCATTACATTCTCCTCCGCACTACCACTGTGATTTTAGAATGCAACTGCATGACCTACATCCTGACTCGTCAGTTGTTGGGGAGAAAATATTCGAGGTGGATTGTTATCCTCCAAGAATTTGATTTGGTGTTTACTACTGCCAAATCTAAGAAATCACTAGTCTTTGCTGAGTTGATTTGCTCCCTTCCCTCCGCTTCTCTCCCTGCTGAGCAAATCCCGGACGAGACTCTTTTCTTGATTAGCATTCTCGACCCCTGTTACAGTGATATCATCGTATATCTCTATACATCCACCTTCCGGTCTGTGTTAACCAAGGATGATCACCGATGCATTCAGCATTAGTCTCAACCTTGTTGTATCATTGGAGATATGTTATACCGCATTTGCGTTGATTCAATTCTTCGTCGTTGTCTCACTCTCGAGGAGGCTGAGAGATTCTTGAATGACTTCCATTCTAGCGCATGTGGCGGTCACCTGTCTAGATATGCTACTGCTTAAAAAATCCTGCTGCTTATTTTTGGCCCTCTATGATCAAGGATTGCATCCTCGCCGTTTGCAAGTGCCATGGGTGCCAAATTTATCAACGTAAGATGCGTGCCTCACCCTCTCACCTACAACCCGTTATTACCTCCAATCCTTTTTCCAAATGGGGCATCAAATATATGTCCTGTAACCCTCGTTCGGTTGGGGGGCATGGGTATATTATCGTTGTTGTGGACTATTTCACCAAATGGGCCAAAGTGATGCTTACATACTCTGCGGACAGTAAAACAACGACACAATTTCTATTAAATGACATTATTTCCAGGTTTGGAGCGCCTTAGGCCATTTTCACCGACCATGGCTCCCATTTTTGAGATTACATGATGGCTGAGCTGACCTCTACGTTGGGCTTGCGCCACGATGGCTCAACCCCGTACTACCCTCAAGCCAATGGCCAAGTTGAAGTTGTGAACAAAGTCCTGGTCACGATGCTTTGGTGCACCATTGGGATCATAGAAAATTTTAGGGGCGAATGTTCGCCCTTTGGCGAAATTAAGGGGTTTTAAATTTTTAGTGGGCGAATATTTTGTATCATAGTAAATTTTTACAAATCACCTCAAATAGCCCACCTTATTTTAAGGGAGAGGGTAAAAAAGGTAAATTTAGCCCTTGAAATTAGGAGTTAAAACCTTCCATTTGCCCATTTTCAAGAATAGATTTTATTTAAGTGAATACATTCGCCCATTTTCAAGAATATGTTTTATTTAAGTGAATCCTATGGGCCAAATACCATATTTATAAAAGAGGTATAGTAAATTAATAAAAATATAAATAAAAGAGAGATATGGTAAATAAATAAAACATTTTTTATATTTACTCCATAAGTCATCTTATATACATGCAAGGGTGTAAAGAAATAAAAATATAAGTAAAGTGGAGGTATGGTAAATAAATAAAACGTCTTTTTATACTTACTCAAAATGTATGGTAAATAAATAAAAATATAAATAAACTAGACGTATGGTAAATAAATAAAAGCTCTTTTTATATTTAGTCCATAACCCTCATTCTATTTATGAAGGCTCAAGAAAGAGGTTTTATTTAAGTGAATCATATGGGCCAAATACCATATTTGTAAAAGAGGTATGGTAAATTAATAAAAATATAAATAAACGAGAGGTATGGTAAACAAATAAAATATTTTTTATATTTACTCCATAAGTCACCTTATATTTTTGAACACTCAAAAAATGCGTTATATTTAGGTGAAATCTAGAAAAATACTATGGGACAAATACCATGGACTAGATTGTTATTAATACCATGCAAAAAACATTATTAACCGTAATATTAGTATTAATAAAAATAAAAATAGCACATGGTATTGACCCATGGTATTCACCAAAATGGCACATGGTATTGACCGATGGTATTCACCTGGAATGTAGCCTATTTAAATGGGGGAATTAAACCAGCGTAGATCCATCTTTACTCTAGATCTACTAACCCTCGAGAGGTATCAAATATCGTGATATGCAAACTAGCATAGAGTGAAAAAATATTTGATCCGGATCAAGAGTAAAAATGGATGTTGTAATTTAATGTATGTTAAACATTTTAGCTTGGTTAAAATAAAAAATAAAATAAAAATCAACTATTAATTTTATTATATTTTATAAATTACTAATAATAATTTTTAAGCTCTAGGTTTATGATAACCCATGGTATTGACCCATGGTAATACCAAGATCTTACAAGATTTTATAATTGAGTAAAATATTCGCCATTCCTGGTGAGAGATTCACCAAAAAATTATATATACATTGTTAGGATATTCCGACACATAGGAAATAGTTAAGTACAACTTGGTCTAGTTTAGAGTTAGGTATAGAGTTAGGTAAAGTGTGTTTCTTTACCGTTGTACATTTTGTAACTTACAATCCGATGGTCACGATATGTAGTGATCCGACGGTTCATTCTCTCCTCGGTATTACCGACACTTGATCCGTGGCTTGACACCCGATTGGTCCATGAGTTCTATTTAAAGCGCATGGAGGGTCATTGTTCGGGTAATCCGTGCATGAGAGAAGCTTATGTAAATTTTCATTCTTTGATTAATAAATTGCCTGTAGTAGCCACGTTGGCGCAGGCCGTGGACTGTTTCCCTCTTTGAGGGTTTTAACCACGTCAAAAATACTGGTGTCTTGATCTGTGATCTGGTTGTGAGCGGTGTCCTTTTGGTGTTCTTTCTGAGGAACTTACCCTGTAAATTCCTACATGGTATCAGAGCTATTTGAGGGCCGCGTCCGTTGGTGATCCAAATCTGAAGCCAGTAGAACTGCATTCGACTGTCGTTTCCTAGATCTGTTGTTTCTGACTACTTTCGGGCCGAGAGGACTGCTCTGTTGCGTTCGGAGCATCTGTTCCAGTGAGGAACCCCTTTCGTTTCACGCGAAAAGGTTTCTGGTAGCCCTAGCTGCGTCATTTTTTCAGATCGGGAGGTATACAGTGTTTATTTGCAGTTTACTGTTATTTTCTCTCTGCTTATTTCGGTTTCGGTTTATTTAGCCTTTTCTAACCGGATCTATACCTTTCATTTCTGCGTATGCTCTTTGCCCTACGACTATGTGCGATCTGGGCAAATCAGAAACATAAAGGAAGGATTTTTCTCATGCGTATGCTCTTTTCCCTGCACCTTAGTGTGATCTCGGAAAATCAGAAACATTGAGAAAAATATTTAGTTTTTCGGCTAAAGCTAACTTTGAGCCGCAAGGTTCGTTTTTCTTTGCATATTCATGTTGGGTTTTGTGTTTTGTGTTTTGTAGGGAAAAAGAGCTTTCTCAAGGCAAGCACGCAAACCAAGGCCCCCCCCTCTCTCTCTCTCTCTCTCTCAAATTTTTTGTATAGATCAATTGGTTCAAAGCTATTTTAAGAGAGTAGAGGTCTTGGGTTTAGGTCTCCATTTTGTGGGGGCAGATTTTTTCATTCCCGCACATTCGCGCACTTTGCCGGCAACTTCAACAATTTTTTTTTCAAAAAGCCATAACTTCTTCATCCGGAAGCCTTTTTCAGAGCCGTTTTTTTTAAAACAGCCTAATTTTTCGAGATCTATCCATTGGAACACTTACTTTCAGCATCTTCAGCTTCAATTTTTAAAAAAAAATGGAAAGTCCATGCCAAGTCATTCTTGACAGCACTAACTACTTCCAATGGATAGCCTACATGGAAGATTTACTTAGAAGTAAAGGTCTCTACAGAATAGCCACAGACCAAGAGAAGAAACCAAAAGATGAAGACAAGGCTGCAAAATGGGAAAATAGACAAGATCAAGCACGTGGTTTGATAGGGATGTCTATTTCTCCTGATCTTAGATTCCATATTGCAGAACGTGAGACTCCTCATGAAGCATTGGAAAAACTCACTAAAGTTTTTGGGATTAAAAACGAAATTAGAGCCCATCAACTTGAAAATGAGTTGCTTACATTGGATCCTAATAATTTTTCTTGCATTGAAGATTTCTTGTCCAAATTCAAGCCCCTTAGATATCTTTTGGAAGGTGTTAAGGTTAAGAAAGAAGATAGTAACCTTATTTATTCCATCCTTACTAAGTTGGGACCAGCCTACTCTGTATTTGTTTCCACCTTCCATTCTACAAGGGAAGCTTTCATTTGTCAAGGAAAAGACTACAAGGCCCCTTCCTTTAACTCTTTTTGTGATTCTTTAATAAGAGAACAAGAAAAACTCTTACACCTTGGTCTTCTTAATCTTGGAAACTCTTCCACGAAAGCGTTAGCCGCCCAGCAGCAACCAAATTCAAAGAATCCTTAGAAATCATATGCTCAAAAGAATGGTCCTAAACCAACTCAGCCTCAAAATGAAAGATCATATAAGCAAAATGATAAGACCAATAAAAACAAATGGAAGAAGACTGATAGACATTGTAACTTTTGTAATCGAGATGGCCACTTAGAATCTAAATGCTTTAAGAAGATGGAAGCCTTGGAAGCCGCAATGAAGAAACATAACATCCATGTGGAGCATACTTCAACCTCAACTTCCGGAAAGGCACTTTCTGCATGTCGTTGTCAATCATCTCAGTCTGGTTATGCATTAAATGTATCTTCTTCCTCTCCTTCTCATGAGTGGCTCATTGATTCTGGAGCCTCTTATCACATGGCCAAAAACCAAGCCATATTTTCTTCTTTAAATGATTGTAACACCAAAAATATATATGTTGGTGATGATAGATCTCTTAATGTTGTCGGGACTGGAACTGTTCATCTAGACAATGGTCAGTTTAATGATGTATTATGTGTTCCAACCTTATCCTGCAACCTTCTATCTGTTTATCAGATAACTCATTCAGGTGAAGGTAAAATAGTTGAATTTTCACCTCATGATGTTGTAATCAAGGATCTAAGAGATCCTAAACAGATTCTAGCTACTGGTATTGCTGATGATTCCACAAGGTTGTATAAGTTTCACAACTTTGGGTCATCAAATCTTCCCTCAGTATTTGTTGCTCATAATGATGAAGTGAGCAAACTTTGGCATGAGCGATTTGGTCACTTAAACTATCGCTCCCTTCAGCATCTACGTAAAGAAAATATGGTGACAGGACTTCCTATGGTATCTTGCAGAGATGGTGTTTGTTCCGGATGTGTACTCGGAAAACATCATCGGGACAGTTTTGACAAACGTGCCTCTTGGCACGCCTCAGCCCCTTTACAGCTTGTGCACAGTGATTTATGTGGTCCACTTCCTGTTGCTTCATTCTCTGGCTGCAAGTATTTCTTAACTTTCATTGATGATTTCTCCAAATGCACTTGGGTATACTTCTTAAAACTCAAGAGCGAAGTATTTAACACATTTTTGGCCTTCAAAGCCTTTGTTGAAAAACAATCTGGACATCAAATTCTTAAGCTAAGAACTGATAATGGTGGAGAATATGTTAAAAACACATTCATCAACTTTTGCACCGAAAATTGAATTCAAATGCAACATACTGTTCCATACACTCCACAACAAAATGGTGTAGCTGAAAGGAAAAATCGCACCTTAAAGGAAATGGCTAATTGTATGCTGCAATCTAAAGGACTCAGTCTTAGTTTTTGGGCCGAAGCAATTAATTGTGCAAATTATATAATCAATCGCACTCCTACTAAGGTTCTAGAGAATATCACTCCAGAAGAAGCTTGGAGTTCCATTAAACCAGATGTAAGTCACTTTCGTGTTTTTGGAAGTGAAGCATGGGCCCATATTCCAGATGAAAAGCATAAAGCTTTAGAACCTAAGAGTGAGAAATGTACTTTTGTTGGATATTCTGAAGATGTAAAAGGTTATAGACTTATTCCATTTAAGTCCAAAAATGTTATCATTAGAAGAGATGTAAAATTTGATGAAAATAAATCGGCCTGCGAGCCTAGTCCGGCGGATGTGCCACCTCTTCCTATCTCTTCTACTTTTGAAAACATTTCTTCTTCAGATGATGAAAGTGAGGATGATAATCCTCCCCCACCTTCTCAGGATCCTCAACTTCCAAGATGGGTCCGTGCTACTCGGGATGCAGCAGGTGATCTTTCTGGTGATCCTACAGATCAACGACGTACACGTTCTCAGTTTGAAAGAGCCTCTTCTTTACTGGCTCAAGCTCCAGTAAATCATGATCCTGACACTTTTGCAGAAGCTTCAGGTCATCCACATTGGGAAGCAGCTATGAATGAAGAATATCATTCATTTTTGGCAAATGATACATGGGATCTTGTTCCTCTACCAAAGGGACGCAAACTTGTTAGATGTAAATGGGTTTACAGAACCAAGTATGGACCAGATGGGAAAGTTGATAAACATAAAGCTCGTCTTGTTGCTAAGGGCTTTTCACAGGTTGAATGCATTGACTACACTGAAACCTTCTCCCCTGTTGCCAAAATGAACTCTATCCGCCTTGTTCTTTCCCTTGCTGCCTCTTTAAAATGGGAAGTCCATCAGATGGATGTTAAATCTGCCTTCTTGCATGGGGACTTGCAGGAAGAAATCTATATGGAACAACCCATTGGCTTCATACAAACAGACTCCAGCCTTGTTTGTCGACTTAAGAAATCCCTTTATGGTCTCAAGCAAGCTCCTCGGGCTTGGTATGCCAAAATGGATAGCTTTCTTTTAGAATCTGGCTTTTCTAGGTGTTATTCTGACAATACTGTCTACACCAAGAAAGTGGGCAACTCTCTTATCATCCTTGTTCTTTATGTTGATGATCTTATTCTTACTGGTAGTGATCCCAACCTTATAAACCATGTGAAGTCCAGCCTTAAAAAGAAATTTGAAATGACAGACTTAGGACACTTACACTATTTTCTCGGTCTTCAAGTCTTGCAATCCAAGGAGGGTATTTTCCTTTCCCAGTCCAAGTATGCTTGTGATATTCTTCGTCATTTTCACATGGAAGACTGTAAGCCAGCCCCTTCTCCCTTTTAGTCTGGAGTCAAACTTTCAGTCTCTTGTACTTCTCCTGAAGTTGATGCTACCTTATACCGTCAACTTGTAGGAAAACTCTTGTATTTAACCCATATTTGTCCTGACCTTTCCTTTGTTGTTGGCCTTATTGCTCGTTTTATGCAAAACCCCCGTGAAATTCATTGGAAAGTAGCCAAAAGAATACTTCGTTATGTTCGAGGTACAGTACAGTTTGGGATTCATTACAGTGCCAAAGCAGCTCCTCTATTAGTTGGTTTCACTGATTCTGATTGGGCTGGTGACCCTGATGATCGGAAGTCTACTGCCGGTTATGTCTTCACTCTTGGTTCAAGACCTATTACATGGGCTTGTAAGAAACAGGCTGCCATTTCTCTTTCGTCAGCAGAAGTAGAGTATCGTGGTGCCGTGGAAGCTAGTAAGGAAGCCTTGTGGCTTTGTCAGATCCTATCAGAGTTTGGCTTTGAGCAGCAGCATCCAACCACACTTTGGTGTGATAATCAAAGTGCCATTCAGCTATGCAAAGATCCAATCCAGCATTAGCGCAGCAAACACATTGAACTACACATGCACTTCATCAGAAAGCTCATTCATGACCATGTTCTTGAAGTGCAATATTGTCCAACAGATGATAAGGTTGCAGACATCTTCACAAAGGCTCTCACAGAGGCGAAGTTCACTAAACTTCGATATATGCTTGGAGTTCAGGAAGTTGTCACTAAGGGGGGATAGGCTCTAGTGCCTCCTTCCTTCTCCTATTGTGTCATATTTGTAAATCCTTCAATCCTATCCCAAGTTGTTCTTAAGGGGGGATGTTAGGATATTCCGACACATAGGAAATAGTTAAGTACAACTTGGTCTAGTTTAGAGTTAGGTATAGAGTTAGGTAAAGTGTGTTTCTTTACCGTTGTACATTTTGTAACTTACAATCCGACGGTCACGATATGTAGTGATCCAACGGTTCATTCTCTCCTCGGTATTACTGACACTTGATCCATGGCTTGACACCCGATTGGTCCATGAGTTCTATTTAAAGCGCATGGAGGGTCATTGTTCGGGTAATCCGTGCATGAGAGAAGCTTATGTAAATTTTCATTCTTTGATTAATAAATTGCCTGTAGTAGCCACGTTGGCGCAGGCCATGGACTGTTTCCCTCTTTGAGGGTTTTAACCATGTCAAAAATACTGGTGTATTGATCTGTGATCTGGTTGTGAGCCGTGTCCTTTTGGTGTTCTTTCTGAGGAACTTACCCTGTAAATTCCTACATACATATTATATTATTGAAAAAATCGCCTTCCATTTTTCCTATATACCATGGAGATTCACCCATTTATTATATATATAAATTTAGGGGGGGGTTCTTAAAATTTTCCCTAATTGGGATGCACAAGTCAAATTGGCATCTCATGCTCTTTTCAGCTCTGTGGGCTTACTGAACCTCAACCAAGGATGCAATTGGATTCACACCATTCCAGCTAGTCTACGATCTGGAAGCAACTTTACCAATTGAGTGCGAAATTCCATCCCTCAAGCTGGCTGTCGAAATTCTCCCCGAGACCTCACCCTAGGAAGAGCATCTCTTGTACCTAGAATGACTTGATGAGACCTGATGTATTACTTCTCTAGCTATCGAAGCACAGAAAAAGCGGGTCAAATCCCACTTTGATCAATCTGTCTCTCCTTGAGCCTTTTCTGAGGGCGATTTGGTTCTTCTGTATGATCAGGCTAATGATAAGTTGGGGGCAGGCAAGTTTGAACCCATGTGGCATGGGCCCTACATTGTTAAACGTGTATTACAGAAAGGGGCCTATGAGCTCATTGACTATGAGGGCAATCCCTTAGACAAGCCCCGCAATGGGCTTTATCTCAAAAAGTACTATGCTTAGGCCATCTTGCATGGTTACTTTTGTACAATAGTGTGTCATTAATTTTTGTATAGTGTGGTTTGGTGTGTTATTTTGCAAGCAACTTCTCTACTTATTATGTTTTACCTACTTTGCAGATGTCGGTGTCCCCTCACGTCGGTTTCACTGATGGTGCTTGCCGTAGTACCCATAATCTATCATCTGCGGCATGGGCCATTTATGACCCCCATGGTGAGTTGATTGATATTCAAGGTATATGTCTAGGTCGAACAACTAATAACATCGCTGAGTATAGCGCGGTTATCAAATTATTGTCAGAAGCTATTGCTCTTGGCATCCGGGAATTGGTTGTAAACCTTGATTCACAGTTTGTTGTTCTTCAACTTAAGGGGCAATATTTCATCAAAAACCCTCAGATATTGAGAATGTATCTATGTATTCGTTTGCTAGAGATAAATTTTGATTGCATTACATATCATCATATTCCTCGACACATGAATACATTAAAAGATGCATTAGCTAATTATGTGTTGGATAGACATTTGCAAAACATGTAAAAACTCAAAAACAAAAACATTTATACCATAGTAAGAAAGGAAGTACAATATATATATATATATATATATATATATATATATATATATATATATATATATATATATATATATATATATATATGTCTGTGCCACTAATGTTTGTCATACATCAAAACCTCAAAAATTAATATGTGTGTTCGAAATATATCGGTGGCTCGTAGGCCTCAGAATATGAAATGATAGACCTATGCACTAAACAGCATGATGCTCATGATAGCATGTAACTGCTCGGACTACACAAGTCAGCAGTCGGTGAATCCTATATGACAACCCCACCGTATGCCTCTAGTACTGGCGTGGGACATCACACATCCGAGCATACTTTGGGATCCCATGGGTCAAACCCTTGATATTCTATGCAATCTCCTCCTCATTGTCGCTTCCCTCCTGATAAGGAACGACATCAAACTGCCGAGCGACGCGCTTGGCGATTGGGGACATCCTGACAGGGCATTCTGGTCCAACATCTGTATTCATAAAATCGAAGTGTCATGAATACATATATTTCAAAAACAATGAAAAACATCAAAAAATTAAAATTTGATTGTTTTTACCTTCATCATCAAAATCCTCCCCTTCTGGGAGTGGCATATCCGGATCTCCGCAGAAGTAGGTACCGCTATAAGGCCAATCCTCCACTACAATCAGCTATCGGCGTAGCCACAAGAAAGAGGCGGGATTATAGGACATATGTTGGCCCCCCATAACCTTGGGCATCAACTCGCTCCAATAGACCATCCGTGAGTCTCATGGCATCAATGGATCTACCTCAGTCAGCTGGTATTGGAACAATGGCACCCGTTCCAAGAAGAAGGTCACCAGCACAGATCCAAAGCAAAATTGCTTTAGGTGTCCCACCTTAGCTTTTGCTTCATGTTGATTTCATAGCTTCCGCCCAGTTAAAGATGGTGGGTGCCATGTAGTCGATAGCATACTGAAACTTCGACTTGTTGGTCTCATGCGGTGCTTGCGACCCAGCCACTCTGTTGATGGTCAACAGTAGCACTCTCAACCCAAGATCCCGAACAGTCATAATCTTGATCTTGCTACTTTTGGATTTGAGATGTTTTGGGAAATGTTTTATAAGTAGCATAGTCACACTTGCCCCAATCAGCCTTGACCCATATAGGTTGACTGGTTCCCTTCTCTAGGGAAATCTTGTAATGAAATAAATGTCTGAAGTCTCCAACTCCAGCTCTTGGTCAACAATGATGAAAATTTCCCGATTTATGTCCTAGAGAATAATCAGGTACTGTAGCAACTCAGGTTGGGCCCGTATACCTGGTGTAAGAAATAATTTGAGGAGCCCACAGTTCCATAATGCCTCCAAGCAATTTGTATCAGCTATTGTTTGAGTATCAATATCCTCATGCTCACGTTCTTTCCAATCTACCATTTTTCACGATTTCTTCTTGCAAAAACCATGTAATCAAGTCAATGATCATCCTTGGCCAGAAAAATTTGGGTTCAAATGATTGAATTGAGCAAGGAAATTGCATTTTTTTGCTCATGACGCTGACGAGTTGGCAATTTTAGCCACCCCCGATCGGCGTGATTTTGTGCCCGGAAATCACACTAATGGAGGGCGAAAAGGTTTTGCCAAAATCTCCCCATGAAACCCAAAAAATGGATAAAAATAGGAAAAATCAGTATGAAAATGGAGCTTAAGGTCTCAGTTCTTACCTGTGACTGACAGCTCGGCGAATGACCTCCCGGATCTCCTGCAATCTGCTCCAGAAAAATTAGGGCGCAAGTGGGTAAAAATCTCTTCACGCAAAGGTAAGATGGTAAATGGTAACAAATAATTAATTTTGCCCCATTCTATTCCTTTCTTCATGAAATATTAGGGTTTTTGAGTATTTTTTACCTATTTTTCCTCAATACTGGATAATGCCTTTACTTTTCTTATGCAGTGACAGGTGATGGATTATCGATGATGGTACTGGAGTCGTGTTTCAGCTCTTTTCTCGACTCATAAATCTCAAATGAAAAGATGTCGAGTATTTTTCCTTTTTTGACTCGTAAAAGAGAATAAAATAGGGGGTCTTCTTTCAAGCTTTTTTCTGACTCTTTAAACATGATAAGATTTCCGAGCTCTTGTCGTTTTGAAATCGTTAAACGCTGCAAAACATTGTGCACCAAGTATATGTTTACCCCTTTTTTGGGCTGGGATGCACTATTTACGAAAAAGGTACTCCTTGACTGAAATGGTCAAGTGGTTCTCTCAAGCATCGTTTTCTACCTTTTCGGGCTTGAAAGACACAAATGTACGAAAATGGACCATGTGGAGTTTTCTTTTCTGTGTCTTTTTCAAACTCTCTAAACATGAAAAAGTTACCGAGTTGCACCTTTGTCGGACTCGTTAAAACATTAAACGACATTGGATTCGTCGCCATGATGAACATGAGCTTCTCCTTCCTAGGGCTCATTACACTTACTAAGTTGGACTCATCTGAAGGATGAACTTACAGTGCAAGCATATGCTATCCCCTTCAAGCTTGTGATAAAAAATAATTGGGGTACCTGCTAGAAATGGTGGTGGGAAATTTGGAAATTCGGTCAGTCGCGACAACAACTCACTCTTGAACATGACACTTTCTGCTTCGTGTCAGGTTGGGATATCCTCCTTTTCATTTTACCTTCCCGGGTTGGGCTGCTCACTTTTTCCTTCCATTTGATCTCTGCCACGTCATCACGACCATCGATCCTATGGATCCAACAGTTGCCAAACTTCGGAATCATGTCGCCAATATGTTCAAGAGTTAGTCCTTCTGCAGTTACACTTACTCCTGATTCTCTATATCATCTGAAATCATTTGCATCCCTTTGTCTCGTGTCGACGATGTGGGATACATCATGGCCCTCCTTCGACGCAGTCGCTTCCTGTCGATTTCAGCTCATTATCTAGGAAGCTGGCCGAGAGAATCCCTTCCAGTACCTTAGAGCTTGCATGCCTTAATGGCAAGTTCTTCACACTCGACAACCAGTTCACATCATTGGCTTTCGATCGGGTGATTTCAAGGGTGTTCAACGTTAGTTCCTTTATTCAAATTCTGTGAACTGTGCTGCCAGTACCTTGCAAGCCATTGTCATTATTGGTGGTTTCTCTCACGCTTGTTAATGGTTCACATGATTGACCGGTAATCAAGTGACTTCCTAGCATGTTCAATTTCAACACATTCATTCACATGTTAGGATTTGTACTTTGATCGAGTCGTTCGGAGAGCAAGACCCTGGGCTAAGATTACACAAGTCCAAGTTGCAAGGCGATGTGACATGGTCATGTTGATATACATGTCTCTTTCAGATGGATGGTTGCGACCATACCATGAGTTGTTATATGTGATCCTTCTCATTATTGGATGGATGCGACCATACCTTGGTTTCGTTATGATCCTTTCTACTGGATGACTGCGCCCATGCCAAGGATCCATTTACATGATTATTTTTTGTATGGCTGTGTCCATACCATGATTCATGTATCACTATTCATAGTTTTCAGTGATGTTTATGTATCTATGCTTGCTTTCAAGTTTTCTGATGTCAGAGTCCAGTTCCCCGCTTCCACTTATAAAGCATTTCACCTCTCACTCTAGTTCGGCCTTCACACTTTAGAGGGCATTTGTTACACAACATTTTTCCACTATCCCTGTACTCCTTGTCTATGATCCGAGAGGACCTCTACAATGTACCCGACGTGCTTTCCCATCATGAAGAAATTCCCAGTATGTCCCTTTTCATGAGCAGAACAATTCCCCTTTGCATCATTTCCCAAGAATAGTCCTTCTATCTCAGTTTACAAGACCGATGCCATTGACCAGTTTTCTCCTCGCGCTGATTTACAAAGATTAAAAATAACTCTTGCACCAATTGGATCGACTGAGCCTTTTTCTCGTCGCGTCGATACTCTTTTGGAAGGTTTTTAAATAAGGAGCCGAAGCTTCCATGTCTAGAAGCTTCGTAACGGAATTCTGGTAGATGGTTGGGCCGGATAGAGCCAAAGAAATCAGTTTGGGCTCCTTTCCCCTATTAGGATGGAACAACCTCAAGAGATAAGACCTTCTCCCATGATGAGAGGAACTATCTCCCATACATCCAAGCTATATAAGCCTCTCTTTTCCCCAAGCAAAAGCTAGTTGGAGTTTTGGAGCAACTGCGAATAACTAGCAAGTCATTTATAGCTTATAGCTTTCTAGTGTGTGTTTGGGGGAGAATAGTATGATTTTGGTTTGGTTTGAGACTAGAGGGAAATAGGCCTTAAACTTCCATTTGTTGGGGCTATCCATGAAGTGCCAACAGAAGTGTGGGAACCTGAATATGTCGGAGGAGACCAACAACGTCAAGGAACCAGTTGTAATCTCTTTCTGGTTTATATTAATGAAACTATCGATTAATTTCCTACATGAAGTCTCATTTTACATCTTTATGGCTTAATGTTCCTTGACCTATTAAGTAGGTTGAATACAATATTGCATGTTGCCACGTTTGTTGTTGTTGTTGTTTGCTTGTTTCAGGGATTCGAAGGAAGAAAACAGAAGATAGCTGGAGTGAGGAAGCAGGATCATCACCAAGAGGAATAGCATTCTAAGACGTAGGCCCTCTTAATTGGTTCTAGCTTAAGGAGATTTTCCATAGATTGTTTGTTTGTGTCTAGACCCACTCTCTCGGGCTAGAGGAATTGTTTGTGTTCGCACTGAGAATTTACCTGCACCACAAGGAGGGAATGATTATAGACTCAATTTTTTGGTTTTGTTATGCATGCAATTCTTAATGATTTTATGGATTCTTTGGGCAGAGACTTAATAAGTACAATTGTGACCTACAACATTATAGATTATTTTGCGGAAGATGTTCATAATTCTACACAATTGAATGAAACAAAAAGTTGAAGTTCCAAAACATCAACCAACAACATTATATAATTTTTTGCTAAAGACACTCATGATTTTACAAAATTAAATTAAACAAAAAATTAATCTTTCAAATGGCATCATTCTTCGCTGAGGCTTCGGGAAACTTAGTTTAACGCTCTGAATTTTGAATGTTTTGATTTCATAATTACTTTTTTTATATTTCCTAAAATGCCATTTAACTATTTACTGAGAGTTGTATTGAAATTGGGCCTCTCTCCTTTTCACTCTTTATCCATTGTTTTGCTATAAATGACAATACAACTACACAACTTCAAGAAACATGGCTACTAATATCTCGTTGCAGAAGTATAAGGGTGACTATTATCAATAGTATTGTCAATATTTTTATTAATTATTTTCAAAACTGATGCAACGTCCATTCTCTTATATGAGATGTCAAAATATATGTAAATGCGGTAGGATGTCTTTCTTTATATATGTAAATGCGGTAGGATGTCTTTCTTTATATATAAAGTTGTGAGCTGTGAGATACCCAGTTCTTATAATTGGAAAGATTGGATAAAAGCTATCTTTCTTAATATCTGAAGAAATCTATCTCCTTGCCTTGCTGCCCCACAACCTCCTTGTTTTTACGTGCACTTATGAAAAATGAAAACTTCTGAAGGAGGTTGAGGAGCAAGGATACCTCCCAACTATTATTGCAAGTAAGTAATTCAGTTCTTTAAATACACATACATATTATCCAACACATATTAATCCACCTTTTGTGGGAATCTAATGTAATTCGATGCACTATGCGAAAATGTGATAAAAGGAGAAAGCACAATGGTTGGATTTACACTAATTACTTTTCACTTTTCGAAGGTTGTTTAAAGGGTTATAGTACCAAAAAAAATAAAATGATAACACATAAATATATTCTAATATCCAATATCCAAGTTTTGACTAGAATTAGCTCGATTTTTACAAAAAGTTTACAAAAGACTATCTTTAATTCAAATAAAATGGTATTTTGAAATAAATTACATCGTGTTTTGTATAAATAAAATAGCAAATTTATATATATAACTCTTTGTGAATTGGAAATATTTTTTTTAAGAAATTATAAATAAATGATGTCCAAATTAAAATGATTGTCTTAATAGAAAATATAGAGGGACCATGGAATTTCACATGACATGCACTTTGTTTATGCTGAGAGACTTAACTTTCGAATCAACTTTGTTCGACTTTATTTTGAAATATATTTTTTAATTAAAATTTTAATTGTTATATATAATTTTTTTTTAAAAGAGATATCATTATAATTCTTATTAGACAAGAATATAAAAATCTAAAGGTCCAATAGACTTGAAATTTAGCTCTGATACCATATGTACCAATCTTGATTTAAAATATACAAATAATTATATCAATTTATATGATTAGTAATCAATATACAACTATTCAATTATTTAATATAGATTTTTCGAAAAAACCACAAATCAAGATGACTTATTTGTATTGACGATATTCTTTACTTATACTTTTGGATTTGAATGCTCTTTGAATTCTGTGAACCACAACAAAATTTTGGGGACGACTTTCCACCCAATTGTAGGCTCAACGATGTTAGTGTCAGTTAATTTTGTCGTGATCAAATATGATTTTACCAAATATTGTTAGGGGTCTCAAGTCAAATTTGATCATTTCAATAGGTTTTCAGAATAAAATTTGGTCACTTGCTAGTGTGTCTAGGTTGTCAATTACTCCTTTACAAAATTGCCATGTTTTGGTCACTGTCATCATACATTTGGATGTGCCATCACTAAAATGTTTTATGGTCATTTTAGTCTCATTATCATGGTTTTCATTCAACTCACTATCATCCATTAGGTCATTAGGGTTTCAGTCATTGAATTTCTCATTCCATTCATAAAATTGGCATGTGAAGGAGTAGTGATACAAATTGGTTCAAAAAGGTTTTATTTCAAATTAGTATGTTGTAATAAGCTTCAAATAATCTCAAGCTACATTCAAAGGTTCCTAAGCTACCTAGTTTTTCTCCCTTATCCAACATCAAAACCATAAATTTTCCAAAACCTACCGAAGCCTAGCTATCTAACCTAAAATCCTTTTACATTCCAGTCAATTCTTTGGTTGTGATTTCATAGAGAGAGCCCTCTATGGTTTGGTAGGTCTAGCTACCAAACTGAAAGTTTGGTTTGTGGTTATCTTCGTTGATCTCCTCTTAGCCTGGGACATTGTGGAGGATAACAAGTTGCACGTAATATTTCTATAGCTGGCCACCCCCGAACCCTCAATCAACATACTACTGCCAAGGACTCCTTTGTCTCACAATACTTTTCTCCAAAGAGAATGGATGAAGGAATTTTGTCTCTCATCTTCATCATTGTCCATTAAATAGATCAAACAATGGAAAGTGTTCGAATGCACACATTCCATGTGTCAACATTCAACTTTTATTTCTTTATTTTAAGTTTTACTTAGTTTAATATTTCTCTTAATTTAACCCTTTCTTATTTGATTTTACTTTTTGTTAAATTTACTTATTTTTACTATTTTTATAGTTTAATTTTATATATAGTGTTTAAAACTTCAGTATTATTATTTACTATTTTATTTATTTACTATTATTATATTCTCTTCATTATTTATTTTTTATTTACTATTATTATCTTTTCTTTATTTTTTACTATTTATTTAGCATTATTATCTTTCCTTTATTGTTTATCATTTATTATATTATATTAGTTATTATTATTTATTATTATTATTATTAGGGGACATTACAGAGACCTTATCAAAATTTCTGGAGCTATTGTTGTTTTTATCCAGGAAACTATAGTGAAGGGAGACAAGGCTCGATATTACTACTCTTCGATTTGCCCATAGTGGGCAATGATTTCTATTGATTCAAAGGGCCTTTCTCGTGGAATGATTTCTATGTGGGATCCTTTCATTGTTAATCTTGTTGCATTCAAATTCTTTGCAGTTATCTTCGTGACAAGGCTTTTTATAGGTATTCCCAACAGAGTTCACATCCTAAACACTTATGTGCCATACACTAGCAAGAAGGAATTATGGGATAGATTAGACACATGTGGTATTTTGAAACTTGTATCCCTAATCCTGGTTGGGGATCTAAACTTGACAATTTCAAGGGAGGAGATTTGGGATCCCAGGTGTCAAATGGATTCGTTGGCAAACTATTTCTATGAATTTTGATCTGGAAACCAATTTTTTTTATATATGCCCAAACCCTATTATTTCGACTTGGAGGAACGATAGGGAACACCCCCATAATATTGAGAAGCATCTGGAGAGATTTTTAATGCATGGAAATCTACTAGAAATTATGGGGGTTGTTAGATCAGAGATTTATTCTGCGATTATTTCACACCAAGCTCTGATTATTATGTAATGGCAGGGAGAAAAAGTATAGTCTGGTCTTCCCTTTAAATTTAATCATTCATGGTTAGAGGATCATAGTTTTTGTGAGATGGTGTCTCAAAAATGGACTTCGAGTTCACAATCAGTGGGATGTTTGGGTATGGATAATATAGTGGAAAAACCAAAAAATATAAAATTGGTTGTGTACAAATGGGCATCTCAGAAAAAAACCTAACATAGGAAGGAACTAGAATACATAGCGACTAAGATGGATTTGATTGTAGGACCTGCAACAGAAAGGCCTTTATGTAATGAGATACAACATAGGTTAATGGAGCTAGAAACACATAAAAGGCATTTCCTTCTAATGCATGAAAAAGAATGGAGGCACAAGAGTAGGGCAATCTGGATTGCTTGTGGAGACAAAAATGATAAATTTTTCGAGATATTTTAATCTAATAGAAAACATGTGAAAACTATTTGGGAAATGGAGGACGGGAATGGACACAAATCTATGATGACAAAAGAGATCCAAAAAATGGCGATGAATTTCTTTGAAATTTTTTACAGAGCAAATGAAGATGCAGAGATTGAAAATCAATTGTCCTTCATTGAACATTATCCAAAAATGTTTAATGAATAGGAAAACAATATGGTGGAAGCTCGGGTCGCCTTGGAGGAATTGGTACAAGTTCTAAAATCATTCTCCAAAGAAAAATGTCTAGGATCAGATGGTTGGACAGTGGGACAAATTGGACGCATGCGGTATTTTGAAACTTGGATCCCTAATCCTAGTTGGGGATCTAAACTTGACAATTTCAAGGGAGGAGATTTGTGATCCCAGGTGTCAAATGGATCTGTTGGTAGACTATTTCTATGAACTTTTCTCTGGAAACCATTTTTTTTTATATATGCCCAAACCCTATTATGTCGACTTGGAGGAATGATAGGAAACACCCCCATAATATTGAGAAGCATCTGGATAGATTTATAATGCATGGAAATCTACTAGAAATTATGGGGGCAATTAGATTGGAGATTTCTTCTGCGATTATTTCGCACTAAGCTCTGATTATTATGTAATGGCAGGGAGAAAAAGTCTAGTCTGGTCTTCCCTTTAAATTTAACTATTCATGGTTAGAGGATCATAGTTTTTGTGAGATGGTGTCTCAAAAATGGACTTCAAGTTCACAATCAATGGGATGTTTGGTTATGGATAATATAGTGGAAAAACCAAAAAATCTAAAACTAGTTGTGCACAGATGGACCTCCCAGGAAAAAAAAAAAGAAAAAAAAAAAGAAAAAAAACCTAACATAGGAAGGAACTAGAATACTAGCGACTAAGATGGATTTGATTGCAGAACCTGCAACAAAAAGGCCTTTATGTAATGAGATATATCGTAGGTTAGTGAAGCTAGAAACACATAAAAGGCATATCCTTCTAATGCATGAAAAAGAATGGAGGTTCAAGAGTAGGGAAATCTGGATTGCTTGTGGAGACAAAAATGCTAAATTTTTCGAGATATTTTAATCTAATAGAAAATATATGAAAACTATTTGGGAAATGGAGGACGAGAATGGACAGAAATCTATGATGACAAAAGAAATCTAGAAAATGGCGATGAATTTCTTTGAAATTTTTTACGGAGCAAATGAAGACGCAGAGATTGAAAATCAATTGTCCTTCATTGAACATTATCCAAAAATGTTTAATGAATAGGAAAACAATATGGTGGAAGCCTGAGTCACCTTGAGGAATTGGTACAAGTTATATTTTTTTTTATCAAGTAAGAGTAGGACCTTCTATTAATATAGCCAATAATACATCATGTATAAGAAGCCACACCAGCTCTGTGAGAGTTCAGTAGGCAGCTGGGCAAGCAAAGTTCCGAACCACACACCTAAAACCATGGGAAGCCCGTAAAAGAAAACCGAGGAGCTACCACCAAACACTCTAGACAAAAGCAAGTAGTAGACCCTCTGGTCGTACAGTCGAGCACCAAAAGAAACTCTTAACACCATGGAAGATGGGTCCACAGAACCGGGGCCCACAAAATGCCACGAGTGACCTGCCAAGGTTCCACAAGACTGCCACCAAGTACTAGTTAGAAACAACAGTAATATTATAGAGTCACAGACCGTACGATCCGACCTACTAGGATCATCGTACACATGATGAATATGGGCCCACAACAAACCCACACAAAACCTGTCTTACGGACTCGACAAAAACTTTCGATCCACTCTCTAAACTTTTTTGGGTCTGAAGTGCCAAACCAACATGCATGATCAAACCTACATCGTTGATCACCCGACGAGAATCCAACGGTCTGTGTAGATATCGGGTGGACAGGTAGCTTGAGGGATAACCACCCGATGAAAGCAGTATTCTCTCACCTCTCGTTGCTACGTGTCGTACGAAGAGTGGAATCGAGGCCTTTCTTAGAAAAACTAGATACCACTTGGACCCCATCCGAAAAACCACTTGTGGTTTTATAATCGAACGCCTCGCGGAATCGCTTCCGCTCTTTTTTTTCCAGTGATAGCCATTAATCAAGAATATTATATGGTTCTTGTGCCTTCCTCCAAGATTCTTTGCCAAACCCAAAACACCATCAAAATTTCCACATAATGTTTTGGTCAATGGACGACCAAACATGTGGTCCTTCTATATTTGATCCTCTCGCCACACATCCGATGGAATACAACACTTTGGACTGCGGCCAATACCCAAAAAATACAGACCATTTAGGGTTCCCTGTCCTCCCACCTGTCTCCTGAACCACTTTGCTCCTTCCTGTGAAACCATATCTCCATATCTTTGTCCACCTGACAGAGACAATCCTCCAACAGTTTGCCTGGAGGTAACAAATCCCAAGCAAACCGAGAATCCCTATCCATATTGGTGACTCCTTCGTTCGCCAAACGGTCTGCTAACATGTTGGATTTCCTTTTCACATGGACAAAGCTAACAATTTTTAAGGTTTGCAGGTGGGAGTGTATACGGTGAAAGACCTGCAAAAGCCTCCAATGCTTCGATACTTTATCTAGAGAAGTGCCATTACAAATTTTCTTGGCCACTCTAATAATCAATTATGAGTCTGCTTCAATGATAACATTATGCGAATTTGAATCCAATAGGATTTTCAAGCATTGCTATAGTGCCATGAGCTCCGCCATGTTATTAGTGGCCCTACCCAAGTGGCCATGGAAGATCTTCTTTATTTCACCCTGTTCATCTCTTATAGCACCCCCAAAGCCAGCTAACCTTGGATTTCCCTTAGATGTGCCGTCTATATTAACCTTTAGGAAACCATAAGGAGGAGGCTACCAAATGTCACTATCTCCATTTATTTGGCTTATTCCCTTGATTATGCCCTGTGGGCTTATGGACTGTACACCCAAATGAGGTATAATACTCACCTCTTGGGGCAGAGGAGGATCCTTAGGATGAGTCCTCAGTTAAGATTCAAGCCCTTTTTTAGCAGATTCTCCCGTTAAGATTTTCCTTTGATGCATTAGCTAGATAAATAACTTTATTTTTATCCAGTGGGGGCTCTGCCATAGTTTCTTCCAGACTTAATCAGGATTCAAGTAGCTAAATCCTGTTACTTCATGTTTAGCTTCTTTGAGGTTAAAGTTACCTTCGGTGTTCTTTCCCCATATTAATTGGTCAGGTAAGGAGGATACTAGAATCCTTCTATGCTCTAGTTCCTGGGTGATAGCTTTTGCTTGGGCCTTCAGAGGACTCTCATCACTGTAGCCTAGGTCCTTCCAATTCCTCCATTTTCCATTATCCCTTTCCTGGTCCTAGAAGTCTTTTACCATAAGAAGACCTTTGTTATTTGTGTCATTCTTGAGAGCTGCTAATTCGTCCTTATATAGGTTGGGTTCCTATTGCCAGTTATCCTCCCAAAATCGTGCTAGGTTCCCTGCTCGTATTTCCCAGAAGCTGTGTTGCTGAACAATACTTTTATTTTCCCAGGCAAGGTTCCAAACATGGGAGCCCCTGATTTGCCCTGACATTCTAATGTGATCCTTCTCCTGCCAATGTTCGGTATATTTTTGTTTCCAAAGCTTAGCTCAGGGAGTTGCCGACTCCTTAATCCATCTCCACCAAAGTTTGGCTCCTGAAACTCTACTGAGGGTTTCAGGGTCATGCAGCCCCAAGCCACCATGGATTTTGGGCTTGCATATCTTATCCCACGCAACTAAAGCCCACTTCTTTTTCTCTTCTCCTCTTCCCCATAGAAAATACCTTTGTATGCTCTTAATTTGCTGCTTAATACCTTTAGGATTAGGAAGAGCTAAGAACATGAAAATGGGAATAGCCTGCAAGACTGCCTATGTGAGCACAAGGCCCCCTACCAAATTTACTGACCTGCAAGTCCATTTTCTAACCTTGTTATGAAGTTGATTTATTATTGGTTTCCACACTTTCTTTCTTAGAGGATTATCAGTAAGGGGTATGCCTAGATACTTGGAAGGTAGTTGTTCCCTTTGAAACCCAAGAATTTTGGTAATATTTCTCTGAATAACAATGTTAATGTTAAAGAAAAAAACTTTGGATTTGTTGAGGCTTACCTCTGTGCCTGCTGCCATAGCAAAGTAATTTAATATGTGTTTGATCTCTCTGGCTTCCTTGACTGTGGGTATTCCTTGCAGCATAGTGTCATCCACAAATTGTTGATGAGTGTTTGCCGCTCCATCCAAGGTGAGTTTGATACCCTGGATTCGTCCTTTAGAATTTTCCATTTGGATCGCTTTGCCTAGCCCTTCCATCATGAGAATAAAGAGGAAAGGTGAGAGTGGATCTCCTTGTCTGAGACCTCTAGAGGGTGTGAAGGTTCTTGAAGGAGCTCCATTAAGCAGTATGGAAAAACTGGTCGTGGTGACGAGTGTCATAACCCATTTTATCCAATTTTGGTCGAAGCCATAGGCTCTTAGAATTGCTCTTATATAAGACCAACTTAGCTTGTCATAGGCTTTTGCTAGGTCCAACTGAATCATCATGCCAGCTTGTTTGTTTCTTTTGAGAGAGTGTATCACCTCATGAGCTTGGATGATGTTCTTGAGGATTTGTCTTCCTTCCACATAGCCCATTTGCTCCTCCGAGATGAGAGATGGTAGAAGAGGCTTGAGTCTATTGGCTATCACTTTGGAAATAATTTTTTACACCAAATTACATAAGGCTATGGGCCTGAAACCATCCAGAGTCATGGCATTCTCCTGTTTTGGGATCAAAGCTATGAAGGAAGCATTAAGAGCCTTCAGAACCTTTTTGGATTTTCTTGAGTCTTCCACAACCTCAAGGATATCTTGTTTGACTGTTTCCCAGTGGGCTTTGAAGAAGTCTACATTGAACCTATCCGGGCCTGGGGCTTTTCCATTTTTCATTTCATTAATCACTCCACTAACTTCCTTTTCTGACACTAGCCTGTTAAGATTGTAGTTGTCCTCTCTGGTAACCAGCTGAGGGATATACTGAGTGAATTGGTCAATGAACCTGGATCTATCCTCCAGAGGTTCCTCTGCTATACTGAGGAAGTGTTGTACAAGGACCAATTCCATATCGTTGTGAGAGACAAGCTCTATCCCTTAAGAATCTTTGAGCTTTGTGATTCTGTTGTGTGCCCTGTGAGTCATGGTGGATTCATGAAATAATTTTGTATTCCTTTGTCCCTCTCTAATCCACTGTATCCTTGATTTCTGTCTCCAGAAAATTTCCTCTTGCACGCATTGCTCTTCCCATTCTTCCTGCAAAGAGTCAGTTAGCTTTTATCGCTCCTCGGTGAAGCCATCTGTGATGTTGATCTAATTGATCTCCTGGAGCTTTTGCTCAGCTTCTCTTTTTGATTTGAAGATATCACCAAATTCCTTTTTGTTCCATTCTTTAAGTTTGGATTTGATGTGTTTGAGTTTCTGTTGGAGCATGAACATTCTAGTGCCTTGAATGCTCAAATCCTCTCTCCACCATTTGTTAATATTACTGGTGAATTTAGGGTGAGATAGCCACACATTTTAAAACCTGAAAGGTCTGTTTCTTGGTGTGCCCATAAAGGTGGCTTCCAGCTATACAGGTCAGCGATCCAATCCTCCAAAGGGCAGAATAGAAGCTGTCATGGCAGGGCCTGTGAGAAGGAGGTCCTCTGAAATAATAAATCTATTAAGTTTGGAGGCAACTTGAGAAGCCCCTCCCCTCTTGTTGTTCTAGGTGAAGGTTCCATTTATGGTTTCAGTGTCCACTAGCCCCATGTTCATTATGAAGCCATGGAAGGCCATGGAGTCTCTTCCTAGCTATCTAATACCACCTTTTTTCTCTGAGAGAGACCTTATCATATTGAAATCTCTTGCAACGATCCAGGGCATATTAGGGTGTCTTGCTCTTAGATCCTCAAGGGAGATGAGAAGCTTGAGTTTGTCTGCTAACTTTTTGGGTCTATAAACATTTGTGATCATGTATATTTCCTTATCACCTACAGGTTGACATATCAAAGAAAGGTAGTTCATGGATGCTTCAACATCCAGGATTCCAAATTTCCATGGATCCCACAGCGTGAGAATCCCCCCCGCCAAGTTGCTTGCTTTAAACTCTAGATACTCATACTTGATTAGCCACTTATTGTGAATTTCTCTAATCTTATCCATCGAACATTTTGTCTTCTGAATAAAAACCATATCTATTTTTTCTTCTTTAATTCTATTACTGAGATTCTTTTGTTTCCTTCTATTTCCTATGCCTCTAATATTCCAAGTTGTGAGCTTCATTAAGAAAGGCTAGTAAAGGAATAACTAGTAAGATCTTTCATCTTACCTGAGTTAATCAATAGTTTTCCACTTTCGTTCAGTAGTGCATTCTGCCTTTTCCTTCCTCTTTTCCTACCTGAGTTCTTTGGAGATTGTGCCTGTACATTCTCCATCGTTTTGAACCCACTGTGCTCCTAGCTTTCATGATTTCTTTTGACTCCAGTTCCCTTCGATTGTGATCTCCATAGAAAGAGTTGTTGCACCCTATCATAATCCTCTTTAAGCAGGGAGTCCACTCCTGTGATCGTCCCTTGCTCCAGAAATTTTTCTAGATCTAGATTTTCCCTATCTAGAATCTCCTGTAGTTCATGGTCCTCCGTTCATGCTTCACTTGGAGTCATATCATGGTCCCTACTTATCTCCATATAGCTAGGAAGATCTTCCTTTTGCTGGTTATTCACTGTGATATCCTCCATGTCAGCTTCCTTTTCCTTCTCGTTGATTATGTTCTCCATATCCTGGACTATTTCCTTGTCCCCCTCTTCTTCCTCTAGGATCTTGAAACGATTGTATCTTGAATTTCTATCCTCATTCATCTTCTTTTGTGGGTGTTTACCACCTTTCCCTTTGCTCCCAACCTTAATGAAACCCTCATGATTTTTATCCTCAGTAGTTTTCGCATTTCCTTCCATATTGTTTGTTGGGCAGTCTATGAATAAATGCCCATGTTCATGGAATTTGCGACACCTAAATGGGATGTGCTCATAGTCCACAGTTTGCACTCATTCTTCATCATACACTTCTAAAATTATTGCTTCCGGAAGGGCTACAGATAAGTCCATTTCCACACATATTCGGGCAAAGGAGGTATATTTTCCTTTCAAAGTCGCCTCTGAGATCTTTAGAAAGTGCCTCAGCTTGTTACCTATTGTTTTCAAATATTCTGGTAGCCAATAATTTAGAGGAAGGGAGTATAGTCTAATCCATACCGGTACTGATGTGAATGTTTCACGTTCCGGGACAAAGTTCATCATCCATGGCTGCATATAGAGTCTTGCAGCAGCGTAGAAATATGGTCTTCCCTCGAACACTCTATCTTTATCCTCTAGGCTCGTAAACACCACTGTGAAGAAGCCCTTAGAACCCAGATCTAGGTGTATTTCCCCCTTTGGCTTCCAATGGATCCTTATCCAGACGTATAATGCCCTCTCCGTTGGCCATAACCCCATAAATTTTCATATGATTGCATGTTCCATCATATGATACCTATGTGCTTGAAGTGTTGGATCGCTCAATATGACCCGAGGAATAATGCTCGACTTGGGTTTGCAGACACCAGTTGTCCTTGTGGAAGTAGGCTTTCCACTTCTGCCTCCAATCTCCTTTGCCTTATTTGTTTCCGGCTGATCCCCTTCGTGTTCCTGAAGTCTGTTTCCTTCTAATGTTTCTTTGATTCTTGCCTCTGATACCTTCTCCAGAGGTTTTTTAAAATGTTGCTTTCCCGTGTCCTTACTTCTATCTGTAACTACCTGACTGTAGGAGGGAGCAGCACTCCCCCCTGCGCGTCCCGCCATGGTACCCAAAGTCAAAACCCTAGCGCCAACTTCAACCCTAGCTCAAGTTGCAGAGCTACCCCACTTTCATGTCGCAAGTGTTGTGTGATTTCCAGGAATTGGTACAAGTTCTAAATTCATTCTCCAAAGACAAATGTCCAGGACCAGATGGTTGGGCAGTGGAGGTTTTTTACACTTTATAGAAATTATGGGACCGAATATATTGAGGATGGTGGAGTAATCCATGACTCAAAAGAGGGATTTTGGCGCCATAAATGCCACATTTATTGCACTCATTCCTAAAATTGCAGCTCCTACGTCTTTCACAGATTTTAGATCCATCTCACTTATGCAATTTGGTGTATAAGTTGATCTAAAAAATAATAGCCAATAGAATGAAGTGGTGTCTCTCAAACCACACATATCTAGTGCAATTTAGTTTCCACCACAATAGACATATTCATGAAGCAGTAGCCATCACTCAACAAGAAATACATACTATCAAGACTCAAAATAGATATGCTATTATTTTAAAACTTTATCTACACGGGGCTTATGATTGTGTGGATTGGTCCTTCTTGTGTCTAATTTTTCATAAGGTTGGGTTCTCAGTCAAGGTGATTTAATGGATCATGGCATGCATTCAATCAGTTACATATGCTGTGTTGATAAATGGGAAACCATTCATTTTTTTTTCCGTGCTCACAAAGGCCTCAGACAAGGATGTTCCATGTTGCCTCTATTGTTCCTATTATTTATTGAAGGCCTCAATAGGATAATTCTACTGGACAAGAGTTATGGGCTATTCAAAGGTATTCAAATCACTAGAAATGCATTTGTTACTCATTTAATGTTTGTAGATGATGTTTTATGCTTTGGACGAGTTTCGATCGAACAATGGTCACATTTTCTAAATATTATCTCAGCTTTTGGAGAGGCCTTTGGTTTGAAAATGAACACTTCCAAATTTAAACTTATTTATGCTTCAAAAGACCTGAAAGGTATTTCAAAGATTGGGGAGTTATTCAGAGTGAAAACCCTTCCGTTGGAGAGGGGTTTCAAGTATTTGGGATTCAGAATTAAACCTAATAGATACCTTCTAGCATATTGGTAGTGGATTATTGATAAGTTCAAGTCGAGATTAAAATTGTGGACTCACAGGTAGTTGGTGGAAGGTTGGCTCTAGTCCAATTTGTTTTACAAAACTTGTCGATGTACTGGATGCATCTCTACTGATTCGCAAAGACTAATATTCGATGTATCGACTAAGGAATTTCTAATTTTATATGGGTTGGTTCATTAGATTGTAGGGAGATCCACCTTGTCATTCTTGGAAAAATTACAAACAATACCTCTGTGGGAGGATGGGGAATTAAGGGAACTGAATTCTTTGGATGAGCCCTATTGTCAAATAATTTCTAGAGGGAAATATTTGGTACACGAATTTGGCATGATATTATCATTGACAAATATCTAAAGGGAATGCATCCTTTTGAGTAGATCAGACAAGGTGAAAACTCCATAAAAAAAGGCTCATATATTTGGAACAGTTTGATGTCAACTAGGTGTTGGACTATTGAAAATTTCAAGTGGTTCATTGGAGTAGGCTTGAACACTTTGATCAGTATGAATCCAATTTTTAGGATGAAAGAGGCGAATAATATACCACCCCTGGTTATAAAATACCTACATACGAAAAGAAATTTCTACTTAGGTCAAATCTAGAAAGGGAGAGACCCATTGCACTTATATCCTACCTGGATGACTGCAAAGGATTTAGGATTGAGACATGAACTCATGTACAAATGGAATGATATTCTAATACAACTTCACATGTTCAACATTCAATTAAACCAAAAGGATTATAACATTTATTGGAACATTGGTAATCAAAAGGGAATCATCATAGTACAAAGCATCTATAGACACATTTCACACTCCCTTGCAGTCATAAGTGGTATGAGCTGGTATCATCGGGTTTGGTCTTGGAATAACCCTCATAAAATCATTCTTTTTGGTTGATTGTTGTGTCAACATAAGATACTGACATGGGAGAATTTATATAAAATATGTTTCTCTGGCCCCAAGAGATGTAGCTTGTGCAAGTCCTCGAAAGAAATTATTGTTCATATTTTCATAAAATGTCATTTTACACAAAAACTAAGACTAAATGAATGTTGGGATCTCCCATCAAGGGAAGGAGTGTTTAAGCATTGGATACAATTAACTATGGAGCACAAAACCCTTCCTTTTTATGCCCGCTGAAGTATTTGGAAAACAAATAATGCATCCATTTTTGAAGACTTGGACCCAGATATTGGGAACACTGCTTCTAAAATCTATGCAATGGTCGGTGAATATCAACAGGCCACTAGATCTAAGCCTATCCACTCTATCAAGATAAGACCCCATCGTATTTTTCCAACAGAATTCTTCGATGGAGCGGCACAAACCTAAAGTTATGGGTGTGGAGCAAGAATCACAACCAGTGTGAATCTTGAATTTCATTTTAATGGAATGGGGGTAAGGGCTCATCAATAGGGTAGAAATAATAGCCCTCAAGGGATTAATATATTGCACCAGATGTTTAAATTTGGAATTTCTATCTATTTTTGGTGACTCCCAGGTCACCATTTACTGGATCAACGAGGAAACAAATTTCACTCCATTTGAGATGGCACATTGGATGCAAAAAATTCAAGGAATCAAAAATTCCTTCCGCATGGTAACCCTTTCTCATGTGCACAGAAAATTTAATGCAGTTTTAGAAAATTTATCAAAGGAGAGGCTCACTATGAGTCCTGGGAACATCAAATTCTCGGCTTGCTTTATGGGGGAGAAAATCTTCTAGGGTATATTTCAGTGGAACTATAGATTAGATACTTTCTTATTTATTTTGGTTCTAAAGTTTTCCCGGTTGTATTAAGGCACCGTGTGAATCAAAACTATAATATAATCTAAGCGACTGAAGATTTCTTTGTCATGGAGGATAGATTTGGAGATTGTTTATTTTTCTAGACTTTTATTTTTGGGTTAATATGTAAGCTTTTGTATATAATTGAATAAAAAGATTTTTCTTCTGCAAAATAAATAAATAGACCAACGCAGATAGAAAATATAAAAATAATTTAGAATCCTCTAATTTCATTCATTAAATTTTCACATATCAAATCTAAACCATGTATAATTTTTAGTTTAAAAACCTTATTTTAAAATAGAAAATAATTAGACTCTACTTAAACTCAAATTCAAATTAAATCATATATATGTTTGTTCACTTAATATATATATATATATATATATATATATATATATATATATATATATATATATATATATATATATACATAAAATTTGGAAGAGAATAAATCATGGTTGAATATTGAAACTAACCCTTCAACTCAAACTATCTGGTAAATATAAAATTTTATATGATTGTTGATGAAAGTGTCGAATTATCATAGTTGTACTGTTGTGTAATGGGCTGCTAGGAAGTTGGGCGAGTAAATAAAGTGTAATGTGCTCCACCAATGATGTGATGTAACGTGATCATATCGAGTGGAATTGCAATTTTCCACCACACGTGTAACATCCCTCGTGAAAAGTTAATGTTAGTAAATAATAAAAGTAATTATGAACAAAGACTTTATTTGAAAAATATATATAACTCTGTTATTAATTTTATGTTAATTAAAAACAATTGTGTTAGTGCTATTTGAACTGAGCTTATGATTAAATCATGGTTAGTAACTGTGGAATCAGTTACAATGGAACCCTAACTACCTTCAGGGGTAGTTGAGACCCCAGAGGAAAAGGGGGAATGCCAAGTCTGGTTAGGATCAGATGGCAGAGAAGAAAGAAAATGTTCATGCTATGTCTGGTTAGGATCAGATGGCATTAAGGAAAGGAATTTTCCTGTGTACGCTATGTCTAGTTAGGATCAGATAGCGTTTATTGGCAAGAACAGTGTAATTGCAGTCGAGAGGACCTGCAAGTGCTTGGGGGTGGAAGATTAAAGAGGAACTCTTCCTACGGACGGGTGGATTGACAAGCATTACAAGTAGGTTTGTAAAGAAACAGGTACGGCCTACTATGTGTATATTTACTTATTGAGATGTCTCTTGTATGGTTCTGTGTTAAAAGATACACTGTTCTGCGCTAAGAAGATTGATTCAGTGGAAACCCTTTGACTGTCATTCATAACCGAAAATAAGAAAAGAACACTAGTTGCTGTATTTTAGACAGAGACCGAGACACTTGCATTCTGAAGAAACGAATATTAAACCCTTGCATATCTCATTCGGAAATAACAATAGAAAAATTGAATAAATAAGTCTTTGCTACTACAGGGATAGCAAGAAATATGAACAGAAGTAATACTGTAAAAATTCCTACTTATATTTACATGTCGAAGGAAAGAATCAGAATTCTTTATTTACAGACAGAATCGAAAAGAAAAGTACAGACACTCTTTGCAAAGGAATGTATTATGCTCATAACAATATGACAATTATTTTATAAGACGGGACTGGCAAGTCTCGCAAACCCAATATATACACCGTAGTAGATATTGCCTTATTCAAACGAAATAAAAGAATATATATATACATTGACCCCGGCCAGGAGGACCGCAAGTACCTTAGAGTCGAAGAACCAGACACTGTATTAATAATATTCATATGCACGGATTAAACAGCACAGGGTTTACGCATTCAAGATTCATAACATTTAAAAGAAATATGTATGCCGAGGACTGCATGGTAACTGTGGTTACAAGCAGTCTCAGCCAAAGCTTTCTAGTAAAAACCCTCGCTCAGAATAAGTTAAACGAGCTGGGCTGAAGCTTATTCAGGACGGCCGGAGCGCCATAGTCGAAAAATAATAAATAAACTTGGGTATAGGATTGTATACCAAGAAAACAAGGTTAATGCAGAACTTAAAACATATTTAAGGCATGCAACTCATAAACAGGCTTAACGCTGATAAAAAAAGAAACAATGCTATTATACCGAGAACAGGTAATGCCAAAACTTAATACTTGTAATATATAGACGAGCTTGAGACGAGCATAACCCAATGGATAGCATGATAAAGTCAGAACCGTATTTGAATAACAGTTATGCCGTGAGTCGGGCATTTAAATAGATGATAAACTGTGCATAGATACATTACTCGGTGAACCAAGCTTAGACAGAGGCCGTCATATCATGAGCCCTTAAACAAAGACTAAATACAATAATCTAACAGACGAGGGAAATGAACCATATAGGTTCGTAACAAGTAGAACCTGGTCATATAGCGGAGGAAAGTTTGGTAGCAAGGAACTCGGCATCCTTGTTCAGCAGAACAGAGGATTAGCCACTGTTCCGAGGAAGAAAATCGAAATCAGATTCTAAGAAAGAGGATTTCCTCATACCTGTGGCAGGATGGTCGGGGCTGGAAAGTCGGGTCTTTTCCCCAACGATGTCTGGATGCCGAAAGCCTTCCCTGTAAAACCATGGAGACAGATGACTGAGTAACATGTGAAACGACTGAGGAACGAAATCATTTAAATATAAACAATATCGGAAATATCTCTCAAGAACTTGACTTAACCTGAGCAGTGAGTTGGAGAGTTTCTTTGTGCCTTGGTAGAGCGTGGAACCTTGGTGCGGTGGAGAACCATAAGGTCTTCGGCCGAACACAGTCGAGCCGAGGACTTCGGCAGCCAAACTCTCGACCCAGAATGAAAACAATAACCAAGCCAATACAAAATGAACCTTAAATATTCAACGCATGACCCTGCCTCGTGGCACAGCCTCCGCCTTTGATCTGAGGAAGTCTGCCACCACCGTCCGATCAGCGAGAAGGATCCGGAAGGGTTTGAGCGCGAAATGGTAAGACCGAGGAGCCAGCCTCGTAGCCCTTGATCACGCCACCGCACATGGCAGAACGAAGGTGAGCCGTTGATCGGGCCAGATGGATGAACCACAGCAGGCCAGTACTGCAAACGACAGTGCATTACTGTACCCATGTCTCCAAAGAGCAAGTTAGTCCGATCTCGGGTTGAACGCCATATAGGTCGCAGTTAAGGTTGGTGCCAGCCCATGGTACCCGGGATCTGCCGTGGCAGCAAGTCCCATGACCGCCACAACATAAACCCATATATATATAAGAAAACCCTTTTTATAATTAGATAGGGAATCGAATGTTACGACTAATACTGTAATCAAATGAATGTTGACTGTGATGATTATAAAGTGCGTGTCATGCAATAAAATATGAATGTGTCAAAGCCCGAAAGGTCTTAGGTGCATGCTGTAACATTATTACATAAACATATAAGTCAAATTCTTGGAGAATCATGGTACATGTGGATTATACGTTTGATATATTATGGTCTGGTGAATGTAGATTTACTTATATATAAAAAAAAATTTACCTATGTTTTAGAGCGTGACAATTTGGTATCAGAGCCCAAGGTTTACAACTCTGTGACCTTTGGGAAAATTTCAAAATTACAGTAACATAAATATAAACAGTATCATGATGAAAGTTCAGATTACGCTAAAAGTAAATTATATCTGTTTAATGAGTGATTCTTAAGCAGGTAGTAGCAGAATGAGGAGAGCAATTAGCGCCCCTCATGGAAATTTGGATCAACCCGAAAATGTGGGACAACCTCAGGGACATCCTGAGTTTTGGGTGCAACTGGGAGCAGAAGGCCGCAATACTGATTCGACGCTAATGAGGACAGTTCAGGAACTGAAAGATGAAATGGCCCGGTTGCGTGCAGATAACGCAAGATTAAATGTGGAACAGGAGAGGATCCTGAAAAGTTTATCCGATAAGCAACATCAACAGCAGTCACATCCGAGGCCTGAACAGCCACGAGTATCAGATGAACACAGTTTTCACACTGAACCAGAGGAAGCGGAAGACAGAGTAGAGACGCGGGGAGAGAAGTCTGTCAATGCTTCTGATTACCAGACTCCAAAAAGACCACGGATGGAACTGCAAGGGGAATTTCGGAAAATTAAACCACCTCATTTCGATGGGGAATCAGAAGAAGCTGCAGAGGCGTGGTTAATTAATATGAATAAGTATTTTCAAGTGTATGAATATGATCATCATCTTAAGGCAAGGCTGGCTATATTCCAGCTGCAGGCCAAAGCCACGCTATGGTGGGAGGAGGTCAAGATGGTGCGGGGAGTGAGTGAACAAGATGTGACATGGGAAATGTTTCAAAGATATTTCAAGGAGAAGTATCTGACAGAACGCTTTTATGATGAAAAAGCGCGAGAATTTCATGATCTGCGGCTTGGACAGCAGACCATTGACGAGTTCGTAACTAAATTCACATCCCTGCTTCGTTACGTGCCCTATATTCGTGAAGAGAAGGCTAAGGTACAAAGATTCATTAGCAGCCTACCTCTGACCATGCGAGAAAGGATAGAGTTCGATAATCCGAAGACTATGGATGAAGCAATTCGGAAGGCAAGACTGTGTTATCAGCAGAACAAATCAAAAGGAGAAAATTCTGGGAAGCGTTGGACAGATAAGCGGGGCAGTAAAATGCCTATGGGAAGTAAGGGAGCACGCAGCAATTTTCAAAAAGGATTCTCGAAAGGAGCCAATACTAAAAATCCAACTAAAAATCAGAACAGATTCAAGCCTCCTGCAGAATCCAAGTATAGTGAACAGCAAGTTAGATTGGACAATGAAGGCTCAGCTCGGCCACCTGTTCAGTGTTGGGGTTGTGGCGGACCCCATTATATTAGAAATTGCCCTCATCGGAAGGACAGCGATCAGTTGTCCCAGATCTATGAAGCTTCGATGGTAGGAGATGTGGCTCGATCCATACCCAGAATCAATGCAGCATTGGAGGATCAACAAGATGATTACCAGCCAACAATGATAGAGTTTGAAGGTAAGATCTTTGATCGACCTGTTTCTATTTTAGTAGATCCCGGAGCTACTTTAAGCTATATAAGTCCCAAAGTTGTGGAAAGCTGTGGTTTGCAAAGTACCAAATTTAAAATTCCTTGGCTAGTACAGCTGGCCACTGGAGCCAAAAGACGAGTACTAACTAAAGTCAGCAACTGTCCATTAAGGTTAGCTGGCCAAACAATAACAATTGAGTTAAACGTACTTCCTCTTGGTTCCTATGATGTGCTGATAGGAATGGACTGGTTGGAACGACGATGGTCTATAACTAATTGTAAAACAAAAACAGTCTCTTACCGAGATGAACTGGGTGTGGGAAAATAGATTCAAGGCATCCAGAAACCAGTGCAGATTCGGTCGATCACGGCCTCACAGCTGGTTAAGTGTATCCGAAAGAAATGGCAGATTTATGCAGTACAAGTGGAGTATGCAGATTCTGTGGATAAGGCTGCAATTGTTGAAAATATACCGGTAGTGCAAGATTTTGCAGATGTATTTCCTGAAGAAATTCCGGGGCTGCCGCCTAAAAGGGATTTAGACTTCACCATTGAGCTGGTACCCGGAGCAGCCCCAGTGTCCCGGGCACCCTATCGGATGAGTGTGCCAGAGTTAACTGAGTTAAAAATGCAACTGCAAGAGCTGTTGGATAAGAAGTATATCCGTCCTAGTGTATCTCCTTGGGGAGCACCTGTGTTATTTGTAAGGAAAAAGGATGGAACTCTGCGTATGTGTATAGATTATAGACAGCTGAACAAGCTGACTGTGAAAAACAAATACCCCTTACCCCGCATTGATGAGCTGTTTGATCAGGTGAAGGGAGCGACAATCTTCTCTAAGATTGATTTAAGGTCTGGTTACCATCAAATCAGAATCAAAGATGAGGACATAGCCAAGACAGCTTTTCGTACTCGTTACGGACACTACGAGTTTGTGGTACTGCCTTTTGGATTAACTAATGCACCTGCAACATTCATGTGTTTGATGAATAGTGTATTTCATCAATACCTAGACAAATTTGTATTGATTTTCATTGATGATATACTTATATACTCCCGGAATATCAAGGAGCATGAGGAACATTTGAGGATAGTGTTACAGACCTTACGAGAGCATCAGTTATATGGAAAATTCAGCAAATGTGATTTTTATAAAGAAAAGATCCAGTATTTGGGCCACATTATTACGAAGGAAGGTATAGCTGTAGACCCCGAAAAGATTAAAACTATAATGAAATGGCCTACACCCAAGGATGTAGCAGATATTCGATCCTTCATGGGGCTGGCTGGATATTACCGGCGGTTTGTAGAAGGTTTTTCTAGAGTTGCCTACCCTATTACCTCCTTGCAAAAGAATGGAAAAGTGTTTAAATGGACAGCAGACTGTCAATGGATTTTCGAACAGCTCAAACATTTACTTACCACAACACCTGTGTTGTGTGTGGCAGATCCCGAAAAGGAGTATGTAGTTTGTACAGATGCCAGTAAGGAGGGCGTGGGTGGTGTGCTAATGCAGGAAGGTAAAGTGATTGCCTATGAATCCAGGAAGTTAAAGGAACATGAGCAGAAATATTCTGCCTATGATCTGGAATTAACCGCTGTGATCCATGCTTTGAAGATGTGGCGCCATTATTTAGTAGGGAGGAAATTTTTGTTAATGACGGATCACCACAGCCTGACTAGTTACTTTAGTCAACCCACTTTAAACGCAAGACAAGCAAGATGGGTGGACTTTTTGGGAAATTTCGATTTCGAAATTAAGCACTTAAAGGGAAAGGAGAACAGAGTAGCTGATGCACTAAGCCGAAAGGTGCATTGCATTTACGAGATTGGTATTAGTCAAGGATGGTCCACCCTTGACAAAGAGATTGAGGAGGCTGCGGCGCAAGATCAGATTTATTTGCAAAAGAAGCATTTGGTGCAGAATTCAGATACCCGTTCAATACAACAAGGTTACACCTTGAATGCAGCCGGAATTTTGTGCTACCAGAAGAAGATTTATATACCCAATCAGAGTGGTATTAAAGAAAAGATTCTGGATGAAAATCATAGAAGTCCTTATGCAGGACATCCGGGTTACCAGAAATTAATCACCTCGCTAAGGAAGGAGTATTACTGGCCTGGCATGAAGAAGGATGTTATAGAATACCTAGCACGCTGTTTGGAGTGTCAACAGGTGAAGGATGAACATCAGCACCCTGCAGGATTACTACAGCCATTGCCCAAACCAGAATGGAAATGGGAGACCATAACCATGGACTTTATTACCGGGTTGCCGAAATCCAAAAATAACAATGATTCTATAATGGTGGTAGTGGATAAACTCAACAAGTCAGCTCACTTTATACCGGTTCAATCCACTTATCGTGCAGCTCAAATCGCAAATATTTTTATGCAAAATATATTTAAACTTCATGGGCTGCCGAAAGTAATAATATCTGATCGTGATGTTAAGTTTACCTCAGCTTTTTGGAGGACCTTATTTGAAGGTCTAGGAACTCAATTGAGCTTCAGCACTGCATATCATCCGCAAACTGACGGACAGACCGAACGAGTGAATCAAGTAGTAGAGGACATGCTGAGGTCTTATGTGATGCAGCAACCTATGCGGTGGGAGGAGTATTTACACCTAGTGGAATTCGTCTATAACAATGGCTATCACTCGTCCTTGAAGATAAGCCCATTCGAAGTACTTTACGGCCGGAAATGCCGCACACCCTCCAGTTGGGGTGGACCGGAGGAAAAATTCTTGCTGGGTCTTGAGATGTTGGAAGAAATGGAAGTTATGGTGAAAAAAGTTCGAGCTAATCTAAAGTTGGCACAGGACAGGCAGAAGAATTTTGCAGATCGGAAGAGAACATTTAAAGAGTACCAAGTGGGTGAACATGTGTACATCAGAATTCGAGCTAGGAAAAGTACCCTCCAATGGAATGCTTGTGCCAAATTGGCACCGCGTTTTTGTGGACCATTCCAAATTCTGGCACGAGTAGGGCCGGTAGCTTATCAGCTCGCCCTACCCAGCCATATTCGGGTTCACAATGTCTTCCATGTATCAGTTTTAAAGAGATATGTGTATGACCCTAGGCATATAATAAGTTGGCAGGACATTCAGGTAAGGAAAGACTGTTATATAATGTAAACTGAAATAGAATACTAGTAAGCAGCTGATCTGATTGTTATGTGTTTCAGGTGGAACCGGAAGGAGAGTTCCTGGTCGAACCAGTGAACATATTAGATCGGAGAAGAGTCGAGCTGCGGAAAAAGGTCATCTGCCAGGTTAAAGTGCAGTGGCAGCACTTTGGGCCTGAAGAGGCCACCTGGGAGGATGAACAAATGATGAGGGATACTTATCCCAGACTGTTTTTGGATGAACAACAACATCGGGACGATGTAGACTTTCAGGAGGGGGAGATGTAACATCCCTCGTGAAAAGTTAATGTTAGTAAATAATAAAAGTAATTATGAACAAAGACTTTATTTGAAAAATATATATAACTCTGTTATTAATTTTATGTTAATTAAAAACAATTGTGTTAGTGCTATTTGAACTGAGCTTATGATTAAATCATGGTTAGTAACTGTGGAATCAGTTACAATGGAACCCTAACTACCTTCAGGGGTAGTTGAGACCCCAGAGGAAAAGGGGGAATGCCAAGTCTGGTTAGGATCAGATGGCAGAGAAGAAAGAAAATGTTCATGCTATGTCTGGTTAGGATCAGATGGCATTAAGGAAAGGAATTTTCCTGTGTACGCTATGTCTGGTTAGGATCAGATAGCGTTTACTGGCGAGACCAGTGTAATTGCAGTCGAGAGGACCTGCAAGTGCTTGGGGGTGGAATATTAAAGAGGAACTCTTCCTACGGACGGGTGGATTGACAAGCATTACAAGTAGGTTTGTAAAGAAACAGGTACGGCCTACTATGTGTATATTTACTTATTGAGATGTCTCTTGTATGGTTCTGTGTTAAAAGATACATTGTTCTGCGCTAAGAAGATTGATTCAGTGGAAACCCTTTGACTGTCATTCATAACCGAAAATAAGAAAAGAACACTAGTTGTTGTATTTTAGACAGAGACCAAGACACTTGCATTCTGAAGAAACGAATATTAAACCCTTGCATATCTCATTCGGAAATAACAGTAGAAAAATTGAATAAATAAGTCTTTGCTACTACAGGGACAGCAAGAAATATGAACAGAAGTAATATTGTAAAAACTCCTACTTATATTTACATGTCGAAGGAAAGAATCAGAATTCTTTATTTACAGACAGAATCGAAAAGAAAAGTACAGACACTCTTTGCAAAGGAATGTATTATGCTCATAACAATATGTCAATTATTTTATAAGACGGGACTGGCAAGTCTCGCAAACCCAATATATACACCATAGTAGATATTGCCTTATTCCAACGAAATAAAAGAATATATATATATATATACATTGACCCCGGCCAGGAGGACCGCAAGTACCTTAGAGTCGAAGAACCTGGCACTGTATTAATAATATTCATATGCACGGATTAAACAACAAAGGGTTTACGCATTCAAGATTCATAACATTTAAAAGAAATATGTATGCCGAGGACTGCATGGTAACTGTGGTTACAAGCAGTCTCAGCCAAAGCTTTCTAGTAAAAACCCTCGCTCAGAATAAGTTATACGAGCTGGGCTGAAGCTTATTCAGGACGGACGGAGCGCCATAGTCGAAAAATAATAAATAAACTTGGGTATAGGATTGTATACCAAGAAAACAAGGTTAACGCAGAACTTAAAACATATTTAAGGCATGCAACTCATAAACAGGCTTAACGCTGATAAAAAAAGAAACAATGCTATTATACCGAGAACAGGTAATGCCAAAACTTAATAGTTGTAATATATAGACGAGCTTGAGACGAGCATAACCCAATGGATAGCATGATAAAGTCAGAACCGTATTTGAATAACAGTTATGCCGTGAGTCGGGCATTTAAATAGATGATAAACTGTGCATAGATACATTACTCGGTGAACCAAGCTTAGACAGAGGCCGTCATATCATGAGCCCTTAAACAAAGACTAAATACAATAATCTAACAGACGAGGGAAATGAACCATATAGGTTCGTAACAAGTAGAACCTGGTCGTATAGCGGAGGAAAGTTTGGTAGCAAGGAACTCGGCATCCCTGTTCAACAGAACATAGGATTAGCCACTGTTCCGAGGAAGAAAATCGAAATCAGATTCTAAGAAAGAGGATTTCCTCATACCTGTGGCAGGATGGTCGGGGCTGGAAAGTCGGGTCTTTTCCCCAACGATGTCTGGACGCCGAAAGCCTTCCCTGTAAAACCATGGAGACAGATGACTGAGTAACATGTGAAACGACTGAGGAACGAAATCATTTAAATATAAACAATATCGGAAATATCTCTCAAGAACTCGACTTAACCTGAGCAGTGAGTTGGAGAGTTTCTTTGTGCCTTGGTAGAGCGTGGAACCCTGGTGCGGTGGAGAACCATAAGGTCTTCGGCCGAACACAGTCGAGCCGAGGACTTCGGCAGCCAAACTCTCGACCCAGAATGAAAACAATAACCAAGCCAATACAAAATGAACCTTAAATATTCAACGCATGACCCTGCCTCGTGGCACAGCCTCCGCCTTTGATCTGAGGAAGTCTGCCACCACCGTCCGATCAACGAGAAGGATCCGGAAGGGTTTGAGCGCGAAATGGTAAGACCGAGGAGCCAGCCTCGTAGCCCTCGATCACGCCACTGCACATGGCAGAACGAAGGTGAGCCGTTGATCGGGCCAGATGGATGAACCACAGCAGGCCAGTACTGCAAACGACAGTGCATTACTGTACCCATGTCTCCAAAGAGCAAGTTAGTCCGATCTCGGGTTGAACGCCATACAGGTCGCAGTTAAGGTTGGTGCCAGCCCATGGTACCCGGGATCTGCCGTGGCAGCAAGTCCCATGACCGCCACAACATAAACCCATATATATATAAGAAAACCCTTTTTATAATTAGATAGGGAATCAAATGTTACGACTAATACTGTAATCAAATGAATGTTGACTGTGATGATTATAAAGTGCGTGTCATGCAATAAAATATGAATGTGTCAAAGCCCAAAAGGTCTTAGGTGCATGCTGTAACATTATTACATAAACATATAAGTCAAATTCTTGGAGAATCACGGTACATGTGGATTATACGTTTGATATATTATGGTCTGGTGAATGTAGATCTACTTATATATAAAAAAAAATTTACCTATGTTTTAGAGCGTGACAATTCGGATGTTTGGTAATCGAGCCTGCCATATGTTCGACACTAAACGATTGTCCATTATCTTTACAAATAGATCATTTGATTTGATATAGATTAGGGCAAATTTGTATTTTTACAGTGTTATATAGTAGCCAGTACTCGGTAGCTGCCATTTATTTTAAATATTTTAAATTGAAATTAATATATATATCTAGTAAATTGATTAATAGAGTACGGAAAATATTATTTTGTATAAATATTTATAAATTTTTTATTATTAATATATTTATTTTTAAAATAATAAAATAATAATTAAAAAAAAATTCAATTACTATAATTTATTATCGTGTACTTTAATTTATAGAACAAAATGAATTTTTTCACAATATTTTTTCTGATTAATTTTAATTAAAATTAGGCAGAGATTTAAAGGTATCAAATCCATTTATGTATTCAAAAATGTATTTTAACTAACAAAAAAGTACATTCTAACTTGAAATTGTATGGCCTAATTCTAGTGAAAAACAACTATTTTGTCTCTAATTTAGAATACATCATTTATTATAACTCAAATTCAATTAAATAAATTTTATATAATTATATTTTTAAATTAATAAATCTTTTATGTATGAGTAAAGCATATTATAAATACTAAAATAAAATGTTTATTAAGAAGCTAAGTGAATTATTATACAACTAAAAAATAATACTTCAAAGAAAATTATATATATATATATATATATATATATATATATATATATATATATATATATATATCTTCAAAAATGTATTTTAACTAACAAAAACGTACATTTTAACTTGAAATTGTATGACTTAATTCTAGTGAATATATATATATATATATATAGTCGATAATTTAGAATATATCATTTATTATAACTCAAATTCAATTAGATAAATTTTATATAATTATTATAAGAAGAGCTTCTCGCGTAAATCACATATAGAAAGACCTTTGTTTCAATTCAACAATTTATATAATTATATTTTTAAATTAATAAATCTTTTATGTATGATTAAAGCATATTTTAAATACTAAAATAAAATGGTGAATTATATATATATTTATTTATTTTAAAGAAATAAAATTAATATTTCTAATTAGAAAATAAGTTTAAATTAAAAATAAAGTTTATCACCTAACAACTTGTCATCATCCTCGAAATATATAAAGACAAATATTTTAAAAAATATAATATTAATATATTTATTTTTAGAATAATAAAAAATAATAAAAAAGATTTTAAAAAATATAATATTAATATATTTATTTTTAGAATAATAAAAAAATATTATTTTCAATTTCTATAATTAATTAGAGCTCCAAATTAATTAAATATTTTTTAATATAAATATATATCTAAACTAATAAATTTTTCTATGATAAAATGTTTAAACAATTGCTTTCTATTATTTCAGAAATAACAAAAATATATTTTTTTTGAAAAAAAAAATCATTTTTTGAATTTCTTTTAATTTCTAGTAAGCAAAAGTAATTGTTTTGTTTAGAATTTCTTTTAACAATAAAAAGAAAATTTGTCACAAATTTTTATTAGCTTTCTATTGCTATTTAAAAAAAAAAAAAATTATTCACATTTGATATATCAATTTATTAATTGTTTGACTATTCTTTAAAAATAAAAGAAAATTATTTGCATTTGATATGTCAACTTATCAATTGTTTGATTGTTCTTTAACAATAGAGGGATTGATGAAAAACTATGTTTTTGGCCCCCAATGTATTCCTTGTTAAGGTTGCGTTTTTGAATTGAACCAATATGCAAAATTATTTTGAAGATGTTTAAAAAACACCATGTTTCCATTGTATTAGTTAAAAACTAAAAAATATAAAAACTACATTGTATTAGTTAAAAGCTAACAAAATCTAAAAACTATCCATTAAAGAGGATGGATACAATACATCATAAATTTTTCATATCTTTTCATAGTGTATTTTGGAAGATACAAAATTTTGATTTCACTAAATCATAATGACTTTGACAAAAAAAATTGTACATATTTTATTGAAAATTAATTAAAATTAACAAATTTCTATGATTCAATTCTACAAATGCTAGTGTTGGTTCCGAAAATAAATTTACTATATTTAATAAAATTTAACCATTTCAAAATTGGAGAAGGGTAAACAGATACAAATTAAAACAGAATTACAATTAAAACATAGTTACAATTTTCAATAGATGCAAATTATTGCAGAGTTGCAGTTTCCAGCCGAATTTTTTTTTTTTTTTTCCTCCGTCGAAAGTAATAATGTTTTTGTCTGTGACAATCTACTACATTCCGCTGAAAACCTTTTCCAGTTTTTTCATCAGTAGCAAAAACGAAATGGTGCGACCGTCTGATGTGACCATTTTTGCCAGAAATCTATAAATAAACTTGGCTGAAACCTCATTTTCTCACTCCCATCAACTATTGAATAAGGAACTTCTTTTGAACTAGTTTTTGTTTTTGGGTTGGGTTTTGAAAGTAAAGTTTTGTTAGTAACAAAATTTTTTAATAAGAAAATAAAATTATGGATGGTATATTTTTATATGCAATTTTTTTCTAATTAGAAAACAAATTTAAATTAACAATAAATTTTATAACTTAATAGTATTTTATTTTAAAAATTAAAATAATATTAGTTACGAAGTTTTTTTTACTTTAATATATATGTAAAGTATGTTTTTTTTTTCCTTAGAAAAAAGTCAAAAAAAAATCATAATTTTATTCATATTGATAAAATTACATTTTGTAGATGCATGAGGCATATTCACATAGTTGTTCACATAGTTGTTCCTGTAATAACAGGTAGCAAACTAAGAAAATAAAAAAACACAAGATAGTAGATGACTGTTCGTGTAATGATAGGAAGCTACAGAAATAGAGAAAAAGAAAAAAATGTGAAGCTACAGAAATAGGGAAAAAGAAAAAAATGTTCCAGCAAGACTAAACTTTTCTACCCTTCTTCTTCTCCACCAGTGGGCAACCACCAGTGTCCGGGTGGGTGTAATAATAGCTAGCTGATTTTCCATTGGGATCAGTTGAAGTTCTTTGTCATATTCTGAGCCCTCTGATCCATGGGTTCGTTTGATGCCGCTTATTTCCATTTGTGGCTCTTGTGTGCAGCCCCAAATGAGTAGTTGGGGCATTCTCTTGTTGAGTATATGTCTGTCTCGTTTGAGTATTAGGTTCTGTCTGGTTCTTTGTAGTCTCCACATTTATGTCTTCTTCTTCCAATGGGTCGATGTGCTGCGAGCCTTTGGGATTTTTTTGTTGTTTCTTGGTTTTTTGGGGTCCTTTCGAGCAAATGGGCAATCATATTGAAGGTGCCTTGTTTGCATGCATCCCCTACACGAGAACGCTGTGTTCTCATAGTTGAGTTGTTGTATCCATTGAGAATTATTGAAATTCAGCTTGATGTGGTCAGGTAGCCTGACTCAAATCCACTTCTACACATATTCTGGCAAATGTAAATATTCCCCTGATAGCTCTGTCTTCATCCATTTTTAGGAATTTCCCCAGGGAATTCCCAATAGCAGCTAATACTTTGTGATGCCAGAAGTGTAGAGAGAGACCATGTACTCTAACCCATACAGGCATCGTTGAGTCTTTCATTGTATTAGCATCGAAATTAGAAAACCATGGGGTGAGGAAGAGGCCAGCATTGCCCTGATTAATAATGCTGTCTCGTTCTTGTTCTGTGTTAAATCTAACTATGAAGTACCCTTTGGGGCATAGGTAAATTTCACAGTTTGTTGTCCATGTTGTAAAGGCATCTGATTTAGGCCAGAACCCATTAAATCTGTGTTAAATCTAACTATGAAGTACCCTTTGGGGCATAGGTAAATTACACAGTTTGTTGTCCATGTTGTAAAGGCATCTGATTTAGGCCAGAACCCATTAAATCTACAAATAACTGCATTTTTAGATAAATCAGAGTGTAGACTAGTTACCTTTAGCATAGATACTAGTAGCGTTGGTGATTCTGGCTTTTGTTCAACAATGTAAGGTCCTAGTAACTCTGATGGTGGTTCTGTTTTATTTTTCATTTTTTCCTTCCCTTTCACTGCATCCCGAAAGGAACCTGTATTTTTAGAGCTGGTTCTAGTGCTTCCGCCACCCAGTCAGAGATTTAAAATAATGGTTGAATCCGTAGTGCTGGAGATATGTAAAGGATGTTGTATAAACATGCAACTATAAATGTGTAAAACTTAAATATTACAATTCAAAAAAAAATTATAAAAATATGTTTAAAAGTTTGTATGTTATTAGGTTTAAGAGACAAAATGTATCTCTTCATTATCTTGAGAAAATGTAGCAAACCAAAAATAAGTTTTTTTTTTTCTAAATTAAGACTACTGCTATATTAAGGAAAGAAAATATTTATAGAGGTTTACCTTCTGCGAGGAGGCCGAAGCCAGTCCTCAAGCTTAAGCAACTTTAACCGTATCATGAGACAGAGTCCATTATAGTTCTTGGACTTCATACAATCTAGACCCAAAATGACAAAGACTTCATATTCGCTGGCCGGACAGAGCCATTTTACATCATGAACCATTAAACAGAAATAGCAAATTGCTGAAGCCTGAGGCTTGCAGCAAAGATCTGACCCAAAAACATAAAAAGGACTCCAAAAACACAACAGGAAATGCAGTATCATGACAGTAAGAAAACTAAAAACAGAGCACCCGTGACTTATACTCGCTGGTTGGATGTGGCCTCCTGCCTTCCAGTATCTGGGCTTGGCGGGCCAAGCCAAATCACTGACTCGTCTTCGTTCTGAAGCGGGTGTCCCTGAACTGGCGAAGCACGAACATTGAAGACTTCCACCTCCATATTTGAATTGGGCGGTGGCATGACCTCGTGTACAAAGGCGGCGTGACCGGTAATGCCCTGTCTTGGAGCACAGAGGCTGTAAACGTTCACCTCCATATTGGAATTGGGCAGCGGCTGGACCTCTTGCACAAAGGCTTCATAGCCAGAAGTTTCCTGAATTGCTTGCTGGGCTGTGTGTCGATGAGTGCGATACACCAAACCTTCCATATCAGCCAGGAGGATATCGCTGTCTTGGACAATTTCCACTGTGGGGGAGCTGGAATTAGACCGGCCAGGCTCATCTTCAGAGATGAAGACTGTAAAGGTAACCACCACTTCAGGGCGAACAAGGCGGCTAGGAAAACGAAATCTGAAGGTCTGGTAAGTGCCCTGTGGGAGGAGACACTCCTGCTCCGAACTAGAGGAAGAGGGTGGCTCTACAGCAATTGGCGCAATTGGGTGTAAATCGTCCAGAATCACGCGGGTGCCAGACCTTCCTCCACGCCTAGGAACCCCTCTACTGCGCGGCATGGCTTGAAGGATAAGCACTACCAAACACTCAGCGAGCCCTTGAGAATTTGCAGACAGGATGCCTTCACTCAATGCACTGAAAGTAACAATAGAATGGTTCTGCGCTGTGACTAGCGTTTCAAGAGCCATAGAATACTTAACCTGCAGGTTCAACACGGGGGAAAGGCTTTGGGCCTTTCTCCCCTTTCGCATCAGGGCCTGAATTGCCATGCTCGGCATTAATGCAGCGTCCTCTCTCTGTTGCCGCAGACCAAGAATAATAAACCATTGCATTAACTCTAAGAGCTCTGTACAGGTTGCCTTGTACAGGCGTCGGCGTTCTCTTCCGCCTACAGGTATCATGGCGCGTGGCATGGTGAGGGGCTAGTAAAGACACCCGCATCCGGGTGCAAACCAAAAATAAGTTAAACAATAACATTAATGAAAAATAAATTGTATACTAATTTTCATTATTATAATTTTTATATTTTTAGAATTTTATTTAAAAAATTAAAATAATATCATTTTTGAATCTACAATGGTTTTCGTATTATTATGGTTAAAAAATAATCAAGAGTCATGCATACAAATTAATTTATTTATGTGGAAGATAGTGCGCAAACATGCATTTTCATACATGTAAAAATCATGGTAGAAAGCTAATCAACTATCATGCACAAAAACTAATCCATTTATGTGGAGGACATTGCATAAACATGCATTTTTTAATATGTAAGACTTTCAATACAACATAAAAAATTAATATAATACAAATTTCAAGCGTGTTATTGTTTCCTTGTTATTATGGTAAAAAACTATGTAAAAAAAGCAATACCAATTAACATGTCAAAAAACTAATTAGATATTTTGCAACTCTAAAAAATTGAAAAAACATGTTTACAAATTTTGTATATTGGTAGACTTACAATAAGAAATGAAAAATTAGGATAAGACAAGTTTCTTTTAATTATTTTAATACCAGTATTGAAATTTTTGTTTGTTTCAATATTATTATGGTGAAAATCTAATCTATGTTCATAAACAAAAGCTAAAATAGTGTTTAAAATTTGTTTATCTTTAAACATAAATACAAGATGTTCCTCTTAGATTTTTAGCATTTTGTAAAAAAACAAAATTAAAATAATTTGAAATTTTAAAATTTAAAAGACAAAATTGAACATTTTATTTAGTAAAATAAATTAAAAACACTTTCTAGAAAATCATAAACTTCATTGTTTTGAGAAAATGTAGTAAACCAATAACATGTCAAGTTGTTGATAAAAATTGTATTGAAATCTATAATTTACATAAAAACTTGTTAACTATCAAGATTATAAAAATTATGACAAATAGGAAGAGATGTTCTCATGAAAAATCAGCTCAACACTGCTTAGATACTTCATCTATTCCATCGAAAATTATTTTTAAAACAAAGTTACCCCATCCATTATTTAAATCACTACTATTATGAGTAATAACAATTAAATTTCTGCAATACTTTTACAAAAATTTCACACCTCAATAGTGCTATTAATGGGATTTGAGGATCCGTAAATAATAAGAAAATAATGATTATTTGAAATCTAAAAATTGAACACTAACAGAAATAAATAAAAAAGATTACAAAGATTGCGAACTTTAACTTTGCAAGTTGTCATTTTCCAAATCTCTAATATTTGAGTGCACACAAGAATGACAGGAGGTCTGTAAGATTTGAGTAGAATGAAAAATAAGACGTCCGTGTATATAAGACAACCAAAAAAAATTACACTGAAATTTTGTTTTAATTTTATTAATTTCTTATTCTAAGAAATGTTTTTTACTAATTTAATTATATTTCCTGAAATGGAAGTTTTATTGTATAGTTGTTCATTTAATAAAAAAAATTATAGAAAGACAAAAGGGAAAAAATGTCAAATAAAGAATTAACAATAAAAAAAACTATGATTAATAGAATTGGATTTAGAATTAAAAAAGGAGAAAAAAAACCATAGAAAAAGAGAAAAATAAATATATGTCAAATTAAAAAGTAATAAAACTTAAAAAAAAATATTAGAAATTTTATTTTAAATTATTTTTCCTCTTTAAAATTTTTCATCTTAAATTGAAAAAAATATAATTCATGAAAATGGAAATAATAAGAAAAAGAAAAAAAGGGTGATAAAAATGAAATAAAACAAAAAATACAAAAAAATAGTAACTAATAGAAAAATGGAAGTTACTAAACAACACCCCCTCAACCAATCACCTTACAAAAAATAAATTTAAATGGTAATAATAAATAACAAAAATTAAATTCCCAATATTAAAACATGGATAAGTAGCATAAATTTTTGGTCAAAGATAAAGTAATATGAAATCAAAGGTAAAACTGAACCCTGAATACCATTTATTTTGAATTTTAAATTAAATTAAGTAGAAAATATAACTAGAAAATGATTAAAATGTCGAGTAGTTTCCTAGTTTATTTTATGTTCTAATTTGTCTAGAATGGGGCAAGGATTCATTGAAATCATGAATCCGGCAAGTGTCGTAGGGTTTTTTTACATTGTTGAATCCACATACGCAATAAAAGAAACCTTATTAAACAACACAAATCAAGATTTGACCACAATTTTTATCTTCAAATTCTGATAGGAAATCTGTTAGAAACTGTAAAAAGTTGTGCTTAAAGAATACTGTATATAAAATTATTAACTCTTTTATATTTTTGGACATTTTCAAATCACATTTTTTTTTTGAATTTTATACTTGTTTTTACATATAAATTATTGATATAGATTAGGTTAAATTTGTGTTTTTATTAAATTTATTTTGGATTTTAAATAAAATTAATTAGAAAAATTGACTGGAAAAAAAAGTTAAAATACAAAATAATTGATTTTTTTATGTTTTGGGCTTTTCTCAAACATTTTTTAAAACTAATTTAATCTAAAATTTATTAAAATAATATCTATTTAGTCTAATACAATTTAATTTTAAAAAATGCTAAATTTATTTATATATTTAAAAACATTTTTTTTGTGTAAGGAAAAATGTGTTGTTTGAACTTCCAAAGCCAAAATAGAGAGCAATTACACTCTGTTTAATGTTAAACAATGACAATCCTCTAGGCATATTCCTCGTAAAATATATAAACACGATATATCGAAGTCCAACATAATATAGTTTCCATGAGAAGGATTTATTTGTCCCCACGGGAAGGGAGCACGGAATCAGAGTTTTCTTGTGAGGGATTCTTTGGTAGGATACCTTGGTCTGCATAGCGAGAACGGTGATATATAATTTATTGGCAGTGTTTACATAATTAGAAGCATCATCCTCTTACCAGGTGATGGATTTTTTATTCAACCAAGGGGTGTACGATGTTAGATCAGAGCATACATAATACACAACAGATTTATATCAGAGACTTAGACGGCAATAGCAAAGAATAATTTACAGAGACAGATAAATGTAGAAACAATAAGATTACTCAGTTAGAAACAGCGGAATAGATAAAACAATCACTAGAGAACAGAAATCACTTTGCATTACATAACAGGCTTGGGCCTTGGCTTGCTTTCTTTGGCCAGAGAAATTACAAATTTATTGAGGCAGAAGAAGGATCTACAATCCTGTATGTGATTCAGATGGAGATCTGGAATGAGCTAGAAACTAATGGCGATGGAGAAGAATCTAGAATCCTGCATGAACTTGGCTTCACACTTAACATTCTCCCACTTGAAGCCAAATATGAATCAAGTCATACCAAGTCCTACCATGCCTATACATAACTCATGTTTATTTTGTGGTAGAATCATAATGAGCATATCAGTAGGGTTTCTATCTATATGGATCATTTCCAAGGATAACTGTTCTTCCTACAACACATGCTGGATCCAATGGTACCTTAAGTCAATGTGCTTGGTTTTTGAATGAAATGCTGGGTTTTTCGCCAAGTGAATGGCACTCTGACTATCACAATATAACACATACTTGTCCTGCTTTATTCCTATCTCTCTTAGGAATCGTTGCATCCACAACATCTCTTTACAAGCTTTTGTTGCAACTATGTACTCTGCTTCTGTTGTAGAGAGGGCTACTATTCTTTGTAGCCTTGACACCCAAGATACTGCTGCACCTACAAATGTATACAAATAACCTGTAGTGGACTTTCTGGTATCCATATCTCCAGCCATATCCACATCTGTAAATCCTTCAAGCACAGTCTCATCATGACCAAAACATAAACAATAATGACTAGTACCTTTGAGATACCTCAAAATCCATTTTATTGTTTGCCAATGTTGTTTGCATGGATTGGCAAGGAACCTACTCACTACTCCCACTGAATATGCAATGTCTGGTTGTGTGCATACCATGGCATACATCAAATTGTCAATTGTTGAAGCATAAGGAATCTTGCTCATCTCTTCTTTCTCCTTGTCATCACTAGGACATAATTCAGTACTCAACTTGAAGTGGGCTGCAAGGGGTGTACCAATTGGCTTGGCATCCTTCATATTAAACTTGTCAAGCACCTTCTTGATATATTTTTCTTGTGACAGCCACAACTTTTTGTTTTTCCTGTCACGCATAATCTGCATGCCCAATATCTGTTGTGCTAGTCCCAAATCCTTCATTGCAAATTTTCTACCCAAATCTTTCTTCAATCTATTGATCTTATTCTTATAATGCCCAACAATCAACATGTCATCCACATATAACAATAATATGATATACTTTCCTTGATCATATGTCTTGATATAGACACAATGGTCAACTTCCAACCTCTGAAAACCATGTTCCAACATGAATGAATCAAATTTCTTGTACCATTGTCGAGGTGCCTGTTTCAACCCATAGAGACTCTTCTTCAACCTATAAACAAGGTCTTCTTTGCCTTTTTCTATGAAGCCTTTTGGTTGCTCCATATAAATTTCTTCCTCCAATTCACTATGAAGGAATGCAATTTTTACATCTAACTGTTCACATTCTAGGTCTAAAGTAGCAACTAGACCAAGAATGACTCTAATGGATGACATTTTAACAACAGGTGAGAACATTTCAGTGAAGTCAATACCTTCTTTTTGGGCAAAACCTTTCACCACCAGCCTTGCTTTATACCTCTCCTTTTCGTCACCTTCATGCTTAATCCTGTACATCCATTTGTTTTGTAGAGCCTTTCTACCTTTTGGGAGGTTTACCAACTCCCAAGTTTTATTTACCTGCAAAGAGTTCATTTCTTCTTCCATTGCTTTCTTCCATTCTTTACTATGCTCGACTTTACAAGATTCTTGAAAACAATTAGGTTCACCTTCATCAATCAACAAAATATAGTTTGAAGGAGGATATCTTTGTGAAGGCTTATGAGGCTTAGAAGATTTGCGAACCAACTGTGGTGATGCATTATCAGGTTGAATCTCTTGTAAAGTCTTCTGCAAGATTCCTTCTTGTTGTTCATCATTTTCCACTTGTTGTTCTTCATGCTTCTAAATTTTCTGTTCATTTTCTTGTATTGGTGGTATGTTTTCTTACTGCACTTCAAACCTGTCAATAACCTTCTTGACCTCCAACTCACCTACAGTCCTCTTGAACATTTCTGACTCATTAAATATAACATCCCTACTTCTAATAATTTTATGTTTGACTAGATCCCATAGACGATAACCAAAATCTTCATCCGCATATCCCAAAAAAATGCATTTCATAGATTTATCATCTAGCTTAGTTCTATTTTCTTTGGGAATATGTACGAATGCTTTACATCCAAAGATTTTCAAGTGAGAATAATTCAAATTCTTACTAGTCCAAACTTCTTCAGGGATACTGCCATCCAAGGATGTAGTTGGAGATCTATTATGAAGTAGCAAGTCGTCCTAACTTCTTCAGCCCAAAATTCTTCTCCAAATCGGAATTGGACAACATACTTCGCACCTTTTCCATAATGGTGCGATTCATCCTTTCCGCGAAACCATTCTGTTGAGGAGTACCAAGCACAATTTTCTCATGCTTTATGCCAAACTTGTTACAATATTCCTTAAATGCATTTGAGCAATATTCTCCACCATTATCTGTTCTTAAACACTTCAGCAATTTGTTAGTCTCTCTTTCAACAACAACATGGAATTTTTGAAATATTCCAAACACTTCACTTTTATTTTTCATAGGATATGCCCAAACCTTCCTGGATGCATCATCTATAAATGCTAGAAAATATGATGCTCCTCCTAATGATTTGATGTTAACAGGCCCAAACACATCTAAGTGTACCAATTCTAACACATTTTTCTTTCTGTCATGGCCACCTCTAAGGAATGAAACCCTTCTTTGTCTACCATATATGCAATGCTCACAAAGATCAAGATTGTAGGATTTTAAACCTGGCAATAAATTTTTACTAACAAGGATTTTTAAGCCCTTCTCGTTCATGTGACCCAAACGTTTATGCCACAAATCTGCTAAATTTCCTTCTTTTGTGACAGCAGCCAAATTTGATTTTCCTATCGTTGTCTTCAATGTGTATAATGTCCCTGTCTTGAGTCCTTTGGCCATGACCAATGCACCTTTGTTGATTTTCCAACCTCCTTTTCAAAGCTTGTCAAATAGCCTTCATCATCCAGTCGTCCCATAGAAATTAAACTCATGCGCATTTCTGGTACATGCCTGACCTGTTTCAACAATATATCTTGTCCATCCTTCATCTTGATCTGGACATCTCCCACTCCAACAATACTGAAAAAATGATTATTCCCCAAATGCACTCTACCATAATCACCAGGATTATATGAAACAAAACCATTTGCATGGGGTTATATGGTGAGATGCCCCAGAGTCAAGGATCCAATCAAAGCTACTGCTAGATGTATATACACATGCATCCTCTACTGAAACAGTGAACAACACATCACCATCTGTGGCTACAACAGTAGTCTCACCTTCATTTGTGCTGGATGACTTGTGATTTGTACTGGACGGTCTCTGATCCTTTTGTCCTTTCTTCCAGAATCTACATTCTTTCTTCATGTGCTCGGGTTTGCCACAATGAAAGCAGATGATTCTGCCTCTCCTTGATTTTGATCAGCCTCTCAATCTTGATCGCCCTCGCTGGCCTTGATCCATTCTCCTACCACGATCATCTAGAGCTAGAGCCTCTCCTCCTTGGTTTTCCGCAATTGGCTTGCGTCATAGCTCCTCATTCATTAAATTACTGCTGACATCATCAAACTTCAGGGTCCCTCTAGTTGCTAAAGTGCTCATAGCTACAATTAAATTTTCCCAACTGTTTGGCATAGAACACATCAGTAATATGGCTCTAATTTCATCATCTAAAATGATTTTAACAGAGGCAAGTTGATTAGTAATAATATTAAATGCATTCAAGTGTTCAACAACTGAAGCACTCTCATTCATTTTGATATTATAAAGCTTCTTCATCAAGAACGCTTTGTTTGGTGTCGTGTTCTTCTCATATAGATCATGGAGCTTCTTCCATAATCCTTCAACCATCTTTTCTCCAGACACATTGAAATAAACATTCTTTGCTAAATATTGGCGGATTGCTGCAATCGCCTTTCTATCTAGCTTATTCAACTCTTCATTTGTCATCGATGAGGGTTTCTTTGTTGTGTCCTCAATCAGAAAATACTGATCCTTTAAAATCAATATATCCTCCATCTGTGATTTCCATAGGGCAAAATTAGCCCCGCTCAACTTCTCCATATTTGTAACTGCTATCTCCATTTTCAAATTCACACCCCAAAACACAAAAACTCCACTTCAAAATAAAACTTTAATTATTACCCTTTAAAATTTAGTAGTAATGACCTTTCTCCTTTTAAAATACCCTTTTCAAAATTCCTGCTGCTTTTAAAATATACTTTTCAAAATTCCAACATATAATTATATGTGTTCCTAATAAATATAAAAACATATATAATGTTTTAACATTTTCACATTTCACACATACATATGTCGATTTGAGAAAAAACTTTATGTATACGTGCAAGCTTGATGTAAAAAAAAACTTACGAACACCATGTTTCAACTCCAAACTCCATGCATCTCCACGTTTCAAATTCTAGCAACACATTTCAACATAGATCCATGACCTTGTTTTTCTTGCAGCAACTGTCTTTTAGTTACAACGTTCCTCAGCTATTTCCTCGATAGATCCTTCATACATAACACATAGCGGATTTATACTCAGAGACTTAGAGGGCAATATCAAAGAATAATTTAGAGAGACAAATGGAGAAACAACAAGATTACTCACTCATAAACAACAGAATAAATAAAACAATCGTGGCATAGATAAAACAATCACTAGAGAATAGGAATCACTTTACATTACATAACAGGCATGGGCCTTGGCTTGCTTTCCTTGGCTAGAGAAATTACAAATTTATTGGGGCAGAAGAAGGATCTACAATCCTGTATGTGATTCAGATGGAGATCTATGATGATTTAGAAACTAATAGCGGTGGAGAAGAATCTAGAATCCTGCAAGTGATTCTAGAAACTACTGGCAGTGTAGAAGGATCTAGAATCCTACATGAATTTGGCTTCACACTTAACATACGATTTATGATGGTATATACAATGTATATTTTTATTTTTATTTATAGTTCAAACCAGCGAGACTTCATGTCAAATGCCATTTGCCAACCATTTTACCACCAGCATTCACAATATGTTCTCTGTATTGTTCAATCATAAATAAAATATTTCAACATTTATAATAAAAAAATATAATTTTAAGTCAACTTAAAAACAAAAAATAAAATAAAATAAAAAAGTTGCTTATATATTTTTTAAATATTTCAAAATAACATTTATTTTTGACTAATATATTTTAATATTTCAATACTTAAAAATAAGAAGTAATTAAAAGTTTAACAATTTAGTTCAAGATATATAATTAATTTAATTTTTAAGTAATAAATTGTTGTGTTTATTATTAAATAAAATATTACAAGTAATATTGATGTGTATTTTAAAATATATTAATAACAGAAAAATATTTTAATATCAATATATTTCAATATAAACTATGTGTATATATTATATAAAGAATTTTTTAGAAAAAATTAATCCTTAAAACATTTTAAGTACTTTCATAATTTTATATTTTAGTTTTTTAAGTTATATTTTTTCTATCAATTTTGTCTTAAATATAGCAAAAGTTTGTTGGAATTGTAAATTTAAGTTGTGTAGTTTACCCAATATAAATGTGCAAAGAAACTTTCAAGACATTGTATCCATTTGTATATTGAAAAATACAATTTAAACAATAGAAAATTACACATGGTGTTTCTCTATATAAAACTAATATAAATCTAATTTAATCAAACAATTATTAAAAAAAATTAAGTCTAAATTAATCTCTTTAACATACAAACCATTTTCATATCATACATCCCCCAAAAAAAGACATATACAAAAATTAATGTTATAAAAATTTAAAATATACATCATTAAAATAAATATATACTTATTATTATTATAATAAAACTATACTTTCAAATTTATGTATGACTACCATAAATAGTATCACTGTGAAAATACTTCAAATTTATGAAGGCTACCCGAAATAGTATAACTATGAATAGGATTTCAAAAATAAAATAATTATACTTTTTAATTGAATTTAAAGATACCAACTTGATTAGATTGGCTTTTGTGTGGGATGATTTTTATGTTTTATAATTATTTTTTAAAACTTTGAATCTATGATATATTATAAAGTAAATTTATAAAAATTAAGTAATAATATTTATATTTTAAAAAATTAAAATAAATAAATAATAATTTTAAATATAATAATGTAAAATAAAAATAAATAAAAAATTATTTTTTTAAAATAAAATATGTAATTAATAAATAATTATTTTTATAAAAATATTAAAATAAAAATATATATAATTTATTTATTAAAATAACTTTAAAAAATGATTAGAGTTTCGATTAAATATTTTTATGAAATTTTATAGTAAATATTTTTTAATTTAATTTATATTTTAAAAATAAAATTGTTTTATTTTAAGCATAGTTTAACCAATACACAAAATATCCTTTAGGGTGGGTGATGATTCAAGTGCAAGATCATAAACAAAAAAGAACAATTGAGAAGCAAAGGACATTTAGCTTGTGAGGTGCTTTTTGTTGAGCAAGAGTACTACTCGGTGGTTGTACTACCAAGATGGGTATTTAAGAATCTCGGTGGTTGTACTACTTTCCCTGTAAACTAATGATGGTTGGGAATAATGATATGGAGAGCTCACTCATGCAGATTGTAGGTCTTCACGTCATCTGGAAGAGGTACTCTTTCCTAGATATGGTGATAATTGCAGCTAGTAGTACTGTTAAAATCTCTCTATGCCTAGATATGCAGCTACTAGGTAACCATGTGAATTATTTTCACTTTTTTTATGCGCCCTTTGGTTGGCTCGTTAATGGGTATTTACTGGTTCTCTCAAGCATGGTGATTAGGTAGTTAGTGGATATTTATTGGTTTTGCCAAGCATGGTGATTAAGTTGTTGAAAATAGAACAAGAAAATCTTGATTTAATTTTGTCCTTGAATAAAATTGTAATTCCACATCATAAGACAACTTGTAGGAGCTAACTAATTTAATTTGACTTAGTTAGATCAGTTAATTCATGTTGAGCGTCTAACTAGATTCATGTAGAGTGTCTCCTACTTTATAGGAGCCCTAGTTGAGTTTATTTTAAGTTATAATTAATTAGTTCAGTTTAATTGAGTTAAAGTCAATGAAACTAGTTCCAACTAATGGAGGAACTAGTAGGAAGTCAGAGAGTGGGGTGATGCTTCATGTTCAACCAATTAATTGATGATTCACTCATAAATAACTCATGCATGTCAGATCTAAGAGTTACCTAGTTGAGATTGGATTTTAAGAGCAGTGTAATATTAGTTGTATAATCATCCAAATTGTATAGGTGGTGCATGCAGTCAGAGGAATGCCAATGAGAGTTGCGCAATTCATATTGAGGAATTCTCGTAATTAATAGGGAGCTAATTCCCAAGGAAACAACGCAAGGAAATAGGGACTTGGGCAAGCAAAATATTTGTGAAGTATTGGCCTAGGCTTGACTAGGAAGCATTGAGACATATAGGGATAGTGCAAAGGTTGCTCTGGCTTGAGCAAAGTATTGTAATCATCTCATATTTTCTGACTAGTGCAATATACAGATAGCAGGGGATTTTAGTTGTGGCTTTCGCTAGGAAATCATTGTGTAATGTGTTGATTGAATTCTTTATCTTATATGCTTCATGATTTCTCAATTTATTAATTGATTTTGTTGATGAGTAGAGCAGTTCAAGTCTTTTGTTTTAGAAAATTACATAAGCAGTTTGAATTTACAAGGAATTTCTACATGGTATCGAAGCAAAATTCACTCTAGAAGAGGAGAATATGAATTTTTATTTTCTAGGGAAAATAAAATTTGTAGTATCATTCTTCAGAGCTAGCAGGATGTCATTCTACGGATTAAGACTCGAATATGCCCTTGAGGGTAGTTCGAACTATATTTCTTGGAAGGACGGGATGGAGGCAATGATGGAAGGAAATAGGCTAAAGGAATTCATATACAATTATATTCCTAGCCATCCAACAACATATGCTCAAGATTTGGTGGAGTGGAGGAAATGTGTTGCAAAAGTGAGAAGGATCATGCTAGAAGGAGTTCGAGATCATATAGTCTCAAACCTCCATGGGAAGGATACACCATATGAAATGTGGCAAGCCTTGATCGACTTGTTTCAAAATAACAGTGACCACAGGAAGCTAGCACTGAAGTACAAGATTTGGAAGGTCAAGATGGATATGGGCGACACAATGCCACAATACTTGATCATATTCACCCAATGTCAGGATGAACTTGGGAGTGTCAGTATTACAGTTGTTGAAGATGATCTTGTCATCCTGGCACTTCTAGGCCTTCCTAAGGGCTGACATCACTACCACAATTCAGTTAATGGGAGGGAGAATCTACCAAAGTGGGAGCGTTTGTGGTTCGACTTAGTGTAAGAAGAGATAAGGTGGAACACCATAGTTGGAACCTCATCCAAGAATGATGATGAGGAGGATTGTGCCTTAGCTGGAAAGGTGAAGAAAGGGAAAGGAAAGAAATTCTAATTCAGAGGAGATTCTAGTCAGGGCGACAAGAAGAAGGACTTGTCAAAGATTAAATGTTTTCACTGTCATGAGCTAAGACACTGTGCCACGAAGTGTTCGCACAAGAAGGACAACAAGAAACCCTCAGGAGGAGCGACGGGTGAAGCTCATGCTTCACAATTTGAGTTGGATTTCACCCTCATTTATTGCATGGCGAGATTAGTGATGGGTAGTGTGTGATATTTGGATAGTGGAGCCTCGTTCCATATGACCAACAACAAAGAATTTTTCAGTGACTTGGAGGAGAACGACCTCCAGATGCACATCAAGATGGGAGATGATGGAAGGTTTAGCATCATTGACATTAGTACTGTTACTTTTCAGAGGGATTTTAGTTCTCCTCTCACATTAAAAGATGTCATTTATGTTTTGGGTCTGAAGAAGAATTTAGTTTCAGTTGCTATGTTGGAGGATCGAACTATGATGTGATATTTAGCAAAGGAAAGTCCTTCCTTAGGTACAAATCCTCAAGACAAGTGAAGCAAATTAGGGCGTGGGTGAAGAACCTATACAAATTGGATGTAGAAGATTGTGCAGCATTGAGCACAAAAGCAAAGAAGGTGTAGAGCTAAAACATCTGTGAATTATGGCATAGAAGATTAGGCCATCTTCGCTATGGAGCTTTGAAGATAATGCAACATATTTCTACAGGACTTCTTAAGGGTGTAGTAGAGCAGAGAGATACATGCAAAGAGTGTACATTGGGGAAGTACACCAAATCTATCTTTCATGATAAGGACAGTTGAATGCAAGTGATCCTTGAAAGAGTCCACTCAGATGTGTCTGGACCATTCTCGACAACCTCCATGACGAAGCAAATGTATTATGTAATATTTTTAGATGGTTTCTCATGTAAGTGATGGATTTTCTTCATACAGAAGAAACATCATACGTTCTCTAAATTTTGTGAACATAAAGCACTTGTTGAGAAAGACACTAGTAGGAAAGTGAAGGCTCTCAGGAGTGATAATGGCAGAGAATATGTGTCAAATGAATTCAAGATCTTCTGTGCATCAGAAGGAATTCGATGGGAGTTGATAACACCCCATAACACACAATAGAATGGGGTGGATGAAAGGAAGAACAAAATTATTGTGGGAGCTACACAACCAATGTTACATGATCAGGGCCTACCTTTGTATTTGTAGGCTGAAGCATGCACCAAAACTATATATCTGCAGAACACAAGTCCTCATCGATTTCTTGGGATGAGTACACCAGAAGAAGCTTTTTCAGGTGAGAAACCAGATGTGGCACACTTTAGGATATTTGGTTCATCAGTTTACTATCATGTTACCAAGGATGCAAGGAAAAAGATAGATCTGATGGTTGAGTTGGGCATATTTGTGGGGTACACTGATACACCACACAACTATCAGGTGTACCTACCATCTCATAGGATGATAGTGGTTTATAGAGATGTAAAGTTTGATGAAGAGAAGGCCATGAGATGTTCCCTTGAGATGGATATTAAGTTGCATTTAGATGAGGATCTTTTGGCTCCAAAGGAAGAACCTCAAGATGATGTGGAGCAGCCACATGGAGATGAGAAGAGAGTGGAAGCACCCACCCATCCAGAGACTTCTAGAGATGAAATAAAGCACACCAAAGAAGCAAATATATTGATGCATGATGTTAGAGATAAAGTGGGAGCACCCACATCATAGTGCAAGCAGAGGAGGTCACCAGATCAGTACACTGGCTACATGGCTCTGATGAGAGAGAGTGTAGAGATTGAGCCATCCCCATTCGAGCACATGATGCCATGGTACAGGAGTATGACTCCATTATCATAAAAAAGGTTTGGGAATTTTTCCCAAGACCAGTAGACAAGTCAGTGGGTGAGTTTTAGATGGCTTTACAAGGTAAAGCAAGTAGCAGATTGGAGTGTTGAGAAACACAAGGCTAGATTTGTGGCCAGAGGGTTCTCATAGGTGGAGGGAAGTGATTACGAGGAGACCTTTGCTCCAGTAGCAAGGTACTCTTCAATCAATTCTATTCTAGCCCTTTTAACATAGATGGGATGGATGGTACATCAAATGGATGTGAAGACAACATTCCTCAATGGAGTGGTTGAGGAAGAGGTGTACAATGAGAAAACGGAAGGCTTTGAAACCTTCAACAGATAGTCACATGTGTGCAAAATCAAGTGAGCATTGTATGGATTGAAACAAGCACTCTATGCTTTGTACACCAGGATTGATGGTTATTTCACCAGTTTGGGCTTCACCAAAAGTGAAGCAGATGCAAACCTTTACCATATTGTGGTTGATGGTAAATTATTGATTATAGTATTATATGTCAATGATTTAATTCTAACAGGTGATGAGAAGTTGGTCAAATCTTGCATAAAGGATCTTGCAAGAGAATTTGTGATGAAGGACCTAGGGCTCATGCATTATATCCTTGGTATGGAAGTATGGAAATGAGATGAGGAAATGTTTGTCTCTCAGGGAAAATATTCCAATGAGATATTGGAATGGAGAGCAACAAACCCATGGAGACTCCTCTAGTAAGAAATTGGAGGACGAAAGATGCTACCTCAGGCGGAGTAGTGGAGGCTACTATTTACAAATAACTTGTGGGTTCACTTATGTATTTGGTGAACACATGATCAGACATATGTTTTTCATTTAACCAGCTTAGTTAAGATATGGTTAAGCCAACCAAACTCTATTGAAAGGAAACTAAACATGTGTTGAAATACCTTAGAAGCACCACTCAGTTTGGTATTTGGTATAGATGGACAAACGGAGTTAAGCTGCAAGGATTCATAGATGCAGATTGGGTAGAGAATCCATTCAACAGGAAGATCACATCATGACTAGTCCAAGCATATCAATAATCCTCGATCCTGATGGGAAAGAAAATGTCACTTATGAATGGGGATTGGGACAAATATCAAATAATAAGGCAGAAGCTTACAACTTGTTGATGGGAACAAGAATAATAAAAAAAAGAGAAATCCAAAATCCTATCATAATAGGAGACTCAGCCATAATAATAGAGGCAATGGCAAGAAACAAAAAACCAAGCAATGAGTTCATGAACATAATCTTTAGAAGAATCAGGAAGAACTTGGAAGGCTCTGGCGATGTAATCTACAGACATGTCTTGAGAACCCACAATCAACAGGCAGATTACTTTGCAAACCAAGCAGTGAAAAAAAATGAAGGGCTTGTTCGGGAAAACCAGGAGGAATACCACAACTTTGTTCCTTAATAACCAATAAAAACCACAAGTATAAAGCTAACCAATTCCAAAGGAAAAATCACAATGATAAAAGCAACCAATAAAAAAAACAACAGCTATAAAACAAGAAAGGACTCTTCACTGCAGCAACATCCAGGAAATCATGGGAAAGAAAAGGAAAAATCATGAAACTTCAAACTCTTGTATGAGAAACAGTAGGAATGAAGATTGTGATCCTAGTCACAAGAACTACGCTGCAATCTATCTCATTGAAGGTAGGTTTCGGGCTGAGATAAAGCACTATAAGAATAGAGGGTACATTCACAAAAATCGCAGCAACAATTTCAGCGAGGAAATCTCCATTTTCCATGTTATTATAGTAATACTTTGGTTTCAAAGATCCCCCATGTCCTTTCTAATAGCCAACAATGTTTCCTCTGTTCAGCACGCAAACTTCATCTTAAGCCCCCACCCTTCTACTTACCCAGCTTGAGCACTTCGTACCTCTTCTCACCCTTCACTCCCTCCTATTAACGAGCGTAACTCCCTTCTGAGCATCCACACTCTCCTTCTGCCCCTCTCTTTATATCAGCCCCCCCGACTGATATAACCAATATTTGACCCTCCTTCAAGTCTGTCTTTCACAGGGACTTTAGCTCTTTCAGTTTACAAAGGAAAAACCCATCCGAGCGCTTTATATGAACCTCAAAAAATCACTCATTTGCATCTATTATTATCATCGGCCATCGGCCTCGCACTCCAAAGCCTTTTTCGCAGTGTTTCCTCCTCCTTTCTTCGATCTCCGATCAAATTAGGATCCTTGATCGGGCGCTTGATCCAACAATTGTTGATTACCCTGTTCAATCAAATCTACGCGCCTCTTCCCTACTGTCAATCTGTACTCATTAGATCAGACGACTTTCGAGCGGACAACAAGCACAGAGATTACCCGCCTGAAAAGCGGTTTTGTCTCTCTCCTCTGATGCTATGTGTCACTAGGTCAGTGGAATCGGGTGACCCCTCCCTTTTACCACTTATGGTTTATAACACACCCGAAATACCATCTCTGCTTTTATTCCCGCCTTTCATCTCGGTTAACACGTGGACTTGTTTGCGCCTAATGACCATAGATCTCAACCATCGACGGATGGAATGGCTCCTCCAGTCTCCTCTCCCATCAACACCTCTAGTTAATCTCCACCGTTCATCCCCTAATCCCAATATTTGCAGTTTAATCTTGGCCACTACTCTTTGGACATCCTTGTCTGTTGAAAGGAAAGTGGTCAACAACAGCAATAGAATAAGCATCTTAGGCAACAAAAAAATCAAAGAAGCACAGCGAAATTTGGAGCAGAGAGCAGAGACGAAAGAAGAACAACCAAACAAACCACATGGAATTCAACTCACTGAAGGAGAGAACTCGGACAATTATGACAAGAAGAGTCAGTCAAATCGGGAGCAATCAGTCCACAAGCCTTGAAAAACTGTGACATGTAAATTTCTCTTTCTAGTCGGTCAGTTTGTTAGGCAGTACTCTAGAATACACATAAAAATACATGAAGTCCTGAACACAAGCCTAGCAGAAGAGACTGTGTTCCTATCTCATGGCTTAGATGTTTTTCATGGTACAGTCTTTTGTAATAGGAGCATGCTCCATCAAAGCTTTTGGTAACATACAAACTACCCGATCTTGTTAAAAAAGACAAAAAAACTAGTCAAGAGTCATGCACACAAACTAATTCATTTATGAGGAAAATAGTGCATAAACATGGATTTTCAAATATGTTAAAAACTATGGTAGAAAACTAATCAACAATCATGCACAAAAACTAATCCATTCATTTGGAGGACATTGCACAAACATACATTTTCAAATATGTAAGTTTTTCAATACAAAATAAAAAATCAAGATAATACCAATTTCAAGTTTGTTGTTTCAGTGTTATTATGGTAAAAAGTTAATATCTTAAAAATGTAATACCAATTAGAAGTTTGTGTATGATAAAATGCTAATATGGTAAAGGGAAAAAATGTTTTATCCATTCATGTGGAGGACATTGCACAAACATACATTTTCAAATATGTTTTGGACTTTTTCAAATCTCATATATTTTTTTGAATTTTGTAACAATGGTTTGTAACTAAACCTTTGAGGATTGTTTTTACAAATAAATTATTGATATAGATTAGGTTAAATTTTTGTTTTTAATAAATATATTTTAAATTTTGAGTGAAATTAATTAGAAAAGTTGATTGAAAAAAGAATTCATACATAAAATTGTTGGTTTTTTTATATTTTGGATTTTTTTGGGCATACTTTTGAGGTTAATTTTATCTAAAATTCACTGGAAAGCTAACTATTTATTCTATATTATCTGATTTTAAAAGTACTGAATTTATTTATACATTTGAAAACATATGGTAAATAACTAAAAATCACAATCTTATAAAAAAAAAAATAATTTGATTCCGACTTAAAAACCAAAACAAAGAACAATTACACTCTCTATTGAATGTTGTCTCTTAAACAGTGACAAACCTCTAGGCATATTCCTTGTAAAACAGTGACAAACCTCTAGGCATATTCCTTGTAAAATTTATAAACACCATATAAAGAAGTCCAACCTAATATAGTCTATTAAACAGTGGCAAACCTCTAGGCATATTCCTCGTAAAATATATAAACACCATATAACGAAGTCCAACATAATATAGTTTTCATGAGCAGGATTTGTTTGTCCCCACAGGAAGGGAGAACGGAATCCCAGTTTTCTTGTGAAGGATTCTTTGGTAGGATACCTTGGTCTGCATAGCGAGAACGGTGATATATAACTTATTATCAGTGTTTACAGAATTAGAAGCATCATCCCCTTACCAGGCGATGGACCTTTTATTCAAGCAAGGGGCGTACGATTCATGATGGTATATACAATGTATATTTATATTTATAGTTTAAACCGCCATCCATTTTACAGCCCGTATTCACAACATGATCTCTGCATTGTTCAAACGTGATTAGGTGAGGAAATACTTATTGAGAGTATAGATGCTAGAAATATCTTAGAATTCTACGGAAATCAATAAGATAAAGTTAAATAATTAACATTATTGGTGTTCTTCCCAAAATCTGTCATCAATATAAGTTTAGCAATTTAGATAATAATAATAAAAAACTATACAATCAGAAGATTAAACAATTAATCTTATTGGTGCTTCTCACATTTAGAAATATTCCAAAATCTAACATCACAAAAATAAGTTTAGCATCTTAGGCAACAAAGATCAAAGACTATACAATAAGTAAACATCTTACCAAATAAAATGCGGTAGACCCCGTCTATGATGGAGAGCGAAGAAGAAACCCAGATTCTCCGCTTCTCTCAGTCTGATCCCCATTTTCAGCTACAACGGCAGAAGCTTGAATAGTAGTGATATAATGCAACTCATTTGCAACTTCCCTCATAGTTGGCCTCTCGTGCCTCTTCTCCTGCAAACAACCCAACGCTAAAACAGCCACAGATTTCACGGTGTCCATAACAATCTGCGAAGCGTTTTCCTTCAAGTAAGGATCTACAACATCCATCATCCTTCCTCCTTCCGATTTATTAACTACATACACAGCCAGATTCACATCGTCCCCTTCCCTGCAGAAATCAATGGCCTTCTGCGATGTCACCAATTCCAGCAAAACTACGCCGAAACTATACACATCGCTCTTATCAGTGAGCTGGTAATTTCTGTAATACTCGGGATCCAAATATCCCAGCGTTCCTTGAGCGCATGTGGAGATGTGAGAAAGGTCTGTCTCTGCTAGACGGGATAACCCAAAATCCGAAACCTTGGCATTCAGGTCATTGTCAAGTAGGATGTTTGTGGACTTGACATCTCTGTGATATATTGGAGGGAAGGCAGCGGAATGGAGATAAGCCAGGGCTTCCGCAGTCTGGAGAGCAATATTCAATCGCGTTTCCCAGTGGAGGAAGATGTCTCTGTCGATCGTGTGGAGATGATCGTATAATGTGCCGTTGGGAATGTACTCATACACCAGAATGGGTTCCTGTGAGTCAACACAGCAGCCCAACAATCGAACTAAATTCCTGTGGTTTACTTGAGATAGTATCCGGACCTCGTTCAGAACCTGTTCGATTCCTTTGATATTACCGACCTTGGCAGTTTTAACTGCAACGACCGTGCGGTCATTGAGTATTCCTTTGTAAACTTCGCCAAAGCCCCCGATGCCGAGTATTCTGTCCCTTGCGAATCCATTGGTCGCCTTTTTTATCTCTTTTCTGTTGAAGAGTTTGGCGGACTTTCCTCCTTCGCCTCCTGATAGTATGCTTGCTCTCTCCTCCATTAGTCGAGCCCGACTCTGCATCTGGAGTCTTTTTCTTCTGTAGAGCATTATGACAAGTGCAGCTACTACAATGGCTACACACATCCCAGCTACGAGACCTGCAGGAGCAGCCCACGTTGTCAACTGTACACCGAATTTATAAAATAATAGTTTAACGAAGTGACAAATTTGCTAGGAAACTAGTGGAAAATTCAGGAGGATTTTGATAAAATTCTGTAGTAATTTTGTTGGAGTCACGATACACCAAAACCTACAGGTGTTAGTAAACCGACGTGCAACAATCTCTTCCCAATGCAAGCCAGGTGTGTTTCAAACTCAAGACTTTTGGTTCTGATACCACTTACTAGAGTCACAATTTGATACCACTTACTAGAGTCACAATTGCCGTTACCCTTTAACCACATGCCACGAAACACATGGAGAGCATTGGATTATCCTTCTACAAATTTTAGGCAAATTCAATAAGATTTTGATAAAATCTTGCAGTAATTTTCAAACTTTAATTTTATAGTGCTGAATTTATTTTTACTATTCAAAAAAAATTCAAACACATTTATAGTTAGATTTTTTGAAATAAAAATGGTTAGATCTGGCTAACCCATATTCATTGATTATTTGTTTATTTAGTTTTAAAGTTTGGTGATTTTATTCAAGGGTTTCATTAGTTTTAATGATGATTGACAATATGTTTTCTTTCTTAAATAACATAACATACATGTTTTCTTTTGTTTTTTAATTTTCCAAAGGTATAATTTCAAATCTTAAAAAGAAATAGAATATGTATATTTTTTCATAGTTTAATCATTTTGTTAATTAAAAATAATTTTTATTTTATAACTAAGTGTCATGATCTTAAAATAAATTATTAATACAACTTGCAGCTAGGCATATTTTACAACTTAGTCTAGAAGATGTACAGTAACCCTGAGTTGGCACATGTCTTTTTTAAAATAAAAATAAAATATACTTTAAATAAAAAAAAAACAATAACTGCAATAATATAAGAGATGAAAATACATTTTTTCTTGGTTTTAATTAAATAAAATATTAATAATCTCAATATTATTATGCTAGCTTATTTAGTTGTTAATATTACATGTCATATAAAGATTTCACTTTCTTTTTTTGGTAGGTAAGCACCCACAGGGGATTTGAACCAGTGACCTATCACAAGGAGTGCCAGTGCACCCATTCACCGTCAATCCAATGCTCGGTGGGCAAAAAGATTTCACTTTCACTTTTGAAATCATAAATAAAATATTTCAACATCCCACGGGGGGATTTGAACCAGTGACCTATCGCAAGGGATTTTGTTAATATTACATGTGGTATAAAGATTTCACTTTCCATTCACCCATTCACCGTCAATCCAAAGCCCCAATCACAGTGAATCCAATGCCCCATTCACCCCCATTCACCATGAATCCAAAGCCTCGTGTAACCATTCACTGTCAATCCTCACCATGAATCCAAAGCCCCGTGCACCCATTCATCGTCAATCCAAAGCCCCATTCACCCCATTCACCGTGAATCCAAAGCCCCGTGCACCCATTCGCCGTCAATCCAAAGCCCCATTCACGGTGAATCCAAAGCCACGTGCACCCATTCACTGTCAATCCAAAGCATCCAAAGCCCCATTCATCGTGAATCCAAAGCCACATGCACATTCACTATCAATCCAAAGCCCCATTCACCGTGAATCCAAAGCCCCATTCACCCATTCACCCCATTCACCGTGAATCCAAAGCCCCGTGCACACTGTCAATCCAAAGCATCCAAAGCCCCATTCACCGTGAATCCAAACCCACATGCACCCATTCACTATCAATCCAAAGCCCCATTCACGTGAATCCAAAGCCCCATTCACCCATTCACATTCACCGTGAATCCAAAGCCATGTCAATCCAAAGCATCCAAATCATTCACCCATTCACCCCATTCACCGTGAATCCAAAGCCCCTTGCACCCATTCACGGTGAATCCAAAGCCCCATTCACCCATTCACCCCATTCACCGTCAATCCAAAGCCCCATTCACCGTGATCAATCCAAAGCCCCATTCACCGTGAATCCAAAGCCCCATTCACCCATTCACCCCATTCACCGTGAATCCAAAGCCCCGTGCACCCATTCACCGTGAATCCAAAGCCCCATTCACCCATTCACCCCATTCATCGTGAATCCAAAGCCCCATTCACCGTGAATCCAAAGCCCTGTGCATCCATTCACTATCAATCCAAAGCCCCATTCACCCATTCACCGTCAATCCAAAGCCCTATGGGCAAAAAGATTTCACTTTCACTTTTGAAATCATAAATAAAATATTTCAACATCCCATGGGGGATTTGAACCAGTGGCCTATCGCAAGGAGTGCCTTAACAGTGCACCCATTCACTGTCAATCCAAAGCCCCGTGGGCAAAAAGATTTCACTTTCACTTTTGAAATCATAAATAAACTATTTCAACATCTATGTTAAAAAATATAATTTTATGTCCAAAAAAAAAAAAAAACTACTTATATATATTTTTAAATATTTCAAAATGACATTTATTTTTTACTAATATATTTTAATATTTCAATACTTAAAACTAAGAAGTAATTAAAAGTTTAATAATTTAGTTACCTTAGAGATATATAATTAACTTAATCTTTAAGTAGAAAATTATTGTTTGTTATTATTAAATAAAATATTACAAGTAATATTGATGTGTATTTTAAAATATATTAATAACAGAAAAATATTTTATATCAATATATTTCAATATAAACTGTGTATATATTATATAAAAGAAGTTTTTAGAAAAAATGAATCTTTAAAACATTTTAACTACTTTCATAATTTTATATTTTAGTTTTTTAGTTATACAAAAGTTTGTTGGAATTGCAAATTTAAGTTGTGTAGTTTACACAATTTAAATGTGCAAATTTCAAGACATTGTATCCATTTGTATATTGAAAAATGCAATTTAAACAATGGAAAATTACACATGGTATTTCTCTATATATAATTAATATAAATATAATTTAATTAGAAAATTCTTAAAAAAAATTAAGGCTAAATTAAATCTCTTTGAAATACAAACCATTTTTCATATCATACATACCAAAAAATTATATATATATATATATATATATATAAATATATATATATATATATATATATATATATAAATTTAATGTTACAGAAATTTAAAATATACACCATTAAAATAAATATATACTTATTATTATAAAACAACTATACTTTCAAATTTATGTATAACTACCATAAATAGTATTACTGTGAAAATGCTTCAAATTTATGAAGGGCTACCCGAAATAGTATAACTATGAATAGGATTTCAAAAATAAAATAATTATACTTCGTTTATTGAATTTAAAGATACCAACTTTATTAGATTGGCTTTTTGTGTGGGATGATTTTCATGTTTTATAATTATTTTTTATAACTTTGAATCTATGATTTATTATAGAGAAAATTTATAAAAATTAAGTAATAATATTTATATTTAAAAAATTAAAATAAATAAATAATAATTTTAAATATAATATTTAAAAAATTAAAATAAATAAACAATAATTTTAAATATAATAATGTAAAATAGAAATAAATAAAAAATTTTTTTTTTTAAATAAAATATGTAATTAATAAATAATTATTTTTATAAAAATATTAAAATAAAAATGTATATAATTTATTTATTAAAATAAGTTTAAAAATTATTAAAGTTTCACTTAAATATTTTTATGAAATTTTATAGTAAATATCTTTTAATTTAGTTTATATTTTAAAAATAAAATTGTTTTATTTTAAGCATAGTTTAACAAATACACAAAATATCAAGATCATAAATAAAAAAAGAAATTGAGAAGCAAAGGGCATTAACTTGTAAGGTGCTTTCTGTTGACCTAGAATACAGGTTGTTAAGTTCTCAAACAAGATGGGTATTTAAGAATCTGTTAGGCCCCTATACTACTAGTGTAACCCCTTATTGTTATTAGTATAACCCACTTATTATATTGATGTACCCATGTAGTGCCCATATTGTTACTATTATGCCACATAGAAGCCCACCATTGTTACTGTTGTGCCCTACAATATTATTGTTATGTAGGCTTTGATTGTATTAGGACCACTTAGACTCCTATATATAGAAAGGAGGTATTTTCATTTGTATCATCCAAGAATTGTTCATTTATGTAATGTAAAGGAGGTTGCCCCCTCGAAGAGGCTAAATTCTAAGGCGTGGATCTCTCTTTTCTATCTTTTTGTGAGCTGGTTTCATAACATTTGGTATCAGAGCTTTGGATTCTAGGGTTTCGCTGCTCTAAACAGGTCATCGTGGCATTTTCGCTATAAATTTTTTTCTGTGACGTTTCAGAAGTCGTAAAAAAAACCCATTTGAGAAAAAATCGCGTTGAACCTTGGGTCCGAATTTCAGATCTTTTTACGCGATATGTTCAGAGATATGATCTGCGGAAGTTGGTCTTTTTGCAGACTCTTGAATTACACTCAAAACATGTGACCTGGGGAAAATCGTCATAACTTTCTTTCTGAGCATCGGATTGAAATTTCGTAAGAAGGCACAGAAAGAGGACGGACTGCAGTTTCTTCTTATATATTTTTCAGAGTCAAAGGCTGAAACAGTGACACGTGGCACTTCATACAAGTTTGCTCTACTGAACTAGTCTATAATCAGGTCACTGCGGGAGATTGTGCATAACTTTTTCTTGGAGAATCCAATTTGGATCAGACTTGTGACATAATGGAAAGCAAAATTATGGAAACCAGGAAGCATACCCCTCACAACTATAAAGATGGAAGTGTTGTTTCTCCCAGCCTTCCACATCCTACAAGGGTTACACCACAACAATTGGAAGAAAAAAGAGAAAAAGGGCTTTGTTACAATTGTGATAGCAAATGCACTAAAGGTCATAGGTGTGCTGAGAAGAAATTATTTTACATAGAATATGAAGAGGAGGAAGAAAAGGATCAAGAAACATCAAAAGAAGAGGATATACGTCAGGACACCACCCCAGAGAAAGAAGAAATGAATCAGACCATATCTTGTAAACCATTGGCAAGAATTACCACTCCTCAAACTCTCAAGATAGAAGGACATATCAAGAAGAAAAAGGTTCAAGTAGAGAAAGATCATATCGAGCATCAACAACAAGTTCTCCAACTTTTAAAGGATAACGCCACTTCGGTGCAAAATCAAATGAAACAACAGGTAGATCAACATCGTAGTGAAAAATGTTTTGATGTGAGTGATTGGGTATTTTTACTGCTACATCTCAAGCAAGCTATTTATGAGAAGGAAATGTTGGCAATACTACATGCACTTAAAAAATGGCGACCTTACCGAATGGGAAGACGCTTCAAGGATGAGGATGTGGAAGCATTGTTTTGTGCTATTTATATTATCCAACCAAATTGGATAAACGAAGCAACGAATGAATGGAAGAAGAACGAAGAAGTATGGCCACTTATTCAAAAGTTGCAAAAGATCCCAATTCAAGCAATATTGCCAGAAATTGAAGAGGAAGGAAAAATCATATTGGAACCTGGAGCAGTCACAGAAATAAGAACCCGACAGCTACGAAATCGATCAATTTCAGAGTATCTCATCAAGTGGAAGAACTTACCCGCTGAATATTCCACATGGGAGGACAAGAATTTTATATAGAAGCATCAAGAACTACTCAAGCGTTGAGGACAACGCTTTTTGAAGGAGAGGGGCATGTTAGGCCCCTATACTACTAGTGTAACCCCTTATTGTTATTAGTATAACCCACTTATTATATTGATGTACCCATGTAGTGCCCATATTGTTACTATTATGCCACATAGAAGCCACCATTGTTACTGTTGTGCCCTACAATATTATTGTTATGTAGGCTTTGATTGTATTGGGACCACTTAGACTCCTATATATAGAAAGGAGGTATTTTCATTTGTATCATCCAAGAATTGTTCATTTATGTAATGTAAAGGAGGTTGCCCCCTCGAAGAGGCTGAATTCTAAGGCGTGGATCTCTCTTTTCTATCTTTTTGTGAGCTGGTTTCATAACAGAATCTTGGTGGTTGTACTACTTTCCCTGTAAACTAATGATGGTTGGGAATAATGATATGGAGAGCTCACTTGTGCAGATTGTAGGTCCTCACGTCATCTGGAAGAGGTACTCTCCCCTAGATATGGTGACAAGTGCAGCTAGTAGTATTGTTAAAATCTCTCTATGCCTAGATATGCAGCTACTCTCGTGTGAGTTATTTTCTCTTCTTTTATGTGCCCTCTGGTTGGCCCCTCAGTGGGTATTTACTGGTTCTCTCAAGCATGATGATTAGGTGTTTAGTGGGTATTTATTGGTTCTCTCAAGCATGGTGATTAGGTTGTTGAAAATAGAATAAGAAAATCTTGATTTAATTTTGTCCTTGAATTAAATTAAGAATAAAATTGTAATTCCACATCATAAGACAACTTGTAGGAGCTAACTAAGTTAATTTGACTTAGTTGGCTCAGTTAATTCAAATTTAGGGTCTAACAAGATTCATGTAGAGTGTCTCCTACTTTATAGGAGTCCTAGTTGAGTTTATTTTGAGTTGTAATTAATTAGTTTAGTTCAACTGAGTTAAAGTAAATGAAACTAGTTCCAACTGATGGAGGAACTAGTAGGAAGTCAGATAGTGGAGTGATGCTTCATGTGTTCAACCAATTAATTGGTGATTCATTCATAATGCATGTCAGATCTAAGAGTTACGCAGTTGAGATTGGAGTTCAAGGGCAGTGTAATATCAGTTGTATAATCATCCAGATTGTATAGGTGGTGCATGCAGTCAGAGGAACGCCAATGAGGGTTGCGCAATTCATATTGAGGAATTTTCTTAATTAATAGGGAGCTAAGTCCCAAGGAAACAACGCAAGGAAATAAGGACTTGGTCAAGCAAAAAATTTGTTAAGTATTGGCCTAGGTTTGTCTAGGAAGCATTGAGACATATAGAGATAGTGCAGAGGTTGCTCTGGCTTGAGCAAAGCATTGTAATAGTCTCATATTTTCTAACTAGGGCAATATACAGATAGCAGGGGTTTTTGGTTGTGGCTTTCCCTAGGAAACCATTGTGTAATGTGTTGAATGAAATCTTTATCTTATATTCTTTGTGATTTCTCGATTGATTAATTGTTTATGTTGATGAGTAGAGTAGTTCAAGTCTTTTTTTTTAGAAAATTACATAAGCAGTTTGAATCTACAAGGAATTTTTACATGGTATTGCAACAAAAATCACTCTAGAAGAGGAGAATCTGAGTTTTTATTTTGTAGGGGAAATAAAATTTGTAGTATCATTCTTCAGAGCCAGCAGGATGTCATCCTACGGATTGAGACTCAAATATGCCCTTGAGGGTAGTTCGAACTATATTTCTTGGACGGACGGGATGGAGGCAATGATGGAAGGAAATAGGCTAAAGGAATTCATATACAATGATATTCCTAGCCATCCAACAACATATGCTCAAGATCTGGCAGAGTGGAGGAAATGTGTTGCAAAAGCGAGAAGGATCATACTAGAAGGAGTTCGAGATCATATAGTCTCAAACCTCCATGGGAAGGATACACCATATGCAATGTGGCAAGCCTTGATTGACTTGTTTCAAAATAACAGTGACCACAGGAAGCTAGCACTGAAGTACAAGATTTGGAAGATTAAGATGGATAAGGGCGACACAATGCCATAATACTTGATCATATTCACCCAATGTCGAGATGAACTTGGGAGTGTCAGTATTACAATTGTTGAAGATAATCTGGTCATCCTGGCACTTCTAGGCCTTCCCAAGGGCTGGCATCACTACCATGATTCGATAAGTGGGAGGGAGATTCTACCAAAGTGGGAGCGTTTGTGGTCTGACTTAGTGTAAGAAGAGATAAGGGGGAACACCATAGATGGAACCTCATACAAGCATGATTATGAGGAGAATTGTGCCTTAGCTGGAAAGGTGAAGAAAGGGAAAGGAAAGAAATTCCAATCCAGAGGAGATTCCAGTTAGGGCGACAAGAAAGACTTGTCAAAGATTAAATGTTTTCACTGTCATGAGCTAAGACACTGTGCCACGAAGTGTTCGCACAAGAAGGATGAAAAGAAACCCTTAGGAGGAGCAACAGGTGAAGCTCATGCTTCACAATTTGAGTTGGATTTCACCCTCATTTCTTGCATGGTGACATCAGTGATGGGTAGTGTGTGATATCTGGATACTGGAGCCTCATTCCATATGACCAACAACAAATAATTTTTCAGTGACTTGGAAGAGAAGGACCTCCAGATGCACATCGAGATGGGAGATGATGGAAGGTATAACATCATTGACATAAGTACTATTACTTTTCATAGGGATTTTAGTTATCCTCTCACATTAAAAGATGTCATGTATGTTCTGGGTCTGAAGAAGAATTTAGTTTCAATTGCTATGTTGGAGGACCGAACTACGATGTGATATTTAGCAAAGGAAAGTCCTTACTTAGATACATAGCCTCAATACAAGTGAGGGAGATCAGGGTTCGGGTGAAGAACCTATAGAAATTGGATGTAGAAGATTGTGTAGCATTGAGCACAAAAGTAGAGAAGGTGCAAGCTAATATATCTGTGCATTATGGCATAGAAGATTGGGCCATCTTCATTGTGGAGCTTTGAAGATCATGCAACATATTTCTATAGGACTTCCTAAGGGTGTAGTATAGCAGAGAGATACATTCAAAGAGTGTACATTGGGGAAGTACACCAAATCCACCTTTCATGATAAGGACAGTTGAGTGCATGCGATCCTTGGAAGAGTCCACTCAGATGTGTGTGGACTGTTCTCGACAACCTCCACGATGAAGCACATGTATTATGTAATTTTTTAGATGATTTCTCATGTAAGTGCTGGATTTTCTTCATACAGAAGACAGATTAGACTTTCTCTAAATTTTGTGAATTTAAAGCACTTGTTGAGAAAGACACTGGTAGGAAAGTGAAGACTCTCAGGAGTGATAATGGCAGAGAATATGTGTTGAATGAATTCAAGATCTTCTGTGCATCAGAAGGAATTCGATGGGAGTTGATAACACCCCATAACACACAACAGAATGGGGCAGATGAAAGGAATAACAAAATTATTGTGGGAGTTGGACGAGTGATGTTACATGATCAGGGCCTACCTTTTCACTTGTAGGCTGAAGCATGCACCAAAACTATATATGTGCAGAACACATGTCCTCATCGGTTTCTTGGGATGAGTACACCAGAAGAAGCTTTTTCAGGTGAGAAACCAAATGTGGCACACTTTAGGATATTTGGTTCATCAGTTTACTATCATGTTACCAAGGATGCAAGGAAAAAGATAGATCTGATGGCTGAGTTGGGCATATTTGTGGGGTACACTGATACACCTCACAACTATCAGGTGTACCTACCATCTCATAGGATGATATTGGTTTGTAAATATGTGAAGTTTGATGAAGAGAAGGCCATGAGATGTTCCCTTGAGAGGGAGCTTAAGTTGCATTTAGATGAGGAGCATTTTTCTCCAAAGGAAGAACCCCAAGAAGATGTGGAGTAGCCACATGCAGATGAGAAGAGAGTGGAAGCACCCACCCATCCAGAGACTTCCAGAGATGGAATAAAGCACACCAAAGAAGCAAATATATTGATGCATGATGTTAGAGAGAAAGTGGGAGCACCCACATCACAGTGCAGGCAGAGGAGGTCACTAGATCGGTACATTGGCTACATGGCTCTGATGAGTGAGAATGTAGAGATTGAGCCATACCCATTCGAGTACATGATGCCATGGTACAGGAGAATGACTCCATTATCATAAAAAAGGTTTGGGAATTTTTCCCAAGACCAGCAGACAAGTCAGTGGGTGGGTTCCAGATGGCTTAACAAGGTAAAGCAAGTTGTAGATTGGAGTGTCGAGAAACACAAGGCCAGATTTGTGGCTAGAGTGTTCTCTTAGGTGGAGGGAAGTAATTACGAGGAGACCTTTGCTCTAGTAGCAAGGTACTCTTCAGTCAGATCTATTCTAGCACTTTCAGCTCAGATGGGATGGAAGATACATCAGATGGATGTGAAGACAACATTCCGCAATGGAGTGGTTGAGGAAGAGGTGTACATTGAGCAACGGGAAGGATTTGAAACCTTCAACAGATAGTCACATGTGTGTAGAATCCAGTGAGCATTGTATGGATTGAAACAAGCACTCTATGCTTTGTACACTAGGATTGATAGTTATTTCACCAGTTTGGGCTTCACCAAAAGTGAAGCAGATACAAACCTTTACCATATTGCGGTTGAAGGTAAATTATTAATTATAGTATTATATGTCAATGATTTAATTCTAACAGGTGATGAGAAGTTGGTCAAATCTTGCATAGAGGATCTTGCAAGAGAATTCGAGATGAAGGACCTAGGGCTCATGCATTATTTCCTTGGTATGGAAGTATGGAAATGAGATGAGGAATTGTTTGTCTCTCAGGGAAAATATTCCAACCAGATATTGGAATGGAGAACAACAAACCCATGGAGACTCCTCTAGTAGGAAATTGGAGGATAGAAGATGCTACTTCAGGTGAAGTAGTGGAGGCTATATTTACAGATAACTTGTGGGTTCACTTATGTATTTGGTGAACACATGATCAGACATATGTTTTTCATTTAACCAGCTTAGTCAAGATATGGTTAAGCCAACAAAACTCTATTATAAGGAAACTAAACATGTGTTGAAATACCTCAGAGGGACCACTCAGTTTGGTCTTTGGTATAGATGGATAGAGGGAGTTAAGCTGCAAGGATTCACAGATGCAGATTGGGTAGGGAGTCCATCCGATAGGAAGAGCACATCAAGGGGAATCTACAGTATTGGGTTAGCAACAATTTCTTGGTACAACATGAAGAAGAGATCAGTTGCACTAAGTTCGACAGAAGCATAGTAAACGACTTCTAGTCCAGCAACTTGTGAGGCTATCTGGATGAGGAAGATCCTTGTTGGGTTATTTGGTCAACAAATGTATCCTATAGTGATTTACTATGACAATCAATGTTTTATCGAACTCTTTCAGAATCCAGTTTTTCATGACTAGTCCAAGCATATCAACATCCAATATCACCTTCTATGTGATTATGTGTAGAGGATAATCATGTTGTTGAAGTACATTACTACAGAGGAACAGGATGAAGACATCTTAACAAAGGCATTATCAAGAGGCAAAATCGAGTTCCATAGAGGTAGGATTGGGGTATTTGATAATCCATTTCTTGTTGAGAGGGAGCGTTGAAAATGCAACAAGAAAATCATGATTTAATTTTGTCCTTGAATTAAATTAGGAATAAAATTGTAATTCCACATCACAAGACAGCTTGTACGAGTTAACTAAGTTAATTTGACTGAGTTGGCTCAGTTAAGTTGAGTTAAGGGTCTAACTAGAGTCATGTAGAGTGTCTCCTACTTTATAGGAGCTCTGGTTCATTTTATTTTGAGTTGTAATTAATTAATCCAATTTAACTGAGTTAAAGTTAGATAAACTAGTTCCAATTGATGGAGGAACTAGTAGGAGGTCAGACAACGGGGTGTTGTTTTATGTGTTCAACGAGTTAACTGATGATTTGCTTGTAAATAGCGCATGCCTGTCAGATCTTAGAGTTACCCAATTGATATTGGAGTTCAAGGGCAATGTACTATCAGTTGTATAATCATCTGAATTGTACAAGTGGTGCATGCAGTGAGAGGAAGGCCTATGAGGATTGTAGAATTCATATTGAGGAATTTTCCTAATTAATAGGGGGCTAATTCCCAAGGAAACACCACAAGGAAATAGGGACTTGGGAAAGAAGAAAATTGGTTAACTATTGGCCTAGGCTTGTCTTGGAAGTAGTGAGACAAATAGAGATAGTGCAGAGGTTGCTCGGGCTTGAGAAAAACATTGTAATCTTATCATATTTTCTAGACTAATGCAATATACATATAGCAGGGGTTTTTAGTTGTGGATTTCCCCGGGAAATCATTTTGTAATGTGTTGAGTGAATTCTTTCTCTTGTGTGCTTCCTGATTTATCGATCGATTAATTTTTTTCCTTGATGATTAGAGTAGATTCAAGTCTTTTGTTTTAGAAAATTACATAAGTAGTTTGAATCTATGAAGAATTTGTCCATAGGTGTGACATTGAACTTGTCTTTGGGTTCTAACTCCTTGTCGGAGATCACCTAGTGCCTTTGGGGCTCAGGATGTTTGTCGCATCTCAACTTGATAATTCAATTATTTCGTCGCCTCTCCTATATCATTTATCTCCGCATGTTGGTTTAACAGACTGTCACTACATCAATGTTTTTGCCTTGGGCCTTGTCTAAAGTCACATTTTCAAGTTTGATTCAGAGGCATCTTCCAACACTGAGTTAAATTTATGCAAAGGGTCCTCTGTTATGTTATATAATTCATTGAGGTCTCAGGATAATTGGAGTAGCGTGGGCACACGAAGGCATCTCCTAGTTTTCAATCTCAAACACCTCGGGTGACATACAAAGTTTAATTAGGTTGGGTGGCAACTTGTGTTAACTTATAGGCATCGTATCATGGTTCTTGGTTTGTGGTCCATGGTTCCCTAGTTCATGGTTTATGGCTTCAAATTTTGTGTCTTGTGGTCTTTGGTGTCTCAGCTTACGGCTCATGGCTTTAGATCTCATGCCTCATTGCTCATGGTCATGACTTTGCAATTTGGAAATTGTCAACACATTTCCTTGAGTTAAGAATCCTCCTCTCAGGTTACTCAGAGCATGTGGCTTTAGGTATGTTGTGTCCTATCTCGGTTCTGTAGAAAATCTGTGATAGGTTAACTCGATAATGCAATATAAATCAAAGCAGAATACTATAACCTACTTCTACTATCAATTTGCGGAAGCTTAAAGATCGAGCTGAAAAATATAACTAGAAGAAGAAGAATCAATGGCACAATACACATGAAAATACTTTGGGGAAAGCCTCAGCTAAAAACCCCACACTATTGTATTATCATACATGGTGGAAATACATAGGAATTATACAAAGCCTTAGCTCTCATAGCTAGCCAGCTCTCAGTACAATCCTCACAGATGCTCACAGGAAATCTTGGCTTCTCTCCAACCTTCCTCTCTACCCTCCAAGCTCCTATTTCCTTGCACTATTCCTTGTGGATGATTAGCCATTCACCAAGTGGAAAACTCTCCTTCAAAACTGCTCAATCCTCAAGGATAAATCCTTGACTGCATGCATGAGTTTTCTCCATGAGAAAACACATGCAACTCATTGTACACTGTCCTTAAATATTAATCTCAACTGGGTCTTTCTTAGAGTAGACATGCATCAGTTTCTGATGAGGGAATCTTCAGTTAACTGGAGTAGCACTAGTTGAGTGCATTAATGCATCAACTGATTGTTAACTCACTATTAGTTCCTCAAACAGTTTGGAACTAATTTAACTGGACTTAACTCAATAAACTGAATTAACTATTTACAACTCAATCTTATCTCCTTAATTTAAGGGATAACTCTTGCATGACTTCAGAAAGACTTCTAACTTGAATTTATCCAACTAATTAATTTAAAATAAATTAATTAATTATTTCCAAGTCGCTGTTAAGACTAAATTCGATTTTAATTCACAATTTAATTCAAGGACAAATTAAATTGGAATATTCTTGTTGCCATATTTCAACACTCCCTCTCAACAAGAAAGGGATTATCTGCCACCCCGATCCTGTCTCTATGTAACTCGAATTTACACTTTGAAAATGCCTTTGTCAAAATGTCAACATCTTTCTCCTCTGTCGAAATATACTGCAACAACATGATCCTCCTCGCTACAAAATCTCTGAGATGATGATAACGAATGTCGATGTGCTTGGACCTATCATGAAATACTGGATTCTCAGAGAGTTTGATACAACTCTAATTATCAAAATATATCACAGTCGGATCCATCCTCTGATCAAACAAACCAACTAGGATTTTCTGCATCCAGATGACCTCACATGCTGCCTGACTTGCAACCATGTATTCTGCCTCTGTCGAGCTTAGTGCAACCGACCTTTTTTTCCTGTTGTACCAAGAAACTGCCGCTGACCCAAGGTTGAAAATCCCTCTTGATGTGCTCTTCCGATATGATGGACTCCTTGCCCAATCTGCATCAGTGAAGCCCTGTAGCTTCACTCCCTCTGTCCATCTGTACCATAATCCATACTGAGATGTGCCTCTGAGGTATCTCAATACATGCTTTTTCGCCTTCCAAAACATCTTGGTAGGTTGAACCATCGCTTGACTCAGCTGGTTCACCGCATAGCACAAATCTGGTCGTGTGTTCACTAAGTACATCAGTGAACCCACAAGCTGCCTATACACAATAGCCTCTACCACTTCTCTTGAAGTAGCAACCTCCTTCCTCCAGTTACCTGCTAGAGGAGTCTGCATGGGCTTGCACTTCTCCATGTGGAATCTCCTGAGTATCTCGTTGGTATACTTGCCCTGAGACACAAACAACTCCCCATCCTTCTGCCACACTTCCATGCTAAGAAAGTAACGCATGAGACCCATGTATATCATCTCGAATTCTCTTGCAATGTCCTCCTTGTAAGACACGATCAACTGATCATCACCAGTCAATATGAGATCATCAACATAAAGTACGATGATCAACAACTATTACAGATCCATTTGGGCACATCAACCCCAACTTACATATCAGTACTATTAGGGCCCATCAAACCCTAATTCATTTATTACATTCCCTAAAGAAGTCAACCGTCAGAATTCCTAGCTTCCCAAAAAGTTCCATGACTGAAATCATCCAGAAACTGCCTCTAAGAAGATCAGTGCAGGTAGGCCTTCATTAGGGTGCGCTGCAGTGTAGCCAATACACTGTTAGTGTGCATTTCAACGCACTTGGTCCCTCTTTGGCCTGCGCTGGGCGAATTTGAGTGAATTTCTGTGAGGGTTTGAAAGATTCCTTATCCATTGGATGCCTCTAGAAGTTTCTCAAGGCTATCCACTCCTTTGGGTTCGTATTTGAATGAGGGAGGGAGTTAAGGAACATCAATCCCTTTATCCCTTCCTCCATGGAACTAAATGCTAAGTTTGGGAGGGCATTCATTATCACCATTAAGGGCCTAACTTCCTTCACTCCCCTATAAAAAACCACTCATTTAAGTGATCAGGGGTTGGCTGGTTGGGCTGGAAATTATTGAATTATAGGGAGATTTTGTTAGTATGAGACTTGAGTTGATTGCAAGCGTTGTAATGATGTCAAAGTGTCTTGCTTGTTATGAGGAGAGGATGGGATTGAACTCGAGGAGTGATCCTGCATTAAGAAAATTGGGTTGTAACTCTTCCTTTTACTAATAAAGTGTTCAAAGCTTTTTCCATATGCTTGCGTTGTCCTTTGATGCTTTCATATGTTTATCATGTACTTGATTCCATGCTATGTTTAATCAATAGATCATTATCATATCCTTTGATGGGTTCTTGTTTCTATCTCTGTGCAGGTATTTTTCAAGCGGCTTAAGTATGGAAAGGAGCGATAGAATCAGTCAAGGGAGATAAGGAACAAGCGAAAGCTACAAGTAGGTTTCTCTATTCTCTTATTTAATCTATTGATTATAGAAAAGGTAGATAATGCTTTGAACTGTTGTTCTAGACTTAGCTACTACTCTAGGGGTTTAACCGTTTATCCATAGACACTGAAACTTCCCAAAGCAAATTGGTGACTCCACTGGGGAGTGAATCATCTTTCCTAGTAGCTAATCCACCTCCTTAGACACCTTGACATACTTTACTTGTTGAAATTCAACCTTTTGCATTGAATTTTGGTCAAAATTTGAGGTCAGATGACTCTTGAGTGGCCTCATAGGAATCAGCGCAGGCTAGGCTTAGAGACAGTGCACTGCAATGCACCCTCCAATTAGAGACAGTGCATTGCAGCGTAGTTACTCCCTCTATGGCCTGCGCTAATCTTCCTAGGGTCAGATTCCCACTCTTGGAATTAAATTTTTGCCAAAATTCTTCTGATTGCTTATTGTAAATGGATGTCATGTCTCTGAAAATAGTTTTTCATCTCCTTAGCTAGCCCTACTTTGACTGGATTGATTAATGTTTCTTTAATGTTTTCTTCGTCATTATCAGTCTATAGTCAAAGTTACAATATAGTTGATTGATCTTTGTTGAAAGAATGTGTCGTAAAATCGACTTTTCCTTCGAAAATTGAATTGTCGTAAAGTCTTCATTCATGAAATATCGATTGATTGATGTGTGCATATGATTAGTATTTTCGTTGAAAGTGTCGTAATTCCTCATTTTTTTGAAAACGAAAGTGTCATAAAGTCTTCCTTTCCTTGAAAAGAAATTATCACAAAATTGTCATTTTTATGAAAAGAGTTTATTGATCGATTATGCATTAGTTTTCCTTTTTGTTCATTCACATTAATGGAAATAAAAAAGAAATACATGCATTTTGCATCGTTCATATTGTAGTTTGTAAATGCTTGAAATGAATAGCTAGGGAATTGCATTAGATGTGCTCTTTGCTCTTTGTCAAAGATCTGATTGCTCTATCCTTATTAGCTAAGGATTTTCATTGTTAAATTGAATGGAAAGAATGCTTATCATATTAGTTGCATTTTAGGAATTGCAAACATACATCATGTGACGAACCTTAAAAGGAAAATTCTAAGAAGATCAACTTAAAATTTATCTAAATTTACCTAATTGAGCATTGTCACCTAACGAAAAACATTTAGAGGTCTAGGCTAGAGACGTGTTCCGATGTCATAAAACAAAGCAACTATCATTAAATTGTCTTCAATACATCCCGAGTGTGATACCTCATTCCATGTACGTGAGTATATCATAGCTCGTCCATGTACCTTTGGGTATATAGGGCAGTGTTACGGTACGTAAAGTATATGGGAATGCTCTCACTGTGCAGTTTTGCATTAGAGAATGCTTATACGGATTGGGCCTCCACGTACTTTCGGGTATATATGGGAGGACAACACTAGGTTGCTATCCATCCTTAGGTAACCGAGTCGGCCACCTTGCAGACTGTGATACACCAAACACAACATTCGGGGAGATTGCCTGCCCATACTTCTCGGTTCACCGGGAGGTATTCTGTAGTTCACAGTTGCTTGGTAAACCTTTTTCCTAGATTATCCCTCTTTTGTTTTGTTATGTTACTTTGATTAAAATAAATTAATTGACCATGGATAACATCCTCCACGCTCATTCCTTAGTTGATCTTAGGTTGAAACATATGGCGACAAATCTGGAGCCCATCGATTAAGGAATTCCTTTTTATGGGAATCCTAGTCCTTTTCCTCCTTTCGAAAATATTGGTGCTCCATATATGGCTACATTGTCCCTTCCGGGATTTACCATTGGCTTGGTAGTATGGTTGTTTTCAACCTCCTTGGTTCAAAATGTCGTGATTTCTCCGCAATCGAGTACACCTCCAACTAGACAAGATCAACCTCTAGATGATCCTAAAGTTGACCCTTTGCCTTCTTCCTCATATGTTTCTTCCTCCCCTTATTCCTCTTCGCCTGGTGAAAGTATTGGTACTAGTAACCAAGTGGCTAAGAAGAAGAAGAAAGGGAAGAAGAAGAAGAAGAATCAAATTCAGCAAAGGGGCAACCAAGCAGCCATTGCTTTGAATTTAACATATGATGAGAAATCATCCATCAAGCCTCACAAAGTTCGATTTCCATGCAAACTTTGTGCGGGAGACCATCTTCTTCGAAATTGTCTTGATATTCCTCAGACCTTAGAAGAATAGTCTTCTCATTCACACCATCCTGTGTCATCAACTTCTAGAGATCATGTTGGTGACACACCATCAATTAGTGGCAGTAAAGTTCATGGAAAGAAGGGTAAATTTAAGTTTCCCTGTAGGTTATGTGAAGGGAATCACCCCATTCACTTTTGTACATATCTGGATGAAGCCAAAAAAGTGTTGGATAATCGTCCTGCTTCACTGCAACAACTTCCATCTGGTTACAGGAAACTCTCCCTGATTTGAAATGGGGCACTAAAGGCTTCTTGTCAAGCTTACAAGAACCTCTCCCACTCCAAAGCTTATATACTCCCAAGATCTATGCTTATGATTAATAATTTGCAGAATTAAGTACTTGAAATAGGTGTATGCTTGTGTTTGTTTTTAGACTGTTCAAGTGCTTGTGTACATTTTCTTATGCTAATGTAAAACACACATAACAGTAAATACAATGCAGCAAATAAGAAAACACATGAGACAACAATATAATATGAAGTTCACCCTGATATCTTGGGCTATGTCTCCTTGAGCTCTAATCAACTCGACTAGGCTCTTTGGGATTATGGTAATGCTTCTTTTACAAGTTCCACACTTAACTCCATAGGTTTACAACTGTACCTATGTGTTATAGACATTTTTGTGCCTTACAGCATGAAGCATGAAATGTCCATAATCTAAGGGATCCAAAGTCCCTAAACATGTTGTTCCTACCCCTAGGGGAACAAGGTCAACAAACCAAACCAATCCAAACAAGTTCTCCACTGAAAATTACTCAAAAACAAGGCAATTCTGGATCATGTCAACTGCTCCATGGACCACCTGCGCTGAAGGTCAACTGCTCCATGGACCACCTGCGTTGAATGTCAACTCCAACAAAGGCTACCTGCGCTGAGCGAGTTTTGACATGTGGAAGTCTCATTCCTCAATGAGTCAATGCCCAGGAAGCTTCCAAAATGACACTTGGATCAAGGAATTCGACTGGTGATGAGTAAGAGGTTCTAGATCTCCAAGTGGAAGCAAGAACCTCCAAGTGGACTCAAGAACTGAAGAAGAACTGGAGTGGGAGAGGACACTAGTCACATCTCATGCTGACTCATCCTCTCTCCAAACTCCTATATATGGATCTCTCTCCCATGAGATCCAGGGGCTGGAATCTTGTGAATGTAAAGAATTGTTGTTGGTTTGAGTTTAGAACTATTGGGTGATTTGCTTTGAAGGAGGTGAAGAGGAGATTTCTTTCTGCTGGGAAGATGATGCTGGATTGGGCCTCTTATGGTTGTATCACTTCCTGAACCTTACTTCTTCCATTAATAAAGCATTTGAGGTTCTTCTATATGCATGTGTCTCAATGGTGTATTGTTATACTTGTGTATTTGATTTATTCTAATCCTTGAATCAATTATGAATGTATGCTTCTTGTAGTTTCCCTCTCTTGCCATTTTGCAGGATCTTGGTGTAGCTGGGCCAGTGAAAGAGCAAGGAGCTGGGGGCAAGCAGCAAGGAGAGAAGATTGGATCAACCACTAGCGAAAGACATCGGTTAGTGGATCTCTTTCTCCCCTCTTTTACATCTCATAAAGAAGTAATCTCAGATAGCTTTTCTTTGATTGTTGCTAAGGAACTATCACCCTTAGAGTGGGATAGGGTCATTCCGTATTGGATACTTTTCCCAACAACAAATTGGCGACTCCACTGGGGATCGTATCTTGTTGGTTGTTTGTGTTTTTGCTATTCATTTCCTAAACACAGGGAGTACCGAATCGAACTGCATTTGGATCTTTCAAATGCAAAGTAGAGGGCAGCTACTCTAGCTCAGTTTCTGGGCATGTTTATGATTTGAAGAGCTGATCCACAAGGACTCTGAACAGCTCTTAGTGATAGCTTTTCATCTTCCTTTGAATCATCCTTTAGTGTGTACTTGATTGGTAGCTTTGATTTGACCAAAAACTGTTGATTTTTGAGCAATCTGTGACCCAGAACCCAAGAGAAACGAGAGTTTCTCTCTTCATTACAGGCACTGTGAAGGCAGTCTGCATTTCAACACAGGTCCCGAAGGGGCTACCTGCGCTGAATTTCAAACTGACAGTGTTCTACCTGCGCTGAACCAGTGTGGCCTTATGCAACTGGGGTTTTCTGCTTTCTGTTGCCCTGTTTTCATCCCTGTTTTTGCAGCCTGTTATCAGTCAATGTACCTATTTGAAACCACCTTTCTTTGCCACTATTCCGCCTCAGTCGTATAAAGAAACTGTATTTGTTCTTTGTGTATTTCTTACATCATTTGCAGTTTCCCATAACGAAAGTGAACTAGTCTTGCTGTGGCCTCTTAGATCTAGACCTGTGATAAGTGTCGTTCTGATCTTAAGAGTTAGTTTGTTTGCTGTTCATAGCTGATTGAGCTTTTGCTTCGTCATATGGTTTGAATTTATGTATTTCTAGTGTTGAAACAAGTAAATCTTAAGGTGTGTTTTGATTTTGGACAAAAGCTTGTTTGCTTTCACTTGAAATTGAATTCAAAGTTATACAACAGCTTTCTTTTTGTAGTACATCAACATTAAGAAAGAGAAAAGAAATACCTGCATTGTGCATGAGCATTTTGACAGCTTGCATGTGTGATTTAGGAAGAGTGCATTAGAGTGTGCTGATTTCTCTTTGAGAAAAGATAGTCGCTCTCTTTTCCCTTAGTAGCTAGGATTTTCAAAGTTGAAAGATTATAAAGCTTGCTTATCATCTTAGACTGCATTTAGGAATTGTACCATACATCTCGTGGTGATCCTGAAAGACAAACTTTAAAAAGATCAACTTAAAATAAACTGAATGAACCTAACAACGCTTTGTAACATAACGCACAACATAGAGGTCTAGGCTAGAGACGTGTTCCGGCGTTGTTAAACATAGTGACTGTCGATCTCGAAGAAGGTGGGTGATTCCTCCTGAGAGTCGATGGCGCTAATACGGATTTGTGCTCCCACGTACCGTCGAGTATATATTGGGAGACCCCTATAGGCATATATCCTTTATCCTTAGGAAGCCGTGTCGGTCGCCCTACTGATCGCAATGCAGTGAACACAGCATTCACGAAGATCGACCACCCGTACCGTAAAAAGTATTCTGTGGTTTTGCGAAAAGTTTGGCACACCCTCTGCCTAGATCTCCAGAGCAGTTCCTTTTGGCCTTTTTCAGACTCTATAACAGAAAAAGTCCATCCGAGCATTTGTCACTTTGGGCTCGTTAAAACATCGAAGGAGACTAGAGTCATCTTTAGCTTTTTCTCGACTCTTTAAAACTGAAAAAGCAAGTTGTGTCTAAAGCGTCGTTAACAATTTATTTTAAACGGAACAATCACCCTTTATTCCTGCGTTGATCTTCGAAGTTAGTCTACCTTCATCACAAAGTTCTTGTAGAATCACTAGGAAATCTTTTGGATAGACTAAATATGTTTGAACAACCATCGACATCTAGGACTGTGTCATCCGACACAGCAGTGGCACGACCTCCTGCTGCTACCCCAACGATGTTCGATGGTATACCATCTGTCCCGGCAAATTGTCAACAACAAGCTGGAGTCCAATCAGAGACTATTTTGACGACATGGTTAGTTCCTATTTCTTCATCCGGATTATCATCTGGTATTTCTTATGTTGAAACTCAACAAATTGATCCAATGTGTCTTCAAAGGCCAATTTGTCCTTTAAGTACTGGACTACCACCATATGGAGGGCAGTATGCCTTTTCATTGTTCTCTACCGGAGAACAACCATATGGGAGTTTACAACAAAGTTCAGGTCAAACTGGAATTACATCCAGCGGTTGGGTACCAATACTGCCTCAGCAACCAAGGGTTGCATATTCAATGCAACCAGTCCACCCTGTGTCGAATGTTGCCACTATACCTGGTATGTTGATTACGTCGCAAGTACAAGCGCTACCTGTTGTATGTCAACCCCAAGTTTCTCAGGTTGCCATACAACAGCCTCTTGTCTCGACAACTCAATCACAACCTCCGGTTAGTGCCTCCTTATCTGGAGCGACTCAGGCTCAAACAAGTACTATGACTCCTCATCTTGGTCAATCATCCAGTATTGGACAACAGCAAATGGTCCAACAACCGAAGCTGGTTCAAACTCAACAACCGCAATTCCAGCAATCATATCAAGGACCCGAGCAACAAGTCTTTGTAAGTAATGGGCAACCGTATAATAACAGTTATGCCCATGAAACTTGTCAAAGTTGCCAGCATCAAATACATTAAGCTGGTATGCAAAGACCCACTGCTCAGGCGATTCCATCTTATCCTGGGTATGCTCCGCCTAACCTGAATCAACAGTTTCCCTTTGTAGCAACTCTAGAATTACCAGATCTAAACCGGCTGAAGAATGATCCAATTGCTTATGCCCCTTGGTGGCCAGCGATTCCGCATAAACTTCCATCGGACATTCCTAAATTCAATGGAAATCCAGGTGAAGACCCATCGAATCATGTCATGACTTTTCATCTGTGGTGTTTGTCGAACACCCTGAACGATGATTCGATAAGGCTTCGCCTTTTTCAGAGGACATTGACGGGTCCAGCGGCTAAATGGTATATTGAATTACCTAGAGCCTCTTTCGAGAATTTCAGTTCCCTAGCCACGACTTTCTTAACCCATTTTCAATTACCGATAAGGTATGAAACTGGAACAGAAATCTTAACCAACTTCAAGCAGACGACGGACACACATATATCCGATCATATACATGAGTGGCGTCGTCGTCGCAGGATGGTAAAGACTTACGTTCCGGATCAGCTGTTAGCTGAATGGTTTATAAAGTCGTTACTTCCTGCCATAACGGAAGATGTGGCCAAGGGGGGAGTCGTAACGGAGGAGCAAGTTATTGCTCATGCACAATATCTAGACTTAGTATATACTCAGTCCGGCACGCTCTATGATAAAATACCTGACGCCCCTAGACCGGAATTTTCAATTCCTCCTCCTCCTAAATCAAATAGTGACTCTCATGCCGGCGATGGCGTGATTGGCGCAACAAACATGAAATCGACAAAGGCTATATCTAAAAAGGCCCGTATGATTTCCGGTCAAAATGAAAATGGAGAACTTCTTGCCTCGGAAGTAAGTGCCGTGTCGGACGACAAGGGAAAACGACTGAAGCAACCAGGGGCAAGAAGAAAAAGAAAGGGAGAAAAAGGAAACCCCCTACGGGGTGTCATATATGCGATGAGGATCATTGGACAGCAGATTGTCCATACAAAGCTGAGTTTAAAAGATTCTTTAAGAGTTCGAAAACCTCAGCTGTGTTGACTGATCCGTTTCCAAGCCCGAGAACCGAACTGGTTGCTAATCAAAATGCTTCCCGATCCCAAGTGCTTATGTTGTCTGTATCAAAGCAGCAAAGTGATGCTTTGACGAGGAATAAGGATTACAGAAATCCAAAGCTGTCGAACAACAAGGCTAATGAACAACCTAGTAGTTCGACAATAACTTTGACCGAAGTTGTGCCACCTTTCGTCCCTAAGCCAATGATAAAGTCGCAAAAGGGAGCAGTACACAAATCGACATTTAATCCTTGTGCAAAAATAGCACAGATAGAGGACCTGGCCCAATCGCTGTCCGTTATGTCGACACTTGAGGTACCGCAAAATTGCTTCTCCCAAGAGCAAGCTTTATTATCAGCAATAGGTGGAATTGACCCAATGGATTCCAATCTTGTGGCCTTTGATCATAAAGGATATGACCCTCAGTTACCAGCTCAACTAGCTTTCCTTATTCAAGTGAAAGCCCTCAACAAAACTGTTCATCGAACAATTATTGATGAGGGGGAATCTACATGCATTATGTCGATGAGTTGCTGGAAAACTTTAGGATCTCCAACCTTGTCGAGGTCTGCGACGACGTTAAAAGCATTCGACGGAAGGACATATACCCCATATGGTATACTGAATAACTTGAAAGTTGAACTAGAGGGAAAAACGGTAGAAATAGATGTTGAAGTCATCGAGGGGAATCTTGATTACAACATCCTACTAGGAAGACCGTGGATCTATGCCATGGCTGCAGTTGTGTCGACCTACTTCAGGAAGATTGCATTTCCCTTCCAAGGAGGAATTACAATCGTCGACCAACAAAATTTTCTCCCCAACAACTCACAAGTTACGGGAAGCATTCCAATGATACATAGAAGCAATCATTCGCTCCAAAATATCGGAGTAGGTCTCTTAAAAGACTCTGCTTTAATGGGTACTTTTGCCCTACCGCCTCCAAGTAATCTGGCGGAAGTGGCCACAATGGAATATGAAGCCTTCTATATCTAATGGATCTGGACCGAGGACGGTTCTTATCTTGTGTCAACCTCATTAAAAAATGAAACAAATCCCCTTTCTCAAAGGTAAACCTTCATTCCAACCACCGAGTTGAATGCAATGAAGCTTGGGGGGCATGCACCTCGATTTGCGTTATTATGCTGGGGGCATGCAAACTTATCATACGAGCAGTTTTAGCAAGGTTCATGCTCGTTAAAAAATAAACGCACAATTGAGCAGTTTTAGAAAGAGTTCATGCTCGTTAAAAAATAAATTCACCTATGAGCAAGCTTCCCCCCAGAGTTCAAGCTCATCCAGAAAAAATGAACCGGTAAATGACCATTTGAGACCGTAAATTCATCTGCCATAAAAGCCTTGGTCGTGTTTGCACCGTCACCTCCACTTTTCATTTGGCCGATCATTCACCTCCACTTGATTGTTTACCTATTTTGAGGAACAGCTGCGAAGAGTGATTTCACCTAGCCATCCTTGTGACACTGCCGCGATTGGAAAATTCCAACCTGTACCTGGAACCTGCTGCTATCCCTGTTTATCACTCGTTCCTCAAAATACGAGTCTTCTTTGAGCTCTTTTCTTCTGACTCGTAAAAAATGAAAATTTTGCCGAGTTTTGGCCTTCCAGCTCGTTAAAATGACCGGAAGAGCTATCCCTCCTCTAGATTTTAATCTTTTTGGACCTGAGGGATTATTGCACAAAAAGATTGAGCGCTTGCCTGGTTCGGCTCGATAAAACTATCGAACATTCATCCCTTTTGTATTGTTTTATACTTTTTCGGACTTAAGGGATTAGATGACGAAAAAGGACCTTTGGAGTTAACTTTACGTACCTTTTCAGACTCTCTAAAAATGAAAAGGACCGAGTTGTCTTTGTCGCTAGACTCGTTAAAATGCATTAAATAGTGACAAACTTGTCTTTAGACGAGAACGAGTTTCCCTATCGCTAGGCTCGTTAAAACATAGCGATGGGCTTGCCTGAAGGGCAGGTTATAGAACAAGCATATGTTATCCTCCTCAAGCTTGACAAAAATAAAGAGGTACTGGTCAGAAATGACTGGGGAAAATTGGGAGAACCTCAAAGCTTTAATGGTAGCAAGTCGCTCTTGAACATGACACTTTTCCTCCGTACCACATCGGGTTGGGTTGTTTCATTCACCGGTCTCATCACCATGGTCCTGCCAAACCATCCACATTTGGGGTAATGCTACCGATCCATCGCATCAGTGTCGTTATATGTTCAAGAGATGTTCTTCGGAAAGAGTCAACCGTGTCCCATCCACTACCATACATCATCTTTCATCCTTTCATGACCGCCACCCTGAATCATATTTCACAGATCGTTTTCACCTTCATCACAATCATTAGCTCCATTCCGTGTCACTGATGTGGGATTCATTAAGGCCCTCCTTTGACGGATCGCTTCTTGTCGACTTCAGCTCATTATCCAAGAAGTTGATCTAGGAACAACCCCCTCAGTACTTTGAAGCTTGCATGCCTCAATGGCAAGTTTCTCACTTCCGGCGACAGGTATACATCAATGACCTTCGACCGAAAGATTTTGCGTGGTGTTCGACGCCAAGTCCTTTATTCACACCACGTGGATTGTACCGCCGTACCTTGAGGGTCATCATCATTATCGGTGATTCCTCTCACGCTTGTTAACAGTTTACATCACTGACTGGTAATCAAGCGATGTCTTTCCATGTTCGACTCCAAGAAATTATCACATGGATCGACTTGTACTTAGAGTGAAGATCGGACGAGTTTGAAGACCCCGGATCTAGTTTCATCCATCCGGGCTGCGATATATATTCAGGAAATAAAGACATTGACATGTGCAGCAGATGACCATCCTACCCAAAGGATGATAATTTCAACAGAAAATTATCAGTCTACCATCTGACGATTGTCTGTTCTATGTACAGAAAAATGTATTTATAAAGCTGAGCATGGGAATGCCCGCCTCAGCTAGATCATGAAAGCAGTATGAAAAATAATGTATTGTATTGTATCTTATTACAGGTCACCTCTCAACGATTGAATGAACTTCGGATCCTCCTGATAAAGCATTTCACCCGATAAACGACCTCATACTTTAGGGGGCAACTGTTATAGACATTTTTGTGCCTTACAGCATGAAGCATGAAATGTCCATAATCTAAGGGATCCAAAGTCCCTAAACATGTTGTTCCTACCCCTAGGGGAACAAGGTCAGCAAACCACAGCAATCCAAACAAGTTCTCCACTGAAAATTACTCAAAAACAAGGCAATTCTGGATCATGTCAACTGCTCCACTGAGCATCTGCACTGAAGGTCAACTGCTCCATGGACCACCTGCGTTGAATGTCAACTCCAACAAAGGCTACCTGCGCTGAGCGAGTTTTGACATGTGGAAGTCTCATTCCTCAATGAGTCAATGCCCAGGAAGCTTCCAAAATGACACTTGGATCAAGGAATTCGACTGGTGATGAGTAAGAGGTTCTAGATCTCCAAGTGGAAGCAAGAACCTCCAAGTGGACTCAAGAACTGAAGAAGAACTGGAGTGGGAGAGGACACTAGTCACATCTCAGGCTGACTCATCCTCTCTCCAAACTCCTATATATGGATCTCTCTCCCATGAGATCCAGGGGCTGGAATCTTGTGAATGTAAAGAATTGATGTTGGTTTGAGTTTAGAACTATTGGGTGATTTGCTTTGAAGGAGGTGAAGAGGAGATTTCTTTCTGCTAGGAAGGTGATGCTGGATTGGGCCTCTTATGGTTGTATCACTTCCTGAACCTTACTTCTTCCATTAATAAAGCATTTGAGGTTCTTCTATATGCATGTGTCTCAATGGTGTATTGTTATACTTGTGTATTTGATTTATTCTAATCCTTGAATCAATTATGAATGTATGCTTCTTGTAGTTTCCCTCTCTTGCCATTTTGCAGGATTTTGGTGTAGCTGGGCCAGTGAAAGAGCAAGGAGCTGGGGGCAAGCAGCAAGGAGAGAAGATTGGATCAACCACTAGCGAAAGACATTGGTTAGTGGATCTCTTTCTCCCCTCTTTTACATCTCATAAAGAAGTAATCTCAGATAGCTTTTCTTTGATTGTTGCTAAGGAACTATCACCCTTAGAGTGGGATAGGGTCATTCCGTATTGGATACTTTTCCCAACAACACTATGGGCTTAGAATACCATCTTACCCCCGCCTGTCCTTACTCTGCAGAGAGATCTAGGCTTCTTTGGACTAGACTCCTTCAATTAGTGCTTTGAGCTATCTTGAGCTCTAGCTTGCACCAACTCACTCAGATTTCTTTTACTATCATTACTTTGTAGATAGATCTAGGCTTCTTTGGACTAGACTCCTTTAATTAGTGCTCTGAGCTATCTTGAGCTCTAGCTTGCACCAACTCCCTTAGAATTCTGTTTACTGTCTTTGGAACTCCTTCTGTCTTCAGCACACATCAGACATCAACAATAGCTTGATCATTTGATCTCTTTTCTATTCTGAACTTCATTACAGCTCCATGGCTCTTAGAAATCTGCTTTGAGCTCTGTGGCTCTGTGGCTCTGGCTCTCTGGCTAATTGGCTCTGGCTCTCAACTCTCTGGCTCATCTGGCTCTGGCTCTCTTAGCTATCTGGCTTTGTCTGTGTGGCTCTGCCTCCAACCTCTGGTGGCTCTGCCTCTGCTCGGCCCTCTGGCTCTAAAGCTCTCAGGCTTTCTGGCTCTCAGTGCTCACGTTCTTGGGCTCTCTATCCCTTCCTCATCCTAAGGAATCATTCTTTTGCCATTCGCCCCCAACCCCTAGTGGCTTCTGCTTCTGCTTGGCTCTCTGGCTCTACAACTATCTCTCTCTCTGGCTCTCCGACCTTCAAGCTCTCGGCTCTGTGGCTCTTTGCCCAGCCATGAGCTCCTTGAAGGGAGATTTAACTTCTTTGCTGCTACATTTTTGTGAACCCCCTGTGAGAGTCATACTCTTTGGCTTTTGAGGAATCCTCTGACTCTGCGGTTCCCCCAACCATTCCTCTTTGTACAATCATTCCTTTGCGGCTCTGCGTCTCTTTGACTAGCCCTCTGGCTTACTGGTGCTGTGGCTCTGCGTCTGGCCCTTTGGCTCTGTGGTGGCTCTACATCTGGCCCTCTGGCTCACAGGCTCCGCGTCTTCTATAATGCATTCCTGTTACAAAATGCTCGCTTATAGCGTGGCATAGGTGCGAGAGACTATTTCCAATGGAAATGAACCGACGGCCTTATTCCAGAACAAAATCTGTGAAATAACACATTCTGGTTCGTAATGGAAATACACAGGAAAACTCACGAAAAACACATCATGGGCCTTTAACCCGGACTTCAAATAATATGTAGCCGCATTTACAAACCCTTCGTGTTCGTCCCTTTATCGCAATATCGCAATCGCATTGCGTAGGCCAAAGCAACCCAATACACGGAAAATACAAAGAAAATTCGCAAATCCAGATTTCAAATATTATGAAATTGCATCCATAACCTTATCGGGTCTGGCCTTTATCGCATGTCACAATCGCACATTGCATTAGCATGGCTCCTTTGTGCCGATCGCCGAACGCATATCATAATCGCATGTCGCAAGTCGCAACGGCCCTTGTATTGAGGATTTTCTGATCGCCGATCGACAATCGCTCTATTGGCACTATCACTATCGGCCCATCGCATTGGCGTATGTCGCATGTAACGGCCCCCTTGGTATTTGCGTGACTCGATTGCCGATTGTCGATATCGCAATTGCTAATCGCACATGTAAATGGTCCGGGGTTCTGATATCGCATGAAGCCTTCCTCCGATGCGATATGTTGGAGATCACTAATCGGGGAGTCCTTCTGCCTTGGCTTAAGTCCTCCCTTTGAGCCTTTTCGATGCGATTTTCTTTAAGAGCCCTTAAGTCCATTTTTATAAGAAATTGCCTCCTTTTCAAAGGACAATGGGAAAATTTCTCTTTACAATAACTTCTTCATCCGAATTCCATTTTAGCCCATTCAAATTATGTTAGATTTAGAATGAAGAGATCTATGCAATGAGACTATTTCCAAGAGCATCATTTTACTTTCATTTTCCTCAGTGAGAAAGATTTTTAGACTTAGAATTCTATTCTAGATCCATTTTGGATGACGCCTTCCCACTAAAAAGCTTTTGGACTCCAAAAGACTGATATATTGATCTGAATAGTAAATGAGAGTACATCACCCTCTTCTTTCAACATCCATACACTTGCCTTGCATAGTGCCTCTGAACCAAAGCCTTTGACCACTTTCCTTCTTGGATGTGCTGGTCCTCCTGGGAAGAACTGTCTTCCTCCTTGACTTCATGCAGAACTCCTGATGAGAAGGTTACATAAGGTAGTTTGAACTTCTCTTCCTCGATCATTGATCCAAGGTGGCTCAAACAAATGTGAAGTTACATCTTCTTCACAAAAATTTACATTTGTATCTGTTTGAGATACTATCAACAACAACAAAATTACATACAACAACTGGATGGTCTAAACTCTTGCTTCATCAAAAGAAACAGATTTCACATCTTGTGAACACCTCCATGTCTTTACATCTACATTTAAAAATGATGGACTAGATAACCAGCCCGATATTACATGTATGCTTAAAAACAAAGCAATCAACTCTTCAAGTTAATCACACATACAAGTTCAAATACAAGGAAATCATCAGCATCCCCGTGTTCATGTACATCATTCTCATGCATGCATTTCATCCTTCAACTTTTGCTTAAGTACACTGTACTTTCGAAGCTGAAATGAAATATAATGTTTCATCCTTCAACTTTCGCTTAAGTACATTGTACTTTCGAAGCTGAAATGAACATAATGTTTGCAACAATAAAGTGAGTCTGTCTACTCAACTTTTTCATCCTGCAACTTGGATCTCATTAGAAATGAAATGCACTAAATCAAAAGAAAAGCAACCTTTTGCAACAAGCCTCTTGTGCTTCAAGGATTGTCTTGAGGGCCTTCGGGATAAGGAGAATGCCTTCATCTATTCTTCCTTCTTGTCCTCCCCTGGACTTAGCTATCCATAACTTTCCCTTCACCTTTGAAAACTCAAACAATAGTCAATTTACAAACAATCAAACACCTTTCAATTCAACCAAGCATATAGATTGCTCTATCAATCAAGCATTCTGATTTGATACCACTTTCATCATGATACAACCTACTTCATGATACCACCTGCTCCATGCTATACTTGCTCTGGTATAACTTAAGCTCTGATATCACCTTCTTTGAAGGTGGGGCTAATCAACCTGATGCTTCGATACCACCTTCTTTGAAGGTGGGGTTAATCAACCTGAAGCTCCGATACCACCTGATCTGAAATGGGGCACTAAAGGCTTCTTGTCAAGCTTAAAAGAACCTCTCTCACTCCAAAGCTTATATATTCCCAAGATCTATGCTTATGATAGATAATTTGCAGAATTAAGTACTTGAAATATGTGTATGCTTGTGTTTGTTTTTAGACTGTTCAAGTGCTTATGTACATTTGCTTATGCTGATGTAAAACAAACATAACAGTAAATGCAATGCAACAAATAAGTAAACACATGAGACAACAATATAATATGTAGTTCACCCTGATATCTTGGGCTATGTCTCCTTGACCCCTAATCAAATCGACTAGGCTCTTTGGGATTATGGTAATGCTTCTTTAACAAGTTCCACACTTAACTCCATAGGTTTACAACTGTACCTATGGGCTTAGAATACCATCTTACCCCTGGCTGTCCTTATTGTGCAAACAGATCTAGGCTTCTCTGGACTAGACTCCTTCAATTAGTGCTTTGAGCTATCTTGAGCTCTAGCTTGCACCAACTCCCTCAAAATTCTTTTACTATCCTTACTCTGTAGATAGATCTAGGCTTCTCTGGACTAGACTCCTTCAATTAGTGCTCTGAGCTATCTTGAACTCTAGCTTGCACCAACTCCCTCAGAATTTTGTTAACTGTCTCTGGCACTCCTTCTTCTATCTTCAACACACATCAAACATCAACAATAGCTTTATCATTTGATCTCTTTGCTGTTCTGAACTTCATTATAGCTCCATGGCTCTTAGAAGTCTGCTTTGAGCTCTCTGGTTCTCTAGCTAACTGGCTCTGGCTCTCAGCTCTCTAGCTCATTTGGCTCTGGCTCTCCTAGCTATCTGGATCTGTTCGTCTAGCTCTACCTCTGCTCGATCCTCTGGCTCTGAAGCTCTCAGGATTTCTGGCTCTCGGTGCTCAAGTTCTCGGGCTCTCTATCCCTTCCTCATCCCGAGGAATCATCCTTTTGCCATTCGCTCCCAACCTCTGGTGGATTCTGCTTCTGCTTGGCTCTCTAGCTCTGTAGCTATCTTGCTCTCTGGCTCTCCTGCCTTCAAGCTCTCGGCTATGTGGCTCTTTACCCAGCCGTGAGCTCCCTGAAGGGAGACTTAACTTCTCTACTGCTACATTTTTGTGAGCCCCCCGTGAGATTCATACTCTCTAGCCTTTGAGGAATCCTCCGACTCTACGGTTCCCCCAGTTGTTCCTCTCTGTGTAATCATTCCTCTGCGGCTCTGCATATCTTCGACTGGCCCTCTCGCTCACTGGCTCTGTGGCTCTGCATCTGGCCCTTTGCCTTTCTAGCTCTGTGGCTCTGCGTCTGGCCCTCTGGCTCACTGGCTCTGCATCTTCTATAACGTATTCCTATTACAAAATGCCCACTTACAGCATGGCATAGGTGCGAGAGACTGTTTCCAATGGAAATGAACCGGCGGCCTTTTTTCAGAACAAAATCTACGAAATAATGCATTCTGGTTCATAATGGAAATACACAGGAAAACTCACAAAAAACACATCATGGGCCTTTAACCCGAACTTCAAATAATATGTAGCTGCATTTATAAACTCTTCAGGTCTGTCCTTTATTGCAATATCACAATCGCATTGCATAGGCCAAAACAACCCAATACATGGAAAATACAAAGAAAATTTGCAAATTTGGATTTCAAATATTATGAAATCACGCCCATAACCTTATCGGGTCCGGCCTTTATTGAATTTTGCATTCGCACGTTGCATTAGCATGGCTCCTTTGTTCTGATCGTCGATCATCAATTGCCGATTACATATCGCAATTGCATGTAGCAAGTCGCAACAACCCTTGTATCGAGGATTTGTCGATCGCTCTATTGGCTCTATCGCTATCAGCCCATGGTATCGGCATATGTCGCATGTAATGACCCCCTTGGTATTTGCACGACCTGATCGCTGATCACCGATATCGTAATCGCTAATTGCACATGTAAACGGCTCGGGGTTCCAATATCGCATGAAGCCTTCCTTCGATGCGATATGTCGGTGATTGCTAATCGGGGAGTCCTTTCGCCTTTTCCTAAGTCCTCCCTTTGAGCCTTTCCGATGCGATTTTCTTTAAGAGCCCTTAAGTCCATTTTTATAAGAAATTACCTCATTTTCAAAGGATAATGGGAAAATTTCTCTTTACAATAACTTCTTCATCTGAAGTCCATTTTAGCCCATTCAAATTGCATTAGATTCAGAATGAAGATATTTATGCAATGAGACTATTTCCAAGAGCATCCTTTGACTTTCATTTTCCTTTGTGAGAAATACTTTTAGACTTAGAAGTCTATTCTAGATCCATTTTGGATCACTCACTAAACCCTTCACTAGTTGATGAATTGACTGACTAAAATCAATCGTCAGTCAAACCCACTATCTCTGAAAGTGAAACCAATGAGTCTACACTCGACCCAAATCAATAGGTCGAGGTAACAGTTGACTCGATTTCACCTTCAGTAAATCGTACCTTTCTCAAAGAGAGTGAATATGATACCACTCAAGTTCTTTTTGTTTCTTCAGATTCAAATGAGCTTGGGGGCAATCTGCTTGTTCCATCAAGATAGGAGGAAAATCCTCTCGCTCTCGTAACTCAAGGGGTTAATCCTCCCATTCTTACGGTACCCCCTCAAAGTAGTCTAGTCACTTCCTTTGATTGGAATCGATTGGCAGGTTTCCGTCTTCCTTCTTATGTGCTTTTCCAGATCATAGTACAAGTTTGTAATGATTGTATCTGGCACTATTATAGATGAAGGCGTGTCTGTGAGTATCCTTTCCTCAACTACTTGGCAAGCGCTTGATTCGCCACCGCTTGTGCCTGTTCCACAAAATCTGTTGGGTTTTAACAGAGGAACCAGTCAACCATAAGGGATCCTCCCTCAGTTACCTATTACTTTGGGAGGAAAAATCATTTATCTAAATGTGATGGTAGTCCCAGGCCCTTTAGATTACAATTTACTTCTTGGGCGTGACTATGTTTATGGCATGGGATCTATTGTTTCAAGACTCTTTTGAGTGATTTGTTTCCCACATGAAGGCAGAATTGTCACTATTGACTAGATTTCATTTCACGGTCCAAATATGGCTCCTAGTCAACCATCTTACCTAAATGGTCCTTTTGTACCAATGGTATCATCCCCGCCACAGGTTAATTATGTGGCAACCTGTTCCATACCTACATCAACTGACGATCAATTCTGTGATGTTGTACATCATGTACTGGGGGAATTGGAACTAGATCTCTCCTTCATGACCTCTTATGAGTTGCGATTGAATTTGAGGATAGTTCATTGTCTTGTGTCAACCTCGTTAAAAAATGGAACAAAGGGTATGAGGAGAGTTCCTTGTCTTGTGTCAACCTCATTTAAAAATGAAACAAGGAATATGAGGACAATTCTTTTACTGTGTCAACCTCACTAAAAAATGAAACAACCCCCATGAGCATAGTTCCTTGTCTTGTGAAAATCTCGTTAAAAAATGAAACAAGGAATTTGAGCAAAGTTCCTTGTCTTGTGTTAATCTCATTAAAAAAAATTAAACAAGGTCCCTTGGAGCAAAGTTCCAATTCGAGTCTTTGATTAGATCTCGTAAAATCCCAGTCGAGTCTTTCACTTGATCTCATAAACGAACCTTCATTCCATCCATATGATAGCCACAAGTAGTTTACTTATGTGAATGTAATGAAGCTTAGGGGGCATGCACCTAATGGTAAAGTTAAGTTTCCCTGTAGGTTATGTGAAGGGAATCACCCCATTCACCTTTGTCCCTATCTGGACGAAGCCAAAAAGGTGTTGGATAATCGTCCTGCTTCACCGTAGTGACTTCCATCTGGTTACAGGAGACTCTCCCTTAAATCATGCTGGGGGCATGTAAACCAATCTCAAGCATAGTTTTTCATTTCAAGCTTATATAAACATGTAACTGAATCTAAGCATAGTTTCCTATGGTTCAATCTTGTGTAAAAATGAATCCATTTCCATTTTAACCCTTGTGATAGCCATTTTATCAGCCTTTTCTATTAGATGAGCCTTGGTTGTTTCATTCCATCACCACCATCTCTTTGGCCGATCATACACTTTCACTTGGTTGTTTTACCCTTTTTGAGGAATAGTTGCAATGAGTGGTCTTATTAGCCAACCTCTTCACATAAATCAACATGTTTTGAGAAGTTCCAACATTATCGGAACCAGTTGCTACCCTAGCCACCACTCGTTCCTCAAAATGGAGTCCTCTTTAAGCTCTTTTCAAACTCTCTAAATATGAAAATATTGCCAAGCATTTGTCCTTTCCAGCTCGTTAAACGAATTGGAAATGATATCTCTCTTGTACTATTTTACGTTTTTTTGGACTTGAGATATTATTTTATGAAAAATAACTTGTGGAGTTTTCTTTTCGTCCCTTTTCAAACTCTCTAAACATGAAAAGGACCAAGTTATCTTTGTCGTTAAACTAGTTAAAAACATCAAATAGCGACAAACTTGTCCATCTAGACAAGATCGAGTTTCACCTTTGCTAGACTCGTTAAAACATCAAATAGCGATGGATTCACCCGAAGGGTGAAATTATACAACAAGCATATGTTATCCTCCTCAAGCTTGATTAAAAATAAAGAGGTACTGGTCAACAATGACTGGGGAAAATTGGAAAAAGGGGAAAACACTTTATGGTAGCAAGTCGCTCTTGAACATGACACTTTCACCTCATCACCATGACTATGTGAGTTGGGTCATTCAGCTTGATGGTTATCACACCATTGGTCTATCATACCATCCATTACTTTGTTTTGGGTCAATGCTACCAATTCATCTTAGTGTCGTCGACATGTTCAAGAGAAGTCATTCAGCTCAAACTTCATCCTTTGCAATACTGTAAACCTTCATTTTCATGACCTCCATTCCTAAACCTTCTATCGTTAGTCGATTTTCATCTCCAAAATCATTTACCTCGTTTCGTGTTGTTGATGTGGGATACATCAAGGCCCTCCTGCGATGAGTCGCTTCTTGTCAACATCAGCACATTATCTAAGAAGTTGACTTAGAAACACCCCTTCAGTACCTTGAGGCTTGCATACATCAACGGCAAGTTTCTCACTTCCGGAAATAGGTTAACATCATTGGCCTTCAACCGAAATACTTTTTATGGTGTTTGACATCAAATCATTTATTCACACCATGCGAAATGTATTGTAGTACTTTGAGGGTCATTATCATTATCGGTGATTCCCCTCGCGTTTGTTAATTTCCTACATCATTGGCTGGTAATCAAATGATGTCTTCCCATATTTGACTTCAGAACATCTATTCACATGGTTAGACTTGTACTTGAGCAAAAGATTGAACGAGATTGAAGACCCCAGATCTAGTTTCATCCATCCGGGCTGCGATATTTTCAGGAGTACTAAATCAAATGTAAAATGGCCTTACATTCATGGTCATCCATTCATGGGTCTATATATGTAGACGACTATATTTGTACCTGTAATGAAACTTTATAAGCTGAGCATGGGTATGCCTTCCCTTAGCTAGTTCATGAGAAAAATCAAATTATCATGATATATGTATTGTAATTGATGCAGGTCACCTTCCGCTTCGAAACCTCCTCTCCACATGATAAAGCATTTCAGTCGACATACATATTTACGACTTCATGCTTTAGGGGGAAATTGTTACAGATCCATTTGGGCACATCAACCCCAACTTACATATCAGTACTATTAGGTCCCATCAAACCCTAATTCAGTTGTTACATGCCCTGAAGAAGTCAACCATCAGAATGCCTAGCTTCCCAAGAAGTTCCATGACTGAAATCATCCAGAAACTGCCTCGAAGAAGATTAGCGTAGAAAGGCCTTCATTAGGGTGCGTTGCAGTGCAGCCAATACACTGTCAGTGTGCATTGGAGTGCACTTGGTCCCTCTTTGGCCCGCGTTGGGTGAATTTGAGCGAATTTCCATGAGGGTTTGAAAGATTCCTTGTCCATTGGATGCCTCTAGAAGTTTCTCAAGGCTATCCACTCCTTTGGGTTCGTATTTGGATGAGGGAGGGAGTTAAGGAACATCAATCCCTTTATCCCTTCCTCCATGGAACTAAATACTAATTTTGGGAGAGCATTCATTATCACCATTGATGGCCTAACTTCCTTCAGTCACTTATAAAAGGACCACTCATCTAAGTGATCAGGGGTTGGCTAGCTGGGCTGGAAATTATTGAATTATAGGAAGATGCTATTAGTATGAGACTTGAGTTGATTGTAAGTGTTTTAATGATGTCAAAGTGTCTCGCTTGTTATGAGGAGAGGATGGGATTGAACTGGAGGAGTGATGTTGAATCAGGAAAATTGGGTTGTAACTCTTCCTTTTACTAATAAAGTGTTCAAAGATTTTTCCATATGCTTGCGTTGTCCTTTGATTCTTTCATATGTTTATCATGTACTTGATTCCATGCTACGTTTAATAAATATATCATTATCATATGCTTTGATGGGTTCTTGTTTTTGTCTGTGTGCAAGTACTTTTCAAGCGGCTTAAGTACAGAAAGCATGGAAAATTTTAGGAGCGAATTTTTGCCCTTAGGTGAAATTAAGGGGTTTTAAATTTTTAGTGGACGAATATTTTGTATCATAGTATATTTTTACAAATCGCCTCTGTTAACACTCAGGTTGTTCCCTTTGACTCCTAAGAGAATACAGCCAAGGTAGCCACAAACCAATCTTTGGACTGCAGGTCCTAGCCTACCAGCAGTCAGAGAGGGCTCTCTCTTTAGGATTTAGCTTTGTTTAAGGGATGATTTTAGGCTAGATATGATGCACATGGGTTTTTTTTGAGTTTGGTGGGATGGTTGATCTATTCAAGCAGATTTGGCATGCAAAGTGTAAGAAGTTCAAACCATTGGGCATGGAGTCCATGAAAGTGAACTGAAGGGTGTGTTTTCCTTGGCAGAAGAGGGGAATATGGAGCAGGATAGCTACACATGGCACAATGATTAATGCTGGAACAAGGATGAAATGGAGGTCAGGGGATGAGAGGCAATTAAGGATCTCTCATCTAGCCAAAGAGGGAAAGTGGATGAAGGCTAAATAGGACCAATGAAGGATTCCTAGACAACATTTAGAAATGATAGAAATAGCTTAAACATGATCAATTAAGTATGCATATTCATCACTAATTCAGAGGAAAACATAGAAAAGTTACAAGAATTGAGGACAGAGGGCATGAAAACCAGTTCTGAACTATTCCTTCTTCCTGCAACTTAGATTATGATATATAGATGATACAGGTACATATAAACTAATAAATAGAGGGAGGAAAGACTTATTGGACCATGAGCAAGCACGAGAATTCCATATCAAGCTCTTCAGCCATTGAAAGCACAACCAGCCAGTTCAGATGCAAATATTCCAGCAATCTTTGATTACAAAAACTCTCAACATATACAGCGCAAGTCCTGGAATGAAAGATACAACCAACCAACCCTTTTCACAATACAGAGGGCGGTCTTTATAGAGAAAATATCTAAAATATGTACAAATATAGATCTAATGGCAGATCTGGAGAAATGAATGATTCTAACCTAACATCTATTGAAATGAATGCTAAAAATATCTCTATGAGCTACGCTGGAGGCAACCGCTTCAAGAATAAATTAATATGGGTCCTTTGTTGTGATGCGCTGGCCATTTAGCCATAACTGCGCCTTGGGAACTTGCAGCGCTGCCCTCAGGTGTCTTCATACACTGCTTTTGCAATATCTGGGCCTTAAATCTCCTATCTGCTCCTGTTAGGCGGTTCTGCTGCTGCAAAGTGGTTTTAATGCCCATAACTGAGATCTGGTGGGCTTTGATGGCTCTGAGCTGTTTTTTTGACTTTGTTTGGGGCCTATACTGCCATCTGCCTCGCATTTAAAGTCCTCCGCTGATATTTTTCACCTGATACACTTTTCGGCGCTCTTATACTCTTTAAACTGAAATGGGCCGCTTTTCTCCCACTGATACTCTTTGCCGGTACGAAATCGCCCTTTATGGCCACTTATGGCGATATTTGACTGCTGTTGTACCTTCCATGGCTCTCTAGGGGCTTCTGGAAGAGTTTCAGCACCTGGCCAATTGAAATCTGATCAAAAAGGAAGAATTGTTGCCAAAATGGAGGAGGACTGGACGTTGGATGCCTGCTGAGGCAAAAACCCTACATTTGGAAGTATTTTGGGCCTGGAGCGATCTATTATAACTGAGGAATGCCTTGCTTCCTTTACAGCTGTGGCGGGCGCAGGCACCGCACGATTAAATTTTTGAAAAGGCCTATTTCATAAAACAGGGGGAAAAGCCTTAAAAACTGCAAAATTGATGAATTTTTGGTCCTGCCGCAACACTATTCATTTCTTTAAATCGTGGTCGTTGGATCCGGCGCGGGCCGATCCAACAGCTGGCGCTAAATCGGCGGTTTGGCGGATCGGCGGTCCCAACACATAAACCCCCGACGAGCGATATAAAGGGCGGACTCGAAAATTTATTAGGGTTCTCTTTATTTGAAATCGGGTCCGGCCCATCAGCGAATCCATATCGACGGAATTCATAATGGAACGGGTCCGCGAACCTGAAACCCTTCAAAACTATCTTTCATTACTTTTCGGGTCACGAAATGGAGGGTACAGTACTACCCCTTTCCAGACCTGAGACACTTTATGCTTTGATTTATTGTTATTTCCGCTCTGCCCTATCGGAGTGGTCCCTCTTTGCCGTAGAAAAGGGCCTTATCGGACCCGAAATCCTTACATGCCACACTTTATAACTTTTCGGCTCCACCAGACAGAGCCATATGGGAATGATGCGATAATACATATGGGCCGTTGATCTGGGTGGGGGCGATGGACGGTTGCGATCTAATCGCAATATCGCTCTCGGCGGGGACTGGGGGTCAGGGCTTTATACATGTGCGCGATAGCGATGCGATATTTATATGCGATATGCATTGGGCGCGATAGCAATATCGCTATCGGTCGAAAAAGGGAGGCACTGTAATCGGGGGTATATACATATATAAATGCCAACAGTTGACCACACCTTCGACAGCGATATCGTTTCGGAGGGGGTTAAAGCATTCGGAGAAGGCTTCAAAGGGATGCGATGAGGCTTTATGGGATCGAGGATGAAATTACCTGATCGGAAAAAGGTATGCATGCTTTATAAAGGGTTTTTGAGGCCTCGGAAGGGGTCCAATAACTTAAAAAAAGAGGAATTTCATGCCTTGGAAGGATTCCAAAGGCACTTGAGAGGGGTTTTAGGCCTTTAAAAAGGGGTTTATGCCTTGGAAAAGGTAGAAACAAGGCCAAAAGATGGATTTGTACATTTGGAGGAAGATTTTATGCATAGGAATGAGTCCTAATGCATTTAGAAGATGGTTTGAGAGGCAAATGAGGGTTCTTGCTAAGTTTCAGGTAAACTTAGCAATTCCCAAGTGTACTTATGGTTATTTTTCAACCAGGGGGAGGGGATAAGTATATAGGGGAGTTATTAACATTGTTTTAGTAAGGGGAGGGGAGATAGATAGGGAGTTACATAGTAAAGTTAGTAGTTAACATGATAATGATAAGAAAAAGCGCTAAGTATGAGATCTTAGGCTATTAAGGGGGAAAATGACTCATAGAGGAAGTATGGACATTCCTTGAGTAAAGCAGATCTTTACCAAGGCAACTGATATGAAAATGATGAGACTAAGAGATATCAGGTAGATCTTGACCTCTTTAGGGGAAGTTAGTGAGTGATTTGGGGAAGAGGAAGAAGGGGAAGTTAGACATGCCTCGCTTGAGCTCCTTTAAATGGAAAACTGCCTCATGCTTGAGATGTGAATAGATATGACACTTGAAAATATGAAATGGATCACAAGCCATGATTCTGCAACCAAAAAGCTACCTACCCGGCCTACTTACCTAGCATTTTCTCTTCTTTTTAGTTTGGGTGCACTTGAACTAGCAAACCCAACTTTTCATTCTTTTCTTCTTGTTGTCCTCCTATCTAAGTCGACCCTTATTTCTTCCGGGGCTCAGATTAAGCTGATGAGTGCCCAAGATTCTCTACCTATCTACAAATCTGCCAAGATTAAACAGTTTGGACAGATGTTCATCTCTATATTCTAAAACATGAAATTTAAACCTAGGGAAGCCAAGATTAAACTGTTTGGCCTTCCCTTAACTGAAAACTCATCAAAAATGGATTAACACATCAAAAATGGAACACAGCAATGGCACTAGGACTAGCACACTCTCATGGACACTTCTTTGGCCTCTGTAGCAAATATGGAACATTGCAGCATGCAAAGTATGACATATTTGGCATGTAAAAATGTCGATCATGAAAGATGAATACCTGCTGCAGCAGGAGGCTAACAGCCTCAAATTTATTACATAAAAAAATTAGGTATGGAGGTTAGCCCACCTTATTTTAAGGGAGAGGGTAAAAAAGGTAAATCTAGCCCTTGAAATTAGGAGTTACAACCTTCCATTCGCTCTAATTTTCAAGAATAGGTTTTATTTAAGTGAATCCTATGGGCCAAATACCATATTTATAAAAGAGGTATGGTAAATTAATAAAAATATAAATAAATGAGAGGTATAGTAAATAAATAAAACATTTTTTCTATTTACTCCATAAGTCAGCTTATATACATGAAAGGTGTAAACAAATAAAAATATAAATAAAGTGGAGGTATGGTAAATAAATAAAACCTATTTTTATACTTACTCAAAAGGTATCGTAAATAAATAAAAATATAAATAAACTAGAGGTATGGTAAATAAATAAAACCTCTTTTTATATTTAGTCCATAACCCTCTTTCTATTTAGGAAGGCTCAAAAAGAGGTTTTATTTAAGTGAATCCTATGGGCCAAATACCATATTTGTAAAAAATGTATGGTAAATTAATAAAAATATAAATAAACGAGAGGTATGGTAAATAAATAAAACATTTTTTTATATTTAATCCATAAGTCACCTTATATTTACGAACACTCAAAAAATGCGTTATATTTAGGTGAAACCTATGGGAAAAATACTATGGGCCAAATACCATGGGCTAAATTATTATTAATACCATGCAAAAAACATTATTAAACCTAATATTAGTATTAATAAAAATAAAAATGGCACATGGTATTGACCCATGGTATTCACGTGGAATGTAGCCTATTTAAAGGGGGGAATTAAACCAACATAGATCCATCTTTACTCTGGATCTACTAAGCCTCGAGAGGGATCAAATATCGTGATATGCAAACTAGCATAGAGTGAAAAATGTTTGATCACTCTCGGGGCTTGGTGGATCAAGAGTAAAAATGGATGTTGTAATTTAATGTATGTTAAACATTTTAACTTGGTTAAAATAAAAAATAAAATAAAAATCAATTATTAATTTTATTAATTTTTATAAATTACTAATAGTAATTTTTAAGCTCCAGGTTTATGATAAACCATGGTAATACCATAAATAGATTTCATCCCTCTAACATTGGTAGATGTGGAGTTAAGATGGATATAGGTTGGTTTTTATGATAATGAAGATATTAAATAGACTTAGGAAATTATATTGTAAAAACATCTTAAGGTGAATGGTTAAAGCTACATTTAGTCACTTCACAAAATTTAGTAAAAAATACCAATATCTCCATTAATATTGGTTTTTATGATTTAAAAAAAAAAGTTCAAAACAGTGAAACCTTATCACTTTTTCCACATCACCCTCGCAGAAGATTTACTACCATTTTTCAAACATTCTCAATATGATATCTTCATGAAAAAGTTTAGGTATTGATGTTGGATTAATTTTTTGAAAAATAAGCTGGTTTGTACAACCTTTCATCTTCTGTGCTATTCTTAGTTTGTCCTAATGATCTGTAGGGGTTGGAGCCACTGCACCATATTTTTCTAAAAGATGGAGATTGTTCACCAAAAAGGAAATTAATCTACATGTTACAACGCTGTTAAAAAATGCGAGACGTATGAGGGTAGTGAATTATGCTAATAAGAAATTTAGATTGGGATGGACGTAATTAAATTTTATTATTTAATTGAAAATTTCCAATTAAAATAATGATAAATCTACATTTATATATTCATATATTGATTGGAAGGCTTCTCACAATGGTCACTTCTTTCAATTAGATCCCCTTCAAGCCTTTGGGATACCTAATACTTTCTTATATAATATAGTTGGGGCTTGCTACTTGTTGGTGTGTTGGGGTAAACAAACTTGGTGTTTTTTTTTTTTTTCTATCTCGCAGTTGAGGTCTTTGGAATAAGAAAGAAATTTGATAACTTGAAAAAAGTGGTAGCTTGACAAAAGTTGTAGAGAAAAGATTAATCTCTCCTACCTTGACAGAACTCGTGGTCAATATCAACACCTACAAGAACTTTGTTGTGGAATATTATCAAAACTAATAGAAGGATATGAAAGAGTGTATTGTAAGAACCTTGACAAACATGGCCACTGAAACTTGGAACATTGTTTGTAGGAAGAGAAAATTATGTTTCTTTTTTCCAAACATGTATGTTAGTATATTACAGTTTAATGAATATGTTTTCTTATTATCATATATGGTTTCATACTTTAACAAAACATTTGCCAAGACTTCAAAATGTTTTATTATTCAGTAAAAGATTTGCCAAGATCTTACAATATTTTATAATTCGGTGAAAGATTCTCCATCACTGTACAAGATAATATAATCTGGTGAGAGATTCGCCAAAAAAATTATATATACATATTATATTATTGATAAAATCACCTCCCATTTTTCCTATGTATCATGGGGATTAGCCCATTTATTATACATATAAATTTAGGGTGGTTCTTAAAATTTTCCCTGACGGAAAGGAGCAACAGAATCGGTCAAGGGAGATAAGGAACAAGCGAAAGCTACAAGTAGATTTCTCTATTCTCTTATTTAATCTATCGATTATAGAAAAGGTAGAGAATGCTTTGAACTTTTGTTCTAGACTTAGATACTAGTCTAGGGGTTTAAGCGTTTACCCGTAGACACTAAAACTTCCCAAAACAACAAATTACCTTTCACCACGATGTGGTACAGGTTTGCATCCACTTCACTCATTGTGAAGCCCAACTTGGAGAAGTAGTTGTCTATCCTGGGGTACCAAGCACAAGGTGCTTGCTTCAACCCGTACAACGCTCTCTTGAGTCGGCACACATGCGACTCACGATCGAAGGTCTCAAAACCTTCAGGCTACTCTATGTACACCTCTTCCTCAAACTGGTCATCAAGGAATGTAGTCTTCACATCCATCTGATGGATCTTCCAACCCATTTGTGTTGATAGTGCCAACATAGATATGATAGATGAGTACCTTACGACATGAGCAAAAGTCTCATCATAGTCAATCCCCTTGACCTGTGAAAATCCATGGGCAACAAATCTTTCCTTATGCTTCTCCACACTACCATCAGTAGCTTGTTTACCTTTTAAAGCCAACGAAAACTCACAACTGACTTGTTTTCCGGTCTGGGAACCAAGTCCCAAACACTGTTAAGAACTATGGAGTCATACTCCTCCACCATAGGATCAACCCAAATCGGCTGCCGCACTGCTTCCTCAAAGGAAGATGGCTCAGTCTCAACACATTCCCCAGCAAGGGCCATGTATCCAGTGTACCTCTCAGGTGACCTCCTCTATCTGCGCTAAGAAGATGGTGCTCCCACATTCTCTCTCGCATCCTCCAATAATCTGTCAGCTTCTCTTGTGTGCTTCGGTCTATCTCTAGAAGACTCTACTTGAGTGGATGTCTCCACTCCTGGAACCTCTACATGCAGCTGCTCTGCATCAGTCTGAGGCTCCTCCTCCTTAGGAACCAACAGTTCCTCCACAGCTTGTAGTTGGAGCTCCCTCTCAAGGGAAAATCGCATGGCCTTCTGCTCATCAAACTTGAGATCTCTATGAACCACTGTCCTCCGATTGGTAGGCAAGTACACCCAATAGTTGTGAGGTGTATCAGTGTACCCCACAAATATCCCCAACTCTGTTATTGGCTCAAGCTTCTTTCGTGCATCCTTTGTCACATGGAAATATACCGATGAGCCAAAGATCCTGAAGTGACTCACATATGGTCTCTTACCGGAGAAAGCTTCCTCTGGAGTCTTCATCCCAAGTATGCGATGTGGGCTTCTATTCTACAAATAGACTATTGTGTTGCATGCCTCAACCCACAAGTGAAGTGGTAGGCCTTGGTCATGCAGCATTGCCCGTGCTGCCCCTAAAATAGTTATGTTCTTCCTCTCGGCCAACCCATTCTGCTGTGGGTTATGAGGTTCCGTCAACTCTCGTTTAATTCCTTCCGCTGCACATAATTCCTTAAACTCTTGAGAGACATATTCTCCACTGTTGTCGCTTCTCAAGGCCTTGATCTTCTTCCCGGACTTTTTTTCGACCAAATATTTGAACTCACAAAACTTTGTGAAAGTTTGGTCCTTCTTCTGCATGAAATAAATCCAGCATTTACGAGAATAGTCATCAATGAAACTCACATAATACCTTTTCTTCGTTGTGGATGCCGTTGAGAATGGTCCACACAAATCAGTATGAACTTGCTCTAAGATAGCCTCTGCTCAACTGTCTCGATCATGAAAGGAAGACTTGGTGTAGTTTCCCAAGGTACAACCTTTGCATGTGTCAACTTTCTCAAGTTTACCTTTGGGAAGTCCTGTAGATATCTGCTACCTTATCTTCAAATCCCCATGATGCAAATGGCCCAACTGCCTGTGCCACAACTTGCCAATGTCTTGGCTTCACACCAATTCTGATTTCGTACTCAATGATGCACAATCATTTGCCTCTAGTTTATAGAGATTCTTCACCTGAATCCCTATCCTCTTGGTCTGACCCGTGGCCATGTGTCTTAGGAACGCCTTTCCTTTACTGAAGACAACATCGTAGCCTTTGTCCTCCAACATCGTGACCGATACCAAGTTCTTATTTAGTCCAAGCACATACATCACATCTGTCAAGGTGAGAGGAGCTCCATGCTCCCTCTGAAAAGCAACCGTGCCCACTCCCGAAACACTATACCTTTCATCGTCACCCATCTCTAAGCGCATGTTCAGGGCTTTCTCCTCCAAGGCACTAAATAAATTTTTATCACCAATCATGTGGAATGAGGCTCCACTATCAAGATACCAGACACAACCCATCATCAATGACTCCATGCATGCAATGAGGGTAAAGCCTATTTCGAACTGAGAGGCTAATGCCTCACCTTCCGATACTTCCGAGGATCCCTTCTCTTACTTCTTCAATGGGAAATTAGTTGCATAATGTCCCATCTTGTGGCAATTAAAGCATCTTACTTTAGACATGTCACCCTTATTCCCTCCATGAGAAGAATTCGATTTGAAATTGGAATCCTTCCCCTTCCCTTTCCTTGCCTTACTTGCTAAGGTCAGATTTTCTTCATCATCATTCTTGGATGAAGAACCATCTTGTGTGCTCCTCTTGATCTCCTCCTGCATAAGATCCGACCACAGTCATTCCCAAAGCGGTAGTTTCTCCCTTCCATTCATAGAGTCTTGGTAGCTATTCCAACTCTTTGGAAGGCCAAGGAGAGCAAGGCTCACCATATCATCATCGACAGTAGTTATTCCCAAACTACCAAGCTCATCTCTGCAAGTGGTGAGCTTGTTCATATATGTGGAAATAGTATTGTCCTTCTCCATCTTGATTCTTTGAAGCTTATCCTTGAGCGCCAATTTCCTATGGTCGCTATTGTTCTGGCAGAGGTCCTTCAATGTCTTCCACATTGAAAATGGAGTATCCTTCCCATGGAGACTCGAGACAATATGGTCTCGAACTCCCTTGAGGATGATCCGTCTCACCTTCGCCACACACTTCTTCCACTCAGCCAACTCTTGTGCATTAGTTGAAGCTAGCTTTGGGATTTCTTGATCAATGAATTCCTTCAAGCCATTGTCTTCTAATATAGCTTCCATTCTATCTTTCCATGCTATGTAATTCGAGCTACCTTCCAAGGCATAATCGAGTCTCAAGCCATAGAACACCATTGGCTAACCTTGAAGTATGATACAAATTCGATTTGCACCTGCAACCCCGAACTTCAAACTTGGAATTCTATTCTCAGTATACTGTTCACAGCTCTGATACCATGTAGAAAATCTGTGATAGGTTAACCTGATAATGCAATACAAATCAAATAAGAATACTATAACCTACTTCTATTATCAATTTGCGAAGCTTAAAGATTGAGCTGAACAATATAACCATAAGAAGAAGAATCAATGGCACAATACACATTAAAATACTTTGGGGAAAGCCTCAGCTAAAAACCCCACACTATTGTATTATCATACATGGTGGAAATACATAGGAATTATACAAAGCCTTAGCTCTCACAGCTATCTATCTCTTAGTACAATCCTCACAGATGCTCACAGGTAATCTTGGCTTCTCTCCAGCCTTCATGTCTGCCCTCCAAGCTCCTATTTCCTTGCATTGTTTGTTGTGGATGATTAGCCATTCACCAAGTGGAAAAATATCCTTAAAAATCGTGCAATCCTCAAGGATAAATCCTTGACTGAATGCATGAGTTTTCTCCATGAGAAAACACATGCAACTCATAGTACACTGTCCTTGAACATTAATCTCAACTGGGTCTTTCTCAGAGTAGATATGCATGAGTTTCTGATGAGGGAACCTTTAGTTAACTGGAGTAGCACTAGTTGAGTGCATTAATGCATCAACTGACTGTTAACTCACTATTAGTTCCTAAAACAGTTTGGAACTAATTTAACTGGACTTAACTCAATAAATTGAGTTAACTAATTACAACTCAAATATAACTCAATCTTATCTCCTTAATTTAAGGGATAACTCTTGCATGACTTCAGAAAGACTTCTAACTTGAATTTCTCCAACTAATTAATTTAAAATAAATTAATTAATTATTTCCAAGTAGCTGTTAAGACTAAATTTGATTTTAATTCATAATTTAATTCAAGGACAAATTAAATTGGAATATTCTTGATGCCATATTTCAACAGGTTCATCCTTTTCAAGCCTCTTCAAGTTGACTCTCTTAAACTACAAGCACTCTAGGACTACCCTTTTATACTTCATGTTTAGTGATAGCAATTGTGTTTTTACATAGAAGTGTTGTGTGTCTACCTTCCATTGTCTTTCGTTGCAAGCCCTTGGTATGGTTTTATATTGTTTGATGACATGGTTAAAAGGAGACAATGTAATCTCAAGATTGTGAACTTATGTTACAAGTCTAGTTTCCCTTCAGGCGTACCAATAACACAAAGCAACCTCTCTTGTAATGCCTTTTTGAAGTAATGCAAAGTCAAATCTTAAACAAAAACTAAGAGATGAAATGGTTTTTTTGGATGGATAATACAATTTCTAATGAGATTATAATTTCTTGTTATGTAAAATGCACTTTTGAATGCATACATGGATTCAACATAAAAACCCTTTGGGATACTATATTTTTACAAATTAAGCAAGTGAAACTTATGATTTAAAAAAATGTACTCCGTTTTTGGGCAAACTTAACTAGAAAAAGAAAAAAACTTAACTAGAAAGGTCATTTCATCTATTAATTAGACTACTAGCTTTCTTAATTATTTATGTTTAATTTTAATTGACAATCCCACTAATTAATTGAAAAATTGAATATGAATATATAAAGTTTAAAATTTTCATTTTTATTTTTATTTTTATAAAAAGAAATTCAATAAATTATTTTAGATTTTAATTTGAAATGAAGAGTATATTTTGTATTTTGAGGTAAGTAATAAATGTATTAAAAACAACCCCAAGGTTTAGCTCAATTCAAGTACCTTTGCTAATGGGAGGTCACAAGGTTAGGCTCTTGTATTTGCTTAGATAGTTTTCGTGGATGTAGCAGTTTGTCCAAAAACCACACTTAAAAATAAATAAATAAATAATAATAATAGAAGAAAAAGAAGACGATGAAAAGAAAAATGTATTAAAAAAATTATAATAAACATAAATTGATTAAGGATTGTAGACAATATAAATTATTTGTTTTAAATAAATATGTTATAAAGTGAAATGTAGATTTGAACGAAAAAAAAAAGCAATAATATTTTTTAATTGTCAATACTAAATTTAATTATTTTACTCAATCAATCTATATCTATTTCAAGTTTGGATCTTTAAAGCTTTGAGAGAGATCAAAGATCAAATCTCTCAAGGTGTAAAACTCTTTTGAATGCAAAATTTGAGGAAAGGTTTACGCCTTGAGGAAGTTATGATGGATATAGATTGGTGATATATATATATATATATATATAGCATTGGAAAATCCATGGGTTGTCAAAACCTGGAGACCAAAAAGTGCTAACAATATATTCTCTATGACCTCAATTTTACGTGAAATATTGATCCAAAATGGATCCTAAAACCTCTAAGTCTAAGTCTTTAATACTATCAGAAAACACTATTGTAGAAGAAAAACCATGAAGAATGGTGGAAAACAGAGTAAAGCGAAGGTTGAATTATCGTTGAATCAGAGCTGTTGGATCGGACCGATCAACGGTCCAAATCAAATCGGCGGATCACATCGGAGGGTTCGGTGATATCACATCGGTGGAGTGTATCGGGGACGGCCCGAGGGGAAATGTGACTACGATTGGCGACACAGCTCAAACTGTTGGTCGAGCGCGCATATCAACGGTTCCGATTACTCCATCGCATCGCAGGTTTCCAAGGGAAGGAATTACCAAAGGCCCAAAGACCATGTGATATGTGATTTGTGACTTATCGCATTGCATAGAACCAAAAGGGAAGGACCCGAAGCATAGCAAAGTGCCGAAGTGCGATAGCGATCGGCGATATGCGATTGCGATATATCGCATCGCAACAATACAAAGGGGCGAAGACCCATAGCCCGTGTGATTGCCGATAGCGATCAAGGCGGACTCGGAAGGGTTTATAAATGCGGCTCTATAAAATTTGACTTCCGATATAAAAGTGTTTTGTCAGGCTTTCCGTTATAAAACCGAAATACAAAGGAGACAAGGCATATGGCGCTACAACGATAAAACGTGGACTCGAAAGGATCTATGAATGCAACTTTATGTTATTTGGGTTCCGTGGTAAATGGTATTTCGGGTGGGCTTCAGGCGGTAAGTGGTATTGGACGGGCTCTGCCCGATCCCATACACTGACCGACACGTAGCACGCAACAAGGAGAGAGAAAACCACTTTCTCGGGTGGGTGATCTCCGTGCAAGTAAGCCATCCAAAATGCACATCAATTGTCAGATCAAATGGTTGCATATCAATGGTGCAGAATGCACAAGCGGGTTGGATGATGGGGATGGATGTGAATTGTCAGATGAGAACAGATCTATGGTGTGGGATGCCAAAGGACCGATAACGGGTGAGGCATAACAGTTGTCTGATTCCTCTATTTTAGAGTTTTTCCTATGTATTTCTCTATGTAAACAAAGAAGCAATTCTTTGGGATTTTTCACCGCGCCAACCTTTCCGTTAGAAAATAGGTGGCCACCATACCTTAAGCATTTTACAATGATTTTTTAACGCTCGACAGGGAGTTGAATGGACAGTGGCCGGGAGCGAGAAAGCCCAAGAATGTAGATGAATGGACAGAGCTGAGAGGCTTAAAAGAAACTCTATGGCAGACAAAGGGGACAGAAAGAGAGCAAGAGAAAGAAGAAGACAGAGAGTAAGAGGGAGAGTCTGTGCACTCTTTTAGACTTGAGGATTTCGAGTAAATCCTTGTTGTTTTGTTACTGTTGTGTTGAGACTCTGTTTGAGCTCACACTTGTAATATTCTACTCTTAAAGACATAATATAGAGGTCGACACTGAAAGCGAGACCAGGAGACGTAGCCAGGAAGTCTAGTGAACTCCTTGATTATTTGTTGTGTTGATGTGTGTGTTTATTATGTTTTATAACTATTCATTGTCTATATTTTTCGCAATCTTTTCGATCCGTTGCACTAAATAATATAGGCATTCCTGCACATGAGTTTGTAATACCTTAATATTAATTTAAGATCTTGTTTTCAGATCAAGTGGTATCAAAGCATTTGGTTTTGGTTTTGTTAAGGTTAGACAAGCTTGTGCTGGATTTTGAATGTTAACTAGATTAAAGCTCAGACTAGGAGAAGGAGAACTTGTTCAGGCTAATCTAGAGATTGGAAAAGTCTATTCTCAGAAGTGAATGGCAGAAGAAATTCCATTGGGATCAGAATCTCAATTTATAGAAAGTTTTAAGGCACTCCAAGCCATGGTGGAAGAGATGTATCTAGAGTTTAAGAAGGGTTGAGGTGAAAGCACTTCAACACCTAAACCAGACAAAGGAGTAGAGGAACCTTTTCTAGTTGCCCCTCCAGAAGGCAAAGGAAAAGGGGAAATACCTCCTCCACCATCTCTTCCATCATCACCTTCATCATCCTCATCATCTTCTAGCTCTTCTAAGAAGAAGAAGAAAACTTCCTTAATCAAATTAGATGTGAAGTTTGATTTGCCAATTTATGATGGAGAACTCAATGCAGAAAAGCTAGATAATTGGATAAGACAAATTGATGTATATTGCAGGGTACAGAACATTGATTCAAAAAGGAAGAAGATTCAACTGGCTAGCCTTCGACTTGGAGGAACTGCACTAGTATGGTGGGAAGGCAAGACACAAGCTGATCTGCAAAAACATGGTAAAATAATTTCTACCTGGAATGAATTTGTTTCTGCTATCAAAAAGAAATTCTATCCTTTAGCTTACATGCAGCAGGCAATGATGAGTTGGCAAACTCTTCATCAATTGAAGGGTCAAAGTGTACAAAGTTATACTCAGGAATTCAGAAAGAGAGCTTTAACTCTAGGTATATCATTAGATTCACCTGAGACTTTGTTAAAGTATATAGGTGGTCTTCATAGCTATTTAAAGCATACTATTCCATGTTTAATACCACTAGCTTAGATGATGTATCAGTTCAAGCCACACATCTAGAAGCTAAATGTAAGAATGTAAACCCAAAGGTTGGGGGATCATCTAAATATTCTGTAAGCAAGAGAAAGGAAAAGAAGAAACTGAAATGGAAGGAGAGGAAAGAAAACACTGTAAAGAAGGATAAACCTTCATGCACTCATTGCAAGAAAGAAGGACACGATGAGGCACACTGCTAGTCTTTGCATCCAAAATGGAGACCTAGGAAGTTCGGTGGAAAGAAGAAGAAGAATGATGCTACTATTTAAAAGGACTTGGGATTATATTTAGGCGATGAAACAACAGTTACAGCCACAGGTATTAAAGGTAAAGATTCTGAAGCATCCACAAGTAATTTTGCACAATCTATTGATAATGAAAATAATGAGAGGGCAAGAAATGAGCTTTTTCATATTAGAGTAATTTCCAAACACAATAAGATTGATCCTTTGTTTGATAGTGGATCACAAGTAAATTTGATTTCTGAAACAATTGTAAAGAAGTTGGGATTATAAACAAAACCTCATGAGAAGACATATCCATTAGGTTGGGTGTGTGATAAAACAAAGCTACAAGTAACGAGACAATGTAAACTTAGGTTTGCTATTGGATCAACATTTGTAGATGAGGTTGAGTTAGATATAGTTCCATTGGATATATGTGGTATTATTTTGGGAAGTCCATACTTGTATGATATGAAAGCTATTTTCTATAGAGTTTAGAATAAGTATCAACTCACTAAATATGGAATAGAATACATTATAAGAGCTCATAAACTCAAAGATAACTATTATCTCATAAACGTAGGGTAGATGAAAAGAATTGTGAATTCAAGTAAGCAATTTTTACTAATGGTTGTAAAGGTAAAGGATCCTGAAAAATCCAATGCATTTGAAGGCTGTGATCCTAAATAGAAAACTGATTTATTTAAAGTTGTTTCAGAGTATGATGTTCTATTTCAAGAACCAAAAGGTTTGCCACCCAAGCGAGAAATAGTACATGATATTTATTTGTAGCAAGATGCTCCATTATCTAACATTGGAATGTACAGGTTGTCAGCTTTAGAGAATGCAGAGATAAAGAAGCAGGTACAGGAGTTGCTCGATAAAAGGTTTATATGACCAAGCACATCACCATGTGGATCTCCAATTGTGCTGGTGAGAAAGATATATGGTTCGTGGAGAATGTGCATTGATTATAGAGCACTAATAATGATCAAGAATCATTATCCTATTCCTCGTATTGATGATTTATTAGATCAATTGAAAGAAGCAATTTACTTTTCTAAGTTAGACTTGCAAAGTGGTTATCATCAGGTCAGAGTTGTAGAATAGGATGCATGGAAGACTGCTTTCAAGACAAAGCAAGGACTTTATGTATGGTTGGTTATGCCTTTTGGCTTAACTAATGCTCCTGCTATATTTATGAGAGTTATGAATGAAGTACTTAGACCATTTATTGATGACTTTGTAATTGTTTATTTAGATGACATTCTTGTTTTTAGTAAGACATGGGAAGACCATTTAAATCATGTAAAGCAAACTTTAGATGTTTTAAAAAGAGAAAATCTCTATGTAAAACTATCAAAATATGAATTTGGCAAAACATCTTTAAATTATTTGGGTCATATTGTAGGGGGTGGTGAATTGAAGATAGATCCCTCTAAGGTTGAAGTCATTGTGAACTGGCCTAAACCCAAATCTGCTACAGAGATTAGGAGTTTCCTAGGAGCAGCACAATACTGGAGAAAGTTTACTGCTAACTTTTCTTTGATTGTAGCTCCATTACATGCTTTAACAGGTGTTTCGGTGGGGAGGAAAACAACAGAAAGCCTTCGACACCTTAAAAGCGAAAATCAGTACAACACCAGTACTAGCACTGCGAGATCTTCAACATCCATTTGAGATTGAGACATATGCCAATGACTATGCCATGCGAGCAGTGTTGATGCAACACAGAAAACCCATATGCTATCATTCTGAGACATTTATTTCTGCATTAGTTAATTATCCCACATATGATAAAGAATTGTATGCATTAGTACAAAGTGTGAAAATTTATAAACATTACCTCATGGGTAAAGAAAGAATCATACATACATATCATCAACCACTTCAATATTTGCACTCACAAACTAAATTACAGCAATCAAGACATTATAGGTGGATGGGTTTTCTACAACAATTTCATCTTGTCATCAGATATAAGAAGGGCATACACAATAAGGTCACAGATATGTTGTCAAGAGAAATCATAAATGCATCTACTATACTTAAGCATAAATCAGTAATGCATGAAAGTTACATTGAACAATATGCTCAAGATGTAGATTTTAAAGATGTATATGAAACTTTAAGTCATGGAAAACAGGTAGAAGAATTGGATTATTATGTAAAGGACCAACTCTTATATCATTTGGGAAAGTTATGCATTCCACAAATTGAAAGAGTTAACATAATCTGAGAAGCACATACTTCTCTCATATTAAGTCATTTTGGTGTAAGTAAAACAATTGCACATTTGCAAAGGTTCTGTTATTGGCCAAGAATGCATGAGATAGTTTCTAGATATATCAAAGGGTGTACTATGTGTGCTACAAGCAAGCCCAATAATCAGAAATTAGGCTTGTACACTCCACTTCCAATTCCTTCTCGTCCTTGGGAAAGTGTTTCCATGGATTTTGTTGGGGGATTGCCAAAGTCTAGGAAAGGTCATGATTATTTGTATGTTGTTGTGGATAGGTTCAGTAAAATGTGTATTTTGATACCATGTAACAAGCAGGTTACAAATGAACAAACAACAAAGTTGTTCTTTTAGAATGTATGGGTTCATTTTGGGTTACCCACTTCTATTGTATCTGATCGAGATTCTCGATTTGTTGGGAAGTTTTGGTCAAGTTTATGGGAGTTGATGGACACCAGGTTGAATAAGAGCACATCATTTCATCCACAAACATATGGTTAGATATAAGTGGTCAACAGGATAGTGATCCAGTTGCTCAGAGGCTATTGTAGCAAGCATCCCAAGCTTTGGGATGAGCATTTTCATTATGTGCAGCATGCTTACAACCGTGACGAGCACTCTTCTACTCAGAGATCTCCTTTTGAGACTTGTTTTGGTTTTATACCAAAGTCTCCCTTGGATTTTGTCTTTGGTAAAGACATATCAGTTGATGGACACAATGATGTGGACAAAGCAACCAATTTCATTGAAAAAATCCAGGAAATTCACTAGGCAGTACAGGAACAGCTGGAAAGAAGTCAAGCCAAGTACAAGGCAAGACATGACAAGCATCGAGTTGAGCATAGTTTTCAAGTTGGTGATCAAGTCTAGTTGTACATCAGCAAAGACAAAATGCAAGGTGAAGGTAAGAATCTAAAACCAATAAGGTATGGACCTTTCAAGATACTTGATAAAATTGGTGAAAATGCTTTTCGCCTTGATTTTCCAGCTTATATGCAGATCTATTCAGTCGTTAATGAAAAAAACTTGAGATTGTATGAACCTTCATTGATTGAAGAACTTGAAGAGAAAATTCAGTTGCCTTCTATTGAGGATCTGTTGCCTGAGTATCTCAATGAGTTACAGGAGGACACAGTTTTGGATAGGAAGGTTAGAAATACGCGTCAAGGGGATGCTGAGTACCTAAGAGTAGGGCTCAAAGGTTCAAATCCAAGAAAGGGATGATGGATAGAAATTGGACAAGTGAGAGAGCAATATCCTCACTTGCTCGAATGCTAAAAACCAACTTTTGGTGGTCCAAAAGATTTTCAATGGGAAGGTGTGACCCAAAATGGATCATAAAACCCCTAAGTCTAAGTCTTTAATACTATCGGAAAACACTATCGCGAAGAAAAACCATGAATAATGACGGAAAATAGAGTAAAGCGAAGGTTGAAGTATCGTTGAATCAGAGCCATTAGATCAGACCAATCAAAAGTTCAAATCAAATCAGTGGATCACATCGGAGGGTTTGGCGATATCGCATTGGTGGAGTGTATTTGGGACGGCTCGAGGGGAAATGCAACTTCGATCGGCAACACGGCACAAACTGTTGATCGAGCGCACAGATCAATGACTGCGATTACACCATCGCATCACAGTTTTCCAAGGGAAGGACTTACCAAAGGCCCAAAGGCCATGCGATATGCGATTTGTGACTTATCGCATCGCACAAAACCAAAAGGGAAGGACCCAAAGCATAGAAAAGTGTCGAAGTGTGATAGCGATCAGCGATATGCGATTGCGATATATCGCATCGCAATATCGCATCCCAACAACACAAAGGGGCGAAGACCCATAGCCCGTGCAATTGGCGATAGTGATCAAAGCAGACCCGAAAGGGTTTATAAATGCGACTCTATAAAATTTGACTTCCGATATAAAAGTGTTTTGTCGGGCTTTTCGTTATAAAACCGAAATGCAAAAGGAGACATGACATATGGCGCTACAACGATAAAACATGAACCCAAAAGGATTTATGAATGCAACTTTATGTTATTTGGGTTCCGTGGTAATTGGTATTTCAGGCGGGCTTTAGGCGGTAAGTGGTATTGGACGGGCACCGCCCGATCCCATACATTGACCGACACGTAGCACGCAACAAGGAGAGAGAAAACCACTTTTTCTGGCGAGTGATATCCGCGCAAGTAAGCCATTCGAAATGCACATTAGCCATCAAATCAAATGGTCATAGATCAACGGTGCAGAATGCAAGAGTAGGTTGGATGATCGGGATGGATGTGAACTGTCGGATGAGAAAAAATCTACGGTGTGGGATGCCAAAGGACCGATAACGGACGAGGCATAACAACCGTTCGATTCCTCTGTTTTAGAGTTTTTCCTGTGTATTTCTCTATGTAAACAAAGAAGCAATTCTTTGGGATTTTTCTCTCCGCTAGCCTTTCCATTTGAAAATAGGTGGCCGCCATACCTTAAGCGTTTTACAATGATTGTTTAACGCTCGAGAGGGAGTTGAATGGACAACGGTCGGGAGCTAGAAAGCCCAATAATGTAGATGAATGGACAGAGCTGAGAGGCTTAAAAGCAACTCTATGGCAGACAAAGAGGACAAAGAAGAGAGCAAGAGAAAGCAGAAGACAGAGAGCAAGAGGGAGAGTTTGTGCACTCTTTTAGACTCGAGGATTTCGAGTAAATCCCTGTTGTTTTGTCACTGTTGTGTTGAGACTCTGTTTGAGCTCACACTTGTAATATTTTGCTCTTAAAGACATAATATAGAGGTCGACATTGAAAGTTGGACCAAGAGACGTAGCCAAGAAGTCTGGTGAACTCCTTGATTATTTGTTGTGTTGATGTGTGTGTTTATTATGTTTTATAACTATTCATTGTCTATATTATTCGCAATCTTTTCGATCTGTTGCACTAAATAATATAGGCATTCCTGCACATGAGTCTGTAATACCTTAATATTGATTTAAGATCTCGTTTTCAGATCAACTATTGTAACAATATTTATAACCATTAGTTTGTTATAATTTTCTAGTTTTAATTTTATTATAAATAATTTGAATTAGACAAAATGTTTACATAATAGGACATTACAACTTCTCTTCCATATTGGGCTATAGAGGGTTTCTCAACTCAATCAATTATATTTATAATATAAATAAAATTTTCTCCACAAGAATTTAAATTATGATATCTACAAACTAAAGATAGTACCCTTTTATTATGAAATCTTAGTGCATGAAATGTGATTAATCAAGTTATTCTTTTAAGCAATGATTTCAACTTTATAGTCATTGGTCACATGACAACCTTGCTTCAGCTATAATTTATGAAGGAAATTTTTAAAAATTACTAAGAGTTTATTTGATACCAAGCTACTTAAGTTTTGTAGTTCCAAGATCTAATAGTTTACAATGGTCTAATGAAGTGGCCAAAATCTAACCAGGTTACTTGTATCCATGGGTTGGGTAGATTGTCATGGATTATGTGAGATTAGATATCATCTTCTACAATCTAATAGTAAATTTTGACCTTTTAAATCATCATGAGCCTAATTCTAACCCTAAACCTTTATCCCTAACTATGCAATTTGTCATACACAAAAGTTTCATTGAAAAAAATATTGTCAACCAAATGCACTTGCTTCTTGAGAAAAATAATAATGATCTCTTCTTAAAGCACTTAAAATAGTGAATTAAATCTCCTATCATACAAGAATAATATTTAATACTTCTATCATACTTTTATGACAACCCTCTCTACCTTGATTGACAATTTCACTATAAAGGTGTCATGTAAAAAACACTAATAGGACAACCAATACTTGGTATGAAAATGAGTGTAAAATTGCTATAAAAGCCATTACAGATGCCTCTAATGAGTCCTTAAAATTGGATTTAAAGATCGAAAAATACAAAATCCTAAGTAAAAGGAAAGAAAGGCATTACATCAATAGAAGGAAAAAGAAGCTTTTACATCTACGAAAGCTAGATCTTGAGAGATTTTGAAAGCGTATCTTGATTTGTAAAACTCCAAAAATAATATGATTCCTTTCAAATACTAAAACTCCTACCTCATAAATATTTATGAACACCCTTTTTTGTGGACAACATTGCAAATGTTTCTGTAGTGGATGAAATGTTTTATGTAGAAGACATAAAGTTTCGAATTAAGAAACTTGCAAAATTGAAAGTTAGAGACGTTGAACACTACCAAGATAAAATATTGAAAACATTAGAACCTAGATCCTTAACCCTCACATATACAAGATCTTCAATTTAGTAGTCAAGTAGGGCATCCTAAACCCCAGGCTCAAAGCCTCATTGTTCATATATTTAAAACTAGGGATAAAAGTATATGCTATAATTATAGGACCACTATGATTATCCCTGCTATATCCATGTCATACCAAAGGAATTTGGAAAAGAAGATCACCATATGACTTGAAAGCCATGAATATTTACACTTAGAATCATTGTAAAGGACTTTGACAATACTAAAAACAATCCCCTTTATTGTTTCATCGATTTTAGACAAGCTTTTAATACTCTATTAGGGACCAACTTTTAGAATATGTTAGAAGAGCTAAAAGTTCCTTCTAAGCTAAGAGTTATTATAGTAATAATTTATGAGATTGTTATTTCCAATTTAGAAATACCATGGGATGGTCAAAAGAAATTATTTGTAATGTGGGAGTTAAGTAAGGTTGTCCCCTATCCCCTACCCTCTTTGGCATACATTGACAACTCAGAGTATTTGTTGGAATATGTCAGTTATACTAGCCTAACTCTTGTTGATATCATCATCATCGTTCTTCTTTATGCTTATGATATTGTTCTTATGGAAAGGAAACCCTATCACCTTAGTAAGAAATTAAGAATAATTGATGACTTATGTTCTAGTATGGGTATAATTATAAACATCGACAAGAAAAAGGTTATGATAATTAAATAAAAAATGGTCACCCATAACACTTTTTTATGTGACAACAATATGACACTTTCATGTGTGACAATAATAACTTGGAGGAAGTACCTTCATACAAATATTTTGGTAGACGATATTCATCACAAGATCAATTGTAACTATAATGTTTAGAAAAAGGTAAATGGAGGATGAAATGCTTATTATGCACTCAAAAAGAAGTGTAAATTAGTATACCTTTAGTTATGGGACAAGAACAAACTCCTCTTTGATACTCTTCTCACTCATGTTATTTTAATATACAGATGTGAATTTAGGGGATGTATTATCTCTAGAGAATCCCCATAAAAGATAGATAATATTTAAAATAATTTTATAACATATAACATCAAAAGGCAATGCAACCTATCCTATAATCCTCATAGAAGCGAGACTTTCCTCAATTAACTACATGACCATGATTAGGTAATTAATGTAAAAGAACAAGATAAGCAACATGGATGATAAAAGACTCCCTAAAATTGCTTAAAAGTCCATATATAACCACCATAACCACTAGTGGCATCAAGATGGCAAGTCTTGGATAAAGAATTGTGAAATAGAGGAAGATGTTATTTTATAGAATACAGATAATATTCAAAATATTTATACTTTTAAGATTAAAGAGAATATGTGGTGCAATATAGAACTATAAGATGAAAGGAAGCTAAGATATTACAAGGAAGTGGTCAACCCTAATTAGAAGATCAAAGTATCTATTGCTTTTTACTAGTGCAAATAACATCTCTAAAATTTAAACCAACTCCCATGAGCTACATAGCTAAACTATGTATTAGACAATCCCATAACTCAGTGGGAGGTTAAAGTGTGTAATCTTTTTGAAAGTGCCTTACACTTAAATTAGATCATAATTTCAAAATATCTATCCCAATATTGATTTTCTGAATCTCCTAAATTATCAAAACTATGGTGAACTTGTATCACTTCTCTTAATATTTTTTATTCATAAGATTTTAAGAAAATCCACATAATTTCTTAAATCAATTTTAATAGAGGTTAATTATTATAATATAAATTATTTTCTTTTAATAGAGGTTAATTATTATAATATAAATTATATAAGAAAATAATTAGAATTACAAAAACATTACAAATTAAAATTAAAATATTTTTAAATTTATGTTCCGTAGATGTATATAAAAATGAAGTCTTATGAGAAAGAGATCAAATGTTTAGTTCCCCTGATATAACCTAGTCTAAGTTCAGGCAAGTACAAAATGATACATGTAAATATCAATTTATATTAATTAAAATTTTATAAATAAAAATAATGTAATTATTTTATTAAAATATTAAAATAAGGGAAAACAAATTATAACCCATTTTTGAAATAGTAAAAATGGTGGTCATGATTACTCAATACACTATACTATGAGGATTAAAATGCAATAGTAAAAATGGTTGTCATGATTACTCAATACAAATGTAAGAGGTGAGGATTAAAATGCAATAGTAAAAATGGTTGTCATGATTACTCAATACAAATGTAAGAGATAAGTAGTTTGGTATTTTTAAAATTAAAATTTATATTACCATGATTATGATAATGGTTTTTTTCTTATTGGGCTAATTCCTAGGAGCACGATTATTATATCATATATATATACTAAAATATGAAAATTATTTTTGATTAATATAAATATTAAAAAAATTAAATAACTATTAAATTAATAAAAAAATTAATTTATTTTTTATCTTAAATAATATGATATCTATTTAAAAATTAATATTAAAAATTTTTAGATTAATTTAAAATTTATAATATTTATTAAGAAACATCACCAAATTATCTTTCTTTCTTTATTAATTATTATTTTTTACCCAAAATTAAAAGTATAAGTAAACCTACAAAGTGGGGAAAACCAAATATAGTCAGACCTATTTAAAATTAAAATTTATTAAATATACAATCTTTCATTTTTAGGCCGATAGGCCTTTGCTATGCATCAACAATTGTCAA